>OX439474.1:0-1367850 GCA_949320105.2 Crepidodera aurea
CTGACCTGACCTGACCTGACCTGACCTGACCTGACCTGACCTGACCTGACCTGACCTGACCTGACCTGACCTGACCTGACCTGACCTGACCTGACCTGACCTGACCTGACCTGACCTGACCTGACCTGACCTGACCTGACCTGACCTGACCTGACCTGACCTGACCTGACCTGACCTGACCTGACCTGACCTGACCTGACCTGACCTGACCTGACCTGACCTGACCTGACCTGACCTGACCTGACCTGACCTGACCTGACCTGACCTGACCTGACCTGACCTGACCTGACCTGACCTGACCTGACCTGACCTGACCTGACCTGACCTGACCTGACCTGACCTGACCTGACCTGACCTGACCTGACCTGACCTGACCTGACCTGACCTGACCTGACCTGACCTGACCTGACCTGACCTGACCTGACCTGACCTGACCTGACCTGACCTGACCTGACCTGACCTGACCTGACCTGACCTGACCTGACCTGACCTGACCTGACCTGACCTGACCTGACCTGACCTGACCTGACCTGACCTGACCTGACCTGACCTGACCTGACCTGACCTGACCTGACCTGACCTGACCTGACCTGACCTGACCTGACCTGACCTGACCTGACCTGACCTGACCTGACCTGACCTGACCTGACCTGACCTGACCTGACCTGACCTGACCTGACCTGACCTGACCTGACCTGACCTGACCTGACCTGACCTGACCTGACCTGACCTGACCTGACCTGACCTGACCTGACCTGACCTGACCTGACCTGACCTGACCTGACCTGACCTGACCTGACCTGACCTGACCTGACCTGACCTGACCTGACCTGACCTGACCTGACCTGACCTGACCTGACCTGACCTGACCTGACCTGACCTGACCTGACCTGACCTGACCTGACCTGACCTGACCTGACCTGACCTGACCTGACCTGACCTGACCTGACCTGACCTGACCTGACCTGACCTGACCTGACCTGACCTGACCTGACCTGACCTGACCTGACCTGACCTGACCTGACCTGACCTGACCTGACCTGACCTGACCTGACCTGACCTGACCTGACCTGACCTGACCTGACCTGACCTGACCTGACCTGACCTGACCTGACCTGACCTGACCTGACCTGACCTGACCTGACCTGACCTGACCTGACCTGACCTGACCTGACCTGACCTGACCTGACCTGACCTGACCTGACCTGACCTGACCTGACCTGACCTGACCTGACCTGACCTGACCTGACCTGACCTGACCTGACCTGACCTGACCTGACCTGACCTGACCTGACCTGACCTGACCTGACCTGACCTGACCTGACCTGACCTGACCTGACCTGACCTGACCTGACCTGACCTGACCTGACCTGACCTGACCTGACCTGACCTGACCTGACCTGACCTGACCTGACCTGACCTGACCTGACCTGACCTGACCTGACCTGACCTGACCTGACCTGACCTGACCTGACCTGACCTGACCTGACCTGACCTGACCTGACCTGACCTGACCTGACCTGACCTGACCTGACCTGACCTGACCTGACCTGACCTGACCTGACCTGACCTGACCTGACCTGACCTGACCTGACCTGACCTGACCTGACCTGACCTGACCTGACCTGACCTGACCTGACCTGACCTGACCTGACCTGACCTGACCTGACCTGACCTGACCTGACCTGACCTGACCTGACCTGACCTGACCTGACCTGACCTGACCTGACCTGACCTGACCTGACCTGACCTGACCTGACCTGACCTGACCTGACCTGACCTGACCTGACCTGACCTGACCTGACCTGACCTGACCTGACCTGACCTGACCTGACCTGACCTGACCTGACCTGACCTGACCTGACCTGACCTGACCTGACCTGACCTGACCTGACCTGACCTGACCTGACCTGACCTGACCTGACCTGACCTGACCTGACCTGACCTGACCTGACCTGACCTGACCTGACCTGACCTGACCTGACCTGACCTGACCTGACCTGACCTGACCTGACCTGACCTGACCTGACCTGACCTGACCTGACCTGACCTGACCTGACCTGACCTGACCTGACCTGACCTGACCTGACCTGACCTGACCTGACCTGACCTGACCTGACCTGACCTGACCTGACCTGACCTGACCTGACCTGACCTGACCTGACCTGACCTGACCTGACCTGACCTGACCTGACCTGACCTGACCTGACCTGACCTGACCTGACCTGACCTGACCTGACCTGACCTGACCTGACCTGACCTGACCTGACCTGACCTGACCTGACCTGACCTGACCTGACCTGACCTGACCTGACCTGACCTGACCTGACCTGACCTGACCTGACCTGACCTGACCTGACCTGACCTGACCTGACCTGACCTGACCTGACCTGACCTGACCTGACCTGACCTGACCTGACCTGACCTGACCTGACCTGACCTGACCTGACCTGACCTGACCTGACCTGACCTGACCTGACCTGACCTGACCTGACCTGACCTGACCTGACCTGACCTGACCTGACCTGACCTGACCTGACCTGACCTGACCTGACCTGACCTGACCTGACCTGACCTGACCTGACCTGACCTGACCTGACCTGACCTGACCTGACCTGACCTGACCTGACCTGACCTGACCTGACCTGACCTGACCTGACCTGACCTGACCTGACCTGACCTGACCTGACCTGACCTGACCTGACCTGACCTGACCTGACCTGACCTGACCTGACCTGACCTGACCTGACCTGACCTGACCTGACCTGACCTGACCTGACCTGACCTGACCTGACCTGACCTGACCTGACCTGACCTGACCTGACCTGACCTGACCTGACCTGACCTGACCTGACCTGACCTGACCTGACCTGACCTGACCTGACCTGACCTGACCTGACCTGACCTGACCTGACCTGACCTGACCTGACCTGACCTGACCTGACCTGACCTGACCTGACCTGACCTGACCTGACCTGACCTGACCTGACCTGACCTGACCTGACCTGACCTGACCTGACCTGACCTGACCTGACCTGACCTGACCTGACCTGACCTGACCTGACCTGACCTGACCTGACCTGACCTGACCTGACCTGACCTGACCTGACCTGACCTGACCTGACCTGACCTGACCTGACCTGACCTGACCTGACCTGACCTGACCTGACCTGACCTGACCTGACCTGACCTGACCTGACCTGACCTGACCTGACCTGACCTGACCTGACCTGACCTGACCTGACCTGACCTGACCTGACCTGACCTGACCTGACCTGACCTGACCTGACCTGACCTGACCTGACCTGACCTGACCTGACCTGACCTGACCTGACCTGACCTGACCTGACCTGACCTGACCTGACCTGACCTGACCTGACCTGACCTGACCTGACCTGACCTGACCTGACCTGACCTGACCTGACCTGACCTGACCTGACCTGACCTGACCTGACCTGACCTGACCTGACCTGACCTGACCTGACCTGACCTGACCTGACCTGACCTGACCTGACCTGACCTGACCTGACCTGACCTGACCTGACCTGACCTGACCTGACCTGACCTGACCTGACCTGACCTGACCTGACCTGACCTGACCTGACCTGACCTGACCTGACCTGACCTGACCTGACCTGACCTGACCTGACCTGACCTGACCTGACCTGACCTGACCTGACCTGACCTGACCTGACCTGACCTGACCTGACCTGACCTGACCTGACCTGACCTGACCTGACCTGACCTGACCTGACCTGACCTGACCTGACCTGACCTGACCTGACCTGACCTGACCTGACCTGACCTGACCTGACCTGACCTGACCTGACCTGACCTGACCTGACCTGACCTGACCTGACCTGACCTGACCTGACCTGACCTGACCTGACCTGACCTGACCTGACCTGACCTGACCTGACCTGACCTGACCTGACCTGACCTGACCTGACCTGACCTGACCTGACCTGACCTGACCTGACCTGACCTGACCTGACCTGACCTGACCTGACCTGACCTGACCTGACCTGACCTGACCTGACCTGACCTGACCTGACCTGACCTGACCTGACCTGACCTGACCTGACCTGACCTGACCTGACCTGACCTGACCTGACCTGACCTGACCTGACCTGACCTGACCTGACCTGACCTGACCTGACCTGACCTGACCTGACCTGACCTGACCTGACCTGACCTGACCTGACCTGACCTGACCTGACCTGACCTGACCTGACCTGACCTGACCTGACCTGACCTGACCTGACCTGACCTGACCTGACCTGACCTGACCTGACCTGACCTGACCTGACCTGACCTGACCTGACCTGACCTGACCTGACCTGACCTGACCTGACCTGACCTGACCTGACCTGACCTGACCTGACCTGACCTGACCTGACCTGACCTGACCTGACCTGACCTGACCTGACCTGACCTGACCTGACCTGACCTGACCTGACCTGACCTGACCTGACCTGACCTGACCTGACCTGACCTGACCTGACCTGACCTGACCTGACCTGACCTGACCTGACCTGACCTGACCTGACCTGACCTGACCTGACCTGACCTGACCTGACCTGACCTGACCTGACCTGACCTGACCTGACCTGACCTGACCTGACCTGACCTGACCTGACCTGACCTGACCTGACCTGACCTGACCTGACCTGACCTGACCTGACCTGACCTGACCTGACCTGACCTGACCTGACCTGACCTGACCTGACCTGACCTGACCTGACCTGACCTGACCTGACCTGACCTGACCTGACCTGACCTGACCTGACCTGACCTGACCTGACCTGACCTGACCTGACCTGACCTGACCTGACCTGACCTGACCTGACCTGACCTGACCTGACCTGACCTGACCTGACCTGACCTGACCTGACCTGACCTGACCTGACCTGACCTGACCTGACCTGACCTGACCTGACCTGACCTGACCTGACCTGACCTGACCTGACCTGACCTGACCTGACCTGACCTGACCTGACCTGACCTGACCTGACCTGACCTGACCTGACCTGACCTGACCTGACCTGACCTGACCTGACCTGACCTGACCTGACCTGACCTGACCTGACCTGACCTGACCTGACCTGACCTGACCTGACCTGACCTGACCTGACCTGACCTGACCTGACCTGACCTGACCTGACCTGACCTGACCTGACCTGACCTGACCTGACCTGACCTGACCTGACCTGACCTGACCTGACCTGACCTGACCTGACCTGACCTGACCTGACCTGACCTGACCTGACCTGACCTGACCTGACCTGACCTGACCTGACCTGACCTGACCTGACCTGACCTGACCTGACCTGACCTGACCTGACCTGACCTGACCTGACCTGACCTGACCTGACCTGACCTGACCTGACCTGACCTGACCTGACCTGACCTGACCTGACCTGACCTGACCTGACCTGACCTGACCTGACCTGACCTGACCTGACCTGACCTGACCTGACCTGACCTGACCTGACCTGACCTGACCTGACCTGACCTGACCTGACCTGACCTGACCTGACCTGACCTGACCTGACCTGACCTGACCTGACCTGACCTGACCTGACCTGACCTGACCTGACCTGACCTGACCTGACCTGACCTGACCTGACCTGACCTGACCTGACCTGACCTGACCTGACCTGACCTGACCTGACCTGACCTGACCTGACCTGACCTGACCTGACCTGACCTGACCTGACCTGACCTGACCTGACCTGACCTGACCTGACCTGACCTGACCTGACCTGACCTGACCTGACCTGACCTGACCTGACCTGACCTGACCTGACCTGACCTGACCTGACCTGACCTGACCTGACCTGACCTGACCTGACCTGACCTGACCTGACCTGACCTGACCTGACCTGACCTGACCTGACCTGACCTGACCTGACCTGACCTGACCTGACCTGACCTGACCTGACCTGACCTGACCTGACCTGACCTGACCTGACCTGACCTGACCTGACCTGACCTGACCTGACCTGACCTGACCTGACCTGACCTGACCTGACCTGACCTGACCTGACCTGACCTGACCTGACCTGACCTGACCTGACCTGACCTGACCTGACCTGACCTGACCTGACCTGACCTGACCTGACCTGACCTGACCTGACCTGACCTGACCTGACCTGACCTGACCTGACCTGACCTGACCTGACCTGACCTGACCTGACCTGACCTGACCTGACCTGACCTGACCTGACCTGACCTGACCTGACCTGACCTGACCTGACCTGACCTGACCTGACCTGACCTGACCTGACCTGACCTGACCTGACCTGACCTGACCTGACCTGACCTGACCTGACCTGACCTGACCTGACCTGACCTGACCTGACCTGACCTGACCTGACCTGACCTGACCTGACCTGACCTGACCTGACCTGACCTGACCTGACCTGACCTGACCTGACCTGACCTGACCTGACCTGACCTGACCTGACCTGACCTGACCTGACCTGACCTGACCTGACCTGACCTGACCTGACCTGACCTGACCTGACCTGACCTGACCTGACCTGACCTGACCTGACCTGACCTGACCTGACCTGACCTGACCTGACCTGACCTGACCTGACCTGACCTGACCTGACCTGACCTGACCTGACCGGAACCCGATCTAAGGAAGGAAGAAGATAAGTACATACATAAGATCTAAGAAAACCCTATACACCGAGATAAGCCAGAAAACAGCTCCATTGACGAGTCTGTTCTCCAGGCTCGAATTTCCCATTGTTTCAAGATTCCTGCTGACTCTTACAACCAGTTGGTTTGAAAGGTCAACAGGGCATAACGTCTAAAGGTTTTTTAAAAAATCATCTAACCCAACGAAATTTTGGTTATGACCCATTTATTTTCACTTTTTCTTTTAAAAAATCATCTAACCCAACGGAATTTTGTTCATAACCTATTTATTTTCACTGTTTCTCTTAAAAAAATTATCTAACCCAACGAAATTTTGTTCATGACCTATTTATTTTCAGTTTCTCTTAAAAAAATCATCTAACACAACGAAATTTTGGTCATGACCCATTTATTTTCAATTTTACACCAATTTTCATTCATTTTTCGGCGGAACCGATCACTAGATAAAACCAATACAACACAAAACATCCATCCACTTTTCAAATTTTATTTTTAATTCTACACCGATTTTCATTCATATTTTGGCGTTTATCAGACATTTTTATTATTTTAATGTGTTCGAATTCGCATTAGAAAACATAATGACTAATATATTCAGGTATTTAGCGATAAGAGAAGTTTTTTTTGTATTGTATTGGTTTTATCTAGTGATAGGTTCGCTCAGAGGCGTAACTACATGGTGGTCTATAAGGAAGTGGTTCTGAAATATAATTAATTGAATGTGTAAGTTATCGTTACATTTTGACTTTTCGTTAATAAAAGACGAATTCAATAAATAAATATTATATTCATTTTAAAAATTGAGGGTACGAAAATTAAATAACACTATAAATAAAACTGCAGAAAGAAAGGTATCAAAGATATACTATTTGTCACTTTTATTCCAGAGTGTACACGAAAGACCTGATATACGTTTCATAATCATCAGGAGGAGAGTAGTTTATTATAACTAAAAATTTCCATTTAAATATTTAAAAAAAAATTGTAATTATTTCAAACAAATTTCGCCATTCAAGTACTTAAATTATAATTTATCCACGTACATTTTAATTACAAACAATCAATGTACCTACAAAATGTCTAAATTCATTTTGACAAATAATGTTTTATTATTATCACAAAGTTGAAATATCTAATATACTAAGAAAAAATCAGTCATACTTATTATTAATAACTAATAATTAACAAAGAGAGATTATAAATAAATATATGTATTACATATTGTTAATATAATATTGTTATATATTATTTTATTAATACTATCTATTGTTATTAATACTTTCTTGATTAGTTTAGCTTTGCTAGCTGATATACGTTTAAATTAGGAATATTATGTTTAAAAAAAATTATTTGAGACTCTTTTCTAATTCCAAAATAAAAATTTTAATTCTACTCTTTTGTTTCATTCAAATTATCTCAAGTTCAATTAGTTCAATAACAACTAACATCAATTACAAAGAGAAAATGGAAGTGTGTAATAATGAAATAAATACCTGGAGGTAATGCAACCAAATTAGCATATCGAGGGTGTAGTGCGAAAACCTGATAACTCTGAAAAATTCAAAAATTTGGTTTTTAATTGCAGGTGACTTAATTTTTGCGCTCTATTTAATGGTATATCTGGTTATTTGATATTCCCATTATAAGTAACAAAAAAAATATCGAAACCGGTTCACTACACTAAATGCTATAGATTACAAAATTTAAAACTGCAATTATCTCGAAACCAACTTTATACGAGTTATCAGGTTTTCCCTCTACACCCTCGATATATTAACTTAATTAAACAATTCCTTATTTTTTAACTATCATTTCTACTATTAAACTGATCATTCATATTTCATTCACACTTTAGAAATAACTTGTATTAAAATTAAGCAAAAATTATCATTTAAAATCGCCCAAAACTATTACGACTTTTAATAATTTGGAAAATTTCGATGTCTGTTTTTTACCCCCAACAAAACACTTCTACTGCGCTTGCGCTATTATGCAATTATGTTATTCCATATTTTATTTTTAACTCGCTTATAATACAAAATTTGAAAAAAGTTTTTAAACAAAATTTATAGTAAATTTAATTTAAAATAAATTTTTTCTCTTAATATTTTTACTTAAACTTAAATAGAAACGATAATAATTGCGAAAATCTGAAAATTCTCAAGAGTAAACCCCCACTTCCGGTTGTCCGATTTTGCCCAAAATATAATCAGCTCATTAGCATGTTGTAAAAATGCTAAATATAAAATTTGGTTAGGAAATTCCGATCGCAGTTGGAGTTAGAGCGCACACAAATTTTTTCGGACTACATACTACATACTCCATACATACATTTTCTGGAAATGGTCTTAAATGACTTAGGGGGTCTCAAAACATGTAAATCCACTGAAAGCTGAACTTTTTTTTGCGATTACAATACTTTACCACCACTTGGTATGGTAAAGTAAAAAAAAACAATATAATTTATTAAAAAGCACCTTCCGCATTACAATATATGCATTTAAAAACAGCAAAAAATTACATTGAATATATTATACATCTTTTGTATTATTTTTGCAGTCCCATACAAACTTAGGATTCCAGAGCACTTTTAAAATTTCGTTTGATAACGGGAATTTTATAAATATTTCATTTAGAATTTTCAGATTTTATCACTTTTTGATGAAAACTTGGAAGTTTCATAGTCAAACGCAACAAACAATCAAAGTAATAAGTGATTGATACATACATAAGATCTAAGAAAACCCTATACACCGAGATAAGCCAGAAAACAGCTCCATTGACGAGTCTGTTCTCCAGGCTCGAATTTCCCATTGTTTCAAGATTCCTGCTGACTCTTACAACCAGTTGGTTTGAAAGGTCAACAGGGCATAACGTCTAAAGGTTTTTTAAAAAATCATCTAACCCAACGAAATTTTGGTTATGACCCATTTATTTTCACTTTTTCTTTTAAAAAATCATCTAACCCAACGGAATTTTGTTCATAACCTATTTATTTTCACTGTTTCTCTTAAAAAAATTATCTAACCCAACGAAATTTTGTTCATGACCTATTTATTTTCAGTTTCTCTTAAAAAAATCATCTAACACAACGAAATTTTGGTCATGACCCATTTATTTTCAATTTTACACCAATTTTCATTCATTTTTCGGCGGAACCGATCACTAGATAAAACCAATACAACACAAAACATCCATCCACTTTTCAAATTTTATTTTTAATTCTACACCGATTTTCATTCATATTTTGGCGTTTATCAGACATTTTTATTATTTTAATGTGTTCGAATTCGCATTAGAAAACATAATGACTAATATATTCAGGTATTTAGCGATAAGAGAAGTTTTTTTTGTATTGTATTGGTTTTATCTAGTGATAGGTTCGCTCAGAGGCGTAACTACATGGTGGTCTATAAGGAAGTGGTTCTGAAATATAATTAATTGAATGTGTAAGTTATCGTTACATTTTGACTTTTCGTTAATAAAAGACGAATTCAATAAATAAATATTATATTCATTTTAAAAATTGAGGGTACGAAAATTAAATAACACTATAAATAAAACTGCAGAAAGAAAGGTATCAAAGATATACTATTTGTCACTTTTATTCCAGAGTGTACACGAAAGACCTGATATACGTTTCATAATCATCAGGAGGAGAGTAGTTTATTATAACTAAAAATTTCCATTTAAATATTTAAAAAAAAATTGTAATTATTTCAAACAAATTTCGCCATTCAAGTACTTAAATTATAATTTATCCACGTACATTTTAATTACAAACAATCAATGTACCTACAAAATGTCTAAATTCATTTTGACAAATAATGTTTTATTATTATCACAAAGTTGAAATATCTAATATACTAAGAAAAAATCAGTCATACTTATTATTAATAACTAATAATTAACAAAGAGAGATTATAAATAAATATATGTATTACATATTGTTAATATAATATTGTTATATATTATTTTATTAATACTATCTATTGTTATTAATACTTTCTTGATTAGTTTAGCTTTGCTAGCTGATATACGTTTAAATTAGGAATATTATGTTTAAAAAAAATTATTTGAGACTCTTTTCTAATTCCAAAATAAAAATTTTAATTCTACTCTTTTGTTTCATTCAAATTATCTCAAGTTCAATTAGTTCAATAACAACTAACATCAATTACAAAGAGAAAATGGAAGTGTGTAATAATGAAATAAATACCTGGAGGTAATGCAACCAAATTAGCATATCGAGGGTGTAGTGCGAAAACCTGATAACTCTGAAAAATTCAAAAATTTGGTTTTTAATTGCAGGTGACTTAATTTTTGCGCTCTATTTAATGGTATATCTGGTTATTTGATATTCCCATTATAAGTAACAAAAAAAATATCGAAACCGGTTCACTACACTAAATGCTATAGATTACAAAATTTAAAACTGCAATTATCTCGAAACCAACTTTATACGAGTTATCAGGTTTTCCCTCTACACCCTCGATATATTAACTTAATTAAACAATTCCTTATTTTTTAACTATCATTTCTACTATTAAACTGATCATTCATATTTCATTCACACTTTAGAAATAACTTGTATTAAAATTAAGCAAAAATTATCATTTAAAATCGCCCAAAACTATTACGACTTTTAATAATTTGGAAAATTTCGATGTCTGTTTTTTACCCCCAACAAAACACTTCTACTGCGCTTGCGCTATTATGCAATTATGTTATTCCATATTTTATTTTTAACTCGCTTATAATACAAAATTTGAAAAAAGTTTTTAAACAAAATTTATAGTAAATTTAATTTAAAATAAATTTTTTCTCTTAATATTTTTACTTAAACTTAAATAGAAACGATAATAATTGCGAAAATCTGAAAATTCTCAAGAGTAAACCCCCACTTCCGGTTGTCCGATTTTGCCCAAAATATAATCAGCTCATTAGCATGTTGTAAAAATGCTAAATATAAAATTTGGTTAGGAAATTCCGATCGCAGTTGGAGTTAGAGCGCACACAAATTTTTTCGGACTACATACTACATACTCCATACATACATTTTCTGGAAATGGTCTTAAATGACTTAGGGGGTCTCAAAACATGTAAATCCACTGAAAGCTGAACTTTTTTTTGCGATTACAATACTTTACCACCACTTGGTATGGTAAAGTAAAAAAAAACAATATAATTTATTAAAAAGCACCTTCCGCATTACAATATATGCATTTAAAAACAGCAAAAAATTACATTGAATATATTATACATCTTTTGTATTATTTTTGCAGTCCCATACAAACTTAGGATTCCAGAGCACTTTTAAAATTTCGTTTGATAACGGGAATTTTATAAATATTTCATTTAGAATTTTCAGATTTTATCACTTTTTGATGAAAACTTGGAAGTTTCATAGTCAAACGCAACAAACAATCAAAGTAATAAGTGATTGATACATACATAAGATCTAAGAAAACCCTATACACCGAGATAAGCCAGAAAACAGCTCCATTGACGAGTCTGTTCTCCAGGCTCGAATTTCCCATTGTTTCAAGATTCCTGCTGACTCTTACAACCAGTTGGTTTGAAAGGTCAACAGGGCATAACGTCTAAAGGTTTTTTAAAAAATCATCTAACCCAACGAAATTTTGGTTATGACCCATTTATTTTCACTTTTTCTTTTAAAAAATCATCTAACCCAACGGAATTTTGTTCATAACCTATTTATTTTCACTGTTTCTCTTAAAAAAATTATCTAACCCAACGAAATTTTGTTCATGACCTATTTATTTTCAGTTTCTCTTAAAAAAATCATCTAACACAACGAAATTTTGGTCATGACCCATTTATTTTCAATTTTACACCAATTTTCATTCATTTTTCGGCGGAACCGATCACTAGATAAAACCAATACAACACAAAACATCCATCCACTTTTCAAATTTTATTTTTAATTCTACACCGATTTTCATTCATATTTTGGCGTTTATCAGACATTTTTATTATTTTAATGTGTTCGAATTCGCATTAGAAAACATAATGACTAATATATTCAGGTATTTAGCGATAAGAGAAGTTTTTTTTGTATTGTATTGGTTTTATCTAGTGATAGGTTCGCTCAGAGGCGTAACTACATGGTGGTCTATAAGGAAGTGGTTCTGAAATATAATTAATTGAATGTGTAAGTTATCGTTACATTTTGACTTTTCGTTAATAAAAGACGAATTCAATAAATAAATATTATATTCATTTTAAAAATTGAGGGTACGAAAATTAAATAACACTATAAATAAAACTGCAGAAAGAAAGGTATCAAAGATATACTATTTGTCACTTTTATTCCAGAGTGTACACGAAAGACCTGATATACGTTTCATAATCATCAGGAGGAGAGTAGTTTATTATAACTAAAAATTTCCATTTAAATATTTAAAAAAAAATTGTAATTATTTCAAACAAATTTCGCCATTCAAGTACTTAAATTATAATTTATCCACGTACATTTTAATTACAAACAATGAATGTACCTACAAAATGTCTAAATTCATTTTGACAAATAATGTTTTATTATTATCACAAAGTTGAAATATCTAATATACTAAGAAAAAATCAGTCATACTTATTATTAATAACTAATAATTAACAAAGAGAGATTATAAATAAATATATGTATTACATATTGTTAATATAATATTGTTATATATTATTTTATTAATACTATCTATTGTTATTAATACTTTCTTGATTAGTTTAGCTTTGCTAGCTGATATACGTTTAAATTAGGAATATTATGTTTAAAAAAAATTATTTGAGACTCTTTTCTAATTCCAAAATAAAAATTTTAATTCTACTCTTTTGTTTCATTCAAATTATCTCAAGTTCAATTAGTTCAATAACAACTAACATCAATTACAAAGAGAAAATGGAAGTGTGTAATAATGAAATAAATACCTGGAGGTAATGCAACCAAATTAGCATATCGAGGGTGTAGTGCGAAAACCTGATAACTCTGAAAAATTCAAAAATTTGGTTTTTAATTGCAGGTGACTTAATTTTTGCGCTCTATTTAATGGTATATCTGGTTATTTGATATTCCCATTATAAGTAACAAAAAAAATATCGAAACCGGTTCACTACACTAAATGCTATAGATTACAAAATTTAAAACTGCAATTATCTCGAAACCAACTTTATACGAGTTATCAGGTTTTCCCTCTACACCCTCGATATATTAACTTAATTAAACAATTCCTTATTTTTTAACTATCATTTCTACTATTAAACTGATCATTCATATTTCATTCACACTTTAGAAATAACTTGTATTAAAATTAAGCAAAAATTATCATTTAAAATCGCCCAAAACTATTACGACTTTTAATAATTTGGAAAATTTCGATGTCTGTTTTTTACCCCCAACAAAACACTTCTACTGCGCTTGCGCTATTATGCAATTATGTTATTCCATATTTTATTTTTAACTCGCTTATAATACAAAATTTGAAAAAAGTTTTTAAACAAAATTTATAGTAAATTTAATTTAAAATAAATTTTTTCTCTTAATATTTTTACTTAAACTTAAATAGAAACGATAATAATTGCGAAAATCTGAAAATTCTCAAGAGTAAACCCCCACTTCCGGTTGTCCGATTTTGCCCAAAATATAATCAGCTCATTAGCATGTTGTAAAAATGCTAAATATAAAATTTGGTTAGGAAATTCCGATCGCAGTTGGAGTTAGAGCGCACACAAATTTTTTCGGACTACATACTACATACTCCATACATACATTTTCTGGAAATGGTCTTAAATGACTTAGGGGGTCTCAAAACATGTAAATCCACTGAAAGCTGAACTTTTTTTTGCGATTACAATACTTTACCACCACTTGGTATGGTAAAGTAAAAAAAAACAATATAATTTATTAAAAAGCACCTTCCGCATTACAATATATGCATTTAAAAACAGCAAAAAATTACATTGAATATATTATACATCTTTTGTATTATTTTTGCAGTCCCATACAAACTTAGGATTCCAGAGCACTTTTAAAATTTCGTTTGATAACGGGAATTTTATAAATATTTCATTTAGAATTTTCAGATTTTATCACTTTTTGATGAAAACTTGGAAGTTTCATAGTCAAACGCAACAAACAATCAAAGTAATAAGTGATTGATACATACATAAGATCTAAGAAAACCCTATACACCGAGATAAGCCAGAAAACAGCTCCATTGACGAGTCTGTTCTCCAGGCTCGAATTTCCCATTGTTTCAAGATTCCTGCTGACTCTTACAACCAGTTGGTTTGAAAGGTCAACAGGGCATAACGTCTAAAGGTTTTTTAAAAAATCATCTAACCCAACGAAATTTTGGTTATGACCCATTTATTTTCACTTTTTCTTTTAAAAAATCATCTAACCCAACGGAATTTTGTTCATAACCTATTTATTTTCACTGTTTCTCTTAAAAAAATTATCTAACCCAACGAAATTTTGTTCATGACCTATTTATTTTCAGTTTCTCTTAAAAAAATCATCTAACACAACGAAATTTTGGTCATGACCCATTTATTTTCAATTTTACACCAATTTTCATTCATTTTTCGGCGGAACCGATCACTAGATAAAACCAATACAACACAAAACATCCATCCACTTTTCAAATTTTATTTTTAATTCTACACCGATTTTCATTCATATTTTGGCGTTTATCAGACATTTTTATTATTTTAATGTGTTCGAATTCGCATTAGAAAACATAATGACTAATATATTCAGGTATTTAGCGATAAGAGAAGTTTTTTTTGTATTGTATTGGTTTTATCTAGTGATAGGTTCGCTCAGAGGCGTAACTACATGGTGGTCTATAAGGAAGTGGTTCTGAAATATAATTAATTGAATGTGTAAGTTATCGTTACATTTTGACTTTTCGTTAATAAAAGACGAATTCAATAAATAAATATTATATTCATTTTAAAAATTGAGGGTACGAAAATTAAATAACACTATAAATAAAACTGCAGAAAGAAAGGTATCAAAGATATACTATTTGTCACTTTTATTCCAGAGTGTACACGAAAGACCTGATATACGTTTCATAATCATCAGGAGGAGAGTAGTTTATTATAACTAAAAATTTCCATTTAAATATTTAAAAAAAAATTGTAATTATTTCAAACAAATTTCGCCATTCAAGTACTTAAATTATAATTTATCCACGTACATTTTAATTACAAACAATCAATGTACCTACAAAATGTCTAAATTCATTTTGACAAATAATGTTTTATTATTATCACAAAGTTGAAATATCTAATATACTAAGAAAAAATCAGTCATACTTATTATTAATAACTAATAATTAACAAAGAGAGATTATAAATAAATATATGTATTACATATTGTTAATATAATATTGTTATATATTATTTTATTAATACTATCTATTGTTATTAATACTTTCTTGATTAGTTTAGCTTTGCTAGCTGATATACGTTTAAATTAGGAATATTATGTTTAAAAAAAATTATTTGAGACTCTTTTCTAATTCCAAAATAAAAATTTTAATTCTACTCTTTTGTTTCATTCAAATTATCTCAAGTTCAATTAGTTCAATAACAACTAACATCAATTACAAAGAGAAAATGGAAGTGTGTAATAATGAAATAAATACCTGGAGGTAATGCAACCAAATTAGCATATCGAGGGTGTAGTGCGAAAACCTGATAACTCTGAAAAATTCAAAAATTTGGTTTTTAATTGCAGGTGACTTAATTTTTGCGCTCTATTTAATGGTATATCTGGTTATTTGATATTCCCATTATAAGTAACAAAAAAAATATCGAAACCGGTTCACTACACTAAATGCTATAGATTACAAAATTTAAAACTGCAATTATCTCGAAACCAACTTTATACGAGTTATCAGGTTTTCCCTCTACACCCTCGATATATTAACTTAATTAAACAATTCCTTATTTTTTAACTATCATTTCTACTATTAAACTGATCATTCATATTTCATTCACACTTTAGAAATAACTTGTATTAAAATTAAGCAAAAATTATCATTTAAAATCGCCCAAAACTATTACGACTTTTAATAATTTGGAAAATTTCGATGTCTGTTTTTTACCCCCAACAAAACACTTCTACTGCGCTTGCGCTATTATGCAATTATGTTATTCCATATTTTATTTTTAACTCGCTTATAATACAAAATTTGAAAAAAGTTTTTAAACAAAATTTATAGTAAATTTAATTTAAAATAAATTTTTTCTCTTAATATTTTTACTTAAACTTAAATAGAAACGATAATAATTGCGAAAATCTGAAAATTCTCAAGAGTAAACCCCCACTTCCGGTTGTCCGATTTTGCCCAAAATATAATCAGCTCATTAGCATGTTGTAAAAATGCTAAATATAAAATTTGGTTAGGAAATTCCGATCGCAGTTGGAGTTAGAGCGCACACAAATTTTTTCGGACTACATACTACATACTCCATACATACATTTTCTGGAAATGGTCTTAAATGACTTAGGGGGTCTCAAAACATGTAAATCCACTGAAAGCTGAACTTTTTTTTGCGATTACAATACTTTACCACCACTTGGTATGGTAAAGTAAAAAAAAACAATATAATTTATTAAAAAGCACCTTCCGCATTACAATATATGCATTTAAAAACAGCAAAAAATTACATTGAATATATTATACATCTTTTGTATTATTTTTGCAGTCCCATACAAACTTAGGATTCCAGAGCACTTTTAAAATTTCGTTTGATAACGGGAATTTTATAAATATTTCATTTAGAATTTTCAGATTTTATCACTTTTTGATGAAAACTTGGAAGTTTCATAGTCAAACGCAACAAACAATCAAAGTAATAAGTGATTGATTACCTAAATACTGTAACATCGGTTTATTAAAATGTATTGGAAAATATATTTTTTCTATTTACAAAAAACTAAATCTACAAAAACAGCATCTATAATAATAATAATAATTATTATACAACTGTTTTTACAAAAAAATTTTAAAATCCACTTTTTATCAACAAAATTACATACTTATGTGGTGTTGGAATTTTATATGTTTAGAAGTAAATTGTAAAGTAAATGTAAAGTAAGACCGCAAGTGTAATTTCCAGCCTGGATCATTTGAACCATCTCGTGAAGGGAAGTTAATATACTCGGAGGAGGCAGCTGAAATAAAACAAAAACATCACATTTTCTATCTACCTTTCACTGAAAAATGATTAATAATTATACAAAAAACCTCAAAACGTCTACCATTTAGCTAATTTTACCATTTTGACAAGAATAAAAAAATTGCAAAAACAGTTGAAGAGAAAAAAAAAATACTTTTAGAATGCCATTAAAGGGTGAAGTTAAAAAAAAGGAGAAAGCAAAGTTTACTTATGGTTTTAACCCATTATTGGCCAAGCAAAGAAAAAATAGGTTAAGTCAAGCATGTTCTCCTTTTGTAGGCTGTTTAAATATTAAATGACTTGAATGGTCCCGACGAATATCAGTTGGTATGTTGCTATGAAATGAAGCTGAAACTTTGGAGAAATTCATTTTCAGCAAGAGAAATGCCACATTTGATTTCAAATCTATTGGATACATCTTTGTCTGGTTTATGATGTTATATAATTTTCACAAGTTTACTAAGATATCATCAACAGTATTTGTAAATAAAGGCCACCACCATTTTTTTCGGTGGTGCATGTTTCACTTTTTTAGGTGATGTTCCTGCATAAGGAACATATTTAAACATTTGAACTTAGGCTAAATCCTAATTTAAATCCGAATCTGACTGGTTTCCTCTTTATAAACATTTTATCGTTCTTTATAATCTAGATTTATTCATTTTCCCAATTTTTTCAATTAATCATAACTTATCAACCACCCCCTATCTATACATTTTTATAATATTTGGTTCGTATGGGAATGGTGAATTGAAAGAAGATATTTATATAATACCACCAGAGGGAGTAAAATGTGATAAGAATAATGTTTTTAAGCTGAATAAGGCACTTTATGGTCTTTGGCAAGCAAGTAAGTGTTGGAATCAAAAGATTAACGATTATTTAATAAATTTAGGATTTAGAAGATCAGAAGTTGACTATTGCCTATATATAAAAGGGGATGGTGATAGTTCATTATATCTATTAATATATATGTAGACGACATTTTGTTTAGTTTATGGATGAATTTGATATGAAAGACAAAGGAGAAGTGAAGAATTTTCTAGGACTTGAAATTGATTACGATAGGGAAAAGGGAATTTTAAAGTTGAGCCAAGAAACATATTTAAAAGGAATTCTAAATCGTTTTAATTTTAATAATTGCAATGGACACAAATTTTAAAATGGGCATATCTGAAAATAACATATTAGATGCTAAACCTGTTAAACCACTAATTGGGTGTCTGATGTATTTAATGTTAGGCTCGCGTCCTGATATTTGTTTCTCAGTAAATTACTTTAGCAGATACCAAGACAAAAATATTAATGAAACATGGATTGGGTCGAAAAGATTGTTAAGATATCTCAAGGGTACTATAAGTGTGTATTTAAAATATGAAAGAAAATGTAGTCAAATACCTTTAGTCTGTTTTGTAGATTCGGATTGGGGAGGTGACATATCTGATCGAAAATCAGTTACAGGATTTGTGATTAAAATATTTGGAAATGTAGTTGCATGGGTCACAAGAAAACAAAACTGTGTATCACTTTCCAGTTCTGAAGCAGAATTGATTGCTTTGTGTGATGCAGTTCGTGATTGTTTATATTTTGAAAGGTTATTAATAGATTTTAATGTAGTGATTGAAAATTTCAAGGTACCTATATGAAGATAATTTGGGTTGTATAGCATTAATAAATAACCCTAAAAACAATAAAAGAGTAAAGCATATAGATCTGAAGTACAATTTTGTATGTGACATATGATTTTAGAATATATTAATACAAAAAACGAGTTAGCTGACATTTTAACAAAAGCACAAAACAAAAATCAATTTTGTTTAAATAAAGCAGGATTAGGGTTAATCGAAATATTAGAATGTTAATTGTATAGGTTTAGGATGTATATATTTAGTTTAAGAATAAATGTAATGTATTTTGCGTTATATATTGATATACTCTATGTTAAAACTTCTAAAGTATTTTAGCAAGAGAGGGTCTTAATTTAGTTTATATTTTAATCAGTAATCAATTTCAAATTGTAAAATGTTTTAATTTTGTTATGAAGGATTTGTGTTTAAATGTAACCAAACAAGGCAATCATTAAGAGAGGGTGTTGTAAGTTGAGTTGCATAACTTGTAATGCTTCCCTTGTCTTATTGAGAAAAGGATTTATTTTGTTATTGTTTTTTCATGTTATAAAAAAGGTAAGTTGGCATTACTGACAATGACGTACTTGCAAATGATATGGCGTAATGAATGTATATACAGTAGTAATAAATAAAGTTAATAAATTATAACTTTAAATAAAAATACAATACTATTTAGATCCACGATTTTCAATTTTGATAATTAGATTTCAAATTCGTCATATTTAAACCGACATCTTGAATTTCCAATATCAATTTCAGCAACCCCAGAAACTCTTAGAGTTTTTTTTTGTCCATATTAAATCAAATGATTGAAATTTTTTTTAGCTTTATTGGATCGATATACCATCTTGAATTTTCAAAATTTGATTAAAGATCAATCAATATTTAAGTTTACTTACCAGAATTATGACATTGCTGCCTACACCGGCAGCTCGACAGGCAACCACCTCTTTGCCTATCACAACAACAGGAACAATAAGGGGTACGCCATCGAGGTTCTGTTCTGTAAAAAATAAACAACATTAATTTCATTAAAGTAGGTAAATAGTATTGAGAACTGCGAAACAAGACGCGGTGATTTTATTCATTTTTATTTGTAGATAATTAAAGAGTGAAGTCTTAAATAAATAACAATTATTATTATTATTATCTAATAGTGTATTGTATTGTTTGTGAGGGCCTTCACGCATCTTTTCAACTCGCATGTAACGAGGTTCTTACAACACTCGTCATATAATTTACTTTTATTAAATTATCTAAAAAAATTTACTATACCACATTCGACGAATCGCACCGCCCCTGCCCGCAATTTTGAATTAACTGCATGAATAAATGTAGCTATAAACTTTTTTTCATGGGGCAATTCATTATTATGTGTTAATAAAAAAACTTTCCTTAGCAGTACTTCAACTTCCTCACAAACTGCTATAGTATTTGATGAAGGAATGGTTAAAGTACCCCATTTGTTCCGTAAATATTTTAAAACGTGGCAACGTTGCTTATTCATATAAAAGAGTAAGCAGTATTAGTATTTTGTACGGAGAGTATGTGGAATGAAGTAAAAATTTTAGTTTTAATGAAAGTAACCAGTGGTTTAAAATTTTTCGGTGTCGGATTGTGATAAGTTCTTGATTATTAAAAACAGGCATTTTTTCCTTCTCCTTTTCATTCCCTCATCCAGCCTAGCCAGACGAATCAACAGATTACAAATTTGGGGTAAGTTGAAAATTCTTTAACTTTTTTTGTAATATTTTCAACACTTCTTATTAACGATATCGAATGGTACTAAAGGGCATTTTGTAGATTTGGACGAGCAGATTCCGAATCTTCTTTAATTTTTGAGATATCTCTTCGGATAGTCGAGAAATAGGCGTTCAAAAAATGACCTAAATCGTCCTCGGCACCCCCCTGTAAAATTGAAAAATTTGAAAAAATTTCGATGTCTGTTTTTGATGTTATCCTATAGATTTTGGTCCGTAGATTTCAAAAATGTCCCGTTTGTTTGTTTTTTATGCCATCTTATAGTCCTTGAAGCGTAAAATTTTTTGATCTAGCTCGATCGGAAGTGCCTTTAAAACGCATTTAAAATTTTCAAAAAACACTCCGAAAACGCAAAATCTTAAGAATTCGCCATTTTCGTATAGTCCATCTTACAGTGCTCGACGAGTAGACAAAAAATCATATGTCAGATGACAATCGGTCAACGGGAAGCCGAGATATTGCATTTTAAAGTTTATGCAAATACGCATTTAAATTTAAAAAAAAAAAAAAAAACTACCAAAACTCAAAATTTTAAGAATTCCATCTTATAGTGCTCGACGAGTACATTAAAAATCACCCATCAATATCAATTTTTACGTTACCGGTTGTCCACATATCGCGGTTTGAAATTGAGGAATTTTCCAAAACTGACACACGGAAAATAACTTTTTCGTTAATAATTTTTTCACGGAAATTTCCCTCGGCCAAAATGTAGTAAATGGAAGTACTAACTCATGATATATCTCGAAATTTAAATTCTGATGATTTTGGGGGAGTTATATGGATTTTTGAGTGATTTTCTAAAAAATCCATGTGTCGTATCTCCCTTATTATTAACGATATCGAATGGTACTAAAGGGCATTTTGTAGATTTGGACGAGCAGATTCCGAATCTTCTTTAATTTTTGAGATATCTCTTCGGATAGTCGAGAAATAGGCGTTCAAAAAATGACCTAAATCGTCCTCGGCACCCCCCTGTAAAATTGAAAAATTTGAAAAAATTTCGATGTCTGTTTTTGATGTTATCCTATAGATTTTGGTCCGTAGATTTCAAAAATGTCCCGTTTGTTTGTTTTTTATGCCATCTTATAGTCCTTGAAGCGTAAAATTTTTTGATCTAGCTCGATCGGAAGTGCCTTTAAAACGCATTTAAAATTTTCAAAAAACACTCCGAAAACGCAAAATCTTAAGAATTCGCCATTTTCGTATAGTCCATCTTACAGTGCTCGACGAGTAGACAAAAAATCATATGTCAGATGACAATCGGTCAACGGGAAGCCGAGATATTGCATTTTAAAGTTTATGCAAATACGCATTTAAATTTAAAAAAAAAAAAAAAAACTACCAAAACTCAAAATTTTAAGAATTCCATCTTATAGTGCTCGACGAGTACATTAAAAATCACCCATCAATATCAATTTTTACGTTACCGGTTGTCCACATATCGCGGTTTGAAATTGAGGAATTTTCCAAAACTGACACACGGAAAATAACTTTTTCGTTAATAATTTTTTCACGGAAATTTCCCTCGGCCAAAATGTAGTAAATGGAAGTACTAACTCATGATATATCTCGAAATTTAAATTCTGATGATTTTGGGGGAGTTATATGGATTTTTGAGTGATTTTCTAAAAAATCCATGTGTCGTATCTCCCTTATTATTAACGATATCGAATGGTACTAAAGGGCATTTTGTAGATTTGGACGAGCAGATTCCGAATCTTCTTTAATTTTTGAGATATCTCTTCGGATAGTCGAGAAATAGGCGTTCAAAAAATGACCTAAATCGTCCTCGGCACCCCCCTGTAAAATTGAAAAATTTGAAAAAATTTCGATGTCTGTTTTTGATGTTATCCTATAGATTTTGGTCCGTAGATTTCAAAAATGTCCCGTTTGTTTGTTTTTTATGCCATCTTATAGTCCTTGAAGCGTAAAATTTTTTGATCTAGCTCGATCGGAAGTGCCTTTAAAACGCATTTAAAATTTTCAAAAAACACTCCGAAAACGCAAAATCTTAAGAATTCGCCATTTTCGTATAGTCCATCTTACAGTGCTCGACGAGTAGACAAAAAATCATATGTCAGATGACAATCGGTCAACGGGAAGCCGAGATATTGCATTTTAAAGTTTATGCAAATACGCATTTAAATTTAAAAAAAAAAAAAAAAACTACCAAAACTCAAAATTTTAAGAATTCCATCTTATAGTGCTCGACGAGTACATTAAAAATCACCCATCAATATCAATTTTTACGTTACCGGTTGTCCACATATCGCGGTTTGAAATTGAGGAATTTTCCAAAACTGACACACGGAAAATAACTTTTTCGTTAATAATTTTTTCACGGAAATTTCCCTCGGCCAAAATGTAGTAAATGGAAGTACTAACTCATGATATATCTCGAAATTTAAATTCTGATGATTTTGGGGGAGTTATATGGATTTTTGAGTGATTTTCTAAAAAATCCATGTGTCGTATCTCCCTTATTATTAACGATATCGAATGGTACTAAAGGGCATTTTGTAGATTTGGACGAGCAGATTCCGAATCTTCTTTAATTTTTGAGATATCTCTTCGGATAGTCGAGAAATAGGCGTTCAAAAAATGACCTAAATCGTCCTCGGCACCCCCCTGTAAAATTGAAAAATTTGAAAAAATTTCGATGTCTGTTTTTGATGTTATCCTATAGATTTTGGTCCGTAGATTTCAAAAATGTCCCGTTTGTTTGTTTTTTATGCCATCTTATAGTCCTTGAAGCGTAAAATTTTTTGATCTAGCTCGATCGGAAGTGCCTTTAAAACGCATTTAAAATTTTCAAAAAACACTCCGAAAACGCAAAATCTTAAGAATTCGCCATTTTCGTATAGTCCATCTTACAGTGCTCGACGAGTAGACAAAAAATCATATGTCAGATGACAATCGGTCAACGGGAAGCCGAGATATTGCATTTTAAAGTTTATGCAAATACGCATTTAAATTTAAAAAAAAAAAAAAAAACTACCAAAACTCAAAATTTTAAGAATTCCATCTTATAGTGCTCGACGAGTACATTAAAAATCACCCATCAATATCAATTTTTACGTTACCGGTTGTCCACATATCGCGGTTTGAAATTGAGGAATTTTCCAAAACTGACACACGGAAAATAACTTTTTCGTTAATAATTTTTTCACGGAAATTTCCCTCGGCCAAAATGTAGTAAATGGAAGTACTAACTCATGATATATCTCGAAATTTAAATTCTGATGATTTTGGGGGAGTTATATGGATTTTTGAGTGATTTTCTAAAAAATCCATGTGTCGTATCTCCCTTATTATTAACGATATCGAATGGTACTAAAGGGCATTTTGTAGATTTGGACGAGCAGATTCCGAATCTTCTTTAATTTTTGAGATATCTCTTCGGATAGTCGAGAAATAGGCGTTCAAAAAATGACCTAAATCGTCCTCGGCACCCCCCTGTAAAATTGAAAAATTTGAAAAAATTTCGATGTCTGTTTTTGATGTTATCCTATAGATTTTGGTCCGTAGATTTCAAAAATGTCCCGTTTGTTTGTTTTTTATGCCATCTTATAGTCCTTGAAGCGTAAAATTTTTTGATCTAGCTCGATCGGAAGTGCCTTTAAAACGCATTTAAAATTTTCAAAAAACACTCCGAAAACGCAAAATCTTAAGAATTCGCCATTTTCGTATAGTCCATCTTACAGTGCTCGACGAGTAGACAAAAAATCATATGTCAGATGACAATCGGTCAACGGGAAGCCGAGATATTGCATTTTAAAGTTTATGCAAATACGCATTTAAATTTAAAAAAAAAAAAAAAAACTACCAAAACTCAAAATTTTAAGAATTCCATCTTATAGTGCTCGACGAGTACATTAAAAATCACCCATCAATATCAATTTTTACGTTACCGGTTGTCCACATATCGCGGTTTGAAATTGAGGAATTTTCCAAAACTGACACACGGAAAATAAC
Source organism: Crepidodera aurea (assembly GCA_949320105.2). Classification (NCBI taxonomy): domain Eukaryota; kingdom Metazoa; phylum Arthropoda; class Insecta; order Coleoptera; family Chrysomelidae; genus Crepidodera; species Crepidodera aurea. The sequence goes on from OX439474.1 coordinate 25,251, forward strand.
TTTTTCGTTAATAATTTTTTCACGGAAATTTCCCTCGGCCAAAATGTAGTAAATGGAAGTACTAACTCATGATATATCTCGAAATTTAAATTCTGATGATTTTGGGGGAGTTATATGGATTTTTGAGTGATTTTCTAAAAAATCCATGTGTCGTATCTCCCTTATTATTAACGATATCGAATGGTACTAAAGGGCATTTTGTAGATTTGGACGAGCAGATTCCGAATCTTCTTTAATTTTTGAGATATCTCTTCGGATAGTCGAGAAATAGGCGTTCAAAAAATGACCTAAATCGTCCTCGGCACCCCCCTGTAAAATTGAAAAATTTGAAAAAATTTCGATGTCTGTTTTTGATGTTATCCTATAGATTTTGGTCCGTAGATTTCAAAAATGTCCCGTTTGTTTGTTTTTTATGCCATCTTATAGTCCTTGAAGCGTAAAATTTTTTGATCTAGCTCGATCGGAAGTGCCTTTAAAACGCATTTAAAATTTTCAAAAAACACTCCGAAAACGCAAAATCTTAAGAATTCGCCATTTTCGTATAGTCCATCTTACAGTGCTCGACGAGTAGACAAAAAATCATATGTCAGATGACAATCGGTCAACGGGAAGCCGAGATATTGCATTTTAAAGTTTATGCAAATACGCATTTAAATTTAAAAAAAAAAAAAAAACTACCAAAACTCAAAATTTTAAGAATTCCATCTTATAGTGCTCGACGAGTACATTAAAAATCACCCATCAATATCAATTTTTACGTTACCGGTTGTCCACATATCGCGGTTTGAAATTGAGGAATTTTCCAAAACTGACACACGGAAAATAACTTTTTCGTTAATAATTTTTTCACGGAAATTTCCCTCGGCCAAAATGTAGTAAATGGAAGTACTAACTCATGATATATCTCGAAATTTAAATTCTGATGATTTTGGGGGAGTTATATGGATTTTTGAGTGATTTTCTAAAAAATCCATGTGTCGTATCTCCCTTATTATTAACGATATCGAATGGTACTAAAGGGCATTTTGTAGATTTGGACGAGCAGATTCCGAATCTTCTTTAATTTTTGAGATATCTCTTCGGATAGTCGAGAAATAGGCGTTCAAAAAATGACCTAAATCGTCCTCGGCACCCCCCTGTAAAATTGAAAAATTTGAAAAAATTTCGATGTCTGTTTTTGATGTTATCCTATAGATTTTGGTCCGTAGATTTCAAAAATGTCCCGTTTGTTTGTTTTTTATGCCATCTTATAGTCCTTGAAGCGTATAGTGCTCGACGAGTAGATAAAAAATCATGTCATAGTTGACAATCGGTCAACGGGAAGCTGAGATATTGCATTTTAAAATTTATGCAAATACGCATTTAAATTTTTCAAAAAAAAAAAACTACCAAAACTCAAAATTTTAAGAATTCCATCGTATAGTGCTCGACAATTAAATTTACTTCTTATAAAGTTTACCAGTCTACACGGTGCATACCTGTGCTTCATGGGCGCCGTTACAAAAAATGTCAGGGAGGGGCACATTTTTTCAAATCAAAGTATTGCATTAAATTGAAATAAAGATCCTTTTAAACAATACTTATTACGAGTGTGGTTTAAAAAACATTGGAAATTTGATACTCCAGCAAATTTAAATTTATCGCATCTCATCTATAGTGGAGTTAAAAAATTAGACGCAAATATTCTGAAAATTGATGTAAAAGCTAAGTAAAATTTTTTTAATTTTTTCGATTTTATACATAAAGAGAAGCTTGTAAAAAATTTTTCAATAAATTTAGGCTGGAGCTTCGCGAGATATGTGCCAAAAACGGCGTTTTTGGCATTTTTCGAGTGGATTGCTTCACTATTTTTTAAATATCTCCGGCTCTAAGAGTCGTGGTCCGCCCCCCTTGCGCTCAAGTAACGGCGCCCATGCCTGTGCTGTAATCCAATCAGACAAAGTTTCTTGAAATACAGCTATAACCAAGGAAGAAAATGAGCTCTGATAAAATTATAAATTGAAAATTTATAAACTAATTTTTGTTTTCGATTGACAATTAGGCTTTTTCTTCGTATAACTGAAAAATAGATGTTTTGCTTTGAAAAATTGTCATTTTAATTTTTGATAATTTTATTTTTAATAAAAGAATTAATATTTCCATAACGGATCTAAAGAGCTTATAATTGGTCTGAATCCAATAAATTGGCTGTCTGTCCTAATCACTTGTTCTATTTCTTCTTGTACGAAGGTTTCAAGTGAACTAAAATCAGCAGGACCCAGTTATTTGTATAAAACATTTAATGTCACTAACGTCAATGTCAATAATGTCGCTGTCAGATTTAAAGTTGTGACTCATATTTAATTTTAAAGATTGTGTATTTTTAAGAAATTACCAATAACTAAAATAAGATGGAGTGGTTGTTTGGAAAAAAAGTTACCCCAGAAGAATTACTTCGAAAAAATCAGAGGGCATTAAATAAAGCAATGAGAGACTTGGACAGAGAAAAACAAAAAATGGAACAGCAAGAGAAAAAGGTTATTAACGATATCAAAAAATTAGCCAAGGAAGGACAAATGGTAAGTTTAACTAGAAAATAAAATATAGGTAACATCTTACCTTCCATTAATTTTATAGGATGCTGTAAAAATAATGGCCAAAGATTTGGTTAGAACTAGGAGATATGTAAAAAAATTTATGCTTATGAAAGCTAACATTCAAGCGGTTTCTTTAAAAATTCAGACGCTTAGGTCGCAAAATGCTATGGCACAAGCCATGAAAGGGGTTACCAAAGCCATGCAAAGTATGAACAGACAGCTCAACTTACCTCAAATACAAAGAATACTCCAAGAATTTGAAAAACAATCTGAAATCATGGATATGAAAGAAGAAGTAATGAATGATGCCATTGACGATGCAATGGAAGGTGACGATGATGAAGAAGAAAGGTAATAAACAACAAATTTAAATTTTATTTTAATTCTTTAAATTTTAATATTTTTTAACTTTTTAGTGATGCAGTTGTTAACCAAGTCCTAGATGAATTGGGTCTCCAATTAGGCGATACCCTTTCTGGCTTACCTCAGACAGCAGGTTCCTTACCTCAGGCGGCAGGTCAAAAACAACCTGCTGCAGCTCAAGCTGTTGCTGGAGGCAGTACTAACGGAGGTGGAGGACCTACAGGAGGTGTATCCGATGCTGATGCAGATTTACAAGCTAGACTGGACAATTTACGTAGAGAGTAATTTATTATTTTTTTTTTGTTTTTTTGTAAGAAACAAGAAAATAAGGTTAACAAATATCTGAGTTTCTTTTGCTTGTAATAATCACCACCTGTTAATCTCTAAATAAACTCAGGATATGGAATAAATCGTTAAAAAGGAAGCAAAAAATGCAACTTGGATATTTTTATATAATTATATAAATCTCGTAGCTGTGACCTATTTGTTTATAAACAGTTGTTGGCCCATCATTAATCATCTCAATCAATCAATTACAGTTTACATAAATGTTTTAAAAAAAATAATAATTTTGGTGCTATAAATTGATGCACCCCCTGCTTATTTATAAGTTGCCTTATTTTTTTTGCTCTTAATTGTAAGTGTAATATTTTGCTTAATGAAAATATATACATAAATGTTATACACTTAGTTATTTTGTAGTTTTGTAAGATTTGTATATTTTTTAAACTTTTAATATTCTGTATTACAAATACGTTTCGAATTGTTGTTAAAACTTTTTAATTAATTAAATAACAAGTGAGAAACAAGTAAAAATAAGCTCATTTTTATTTTATTTAGGTTCTTATATTGCAATATTTTATATTGATATTTATTTTTTGTTATCATATAAGTAGGTATTATAAAAGTAAGAACCTAGAGGAGTCGGATTTTAGATTTTTTGCTGAATGCCATGCAGTAGAAACGCGTATATTTTAAATTTTTGCTTAAAGTAAATAAACTTTAAAAAAATGTATGTCTTAACTAATTTTTTTCGATCCAAATTGCACAACGTTGTCTCCAGGTCAACTTTTTTTTAATGCTTCATTTAATTATTGATGGTCACCTTTATAAGCTTTGTTCTATTTTTAGCATAAAAATAAATATCTTACAAAAAAGTACGAATGAATATTTTTTAGATGAATTAAGATGAAAAATCGATTAAAATTATCGAAATTTACCGAAGTTAAAACGATCAAAACAATTTGAATTGATTGAAAAATTCTTCTAATATACTACAACTTTCTTCATCATCAATGATTTCAACCAATCACAATTCACAGTATAAAAGGAACTATTTTATACCCACCCACGATTGGTTGAAATCACTTTGCTATGTACTTTTATAAATCCGTTTATGGTAGGCCTTTATTATTAAATATAATAATTTATTTATATTTGCTAATTTAACCAAAATCGACTATTGAAGAGCCCATTTTATTTAATCCAGGATTGCTAAATTAAATATATGTATTTTCTCTGAATTAGGCATGAAGTGACTACTTTTCCGTTCCGAGGTAAGCCTGAAGAGGGCTTTTATCTTTACGTGTTTATAAATGACAGAACGGTGAGAAAGCAAAAATGTGCGGCGTTGCCAGGTAGAATTTTTTTTTCGTTCACTTACAGATAAAATTGTGCCAGTTACTTTTTTCCTAGCTTGAATATAAGTGCATCTAATGTTTTATCAGCTTGATTGAATATTGGAATGGATGTAAAAGAGAACTGCTAGTCTATAGAACAATAAAATCTTGGCTATAAAGCACTTTTAATTGTAAGAAAAGTGTTTTAAGATTCAAATAAAAATTAATAGTTATGTAGTTTTGGACTTTTTTATTGTAATATGCCTATATGTTACAGTACATTGACACGTTAGAGGTCAATTTGTAACTACTCTAAGTGAGTAGGCATATTGATTGCCACAAATCAAGAATTTTCGCTATATCACATCGGCAACGTCGTGAAATGTTGCCAATATTTAAAAGTTAATTTCCCCTGCACGTTAAGTTTAAATCGTATTTGCTCTTAATGTTTTAGTGTTTATTCCGTTGACAACAGAAATAACTAGAAATTAGGTCACTGCCTTGCTAAAATAAATAAGATAAATGTTATTTTAGGTCATTTTTATCAGCTTAAATTTGATTCGTCATTTATAAATAGCCGGTTGCGTAAATAGAGACAGCTACAAATTAATTTGAATGGCCGATTTGGAGTTGCGCACTTGTTAGTTTTTGATTTTGCCATCGCGTCACATGACCTGAAGATTGGCCCCGTGACCAAAATTGAAGGAAAATTCAAAATTGTTTGCAAAGATAAATAAAACAATACACTTATGGACATGCTGGATCCTTTGGAAACTGGGTAAGACGCCAATATTCCATAAAAATTCTATTATTCCAACTGTTATATAACGACCTATTTATGACAAGGTCAAATTGCGATTTTTGTATACCTTTTAAATTAATAGCGATTAGATAAATATTGAATGATAACTGTTTTTGTTTACAGAGAAACCGGAGAGGTAGAAAATAAGATTTTACTGAATGAAATCCACATTAAAGGACAGGCTGTAGACAGTGATGAGGAAGCAAATGTTGACCATCTTTCACCCCAAACTTTACTGGAGACCCCAGAACATGAAGTTCAGTACTCTATAAGATCCCCGGAAGGTAATCTTTCAGATAGATTCAACCGGTTGTACTAGTAATAATAATTATTATTTTTATTTATATAGGCTCTATATTATGTGTTTAAGTTCCATTTACTGTTTTATACATTTTTTATGCTTTATATATCTCTTTTTTGTTTTTTGTTGTTGCTTCTTTAATTCCTTTATCGTCTCGTTTTTTTAAGGTTTAGTTCATTTAGAATTTTATATTCTATTTTTCTCAATAAAATCATTTCCATTGCATGAATACCATATTCTTGTATTTTCCCCCTCAAGTCAAAGGTCCAGGATTCACTACTATAATAAATTATTGATGGTCTGAGTACTTTTTATCTGTGTTGATATTTTTGTGTATCTTTCATTTTCCCTTGAATGTTGTTGTTATTTAGTTTTATAAATTCTTATAGCTTTGATCATCATGCTGGTTGATTATTCATCAAGATTTGCATTCTGTTATATGAATGATCCTAATTATTTGTAAATTGTAGGCGAATGTTTTATTTTTTTAGTTATAAATAATTATACTTTTAGTTTTGTTTGTATTTATTTTCATATTTGATTTAGGTAGAGGTACCTCATTTTTAATTCAAAATACATTATAATTTATATTATCTGCTGAACCTCCAGAATAGTACAAATAACAATTGTCATCTTTAATGCTACTTTTACTTAATCTTTTTTGAAGAAATTTTGTTGTACAAACACTCTTTGTCTTTTTTCTATCATTAAAATAACCTTAAAGAATATTAAGGAGTTAAAAATGTTATTATATATATAATTGAACATATTTTCTTAGGGTTTATTTTTAATACTAGGTAACATGATAACCTACAGGGTTCTCCAAGTGGATGAATCAAATGTGGAAACGGGTCCTCAGTTAGTTACAACGGGACCTGGAAGTTTCGCCAATCAGGTCCCACAGGTGATAGGCAGTAATTTAAATGGACAACTTTACGTAATAGGTAATGCCAATGAAATGTTTACAACCCAAACTGGTACCAGGGCTATAGCACCTAGGACAGCTATTGTTGAAACTAGCAGCAATTCAGTCGTTTCTAGTATCAAAAAAGTAAGCGGAAACTTTTATCGTTTAAATTCATTTTTTGTTAGTGCAAAACAGATGAGCTTATTAATTTAGTTAATTGTCAAAACCTTTCACCAACGATAAGTACGATAAATAAGAATAATTTGGGATAAAAAATTAAACAATTATGCAAAAAAAAAAACAACACTAATAAGTATTAAAACAACAAAAATAAGTTATTATGCTTGGATATGTTGAGTGTTAAATGAAAAATAAAAAATAGCAAGTTGTTAGTGCAAATTTTGAATGTTTAAATTTGAATTTTAATAGAGAGATGAAAGGCGCAGGGCGACACACAACGAAGTTGAGAGGCGGAGAAGAGACAAGATTAACAACTGGATCACAAAATTAGCGACAATAATTCCAGAAAACAGTAACGGCGACATTCGAGCAAACGGCCACTACGACGGCCAATCAAAAGGAGGCATTTTAGCAAAAGCATGCGATTATATCATGGATCTTAAGGACATTAACGAAAAGTACGAATCCTTATCGAGGGAACATAATGATATGCATCGAAATTTCGAGATAGCGAACGCCAAAAATGTCGCTTTGGAGAGAGAGAACAAAGAATTGAGAGCCATTTTAAAGAAAAATAGCATCTTATATGTACCTAACGAACTTTCTTAGTGCTACAATTCGGATTTATTTAAATATTTTAGGGATAAATACTGTGTAAGCAGCACGGAAACGTCACTATGATCTCCTGAATTCTACAAAAGTCGATATATAAGTGCAATAAGAAATTTGATAATAGATATTCCTATTTAGGACTAGGGATTGTTGGGCGATTTGTCGCCTAAAGAAAATGCTCCAAGAATTTTCTATAGGTACAACAAACAAATAATAGTTTTCAAGGTATCTGCATTTTTAACGTGATTTTGGTTTGTTTTACGTTTAGAAAAACGTTAATTCATATATTTTTTTTTAAATCAAAACATTAAAGTTGTAACAACGAATGTTTAAGCCTAAATTGTTAAAAATTGAACCAATAAGAGTGTTGTCAATAATTATAAATGATTTATTGGGTACTTACTTCAATATTGATATTTCTAAACTAGTACAAGTTAAGCTCCAAAATATTAGACAGAAGAGTCAGAAACAGGGCCATCCAGTAAAATATCATGTTTTAAAATTCAAAAATTTTATTTTCTATTGGTCATTCAAAAGGGAGGAAGCTGATCTAAAATTTTCAATATTCCAGTAAAATTATATTTTGAATTTAAAAATATTTTTATTTTAATCATTATTTTTATGTTTAAATTAAAACTAACTTGAAAAAAATTTATTGTTGAAATTGTAGTTGGTGGTTGGCGCTACAAAAAAGACCTATTGGGATTTTGTCGTATTCGGGTAAATTTTTTCACAAAGTTGCAATGTCTGTCAATTCGTGGAAAAAGGATATTGTAACGGCAATAAAGTTTTTTGTTTATATTTTAAGAAATGGAAGAATGTTACGACACAAATTAATACATTTTTAATAATAATATATATATATATTAATTAACGATTAACGTTTTATGAAATCAGTTGTAAATTTTATAAAAAGCGTTAATTAAAACCATACTTATAATCATTTTAATAGACCCACTCGTGTCACTCGTCAGTAACAATTATTTGGTTATAGAAAAAATTTCTTTTTTATATTTTTAATCTCAAAGAAACTTTCCTGTTGATCAAAATAATTGCACTCCCTCCAATGTTTTTTTTTGCTACGAAATATTTTACCTAAACTATACAACTGGTTATCATCCTTTTTTTTCGATACGACCTGTATACATACATTGTAACTTTGTCAACTATTTTACTGGAAAACTATTATTATACTAATAAGAAACCCTATAGTAATTTACGTAACTAACAAGTTCCAAAAGTGATATTTTACTGGATGAGTAGCAGTGGCGTAAATAGGATTTTAATTTGGGCAGTTATTAAACTGGAACGAGACACCACGGGGGACCAGCGGGCATGGAATGAAAAATTTTGGAAATTTATACTCGTAAAAACGTGATTTTAGCGCCTTTATTGCCTTAGTTTTTTTAGAGTTTATTTTGGAACAATTCTTTTTTAGTATAAATAGTTTTTCGTATTATCATTAGGCTTCGGGGGGTGATTGATCACCCCACTTATTTACGCCACTGATGAGCAGGAACTTACCAGGACCAGCCGTAGGCGAGTCCCGTGAAATCACTTTTGGATCGTGTTACGTACAATAATTTTTCTGCAGCCATTTTCCATTTTGTATGTTAAAAAGGATATCGATGGATAATAACGTATGTCTAGACAATTACATATAACAATCACTCTTATGAATACATTACATATGCAATAATTCATAAGTAGCCGCTTTAGCAAATTCACTAATCTCATGAGGAATCATTTCACTACTAGCCCAGTTGTCAGAGAGTTTGGCCTCGCACAAAATGTGATATATGATGAAACTTGGCATTTAGGATCTTGAATGGGTGTAGAAAACGATAAAAAAATCTTTGCTGCTCTTAAATGTAAGCTAACTTCACAATTTCAAAAACAAAAAACCGAAAATTTGGTTTTTCCATTATATCTTGAAAAAAAAAATAAAAATTTCGAAAAACTAATAGCACCAGGTGAGAGAGTGGAAAATTTAACTAAAAGTTATGTTATTTAAAAAAAAGTTTGTATTACTGTAAAAAATTATTAAAAATAACGCGCGACGAGCGTTGAATACAAGTATTCAGGCGAGGCGTTCGGAAAAACTAAAGTATCTTTGACTAAAATGTACGCAAAGAAAAAAAAAGGAAAACATTTTAAAGAGGAGACTCTAAGCTTTCTCAGGAAGCCGTTAATTTTTATAAAACTGAAGATATCTATTAATAGAGGCATAACAAAAAAATCCTTGTACACTTATCATCATTATACTTTTGCTTTAAATATAATTAAAATAGAAATTAATTTTTTTTTAAATAAAGTTAAATATAATTTAGAAATTGATTTATATAAATAAATAAACCCTATTTTGAAAATAAAAATTGCGTCGAATGAATGTTGTAAAAAAAATGATCATTTTAAAACACAACTTTTATTAAACAGAGATAATGTTCATCATTTTAATTATATTTAAATCAAAACTAAAAGTATAATGATGATAAATCTACAAGGACTTTTTTGTTATGCCTCTATTAATAGATATCTTCAGTTTTATAAAAATCAGTGAGAATTTTAGAAATTACAACTTCCGGTCAAATTTTCTATGAAAAAACAAAAAAATAATTAAAAACTAATGGCTTCCTGAGAAAGCTTAGACTCTCCTCTTTAAAATGCTTTCCTTTTTTTTTCTTTGCGTACATTTTAGACAAGGATACTTTAGTTTTTCCGAACGCCTCACCTGAATATTTGTATTCAACGTATCGGCGCACGTAGTTTTCGAATTTGTGTTATTTATAATAATTTTTTTGTAATTCATTTCGGAAGCTCATAGTGGTTTTTATTTTAATTTCTCTCTCTTTCCACTGGATTAAAAAAACTTTTTTAACAACTAAGTGGTTTTAATCCAGTGGAAAGAGAGAGAAATTTTTTTGTAGTAATACAAATTTTTTTAAATAACTTATAATTTTTAGTAAAATATTCCGCTCTTTCACGTGGCGCTATTAGTTTTTCGAAAAAAAAATTTTTTCAAAATATAATGGAAAAACCAAATTTTCGAAATTGTGAAGTTATCATACATTTTAGAGCAGCAAAGATTTTTTTATCGTTTTCTACACCCATTCAAGAACTTAAATGTCAAGTTTCATCATATATCACATTTTGTGCGAGCTTTTGGTCAATATCCTTCTCTGACAACTGGGCTATTCTTATGTCTATTTTTTTTATTTGAAAAGCGAAAAAAAACCGCTTACTAGAACCGAAAGAAAAGAAACCGTTCGGAATGTGAAAAAAACCGTCCCGAAAATAAATACTTTCGGTACCATTTGTGTAAAGTCATACTTTCGATTTAAGAAATCATACCGAAAATTTTATTTTCGAGACGGCTGCAGAAAAGGTCCTTTTTGTTTCTGTACTTAAAAACAAAAATTTAGCTTAATACTTTTTGTTTCGATTAATTGATACACACCTTTTAGTACACTAGATAGAAAAAAAATCTTTTTTTAGTTTTATAGCACCAAAGTCAAAATGTACTTTTACTGTTACTAATTAATTAGAAACAAAAAAACGCCATACCTGCATTGACAGATAAATTGTTTAAATAAATATAGTGGCCTTTCTTAGCTTTTTTACAAAATAAGAGTTATGTTACGTTGTATATTTTTTTTATTGTTTTTTTTTTTACTTTATTATTGTACAGATATTATTTTAAGAATAACAAAATGGAATAAAAAAAACATTTTTTTGTTGTAGTTTAATAGTTATTAAATATGAAAACGAGATTGTAAATAAACGAAGTATGTACAGAAAAAAGAGGAAAATTGTTATTTAAATGGTCTATTTTAAACCAAAAATGTTTTTGTGCATACAATAAAAACATATAAACGAAAAACTTTTTTTATTTCTTTACAAAAACTTTAATTAACAAACGATGCATATTAACGGTGAAAATATTTTAGTCCTAATTTTTTTTTAAGAAAAACATTTTGAAATTTTATATACAAATCCTAAATTAAAATTAAAAAAAAAAAGGAGGGGGGGGGAACGAAATTTTCTTTGACCCGGCATAATTTACTATCTACTTGGATATTTCCATTAATATACAAGTTGTTTCTTTGGTAAATAGATTTACGTTAACCAAGAATAGGAGCTATGGTTATAAGTACACACTAATCTTTTCTTTTTTAGGTCATAAATAATTAACCACCCCGTATTTTTTTGACACTTGGCGCTCGTATGTTTCGCTTAAATTTTTACGTCCTGAACCAATTTACTTACATATTTAAACAAAGCACAAATAACTGATTTTTTTGTCTTTTGCGGGTAAAATTGAAAAAAAGATTTATTTTTAATTCCCAGGTTGATTTAAGGACCTGTTCTCAAATGGATGCATAATTAATATAAAAACGCTAATAGGTTTGATGACCAGCACACAAATCAGGAAATATAAAGCTGTTTTCAGCCAACGACCAACGTCAGCAGGTACTTTGGTTGAGCGAGCTCTTAAATGAAATTGACAAAAATTATTTAAAAATTTTTATTTAAGTGTTCTTCTCAAATAAAGAACCTGAGGACGGATATTGGCTAAAAGTAGTTGTGTGTAATTTATGTAGTCTTAGCGTTTTAAAATAAATACAGTAGTAAATACAAGTATTTTCCATTTTTTTTTGAGATGCATGCCAGCCGATGGCAATATGGGTGGTTCACTAGTTATTCGAAAAGACAAATATAAAAAAAGTATGTCAGTCACATCACGGAGAACTTTCATGTTCATGTGCTAAACGATATTGTGACTTAATTGAATTAATGATGTATCTGACGACTCATCTGAAATACAGGATGTTTTGTCGATTTTGCCCAATTTTTTCTTGAGTTTTAAATTATAAATTCTTGTACCCGCAAAACAACATTCTGTATTCTGTAAATTCAAAGTGACAAACATTTTACCAGATTTTCCAATTATAGTTAATAACTTTAGTAGGAGATAATCAAATGCTAAATTCAGAATAATTGTGCCATACAAACAACGAGATATACAAATTTCGTATTCGTAACTCAATTATATTCTTAGTTAAATGAATTTTGATGTAAAGTGTAATGTTGGGGGTATAAGAATGTGTTAATTGTACAAAATCTACAAAACACCCTGTATCTCGTCAGTTATAAAGTGGCATATTTAGAACCATTTCGATGATTCTCCAATCACGGTTAAAATATGTCCCTTTTTTACCAATAAAACACCAAGTACATAATTGTTGAGACAATGAAATATCCGAGAGAAATTATACAGGAAGAGCAGAAGTCCCGGAAGAAATAAATACTAGTACATATCTATAACTACTATACAGAGCGTGTTTTTTTTTAAATCCTCATTTAACATTTCTATTTTGGAAACTGTAAATGATAAAATAAAAAAATATCCATTTTGGTTATTCGAGCTTAATTTTTTTTAAACCACGCAAGCTTTAATCCTGAGGCATTAATTTTTCGATACACTTACTCAAACATGCTTATTGTAGGTTTTTATTTATCATAAATATCACTGTTTACTTTTAAACTTTGTTAAAAAGTTATTAAAAGGTGATTCTACACCAAACGCCCAACTCATTATGTCACATATTTCTACCTATAGTGATATGATTTTGCGAAAATTTTCTGTTAAAGCTTGCAAGGTACTGTATGCACTCTGTTGTGTGTAAGTACATTAAGTCTGATATTACTGAGAAATAAAAAAAAACTCTTTAATCAATCTTCTTCATCGACTTAATTTGTTAAAAACATCAAAACATTTGGTATCCCCAGAATTTACCTATAAATGAATACACACGGTGATTACAATCACCAATTAGTATCATTATGATTTCTATATCACTATTTCTTAATAGTCCAGTAAACGAAGAATTCGACCTGCACAAGAATAATTTTTTTTAATTTGCAGCTATTCATGGTTACATTGAACTGTGAAACTCTCAACTCCTTTAAATTTGTGGAAGGGTGGGAAAATCGCCCCAGAGTTCTGGAAAATCCGTTTTTGGCCGATATCTCCCAAAATATGACTCTCAGAGAATTTTTGTTCAAACAAATAAAGAGCAGTTTATTGCCTACAAAAATGATCCTTATCGTTTTTCTCGAAAATGTAATGGTTTTCGACATAATCGGCCCCAACCGCATCTCGTATTTTTAGCTCCCGACCTGTATCTAGAGAGCACGTTCTAGAGGAATGCCACTCCCAAGCGGACTAAAATTTTTTAATAAATCAGGCAAAAATTAATATTTTTTCATGATTCAAAGCTCAGGTGAAAGGAGGAACCTGTAGCTATATTACCATGTTAATTTTTCCTTTTAGTCATTTTTCGGGACTATTGAAAAACGGGGCCAAAGTTTGTTTTTGGTCGAGATTTTAGCCCTTCTATCAATCTGTTTATATTCTTTTTATAAAGAGTAATTTCACTAAATCCTTTTGACCAATGAGGCTTGGGAAGGTCTTGAATACATTCCAAAAGATTCAATAAGGATTTTTTCGTATTTTTATAAATAACGTGTTTTTTCAGGGTTGATTTTTTTTTTGGAGTTTTTCAAAATGCTCGGGGCTAATCGGGAATTGATAGATAATCAAGCACCCTATCGGGTTTCAACCCACATCATTGGAAAGCTTAGATTGTCCCCTTGTCTACGGCTTTTTTCTTTTTTTTATTATGATTTTGAATTATCAATTTTTCAATCGCCGTTTTCGCACAAAATATTCGCGTAGCGAAAAAAATGATCAGGATCAATTTTGTAGGTAATAGACTGCTCTTTATTTCTTGTCTGAACAATAATTCTCTGAGAGTCATATTTTGGGAGATATCGGCGAAAAACTCTAGGGCCATTTTCCCACCCTTCCACACATTTCACGGAGTTGAGATTTTCAGAGTTCAATGTACCCATGAATAGCTACAAATTAAAAAAAATTATTCTTGTGCAACCTGATGCCCAGGTTGATACCTTTTCCGGCCTTCATTTACTGGACTATAATACACGAGTAGTGTTTGTTAAATCAATTAAAAATTTCGTTTAGCATTATATACAGTGTGTCCCAAAAAGTTTTATACAAATAGACAAAAAGTGTATCTTACATTTCACAAAACAAATATTCCTGATAAAAAGCTCTGCATGATTTGTTGATCCATAATCAGGTACAAAATTTTTAAAACATTGTATGGAATATAGGGAAAACAAAAAGTAATGATTTGGATGGAGAGAAAAATACGTACAAAATGTTCATTAAAATTGTGATTAAGTAGCAAAAAATTTGTAGTATTTAAGTAATTGGATCAGTAATATTCATTGCTGATAAATTGATAAAGGTCATCAATAAATTATCTAACAATTTATCAAGTGTTTATTGTCTTTTTTATATGGGAATATCAATAATCTACAATTGTTCATATTTTTTTGTTACTTATTCACAATTTCAATCAACATTTTGTACTCCACTATAGTTTGTACGTATTTTTCTCTCTCCGTCCAAATCATTACTTTTTATTTTCCCTATATCCCATACAATGTTTTAAAAATTTTGTACCTGATTATGGATCAACAAGCCATGCAGAGCTTTTTATCAACAATACTTTTTTTTTGTGAAATGTAAGATAAACTTTTTCTCAATTTGTATAAAACTTTTTGGGACCCAGTTTATTTATTCATATATATATATATATATATATATATATATATATATATATATATATATATATATATTTGTAATCTTTCAAATATGCAACTTTATTGTACACTTTTAAAAATCACGCCCTGTATAATAAATACTACTACACAACTAAAAGATCGCTGCGCGATAACTTAATTCACAGAATCGGTAATGCTTTGTCTCCAAGTAGCATGGAAAGGAATCTTAAGGATCTTCACCCTCGTGGTGGGCAAATTCTGCATCAAAAGCTTCTGCAAGCTCGGCAAAGCCAAAATTTCCACTTGGGGCGGTTCCAAGGCGGGCGCTACCTCGCTACTTTTCTCCAACAACAACGGAACCGGTTTCAAAACAGGTATACAGTCCCCACTTGCACCCACCTGTTTTTTCTCTTTTTTCTCCTTAGGTTCCTCGCACTGATCAACAAACAGTTCGGTAACTCGAAGCAATTCTAAAGTGACGCCCCAAACGAAATGCGATAAAGTCTTCTGGAGTCTCAGCACTCCTCCCAGTACCATGTGATTCGTAGTAGCGCTTTGCGATATATAAGTAGGAATAATTAAAAGTTTCTTTATATTTTGGCAGGCGCCTAACGCCTTATCGAAACCGGCTTTAATATCAAAGTTAACCAGCTCTAACTGATCCAACTGTTTCATTTCTTTAACGGCTTCTAGTATTTCAAAGGTGTGACAATTGCCTTGGCCTTTTTCTAACCTCAACCTTTCCAAGCTTTTTAATTTGATCAGTATGTCGCTTCCAAAGTTTTTAGGGAAATCAGTACATTCTCCCAAATCCAGCGATTCTAAATTTGTTAACTCTGCGATTACGCTCAAATTCATACCGTCTAAATCTCTTATCGAAGTCAAAGATAAATGTTTCAAAGCTTTCATTTCTTTTAGAGAATCGATGTTTGAGGTGAGCGTTAACCCTCCTGTCGATTTCAGACGTAATTCCTTGATTTCTGTTAGAGACTTGAGTGGTTCGAGATTCATACTTTCGCATTTTATGGTAACGGCATTTATGACTTGTAGTTGTGGATTGGAGAGTGCTAGATTTTCAACAACAGATGCTGGACACCTGCAGAGCTCTATTCGCCTTAAAGTTTCCACTTTGGCGATCGCTAACGAAAATTCCGGCCAGATTTCGTCGCCTCCGTTGGGTAGAAGCATCTTTCTTAAATCCAAGTGTTTGGTTCTGTGTTTCCTTAAACTATTAGCTAGACCGTCGAAACTGTGTACTTGGGAGTTTTTCATTCTAACCGTTCTCCATAACATCGGATGGCTGGCTATGTCCCTCCACATCGTGCATACACATCCCGCTCTCAGAAGATCTTGAACCTTCAAATATTGGAACACGTATAACAAGGTGTTGTAACCGTATGATAGATTCTGTAAATAATTATCCATGAATTTGGTTTCATCTCTGTCTTTTTCTTCCGAGTTTGTGATGCTGCTTAGTTTGATTGTACGTTTTTTTGTGACCACTTTGGCAGTTGCAACGGCCGGTGGTGATGGAGCAGCGGCCACTGGAGTTTTTTGAACTGCCGTTTGTCTGAAACAAAGTAAGAAATTTCATTATTAATGTTAAGAAGTTACGTTTAGTTGTTGTGTAAAAAAATCCTTTAAGTATATCATCTAGATGGATATTTCCTCAAAAACAGTTATTTACAGCCGTTAGGAGAGTACTACCTCGAGTTCTCTCCGCAGCTATTCTATAGCTCGAAATTAAGAATCACTTTTACAAATATTTACTAATTTTCCTTATTTAAGTATTATTTTACATGTTTATTTTTTCTTAGACTGAAGCTCAATAGAGAAAAAAAATATAGTTTATAAAATTTCAGATTTTCTCGGAAAACTTAAAATTATTGTCAAAATTATAGCTTACAAAAAACTTTTTTTATTTTTTAATCATTTTCGAGAAAAACGTTTATGAATGTTGTATGTGGAAAAAATGATTTAACCTACCGTATATGAGAAACCAGTACAAGGGGTACAATTTTTTTGGTTAATGAAAAATCAGATTAAAAAAAATAATCTCTTGCTATTTTTCTCCCCAAAAGTGTATAAGTTACGATCCTTTGTACCTTTCTCAAAATTTTATTCGAAAAAAAAAAAAAAATCAAAAGGCTTTTTTTTTTGTGGCAAATTTTACGTACTACAATTTTGATCTTTTTTCTCGAAAAATTGATAGTGTCCCTTATCGCCCTGTATACTTTTGTTTTCCGATAACGAGGTTTGGTTTAAAAAACAAAATTCCACACAGAACACCAAGACGTTAATATATTTTTTTTATAATTTTCCCCATTTATTGTCTAATTTTAGTGAATTAATTACCCAGGAGGTGTTATCTTCTTGTTGACTTTACCTGACCTGTAAAGAAACTTAAATACTATTCGGCAGTAAAGAAACAAAACAAAAAACCACCAGTGTATTGGAATAGTTTACGCAATGACAAATAAATGGGTTAGAGAAATAAAGGAGATATTTAGGATATTGGAAAAAGCCTGTAAAAATCCTTAAAATGAAGGTCAATCCTATAAAATGATTACAAATCACTTTTTCTGCATCTCATTTAATTATTTTCAACGTGTTTAAATTTTGCCCTTTTTTTAGTTCTGGTTAAAACGTATTTAGATGAGCGAACAACACATGCAGAATGCAGAAAAAGTGAATAATTAGTATATAACACTCACTCTGACTTTGAAGTGCCAGTTTCAGCGCCTTCCATCGTTGGTTCTCTCTCACTAGTAGAGTAGGCATCGATTTCCATGGCTTCAGGAATTAGGGAATTCTCAGGTTTGGAGGGGGAATCGGGTTCGATCTTAACATCAGATACGTGATCAGAGCCCAAATTAGCCGAATCCAAACTATAAGGTATTTCTTCCGACCTAGTAACCACCGCAGTGGCTGTCACGGTCGGTGAAACCGACATGAAATTGTGTTTCGGGATAACTAGAAATTTCCTGCCGGCCAGAATTTCGACGTACTGAGGTCTCGGAACGCCGGCACTCCCCGAATGTGACTCCCCGACTTCTTGAATGTTATCGATAATTTTAGAATTATGAGGTAACCACGTGGTCAACGAACCAACTAGAGATTTCATTTCTTCCGGTTGTGGTCTTGGGGTTAATTTTGGAGGCTCCGGAAGCGGATCGGGTTCGAGTGATACTTCTAAATCTGTTGGTTTGGGTATTCTTTGTAATTTCGGAAGGGCGCTAAGTTGATTTCCGGTCGATTTCAGGATATTAATAGGAGTCAAAGGAGGAAGGGTGGTTAAAAGCGATGTTGACTGTGCGGGTTCTTGTTCTTGACCATCCAGATGACAGTTCTGCAGAACAATAAAAACAACATTACTTTCGAAATTATTATTTATTGCTTAATTATTGACAGCAGATCATTATTGTACGGTATTTGCGATGATAATATAAAAAAAAGAAAAAAGGAAGGTATGGCTACGACTGAAAATATAGTCATAAAAAGAAACTTTTTTATACACAGTGTGTTCTCTTAATAACTAAGCCTAATTATATGGAATATCTAGTTAGTAAACTAAAATTTTACCGCCGCGCCGGCTTTCTACGCCTTCTTTCTTTCTTTCTTTTTTTTATTATCACACTATGTGACTAATTTAGTTTACCCTGTAGTTAATAAAATAACTAAAAAAATTGGATAAGGTTTCAAACTAACTTTAGTTTTAATTTCTTTTAAAAATTGAAATTTTTCAGAAAAAATAAAAAATTGAATATATTGGCATCCGATTTGCAAAAATAAAATTTCAATAATTTGAGTTTTATGTCCACATTGTAATGTTTCTAATTACAAATAAGAAACATTTAAAAAATAAAAAGTTTAATCAAAGTTACGTTTTGACTATTTTTTTTATTGCTTCGTTGACTAGACTAATTTTCAGAAAATCTCCGTTATAATAAATTTTTAAAAGAATCACCAAAGTGATCCATCGAATTAATCCTTCTTAAACATTTTTCAATATTGTGAATTAAGTCAAAAAAAAAAAACTTCTAAAGTGACAATTAAATTGCATCGATATATAAGCTTTGGTGATACTTTGAAAAAGCCCCATACAAGGTCAAAAAATATCCATCATACCTTGCAAACGTACGGTAACAACATAAGTGTAGGTGAAACACCTACACATTCGTGATGATAAAGACATAGACAGATACGGCATTGCAGAGTGGGCACTATACCATGAACGCCCTTACATCGAATCGAACAAGGTTGACAGGGCTTGGTGGGAACTACTACGTCGCTACCCACATCGCTACCACCACCACCACCATCGTCATCATCTTCGTAACTGTAAGACGGAACACGTCACACGTAAACGTAGGGATTATTGGTTCAAATTATGTGGATCAAGGAACAGGACTAGGATTTAACTCGTTAAATGGCTAACTGATGCGATTTTAGGTTTGTTTTCAGGGCGTAAAACTACTTCCAATACAAAGTTTCCTGTCGTAAAATGTGATTTTATATTTCCATAATATCAAAATTTTACCCCAATTAATATTAGAGTTTACCAATTTTCTATAATTTGAGGCATTTTTTAGTAACCAACAAAAAATATAGATACATAGACCATTTTTATTTTTGATTGACCATTCCTCAAATTTTTTAAATACTTTTTTTTTTCAATTCGATAATACGCGCTTCCACAAAATCAAAATATGCAGGTCACAAAACATCTTTCTCCATTCTAATTGTTGTTGTACTCTTTCTCAATATCGAATTTAAGAAATTAATCAACTGATCAAACTAAAATTGTTTAAAATAAAAAAAATCCTACCTTGGTTTCCTTCCCCTTCTGGCAATCAGAGTTTTACTAGGGGATTCCTCAACCTCCATTTTTTCCATTTTCATTGAAGCATTCATCTTCAAAATAAAATGTAAGAATTAAATTTGACAATGTTAAATCTGACAAGAATTATTTATACAGGATGATAAATAACTGTATCATGTATATGCAGTAAACCCTTAAATACAAAAATCCTGCAATCATTCAAAAAAAAAAAAAGTTTGGATGGTGCGAAGTTTCTTTTAGCTTTTCTATCTTGTTATTATATGGGAAAACAATTGTGTATTTAAAAGATCAATAAAAATTGAAAAATAAATTTATCATATTTATCAAAATTCTCAAGACCGAAAATGAGCATTTAAAAAAAATTCTGAATTGAGCATTTTTAATTTTTAGGGCTCTTAGTGTATTGTAATTTGACTGATGTTAAAAGATGCACATCCAGGTCTGTTCACTTGCAAGATCACCCTAAACCCTATCGACTTTTTTTCTGGGGATACATCAAGTATGAAACCATTTTGAAAATTGAAGATTTAATAGCGAGAATTAAAGCTGTGGCAGAACACATTTAGTCAAATCCCAACAACTAGTTTTTCAATGAGAAAACGTAGAATAAATATGCATGCAAGTGAATAGACAACTTTTTGAAATTTAGCTATTTATACTCAAATAAATATGTTGTTTCATGAAATTAGTTTTGATAGTTTTTTGTTATTGTGAAATTTTATTTTTAATATTAAAAAAGCTAAGCCAATAAATTTCAAACCAAATTAATAGTATTGAATTAAGAAGCCAAAATCAGATCCTTACAAGAGCATGAACTTGTTAAGTACAAGACGGGAAAACTGCGAGTTAGTGTTCGTTTTTAAGCTAATAAATGGTTTAATGTCTTGCCCCGAACTTCTCCAAGATATTAGTTTGAATGTTCCCGTCAGAAATTTGAGACAATGAAATTTATTTTATATTTCTTTTCACCATACAAATTATGGCATGCATTCGCCTATTGAGCGTAATTTAAAAATAATTAATAACAAAAGCGTAGACATATTTGGTGGTTCGTTAGCTATGTTCAGGAATCGGTTAAAGAGAGTTTAAGTTGTGATATTTTTATTTTAATGTTAGTGATTTTTTTTTGTTTAATTTTATCTTAATTTAGTATATAAATTGTTTCATTGATTTTTACTTAAATGTAAACAAAATTTGTTGTATATTAATAAAATAAAAAAATAAGCTCAAAGATGTAGACGAAATAATATTGCAGCACCCTGTATTAGCATATTTATCATCCTCAAAATTCATAAAAATAAAACAAAAAATGATTAAACTTACCTTGATAATTTTAGAATTTCTAGTCCTGATTTTGGATGGAGAATCAGCAGTCTCATTTAGCCCTACTTTCATAGGCAATACCCTAGGACTACCTAGCCTGGGGCTGGTAACTTTTGAAGAAGATAATTTAGGACTAGAAACGTTTGGAGTGACCAATTTAGGACTAGAAACTTTTGAAGTGGCCAATTTAGGGCTAGAAACTTTTGGACTAGCTAGTTTAGGGCTAGTTAATCTAGAACTAACACGTTTGGGACTCTTTGATGATGATGATGATGATGATGCAGGGGAGTGTTTCAAGGATTTAGTAACAACTTGCTTAACAAGAGGTTGTTTTCCAATTTTAGTTGCTTCTCTAATAATTTCTTTTTCAGGATTATCAATGCCAATTGCTTCTTTAAAAAATGAAAAATTATCTATATTAAGTTCTTTGTCCTTAAGATTTTCTACAACTTCTCTCCTAGATCTTACTTTCTTTCCTTGTGGGGACCAGTAGTAAATATCTCCAATTCTACTTTTGCCTTCATCATATATAGATCTCCATACAAGTTCTCTCTTCCATCCGAAGTCGAAGGGTTTTAAATATTTGGGATCAGATAAATCTGTAACCAATTTTGCTTTCTTCGAAGACGGGCTAGATGCTCTAAACTTTGGACTTAATTCGTACTCATCTTTTATAAAAGTATCATCTGTATCATTTCCAGAGTCCAATTTTTCAACATTCCCATTTTCTAATCCTGCAGAAGCAGAAGCAGCAGGTTTTTTAGCTTGAGTTGGTGATATTAGAATATCACTGTATCTTTTATTTGGAATTCTAGCCCTTTTCCCTTTTCCTAAAGGTTCGGTAGTTTCAGCTGGGTACATATCTATATCCACAGATTCGTCTGTAATAGAAAACAAGAGTTAACATGAATACAGATTTGAAAAAATAATATTATAGTAAACTTGATGGTCATAAAAAAATTGTACATTTTTAAAAAATTATCCACAATTTTCTTTTGCTGCACATAGCCCAACATTGCAAGTATTTGATATTTCACGACTCAATCGTAAAATAAAAAAAAAACAATGACCTTTATATAAATTCACGAAAATATGACGACAGATCAGTCAGTCGTCATGAGTGCAGACTGACTATATCTTCTCATAAATTAGCAACTTTAATAATTAACAAACTGCAGCAAAGAAAATTTCACAATGGTAAAATTTAAATAGTTGTTAAGCAAACTCCAGTGAGAAGGCATACTATTGAAAAAATCAATATCTAGATGAAGTCATAAGGTTTAATACCCAAATGTACTATGAAAAATGCAAGTAAGTGGATAGAAAGAACACCTTATGACGAATTGACATTGATATGTAAATAGCACCTTCTTTTTTTACAGGATTCCCACAATGGAAGCCAGTAAATGTTCCCTGACTTTTCCAGGTTTTCCTTGACTATGCACAAACTTTTTTTCAGGATAAGAATCCACCTTTTATAGGGTAATACACATAAGTAAATGAAAAATTTTATTTAACTGATGAAAATCTAATTCCTTGCAAGGAATATCTAAAAAGAATTCGAATTTGTGAGTTACATATAACCAGTGTGCATATTCGTGGATGTGATAAATTGTACCAAGATATCTTTGAATTCACAAATGAAATGTGCCTGACTTCTGCTGAAAAATGCAAAATTTCCTATTTTCCAGGTCTGCAGGAACTCTGTTTTATTATCTTCATTTTGTTATACACCTTATCAATTTAATCAATATGCCGATGATACAAATATCCCCATGTCCAACAATTAAATAGGACAACTTATTGACAACTGTTGAATAAATAGTTTGAATTTAAACACAACCAAAACACACATTTTATGTAATTCCTCCCATATGACCTGCTTATGAACCATATCTACATAGAAATGAGAAATCTGTCCAAGGCTCAAAAAATATTAGTTTTCTGAGAATAATACTTGATACAAAACTCACATTAATAAAAATAACTTCAAAACTATTGCCCTAATATAATTTTTAAACAAAAAATAATAATTTTTAGCGGTTCACATAATTTATAGAGTTAAGGATTTTTTCCCCAATTTTAATATATAATTGATCATTTTTTTTATTGCAACTAAATGAAAAAGCAAAATAGTTTTGCTAGTTTTACCATTTGTAAGAATTTGAAGTTCCTGTCCTACAGCATTTTCTTTCTCAATTTTACTAGGATCATTCAGTTTAATTTCAGATATTTTACGTTTTCTGCCCTTTGGTACTTTTTCTTTAGGATTATCAATTATTTCTGTATATGCTGAAGTGTCATGTGTATGTTCCAAAGTATTGGCCACTTTTGGTGATGTATTATCAGATTTTTCTGCATCCTTAGGTGGAGCATCTTTAACAATGTCCGTTTCTGAAGTCTGTTCTGGATTTTCTTTTAAATCATTATTTTCTGAGACTTCAGGTTCTTTTGCTTCATCTTTAGACTCACCATTTAATTCGTCTCCTGTACTATCTTGAGTTTTATCCTCGATGTTCTCTTTTGTCCCTTCTGTATTCTCATTTTCTATGATTTCTTTATCTTTAGAGTGGTTTTTATCGCCATTCAAATTTGGCTCCTCTTCCTTTAATGAGATTTCGTCGTTTGTAGTTAGTTCAGAATTACTAGAACATTTGGGCTTTCCGCGTCCTTTTTTACGGATATCCATGTTCGCACGTTGCCTTTGTACAGAGTTTCAACTCAATGCAGCAAGTCCATAAAATTTCACTTTTTACCTCTAATGCGTTATTGGGCAAATTTCATCAGAAAATCAATCCTCATGACATTTTACTGTACCAAAATATAATTCCAAATTAAACAGGAATATTTTTTGAATAAAGTTCACTTAATAAATCCTGAAAACAAAATAATGCTACAAAAACTTTCTAGTACACACTTTACAAGACGACACAGCACAGAATACAAAATGCTTGTCAAGCCAAGATGGCAGCAGCATCGTACATCGTACATGACGCTGTCAAAAAAAAGCGGCAAGATGTTAAGCATTTTTTCGTGTCAATCTTTAAATGAAAACAAGGAAGGAAATATATAGAAGAGAAAAAAAGAAAAGTTAAAAGTTATTGTCAAAAGTCAAAATATCATTGTTGATATGTGAAAATGCACTGATAATAAATAGTTGATTAAATTTAGGCAATGGTTACGTTGCATCAGAATTCGTAGGAAAAAAATTGTACGAACTTGTAAGAGTACATATGGACCTTTCCAAAGTGAATAAATGGATTGATGCTTGGGCGTGTTTAGTTAGTTTACTTGGACTTACTTGTAAATGGTAAATCATTAAAATGGTTGTGTGCTCAGCGGAACATGGTGTCCAAGCAGATGTTATATTTCTTATAGAAGGTACAGCTGTAAATGGAGCTTATATAAATGATATAAAAACAAACTATATTATACCTTCTCTTGAGTAAGTATATTTTTTTCTAAATCTAACGCTCCATATAAATATAAATATTTTTATGATGAAGCGAACGGATAGTTGAAAGTGGTTTGAGGTACTGGCTCTCAGTGTAACCTTGCTATTATCTGATAACAAATTTTCCTATCTGATTGGTATTAACCGTTTTAGTTTTCTTCAGGCAGATTTACACATTTTCTAAACACCTTTTACACTTTTTTAAGGTATTTCAGCCAGGGCAATATAGATGACACAAATTATGTATCAGAAAATGCCAATTCACTTTATGGTATAGTAGTTTTTCAAGCAGCAGATTGTTTACCACATTTAAGTACTGATACCTTTGGACCCTTTATAAGTCCTACAAAAGTATTATCTGCAATAGATAAATTAGAGTAAGTATAAACTAATTAAAAGAAAAGATATACGAGTATTCTCTAATGTTTGTAGCAAAATATATTATATGATGAGTAAGTGTCTAATGTAACCAGCAGCGTTTTCTCTTTTGTCTAATCCAAATTTTTTGTATGTTTTATTTCATTATTAATGGGCATTTTATAAAATTGGATTAAAATCCAAATTCCAAGTAGGAAACAAAATCGTGTTTTGTTAAGGAATTTATCAAGTGTTTTATTTCTGTTTTTACGCCAAATGTAAAATTTTTCGTCTGTCTCTAATGGAGGGGCCTCAAAAAGGCTTTAATTGCTTATTGACAAAGCTTGAAGAGAAATATGTAAAATATGCCTCCAACCTTTTTTCATCTACTTCAACTCAGTCCTGTGAGGTTTGTTTTAATTTATCAATATTATTTCTGAGGGCACAGAGGTCCTTAATATATATTGATTTTTCATCTTCCAAATTTTAAATTATTTTACTTAATTCTTTAAATAATGTTATTTACCATGTACGAGCTTCTGTCTGCTACCTTGTTTGTTTATCTTCATTTTTTTAAGTATTGTATGTGAATGAATAAAAATGAACATAAAAATTTTCAGTCTAGTTGGTGGTAAAGGCGAGTCTCATTCAAATATAGCAGAGGGTTTGGCAACCACTTTACATTGTTTTGAGGAGCTTCAACAAAAAAGAGATGCCACAACACCAATACAGAAACATTGCATTCTCATATGCAACTCTCCCCCATATTTGTTACCAGTGTTGGAATCTCAGATATATTCGGGAAAGACAGCTGAACAACTGGCGGCTATTTTACAAGAGAAAAACGTTAATTTTTCTGTAATATCTCCAAGAAAAATTCCATCTCTATATAAATTGTTCGAGAAAGCTGGTGGTGATTTAACGTCGTCTCAAACAAAAAATTATGCCAAGGATCCCAGACATTTGGTTTTATTAAAAGGATTTAGGTACAGTAAGATTTTATTTTTATCTTTAGATATAAAAAAAAGTAGGATAACAAAGCCATTCTGGGACCATTTTCCTAAACCAAAACTGCTTCCCTATACTCCATACCATCTAACCTGTCATCCCAAAATTTAAAAAAGGCCCCGGGAAACGGTCAATTCTGTGGCCCATCACCGAACCAATTTCAACTGCGCCCCGTGTGTTGATGTGCATCAACCTATTCTGGAAAACGGTCCGAATTTCTGGAGGGCACACAGATCTTAGGTTAAACATTGGTTGGTCCTAAAAATAAAAATATTTAATATCTTTACAATACATAGCAAATAAAACTAATATTGATATGAAAAATGCTTCATCTTTAAATACTTTTAAATTCAATCAATAATTTTAGACTATTGTAATTTTGAACTGTTTTATTTTCTATTTTTTATTTATATTAATTTTTAAATTTCCTTGTTATTTCTCCTTAATTTCTAATTGTAGAATGTACCTATTACACTGTGATTTCTAATATTTTATTATTTCTGTATATATTTATATTAAGCTTTTTATACATGTATATTTTATATTTAATGGGTTAGATGTAAGAATAGCCCTAGGCTAAAATCTCGCCCTAATCAGGCACATCTTTGTACAAGTGCAAATAAAGACCTTTATTATTATTATTAATTAAAACAATACTCACACGTTCAGATATTGGTAATAAAGTTTTGACAGCAGCCATCAAGGCGTTTTTAAGTTCTAAAAGAAAATCCTATATCAAATAGCTATTTTAAACTAACCAACTACCAATTGTATATGTGGAACGCATCTTAATGTCACAACTGAACTCACAGTGGACTTTTCGTTTGCAAGAGAAATCCCGTTCAAAAAAAATTAATATTATACGAGTTTATGGTAAAGGCATCTTTTTATTAGGTAGAAATCGAGGTCTCAAAAACATCAATAAATAAATAACATAATAGTTTTATTAATGATCCAATTTACATATAGATGGTAATCGGTTTGAAATTATAATTATTATCTCGTTACAAAGTTGCAATTTTGTTATACTGGGTGTTAAATATTTACCATGATTTTAAGGAATTAAAATTGTGGATTTTAGGGACTTTTTATACCTTTAATTTGAAGATGCGTTGGGGTTTTTATGACTTAAATGACGGCCACAGGCGTTTGATTATTTTTCGCGATTTTTAGTGGCTTCTTTTAGGTCCTTTTTTGGGGTGGATCATTTTTGGGGGGGTTATAGCTTCTTCCTTCTTCTTCCTTCTAAAGGCACAAGGTAAAGGTTAGAAGTCGAAATTCTCCGGTTAGAGGCTTCTTCTGGAGTATAGGGAAGCAGTTTTGTTTTAGGAAAATGGTTCCAGAATGGCTTTGTTACCCTATTAAAGAATAGAAGTTTATTCATCTTAGAATTATACACTTATACAAAGACATACATAATGTACAATCCTATCAGTCTAGTCAAAATGTGTTGTAAAATACATTATAATATCTATATGATTAAAAATAAATATAAAATAATGATAAACAATACAATACATGTTAAAATTTGTTTAAAAGTTAAAAAAAAATCTTCTACACTATAGAATACATTATTAAGAAGAAAATTATGAGGATGTTTTTTTAAATCATGATGAGTACCCATTGTGTGATATAATTTAATTTTTCTAAGGGTGTTAATTCAATAAGTTGTTTTTTCTTTTTCCCCTACTCTCGTTTATTATATTCCATGATTATTACATTATGTTATTGCTTTTCAAAATACGATCATTATTTTTTCCTCTCAAATATTGTTGTGTTATTTTTTGATATTCTTTTCTAAAATTATTATAACGTTCCGTATAATATATAAAATTTATTTCTTTTTTTAACCTGTTCATTTCACATAATTGATTATGTAACTCTTTAATATGAGGCGGAAATTGACTTTTGTATTTTTTGGTTTTATTGCTTTCTTTGTTTTCGTAAATACGAGTAAATTCTGATTTATATACTTGCTCCTGAAAACGAGGATCTATTCCCAATAAAAAAGCTTGAATATTCGGTCTTACAAATTATGTGTTTGGCTTCTTCACATAAATGTTTTCGTTATTTGTGCATTTATAAATGTAATTCTTAACTTCTCTTCACTTACTGAGTCTGATACTCTAAATTTTTCCCTTCTTTTAAATTCATCATCTTCTCCACTGATGTCGTCATCTTCTGGATTTATTATTTCATTAGTTTTTAGTAGGGTTTGAATTTACATTAGTTCTAATGCAACTTGTTTCCTTTGGAGGGATGATTCATCCTGTACAAGGGAATTCCCATAATCGCTTTTGTTTTTATTTTGTATTAAATGTTTATCTATAATTTTACTAAGAAATGAAATTTTTTATTTAGCCTTAAGGAAAGACCTGTTAGCCCTCCACCGGGTACATCCACATCGAGCCAAACTCAAATAACAAATTCCGGTATGCCAACAATGACTTCTTTACCGAGTCCGTTGCCAGGAAGTGACAGTCCAATTCCAGGTACAAGTCAACCTAATTCTAATATTTTAGTTAATACTACAGTTGGAGTTGGGGCTAATGTTGGCCAGAATAATGTTTATAGGCCCCAAGGAACTCAAGGTTTGCAAATATTTTTTCTTTATATTTGAAAATAATGCTCCTTTTGTTGGATGATGGTAGAAATCAAATAATATTTGTTATTATCTATCATTTGAAATAAATCAAAAACATTTCAGTAGGGGACATAGATGAAAAAAATGAGCTGTGGATTTTTTATTGAATATTTAGTATAAGAACTATCATTTGAACAAAAACGTTACAAAATGTCCTTTTAACGTAAGAAGAGTCCTTTACTGTATGCTAATATAGTAAAGTGCACACTGATCCGGCCATCTTATAGATAATTGAATCTACACAAGTGTGTCACTTTATACAAGTAGTATTTGCTTATGATAATTGCTCGAATGTATGTTCATCATCACAAAATATTACTGAACCTGTTCAAGCAATTACCAGCGATAAAGAAGTCGAGGACATACTAATTTTTTTTTGGCACACTGTTCGCTATTTATAACAAAATCTTCTCATTTATAAAACAAACACGAATAAAAAAATTATGGCATAAATGAATTCTTATTGTCTTTATCAAGGGCCGCAGGTGACTTTCTAAAACTACCTCTAGAGTTCCAAACGCCTCCCGTCATAACCGTTTTTAGGCACAAATATATTAGGAATTTAAGTTAAATATAAAGCGAAAATAATTAAATATCATAAATAAGAATTTACCAAAAAAAAAAAAAAAAAACCTGTCCCGGGACTGATCAGTTCGAACACGATATCTTTTTGGCGTTTTTTTAAATGTCAAATAACCCGATTAGAAAGACGACAATATCACCAATGGTGATATTTTGTATGGTCTAAAACATTGCCGCATTTTCCTTTGTTACTTACCCCTAACTAACAATGTTTTAGGAATTAATATGCCTGTACAAAAAGGCGTAGGTGTTGTAAATGTTGCAGGCGGACGTATGATAGCAAATAATCAGATGCCACTGATGCAGGTCAATGCTCCACCTGGATATCATTCGACAGGTAATTTTATTTTTTTTAATTGGAATTCTTATTAGTTTCAGAAGATCGATAAAATCAACCAACGTACCTTTTTTATTTGAGTTTTTCTTTTAAGGGCACGTCAATAGGACTTCGCCGCATTGGAATATGCCACCTCCCGTACAACAAGTAAGACCTTATATTCCTCAAACAAATCAAGTAAATACTACTCAGGGTAGTGCTTTGATAGCCCAACTCACTCAACCTCCCTCTTCAATATCGGGAGCTGGAGTCAACCAATTCGGATCAGGTGAGGAACTAAAACTCATCAAAACAAAATTCGTTGTTATTTCTTTTAATAATAATTCTTACTTACAGCTTTACAAACTTCCATGGCCCAAAATCAAACAAAAATACAAACTTCAATGCCACAAGTATCACAAGCCAATCCTGCGGCTACTTCTCAAGCTCAGGTAGGTACAACATTGAACACATACGAAGTGTCATACTTGTTTGTCATCAAATATGTGTCTTATGTGCTATTTTTAAGATGCCACAAGGTGTGCAAGGCGTACAGGGTGTCCAAGGTCAACCTCAACAAATAAGAGAGCGACACACAATTTGGCAGGGCCTTTTGGAATGGATTGAAAAGCCTAAAAACGCTACCGATCAGCAAAAAATCACTAAACACGTACCTTGTCAAGTTTCGGCCAATTCTAAAGATGGAGAACCAGAATTGTAAGTAAAAATTGAATTTTAAACTGATTAAAAAATTAATTAATTAAAAAAATTGTAGGAAAGCAGATGGTTGGCCACAAAAACTTATAATGCAACTAATGCCCAAACAATTAATAGGAAATATAGGTGGCGCTTATTTAAAAAATTCCAAATCCGTATTATTTCATCCCCAACCTTGTGATGCACTCGAGTCTCTTACTAGAGTAATGAGTTCTGGTTTTGTAAGTAAACTTATAAATTGAAATTATTTTTGTTTAAGAAGAAATTTTTATTTTTTAGGCTGGATGCGTTCATTTCACCAGCGTCCCTCCATGTGACATAAAAGTTCTTATTTTACTATACACGGCTGACAAAAAGGCTTACCTTGGTTTTATACCAAATGACCAAGTCGCCTTTGTGGATAGACTACGGAAAGTTATCCAGCAACAAAAATCGACACAACAAATGCGACAGGTAAAAATTTATAACAAATGATTTACCGTGTCACATTGATAAACAGAAGAGTAATTAAAGTATAAATTTAAATAAATAGCTCTAAATTGTACATGATGATTTAAAAAAAAAGAAATTCGGAGTTTTCTTCGTTTCTTATTTGAATTTTTTGAGAACATTTACCATAGTAATGTATATTTTTTTTACACCATCATTAAAAAAAGCAGATATTTTCGATTGAAAATTAAACTGCTTTTTCGACATTAAGTCAAAATAAGGTTAAAAAAATAAATGTTTTAAAACAAATAAATTACAAAGTCTTTGGAACATAAAAAGGTAAGTTTACACCAAATTTCCTGAAAAAAAAAATTTTTTGTAAAAGATAAAAATAAAAAACCAAAAACTTGGTTATTTGAATTTTTCACATAAATTTTGAGGTTATGTGGAAAAAGTGTAAATACAAAAGTTGTAGATCTTTTTATTACCTACAACTTTGCTATTTAACTTTTTCCATAGGACTTATAGTTTTGCCGGAAATCGAGATAAACAGTTTTCTACCCTTAAAAACTCCCCCTCTTCCACTTCCCGACCCCAGAGCGCCTGTAAATTATTTTTCCCTTCATGTTTGTTATATTCTCTTCCTTTTACAATGGGTTTCATCCTACTATTATTTTCACTTTTTACCATTTTCAAAGCTATCTGCACTGGTCTATACAGCCTCTAATTTTTGCTTCATTTTAAAAACCATAAACAAAATAATTTAATGTTTTTCTTTTTGGATATTAAAACCACTATGAACTACAGAAATGAATTAAAAATAATCTAATCTAATGCATATATATTATACAGGGTGTTTCATTGGGAGAGGGTAATATTTTAACAGTGGATAGGAGTGACTCGGGTAATTCCAAATAACCCATATTTTATGGGTCTATGGTCCCTTATAGCTGAGATACAGAGTATTTTGGTCATTTCTTCATTGCCTCCTGTGCTTTCAACCACTCTGTATAATTTTATAATATTTGGTACACATACATCTTAACAAATTAATTGAGATATTATTAATATTGAAAATACAGGCCCGGCTTCACTAACAATTGACAAATTCGTTCCTCTCATAAACAACACCCTGTATGTTAAATTTTTAAAAATCTTTTACCATATCTAAAAAGAGGACAAAAAATTGAATTTAACGATATACTTTTTATTTTTGCACTCATAAATTGTTATTGTTAGGATCTTTTATATTTTTGGGGCACCAACGTGCTTATTTAATCCTATTAAGTTGTAATCACTATTATTTGGCCTAATTAACTATTTTGTTTAAAAGTATGTTATACCAAAAATTTTTATCGTCATCTAGGCCTATGAAAAGAGATTTACAGGACCGTACTAGGAACTAAACGTCACATTAGATTTACCCATTCAACACCCATTATATTTATTTCCTTATGAAAAATTGTGTAGTTTGGAGTAGAAGAAGAGTAAAAGAAACTATAATCAAATGTTTGTAAATGATAAAAGTACATAAAAAGCATTGTGAATGTGCTATACTATTTGTGAAATTAAATAGGTACCTTAACAACATATGAGACGAATAAATACAAATCATTTTTTGTTAAATAATATCTAATTAAATTATAAACAAAATAAAAAAATTACACAACACTTAAAAGACTAGAAAAAAAAACAAGTTTAAAAAAATTATAATAATTGTTCGAAATGACCCCCATTCTGTTGAATGCATCTAGATTTTGTAATTTTTTATGTTTTCATATTATTACTATTAAATTTCATACATAGATAGCTTATTACCAAACTTACTTAATTAAATAAAGAACGCGTTTTCAAGTACTTTTATCCTTTACAAAAATTAGATTTTCGATTATTTAACTCTCCTACTCTAAAATACACAATTTTTCATAAGGAAGGTTAAAAACAATTAAATGCATGATGTATAGCTAAATCTAATGTGAAATTTAGTTCCTAGTACGGTCATGTAAATCTGTTTTCATAAGCCTAGATGACGATAAAAAATTTTGGTATAACATACTTTTAAACAAAATAGTTATTAGGCCAAATAATATTGATTACAACTCAATAGGATTAATGAAGCACGTTGGTGCCCCAAAAATATAAAATATCCTAACAATTTATTAGTACCTAGTAAAATCATATGTGCAAAAATAAAAAGTATATCATTAAATTCAATTTTTTGGTAAAATATTTTTGAAAATTTAACATACAGGGTGCTGTTTATGAGTGTAACGAATTTGTCAATTTTTAGTGAAGACGGGCCTGTATTTTCAATATTAATAATATCTCAATTAATTTGTTAAGACATATAGAGTATGTGTACCAAATATTATAAAATTATACAGAGTGGTTAAAAGCACAGGAGGCAATGAAGAAATGACCAAAATGAACGAAATACTCTGTATCTCCAGCTATAAGGCCCATAAAATATGGGTTATTTGGAATCACCTCTGTTAAAATATTACCCTCTTCCAATGAAACACCCTGTATAAAACATTGTTGTCAGGGTGGTCCTGGAGCTCCACCGATCAATCCACAAGTGGGCCAAGTGGGGAATTCCCCTCAAATGTCGGGTAGTAATCCTATAACATCGCAAAATATGTTGATCTCTCCAACAAATACTCTTTCGATGGGAGGAGGGCAGATTACTCAAAACGTTAGCACGGCCACGCAGCCCGGTCAAGGAATGGGCGGAATTATCAACCAAAATGTGTCGCCCGGTGGAATGCGACCTAATATAAGGATGCCCGTAATACAAGGTAAAAATAAAAAATAGGGAATACTGCTAAGGGTAGATGTAGAGAATTACCCAGTAAAAGATGCTAGTTGACAACAAAATTCGTTAAAAAAATTGCTGTGATTTTAAGTTTGAATATAAAGTTAATGAAATTTTACACTCTTAAAGGTTAATACGTTTTGCTACTTAATTTTAATCAATAATTTATTTATTGTAATTATTTAACTAACAAATATTTTCATATCTTTTCTACACGTGAATCTTAAATTTTACATGAATACTTTGATTACTTTAGATATGGTGAGGTGGTGGTAAAGATGACCATATAAAATTTTCTATATATATATAATAAATATTTACATTTTTAAGGTGGGAATAATCAGCCCCAAATGCAACCAAACATGATGCAAAGTCAAGTACAAAATTCGGCTCCGTTAGAAAACCAACTTGAAGTCGAAAGACGACACAATTTAGAAAAGATCAATCAACTGAAACAAACTCTTGAAGCTGCGCAACAACAAGAAAGGCAGTACAAGAGTCAGTTGGAGAGGATCAGTCATATGAAGACGTCTCAATTGGAACAGGCTCTACAACAAGCCCAGCAGACAGAAATGCATTATAAAATGTTAGAAAATGTGAGTACAAATAAAGAGTTGAGAATGCTCTTCTAGCAATGACAATATTAATAAAATTTTAGATTGACAGTTCCTATTCTAATCAACACAGCCACAGTCTATTCGCTTTTACCAAAATCGTAATTCACTATGTGTCTACTTTAAATTCAATTGAAAATTTTCATAATTTGGACCCCATTTTGAAGGTGTTCTCGAAGAGGTACGGAGGGGTACATCAAACCCTAAGCTTACCTTTTTGATGCTCTATCAAAATCTGAAGTCAGAATTTTAAAATTCATAAACACAAAGAATCAACACACACGCACACAGATCGAAAAATTAATAGTTTTTTATAAGTAACTTGTTCATGCAGGTTTCTAGATCTGCGAAGTGTATTTGCTCCTAAAAATATATTTGGTTGAGAAAATTAAATGGTAATAAACGTTAATGATGCAGTTATTTAAAGAACAGTTTAGTGATATTTTATTTTTTTAAATATATGAACCATTCCATTCATATTAACAAGATTCTACAAAGTATTAGTTTATTTTAAATTATATTTGCACCTATTTGTGCATGTTTACAAGATTTTTGAATGATTCAAATCAAAATGATTTTTTTAGCAGAGACAACAAATACAGACGCAAAGTGTCCAAGGCGCGCCTCAAGCCGCCCCGACATCTCAATCTCAACAACGTCTCATGAGACCAGTTATGTCAAATAATCCCGGATTGAGACATCTTCTTCAACAGGTAAAAAATTGTTCAACTTTTTTTATTATATCACTATTACGCATTAATAATAATAATAATAATATGTTTGTAGCAGCCGCAGTATAGACAACTGATAAACGTTCAACAAATGGGAGGAAACGGTCCCAGAACGCAAATGGGACAACCCATGCCCAATCCTTCTGGTGCTCAGCAAAATACTTTTGACGAAGTTGGTAACTTCGATTTTATGTAATTTTTGTTTAGTTTCTTTATAATTAAATGGTTCTTCTTATATGTATATAGATATTTGTACTAATAAAATTTTATACAACGATATTTTCTTTTTTATTGTGATTTTGTCCATTTTGTTTTTGTTTAGAAAACATCAAATTCCCGAGAACAATAATTCCAATTCCAAATAAAAGTAAAAAGTACAATTTTTTTTAACTCTTCAATTGTGTATTTCCTACAACATACTGTGAATCTTAAAAAACAACTTTTTCCTACGACCACATAGGAAAGTAACAGATATCGCACTCTGTACACCGACAGAAAGTGGTACTTTCCGCACATGTGTAAATTACTTTCCTATCTGTTCTACAAGTTCATAGTTATGGTTTTGTTTTCAAATAAATGTTAATTATCAACATTTGTATTTATTCTACTACAAAAGTGATTGTAAATAAAACAGCATTATTTATAATATAAACTAAATACAAACAGACATAGAATCTGTCACAAATAAAACCATCACATTTCACAATATTTGGTAAAATTATAGCGTGGTCGTAGGAAAAATAGTGTACATAACTTGTGCGAAAGTGATTTTTCACACTCGGCTTACGCCTCGTGCGACAATATTTCCCACTCGTGTGAAAAGTGTCTCTTTCCGCACTCGTTATGTAATATACTATTTTCGCTGATACAGCAAGTGATTCTAAATTAAAAAATAGGTTAAAAAACCTTTTTTTTTTAATTTATTGAACAAAAACTACATTTTATATTTTTAATTTTAGGGCCTAATATATTCGAAACCATGGTACTTAGGAAAACAATAATATTATGATTTAGTATGAATTTTAATTTGACCATTTTTACACGCTTCTAAATTTTAGTCGAGTCCAATTTAGGTACCGCCTGTATAGTGTATGTTAATGAGAGGTTAATTTAATTGATTGAATTGGGATTCAAAAAGGAAATAAAAAGAAAACGACTCGAAATAACAATAATTATGCATTTATTTGTTCAAAATAGAACAATTGCACTACACACTTATTTTCGGTTCTAACAATAAACTGCAGGTAATAAGATACACATTTTTATATTTTTATTCATTTATGATAAACTGTACAATTATTAGATAAAATAATAAGTTCAATTAAAAGGCGAACAAAATATTATACAACAAACTCTTTTTTTCTTCCTTCTTTGTAGGGTAAATAAAAACGACGGTTACACAATTAAAAAAAATTAATACTGAAGATTAAAAACCATATCAAGCACCTGTTTAAACAAAAAAAAATCTTAGAAATAAATTGGAATGACGGGAATAATAAATTTAAACAAATAATTCAGCGCTTTACCCTCACCCAAAAAAATCTATACATAATTTACAAAATTTATTTTACATTTCGATAATATCAAAAAAGGGGAAATCCGCCTTTAATACACGCCCAGTTATTTAATGTAAGTAATAATGAGGGATAGACGCTTTAATTTTTATTTTTACTTTAGTTGTATGTATTTTTTGATAAATATCGCTATTTATTTGCTGAAAAAATAAATGAAGAGAAATTCTAAATTTGCAAAATCTAATCTTCTAGATTTCTGAACGCCTGTTGAATATCCTCGTACAGTTGATCGAAATCGGCTTTGATTTTTGCCTCTCCATCTTTAACTGGATCCTTGAATTTCATGCTGCTCAATTGGTACAAAATGTTGCTCATTGAGTCCCTGATTACGCTCCACGTAATCTTGTTCTCGGATTGGGCGGTCGATTCTACTGCGTGTCTGGCCATGTCGTACATTCCAATCATATTTTTGAGCATACCGACTGTCTTGTAGAAGGGACAGAATCTGTCATATGAAGAATAAGAATTCTGCTGGAGAAAATCTTCTTTCAATAGTTTTGCGATTTCCAAAGTGATTTTATCTGCTTCAGCCAATGAGGCTTTACCTACCAGCTGCACAATTTCTGTAAGATCGTCTTCTTCCTTTAAGAAAAAAAAATCATCACAATTACCAAAAACATTTAATAAGCAGTTCCATTTTTGTGGTCTGCCAGATGATCGCCACATTTCTATCTGTATCTATTTTTGTATTTCCTTTTAAAATAGTTCGTAAATAATTAAAAATTGGAATTAGAGTTTGTTTTTAAAAAATAATCAGATAATTTGCCTATAGGGCGCTATTCAAAACAAAAATATTTTCCAAAGTATAATTATCCAGGTATGTGTATGTGAAATTTTATTATATTATTGTTAAATGTTTTTATTTACTTTTACTTCTTTTACGCCCAATTTTCCGTGTCATCTTGATCAGGTCCCCCTTACGTAAAATTAGTTAACATAAAAAAATCTATAATTTTTTTATGGCATGTTTTCAAAAAAATGAAAAACGAAACAATATCGCAAGGTACCAAATCAGGATTGCGGGTTAGATATTCTAAAAACTCTTGATAGCACATAATTAAAATAAAGTCCGTTTTAAAAAATTAATAAAACATTTTGCCTTTAGCTCAAATAAATCATTACAATAAAGACAAACTATAAATTGTTAGTTTTCATCCCTAGAAAACAGGATTGCGGGTTGTTAAAATTTTTGATATTTAAAAATAAACTTACTTGAAGGATTTCCTTTACTTTGGTTCTAAGAGGAATAAATTCGGCAAAATTTTTGTCATAGAAGTCATCCAAAGCTCTCAAATATTTGGAATAAGAGCTGAGCCAGTCTACAGAAGGGAAATGCTTACGTTGGGCGAGCTTTTTGTCCAAACCCCAAAATACTTGTACGATACCTAAACGAATGTTAATTTTTATAGGATTTACAATTGGTACATGTATAAAATATACATAATGTTTGCTTGTAACGTTTTTTATTAAATATTAGATGATTTTTTACTACCTAATATTTCGAGTTGTTTTCTGCCTAACTTCCAAAGTTGAAACTTTACTTTCCGCATATACTGGGACATAAATTTACTAAACTGTTTCTAAAAGTTATCCTACTAGTATCGAGTTCGAAAATATCAGGGACTGTTTAGAAAATAATACGAAAATCAGCGTTTTTGGTTAATTAACTGTAACGTCTTTATTTTCAGAAATACGAAATAATGTTACTTACATACATATACATATTTGTTTTGGCATTAAGTTCTGCTTAATTAGGGCAATTTTTTCTTGATGTTTCATTTCAATTTTATCATATTATGGTACGTGGTTGTTTTCAAGTATTATGAAAAAATTGAATAGAAAATAAAAAGTTGTTGACCGGCCCTTTCAAAACAAAAACATATGAAGGAAAATTAGTGGCGCCAAATTAAGCATAGCCTTTTTCTTTTTTTTTTTCAAATATTTTCTAAACCATCCTTGATATTCTCAAATGTAATATCAGTGAATTTACATAACCCTGTATACTGTATGTATTATATGTTTTTAAAAGAAATCAGAATGATACTGAATTAAAAAAAAACACTTAATGAATATCAAGAAAAAATATAAATTGTTTATTTCAGATATTAGATAGAAACAAAGAATAGAAAGCGCCATAATAAAAACGAAAAACCCTTCACTAGGATTGACTCGATTTATTTCAATCTCAAACTTACCGAGAGTCGCAGATGTAACAGGATCTGAGAAATCACCACCAGGGGGAGATACGGCACCGACAATGGAAACGGAACCTTCTCTGTCGGGGTTACCAAGACATTTAACGCGTCCAGCACGTTCGTAAAAAGAGGCCAAACGGGCACCCAAGTAGGCCGGATAACCGGAATCGGCGGGCATTTCAGCCAAACGACCTGAGATTTCTCTCAAAGCTTCAGCCCAACGTGACGTAGAATCAGCCATCATGGATACGTTGTAACCCATATCACGGAAGTACTCCGAAAGTGTAATGCCGGTGTAAATAGAAGCTTCACGAGCTGCTACTGGCATGTTGGAGGTATTGGCAACTAGGGCGGTACGTTTCATGATAGATTCGGTTTGACCTTCGATTTCTACGGTCAGTTCGGGGAAGTCCCGCAATACTTCGGACATCTCATTACCTAAAAAATAACATTTAGCCTAGTAAAATCATATTTTGACAAACTAATTTTTTTTCAGATATTTTCATTTTATATTTTAAACTAATCCTCATGAAAGCCGATGGAAAAAAAATTATAAGTGGTGGTTTTTTAATAAAATTCATAGTTATTAAGTAAAACGTTTGATAATGTTGATATATCAGTACTTCAAGGAAAAACTGATGGTGATGATGATGTGATTGTAGATTTGAAAAAAAAAAAAAAGAACTAATTACTAATATTATATGTTGCACACAGCACACAACACAAGTGTTCAATCACTTAGGTGCACACTTTATATATTACTTTTATTATTATTATCTTATACATTCAGGCATATGTTTACTCTGAACTTTTTTTCCTTCTACTATATAATTTTACTTGTTTTAAAATTGTTTAATGTATATAATGTTTAAGGATTGAGAATATTAATTGTAAATTCAAAGTCCTAAATTGTAAATTAATAAATAAAATAAATAGAGGGCGGTGTTTGTTAGACTTCCTTTGTGTTAGAGATAAAAACTAAATGAAACAAAAATGAATTACCTCTTTCTCCACAACCTACATAAACAATGACATCAGAGTTGGAATATTTAGAAAGTGATTGGGAAATGACAGTTTTTCCACAACCAAAGGCACCGGGAATAGCAGTAGTACCACCCTGTACACAGCTGAAATGAAATACAAGTTGTTAATGCAAGCAAATTATTATTTCTTAATAATTTTTAGTACTTACGGGAAAAGAGCGTCCAAAACACGCTGTCCAGTAAGCAAAGGATGATTTGCTGGCAATTTCTCACTAACAGGTCTAGCTTGACGTACAGGCCACACTTGCAACATGGTGAATTTTGTGCGTTCTCCGTCGAATTCGGTCTCCAATACAACTTCCTATCGACAATTACAATTTTATTAATAAAATCCAACAAATATCTATATATATATATATTAATTACATACATCGACAGTGTAATTTCCTGGCTCTGCAATATAAGTAACTGTTCCTTTGGCCTTAGGTGGAAGTATCATTTTGTGCTTAACAAGAGTATTTTCATGGACCAAACCATAAATATCACCTCCAGTCAAGTGAGATCCCAACTGTAAAAATAAAAGATGGCAAATAAGTCTGGGGCTGTAGACACACTCTTATATTTTTTATACCTTAATATTGATGGGTGCAAAGTCCCATTTCGCTGTTCTCGAAAGTGCTGGAACATTAACACCTTTAGGGATGTAAATACTTTGAGTTAGATCATGGATATCCTTTAAAGGACGTTGGATACCATCAAAAATGGAACCCATAATACCAGGCCCAAGTTCTACTGATAAGGGTTTGCCAGTTCTCAACACGGGGTCACCAACAGTCACACCTGAAGTTTCTTCGTATACCTAGAAAATTTTATTGGAGTTTTCCAGAAAAAGAAGCACAATTTTTTTTTCTCCAAAATAACTTTTCAAGTGGTCTAAATTAACTAAGTAGCATTTTATTTTAATAATAAAATTTTCAAAATGAAACAAGTATAGTGTAGATATTTTTTTTATGACACGAATATTAAATTACAAGTATTTTAGGTATTCATTTTTCTATTTTATTCACTAGCTTTTAGCCCCGAGTTCCCACGCTTTTTTTTTCGGTTATCATGCGTTGTCTTATTCTGACCATTTAGGTTATCCTCTTTTGCCCCTTGTGAATAAAAATCGCTTCTTAGTCACAAAAAGCAACTACTTTCTAAATATTGTCTTTTTAGACATAGCAGTTCGGGTTGAGTGTAGAATATTTCAGCTTTGCTCCATATAAATTTTAGCACACTTTATATCTTGGGTCCCAGTTAAAATTTAGAAAAACAGTAAAATATCTCTTAATTTTTGTATTTTCCATATTCTGTTCCACAAGTGTCAAGTATTTAGCTACAGCAGTTTGGGTTCAAAGTCCATAGAAACATTCTATTCTAAATAACAAATCAAATTATAATTTTCCAAAGATCTTACCTGGATAGTGGCCATATCACCTTCCAAACGAATAATTTCACCTACTAGTTCATAGTATCCTACACGTACCAACTCATACATAGCAGATCCAGACATTTTTTCAGCAGTGACGACTAAAAAGTGTTACATTAAATCATAAGAATTTTAAATTTTTTTATAAATATTTTTACCTGGACCGGACACAGCATGGACGTACCCATACTGCCCCTCTTTTTCTTCATCACCAACCCTAACTTTTGACATTTTTGTGGATGTTCTAGAAAAAAAAACAAAAATAAATAACCGAACTCGAAAAATTATTAATTATGTAGTAAAAATCGATCTTTGTAATCTAAATTAATCACTCGTATAACGAAAAACTAATAACTTTTTTAATAATAAACAAGTCACGTGAGAAAACCCAAAATCATATTTCGAACCACCATTTCAGGTAAGCACAACGGCGACCCCTACAAAAGATAATAAGAAAATGTGAGGAATAAAGGAACCGCTCCCATAAAATTGTGATACATGTGACAGTCTTAGTAGGACTACGCCTTTAAACGTTTCTTTTTCAATAAAATAATAAATTTAAATTATGAAGCACACGTATTCCTCAATAATTCGATTTATTTTTAACGTTATTCACTTGTCTAGGCAAATTATTAATTAGTTTATTAAATCAATGAAATAATTTGGACATACAGGTTTAAGTATCCTCATAAAAATCAATACTACATACAAATATTTGATAATCAATAAAGGTAACTAGAGGAACATTAAAAGCTAACGAAATTATTAGAAAATATAAAAGTTTTTAACAAGATATTATGACGAAAAAATTAAAACTTACATGTACCTAATGCAACCTCACCCACTCAACTATCAAGTAGATCGACAATTTTCCTAAAACTCACAACTTGTCACAAGATAAGTCAGCTGACTGACAAATACTGATAACTTATCAAATTACAAACTTTAATGACGAGTTAAAAGCGACTAAAATAAATTCAACCCAAGTGCTTTTAAAACTGAGACTCTGAAACATCCAATGAATAAAAATTTGTACCTGAAATTTTGAAATAATCGAATACGATATTTTTTTTCAAACTCTTTAAAACCACTTTTGATCAGTAGAGTACGTAATTCTGTGTTTGTTTGAACTGTTCTAGCTGTCAGATTTGATTCAAATATTCAATTCGGGATTAAAAAGGAACTGGCTACATGTTCCCTATGTCAAGGTACTGTGGTCAAGGTCTAATTAACCCTATTTCGGTTTTAAGATATTTTTAAAATGGAACAAACAATAAAGATTAAAAAACAAGCTAAAATTACAGGAAATGAGAATTTCGAAAACTGTACCAAAGAGGTGATGCTTATACTGTTTTTAATTATTTTCATTCTCCAATTAAGTTTTTCAGGAACTTATTGAAAAAGTTAAATCTCTATCAGCACACAATATACAACTAAAAAATTTACTCGCAAAGCAAACAGATGCAGACAAAATTACTCTTAAACGGACAAAATCTTTTGATTTTTCAAAGTAAGTTCTTTCACCATATTCAGTATGTTTATTTCTATAAGGGTTATTGGACCAATTGTTAAACATCAAAAGATTTTCTGCAGAAAAATGTATAACTTCCTTTCTGCCAGCAATTTTACTTGCATAAGAATAAATATAATCATTAGAGATAAATAAAAAAAAGGTTGAGAAATGTACTTTTAACATGTTTTGGGATGAGCTATCTATACGTTCCAAGTTATGGGACACTGCCAAACCTTTTTTCAATCATATAGCCTTTTTCGGTCAATATTATTTTGTCATGTGACATAATTAGAAGTCACAGGTAACTGCTAGTTTTTAATGTAAATTTGATTCAAATTTCTCTACTCTTATTCAAATTGCAAAAATTCAATTATTAAAATAATCGCATGAGTACGTGTACCACCTAACTAATCTTAGGTTTCTCGGACACTCGGAAAAAATATATTGTATATCTCTCATTTAATACAAAAAAGGTTCCAAAAAACTGTTGAAATATTAAATTGTATATGCCTAGTAAACACCAAAACAAACATAGTAGAAAATAAATAACAGAACATCTACTTACCATTTACATGGAAGTTTTTATTATAATTTTTTAGCAAGATAAGTGCACACACACACACACAATGTGGCTTAATAAAAATTTGAAATTTTAATTCTACTACTTGAAATCACTTTTGTGGACGTTTACTTGAAGTTCTGGAGGAATTGTTTAAATAAGTCGACTGTATTTTATTCTAAATGTTTAATTCCAAATACATTAGAAACATTTGGCTTACAAAAAACTTTCAAAATATTGTTATTTTGCATATATTTTTTTTCAAATATGAAGATTTTTCTAACTTTTGTTTTGACTTAAATATCTTTGGCACTTAATGGAACTAACTTTTAGTTTACAGCAAGTAGAGCTTTAGTAGTAGCTTTAGCGATTACTCTACCATGTGTTAATCGGATACTACTCTTAATTTCACGAACTGTTCTTGTAATATTTGGAGATTTTTGGAAAAAAGCGTACGAGTGAGCTCCGATTGGTTATATAGAGATTCATATAAGCAGATTTTTAGATACTTTGTTAGGAGGAAATGATATGAATTCGATCCTAGTACTTGACTAGTTTTATAAATAACTGTTTATTTTGTCACATGTTAATAATAAGAGTTAGTTTTGTGTGATTGTCTTCCTATTATATTTTTAATGCGCAAATCTTTACATATATTTTTATTTTATTATATCGAAACAACGTGAAGGGTTGGTGGTTGATTTCTTTGTTTGGAAAATATATTAGAATTATATAAATGCGACACAAATTATTTAGAAGTTACTTTAATAGTAGGTTTTATAATTTGAATTTGAATTAAAATTATAATAAGAGATTCTGTTAGAAACGAATTTTTAATAAACTGTGTGACTATCAGGTCAATAATGTTAAAAATTCATAAATTCATACCAATATAAGGCTAAATATAATGAACAGCTTAATATTTTTGGAATGTATGTAATAATTTGTTCGAAAATTACTATTTATTTTTCCATTTATTCATTAGATGTAGTTTCCAACATGTAGTATTACAAGTGATGTATCTAGGATGGGACTACAAAGGCTATGTTGTACAAGAAGACACACTAGATACCATAGAAAACCATTTGTTTGAAGCTTTAACAAAAACTAAGCTCATTAGAGATAGGGCTAGCTCAAACTATCACAGATGTGGCCGTACAGACAAGGGAGTGAGTTCTTTTGGACAAATCATTTCGATAGATTTAAGAGCTGCTAAAGTTTCTGCAGATAATAAAAAAGAAGAAAAAATTAATTATTGCAAAATTTTAAATAGGGTTTTACCATCCGACATACAGTGTTTAGCTTGGAGTCGTGTCGATAAAACCTTTAGTGCTAGATTTGATTGCAAATCTAGAACGTACAAATACTATTTTCCAAAGGGAGATTTGGATATAGAGGTATATATATATAAAAATCATTTTGTTTTGAACATAATATTTTATATTGGTTATACG
Source organism: Crepidodera aurea (assembly GCA_949320105.2). Lineage (NCBI taxonomy): Eukaryota > Metazoa > Arthropoda > Insecta > Coleoptera > Chrysomelidae > Crepidodera > Crepidodera aurea. The sequence goes on from OX439474.1 coordinate 69,846, forward strand.
TTTTTATTTTTACAGCAAATGAAAGAAGCATCAAAAAAGTTAATTGGAACCCATGATTTAAGAAATTTTTGTAAAATGGATGTAGGGAATGGTGTTGTGGAATTTACAAGAAATATTATGGAGATCAGCATTGAACCCATAGAAAATAATAGTGCAAGTGGTACACATATGTTTATTTAAATTTGAAGTAAATTAAAATTTTAAGTTTTCTGAATGAAGAATGTGATATCCATAAAAAAATTTCTTTGCAATTTTCTTATCAAAAATTAAAAAATATAAGCTAACTACTTACAAAAATACTGTTTTACTTTCAGCTTATGACATGTATGTTCTAACTTTAAGATCAAAAGCCTTTTTATGGCATCAAATTAGATGTATAATGGGAATTTTATTCTTGATTGGACAAGATAGAGAAAAACCGGAAGTTATAGATGAATTATTAAACATTGAAAAACATCCTAGGTAAATAACATATTAATTAAATAAATTTTTCTTTAATTTGCAGCTACGGAAAAAATAATTTTGCAATTTTCTGGGAAACTAGTAATATAAAAAAGATTGTAATTTTTAAAATTTGCGACAAACTAGATAATTTTAGTTTTTTTTTGTAAAATTAATCGTTTTTGGGTAAAATGTTTAAAAAGGATGCATCTCTGTAGTGAAAAATTTACCATAATTTTTCTGAAAAAAAAATGTTATCGGAAATTATTTTCAAATATCTTAAAAATATATATTATTATTATGGTTGATGGAAAAGGTAAAAATTATATGTAAATAATTAGGAGGAATTTTTGTAGCCTTTATTTAGGCACTTTTAGTTAAATATTATATTGATCTAAAATAAAACGACGATAAAAAGAAGACCTTGGTCTCATAACTTTCTGAATTTACTTTTAGGAAACCAGAATATGCAATGGCAAGTGAAACACCTTTAAATTTATACTATTGTGAATACGAAAATATAACATGGAATTATGATGCTGAAGTTTTGAGCCAAGTTATAGAAAAATTAAAAACCTCTTGGACGTTTAACACCATAAAGTAGAATTTTTTTTATTAATATATTGGCAAAAATAAATTTGATTTCATTTTAGGGCACATATGATCAAAGAAATGGTAAAATCCTTAGAGGACAAAGTAAAAGAAGAAGATTCTGAAGGAAAATGCTTGAGTGAAAATTTGCTTAACATGAAAACTAAAAATTACATACCACTTTTAAAGAGGCAAAAATGTGATAGTTTAGAAGATAAAATAGAGCATTACAAAAAACGAAAAAGAATCCAAGTTGTTGATGGGGGTGATAAATAAAAAGTTTTTTTTACGACTTTTTTGTTACTTTATTATAAAAAAAATAAATATTACGAAATTCAAACAAAATTTTCATTGCGTCTACATTAACTCAGTAAAATTAGATTTGGATCAAAAACAGTTATTAACAAGCTAGATTTTTCGCTAGATCTCGCTCCTTGGAGAGAGAAAGAGAGGGAGAAAGAAAGAAAACGGAGTGGAATAGACACAACTATGATAAACAAGAGAAGAAAAAAAATCTTTAAAAGCAAAGCAGAGTAAAAAAAGCCAACCAAATAATTATGGTAAAATTAAAATCAAAACTCCAGTAGACCAGCAAGGATGAAACATCTGAAAATGAAGAACTCTATATAGCAGCCACTACTGCACAAAATTGAATAAATACCATGTAAAATCATAAAATTTGAAATCATGGATGAATTCAAACTGTAATACACTATAATCACAGATGAGAAAATAACGGACAACAAAGAGAAAGAATATTTTGAATAGCCCTCTATAAGGGCCACATGTTAAGCGCTCTCTCTCTCTTTCTCTCTCTCTCCTGGATACGACATTATGTATGCCACGGGGTATTACAGATTGAATAACCGCACAACACGTGAAATTAATAACATAAGTCTAAAAAATTAATTATCTTTGCACATTTCCTTCCACCTTTTCCAAGTTCTGTTTTTCTTTGAAGAACTAAAACAAACAAATATTATTACAAAAATATTAATTTTTATGGTATTAGTTTATTTTCACCTTTGTTATTAAATTGACAGCTTCTGGGTGACTGCAAGTTTTCAAAGACGTTTTTATCCATTTGGGCAGTACATTTATCGTACTCTCCCTTGCGTATCTTTGATCAAACAACAGAACAGTAGCATAATCGTTTCTGTGCCTCACAGCCCTACCGATGCATTGATTTACCGCTTTCATGCATTGATTTTCGTAAAAAATTTTACCTGCACCCAGTCCCTAAAAATTTTACAATTCAAAAAATACATCTCGGAAATAACCTTCACAATAACTCATTATGTCCAAATGTATTATTCAAAAATATTTATTAATGTCGTCAAATTCTAAAATAAAATAATATTTTCTTCTTACATATAACATACCACTGAATAATTAATTCTGAAGTGTCTTTTTATGTGTAGAACTAATTAATAAAAAAAGATACGCAAAGAAACCTTTTAATATGAAGAAATATATATGTTCTAATACTTTAATTATTTTTGTTACAATACAATAAAAAGTCGTGCGTGCTATATGTCAAAAAATAAATCATTTTATTATTTTTGTTGTGTATATTTACTTCGGTCTTGTCCAAATAACTCATCTTTTCTTTTAAATCGGCTGCTGTAATGTTAGCGTAAGGCATTCCAATGACTATCACACATCTTCCTAATTCATCACTAAAATTTAAGCCTTCACTTAATTTGCCGCCTAAAAAACAATTACATGTTTGGAATATAAAAAATATCAGTATGATAAAGAAATTTGGCAAACCAGTTGAGAATGCTCTTCTAGCATTGCCATGGACCGAACAAATTGTAATGAAAGTATTAATAAAATTTTAGATTGAGTTCTTATTTTAATCAACACAGCTACAGTCTATTCATGCACTTTTACCAAAATCGTCATTCACTGTGTCTACTTTAAATTCAATGTCATTTTAAACTTGAAAATTTTCATAATTTGGACCCCATTTTGAAGGTGTTCCCGAAGAGGTACGGAGGGGCACATCAAACCCTAAGCTTATTTTTTGATGCTCTATCAGAATTTTAAAATTCATATACACAAAAAAGCTACACAAACACAGATCGAATTCAGATACCGAACAAAACAATTTGTTCGGTGAAAATTAAACAAAAATTCTTGTTAACCAAGTATATACTAAGCTTTACCCAATATTTTATTTTTCGTAGCAAATTGTTAAAATAACACGGAGAAAAAAACGTCAGTCAGGATATAGTGGAGGAAAAGAGTCGGAGTGACACCCTTTTTTCCGGACAGGACCAATTTAGTATTTCCCCTCCGTTTTCGAGGTCGCTAAAACCGAATCTGAGGGTAAAAAAAGTTTTACCCTCGGCGTCCCCTTCTTCAAAACGGCCAAAAACCACCCCTTCATCCTCATCTATATATTTATTTTCTTCGAATTTAATTAAAAAAATATATTTTTTCAACCCCCTGCGGCAACCCTCAGATTCTGTTTCAGTGACCTCGAAAACGGGGGGGGGGGAAGACTAAATTGGCCCAGTCCGGAAAAAAAGGGAAAATCATCTGAAATTCCGACTCCTTGCCTACACTAATATGAATAGATAAAATTTGCGTACCAAAATTCCGTTTTTATTTATTGAAAAAAATTTTACAACTTTTTGTGAGCTTCATATATAGTAATTGTTTTTCACCGATAAAGCACTTTATGCAGTTTTCTTTTGCCAATACAAAACACCGATTTTGAACAATCCGACACGACCACATCCAGGTTAGTATTTAATAAACATTTTCGCCTGCTACCGTGCACGGGCAGTAACAACTTTTTAATAAAATACAAATAATTTTCCTTACCAACAACGCTAAAAAGTAGTGCGCCCTTACTACCAGCTCGTTTTATCGTCTGAGCGTATTTTTCTAAGACCGTTTCAACTTTTGAAGAATTTTTGGGTTCTCTAAAAAGTTCCCTATCAAAATTAACAGCCTGCAGTTGTTGCCATACCCAATGTTCATACTCGTACGATGGAAAAAATACAACTATACCTCCTGGAATTATTTTACAAGCGTCTACTAAAATATTTTTAATACTAGATATCTAAAAAATGAATTAAATTGAAATCTGAGACCATTTATACGTTTTCCTTTTATATTTTTCAATTACCATGTTCATTCTTTGTTCAAAGTTAAATAAAAGTCTTCCATTATTCAATCCTTTATTAACTATTATGGGTAATATGTTTTGGGGCGGTATTATATGATCACAAGAAAATTCAACTAATCTATCAAGTGTTGCCCCAGCATTTATAAATAATCTATCTCTAAATTCGGTTATCGGCGACATAGTTCCACCAGCAACAACGACGGACCTTGCTAAAATGGTAAAAATTTTCATTTTTCTCCAGAAAAAAATTAGAACGTAAAAATATATACAGGGTGAGTCACGGTAAACGCGACGGTCCATTGTGGCTAAACGGTTAATATTTTGAAAATTTTGTTTATTCATGGATATGTAGGTTGTCCCAAAAAAGTGTGGCGTATCAAAGTTATATTATTTCTTATGGAAGACCCTATATTTTATATTGCATTTATAGATTATACGTTAAAAATAAGATAAACTTTCCTAAGTATTCCCTATACCTAAGCTTTTTACTTTTCGAGATATTTTGATATTTCTAAAAATGGAAACACTTACAAGAAAACCAATAACTTTTTTAACTGAAAAAAAATTAGACTACCAATTGAAAGCAATAATGTATTTAGAGTTGTTTAAAATTATACAGGGCGTCCAAAATGGGGCGATCTTCAAACGACGATATCGTTCTTATTTTAAATAGGACACCCTATTTTTTATAATCCTATTATGTATCAAATTCCAGTACCTTTTAAAAATTATAAAGGTCTACTATGCCTAAATCTATTAATTTTAGAGTTATTTTTATTTTTGTTAAATTTTACACCATTTTTCCACCGTAATGTCTAAATATAACACCCTGTGATTGATCAGGTTAAACTATGATCCGAAAAAATTACAGATGAATCCACTTTTCATAATAATTAGATTAGTTAATCGTCACAACTTTGATTATTATGATACTCAAAACCAACATTTGTTCCACACATTACATCATCAGAACAGTTGGAACATTAATGAATACGGTGGAATTATAGGCGGCCAAGTTATTGGCCCATATTTCTTTGATGACCATTTAAATCGGAGGAAATTTTTGCAATTTTTAAGAAAAAGTTTCTAGGAACTATTGGAAAATGTATCATTAGATATTAGACAAAAAATGATGTTGCAATAGTCTAAGCTGACCAAATACAGGGTGTTATATTTAGGCATTACGGTGGAAAAATAATGTAAAATTTAACAAAAATAAAAATAACTCCAAAATTAATAGATTTAGGCATAGTAGACCTTTATAATTTTTAAAGGGTACTGAATTTGCTACATAATAGGATTATAAAATACAGGGTGTCCTATTTAAAATAAGAACAATATCGTCGTTTGAATATGTTGTTAGAGAATCTCCCCATTTCGGACGCCCTGTATAATTTTAAACAACTTTAAATACATTATTGCTGTCAATTGGTAGTCTAATTTTTTACAGTTAAAATTGGATTGGGCTGATTCCACGGGTTTCGAAGTTATTGGTTTTCTTGTAAGTGCTTTCATTTTTCAAAATATCTCGAAAAGTAAAAAGCTTAGGTATAGGGAATAAAATTTATCTTATTTTTAACGTATAATCTATAAATGCAATATAAAATATAGGGTCTTCCATAAGAAATAATATAACTTTGATACGCCACACTTTCTTACTACAACCTGTATATTTCAAAATAATTTTAAAATGTAGGCTTTATTAACCCACATATCCATGAATAAACAAAATTTTCAAAATATTAACCGTTTAGCCACAATGGACCGTCACGTCTACCGTGACTCACCCTGTATAACTATCAAAATAGACTTGTTAATTTAATATTTTATTTTTTTTAGTAAAAAAACTCATTTTGCCTTAAAGTTAAAATAACTACTACTAACCTTCTTCTACGATATCTCTGAAATGCTGGGAAGGTTTTAAAAGCATAAACTGAAATTTACAATTTGTCTGGACTTTCGATTTTGTAACTAAAATCCTCCCATCTTCATATGAACACATTAAACAATCGAGAAAGGAAATTATGGGTAATAAGGGATTGCTAACAGGAGGGGGTATAGGAGGATTTTGATCTGCTACTTTATCAGTAATTTTGGGTTCAGTTTTAACAGTGTTTTTTTGAGCTCTACTAGTATTTTTTGATTGTAGAGTTCCCAAAAATGCTCTAATACCCTCCAAACCCGACTTTTGTATACTAGTTTTAGGTTCTTCTTCAACAGGATATTTTAATGAAAAACTTCGTATCTAAAATGATATTAAACTTTTAATTTAAACAATTATGATTATCTCGTATATACTAACTTTTTGAGCCAAGTGTGACTCTCTACAAAATTTTGTTAATTTGAACATATTGTACTGGTCTATTTCAGCTTCAATTACAAAATTTGTGATAGTAGAAACAGTGGTTCCGCAATTTGTACAACATTTTTCTAAAAATTGCAATCAATCAGTTACCAGGTACAGGTATGAAAATAATAAAGGGGGAATTTTTGAAAATGATTTAAATGACTTACCTAACATTTTTAACAATTTATTAACCACAAAAATAACCTGATTAATAACAAGCAAGTTATCTGAAGAAAATCTCAATTTAAACTTTTCTTTATAGGCTTTCAATTGTCGTGAGGCATGAAACACTTGACTGTAATTTATTTCAGAGTTGTACATTTGGGCTAAAGCTTCTAATAGATTGTGTGCCTCATCTATGATAACCACATTGTTTTTTAACTTAATTCCATTGGCTTCTCTAGTAGCTTTGTGCAAAATGGTGTTGTAAGGCACTAGAATGATTTCAGCATCTTCTGCTGCTTTGCGCGATGCATAATATGGACATGCTTTGAGAGTTTTGCCTGATTGTATTAAGTCTTCAATATCTAGAATTTCAGTTAAAGCATGATTAGCCAATTCTTCTATTGTTGTTTGTTTGTAATAAGGACAATTGCATGAACCCTTTGCCCGTTTTGTTACTTTACCATCCTCATCTCTTTTTGATTTTGGTTCCTTTTTTTGAAGATCTAAACATCTAAACATAAATCATTAATCTTTAATTTTTAAGTTACTCATTTTTTTTACCTTTCATTTATTAAAGCCATACTTTTTAAACTTGACACATTTGGGTTTATACAAAACGTTTGTCTCGAAGCTAAAGATGCAACTCTGATATCACTTCCAAAAGGCGATTTAGCAATTTCTCCAAGAAATTGTCCTAACTGGGAATGTGTCCTACTACAAATATAGATCTGAAAGAAAAGGAATATCAACTTACTGTAGTTTTTCATAAATCCAGGGGGAAACGCTAGGAAAATCTCTTACACACACACACACACCCAAAGGACCGCGCGAGGAATTCTTTCTAGATCTAGATCTGAACAACAGTCGCAACGAATTTTAACTAAAGAGCAAGAAAAGATGTTAAAGTTTATATGGAGTAATTAAAATCTACTGTTAGTCAGCTAACAAAATGAAAGTGTATCTCAGGTTAACATTGTAAATTTCTGAAATAACCTGTTTGAAACTTTTTTGGTACAGTCCACGGTTACCCCCTTTCAACTCCCATCTAGGAGGTCAAAGTAGTGATTTTTTCGTGTATTTTTTTTCTATGCGCCTGGTCGGTCGAGATTTTTCAACACACATTTTTTTTAGGGCCTCACGTCTTGTTTGTACCCTTTAAATAAATCCGAAAAAGTTAAAATCGTCGTAGATAGCTCTCTAGGAGCTTTTGACACAAATTTTTAGTTTAGATGTTTTAAAGTTTTTGCTTGAAACAAAAATGTGTGAAATTTAATATTATATATCTAATCAATACTAAAAAAATTGTTAGATAAGTTATTTAAACTTTTTATTTGAAGCAATCCCTATATATTATTTTTAATGTTGCCTTTCTAATATAAAAATAATTATGTAGGAGCTTCGATCGGAACTCCAGGGAACCCTCAAGGAACTCCTTTGTACAAATTTCAACCAGCAGTTATCCCCCTGCATAAAACTGAATAAAAATACTTTTAGAGGTTCAAACACAGAAGATCCATCTTCTTCATCATCATCAGATAAATTATTTTCATTGGATATAGAGTCATTGGGTAAAAGGTCATCTTCAAATTCAATTTCCTCAGTTTCAACCACCTCCTTTTCTACATCTTTACCTTTATTTACAACTTTGAGCCTGTTTTTACTAAGACTGTTACTTTTTAGTTTTTTAATATTTTGTATTTTTACTTCATATTCGAAAATTTTACTTTCTTCTTTCTTTAAGGTCATTAACTGAAAGTTTAATTCTCTTTCTTTCGATTTTGTAGATATCCAATCTGTCGAATCTATTTTCAGTTTTAATTTTTCCTGTGTTAGCTTTGAAATCACGTCAGTTAAAGTATTTTTATCATAAATTTGCTTGTCTTTTAACCATTTTATAGCACCACAAATTATACTTAATGTTTTTCCCTAAAAGATCATTTTTAAATCATCATTTGATAATTTTCTATTAAATTTACCTAGGTATACTTACAGTTCCAGTGGGACTTTCAAAAATTCCTAATTTGCCGTTTTCTAAGCAATAATAAAGCTTTATCATAAATTCTAATTGAATACTATATGGGGGAAATGGAAAATCAAAATTATTTGGAGTTTCCATCGGATTTTTTTTTAATTTAGAATGAAAAACAAACAGGATAATAAAACTTGCCGCGTTTTTTAAACTTCTTTTTTAGCTTTGCTTTTATAGGTGTCTTGCTGAAGGCAGCTATTGTGTCACCAAATTGAGAAAATGATGAACTTCTATTTTAAATATTGAGGCCTTTTATATTTTGGTTATCCTATACCAATGACAAGAGTTCAAATTTTAGTGACCTTTTAACTTATCTAGCTGAAAAGTAGAATGACACTTCCTAGTTATTAAAAGTATTTTTGTTTTGATTTTTTAACAAGTATAAATATTTAATATTAAATATTTTTTGTAAAATTTATAATCTACAATTAAACTGTAACCATGGTGAGCAATATAATAAACACATCACCTGTCTACTAATGAAATTTATTTATATAAAAATATTTATTTTTCAGTTATGACTACTATTGGGAATGTAGGTATCGGTATTTTTATCTTAATTATATTGTGGATCGTTACTTTAATTGTATTCGTGATAGGAGTGAGGCTTCAAAGCAATATCTCTTGGATAGCTCTTGGATCAGCGACTGCTATAACCATTTTACTTTTAATAATTCCAACAGATAAAGGAACACCGATAGAAGAATTTGAAGTTGTTGTAAGTACAAATTTTACGTTTTTAAATTACATTTTACAAACTATTATTCAGAAGTGACATGTATAATTGCAATATTAGACATCCAAATACCTTAATGTTACCTAGATATCGTCTTAGCGGGTTTCAGAAATGTTTTACATATGATGCTGCAAATTTTTATAATTATGTTCCAAATTACATAAAAACACATACTCAGTACTATTTTAAAAAACATAAGGCATTACTGATTGAACAGGAGGCTACTCATTTGCGAATAGCACAATAATCTTTGTTTGTTATACTATTTTTATAGATTTAACTTTGTCTTTCGATTCCTTTTCTTAATTTTTCTTTAAATTGTTAATTAAACTTTCCTAAGTTATTTTAATGTCTATAAATATAAATGTTATAAGCACTTATAGAATACTTGAGTTATCTTAGGAATTGTAAAAAAAGTTTTTGTTAATATTACACTAGTGAGGTTAAGTGGAGTAACTTAGCTAGACTTCGTCTCACATTACAAACGTGTATTGTAAAAAATTACAATATAAATAAAGGCAATTTATTATTATTATTATTTAATATATATACTTGTCATATTTCTAGTGCTTCAAATCTCTTCCACCATAATTCCTCTTCTCCTTCCACAAAATGAAATTTTAGAAGATAGATAATTTATTTTTTGTTTCAGGATAAAGATTACTGTTTTATTTACAAAAATTTACTGCTATCCATACTTCTGTTGAGCTGCTTTATAGGATTTGTAACATTTTTTGCATTACATTGTACTGTCCCGATTAGACCAAAGCCGATACATAGCTTTTACATAGAAAATTAATAATTTAACATAATCATGAATAAAGTGATACCATCTTTATCATTATTAACAAATAAGCGACCTTTCTCCTCCAGTACAATTTTAAAGAAAATAATTAACATAACCAACAATGATGAGTTTTTATCAAAAGTTATGAATTCTAAACATCCTGTAATAGTGAATTTCCATGCAGAATGGTGCGAACCCTGCCATATTTTAACACCAAAAATGAAGGAACTGATAGAAAACAGGACTGATATAGATTTAGCGATAGTTGATGTGGAACACAATGCAGAATTAGTTCATACCTTTGAGGTCAAAGCTGTACCAGCGGTTTTGGCCGTAAGAGACGGGCTGGTTGTAGATAAGTTCATAGGGCTGGTGGATGCCAATTTGATAGAAACTTTGATTGACAAGTTGGATAAAAAATTATGATTAAAATCTTTATTGTAAATTATTTTATTAGCGTTATTAAAACTGAGTTGTTAGAACTTCTTACTTTTTGGGTTTTTCATTTCTTTTATATATTATAAAATATATATTCATTTATTTCAATAAATGACTACTTTTTCTAAAACAAATGTGCTACCATCTATCAATAATAATCAGCAAAAACTGAGAAATGGAGCATTGAGAAAATATGGGAAAATAACGCTGAACGTTTACACTCAAATGATCGGAGCTGTCTCTGTGAATTCAAATTGATTCCAATAGTTGAACATAATGTACTTTACTTACATCCTGAATTTGATTTTTTATTTTACTTATGATGTATCTACTAATTTTTAAATGCAGAATCAATGGTGATTTGCGTGATCAACTTCGTTTTATTAGATCTAATGATAAATACTCAATATCAAAGACCAGCACACTACATGGACACCCTGTTGTAGATCTGGTTCTGGTTTTAGTACATACATGCATGAATACGAATTAGAGGCAAAATAATATATTTAAGTTTAACAGGGTATTTAAAATAAAATGGCAAAAAGGAAAAGGAAGAGAATATAACAAACATTTACGGGCGATCGGAGGTCGGGAAGTGGAAGTGAGAAGTTTTTAAGGGTAGAAAACTGTTTATCTCGATTTCCGGCAAAACTACAAGTCCTATAGAAAAAAGTTAAATCGCAAAGTTGTAGGCAATAAAAAGATCTACAACTTTCGTATTTACACTTTTTTCACATAACCTCAAAATTTATATGAAAAATTCAAATAACCAAGTTTTTGGTTTTTTATTTTTATCTTTTACAAAAATTTATTTTTTTTCACGAAATTTGGTGTAAACTTACCTTTTTATGTCCCAAACACTCTGTAATTTTTTTGTTTTAAAATATTTATTTTTTTAACCTTATTTTGACTTAATATCGATAAAGCAGTCTAATTTTCAATCGAAAATTCTCACGTCAATATATCTGCTTTTTTAAAAAACTCGGTGGGCTTTTTGTTCGTTGAAATCTCTAGTTTTTGATGGTGTAAAAAAAATATACATTACTATGGTAAATGTTCTCAAAAATTTTATAAGAAACGAAGAAAACTCCGAATTTCTTTTTTTTAAATCATCATGTACAATTTTGAGCTATTTATTTAAATTTATACTTTAATTACTCTTTTGTTTATCAATGTAACACGGAATCTTACGTTTTTCGAGTAATTAAAGTATAAATTTAAATAAATAGCTCAAAATTGTACATGATTTAAAAAAAAAAGAAATTCGGAGTTTTCTTCGTTTCTTATTTGCATTTTTTGAGAACATTTACCATAGTAATGTATTTTTTTTTACACCATCAAAAAGTAGAGATTTCAACGAACAAAAAGCCCACCAAGTTTTTTAAAAAAGCAGATATTTTGACGTGAGAATTTTCGATTGAAAATTATACTGCTTTTTCGATATTAAGTCAAAATAAGGTTAAAAAAATATTTTAAAACAAAAAAATTACAGTGTTTGGAACATAAAAAGGTAAGTCTACACCAAATTTCGTGAAAAAAAATTTTTTTTGTAAAAGATAATAAAAAACCAAAAACTTGGTTATTTGAATTTTTCACATAAATTTTGAGGTTATGTGAAAAAAGTGTAAATACAAAAATTGTAGATCTTTTTATTACCTACAACTTTGCCATTTAATTTTTTTTCATAGGACTTGTAGTTTTGCTATCATTTTTGTCATATTTTCTTCCTTTTCCAATGAGTTTCATCCTACTATTATTTTATTTGGTTTCAAAAATTATCTGCACTGGTCTATTTAGGGTTTAGAAGTCTAAAAATAAGAAACAAATCTATGGTTTTTTCAGTAAATATGATTTATTGCAATTAACAAAATGAACAATTAATTTATACAATTTTATAATTATTTAAGAAAAATATACAATTTGTATAAATAAAATAGGTGTATTTACATAACAGTAACAACAAATATGGTATATGAAAGATTTACGTCCAAAAAATATTTTAAAATCCGATATCTTCAAAACTTTTACTGTCAATTTCTGGAATATCTTCGTTCATATTTAACCTGTCCAAGTCGCAAACTAAAAAATTTAATTTAAATATATTGTAGTGTAAAAAATAGAATGACATTATATTTTGTAATACCTACTTTCTGGGAATTAAAATTGTGATCATTTATATTATAATTGGTAGAGTTTCTTATTTTCGGAGGATTTTTTATTAAACATTTATGATTTGTCAATTTTGAAATTTAAAAAAAAAGTTCGTTGATAAAAACTAAACTAAAATTTTGGCCAAAAACAATAATTTAAATTTTTTGATAATTTTATTCTGAATAACTATAATATTGTATGGAATAATAGAAGGAAAAGCATATTATGCATAAATAGGTCATGATCATTGGTTTGTTATAAAGAATTTAATTGTTATTAAAGTAACTTCTTTAAATTTTATTAATAGTTAGTGTTTCTTTATATATCTCATTGATTTAAAAAAAATAATATTACAATAAATATTATTAAAACAATAAATGATTACAATTTTAATTTGAACTCGCATTAACCTTGAGAATTTAATAAATATACTGAATTAGATAAAATTAAAAATTTTGAATCTAATTTAAAGTTTGGCGCTCAACAACGTTTAGAAATTAAAATATAATAGTAATAAAAAAATTCTTTAAAAAAAATATATATTTTTTTGAAATGCAAGAAGACAAAAAAAGGTTTTAATACCAACCTCCATTTTCACGCAATCTCCTTTCAATCTCTTTAAATTGCGAATAAACTGTAATATATTTTTCTGTTAATTCGTAGCAGTGAAATGCCATCAAATTCAACACTTTTAATATGATTCTGTTATCGAAAAAATCGTTCCAATTACCTAAAAAAATAATCTAATTTCGTGCTAATACAAAAAAAAAAAAACTAAAAATTTACATGAAGTTTTTCCCATTTTCAATTCCTCTGTGTATTTATCTAACATTCGAAATATCAATTCTATTTCCAACTTGTAGAGTTGAGGTAAACATTCGCATCTAAAAAATTATTATCTGAGAATAAAAAGCGCAGCATGAATTAAAAAAAAAAAAAAAAAACTTACTCCTTAATATCCTGATGATGGAGGAAATAGGAAGAGTTGTAAGTGTTGTAAATAAAACGCATTATGTTCATACAAACGTCTACAGGAACGGTTTTGTTTTTATTTAAACCCCTTTGAAATAGTAGAACAAAAACGTAAAAACGGCAAGCGTCTAAAATAAATAATTTTTTAAAGCTAATTTTCTTATTCAATGAAAACTAATATACATTATGGTGCTTGACTAATAGATAACTGAGTAGAAAATTAATTTATTTTTAACACTGTATGACATGGTCGACCCCTCTTTTAATTAACAAAATATAGTGATGGTGTTGATATTTCAAACAGCAACGAATGTATTAGCTCTACAACAGGGTAATTTTTGTTGAGAAATTGATTTATCGAGGTTTTCCAATTTTTCTGAAAAACCGATTGGTATTATTGAAAATTTGCGAAGAAAAAATATGAAAATGGCAGAAAAATTAAGTTAAATATTAAAATCGATAACAAAATCGTTTTTTTTTGCCAGAACACATATGAAATTATAAATGTAAAAAATTTAAAATATAAGATTTTCCAATTTTTTTTACAAAAAAATTTAAAATTTCACAAAAATCTACTCAATGGGGTTGTAATTTTGAATTTGAATAATTAGTTGAAATTATCGATATTTTCATAAAAAAAATGAGAAGAGGAAAAAGTATCAAAATAAAGAAAAGTATGAAAATTTAAGTAAAATCCTACAGTTGATATCTTTTTTAGTCAAAAATACATAGGAAATTGGACAGAAGGGCATATTATTTAAGGACACTCTTCTAAACCATATTAAAAAATTTTTGTCTAAGTGTGTGTGAGAATCTCTCCATTCGCTACAACTTTTTCTAGTGGATAAAGAATTTTTGTATGTGAAAAAATGGCCATTAATGTAATGATGAGGCTTCTCCAATAAGAAGTTTATTCAAGGTCTATTTTCCATCCAATACCGTGTTAATCTTGTTTTTCTCAATCAATATATATATATATATATGCGCTGACAAACTTAAGTAGATCAAGATTAGAGAAAAAAATAATGTTTACCTTCTTCAAAATATAGGACTCCTTTCTTGGTCATGCAACTATTTGCAGACTTATTTAACAAAAATTGAACAAATGTAGTATTCCTAGATGCCTCTCTAAGCAAGTAAGTAAGTTCAAAAATAACATTTAAAAGTGGTCTTGAAAATATTATTTCTTTTGTATATTTGCATACAGTTTCAGATCTAAAATAAAAATTAAAAAAATATTTAATAATAATATAGGCATCAATCGTTTTAAGAATACTTACAAATAAGCATAACTGTTTATTTTGCAGATACTGGTAAATAATTTTATTGTTGAATTCAAAAATAAAGACATTACATTGGTTTTTCTCTAAAAACATAAAATAAATAATTAACAAATATTATTATTATTAATCCATTTTTATGAAATCATACTATTTCTCCAGCAAGATGTATAATGGTGATCAACTGATTTAAAAAATATCGTCCACTGTTGTTTGCCCTCCTTGCTGCAGACATACATGGAACATTTGTCTTAAAATCTTCACTCACATCATCCAATTGCTTATCATGTATAAAATAGTCTTTCAAATAAACATTGTACAGTAGTAATACTGATAAAAAATTCAAAATAAATGCACATTTTCTACCCAAATCATTTTTAAAATCACTAAAATAAATAAAAACAAATACAGACTTTTTTAAAAATTAACTTATCATCAAATTATTTACACTCACCAATATGAACCTGAACTTAATTCTAGGCGTTTTAAAAATATTGTATCCGCTTCTAAAAGATCTTCAGTTCTTAAATTATTCTTAATTTCTTCTAGTAAAGTTAACAGGTCATCCAAAGATTGCAAACCATTCCAAACTATCTAAAATTTTACTAAAATTCTCATAAATGACTATATTATAGAACCAACAAACATTAACGAAATAGTTATTATTTAATTACTTAATATTAATAAACTAACCTTTGTTATGTTTCCAATATTTTCATTAGATCCAAGTTCTTCAGATGTACAGTCACAAAGTTTTAGCATTAACGGATAAATATGCTGTAAATCTGCTCTATTTCTACTTAATATGACCCTTGTGGATTTGGTTTTATTTTGCAGATAAGGAATGGCTTTCTTAAAACTATGGCTTAATTTATTATCTATAACATACTTTTCAGTTTGTGGAATGATTAAAAACGAGTCAATAAGTACATTTTTTAGAGGATATTCTGTAAAAGAAAAAATCAAATTTGAAAAAATCTCAAAAATCGAATTTAACTAGAAATTTCTTACCTACATTTACCGAAGTGTACAATTTTTTTATTGGAATGTTTTGTGGTTCTACTAATATCTCTTTTGTTGAAGTTGAAGGTTTAGGACTCTTTGTTACATCGTTTGTAATTGTCATATTTATTAATCCGAGCTTTGAAAGACTTAACACTTTTTGTTTTAGATTTGCTACCTCTAAATTCTGTAATTTGAACACTTTTTAAAATCTTCTACTTAAAATTACCAATATAAATTTAAATAAAGATTCGAATATATGTGAATTAAGAAAAATAGTTATACATTATATTTATAAATATCAAAATGTTATATATTTAAGTACATATTTGTCTCAAGTCAAGTAGGTAAGGATATATATTTTTAAGAATATAAATTAGAAAGAAAACAATATATTCTATATTACCTTAAATTCTAATTCACTTTTAACAGATTGAAATTGTTTCTCAGATAAAGTCAGTTTTGCTTTTAACTCTGATTGGGATTTTTGATGATCTACATTGCTTTGCATCTTAACTTCTCTTAACTGGCTTCTTAAAATAGCTACCTCGCCATCTTTTTCTTCACATTCTGATCTGAGTTTTTGCATTTCAAAATCTGAACTGGATTTATTACTAGTAGTTGGTCTAACACTTGAGTCATTCTGAGTAGAGCTAAACATTGTCTTGGGTGCTTTAAAAACATCATAAGCTGGTATAATACTTTCATTTTTTTCTCTATTTTTATCCTGGAAGATTTATTTATATAATAAAAGTCTTTATCATAAATAATGAACAGATTCTTACTTCATCCAAAGCTTGACTAGCAAGTTTTATACAATCATCAAATACACTTTCGTCTAATTCGTCGCCCCATAAGGCGTCAATATCATCATCATCGTCAAGCTTTCGTTTTTTGGTATTGGTATTAATTTCGCTGTTAGAGAACCTTTTTGCCATTTTCCCCTCAGAATTTTTCAATTAATTCTTCAAAAATATTAAATATCTTCTTCTTGTTTACTGGAATCCACTTTCGCTATAGACCCAGTAGTTAATAATAACGTTGTCTGTATAAAGGTAGCGTTGTTGTCTTTACCTTTATACAGACAACGGTATAAGGAGAGTAAATTGTCGCTCAGGACATAGCACATAAAATAGATTGACGAAGAAAAAGACATTTAGGTTATATTTTTGATTTTGACATATAGCTTTTCTAATTTTCTACAGAATCTACTAGAATGGAATTGAGAGATATTAACTATGACAAAGGAGAATATGTCGAAACGGTAAGCTAGTTAATAAACACTTTTATTTTAATAATTTATAATTCTTTTTCTAGGCTTCAGGAAATAAGGTGTGTCGCCAGACAGTTTTATGTGGTTCTCAAAATATAGTCCTACAAGGCAAAGTTATAGTACAGTCTGATGCTATAATCAGGGGAGATTTGGCTAACGTAAAAACTGGCAGATATTGCATTATAAGTAAAGAAGCTGTTCTTCGGCCACCTTATAAAAAGTTTAGCAAAGGGTAAGCATAAAGAATTTCCATTTTTTTTCAATTATAAGTACATTTTTTATTTTTAGGGTAGCATTTTTCCCTTTGTCCATGGGGGATCATGTTTATGTTGGGGAAAAATCACTAGTAAATGCAGCTATTGTAGGAAACTATGTTTACATAGGAAAAAATTGTGTAATAGTAAGTGTATACAAGTAAATTAAAAAAAAAATTGACAATTCTTTTTAGGGTCGTCGGTGCACCTTAAAAGATTGTTGTGTAATAGAAGATAACACAATTTTAGCACCAGAGACAGTTGTACCGCCTTTCACAAGATATGGGGGTTCACCTGGAGCATATGTTGGAGATCTGCCAGAATGTCAAGCAGATTTAATGGTAGATTTCACTAGAAGTTACTACCAGCATTTTCAACCAACAAAATTAATATAAAAAATATGAACATTATATCCTTATGGCAAATTTAATTTTTAAGCTTTAATATATTTATCTTAACTTTTATAATTTTATTAAAATAAAAATAAAACCAATAAAGTAGGGAAGGTTTTTTATTTTTTCAATAAAAAAGACAGTAACTTAAAAATATTTATTTAACTTATTCCTGACTTGCGTCAACATTTTCTGTCTGTAAACCTTTGAAAGTTCCTACTGGTACATATGTGACAAGGGTGTATAGTTTGTTTACAGAGTCCTCATCGTCATTTCTCCTTCTTGAGAGACGTACACGTACTCTAAAGGGAACATTCCTAAAAATAAAATAAATATACTGCAAAAGAAAATAAAAAAAGTAGTCGGGTAAAATTTGAGGAAACACAAATTATTCCTTATCGCGCCAATGGAGACATTTATAATTTATTTGAAATTGTCAGGTTGTGTATTTTTATATTTTAAAGAAAAACTATATGGAAACAGAACAAATCAATCTGAGAGTTACTGCGGTTTTGTTGGGTATAATTGTGATTTCAAAAATAGCTCTCAGAATGTCACGTATCTAATAAAATTTTTAAAGATGAGAAAAATAAAAAGGGGCATTTAGAAGCATTTGCAATTTTTTGGTAAACGTAATTTATTTCTATGCAAACTATGCACTAAGTTGAATTGCATTGAATCTTGCTATAATTCTGGTAATTCAATTAAATTAGTTTAATCGCTTTCTGTATTTAAAATTTTGATTAGGACTGACCTGATTCCTTTAGACCAAAGTTGTTTGTTAAGTCTGGTGTCAATTCTAACATCGGGGGTACCCATCTGTTTTTCCGCGAATTGACGGATAGCTTTAATAGCACGGGGGGCACGTTTCTTGAAACCAATACCATGTAATCTTTTATGAAGGTTGACTGTATATTCTCTAGTTACAACTTCGTTGATGGCAGATTTGCCTTTTTTCTCTCCCTTTTGTTTTGCCATTTTTTTGCTGAAACAAAATAATAAAATTAGTATCTCTGTTAGTAAAAGAAATAATTTATAGTTACTAACAAAAACAGTTTTCCTAACCTGAAAACTTAAAGATGATTTTTACTAAAACCGTAACCTATTTTATAAAAATACTTAGATTTCTACTTAAAATGAAACAAATAATACTATTTACGTTTAAAAGTTTGTCATTTATGGCCTGAATAATAACGATGTTTTATTATTTAAGAAATATAATTTTCAACATACCTTATCCCAGCTTCTGACGTTTAGAAAAGAAGGTATTGTCTGAAGAGCCGTAAGTCGGATTTTTTAAAAGGTAACTAAAGAAAAGTTCAAATTTGGATCGATAAAGGTTTATTATGAGTTGATATATTCAGCTTAAAAGTATTTTTCTTGAAATTTAAATATATCATTTATAATGTAATAATTTTAAGTAATTCTATCAAATATACACGCCCGATAAATGCATAAGTAGTCACTTTTAAAAGGGTATAGATTAGTAGAAAATTATAATAGCAATTTTGTTAATATTTCTATCGACTTGTAGAGGTCAGCTTGGTCTACTTTAAAAAGAAAATTCCGATTTCAGTAGTTTGATTTAAATTTTAAATACCAATCAAGTAAAATTACTTTTTTGGTCAAATTTTTATTACAATAATCAGACAAATATATCAGCAAAACATTTATTTCTCTTTGTGTTTAACCTCAAATTTTGGTTATTACGATACTTTTACTAGAGTGTGCCAGATATGAATTTATATTTTATGTAGATATATACAAAAAAAAAACATTTTAATTTACATTGTAGATACATACCCACAGCTTTTTGACCAAGCAATAGCGATCTTAGATCAAAGAAGGGTATATTTTTATTTATTTTATTAATATTTTTCATCTAGTGAAATTAACATTTTGCGTTGTAGGCACTGATTATTTTAAAATTAGGGATTTTGGATCAAAGCAGGCAGGTGGTCTAGTAACTCTCGAACTCTTTTGTTTTTACACGTTTACTAAAACGTAACAATTTTATTGTAATAATTATTAAAATCCATGTTAGTTATTGTATATTTAATATTTTTTAGTTTAAATTTAGTGTTTCGCTTGATCAAATATACCGATAAAAACTGTAAAAAACCGTCTAGTGAAAAAGACGCCGGTGCCGGTTTTAAAATTAACATAACCTCTAAAGGTGTGGTGTATTCCCAGAAAACTCAAGAAAGAAGCTTTTATTTGTGGATTGGCAAAAAAACGTCGCATTTTATAAAAGGTAAAAAAAATCTTTCTAAATATCATTAATGTTAGTTACAGCTATTAATTATTTACAAACCTGCTGTATTTTTGTATGTATATATCTTACCGTATGTCGGATAAAAAATCGTAATTAAGGACATTCATATGAAATGAAGTCGACAAATTAAAATTTAAATTTACATTATAATGTTCAATAAGCAGGCTGACAATATTTTTTGGAAGATCACCCCTGTATTGTAAAAAAATCCTGCTATTATATAATGAAAACTTATAGTCATTTATTTTAGCGAGGCCGCAGTGACGTCACACGTCAAAAAACTGCAGCGTTGCCAGGTAGAATTTTTTTCGTTCACTTAAAGATAAAATTGTGCCAGTTACTTTTTTCCTAGCTAGAATATAAGTATTATAAGTGCATCTAATGTGCTATCAACTTGATTGAAGATTGGAATGGATGTAAAAATGAACTGCTAGTCTATGGAACGACAATGAAATCTTGACTATAAAGAATTTTCAATAGTAAGAAGTGTTTTAAGATACAAATAAAAATTAATAGTTATGTAGTTTTGGAATTTTTATTGTAATATGTCACTATGTTACAGTACATTGACACTTTGGAGGTCAATTTGTAACTACTCTAAGTAAGTAGCCACATTGATTGCATAAATGAAGAATTTTCGCTATATCACATCGGCAACGTCCTGAAGTGTTGCCAACTTTTAACAGTTAATTTTCCCAGCGCGTTAAGTTTAAATCGTATTTGCTCTTAGTGGTTTAGTGTTTATTCCGTTGACAGCAGAAATAACTAGAAATTGTCTCAGTGCCTCGCTAAAATAAATGACCTTTACTATAAATACTGGATCCGTGATATACGAGGGGGAGCATACATATATGTTTCTTATCCTGTTAGGTAATAAAATAATGAAACGAGATTGTTTTTGGAATATAGATTTTATTTTCGCTTAAATTTATAAAATGCATTACATACGTGCAGTGCAATCAGTAAATAGAACTATAATCTAACAATTAACATATACATAAAAAAATGTATAATGAAATAATAGAAAACACTTTTTAACAGTACGTTTCTGTGTATACTCCGGAAATAATAAAAAGTAGTATAGCACATAAACCATTTTGTGTGTAGGTATCAAAAAATTAATTACATTTTGTCATAACTTTTTGATAGCACGCAAATATACGTCTCGATATGGTATAATATTGTAAAATGTAAAATATATTTACTTAAATACATATATATTTATAATATATGTTTTTTCTGTGATATGTATATACAGTTTTTGTTTAAAAATAAAATGTATTTTGAGGTAGATGCTTAGCACTTTGGGCAATCTATAGGTAAATCAGAGATCTTAAATTATAGGTAGGTATATATATGTACAGGGTGACACAAAAAACAAATCTACCGCTGATTAAAAATATTACTAAACGCCGTCGTACATTTCTTTTAAGGGATATATTCACTTTCTGAATCACCTGTATAACAAAACTTTAAAAATACTTTGATATAACAATAAACAAACAAATAATCAGTCTTAAATTAAATGGCATTTAAAAGAGTCAACACAACTGCTGTATTAAAAAAAAGTTTAAAAATTTTCTGTTGAATTTTTAAAAATAAATAAAAACTAATGGAATGTTGCAAAGTGTTCAGTAAAAGGCACATTTTTATTTAATTTGGTCCTTAATTTGCAATGTAGTTGTGTCTTAAATTTTTTTAACATTCACGACAAAACAAGGTTAATTCAATAATTTTAATTTTTATATTTTAAAGGCGAAATTTTTTATGAAAAATCGATTGGCATTATGGAAATTTATGAGAAAGAAATACTGTGAAAATGAAAACAAAAAAAGTTGCGAAACAGTTGCAAAATTTATATGAATTTGAAAAATACAATAGGTATACATACCTAAATAACGAATTTTTCAATTTGGTTATGAAAAAGTAAAATTATTAAAAACCAGCTGTTAAGGAAATTATGTGAAAATATAGATAAAAAAAATTATTAAAAACTTATTTTATAGAACTTGTTAAAAAAATATAATCAATTTCAGTCTTGTAAATAATGACGTAAACAAATTTAACATTTTAACAGTTTAGCAATAAAAAATTGCACTTTTGGTTAAAATATGAGCTGTTTGAATTAAACAACATAATTCTTTCCAAAAATAATTTTACCCGTTAACTATTTTTTAGTGTAAAATATTTTTGGACAAATTTGAACTACTATAATCTGACTGACTAGACACGCTGCAGTCATTTATGTTTGAACAATAAGTAAAAAATTAATAGGGTGAATGAACAACATTATTGAATATAGTGACAAACTCGTGTTATATTCAGTCTAGAAAATCACAGCTATGGCTAAAAATGGCCACTTGTACGAAAAACTATGGCAAGGTGCTAGGTAGATAGATTGATTGGTGATAAAATTTTACCAAAAAATATAAAGCCTCGATACAATTATTTATACTTTTGGATTTATATTTTTTGTAATTAATTTTTTTTGCAATTTTCAAATCTGAAACCCGGTAAAATGTGCAACAAAAACAACACCCTTGACACAAATTTGAGTCTGTTACAGTAACAGTGCCTAAAATTGTTTGAGCCTGTTTAATTATCTTACACTTTTTTTTCACTTATGCTATTATCTGTATAATACGTTTTCCTAAAAAAAAACCCCAAAACCATTTAAATTTTATTACAATCACATTGAACCTATTTTCTTTAATATACTCAATTATAGAGGTCTGAATTTTCTCGAATGTTTTTTCGGAAAACAACGAAAACATACTTCAATTTGAGTAGTTTTTAGAAAATATGTATAACCTTTGCATGAACGTTCTTAACATTTTTAATAATTATCTATAATTGTTGAATACTTAAAAATCACCAATTACGTCACCAATTATGAAAATAAAAATTTCGTTATTGGAAGTTTATTTATTTATTAGAATAAAAATATCACTTCCGGATTAATTCTGAATACAAAATCTTGTTTCGATTTCAAAAACAAGGAAATAAGTTACGATCACTTTTTATTTTTTAAACTAAACTAATGCAGTTGTCATGCACAAGACTGATGCTAAGTAAACATACCAGAGGATTGTTTGGTCCAAAATTTTTGTGATAATATTAATTGAGGAAAAAATTCAGAACCTCTAAAATTAGGCTTAATGCCCCTCAGCAAAAAATAAAAAGTAAAAAAATATTTACATCTTTTTTAAGATACAACACCGGGATGCTCATCATCATCATCGTCATCCTAAGTAATAATAAATAAACTAGGTCATAAAATATTTTATTTTGAGTTAATTAAAAAAAATCTACAAGTAATACTAAGTTTTTAAATGTTTAGCAGAGGAGTAATAAATGCCAACCTAGAATATTTTTTATTGACAAAAGACACCCCGTAAATATGCTTTAGCATATGCGACCATTCTTATTTGCATTATTTAAATTTATCAATCAGTCTCATGTATTAAAAAAAAAACTAGAGTAAAATCTATCAGTCTTATGAAATTGGGCTCCTCTTTTTCCACAGGAACTTGTAGCAAAAATGTGAGCTGGTCTCATAGCAACAAGCATTTGTAGGCACTCAGTTCATCTCTAAAAAACTAATAATAAAAAATCTGGACAACACATCTCCGATTCCGAAATATTGGTTCAATAGTTTCATCTCCAAAACCAAAGGCGGAAATTGAATAGTTGTTAAAGTAACCAACAATTAGTCAAATCTTTAACGCCGCATTAAATCAAAAATGAGATTGTAAAAACTTAATGATGTCAAAAATATTAAGTAGACGTTTCTAACCGCATAGATAAATTCAGATTCAGTAAGTTAAGTATAAATACTTGAATTTTAATTTAAATGAAGATGACAAGTCTATCCGATAAATGTCGAAAATTTGAAATTGGCATTTAAAAAATTCCTCAACATCTTGGTTTATAAAATCTTATAGTAGACAGATTCAAGATAGCTGACATATAAAAATTAACCAACATGAGGACTAAAAGTCAAAAGTTACCCCCATAGTGGCAAAAGAATAGAAGGTGCTTTTTTCATGATTGTTCTTAAATTAGGGTTTAAATATTCAGTTACGTAGTAAAAGAAACAGACGGTTTCAAAAGGGCTTTTAAAATTTGACTTTTCGTAACGGCCTCAATAAAATACTTTAATGGTTTCTACATTTTTGAATATTTAAATTATTGTTCTACGGAATAATTTCACTGACTTTGTAACATTTTTTTTAATCAGATAGATGCATTGGTCCAATTTTTTTTACTCTAAGAGCTAAAAATAGTAAAAAGTGAGTACGGTGGTCAACCACAGATATAATAATAATATTAATAAGAATTATATTGCACTGAACATCAGTCAATAATAGTTGCAGTTTCCAAAACAATAAACTATATATCATAAAATTTAACACTGGTGTAAAAAACTTGTCTCAACAGAGTCAGTCCTGTAAAACTTCATTCACCCTCGCAATCTAAACTTACTTCCCGTCTAGCCTCTTCCTTGAGACTGTCGATTAGTAACTCTTCTTTTTTCATGATGGCCGAAACTTGATTATTCATCGGAGGCATAATAACTCTAGTAGCGCTTTCCCGTAAATCTTTTCTATTAATAGAAAGATCCTCTACTTGATCGTCATCTTCATCATGATCTCTTTCGCTACTACCGTTCGTTTCGCTGTGAGAATGGTGATGATCGCTTCCAGGAGCAGGGGAAGGAGTTAAACTGGCATGTCTCATGTATTTAAGCATGGTGGGACTTGGACTGGGGCTTCTGGCTCTACCAAGATTGCTAGGACTTGTCGAATGCCCCGATGCTACTGCATGAGCCGCTGCAGCAGCTGCCATAGCAGCTAAAGCTTCGCGTTCATCTCCCCCTCTTCCGTCTAAAGCGTGTTGAAGGAAAGTACTAGCTTCTAAGAGGGATGAATTGTTGTTCATCGGGCCTTCATCGGTTTCTGACAAATGTCCTCCATACGGTGATCCTGTTCCGTAAGAGAAGCAACTAGAAGACCCATTAGTACCTCTCTTGAACGGTCTACTTGTAGTTATTCCCAACTTTTTAACTTTATCGTACAATGTCCTACTGGGTACTCCATATTTTCTAGCAGCCTGTAGTGCTGACATACCGTTTCTGACAGCTTCAATAGCTGACATAATTTCGGTTCTTGTGTATTGCTTGTATCTTTTCCATTCCGGTTTTTGGGTGGGGACGTAGGTCGCTATACCTGAGGTGACGACTCCTCTCATGTCGTGTGTGAATGATTGGGGCGAAGATGAAGGAACTGCTAATTTCGATTTCTCTTCTTCGTCGTTTATCGGGGTGAAGTCGGTGTAGGGCGATTGAGCATCTTCTGAGGGTTCGTTTTTCATGTGCTGAAAAAAAAGATTATTGATAATTGTTTTGAGTTAATATATAATGGGATCAAAATAAGAGGATATAACCCAAATATGCTTTAATAAAATGGTGATGGGGAAAAAAAGATGATATAGGTAGGGTGTCAAAGTTGAAATTTTTTTCTACCTTTTTTTAATTACTATACATATAATAGTAGTTTACGTAACAAGTCCCGAAAGTGGTATTTTACTGGATGAGTGGGCAAATGGCAGGGCGAGCCGCAGGCGAGTCCAGTAAAAGCACTTTTGGGACGTATTACGTACAATATTTTTTTTTAAACGTGCATATTATTCAGTTTACATTTTTATAACAAGAACTCTTTATTAACTAATTTTAACAATTGCTTGGGTCGCCGCCTTAACAATTTCATCTGGTATAATTTCATCTTCCATTAATTCACAATCCATTTTATAGTAAATGTCACGTTTTCAACTAAACGTCAAAATATGTCAAGTTATTTTATAGTTTTAAATAATACAAAACTCGGTTACTATAGAAACCAATTGACCGCTATCTTAGACTAACTATATTATTAGTTTTTCATTAAAGATAGGCCGGAAAGTAAATAAAAAAGCTTTTACCGGACTATCACAATAATTTTCTGGCTCGGTCCGACAAAATGAGATTTTCTGACCTAAAAATAAACCGGAAAGTACTAATTTCTGGCCGGTTTTAAAAAAATAATAATATAGTTAGTCTAAGATAGCGGTCAATTGGTTTCTATAGTAACCGAGTTTTGTATTATTTAAAACTATAAAATAACTTGACATATTTTGACTTTTAGTTGAAAACGTGACATTTATTATAAAATGGATATTCAAAATGATGCATTTGATTGTGAATTAATGGAAGATGAAATTATACCAGATGAAATTGTTAAGGCGGCGACCCAAGCAATTGTTAAAATTAGTTAATAAAGAGTTCTTGTTATAAAAATGTAAACTGAATAATATGATGTTTATAGTACAACACTGCACGTTTTAAAAAAAATATTGTACGTAATACGTCCCAAAAGTGCTTTTACTGGACTCGCAGGCTTGCAGGACTCGCCTGCGGCTCGCCCTGCAATTTGCCCACTCATCCAGTAAAATACCACTTTCGGGACTTGTTACGTAAACTACTATTTTTTCATTAAAGATAGGCCGGATAAAAAAGCTTTTACCGGACTATCACAATAATTTTCTGGCTCGGTCCGACAAAATGAGATAAAAAATAAACCGGAAAGTACTAATTTCTGGCCGGTTTTAAAAAAAATATTGTTAAGAACCTAGCGACGTCATATTTTCGTTTGTCCTCTTTCTATTATTCTATATTACTTAATGTTTACCGCTTTTGTGAATTATAGGCAGATTGTAATAAAATTGGGATGTTAAAAAAAACTCGTATATGTAAATACACTGGTAGAAAAAAGGTTGAAACAATGAGAAAAAATTCAGTAAAATAATGAAACAATGGAGTTTGGACCGTGTCATTTCGAGAATAGGTCTCGACGTTTCGCCTGCCATCGTAGGAGGCTTCTTCAGGAGCATGAGTTACCGCGCTCTCACTCATGCTCCTGAAGAAGGCTCCTACGATGGCAGGCGAAACGTCGAGACCTATTTTTGAAATGACGCGTTCCAAACCCCCGAAAGACGTATTAACTCTACTGATTCTGGCCGTGGAAGCCTACGAAACGAAATGAAACCATGCTAAAATGTTTTACTTTACCATAGGTAAAGTATTGTAATCGCAAAAAAAAAAGTTCAGCTTTCAGTGGATTTACATGTTTTGAGACCCCCTAAGTCATTTAATACCATTTCCAGAAAATGTATGTATGGAGTATGTAGTATGTAGTCCGGAAAAATTTGTGTGCGCTCTAACTCCAACTGCGATCGGAATTTCCTAACCAAATTTTATATTTAGCTATTTTACAACATGCTAATGAGTTGATTAGATTTTGGGCAAAATCGGACAACCGGTAGTGGGGGTTTACTCTTGAGAATTTTCAAATTTTCGCAATTATTATCGTTTTTATTAAGTTTATGTAAAAATATTAAGAGAAAAAATTTATTTTAAATTAAATTTACTATAAATTTTGTTTAAAAACTTTTTTCAAATTTTGTATTATAAGCGAGTTAAAAATAAAATATGGAATAACATAGTTGCATAATAGCGCAACCGCAGTAGAAGTGTTTTGTTTCATGGAGACAATTGTACGCTCTTGCCAGGCATGGCCTGCCTTAAATATGTACGAGTAATTGGATTATGAGCCCTTATGGCCGTTAAAGTATGGTAAAGTCATGTGCATGGCCACATCCAATTTTTTTTTAAATGAAAAAACTTAGGAAATTGGGATTTTAAAAACAGTTCTTTAAAGTTCTTTTTTTTTAAAGAAAAATAAAATTCCTAGAATAAAATCACAAGGTATTGAAAACCTATAAGGATAATTTTATATGAAAAATCGAATGACATTATTAAAGTTTTTGAAAAAAAAATATTGGGTATAAAGGGCACAAAAAGTTTGTAAAAATGCAAAAAAAATGTCTGAAAAATTACGTCAATAATTTATACTGTGGTTTTTGTTATTTTTTTTTGTTTACAAGAGAATGGTTATTTTGGATGAACAATTGATAGGAAAGTTGTCTTTCCACATTTCTTTAGACATGTGTTTATTAAAGACTCGTCAAAAGGGTTTTCTAAAAATATATTGTTTAAAAATTTTTTTTTGTGTTTCAAACTATCATTCAATAAGCATTAATTTTTTTAATTTTTATTCATTTGAGTCGGTACAGATACTCGAAAAGTAACTCAAAATGTATTTGGAAACTTTTATAGATAGTAAAGATCAGGTAAATGATCATTATCAATCTTTTAAAATTGAATTTTAAATTTTTTTACCACGAAATTTAGTGAAAACTTACCTTTTTATGTCCTAAACACTCTGTAATTTTTTTGGTTTTAAAATATTTATTTTTTTTAATCTTATTTTGACTTAATATCGAAAAAGCAGTCTAATTTTCAATCGAAAATTCTCTCGTCAAAATATCTGCTTTTTTAAAAAACTCGGTGGGCTTTTTGTTCGCTGAAATCTCTACTTTTTGATGGTGTAAAAAAATATACATTACTATGGTAAATGTTCTCAAAAAATGCAAATAAGAAACGAAGAAAACTCCGAATTTCTTTTTTCTAAATCATCATGTACAATTTTGAGCTATTTATTTAAATTTATACTATAATTACTCTTTTGTTTATCAATGTAACACGGAATCTTACATTTTTAGAGTAATTAAAGTATAAATTTAAATAAATAGCTCAAAATTGTACATGATGATTTAAAAAAAAACAAATTCGGAGTTTTCTTCGTTTCTTTTGCATTTTTTGAGAACATTTACCACAGTAATGTATTTTTTTACACCATCAAAAAGTAGAGATTTCAACGAACAAAAAGCCCACCGAGTTTTTTAAAAAAGCAGATATTTTGACGTGAGAATTTTCGATCGAAAATTAGATTGCTTTTTCGATATTAAGTCAAAATAAGGTTAAAAAAATAAATATTAAAAAAAAAAAAATTACAGAGTGTTTGGGACATAAAAAGGTAAGTAAGTTTACACCAAATTTCGTGAAAAAAAATTTTTTTTTTGTAAAAGATAAAAATAAAAAACTAAAAACTTCTTCTTCTTCAATTCTTTTTATGGGCTGTACCAAAAACTTGGTTATTTGTATTTTTCACATAAATTTTGAGGTTATGAAAAACTGATTTAACAATTAATTAAAGTTCGATCCAATAAAATATATACCGGATTCATTCAAAATATAGGAGTGTGATTATACATTTTAAAATATTACGATTTGATCCAATTTGCTCTACTAAAATGTTGCTAATAAAGAATATACAGGGTGTTAAAGGTTAAATTTTAAGGTTTATTTTTTGCAATAACTTTAACGTTTTTGGATATGCATACATAATAATTTGGAATGGAGGTTTTTGGGAACGATAAATCATAATCTAGTACCTAGGTGCTTCGATGTAATTTGTAGAGGGCGCTAGTTAGTCCACATTTGTGGCATAAACTTTTTTGCTTTTTAAGTTAGCGCTATTTTTGTAAAAGAATATTAAAGCCACGTTACTTTAGTAGAAAAAAAAAGTATACTTGTTATTAACCCTAAAACTTAACGGTTTACGAGATAATCGCATTTTAGGGATCAGCTGCATGTACACTGGTCGGCAAAAATTTTTTTTTCTGGCCCTGACACCATTCTTGCTGATTCTTATGTAAAATGACTTGCTGAATCCGAATATGACCTCAATTTTCCCCCATCACCCACCGTTTTTTTTTTTCATTCCGCCAAATTATGGAAGTGATAAAAATAGGTGAGGGCCAGAAAAAAAATTTTTTTTGCCGACCAGTGTAATCATGCACCTGATCCCTAAAATTCGATTATCTCGTAAATCGTTAATAACAAGTATGCTTTTTTTACTAAAATAACGTGGATTTAATATTATTTTACAAAAATAGCGCTAACTTAAAGAGCAAAAAAGTTTATCGCACATTTATGCCACAAATGTGGCCTAACTAGCGCCCTCTACAAATTACATCGAAGTAGGTACCAGATTCTGATTTCTCGTGCCCAAAAACCCCCAGTTCCAAATTTTTACGTATACATATCCAAAAACACATATCCAAACGGATATTGCAAAAAATAAATCTTAAAATTGAACATTTAACACCCTGTATATTCCTTATTAGCAACATTTTATTAGAGCAAGTTGGTTCAAATCGTAATATTTCAAACTGCGGAATCTACCATATTTCTATGTACAATTACTTAAGGACCACCCTGTATATTCACAACAAAAACATTTAAAAAAGCTTAAAATTTGAAAAATAAAAATAAAGAGCACAAAAAAATGAAGTTTTGTTTAATTTTTATTTATTTTTTTGACAATATTTTGGTTATTAATTTATAAGTTTAAATAAAAGTCCTTATATACGTTTTTTGGGTATCAAGTCATAATTTTTTATCAATTTTGTGATCCATTAAGGGAGACACGCCACAATACGCTATATTGAAAGAAAAAAGTCCCACTCAATTTTTTTTGCCTGATTTTTCAAAAAAATTTTCGATCTATTAAAACAAAAAAGAAAGGGATATTTAAGATCCATAAAGACGTTTTTTATTAACTTGATGTTAAATAAATTCAAAATATTTCTAGTTGGCTTTGAATTAGAAATAAATATTTAGTAGGTATGTACCTAGGTACACAGTATGTCTCAGTAAGTTGCAACCATATGGGAAACTTTTTTATTATTAATTTTAGGAAAAAAGTTATTCTTTATAAAAAGTTCTGCATGTTCCAAAATCATCATCATCAGATATCAAATTTTTTTTAGTCGTATACGAGGTTTGTCAAAAATATGAATTTTACGCAAGAGAAAAGTACCTTTATTTTTGAAGTATGAAAAAGGAGTTATTAAAAAAACTTGTTTATAATGACATTTTACGTCAACATACCGATTTTGAATAAGATATTCCAACTTTAAGAAAATTTTCATTTTTAATATTTTTTGTTACCCCCGTAACTGTGTAACTGAGAATTTTAAATTCATTGAAAAATTTAAGAATGTCCACAGGGACCTTACAAACCACTAGACTTCCGTTTATAAGCAAAAAGTTAGCCCGGATTAAAATTTTTTGATTTTCCTTCTATCCCACTAAATATTTTGCAAATTTAATTCCTGCATATTGACTATAATGTGATGCAGAACTTTTTATGAAGAATATTTTTTTTAAATCAATAATAAAGGAATTTTTCATTTGTTGTCAACTTTTTCAGACATACTAACCATCGAACAATATTAACAAAATGATGATGAATTCAAAATTATCAGTTACGGGGGTGTATCAAAAAATGTTAAAAAAAGAAAATTTTCTTAAAGTTAGAATATCTTCGTCAAAATCGATATGTTGACGTAAAATGTCAGTAGAAACAATTTTTTTTAATAACTTTTTCCATATTTCAAAAATAAAGGTACTTCTCTCTTGAGCAAAATTCATATTTTTTGACAAACCTCGTATACGACTGAAAAAATTTTATATCTGATGGTTGCATTTTAGGTTTTAGACCATGCACAACTTTTTATAAAGAATAACTTTTTTTCCTAAAATTAATAATAAAAAGTTTCCCATATGGTTTCAACTTACTCAGACAAAAAGTGAATTTTTGAAAAATTGTTCATTAATAGGATACATTTTTCTTTATACCTTTCTATGATCTTTATTCATACTTTTTCGAATTTCAATTTTTTCTAAATTTTCAACTTTTCAATAGGTAATTGTATTCTGTAATTTTTTTCGTATGCAAAATATAATAAGAATAATTTTCCTGTTAAATCCATAACTGAAAAGTTTCCTTAAAGAAACTTACTTGTTTTCACTTTTCATGTACAATTAAACCTTCTTAATATTTTTTAAAACACTCATTGGCTTAATTTGAATAATATATTTCAAGAAAAAATTAAATAAAAATGTAGGGTAGGTGGGTGGGTGGGTGGTTACTTACTGTCAGGTTTTTTTGTTGTTGTTATACGGCGAGCTCTTTAAGTAAATTATCTGAAGGTCGTAAAAAGCCTATTATAGGACATTTCTATATGCTAATAATTAATAATAATAATAATATTAATAATCTTTATTTTGAGAGACAGACAGACGATATCTATATAGAAAGAGTTCTATCAGGAAGATATTATTAGGTAACTTGTTTTTAAGTACTACGTTCTCTTTACATTGTTTAAATAATAATCTTACCTTCAGTCTATCTTCATTTCCGTTATTCTGGTCTGCACTATCCGGATGACACACCAAACTAACTGGTTGCGAAGAATCAGCCTGTCCTTGTCCCTGTCCCAGAACAGTCCTCAAAATAGGAGTATCCCTGTTCATCAATAAACTAGACAATTTTTTCCTCTTCAACGGGGACATATCCGAATTGGCAACGTCGTAACAACCGCCCAAAATCCCTGCCGTAGCAGGATGATTGGGGTTAGGAACTTGAGAATTGTGAGGAGGCAAAGGTAGGCCCGGTACAGCCCACATGGGGAGATTTAATCGAGAGTCTTGAGGTTTGTTATTGAACAAGTGATAGGGGGTTTTGTACATAGAGTTGGTAGAGTGAGGGGGCGAGCTGTTAGAGCTGCTATGCACGATATTCTGCATGACAGAGCTCGAAGTAGAGATAGAGGGTGATGAGTGATCCATCGGTTCCTCTTTGGGACTCCTGTTAGATCTGTTTTCTTCTACGAGACCTTTAACTTTTAAAGCTTCGGCTACTTTAAGCAACGCCGCTAATTGATCTTGAGCTACGTTTACTTCCCCTCTGTACATATATTCCAAAATTGCTTTAATTTCCGTGTATTTGACGTCTTTGAGTACTACCACGGGATGCTTACAGGGTAAATCTGTGAAGAGATTTTGGAAATAGGGGGAGCATGCTGCGAGGACCATTCTGTGACATTTTATCGGACCGCCTCCTTCACAAACTAGGGTCACGTCTGTGAATGCTTCGTTTTGGAGAAGTTCGTCGAATACTGTTAGAAGATTTGAGCGATGGTTGTTCCAACGGAGGCAATATTGTTGGGCGGTGGCCATTTTTTGGCTGGATTACAGGTCTGTAACAAATAAAAAACGACGTTTTATGATATTTGTTTATTGATGTCGTTAAGGCTACAGAACGCGAAACTTGAGAAAATTACACTCCGGCGGTGTAGAATTAAAAATAATAAAATAAATATATTTAGTATTACATATTTTTAAATTAAAAGTATACCTACATATAATTTATAAAACAAAAAACTCATATACCGAATTTCAATTTTCTCAGTTTTTTGTTGAAGACTTTGGTTTGCGACAATTGTTTTTTTTTTACTTCAATATTTTAATTTTAATTTGACGAAATATTTTTCCAAAACAAACTCACTTTTTCACGATAAAAAATAAAATACGTTTTATTCGGTTTTAACTCTTGTCAATAATATAGTATCGAATTTTTTTAACTTTCTCACATTTTTGTGATTGACGCATTGCAATTGTTTTATTAATATTTAATTTACTCCTCTGTAGCGAATTTTAACTTTATCAGATTTTTGTTGTAGATTAATTCCCAATTTTTGACAAATAAACTATTTCACGGCTAAAATAAGTAATCAAATATTTTTTTTACTCGATTTTGACTCCCAATCGTTTTTTTTTCCTATTTACTTACCGAATTTGAACTTGTCCCAAATCCGTATATCATTTATCTCACTAGACGTAAAATTTATTTAAAAAATGGAATGAAAATGATATTATATTATAAGTCATATAATTTTTTTGCAGAAAGTTAAGGACGATTTTCAGAAGTCAAGTCAAAATTTCTTTCACAATGGCACAATATTATTTTAGAGTTTTCATTCATAACAAATATTTCTTATTTGGCAATAATAATAATAATTATGTATCGCATAATTTTTGTATTGTTCTGGTAAATAGAAATACATATAAACTTTCCAAAAATCAACGTATTTACAATTAGTCACTAATTACGAAAATACTTTTGTTGCTAATCTCAGTTAAATTTCTATTTGTTTTTGTTTTAATATAATAATATTTGTCATTTATTACTACCGATGCGAAATGTGTAGTATCTTACGCCCACTATATTTTAGAATGTCAATCCAAAGATTGACATATTTTGATTTTTTACAAACAATCCTCAAAAACGTGCATAATTTTTTTTCTATAAAATAATAATTGTACCTATGCTGCTATTATCAAACCATAAAATGTTCTCACCACCCGCACTATTACAAACTGAAACTAAAACAAGAAAAACACCCCATTTAAATTTACGCACTTTTGAACCCTTGTAAAAAACTACCCGCTACACGCACACAGCAAGACGATCAAGATTGTTGTGGGAATATTTGCCACGATTTGAAACTTGGAAACTACCCTGTCCCATTTGCGGACAACCCTCTGATTGGCCAACATGCCGAGACTCACCCCCGCCCTACGGGGCGACTGGCGATTGCTATTTTCACCCTTATTCAAGTATTACAATAAGCTAAAAAGGGCTCCCTGTATACCTGGGACACGATGGTATAAGGTGGATTTTTTTGGGTAAAATAATAAAAGGGGTAGGTAAATGTTCCAGTAATATCAATAAATGGTTTATTGAATAGTAGAATAATAGACGATTTTATGAAGTTGTGTCAAAATTTTTGGAATTTTTGAGAAATCCAGAAATAAAATTCTTTTAAATTTTAATTCTTACATAATATAAAAAATTCTAAATTATTATCTTGCTTTATGAAAATAAAGTTAAAAATTTTGCACTTTTGTTTCACTTCAATGAAATTTAATTTTTTGTTGTGTTTGTATAAGTAAATATAAAAATAAAATATAAATAAATAAAAAAAGAAATTTTTTATGTAAAACTATTCAATTTTATTCCGTAAAACTTAATTTTTTCATTAAATTGTTTTTTAGTTTTTTTTTCTATGTTTAATCGTAATTTTTCTAGTAAACATGTCAGATAACATAATATTTTTCAAAAGTTTCACAAAATTACTTATAAAAATCAACATATATTTTTTAATTTGATGATGAACACAAATGTATTTTTTACTTACTTTAGTTTTAGAAATCCAGACCACGCAAAAAATCACAAAAATTTCAAAAAGTCATTTACATCACCATTGAAAAATAAAAAAATTCGCGAAATACAAGCAAAATAGCGTTTTCATTGATAAAAAATTAAAAAGAAAGTCCTAAAAGTGATGACGTCGAGTGGGCCTAGCAATACCGAAATGAAGAAACAAGTGACGACTGAGTGAAACAATTGCATCGGCGAGGCGCACGCACTTTTTTCACGCACCCAAAAACGCACTTTGCTCAAAAACGCGCGACCAATTTCTGAAAAATATTATTCGGAACATGCAGCTCTTAGAGGGGGTTGATAGACACGCGAAGGTGGGGTGTGCGGGGGTGTTCGCGATTAGGGTGGGGAGAAAATAGACACACTCGCGGGGTAAGGTGTCTAGGATACCATGTTGTCACGTTTAGGCGTTTTTTCTTTAAAGTTATACAATTTTCTTTCCTAGCAATATTTTTATGTATTATGGCCCTAAAGACTTAAATGAGATAATATATATGAAAATACTAAAAAAAATAACAATAATAAAAAAGATTGAAAATCTACAAATTAAGTGATACGGTCAAAATAGATTGAAACCATTTAGAATAAGAAAAATTATAACTGAATCAGAAAATCAACAAAGAAACAAATAGGCAGATCAAGAAATAATGGCTTGATTAATAAAAGAACAGGAAATAAAACACCTAAAAAGAGAGAAGTGGGTGCAGGAGGGCACCAGATTCCAATCTGACTACACAAAACTAACATGATTTTAGAAAAGCGTTGATAACTTTCTTGAGAAATTATTTACATTCGATTTTTCACTAAATGTTATCTCTAATTCTAGTGAAATAATTTTGAGTCTAGTGAGCTATTTGGTTTGACCTAAATTTTTTTAAAACGCTAGGAAAAATCTAAAATAATATTTTAGCAACTTTGTAGGTTACTTGTTGACTTGATCACGATTAATAAATAAACATTCGTCTTTGGCACTATTTTCATTTTTGATGAAATTTTATCTAAACAAAATGCTTCTAAATCTAAACGCTAGAAATTTCCAAAATTCTGTTATTTTATTTTAATTTGTCATAAAATCTCTTCCATAATTGAAAATATGCTTCATTCGTTTTAAATATTTAATTTAGTATCCTCAGAGTCAGTTTATTATTAACCAACAGTAATTTAAACTCTGAACTTTGAGGTTATTATCTAGAAAAGTTGGCAACGTAGCATATGGGCAACTAACAGAAGGGCCAAATTTGAGTGCACACGAATCTACCCGTCTCTCTCTCTCTGTCGCTCTTTATTTGTCTATCCTAGACTTGACTAGGACAACTTTTGGAAGTCTAATTGGTTTTTATGCGTTCTGCTATGCGTGTGCGTTTGCTGTACAGTTACAGCAAAAATAATATTGGGCTCGGAATCTGCCGTCTGAGAATTGGTCTGAGTGTACACGGTCTACGGGCCGCGAGAGGGTATCCGGTTGCTTTTTTCATATCGAATATATTTTTTTTACAATTTTGATCAGCAATTTACAGATTGTTATTAAATGCCCTTCCCTTCTTCCCTTGATCTAAGCTATTTTAAATAATTTAGATTAATTGCTTATTCTCACTTTTTTTCGATCTTTAGTGGTTAAAAACATTTCTTGTAAATTTATTGCTTGTTTTCCAAAAATAACTAACATATATAACAAATATATAATAAAGAATCCTTTTTTCTACTTATTTTAAAATCTATGACAAATTTCAACTTTCTCAGATTTTTGTAGTATATTTTTTTCAAAAATCTAATTTTGATTTCTACCAAAAACTTTATAAAGTTTAGTTTCAATTGGCTTATCGTTTTTTCGACTTCCAAATCTTTTTTTTATTTTCAAGTTACTTTTTGTAAAATTTGATTATTAAGTAAATGAAATAAACATTCCGGTTGTTTATTAAAAGAAGAAAAATTGTCATCATCGAAGAAACTAAAAAAGGTTTTTGTGAAAGGTAGTGCACGCATATTTTGTTTTCCGCACCCAAAAAAAGGACAATTCAGGGGAAGTTTTTATTATTCCAGTTGGCCAAACAAACTCTAATCGGTTAGCACGAAAAGATAGCGAATAGCCAGAAACGCACACCCCCAGTTTTGTAAATATGCATTCTGCAATCGCTTTATCATAGCAGGCCAACCTAGAGCGGGGTATATACCTATCTCGCACGCAAATCATAGAGCGCGTTGCGTGGAGATGCGTGTTTGTTTCAATAATAACGTTTGCGGGGGTGGCAACATGGCATGCGAACTGGCCCCTTATCTCTTTCGTTTCGTTTCCTTTTAATTTCGCTGCACCTACGAAAACGGTACTGCAAAGTTACAAAATAGTTATTTATTATACAAGCATGTAAAGTGCCAAAAATTAACTTACGAACATGTAGGTATCATACATACAGTGTTTTTCTTCGACAGTCCAGAATTTTAACAACACCAATATCACATTCAATATAGTCATTGTTTGAATTTAATTTTCAGTTAGCCCAGTTGTCAGAGAGTTTGACCTCGCACACAAAATGTGATATCGATGAAACTTGGTACTTAAGTACTTAAATGGGTGTAAAAAATAAAATTTACACTTAGTCATGTTTTTCAATATATATTGGAACCCCTTTTTGAGGTATCTCAAATTTTGACGTAAGTTTTTATGTTAATTTCTTGTATTTTTTATATAAAAACTTGTAAAGCTAATTATTAAATTAAAAATTTTAGACACTTTAAAGAGATTCTTAATTTCTTAAAATTTACAAATTTTTTTCTTCGATTCTACATTTAAGTGTGTACAAGTCATACAGTCTTTTCTAAATTTAGTGATATGGTTAAAAAACCGAAAAAATAATTTTCACTTTGACCTCTTTGATCTTCTTTTACATTTACAGCACCATTTTATTAAAACATATTTGGTTGGTTATATTCCCATATTTAGGTCCAAGTAATCTTTTCCACTTTTACGGCCGAATATTAAAACATCAGTTCATTTATTTTCGGTCTTTATTTTTATGGAGGTATAATTCATAAATCCCAATAAAATAATCTGTTGAAAATCAGAAACGATTTCAAGTGTAGGGAGTGAACAATCGATTTACACCCTAAAAATGGGGGGTAGGCAATCGTATGATTTCACACACGTCAACTTTTAAAACCAAACAATGATTTATCTCGTGATTGTTGGGGTCAATGGTTGCCTTTCAATATATTTTGATATACTTTATCGCTTTCAGTGACATT
Source organism: Crepidodera aurea (assembly GCA_949320105.2). Taxonomy (NCBI): domain Eukaryota; kingdom Metazoa; phylum Arthropoda; class Insecta; order Coleoptera; family Chrysomelidae; genus Crepidodera; species Crepidodera aurea. The sequence goes on from OX439474.1 coordinate 108,432, forward strand.
CCATTTACTAAAACGGTACATTTTTTTTAGATCACTTGCTAAGAATGAGTTTTTGTTTTCTCAGATAGAAATGTTATCTCCTATTTTCAGCATTCGGTTTAAACAACTTTCGACTATATAGGCGACACTCAAAAAATTGTCACGAAAAAAATAATTTTAAAATTGCATGTTTTATTAGGGCTCCTAATAAAAAACAAAGCGAACATTTTTTTAAATCCGTATCTGAAGAATCTTGAAGAAAAAAAATCCAATAAAAAGCTTTTATTGCATTACTAAAGGGCGAAAGTTGAGAAAATGTTGGAAGAAATTTTATTTATTTTAATTTATTAAAAACCAAGAAATAAGATGAGCAGGGAGGGGCGTTCAAGAAAAACTCAACACAAAAATAAAAATGGTAAAAGTCAATACCATTAAAAAATTAATTTTTAATTTAACTTTAGCAATCGGAAATGGTAAGTGGTAAGCGGTGGTGGTGGAAATTATAATTGGTAATAACAAGACGCGTAAAATAAGCTACATGAAGCTTGGGCCGAAGTTTGGAATTTTATTTATTGGATTCGAAAAGCCTAACTGATGAAGCCGAAAGGCAGAAACCGGTCTTAGGATGTCGAATCTGCTAAATTAAAATTCCTTACTGGTTTACTACACACAGATTTAATTTGAGCCGCCTGTACTGTAAAACTCCCATAAAATTTTGATTTATTACTCCGTGTCGATCGCGATTTCAGTATAAATGTGTTGTTAAAGTATTTTTCTCGGTTACAATAACACATTTTTCTTTTTAATACCGAAAAAAGCAGATATAATTCTTGAATAGTTTACTACAGCTTTGCTTTTTTATGAAATTTTGTATCTACAGGGTGTTGCAATATTTGACCAACAACGCTCTACAGATGCAAGGGAGTTTTAAATAAAATAAATAAAAACTTTCTCTTTAAAGGAAGAACGTAATCTTTTGACAAAAAGTAAATTTTAAAAATTGCCAATCTATGAAAGTGATGAGAATATTTACAACAAAAAAGAGGATATTCAGGACGATCGAGCATGTTACTACCCATGCATTTATTACTGCTACTAGATATTTATTTTTGCTACTCAACCCTTTTGCTTATTCTGATTTATTGTCATAATAAATAGAAGAGGGTTAGTGAACTTTTGGAACGACATAATAAAAGCAAAGTTTTTGTAAAATGTTTTTAAAAATAATCTAAATCATGAAACTATTTTTTGTCGAATTAACAAAAAACGCAAAATTTAGAAAAGTAACAAATTTCCAATTTAATTTAGACCACACATAATTAAAGTCTCATTTAGTTGTTGATTTGGGTAAACACGTTTTTAATGACCATGGCAAATTCGTATCTGTTTCTTATAGATATTTAAAAAATAGTTTAACTAGATTATGAGTAGTAACCACATGCGCGTTTATCGCTAATTTTTAACATTTACCAATTAGGTTTTTTACAAAGAAAAATAACAAGATAGCCTTGGGACAATGGAAAAAATCGTAAAACGTATAAAAATTATCTGTCGGAATATTGGATTGGACTGGAGTAATTTTCCTGTTTTTAAAAAAAATCATTAGTACGTTTCCTACTTGTTTTTTAATAGATTTTTTTTCAAAATATTTTTTACACTAAAATTTCTTTTATAATTAAGTCAATGGTATAAGTTGAATATCTAGTTATTAATGGTTGTTGCGAAAGATATTAAGTGGGGGACAACTGAAACATTCCAATTAGAACAATAAATTTCCTAGTTTCCAAAACAGGTATACCTACGTACAATACAGTGTGTGAACCACGAGGAATTCGAACTATTCATCAATTTTTCTTCTTCTCAAAATTTTACACCACAATAAATTTGTGAATTATTCAAAATAAAAAATTTGCATTGCGAATTTATACGCCCTTTAAAGAACGAATTTATAATTTCCTTTATAAAATACTTTTCATAACTATAACATCTTCGTTATTTAAAAAAATTCCATATTTTTACATACAATGGCACCACGACCGTAAAGATTATCAAAATTATGGATATTAGAGGTCGAAAGTTCGGATTCAGTCTGGAAGACAGAAATTTATGCTTAATTTAAAATGTCAACTCAAATTTAAATATATGAGCAATCAACAGATAACACTCTGGTTTATTTTTATAGTTTTTTTTCTTGGATTGTTAGTTTGTTATTTCCTCGAAAATGTTTGAAATTTGAACTTTGTTTAAACGCTAGTTTTACCCAGGCAGACGAATAGAATATTTTATAAACGGATGAGCGGGCAACTCTATTTCCCAAAATTTAATTTCTTATCTTAATAAAGTTGCCTTTTTATTATTATAGTAGGTATTAGTAGTTTTTGCACTAAATAAATTTGTCTAAAATTTAAGCAACGCATAAAAAATATCAAGTACTTACCAAACAAAATGTACAATTGAACATGTAAATTTCGTTAAAACACAAAATATAATAGTTTAAGATTAAATATTAAACAAAAAAATAATGCAATTATTCAAATCTAAACTAATTTGCTATCTAAATAATTCCAAATGGCATCCAAGTTACTATATTTTTGAGTAACATTTTTATCACCTTTGTAAATATTAGACGCATCTGAAACTTTGAAGCAATGAATGGCTCTGGTTCTGGTTCTTCTTTGCAATATTTAAGTACGACTCTAATTAGAGAATATCTCGATGACCAATTTAGGGGTAAATACTCCGTAAGTTCATGGCCGGCAAGGTTTCGCGATCTCACTCCCATTTCAAAATATTGATGAATTGGAAAATATTATTAGGGAGTGTTGTGCCAGTATACCAACATCTTTTTTAAAGAATGTTATACCTAATAAAGAATTTTGTGCACGAACAATAAAATGTATGGAGGTGGAAATTAAAGGATTATTAGATATTAAATTATTTTTTTTATTAGGTAGTAATTATTTTTCATTGTAGTAAACCCGCTGATTATTTAGTTGCTTCGTTTTATTTGTTAACTTATTTAATTTAAATAAATCATAATGTTAGTTTTTATGTACAAGTCTACAGGGTGAAATTTCAACTTTGCACCAAGAAAAAACCGAAAATCGTAAAAATTAAAAAAAAGGCCGAGAATGGTGTAAAAATAACGAAGAAAACCAAATTTTTTTAATCAAAATTTTATTATAGTGATTGAAGGAAGGCCCCTAAAGTGCACCCGAAATGATATTATTTTGAGCTAGGCTAAAAACATAAAAAAAATGAATTTTTTTGCATAGGAGCTGTAATTTTTAAATCTCAGTGTAATTTTTAATTCTAAACAACTTTCCTAAATAATTTTTTTTTGATATTGTCAAAAATAAGGGTCAAACTTCCTATTTTTTGGCCGCTCCTGTATACCATTTAGAAATTTGAAATTTTGACGCTTACAATAGCAGTTTTACGCAATGCACCAACTTTTATCAAGACTAAAATTTTCTGTAAAATGAATAATAAAAAGTTTTCCCATATGGTGCAGACTTTTTGAGTCGCACTGTATATTATGTGGCCTTCAATATCACTTTTATTTTTTCAACGTGGCGACTCCGCCAAATTAATGGACAAAATTTTACCCTAAAAACATTTGTCTTTTTATTTGATTCAAGTCTTTATTTTTTTTTATTTAATATATTAAAAAACTAAATTTATTCGTTAGACCACCCTGAATATGAATCAATCATATAATTTGAACTACACAAATGTTTAGTTTCAACTCCACCATTAGTAGAACTTGAACCAAAATTAGGAAATTGTAACTTTTCTCATAACCACGTAATCCTTGGAATTCAGAACTTTGGCCCACGTATTCGCATCCAAAATAATGCGTTTGAAATCAAAATGTAGATAGAACAAATCAATAAAAATCTGTTAGTTAGAACATGAACTAATACAAAGAGTGTTTTTTTTAGATAATAAATCACTTTCTTATAGTTTCTGACAGCAAAACTATAGGCATTTACAACTAAAAGATAACTCAATTATAGGAAACTGAACCTCCTATTATTTCCAACCTTGAACTCATTTTTATAAAAAAAAAATTGTTTTCAACCAAGAAATATCTAGGCACCAGACATCCAAGCACACCCATATCCATGTGTGTGCTTTGCCCATGGCTCATGCAAAGGGCGTCCGAATGTAGGAAGGGCGGGAGGGAAAGGGGCAGTGTAGTGATTGCCTTTTGAGGAGGGGCAAAGGGGGCTCTATCAAAGTGTAAAGAACCCAGGAAATTTCCAAGTGTGGCCAAGGACAGCGAGTTTATGCACCAACACCGGTCCATGATGGGCTTCCGCGCTACAACGGTGCCTTTTTTCTACCAAATTCACGTTTATAAGCATCCGCGTAAGAAAAAAATTTAAATACACTACACTACCGGGTGATCTTCGTTATTTTCCTAAAAAAAATTGTTTAACTGGTCATTTTGTATGTGCATTCCCATATATTAAGTCAGTAAAAATGTCAATTATATTTCTTATGGTAATACAAAATTTGTATTTCCAAATTGTACTATATACTACATATTTAATAATAATATAGGTACTTAATTAATTTGATACGAATAATCTAAGAGAATAATGAAATATTAAATGCGCTACTTCTAACAGCCTATAGCGGATTATTATTTGATATTTTTAGGACAGAATCCCGAAATTTGGGTCAGTCGATGATAATTATACGTACTTTGCAAAGAATGCTGAATAATTCAAAGAAATAATTCCGCTTTAAGGACTGGAAATAATTTTTTTGGAAACGCACAACTCCACGCAAATCATTAATTATTTCTAACGGCGGCGATTCATCAAATATGGATAGAATATTGATGATTTGGCCCCAAATAAAATGTATGAAATAGAAATAATTTATAGAATTAAGTATTTAGGCAATAATATAAGAGCGCAGATATACATGAGGAGACAGAAAATATGTAAAAATAAAAAAAAGCCTGCAAGGTTTTATTGTCAATACTGCTAATGATTCTATACATACTGCGAATTTTCAATGATTTCGATTTTGATCAAATTGCGTATTGACTATTTAGAAAACTATTATAGGCAAAATTTTTGCGAACTTACGATAAAACTAATAAAAATCATTTGTAGTTTTTCTTTGATATCGAATTACGTTATAAAAAAATAATTAAAACGGAATAAGAAAAGTTGAAATTTTAAAATATTTAATTATATTTAAATGTCTAATAGAAGTTTGTAGATGTAGGTATTTTGTTGTCATCTTGTATAACACATAATAATAATAATACTTCTCATAGTACAGTTTTGTCTTACTATTTTAAAATTTTTTTGTGTCAAAGAAAACTTACATATAATTTAACAATAGTGACAGTAAGAGTTTCAAAAAGATTATAGAAAAGTTCCATAAAACTTTTTTTTTTGCAATGCATCATCCCATAATTCTCTGATGATGTAACTACAGGTATTTGATGAAGTTTGCTTTAAACTGATTGACCAGCTTTTAATTCTTTCCGATTATAATTTATTTCAGGATCTAAAAGGAACATTTGGAAAGTAAGAATATTTAATCGAAATAATAAACCGTATTTTTGTTGCATCTTCAAGTCCATACATCCTTAATTTTGTGTCAAAAAGGCTCAAGAAATGTTTCACCTTGAGAATTCATTTAATATTAGTACGTTTCGATTGTTATTTTCTCATTTTCCACGTGTAGGTAGAGCCCCTATCCCGTATTTCCATTTTCCTAATTGTAGAGTTTATGGCACATTTTGTGTAAGTTGTGAGTCGCATCATAGTGTCCTCGGCAACTTGGTTGGTTGGCTGGTCGGTCGGTCGGTTGGACACACGCAACGTGCCTCATTTTTGCCGCCGCTTTCGCTTATCGCCCGTCCTCCTAATAATCTGATCAATACTTGTTGGTTTATTCCTAATTGAATATTCTTAATATTGGAACTAATACGAGCAACTTAGGGGGGTGGGTGGCTCAGCGGTAGAGCACTGGACTCATAATCCAAGGGTTGTGGGTTCGAATCACACCAAAGGCAGAAATCATTTTCTGATTTTTAATTAATTAAAAAATTTAGAAATTCATTTTCATATACCAGGTGTGTTTCCTCACTCGACCATTCACTGTTAACAGTGCTGTTCCTAAAGTGGCGCTGGCAAACAGTAACAAAGCCTACACAGAACACGAGGCTAATGGCCATAGTAGTCGATGCCGTTGACACAGAAGTAAAAAAAAAAATACGAGCAACTTTGCATAGCTCCATTCAAATTTCAGTGTAGTATGAAGCAGGGCCGACCAAAGGAGGGGGGCAAAATCCCCGGGCCCCGGCCCCAAAGGGGCCCGGCTGCCGGCTCTATTTCTACGGTTATTGTACAAACAAAAAATTTCTCTTTTATAAAAGAGCCTCAATGAATGAAATGAATGTAGTTTTAGACCTACTTTCAGTTAATCAATTCGATTGGAAAATATATTCTGGGCTTTCTTCTCAGTTAACCTTTGAATTTTATAAGTTTACACAAAAAATCCATTAAATAAGTAGATTTTCTTCAACTAAATTTCCTATTAATAAAAAATATTGGAGAATTTAAACTATTGCAACATAAGCAAGCGTCATATTCATCTCTATCAGGTGTTCAATGCCCAATTTTAGTATAGTTCCTGGAGATATGTTTTCTATTTTAAATGAAAATTTTCCATTTCCGGGAAAAAATCTAATTGACGAACAAATATCAAAATCAATATCAATATTGTCTGAAGAAATAAAATGGAATAGACACACGGAAAACAATAAAACAAAAAACGAATAATAGAACCGGCGGGAAGTTTAAATTTGACGTTGACATATGTAACACTAGCATAGCACAAGCGCTTACGCTAATAAACGAAGGTGCCATCCCAGGAATCAGGTCTGTCCGGCATCATTGTTTTTTAATTTGCAGATATTCATGGGTACATTCACCCCCGAAAATCTCAGGTGGAAGGTGGAAGGGCGGGAAAATGGCCCATTGGTCTCAAAAATGTCTTTCTTTTCGTCTATTTTTGCCGATATTTCCGAAAATATGACACTTAGAGAATTTTTGTTAGGACGAAAATGAACATCTTTACCTACAAAAATGATCCTTATCATTTTTGTCAAAGATTTGATACTTTTAGACATAACCGGCTCCAAACCGCACCAGCATTTTTAGCTCCTGTCCTGCATTTAGAGAGCACGCTCAATAAATCACCTAAAAATTAATATTTTTTCATGATTCAAAGTTCAGATGAAAGAAGGAAACTGTACCTATAATATCATATTATTGAAAATCCAGGCCAAAGTTTGTTTTTGCTCGATATTTTGACCCTTCTATAAATCTATTCATATTTTTTTTATCAAGACTAATTTCATCGAATCCTTTTGGATAATGGGGTCTTTGCAAGGTGTTAAATATATTCAGAAAGATTCTATAAATTATTTTTGTGTATTTTCATAAACAACATGTTTTTTAGGGCGTTTTTTTTTTTTGGATTTATGGAGTTTTCGAAAATGCTCGGGTCTATCGGGAATTAATAGATAATCAAGGACCGTATCGGTTTTCAACGCACATAATTAGAAAGCTTAGCTTGTCCCCTTGTCGATGGCATTATAAAATTTTCCCAATTTTCTGTTGAATTGGTGTGGGGAGGCCCTGGTATGAAGGCATAAATTTCAACAAAAATAAATGTCTAGGAAGAGATAGATCAATTAGATTCTTAGAGCCTTGCTGAAACATGTTTATTTATATAGTTACATCGAAGAAAGAAACTGCTTTACTAAAATAATTTTTTGTAACACGATTTACATCATTAGATTGACCTGAGCATGGGGTACACATAACAAGAAATATTTGTTGTATTACTTTGAATATCTGGTCACCGAGCTTCGCTCTTAATATTCAAATCTACATTTTTAAGCAGTCCAATGAGTATATAATTTAAGTATATTTATAACATGACAAATTATTAATTAATTAACTCGCGAAAATCACGGAGATAAATAAAAAGTTGATTGGCGATTGGCTTGAAAGTAGGCGGGAAAATTAAAAAAGCTGTCAGTGTTAATTTTCAATTTGCTGCAGGTGTTGTTGACGTTTATCAACTGCTTGTCCCAGAGGTTAGTTAAATGCATTAAAAGTTGCCTAGTTTCTGGAGATTTCACCCTTTTGGGGCAACATCTACTGACGCTTGATCTTAGCGAATAGTCACGGCGGACAGGCCCCGTTTCCGGGACGGGCAACAGCAGCGTGTAGGGCATAGTGGTTTCAGTGGGCAGTGGGGTGGTTTTAATGAGTAACCGTAAGGGGTAGTCTCACACTATCGGGGAAGGGAAGAACCTTTACCCGATGTGCATAAAGAATTTCCACCCGCCAAAAAAAAAAAGATTAGCTTTAGGTTAGGTTAGATCTGTGTAATAAATAAAGAAAAGTACGATACGTGTGACATTTTGACATTTGTTACATTCTGACAGGTGTCATATTTTGACAGTTGTAACATTCTGACACGTATCACATTTTAACAGTTGTCACGTTTTGACAAGTGTCCATTTTAACAGTGTTACTCAACGTTCCTATAAATATTTACCTAAACCCATGATTTCTGAAATTGAATTGGCAACGTTGTATTTTCAACTTTGAATTAATAAGATGGCTGTCATTTGACAAGCAAATTATTTATGTCCGTCAAATGAACCTTTTCTTTTTTATACTTTTCAGGTTTATTCTGGTTATAAATTGCTACTTGGGCATTTGCAGAATAAAAAAATGTGAAAAATATTTTTCCGCGCAAAAATTTCTATTGCTAAGTAGGTATATTGATTTTATCATGTTATATAGCATCTGCGAAAATTTCATGAAAATCCCAGCCGGTCCCATTTTCTTAACGTTTAACCAGAGATGTGCGTGTCAGAAGTTGTCAAAATTTGTAGGTCATTATGGATAAAAAGCGGCAAATTTAAAATTGAATTCTTTCAGATTTAAACGCCAGAAATTAAATAAAGTCAAACCTTTTTACTACTATACTATACAGAAGAAAGGAGTGCAGTATTTAATTTGCAGAACGTAGTACAGGTTCAAGAGGTAGAAATTTTATTTTTACCTCATCCTTCAATGCTTATTTGTAGTTAAAATTTAAATTTTAATACATCTGATCGGCCTAATATAGTTTTTGTCTAGATTTAATCTTGTTTCCATGGTTTTTACTGTAATAAACCTGTTATTTTGACAGATAAGTCAGACTTTATTTATTCATAGCCGTATCGTATGTATTTTAATTGATTCGGAATTTTGTAATAAAATATATATTTCAAAATGGCTTCATTCTAAAAATATTATCAGTCCTCCTAAATCCTTGAAGGCAGAATTATTAGTAATTCAAATTCAAAATTCAAAAAATATATTATAGATGAGATGGCCAGAGAAAAACTAATTAAAATTCTCAGATTGCCTCCGTACCACGCAGAGTTAAATCCCATTGAACTGATCTGGTCACAATTATTAAAAGATTATGTTTCTCAAACCAATAAAACATTTAAATTTCCTGATGTGCGAAATTTGTTTTTGAAGGCATTTTCAGATGTAAATAGAGAACATTGGGGAAAATGCATTGATCATGTTAAAAAGGTGGAAAATTCATTTAGGAAAGTATATCCACTATCAATGGATAATTTAATAGAACCTATAATAATAAACCTCAGAAAAGACAATTATAGTGATACCAGTAGTTTTAGTGAAGACAGTGACTTTTAAAGGTAGTTCTTGAACTAACTTTTTTTTAATCTTTGAGTTTAGGTAAGTACTGAAGCGTTACTTTTAATGCCAAGAGATTAAAAACAGTTTATTGGTTAAATTTAATTCGTTCAATGTTAAAGTGTCAGATGCATAAGGTTTATTTTTATTTTTTGTAAATAATATAACTTCAAAATTTAATCTACGAAGTGGGTATATATATTTTATATGCTGTGACGTTATTTATATTATAGAAACTTATTTTGCAAAGTACGCCTATGGAATGTGACGTTATATCCTCTCTCCTTTATAGTATATTACTATAGAAATAAGTTGCCGTTGCTAGGAAATAAAACTAAAAGCTTAACTTTTCTTGTAAATATCTCGGAAGATCGAATTTTCACAGACATGAGACCTATATTTTCTGTCGATTTAGATAGGAATTAGTCTACCCTGAAAGTTTCATTGAATTCTGACGAGTGGATTTCGAGATCCTCTGGACACACATACACACACACATACAAACCTTGCTCGTTTAATAGTATTTGATATAAAGTGTACCTAGTTAAACTTTGATATTGCTGTTAAACAACGATGATTTTCGTGCGTCTAATACGAAAATCCGTGGGTAGAAATTAACAACCGAAAATTAAAATTTTTATATCTCATTCACAGCGGTGACTGACTACATCCATTTTTTCGGTCCTTTCTTTTTTATTTTAATTTACTATCTATTAAAACCTTTGTCAGTTTTATGATCGAGGTGCCATTCTACTATTTTATTTTATCATCTCTACGGCACCGGTGGAACCATTTTTTCAGAATTATTTAAATTTGCTGTAAATCTCCGTAAGAATTTAATTTGTTTTTGGGAATGTTTGGAACGACGACAAATTAATGAAGAATATCATTTAAGTTAGAGGTTACCAGATGAATCATCTTTATCCAGATAAATAAATTCTTCGATGAAGAATATTTTTAATATAAAATTGTTAAATAGTATTTCTATTATTATTTATTTTTACATCTTCTCTTAAATTTACGATTAAACATTGCACAAGACTCAACTTATCCGTTAGTTGATAATAAAATGTATGACTAGTAATATTTTCCATAATAACAAGAAGCTTATTATTATTTAAAAAGCTGGATAATTAGTAAATTTTAAAGTTATTCTAAATTTTACTCGCCTGGAATCTAATACCAAATAGCGCACCACTCGAACAATTTTTTTTTGATAGATTGATGATACATAAACTATTCTGCACTGATAACAATGTAACAATATTTTGCAATGCGGATTGAAAATATGCGTGAGTTTTAGTGCATCGTTTTTTGCCATGAGATTCGAGATAGGGACTTGTTTGTCTGAAAGCATCAAGGATAGTTTCTATCAAATTGTAAACACATTGAAGGATGAAATAATAGATCATATCTCTTTTTTTTTCCTGCCACTCTCGGGTTGATTGTAACTCTGCTGATATTTCCCTGTACAGTTTGTCTCACAGACACGTCTTAGACAAATTTGTTTATACATTGATGTTGCAGTAAGTATCTATTTGTAACCAGTTGAGAATGCTCTTCTAGCATTGCGATAGACCGAACAAATTGTAATTACAGTATTAATAAAATTTTAGATTTACAGTTCTCATTCTAATCAACACAGCCACAGTCTACTCGCTTTTACCAAAATCGTCATTCATTATGTGTCTACTTTAAATTCAATGCCATTTTAAACTTGAAAACTTTCATATTTTGGACCCCATTTTGAAGGTGTTCTCGAAGAGGTACGGAGGGGCACATCAAACCCTAAGCTTACTTTTTGATGCTCTATCAAATTCTGAAGTCAGAATTTTAAAATTCGCAAACACAAAGAATCAACACACACACACACACACACAGATCGAATTCAGATACCGAACAATTTGTACGGTGAAAATGCGGATACTAATGGTTATGAACAGGAGCAACAGCTACAATAAATAAAAGGTTCAAAGTTTTGATACATAAATGCATTAAATTTTTATGTAAAATTCAGGTCTTTAAAAAAATTCCCTATGTCATGGTATTTTGGTGAGGGTGGTCTAAGTTCAAATTATTTTTTATATTCCTTCCTCGTTGTAAATCCTTTATAAAATATGTTTCTCCACGGCCACTACTGAATGTAGTTATTCTGAAACCACTTATAATAACAGAAAAGAAACATTCTCGCTCATGAGATTGAAAGAAAATTCTGAAACTTTTGTCTCTTATGTATTTTATATGTATTACATTCTATCTCTGGAGCTAGAATCTGTATACCGTGATTGTTTACAAAAATCAGGTTTGTCATGAATGTCAAATTAACTGTCAGTATTAGTTGACGTGGTCTTAATATTGGTTTGTAAAAACTTTTAATTTATTAAAAAGGAGAAGAAAATCAAACGATTCAGATGTAGAATTTGAAAATACTCCTCCAGAAATAAAAAAATTGCCGATAATATAACTCAAAATTTGCTACCGCAAAAATCCAAGCTTGAATATAAAAATACTACCTACACAATGTTGAGAGATTGAGGTTTCATTTTACTATATTTAATTTCTACTTTCTGTGTCCGTGGAGAAAGTATAGTCTGTTACTCTGTTGGAATGAAAATCCGACACTCGTGGTTCCTCACGCTCGCATTCGCTCGCGTTCGCGCTCGTGTCGAATTCTCATTCCAACCTTGTTACAGAATATACTATTAGTTGTTTGTGGAGTAAGTGTACACATGGGTTAATGCGTTATTAGTCCTATTCGAAATCAGTGTTAACTGTGTGTTTAATTTCAACTCAATTAATATAAAATATAGGTGTATAAGTAACTATTTTAAACACTTTCGATTTTAATTCAAAATAGACAAAACGCTTTTTTCTGCATCGTCTCGTCTTATCTCAATACTTATCATTGTCATTGTGTAAATTAAGACATTTACCTACCCGAAATGTAACATAGTGTGAATATTTTTTTATATTTACTGTTAGAATTTTGAAGTAACGGTAAAATAGTATAGAGCATATTAACAAAGGCTGCAGTATTTTTTTAATTTTTCATACTAAATTCAACACCCTGTTTTACACTTTAGTAGTTTAATATAAAAAAAATCGCTTCTTAGTGGGTGTCTACATAAAAACAGACTATTTTCCAAATTTCATGTTTCTATAATCAACAATCAAGCATGTTAATATCTATATATATGAAGGGAAAAATCAACCCAGTCGACCTTTTTTCCTATATGTTTTTTCCACTTTGAGTGAACTTAATTAACATACTGTATAATGTTCCAAAACAATTTCTTGTGAACTGGGGAAAATTAAAAGTTTATTGTATACACATCCGAAGCCGGATATATTTGAGACACACCGTATTTACGTATTATTAGTAATCTGAGATAACTATGACTGCAGTCTAAGTTATTATTTATTTTACATTCGTACTATTTTTGTGAAATTGATAAACACGTGCCAAAAAATTACAGTAATCTTATTTTCGCAGTAATAATAAATCCACTCATAAATGTAATCGTTCTTCTTATTTGGAGAATCAACAAAATTTTATAACTTACATTATTAGCGTTTTAGCCTTATCCAAATCATTTCTAAAGTTGTCAAACAAACTTATATTCATAATCAAGCACATAACCAACATTTATTTATTTATTTATTTCTATCCAGATGAAAACTATCACAGTTTATAGTAATTTTTTAAAGCACAAACTCGTTTAAAATAAATAGATTTTGTTTGAGTTCAATATGTATCTATTACAGAAAAGCGTTTGGTAAATTTTCTTTAAAAAAAACAATTATAGAATTACACATGCCTGAATTATATGCCTAATTCAATAATTTTTTTTTGTTTAATGAACTAATTTTATACAAAAACCGCGCTGTGAATTTTTATTGATGCTAGTTGGTCAGTTTTTTTCTCGTATTTTCTGCTATTTTTAAGTAAAAATAACAAGAAAACTACAAAATAAATTTCCTATAATTTCATCATACAATTTTGGGATCATTATTATTGTCTTTCTTGTGAAATTTTAAAGAATTTTTTATCTCAAAAAAAAATTATATGAAGGCTAGTAAATTCAAATATCGTCTTATAGTATAAAATATTGTAGGAGCGATTTTGATTATTCTTTAGAAAATCGTCCATTACTTTCTTTAAAAAAATGTATGAGTTTGAAATCATTTTGATTCAATTTCTCATGAAATTTTATATCAAGTTAGCTTTTTTTGTCTCAAACAAATTTCTTGTGAACGCTAGAAAATATATTAACAAATTTTGCAACAAAAAATTTAATTAAATTTAAAAAAATCGTTCTCAACTGTTTTCAATATACACGACTTTGGGACCGCGTCTTAAAATCAAATTTCATGTGAATGCTAGAAAATTCCAACACGATGTTTTTTTTTAGCAAACTTTGTAGGAGAATGTTTTACTTGAATTCAGAAATTCAAAAAGTCCCAGATTAGATTATTTAGAGATGAGAATTATAATATGTAAAAAGAAAAATCTCCAAATCAATCATACACACAATATATTATTATTATATTAGGTAATCAATCCTCTAATAAGCATCAAATAATTTCTAGATTAAAATTGAATAAAATCAGCACAAATAACTCTCAATTATTTTTCTACTTTTAAATTTTTGAAATCAATATTAAAATTATTTTTGTCACTTAAAAAATTAAACTAAAAGAGATTATTTCATATTCATAAAGTATAAAATGTATGAAAAAAAGCAATTTCAGGCATGTGTAATCAAATTTTAAACTATGAAAATATATTAGTCATAAAATTTAAAAAAAACACTGCATAAAAACCGTCAAAACGTTTTTCCAAAAACTTCCAAAACTAAACCGGCTGGAAAAATTCGAAACAAAAATAATTCAAGAAGTGCGTAATAACCCGGTAACGGCAGAATCCGAAAAGTAGTCACAGAACGAGGCACCTGGCCGACAAAAATTCGCACAACTCACGCAATTTAGATGCGTCGGCCTTGCGTACGGCACGGGTTCACGTTCCACGCAAAATACCGCTACAAATAATTCTCCAATGCAATACCCGACCTACCATAAGGACAATGCCTTTGCAGGATGTTGCCAATAGTTTATTTGCTATACGGGGTGGACCCATACGGACAAATATTATATTGGTCTCAAAGTCGAGTGAGAAAGGTATGGACAATTTTCTCAAGTCAAGTCAAAAATGTTTGCTAAGATAATATGATTTTGAAATTTTGTGGCATTCGCAAAAAAATTGTATGGACGATTTTCATTGGTCAAAATTTGTTCTTAAAAGTAAAATAAAATCTAGCGTTAACAAGAATTGTTTTTGGGTCAAAAAAAATATCTCACTAGAAGTAAAATTTGATGATAAAGCAAATGAAAATGGTTCCAAAATCGTTTAATTTTTTTTTCAAGAAGAAAATTATGAACGATTTTATAAAGTCATGTCCAAATTTTTCAATACAAATTCAGTTTTCCTCGATTTTTTCGAAAATTTTACGTAATTTCACCCTGTACATCCACTTCTCCTGACCGTACTCAACATTCGCGAATCGCGTGTGCCTTGGGCGGATGACGTCACCCGCCAAGCGAGGAGGAGACGACAACAGCGTACGTGTGTGCAAAAAAAAAAAGCCGAGGATCCGCGAACCCGCGAACTGCGCTTTGGCAATTCTCCTGCTCGCGAGGACCTTCATTTGCGAACCTGACTTCGCGAATCGCAGTTGACCCTGGATGCTTCACAGGATAAGTTATAGTTACCATGGTTACCACGAAACTACCGTCTTGATTTGATCCAGCTAGGAGAGGATTCCTCGCTCCCATTTTGAGATTCTGTGTTGGTGTTTTTTTTTATATGGTTGTGTGCAGTGTTGTTTTATATTATCAATTTCCATTTTTACAATGGTTATTGGTTTTCTTATCAGTGTTATTGGTGGGAATCGAATGTGGTTTGGTGTTGATGAGTTGTGGTAGAATCTAAAAATAAAAATAAAAGAGTTGTACAGGTTGGTCCAAACTCTGGATAAATTCGATTTATCGTTATTTATAGCAAAGGGATTTTTTTGCCGATGAAAAGAGGTTTACGGTTATTGACTTAAACATTAAAATAAATATCCTTTCTCTTATAGAGTGGTTAAAATTTAATCTAAAAATCTACTAACAAATTATACATAACACATCAAGCAAGTTATTTATTTCAAAATCAGAATTAAAATCGAAATGATTTAATTATTATCATTTATATTTTCCCTAAAATTAAAAAAAAATCTCATGAATGAAGACATTTTTTTGCTTTTTATTTAGTTTTAATCTTTACAAATATAAAACTGAGTGAATTTTAAATTTTGAGTACGTATTCAACTGTTAAAAAATATATTGTTAATAGGAAAAACGCGGAAAAAGTAAAAGCAGAAAAAAAGGAAATCCAGGAAAGAAAAAATAAATAAATTTTCGATCCTTTAATAAAATATTTAAAATACCTATACATATATTGTTAATTTTTATTTTGTTACTTATTCAGAAATTTTCTTAAACATTTATTTACAACCATTATCACGAATCAGAATTGATAATATATTTTCTTAAAAATTTGGAAAAAACATATTGTTAATTAATGTGATTAAAATCAATTATAGTATAATTAAATAATCAGTAAAATAGATACTCCAATTTTAATTACATTTTATTATTAATTGGCTGTTCACAATTATTTAATTATTAGTTGTTTTTTATTGCAATAATTTAACTTACGTTTAATTAAAAAACGGTTTTACCCACAAGAATCATCAAAATTCAATTAATTTTTCTGTTTTAAGTCAAATTTCGAGACTGGTTTCTATTAAAGAGCGTTATAGTATGTACCGGATGTTTACAAATTATAGCGACATACTTTCAGGGAGTCCTCTCTTCAAAGGAACTTGGTGCAAATACGTTTTTAAGGGAAATTTTAAGTACCATAATTTAATTTCTTCATATTCTAAAAATAAAGTTTTCGTTTAAAAAAATTGTTCAATTCGTTTTTACTACTTACTAAATATTTAGCAAACAAAAGTAGATTAGTTTTAAAAATTATAAAAAAATTCTATTATTTTCAAGAAATATTGTTTTCTTATTTAAATTTATGGAACCACAGTCTATACAGAAATCAAAGATCTTTGCCGAAACAACACTAAACGCATCCAATTGCAATATTTCTTAAGTTTACAACCAGGAAATTGAAGAAAATATAATTTTACGTATTTTTTACGATCGATCCCAAAAGTAGTAAAACTCCATGAAAGGGAAAAAGCTTTTGCAAGGTGTGTATTGTGCATATCCCATCGAGGCAACAGGCGATATCCAATCACCCCATGCTGGGAGGCATAATGGTTTGCAAATATATTATTCAAATGTTTATACAGGGCGGTTAGGAGAGCACAGCGAACAATGGATGCCTTGTGGTCGTAATCTGGTCTCAGTTTATTAACACTTAAAAATCCCTATTGAATTACACACAGCACAGCACCAATTCTCTTCAATTTATTTGATATTAGAGAGTCCGGGGGCCAAGAGCGATTTGTTGCGGGGGAGTAAATTGGTAAAATATCAAGTAATTGATAATCAAATGTAATAAGGATATAAAAATTTGCAACTATACATAAAACAAAATATGAAAAAAATTAAGTAGGAAAAAAGAAGAAAACTGGTCAAAAGTGTAGAACATTAATCGAATCCTAAAATCTATAAAAAAATCGCTCAATAAAATTATATAAAAAAGCGGGGCGAAAGTATAATAAAATGCGAATAAAGTTTGAAAGTGTCTGAAAAATGATCCAAATCCTAAAATAGACGACAAAATTATTTGTTTCAAAAGAATATGCATGTGGATTTATTTTCATACAAATGTCCGATTTTTCAAAGATTTTTTCAATTTTTATATGTATAAAAATCCATACAATAGAAATGGATTGTTATCTAAAAGCATAGTAAAGGTATGTAAACATTGTTAAGTTTAAAAAGAAAACAAACTATTGTTCCATTAATTTGAGCCCACGTACTATTTCCCTTAGGTTGATTCCCATCACACCAATAAATGCGCATATATTAATAGACCACTAGAACCTTAGTTAACCCTTATGGTATACAGACACCATACACAGTACCTACGTACATTTAACATACATGCAGACGTACCATACCATACCACACACAAGAAGCTTTTTATACATTATACGGATGCTGATATAATAAATGATTGGATGGGTAGGAGAGAGAACCCTTGATTCAATTAGTCACTAAAAGCATCTTCAGATGTCTAATTATATGCATTAAGGGTTTACTTAAGCTTCTTATGAACCATTACGGAAAAGTGGAATTCTTTAAAAAAAATAGTAGGGGAGTTACCTACATTATAAATTTTGAAAATTTCCATCTACGTATGCAAAGGTCGCGAATATGTTGTTAATCTGTCGGTACGTTAGTAAATAAGATAAGTATAGAAGGGGTCCCGAACTCTGCCTTGGGGTACTCCTGATTTAATGAGATCAATCAAATACTATTAAACGAGCAAGGTTTGTATGTGTGTGTGTGTGTGTGTGTGTGTGTGTGTGTGTGTGTGTGTGTGTGTGTGTGTGTGTGTGTGTGTGTGTGTGTGTGTGTGTGTGTGTGTGTGTGTGTGTGTGTGTGTGTGTGTGTGTGTGTGTGTGTGTGTGTGTGTGTGTGTGTGTGTGTGTGTGTGTGTGTGTGTGTGTGTGTGTGTGTGTGTGTGTGTGTGTGTGTGTGTGTGTGTGTGTGTGTGTGTGTGTGTGTGTGTGTGTGTGTGTGTGTGTGTGTGTGTGTGTGTGTGTGTGTGTGTGTGTGTGTGTGTGTGTGTGTGTGTGTGTGTGTGTGTGTGTGTGTGTGTGTGTGTGTGTGTGTGTGTGTGTGTGTGTGTGTGTGTGTGTGTGTGTGTGTGTGTGTGTGTGTGTGTGTGTGTGTGTGTGTGTGTGTGTGTGTGTGTGTGTGTGTGTGTGTGTGTGTGTGTGTGTGTGTGTGTGTGTGTGTGTGTGTGTGTGTGTGTGTGTGTGTGTGTGTGTGTGTGTGTGTGTGTGTGTGTGTGTGTGTGTGTGTGTGTGTGTGTGTGTGTGTGTGTGTGTGTGTGTGTGTGTGTGTGTGTGTGTGTGTGTGTGTGTGTGTGTGTGTGTGTGTGTGTGTGTGTGTGTGTGTGTGTGTGTGTGTGTGTGTGTGTGTGTGTGTGTGTGTGTGTGTGTGTGTGTGTGTGTGTGTGTGTGTGTGTGTGTGTGTGTGTGTGTGTGTGTGTGTGTGTGTGTGTGTGTGTGTGTGTGTGTGTGTGTGTGTGTGTGTGTGTGTGTGTGTGTGTGTGTGTGTGTGTGTGTGTGTGTGTGTGTGTGTGTGTGTGTGTGTGTGTGTGTGTGTGTGTGTGTGTGTGTGTGTGTGTGTGTGTGTGTGTGTGTGTGTGTGTGTGTGTGTGTGTGTGTGTGTGTGTGTGTGTGTGTGTGTGTGTGTGTGTGTGTGTGTGTGTGTGTGTGTGTGTGTGTGTGTGTGTGTGTGTGTGTGTGTGTGTGTGTGTGTGTGTGTGTGTGTGTGTGTGTGTGTGTGTGTGTGTGTGTGTGTGTGTGTGTGTGTGTGTGTGTGTGTGTGTGTGTGTGTGTGTGTGTGTGTGTGTGTGTGTGTGTGTGTGTGTGTGTGTGTGTGTGTGTGTGTGTGTGTGTGTGTGTGTGTGTGTGTGTGTGTGTGTGTGTGTGTGTGTGTGTGTGTGTGTGTGTGTGTGTGTGTGTGTGTGTGTGTGTGTGTGTGTGTGTGTGTGTGTGTGTGTGTGTGTGTGTGTGTGTGTGTGTGTGTGTGTGTGTGTGTGTGTGTGTGTGTGTGTGTGTGTGTGTGTGTGTGTGTGTGTGTGTGTGTGTGTGTGTGTGTGTGTGTGTGTGTGTGTGTGTGTGTGTGTGTGTGTGTGTGTGTGTGTGTGTGTGTGTGTGTGTGTGTGTGTGTGTGTGTGTGTGTGTGTGTGTGTGTGTGTGTGTGTGTGTGTGTGTGTGTGTGTGTGTGTGTGTGTGTGTGTGTGTGTGTGTGTGTGTGTCCAGAGGATCTCGAAATCCACTCGTCAGAATTCAATGAAACTTTCAGGGTAGACTAATTCCTATCTAAATCAGCGAAAAATGTAGGTCTCATGTCTGTGAAAATTCGATCTTCCGAGATATTTACAAGAAAAGTTAAGCTTTTAGTTTTATTTCCTAGCAACGGCACATAATAATAACAACTTGTTTCTATAGTAATATATACTATAAAGGATAAATGAGTACAGTCAAAGTGGGGATATAACATCACATTCCATAGGCGTACTTTGCAAAATAAGTTTCTATAATATAAATAAGGTCACAGCATATAAAATATATATATATACGCACTTCGTAGATTAAATTTTGAAGTTATATTATTTACAAAAAATAAAAATAAACTTTATGCATCCGACACTTTAACATTGAACGAATTAAATTTAACCAATAAATAACAAGGAGGATTATATGTTGGGATTAAATTAAATCTCTTGGCATTAAAAGTAACGCTTCAGTACTTACCTAAACTCAAAGATTAAAAAAAAAGTTAGTTCAAGAACTACCTTTAAAAGTCACTGTCTTCACTAAAACTACTGGCATCACTATAATTGTCTTTTCTGATATTTATTATTATCGGTTCTATTAAATTATCCATTGATATATCCACTTTCCTAAATGAATTTTCCACATTTTTAAACATGATCAATGCATTTTCCCCAATGTTCTCTATTTACATCTGAAAATGCCTTCAAAAACAAATTTCGCACATCAGGAAATTTAAATGTTTTATTGTTTTGAGAAACATAACCTTTTAATAATTGAGACCAGATCAGTTCAATGGAATTTAACTCTGCGTGGTTCGGAGGAAATCTGAGAATTTTAATTCCTTTTTCTCTGGCCATCTCATCCATAATATATTTTTTGAATTTGTTTTTATGTTGCCTTGCTATTACTAATAATTCTGCCTTCAAGGATTTAGGAGGACTGATGAAGCCATTTTGAAATATATATTAATACAAAATTCTGAATCAATTAAAATACATACGATACGGCTATGAATAAATAAAGTCTGACTTATCTGTCAAAAGAACAAATTTATTACAGTAAAAACCATGGAAACAAGAATCTAGACAAAAACTATATTAGGCCGATCAGATGTATTAAAATTTAAATTTTAACTACAAATAAGCATTGAAGGATGAGGTAAAAATAAAATTTCTACCTCTTGAACCTGTACTACGTTCTGCAAATTAAATACTGCACTCCTTTCTTCTGTATAGTATAGTAGTAAAAAGGTTTGACTTTATTTAATTTCTGGCGTTTTAATCAGAAAGAATTCAATTTTAAATTTGTCGCTTTATATAAAAAAGGAAATTTGCTTGTCAAATGACAGCCATCTTATTAATTCAAAGTTGAAAATACAACGTTGCCAATTCAATTTCAGAAATCATGGGTTTAGGTAAATATGTATAGGAACGTTGAGTAACACTGTTAAAATGGACACCTGTCTTCTCTTCCCCGATAGTGTGAGACTACCCCTTACGGCTACTATTTTATTATGCGGACAGTTTTAATATTTAAGTTTTCATGATCAGAGAGAGAGAGAGAGAAAGAATTTTTGAAAAAATATGATATCAATATCTGCCACACGTCGAGAGTCTGATCACAGGTTTTTGTGGAGGTTTTTACCCAAGTATGAATATCAGACCTATAATTTTCCTTCACTGCAGATCAAAAAATAATAAAATCAATTGAACATAGAGTTTTTCTTATATAGTGATAAATAGAGTGAGCTGAGCGATCTTCTGTTGACGGGACGTGTGCCCTACACGCTGCTGTTGCACGTCCCGGAAACGGGGCCTGTCCACCGTGACAATTCGCGAAGATCAAGCGTCAGTAGAAGTTGCCCTAAAAGGGTGAAATCCCCAGAAACTAGGCAACTTTAATGCATTTAACTAACCTCTGTGACAAGCAGTTGATAAACGTCAACAACAGCTGCAGCCAATTGAAAATTAACACTGACAGCTTTTTTAATTTTCCCGCCTACTTTCAAGCCAATCGCCAATCAACTTTTTATTTATCTCCCTATCAGTAGTTCAAGTAGATGTCGCCCACTCCGTGATTTTCGCGAATTAATTAATAATTTGTCATGTTATAAATATACTTAAATTATATACTCATTGGGCTGCTTAAAAATGTAGATTTGAATATTAAGAGCGAAGCTCGGTGACCAGATATTTGTATTTAAATGTCGTATTACATCTATCAATAAGGTATGATTTGAGAGTTAATGGGAAAGAATAAGTTTATATAGGAGCCTCTAATTCCAAACGCGAAGAAAGACAGTCCAGTGCGATTTTTTTCAAGACTTCTAAGTATCATGCACAATAGAGTCCCATATAGGCATACCTACTGGTGTTTTTTCATCTATATTATCATCCACAGTTATTTTTTTGGGTCTTTTGAAGACTTTATTCTATGAAAAACTTATTTCAATTAATAAAATTTTGAACATAATTAAAAAGATGTACCTAGTGTTATCGCAATCTTAGAGAAATGTTATATAGTTAAATACTTAAAAATAATCAATGATAATTACCCACATTGATTAGAGTATTTTATTTACCCCTCCAATTACACAAGGATTTGTCGAAAACATTTCTGGGAATGAGAGAAAAAAAGTCAATTATTAGCACAAAATCAACCGAATTATCTTAAGTTTATTTGCATTCAAAGTCTCCACTTATTTGTTCTCAATATCTATTTACGAATGTAATCGCTTATATGTATTTTCGTTTCATAGACGAAAATATTTTTTTAAATCAACAGAACTATAATAAGACATTGGCGGACTTGTAATTTATATCAGATGAGGGAAAGGTGTTTACAGAAAAAATATACAGGGCGGTCCAAATGCTACAAACGCTGTCCAGGTAGTTGTTGTTTGTTAATTTTTAACGTCTCTTTTTCTGGGCCACGGTCCTCAATCACCTTAAACCCAGGACTCTGCCTTTGTCAGGCAGGTGATCTACCGACTAACAAGTGTGTAATTGAGTCACCAACCCCTATCAGTTCCACGAGATATCCTATCTCATCCGGCCTGTTTACCGGCGTGAACGAAACTGCGTATGACACAAATACCTTTTTGCACTTACCCAAAGTCTTATCTGACTTTAATTCCACTTGAATACGGCAGGATTCGAACCTACTCCCCGAACACTGACCAAGCTGAATCGGCAGACGCCTTACCAACTAGGCCACCGTGTCCGGGCTGTCCAGGTAATATTAGATAAAAAATCGATTGGTATTGGAAACGTGTGAAAAAAAAGATAAAAAATGTGTAGGTATAAAAATACTAAATAAATGAGAAAATGCCTGGAAAATGTAATGATTTTCTAAAATCAATGCAAAAATATTTAAATAATACAAATATCAAATGGTTTTTTCTAAATTTTTTTACAAGAAAATGTAAAGCCCACATTATAAATCTACACAAAGGATTTCTAAAATTACGTCAAATCTTAAGATCATAATTAGGATAGTAAGTATAGTTTATCAATTGCAGAAATATAAAAATAAAATTCCTAAATGTGCCGATAAGTTGCTTTGGCATTGGCATTTGTTCTAAAATTGAAAATAGAGAAACTGTATGTATGTCAAAAATTATATCTAGAACAATATGACATGTTACTTAAACGCTGATAAAAAATATAGTGTAAAATTGTTTATTTCACACTTCCATATTTCTATATCAAAGCGTATTTATTATTCAATAAACATTCATTTTTAATTGTAATTCATCAAGTAAATACGGTAGAAAATAAGATGTATATGTGTAGATAGCTAATAAGAATATTGTTTTCGTAATTTGGCGTGAACAAGGGATGAGTAGCAATTGAATTTTTAAAATGCAGAACGATAATTTAAATATAAAATTTTCATGAACACATAAATCAAAGCATAATCAAATTTTCATCAAAATTAATATTTTACGACGTTAATTTGCATAAAATACTAAATTACTCACTGTAAAATCGAATTTCTAAATAACAAAATATCGACATAAATTCCCGAGGTACTTCTAGTGCTTTTAGATGTTAAATTTTAATTGTATTTGGTGGAAATTTTACTTCTTTACAAAATACATTATTTAATGTTCATTATCCGAAATTATTTAGGTATGACTGTTTTGCAAAATACCTACAATGCAATAGTTCTTGTCTGGCGCAGTTTCGACAACTGGTGGTACATTACAATATTCTTAGTGGTACAATTTTTACAGAAAAAAATTGAATGAATGTAAAATTGTGTCCGAATAAAATTGGAAAAAAATGCACGAACTGTAAATATTTGTGGTAGCAGCATCACCATAGAACAAACTAAAAATCTAGTGGATCTAACACTTCTAAGATTAGGAAGGGTCGTTGCCCTAAGACCTCTTACTCCTTTCTTTTCAGATGTCTACAGGGTGACTCGCTATTCCAACTTAAAATGCGTTAATTATTCATTATTATGTTCCATAAAATTAAAAACCAAAATTGTAAAAAATGAAAAAACGTAACTATAAATTTCGATCGATTTTTTTTGCAGCATCGTTTAAGCCGTATCGACGTATTTAATTCCAAAGATGATGAATTCGATTTCGACATAATTTCAGAAAATCGTTAATTCTTTTATTAGTGTTTGTTCCAAAAAAAAAATATCTTGATAACGCTAGAAACTTTGTAAGAGAAATTTTGAATGGTAGTAACTTCCAAAACGATGTTATTTTATTAAATGAGAACTTTTGACTTGGTTTCAGAAAATTATTCATAACTTTCTTAAAAAAATATATATAAAAAAGAATATTTGCATTAACGTCTTGTAATTTCTTCGTCAAAAAAATTCTTGTAAACGCTATAAAATAGCAAATTTATTTTATATTAGTAGAATTTTTAGGAAAAATTTTGACTTATCTACCTAAAATCGTCCATATCTTTCTTTAAAAAAATTTATGCAACTTTAAGACCACTTTTATTACATTTTACGTCTACACGACGAAAAATAAAGTTTAAAAAACTTCCAAACTGAACTTTAAAATTATCTAAAAGTCTGTATAAATAAAAAACAATCGTAATATTCACAGTATTAAACAAATTATTTATTGGAAATTAGCGATTGAACAAAATATTTTTATACATCGATTTTACACTGAAATGGTGAATATAGTGAATTTTGAGAATAATTCCTTACATTTTTGGCTTTCATCATGATAAATTTATTTTTTAAAGACATATAATATACTATATATACTATAGTAGACTGTGGAAGCCCTGTATTAATAAAGAACGAAAGCGGAACACCCTGTATACGTCTTTTTATCCTTCTTTACGACATACTTTGGCGTCTTTTGATCATTCCCACAAAATTACAGATGTTGCAGCACGCATTTAGAGAAACCGGCCTAATCGTCCTTTTCTTAAGAGTGGTTTTCGCTGAAAAACGTCGTATCGATGATTCTCCTAGGTTTTGTGTGTAAGTTAGATGCATTTTTGGCGGCTAGAATGCAAATGACAGAGAGTGGGGTTACACCTACACCAGATTCGGATAGGGTGGAATTTTTGGGTGTGGGACTGTTGGGTTGGTTAAGCTCAAATGACTCGTGTGATGAAAACTTACACACAAAAGTTTCTGCTAAATATAAGTATACATGGTATTTTTCGTAGATTGTATTAGATGCAAGCAAGTAATTGTTTATAAACGGTCTGAGATATAGCCAATTAAAAACATTCATTCAGCAAAACAAAGAAGATTTTTGAATTTTTCAATATTTACAAGAATGTTTTTGTTTACTCAAAGTTAATGCCACGAGTCCTCCAAATTTTATCGATTAAATTTTTGGTTTTCACGAAAACGGCTTTATTTGGAAAAACCACGAAAACAAACTGATTGATAAAATCACCAGTCCGCAGGACGAGTGATTTTATCTTAAATCAGTTTGTTTGAGTGGTTTTGCCTAAAATAAAGGCGTTTGAGTATGAAGATCAAAAATTTAATCTATAAAATTTCAGAGGACGAGTCGTATTTGAAAGGATTATTTTTTGAATCATTTTGTATTAAAAACAGAGAACATAGTCATTTATGCAAAAGACACTTTACACACAAATATTGAAAATTTTCTTTACCAATTTAAATTGAAACCTGAGCTGTTATAGTTTTACATACAGGGCCACCAAGGCGATTTTTTGACTGGCTACTCCGCGAAACGGCGCCGTAAATAAAAGCGAAGAAGAAGAATGAAATGAAGTCTTTCTTAATTTAATTAATTTTAAATTTAGTGTTAAAGTGAGGTATGTAAAAATGTTAAAGGCGTTTTGAAATAATAAAAACAGGTTAGTTTACAAATACATTTTGAAATTTGGTTATTAACATAGATTTGCAATACATTTTAGTATAATAATAATTGATAAATGTTTACATTTGACATCTCAAATAGGTAAACACAGTTTAATCAAAAAACAAAAACGACGAAGCGGTTTTATCAGTATAAAACACAATGATTGGTTAGGATCCTGAGTTGTTATTGGCTGAAACCACAAAATCTGACTGTTTTGACAGATGAAAAAAATAATCGATGTAAAATTTGATGAATGATCTAATCAAATCATATAAAAACTGATTTAGTGAACTCATATCAAAATTTCTCCTTCGATGTTTGAGAAAAAGATTAGATGAATATAAAAAAAAATCATATAAAAACTTATTTTAATAGCATAAATATTTTCGAGAAATTTTCTGTTAAAATGAACTCTAGAAAATTCTCTTTGAAATATGATTTATTAAAAATATTTCAAATTGGCTTTGAATCAGAATAATAAATGTTGAATAGTTGTCAAATTTGAACAAATTATTTGATTGAATTTTCAAAATCCTCACCTCTTTTATTTCGTTTTTTTTTATCACGAACAAGTGTTTCGATGTTTTCTAAACCAATAATTATTTATTAGGTATCTAGTATTTATTACTTTTAAATATACTGGGAATAATTGGGGAAAAGTTTAATTTAAATGATGAACCACATTTAAAATAAAATAAATATGCTGGACCATTTACATTTAGTGGTATATACCTAGTTAGTTCGAAATACTTACTCGCAATAAATTAATTCGCGGATAAAAATGTATTTGTTAATTGTGTTTGCTAAGAGTGGCTGCTCATATAGTGGAAAACTTAGTAATGAATATGAAAAAAAAATCAACAGTGATAAAAAATCTTTTCTGCCAAAAATATTCCCTTCAATAAACTTTTACAATCGCAATGCAATTTTGAAATCATAAAAAAGGGATAGGGTTAGGCGGTTTTTGTTAAAAAACCTCACAATTGCCATTTTATTGGCAAAAGGGTTTTATAACCGAGGCAAAAGGGTTATACCTGCAATTTATAGTAGAATACCGTCAAAGAAAAAAACGTGCAATTTGGTTTTATATCTTTATTTCGCAACATTTTATTACTTCAAAAGGGTTATTTTAAGGGATTCTTGTCCAAATAAAAGAAAACCTCAAGGTTAACCATAAAAAAATAAATAAAAAGGTTTTTACAGAAGAAGAAAAAAATACCTGACATGGATATATTTGGACACATACAATAAATTTCTGAGAAGAGCAAAAAATAGCAAAATGCTTTTTTAGGTACGCTGGTATTATGTTACGATATTTTCTTATTTCTGTCGAGTTGAAGACGGCAAATATTTGCTTATCCTATAAAAATAAAATTCTTTGGTGTCTGGACAAAGTATGCATCACTGATATCGATAAGCAAAGAGATAAAAATGTATAAAATGTGCCAATATTTGGAAACCAAAACAGATGAAATCCCTGAAATTACGACTTTTTACACAATTTGACTTTTAAATACAAAGTTTAACATAAAATTGTATGTAATAAAATTTAAGATAGGTATACATATAAAAATACATATTTAATTATATTTATATATCATTAACCGTATTTATTGATAAAAACACAATTATTTTATTCTAAAGTCGATACTTATTCGGTATCTATAAGAACAGTAATAACAGAATTTCACAAGAAGGGTTCGTTTGTTTAGTTTACTAAAAAAAAAGTTTGCATTGTAATAAGGGCCGAATAAAATACGTTAGCGGGTAACCAGTATGTAAATTTACGCGAATATACACAGTACATTCCCAAACGGGACGTTACAACCACACGCTATGCGATTGTTTCTCTGAAAACTCAAACTAGTCATACCGGTGTCTTCTTTCGGATTTTTTATTTTTTTTACAATGGCGTCTTGTTGCTTGCCATTTGGACAGTAGAAAAAACTGCTTGGACGTACTCGTATATAGTAATTTACTATTCAATTCTTAAACGGGACAAAAGGGAAGAAGGGAGATAGATGTAGAATGGCAGTTGCTAGTTTTTATCGATTTATTTGCATTTTGATACACGAGGAAAGTAAATAAGATGGGAATGGTTCTTTTGGCTTCATTGGAATAGTAGATATGTGGTAATACTACCAAAAATATATGCGTAAATTATTTTTTTAGACAACCGTTTTTGACATGACATGAAAGTGTTATTTTATTAAAAAAGTCCGGTGAAGTGACATTTTACTGGACTCAGACCAATAAAATAAAAATATGACAATGTACCTACATGATATTTTTCAATTTGGATATGTAAAATTGTACTGCAATATTTTTTATTTTTTGCTCTTTATGTGGTAAAAATAATTAAAAAAATTGTTAATAACCAATCCAATAAAGCCGCCAATCAGCGAGACCCTCAACACTCAGTATTATTCGACATCTGCGAATTAGTAAAACTTTCCTGTTTTCACAAACTGTTTTTTTCCGTTAGAAATATCACTTTCACACGGCCAAAAAAATTATTAGGGCTGCATATATAAATCGACATCACCCCCTGTCTGTGTCAACACATGATGCGAGCAGAACCACCCATGCGTGGGGTTGCAAGTTTAGTCTTCGTTTTTTGGGAATGACACAAACATCGTCTGTCGATATATCTATATCGAGTTTCTTTCCTTAAATTAACCATTTTATTTTGATATATCCCTAAGTAATTTGTTCAAATTTTAATGATGATTTGATTCTATTTTATTTCAATTTTGGTTGCGTTTAAGTCGGACCGAATCAGATTATTTTCGAAAACAATTATACAATCTTGAAATAATCATATTTTTTAAAGGTTAGAAGGTTGCAAAATTATTATTAGTGTAAAAAAGTGTTAATGATATACTATTGAAACCAGTTATAATAATTATGAATGAAGAAATAAGAGAAAACCCCAAAAAGTTTCTTGTTTACTTGAAAAAATTTTTTTTTGCTTTCGTTTCAAATAAAAATATAAAAAAAAGATTAAATCTTCACACTATTTTCAACAGTACCCCTGTGTTGTAGGTATATCAATTTGTTTTAAGAATTATGCATACCTGAATTCATTCCTCTAACATAAAAAAATAATAGCATCTTGTAGTGGTAGACCTCTTGACCCAATTCTTTTATTGGTCGATCAATCGAAAGGGTTCGAGGTAAATTTGCCTGTCACCCTTTTTCAGAAAAAGGATTCAAGAGGGATTAGCAGGTGTGCATCTTCGAGTAGCAGATTTCGAATTACGCTCTTGGAACAGTTGTTTTATAAATACCTAAATCGAGTTTTAGTTTACCCTTTTTTTTAAGGTTTACTATTGGTGGAAAAAATGAATGGTTTGTATATACGTTCATAAGTTTAATTACTACTGTGGTTTTATCCAAAATTAATTATTTGAAAACTCTTCAGAGCTGCAAAATAAGATCACGTGGCAACTAAAGTTCCTAATGGTTACAAAAAAACTAAACGATTTTTACGGTATATTTGCTCCCGATAAAAGTTATAAAGTTTTTTTTATTTTTATTTAATTCTAATCTTTTCTTTTGGGTTTAAAATATTTATTGGCGATTCATTTTTCCTCATATCCTACTTTATAAATTCTCTTCCCTTTCAGAATCTGAATTAAAGTTTTTGTTAATTACATAGTTTACAAAAAATATTCCAAGATAATTGTAAGGGTTTCGGGAGAAGGCTATGCCTCTTTCTTTTGTCCCATTAAGTATCGCCAATTATGGTGCGCAATCGCCTAGGGAAATTACAGAAAAACTTACATCTCGACTTTATAATGAGGCAATAAGTAGCACACAATTATACAGTGCGTTGATAAAGATTTTTATTTTCAAGTGCGCATACACTATAAATTTAATTTTTTTACTATATTTTTAGTTTTAATATAATTTTGAAAACAAAAATGATTAACGTACATTTCTCTTACTAATGACAATATCTCGACCAGATTTGAAAACATCGAAACTAAATCTTCGCAGAAGCACAAAGCACGAATAAAAATAAATAGATATGATTTTTTTTTCATTTTTTTTTTTTAAGAAATCGTAAAAATTCTAAGGACATTGCGTTTATAAAGAAAAATAAAACTGTCCAACTGCTTAATAGATACAAATTATAGGGCAAAATTGATTTTCTAGGCATATTTTTTCGTTTTTAGATGGACCTCATTAGTCTACGTCAAATTTATATTGAAAGACCTGAACAATTTACGAAATTAATCACTTTATAGGAATTAATAGGATTTTTCAAAAAGATGAGGGTAATTATTGACCACTTTTACACGTTTTCGTAATATTAATAAATGAAGATTGATAATGTGGTCAATCATATGTACTGACGTTCCTTTAGATTTAATAAATTAGATTCTGAACTATTTTTTTCCTTGTTCTTTGGCAATGGACGCTAGAAAGGAATGCATTATGGAGTTATGATTGTGCAGTATTGACTTTATCATTGAATATATGTGATGTTTTATTTGGCAACTCTTTGTAGATAGAAAAATATGAGCTAGTTGAGTTGTTGTCTGTAACTATTATCTTTGAATATACTATAAAGATCTCTATAACACGGAATTTTTAGAAAATTGTTACATACTCTCGCTTCTTTTACGGCTTTATCAACAATCACGTTACCATAAATACCAGTAATTTTAACATTTTTGACTTCTAACATATAATAAAATTATTAAAATATTTTGTTGTTATATTTTTTATGCTCTCCAACACCGACTTTGAATCCGTTACTAATATTGCACTTTGAACATTGTTTTCCGCACACCACTCAGATTCTGAAATATATTTGGTGTATAATGAAAAAATTAAAAAAATAAACATAACGATGTTATGCATATTTTGAAGAAAACTTTAGAATAGAAAAACAAATATTAAATTGAAAAAGGAAATTTTATACATTTTTAAAATTTTATTTCAGCAATAACAATTTTCACATGTTTGGCTTATTAAATACAAAACCAGTTGACTATTGAGTGTTTTCTTATTTTTTTCTACAGGTGAAGTCAATCGACTTGAAGGGCAGGTTTTTATGTGGAAGGGTGCGCGTGTATAGGGGTCCAAAAAGGGCACCTGCAACAGTATGTGGACCTATAAGAAATACGGTTTTTTACTATGTGAAATACAATTTTCAATACCTACATTCCTTCATATTTTTTTTATTCTGAATAATCAGATACTGGAAAATATACAGTGCCTGTCCTAGTAGAAAGAGATAAAGGGGGGAAACATGGATAGCATCAAAGTAAAAGGATTCATAATATCCCCGCGATAAACTAGCTTTTCTTTTAATTTTATATATGTGATTCAAACAAAAATAAACCTGTTTCAGAGTTTTCTAGTTGCACGATGTTTACTTTCTGTTTAAATGTAATAAATGTAATTACGTAATTATTAATTGACCACAAAAATTCCTCTGAGTGAAAAAAGCAATTTTATCTCTTATCTTGTGCACTTCCTCTGTCGTCCTGCCTAACAAAAACGAAATATTTTGCCAGTTAAAAACCTCAAAAGTTTCGTATAATTTGTAGACGTGAAACAAAAATATCGCGTATAGAAGTCGATAAAATAATTCCACAAGTCACCGGAAGTGCCAACCGACATCCGCTATTTGCTATACTATCTGCATTCCGCCCTTTGTTTTGTTGTGTTCTATTACAAAAGGTCTATTGCTATTAAAAATTCTCGTCTAAACGAGAATTTACATTTTTTGAACGCATTGTAATGGTTCACTAACTGCAGGAAAGGTTGTTTTATTATGAAAAAGGGCAAGGCCAAAAATGCACCTACGCAAAGCGTTTTATCACAAACATCTATTATTTCTATGAGAGACTTGAAGGAATACTTGAAAATATAAAATATACATTTTTTTCTTTGTTCTATATGTTTCTAGCAAAGACGATTTGTATAAGTACATATAAATCGGTGGGTATTTTATTAAATAAATACCCTAGTGAAGTTTCGTATTAAATTTATACAAATAGTTTAACATTTTTAACCAAAAACCCTAAGCAGGTGTGTATACTGATACACCTTTTGTTGCATTCTCCAGCCAAATATTCAAAATAGTTTTATAATCGAAAACCCTTTTTGATTGCACGCAACAGGTCCCTCGAAAATTATAGGAAGTCCACATTTAGCGCGACCTGCCACTGGTCAAGAAGATAATCTGTGAATTAACCACCCCTCCCTAACTCCCCTTTCGTCTCTTCTATCCACCAGACTATGAAAGTTTAGGAGTGTTTAGAGTTTATTTCACCTGCGCCAAAGAAAGCAACAAAAGACTAAACTATCATTAGCCTATAAATGATTTAGATGCGAGATCAACATTTTTGGGGCAGCTGCTTTACTTGTTTTTTTTTTTGTAAATAAAATTTTCAAATATTTAGGTTTAACGGACGTATGTTTTTTTTTAAGAATTCTTAAAGTCATATCCGATCAAATTAGTTATATATATATATATATATATTATGTTCCCCGCGATTTGCGTAAAAAATATTCAGTTCTGTATTTCTATGAATGAAGTAAATTATTTAATATTTACTAAATATTTCGTCAAGTGATTTTCAAAATGTCCTGTATATCGAAAAAATTGTTTTTTTCCTCCGTCTGGCCCTATTTTAATTCCATATTATCTAAAGGAGATAAGGAAAATCCATAAAAAAAGTTACACATCGTTTAATTTTGATATCTCAAGTGTATTTCTATATAGCAATTTAGTAATTCAGTTGTTTTTTATTTGCACGTAGTGTTTTGAAATAAGTCGTGGTGCTTAAAATTATGGAAATCAGTCGATGACCTTACAATTTACGTTTACGTTTCATTCTGAAAGTATGTCGAATTAATACTTTGCAACAAACAGGATAGGACTAAGAGTATACTTATCTAAAAAAAAATTAAACTTTGTTCATAAATTTTTTATGGTTTTACAAAAAATAAAAGTTTAAAAATTCGATTCTGGTTTTCAATATTTCTACAAAAAAAAAATATATATTTTTATGACTGTTTTGACTGAACAGAAAATAAAAATTAACAACTTTTTTATAAAACAAATATTAAAGGTTATAGAACATATACATGGTAATTCATAACTGTAGGTTCATTAATATTACATGAAATGCGGGATATTTAAATTGATTTGTTTTAGTTTTTTTTTACAATATTTTGGTTTTTAATATATGAATCTAACTAAACGTTTTTTAGGGTAAATAATAATGAGTTGAAGCCTAATGAACCTTATTTTTTTTTACAGCAGAACTTTGAAAACTCTAATAAAAAAAGCATTATTTTACTCCTTTTCCATCACTCAATTTTTTTTTAAGTTTCGTTATGCCAGTACTAGACTATTTTACGTACATATTATGATATAAACTATAGTAATTTAAAAGCGCTTTTATCTCGGACTGGCCTACATTCGTGAATGGGAGTTATTGTTTAAACAAACTTTTACACAAACAACTAAGAACTGATATCAAAATTTCTTATCGCAATTATTCCACTTCATGTATGTCTAAAAATTAATTAGGTAGACTTACGTTTTTAAATTTTGGCTTTTATAACTTTGTAACGAATTGTCAATAAAGTTTTTTAACCTAAATGCTTTAAATGTTAAATAAAAAGGACACAAATGTTTTATTGTTATAAAATTAAAGACGCTTAATTTTTTTTAACTCTCAATGAAATAAAATAAAAACAAAAGTGTGGAAGGATCGAAAGAATGTATGTATATAATATAATATATGCATTTGTTTGGAGAGTCACCATACCATATGGAAAGGGTTAGTTGAATAAAATCAACTTGACAGTTTGATTATGGGAATTGGGAATGCATCCGATCAGGTCTGATTGCTAGATATCAAATTATATCATAACAGTTGGCACCACTAAAATAAAGCTAAAAGCATTCAGGAATAAAAAATGGTCTATTTTTACGTTACAAAAAAAACATTAACTTTACGACTAGGTACTTCAATTTGAAGTGTTAGTTTTTGGAGGAATTAAATAGTATATTAAAAATTCTTGTAAGAAAGTTGATTCATTAGTAATTCATTAAGATTTAGCCGCAACTAAACGTCTATAAACTATTGTAGATATATATTTGTAATACCTACTATTAAAAAATTTATAGAAAGTCAACTATTACTGTTACTTAATACTAATTATAAAAGGGCCCTTTTAAATATTATTTATTTTATCAATAAAATTAAAAGAAAAATCAAGGAGATGATTGGAAAACACAAATATTTTATTTAATATATTTTAGGAGAGACACCTCGTATGGCGAACACGATTATTTCATAATAACCCAGCGAAATATTTTTTAACATTGATCGGATAGTTTAAAAATAAATTTGCATTGTAAACAATCGACGAAATTTGGTGCCAAGGCTAAAATAGGGTATTGCCATTTTAATTAACATTAATAGTGTGATTATGCCCATGCTCCTAGAGGTAACCGAAAAAAGAATTTGGCACAAGGTCCGGCCTTGTATTGGCTACCATGAGAAATAAATAATAATGGCTATATAGTGGTATTTTGTTGCAAAACTCTGATATTTATTTAGAATTGCTTTAGGAAAATTACTGACAGATAATTATAATTTGAAATGAATGGTACCTACTTTGTAAGAAGTGTATAGATTTATTCGTATTTACTGTACCCAATAAAATCAAAAGAATAGTGATTTTTAAGTTTAAGGTTCTGAAAATCACTATTGTATTGATTTCATTTATTTTTTCGTACTCATGGTCGTTATTGTATTATAGTATTATGTTTTATTAACGGTGTACAATAACAATGTATCACAACGAAATGTTTCTGCTAAAATATATCGCAAGAGATCTTCAAGTGTCTAATGTACAGGATAATATGGATTTTGTTTTGTGTTGAGAAATAAATAGTGCACAACTTCTGCAAATGTAAATTTATTCTATTCAAAAATAAATGAATATCTCAAATTTTATTAGTATTAAATTGACTTCAATTTAACTTTTTTTGAAGGGGCAAGATTTAATTTATTGATTTTTTTCAGTAAAAAGTATAAAAGCGAAGAAGATAACTCTGTCTTGTTTTTATACTTTTAAGACAATCTGTTCTAGTTTAGAACCAAATCTACCTGGTGTCGAAGACCCAGAGACCCAGACCCAAAAAACAAAAACAAAATCGAATGACATTTGGATTACCCTCGCATCCACCTAATGAAACATATTATAACATACCGTAAGGGACGTTCTGTCCTATTTCTACCCCGTCTGTCAAATGCCAAAATAAAACAAAAAAACTAATAACATCAGAGCCAGCCGAGACATATGTTGAAATTGAAGATTTATAATAGGTGGGGCTTTGGTTTGCAGGTGCCCACTGCCCTTTTTCCCATAACCCTTTCTTGGCCTAGTTCTCTAATGAGGCAGGAAGAAGGGGGTTCGCACAGACACAGATTGCCTCTTCTGATTTTCTTGGGTTGATACCGTGCTGCAACCCTTTTAGGTAAAAAACTTTTAAAATTGGGCAGGTAGAATCCGTCGTCTGTCGATAGTAGTAATTAGATCGGGATTTTTTGGAACTTGCTTTTTCTCTCAGATTTCGTATTTTAACGGTTATGGATAGATACCGATTATTTTTGGTAATTTTTACAGTTTTTTCGTCAAAACCAGATTATGGGAAATTAATACTTGTTATAATTAATTTATACCTGACTGGGCTATTATAAGTTTATATCATCATGGTTACGCTAGGTATCAATAAATAGGGTCATAACTCCCTTGGGACATTAGAGGTGCCTTAATTTTTCGTTGTCAGGATTAATTCCCGTTGTTAGGATATTTTGACGTTTATTGAATATTCCTGTCAGTGTTTCATTATATTTAGTGAATGTCATTGCTGCTTATTTTATTAAAATCGATCAGAAATAAAATAATCTATGTGTCACGGGAATTAATGATCCTTAATTGCCTCAGGCAATATCAGTCCCTAGGGATGCAAATTTTGCCTTCGAGATTAAGGCCCTTATAATTTCCTTGATACATAAATTACTATTGTTTAATACTTGTGTAAAATTTTTAAAATATCGAAGACTAGAATTTTTTATTTCGCAATTTTATGTAGTAGACATAAAAAATCTACGAAGTTATTCCAATATCGATTCAAAAAGCTTTGTAAGTAGCATCAGAAATTTTTTAAACTATCACCTACTGTAACGTGTAACGTTGCAATAATTTTTGTTGTTTACTTTTTATTTAGATATTTTTCACGTAAAAATTTATAGTGATATGGTCTACCAAGTTCTTTTTATTCCTCTTTCTCCAAACCTTCTGCCTTATTAAATGTAGGATTAGTATTAGATATCTATTTAGTTCAAGTATGTAGTATTTTTGCTTCTTGCTAGGTGTTTCATCTCTACTATATATTTTCCCATTATTATTCCCACAAAATAAACAAGGTGAGCCGGTATAGGTAATTTTTAAATGTGATAATATTTATTTTCTTTTGTCTTACGGAATTACTCTTTAATACGAATAAATTCCCATTGAATGTTTAAGAAAAGGTCGACTTAAGTTTTAAGTGACGCAAGTTCCGCCCCATTGGCCGTCTGTCTCTCTTTCTCTCTCTCTCTCTCTCTCTCTTTCTGGCACAATTCGGCGGTGTGTGGTGCAGGG
Source organism: Crepidodera aurea (assembly GCA_949320105.2). Classification (NCBI taxonomy): domain Eukaryota; kingdom Metazoa; phylum Arthropoda; class Insecta; order Coleoptera; family Chrysomelidae; genus Crepidodera; species Crepidodera aurea. The sequence goes on from OX439474.1 coordinate 145,283, forward strand.
CAATGTAAATTTTTCTTTGGCCTCGAACCCCAAAGTTTAGTGACCCCGTAGAAGTTCGGTGCAAGTAGGAACGCATTGCGGCTCTGCTCTTTCTTGCATTCAGCTCGGTCTCCGCGAGATTTCGGCTCGCGGAGGACGCGGTGCTGGGGCAAAGGGGGAGAGGGCGAAAGGGCGGCTTGGAGTCTCTTTCTTAGCCGTGTTGTGTTATGCGAGACCGAATACCCGCTAGCTAGCTGATGATATTATTGGGTATAAAACTGTGCTTAAAATTCCTATTTGAGCGGGTTCAGGGGCGGTTCGTCGATTAACGAAAAAAAAAATGTTTTTTCACCTAAATTCTGCTTAAGAGAAAACTAACTCGTAACATTTTTTAACTATTTCGTTCATTCATTTTTTCGGTCTAACAATAATGATTTTTGTTTATGTGTCAACCGCATCGATTGCTATGGTCATCAGCTCGTGTTCTGTACAGGCTTTGTTACTGTTTCTCAACGCCACTTTAGGAACAGTGAATGGTCGAGTGAATAGTATTGTAAAAATATATTTGAAAGTTGTAAACATTAATTCCGATGTAATTATCATAAGTCTTGCAAAAAATAAAGTCTTCTTGAAAAAATCTGAACCGTTATTTCAGATCCTCTTTTATGCTTTTTTTATATTCTCAACCAAAACTTTTTAAAAACGTGTAAACGTACGTAAAAAGTAAATGAACTATTTTATATTTTGTACTTAAAAATTTAAAAATACGCCAAGTTTTGAGTCATACTTTGAACTGAAATCACTAATTTTCTGTTAATTGCCATCGTATTGATTCATCGGTTTTTCTAACCTTTTTATATAGATAGTACACTTCCATTTGCTATATCATCAGAAATAACTCATTCCATGTAAAATATGTCAAAACCCCGTAAATTATTGATGCAGACAATACAAACACTCTTTTTAATATTGCCACAACAATGGCAATTCGGTGTTTGTAGATATTTTTGTTTTCGTACGAACAATACAGTGACGGAGAATATTCTTTAACGATTTTTTTTAATTACATTGAGTCAACAATTTTATCGATAATCAAATTCTCTATCCTACTATGTAAAAAATTAATAATTGTGTGAGTAGTTTAGGAACTTTATTTATTAAATATTTAGTAGGATAAATTGATCTACAAAACGCAAGAATTTATAACGTTTTTTACTTGATGACTGATTAAAAATTAATTATTTTAGTTAATTCTAGTATTTGACCTATTTTGCAACTTTAGGAATTTTTCCTTTATTAATAAGTTGTCAAAATTCTCTTCTTCAATTCATTTATCAGTTTTGCTGATAGATGGGAGCACGGTTGCCTAGTTTATCTCTTTTAGCTGTTTGCCAAACTCGTTTCCTCAATTAGTTGAAACTTTGATGAATATTTCAACAAATATTTTAATAATTGGCTTTTTTTCATTTTGTTTTCTCGTAATAGTCGTAACGAGTTTTTTAAAATTTCCTGTCACCATAAAATTGCATAGTGGTTAAGTTTACGTCAACCGGATCCCGGTCTCTATAATTTGCATATTCTTAGAGCTGCCACTGTTTGCCAGTATAAATATTTAATGGCAAATGCGCACTGGCTTTCCAGCAAATTACTGTAATTCACAATCGATAACTAAGTCCATTATAATGGTTTTGTACGTTGTACTTTCCGTGTTTGCTATTTATTAGGTATTCTGTTGGCAATATTCCCCGTAATTGATTTTTCAATAAAATATATGCCTTTCCGGAAGGGAAATACCCATACCCGCACTCTCTATCAGATCATTACACCACAATATTCCATTACACAAAAACGCGATTGATTTGTAATTAAAAGTATCGACATTAGGGATTCTAATCATGGTCGTCGATTCACGCAACGCAATTTCTATGCTGTAAAATTGTTTTATACATATAAAACATTTTTTGGGTCACGCCGGCTTTTCAAAAATTCTAATTAAGTACAAAAATACTCCATACTCAAACTCAAATTGAAAGTTGTCCAAAAATAATTTTTTGGAAAAAATAATGTACTTGCCGCGAGGAACACAACATCTAAACAAGATAAAACTTAACCAAAAACTAGAACCATTGAGATAAAGTTTACCGGAGATCCGAAAAACAAACGGAAAATTATTGTACCATTGCTTTTGATGATGTAGTTACACTTCAGCGAAACGTACATCTAGTACTGGATGGTCGTTATTGAGGTTTAGGACAAAAAATTAAACTTCTTAATTAAAAATTGCCGACGTTTCGGCCGTTTATTAGACCTTCCTCAGGGCTTTTTTTAAAATCTAGAAGTTTTCGTCATGTTTTAAAATTACAAACTCCACATTACACATATTACGACACCGCACTTTAAAACTTAAAATAAAAATCAAAATGATATACCTACTTAATTTTAAATTTTAAAGTGTGGTGTCGTTGTATATGTCGTAAACTTATAGTTTTTGAAAAAAGCCCTGAGGAAGGCCTAATAAACGGCCGAAACGTCGGCAATTTTTAATTAAGAAGTTTAATTTTTTGTCCTAAACCTCAATAACGACCATCCAGTAATTGTTAACGCTAGGACGCTAATTTTCTCAAGTACATCTAGTTTTCAGGTATATATGATATCGTAAATACTATAAAACTATAAGACACATTTATTGTTATATAAAGATTTTAGCTGCACATTAAGGCCTACTGTCCACGGGGTCGCCATTTGACGAATGCATGCAAGCTACAAATGACGACAGGAGGTTTTTGTAGATTACATGTGTCCTCGTATCGTCATATAATCGACATTCCAGCTTTCTTTCAAGTAGCATCGCGAAAGCACGTCTTGGGTTGGGAAAATGTCAAGTGATGATGAAGATGTGATTATAGCATACACCTTTATTAAAAGACGACGAACCAGACGTAGGTTGCATTGGCTTCATTCATACATCGAAAGAAATATAAATTGTAGATTGTTTTACCGAATTACTAAAAATTCTTACCAAAATTTAGTATCATTTTGTAAAATAAACACGTATTTGCGTCTTGCAATTCGCGTGGGTACTAACATGCTGCAGCACGAGCTGCATGACGAAAGGCAGACGCGACGTTGCTGCACCGTGGACACAGTTTCGCTTGTTTATACCTAAAATGCAAGCAATCGTCAAATGACGATAGCGTGCGTTCTATGTGGACAGTAGCCCTTATTGAGGATTAACAACATATGATAAAGTATCAAAAACACAACAGTTTGTTGTTATGTAAATAAATTTAGACGTATTCAGATTTTTTTTATCAAATAGCCCAAATAATATATTTAAAACTAAAGTTGTGCGGGTGTAAAGGGGCTCATGGGCGAGTACGTAAATATGTGAGCGTGTTGGAGGGAATGTGTGTAAAATAGTGCAAAATGTCATTTACGTGATAGAATAAGATACCCACTGCACCATCATTACACTGTATTTTCCGTGTTTTCATATCGATTTAAAAAGTAATTGCGTTATAATTTTCTTGTCTCAATTAGCTCGGCGATATTTGCACATTTCCGTTTTATATTTCCGCGAAAAAACTGTAATTTAAGAACCATTAGGCACTTGGAAAAACGCTCCATTATCCGCTGTCCTAATCTCAATTTTTTATCGCTAATATTATAACATCAATTATTTAAGTATCTGCTAATAAAAAACGATCCACCGTCACACGCTATGTCGATCATACAACGTACAAATACAATTTGGAGTTCAAGTTAATGAGACTTTTCGTGGAAACAGGGACGTGATAGGATTTTGCAAGAAAAATAATAACGAAATAGGTAGAAGAAAAATAAAGAAAACAAACAAATAAATACATTTTTAGTGAAGGCAGAACTGCATCAGCCAAATAATATTTGTATTAAATGATGATGATGATATCGAGAGTATGAATGAATTCGAACTTAATTGCTAGATCATTTTTATGTCGAGTCACGCTTCAAACAATAATAACTTTCATTTTATTTTTTTTCTTTTGTCTGGATTTCAAAAAAAGATGGTTATGTGCTAAAATAGAATCAAACCATTCTTGATATCATCCCTTGCCGACATAATATATAGTTTTACAGGTGTAGATTTAAAAAATTTTTATTACAGACCTGGTTTCATTTACAAATGAAAGCAATTCAAAGTTTAAAAATCAATTTTTATGGCAATTTTCATATTTTATGCAAGCCGAGGAAGAAATTGCTCATTTCCAGACGATTTTCTGGTCTTGCATTTTCACCATTTATTATTTATTGGTGAAAATCAAGGGTTGCGGCTTTACGATAATCATTTTCTTGGTCATTTTCTTATTAATAGTAGAATTTAGTACATGTTCCAATAATTTTATGCAAAAGGGAATGTTTAATTTGATAAGACTTCCGAAAATTCTTCAAAAAAACCATATATATTTCTATACGGTTTATTTTTTTTTCCACAAATATATCTATCAAATAGCATGTATATTAAGGAAACTTGAATAAATATGTCAACACCGCAGACTACATTCTATTTTTTCCCTTATTTCAGTCATATCATCTGAAAACCACCCTCCCGACACAGATTTCACCCTTTGAGAGTTCGTTGTGCACTTGTCTTGCAGTCTCGATCTCAGTCAGGGTCAGGTCAACAAAATCCCAGACGGCCTTCTTCCTCTCGACACCCCCTACCGCCCTTCAGCATCCCAATACGAAAATGCATTCCGCATTCTATTCATCTCCTCAAGGCGGGAGGTTCAGACACTCTTCATAGGGGTTTGTTTGGGTTTGGGCTCGTCAAACTCTCAAGGTCTTTTATCAAATTCAACATTTTTAATTGGGGGATGGGGGGTAGCGATTATTATACATTTACGGCTGCGTAAACAGCCACCCTGTTGGCTGAGAGTTCGATCAATTAGTGGGTTTAATTAGATAATTAATTTATACAGGAATTAATGTACACTCTGGAAAATAAGTCTTATATTGTATTTAGCATCAAAGTGGAATTTCACTTTTAACTAGTTAAAAATAAATAAAGTCATAAATCATTCAATTTCTCATCAAATAAAGCAAACATATGCACGTTGTAATATTCAAAAATATACATCAAATTAACAAAATCGCAATTATTATACTCAATATAGGAAACTATAATTGTAGTAGCAGTAGTTTTTTATTTAATTTACTCAGTGAAAAAAAAATTGAACACTATAAATTTGGTGACTCTATAAATTATTGTTTTCTCGAAATCTGTACCAGTAGTATTTAATTTTTAATATGAAGAATGAATGATAGATAACCATCATATTATTTGTATTTACAAATAAATAATAAGTAAATTGTAAAAATAGTAGCCTATCCAGCTATTAACCTTACGGGATGTTTGGAATTTAATTTATTTGAATTTTATTTCTGTAATCCCTAACTAATGGCTCGATTGTTTAAATACTATTCTTTCTGGATAATAAATTCATAAAGATGAGAATTTAATTTATTTGATTCGAATGTCCAAAAGACGGAAACCGGAAACCTGATTTTTGGCATATTGGATCTGGATTCAGTTTTAAACTCGTTTTTTTTTGGGTTTTTAAAATATTGAGTTTATGAAAACTTTTATTATTAAAATCTTAAAAACACCGGCGGTATTTTTGAGTATCTAATCCTCTTCTAAAAAAAATAATAAAAAATGCAACCGATCTAAACTGCCTAAATAGCCTCTGTTGTTTAGAAACCAGAGACCCTTAATCATCCCTTTTTGCTTTTAGCACCCCCCACACCCCTGTCTACCCTTTATGTCTGGCCTACCAGCCGAATGGGCAATTCTAAAAAAACGCAGAGTTGTAAAATGCATAAATAGAAGATGAATAAGAATGAACTCATTGCAAGTTGAGTTTTTACTTTGATTTCTTTTATAATAACTTATATTTCGGAATTAACTTGCCCAAAAAATAAGCAAAGAGATTACAAAAACCCGAATCCCTTTTTTTATCACATTCCATTATTTAGAAGTGTTAAAGCCCTTAATACGTCTGAAAATGTCACTAATTCCTTGGGCATTAGGGACAAAAGTAGACCATAATAGTTTTGGCCTGTAGTCGAGTCGGCTACCTAGAATTACAGAGCGGGACTAAGGTTCCGTTGATGATGATTTTCTGTCCTTTTTGTTTTATTTTATTGACTTGTAGATTAAAAAATTATTGATTAATGACACATTTTATTTTTATTAATATAATAATAGTATACGCCCTTCAATTCACCCCCTTACGAGGTAACCCCAGAAAGCAGAACTTTGCGGGGGAGGGACGGGTGTTATTATTATTTGCCGTGGCGCTCTGGTACGACTTACTGATGATTGATGGCGCAATTGCTTTACAGTTGTATTAACTGAAATAAAAAACGAAGTAAAAAGTGACAAAAATATTTAAAAAAAGTATTAATCATGTTTATCACCTAACAAATTGTTCGGTATCTGAATTCGATCTGTGTGTGTGTGTGTCTGTAGCTTTTTTGTGTTTATGAATTTTAAAATTCTGATTTCAGATTTTGATAGAGCATCAAAAACTAAGATTAGGCTTTGATGTGCCCTTCTGTACCTCTTCAGGAACACCTTCAAAATGGGGTCCAAAATATGAAAATTTTGAAATTTAATATGATATTGAATTTAAAGTAGACACATAGTGAATGACGATTTTGATAAAAGTGAGTAGACTGTGGTTGAGTTGATTAGAATGAGAACTGTAAATCTAAAATTTTATTAATACTTTCACTACAATTTGTTCGGTCTATGGCAATGCTAGAAGAGCATTCTCAACTGGTTTTTATTATCCAAAAAGATACCTGGTAAACGAGAGGGAGAAGTTTATTATTAATTATTATTAGTTAGTTAATAATTCCTAACATTTCGTTTCTTTATTATAGTCTTCATCAGGTTAAATTAAAGGTCAGCTAAAATCAATACTTGAAGAGTTATTTATATAAAATTATTTTCTATTTTTTTAAGAGACATGCACCATCTGCTAGTCAGTCCACCTCTGTGCCATTTCGATATATTTTGGTACCTACAAAACAAACTGTGTCTGCCTCTGTTCATGATATTGACACATCCGAAAACATATCGTTTTCAAAGGAGGTTATGTCTTGTTTGCATTATTTTGCAAACAAAGAGCGTTTTTAAAAAATAAGTCCGTCGATTATTTTACTGCGACTGTGATGACATGACAAAGAAGAAAAAAATGGTGGCAAATGGTTTTAACCTTCTTTGTTTGCAACTTCCGAATTTTTATAATTGTCGGATTATTATGCATATGCCGTATTGTTTTCGCATTTTTTGGTTCATGGCGATATTTGTATCGCGGAAATGGGGTCGTTGTTCTTGCACAAAAAAAAATTGTCATTCATTTGTTTTTTTAATTTCAAATTATGTCCCGATCTGACCTGATGACAGAGAATTGGCAAATTTATTTCGACCCAATCTATTAAATATAATCATTTATGAATTATAAATCATTTTCTTAATTTTACCACTGCGTGAGAATTTACATGATTTGACAACGTCGCTTAAGAACTTTAAAAACAACAAAAAAGAAAAAAAAACAAGTCTAGTAGTAGGCGAGGGTGTTATTCGCCGTTTCCCAGGCCTACTCGATTCCATGTGTATGTGCGTGTAGAGATATGGTCGAAATTTAAAACTCAACCTGCTGTATATAAATAACCCTTTTTCTACCTCCGACCTCCGAGCTCTGCCAGATTCCTTGACAAAAAAATCTAACGCTTTAATCGCAAGTCATTTGGATAAGGGCTGCGCTTTAGGGATGGCCGATGAAGGGATTCTTACAAAAAAAACATTAAATTCTCTAGTGAGGTATTATAAATTATACACACACAAAAAATTGACAAAATATTTAGTTTTGATTCGATATCTCAATACTGAATACTGCATGTTTCAGTTGGGCATTCGAATCTAATAAGTAAATTTCGTAATCGCGTGAGCTTATTAGCAATCAGTAAACTGATAAGTAAATGAACAATGTAGAACACGTTTTTCAAAGATAATACATAGCCAAAACCTTTCGTTTTTCAAAAAAATTCTTGTAAACCTTAGAAAATTACAAAAATAACTTCGTTAAAATCGTGTGTACCTTAAAGTCAATTTTAACAATTTTCTAGTCTTCATGAAATTTGTTTTTTTGAGAGAAATCGGATAAAAATAGTCCCAAAGTGATAAGTACGTTTTGAAGAAAAGTATGGACGATTTTCTGAAGTCAAAATTTCCTTACAAAGTTTCCTACATGAATCGGTTTTGGGGGATTTTGTTGGGATAAACCAAATACTTTGCGGGACGTACAATTTAATAAGTAATCGAATAAAAATGGTGCCACAGTGATATGTTTTTTTTTTAGAAAGTATGGATGATTTTAAAGTTAATTCAAACTTTTTTCTACAAAGTTTGCTACAATAAAATATGGTTATCGAATTTTCTTGCGTTCATAATAATTTTTTTTTAAACAAAGCAAGACTTTCTTAGGCGTAAAATTTAATGAGAAATTGAATAAAAAATGTCCCGAACGCGTATGTTTTGTTATGGATCATTTTCTAAAGTCAAGTTAAAATTTCTTTCTTCTAGAAACTATTCATGAATTTTACCAGTTTATTGGCAATTGTCAAATAATTTCAACATTTTTATATTATTATAAAATGACTCAGAAGTTTATTTCGCAAAATGCTTATATAGTATGGGTTGATATAGATAATTTGCAAGTAAATAGTACATAAATATCGAATGTTTAAATTAACAATTATTATAACTGCGGTAGAAAATATAATATGGTAACATACGGCTGCGGTTATTATACATTTAGGTCATTGACATTGCCTATTTAGAATATGCAAAGTTGTAAAATTTAGAAATCGTTACCTAGCTACTTATCAATCGACGATAAATTTTTTGAGTGGGTCGAATTATAACGAATATTAAAAAATATTAAAATTACAGCAGCAAACAAAATTAAATTTAAAAAAAATATATGGATTTTTTTTGACAAATTTGATATAAATGACGAAATTTAAACATCTTCCTAAAAATTACCGAAACAGTAGCAACTGAAACCTTAATCCTCCGCAATTATTGGAAGGCGTTCCACCTCAAAATCAACCTTGAAATTATCCTATTGTTAGAATCCACCACGAAAAACTATAGTAGATGTAGACATAAAGATTAGAATCTTCACTCAGTACAGAAAAAGAAAATCAATTTACGGGTTGGGTCAATCCATTTTAAAGTAATCTCAGACCAAAACGCGGCAAAACAATCAAATAACGAGAGTCATGTTCCGGTTGGCTTCGTTTCTTCTGCATTTTCAAAGTTGCTTTTTATTCCTGATGATGGTGATGGTGGCCAGCCGTGACCAAAAGAATTCATCGCGGCTCACTTCGCTGCAGTTTGGACATCGAAAATACATATTTTCTTAAGAGGAATTGATTTGGTGCAAAAGGCCTACAAAAATTTTCTATGCAAATATTTTTTGGCATAGAAAAAATAAATTCCGGGATATTTAGACATTTTGTCTTGACTTTTCAGAAAATAGTTCTTTAAAAAGTTAGTCTATTAACGTATTTCTTTCAATTAAAAAATTCTAAAATCATATTATTTTAACAACTTTCTAGAAGAAATCGTTCATAACTTTCTTCAAAGAAATGACTACTTTGGCACTCCATTTAAAAACATTTTACGTTTAGAACAGTATTTATTTTGTTTTGTTTTGTGTAAAAAAATGCTTATGGACGTTTTGGATAAGTTTTTCGTAGTTTTTTTTTTGTAGTTAGTGATACAATATATTTTTATTTTAAGAAAATTGGTAATGATACTCTTAATATTCTAGAAAAGTTTGGTGAAGTGGATGTCCTTGAATCGGTAAGCCAAGAGTCAATGTTTCGTTGATGCACCAAGGTCTGAGTTAAATATAGGCATAGCATTCTATCGACATCCACATCAGCAGCGCTACTGTGTGTATATTTTCTATCTCTTTTCTCTAACACAATAAAAATACACAAACAAGCCATGTAGCCAAAGAGGAAAGAGGAAGTAATTTTATATAAACAGTAACCATTTAGTTTTTTAAACAATTCTATAAACGTGATTTTTTTCAGAGATTGAAGATGTACGACTTTTTTCATACCTATAGTTTGCCGGTTTAGTGGTTAACTATTCACGTATTCAATTGAGATTAAGCAAAAATTAAAATTGGAATAGTAGGTCAGTAAATATAGACATGATTTTTACAAAATTTAACAATAATTACAAAAGTTTTAAAACTTCAGTTGAATGAAGAGTAAGTTCAAATGATATTGTGTCTGATTTTGCAACCTTTTTTTTTGAACGGAAGATATTTAAAAACACGATTTAATGCATTTTCGCATTAATAGCACAGCGCGAAAAAAAATTCAAAAGTTCTGCAAGCTTTCGAAGTTTTGTAAAATAGCATTTTACATCCTCTGTTAAATTTGCAACCATTTAAACAATACGGAAAGATTTCTGTTATCGAAATCAAATTGTTGTTCATCCCAAGTTTTCGTAGAAAATTCCAAAAGTTCTACGAATTTGAAAAAATAACTAAAATAATGTTCTTGAGAAGTGCTATAATTTGCAACCTCTTGCGACAAACGGAAAAGATATTTTTTCATGAAATTGTTTTTTCTATTAAAATAAACATCGAAGTATTTACAAAAGTTTGATCAAATCAAATCGTTAAATCCTCTACAACTTCTTTTAGAAAAAGTTTGCTGTAAAACTGAAAGTTTAGCCGCTAAATAATTAAAAAAAAAACATAAGTTAAAAAAACTTTTTTCAAAAATATGCATTTTTTTCTAGCAAATATCTCTAGAACCAGAAGACATAGGAAAAAATGAATATATAACAATCTTGTAGTAAATTTTATGATATTTAAGTTTGTATTGGATAACTTTTTTGCTACGATGCATATTTTTCGAGATGTAAGCGAAAAGGTAAAAAAAGTGACCTTCTCCGCGCACTTCCTACGCTCGGTGACTTTTAGTATATTTATAGTTGCCTTCAAAATAAGTTGGACAAATTGTTTTGATCGTTTTAACTTACTGACCTATTCCTTGAAAAAGTCGTTATATTAACTGTAGAAAAGTAATATATAAAAAATGAATGAATAGCCTTTCTTTAGAAATAAGAATTATAAGTTAAAACTACTCCAAATACAGCCCTGAAGTCCGTTTTTGCATGTTCGCTCACGCATTCTACAACCCATTCATTGACTGGACTATAACTGCAATTGGCATAACTAATATTAGAAAAAAAATTAAGGTTCCGTTTTTCGTATGGGGTTGCAAAGTTACATATCCACTGACACAGATATTCTCTTTATTTGCAACCATGATAAAAAAACTTTTGTAATTAGTTCGAGGCTTGTGTGTATTGAAAATGGCCTCGCCGAGAAAAAAGGTTTGATAAATAAATGATCCGTTTTTCAGAAATGGTTGCCAATGTACCAGTATATGTTACAGTTTTTTTCCGTTTACTTACCCAATTTTCATAACTTTTGTAATTTTTTGTAAACAAATTACAATAAAAAACTAAACTAAAAAATGAGAAAAAAACAAGGTTCCGTAGCTGTTGAAAGGTTGCAAACTTAATGCATGTTGTAAAACATTATTACTAGCGATATTCCTAGTTTGCAGAACTTTTGCAATTTTGAGTGTAAAAATAAAAAAAAAATAAAGCGTTTTTTGTAATTTAAACAATGTTCTGTTCATCGCAGACTTGTGCAAAATTTTATAGTTTGTTTTGATTAATGTACTAACATACCATCGAAGTTTCAAAACTTTTGGAATTAATGTTAATTGATTATCTATATCTACTGGCCTATAGTGAGATTTTTACGGATTAAACGAAAGAATAATCCCAGCTGTGTAAATTGAACCATGTTTTTAATATTCTTCATCTAAATTGCTAATATTTGTAAAAATATATATGTATGTTTTTTTTACAGTATATTGCGGACTAAAAACTTCATAAGTATAAACACGAAAATAAATTATCAAAGGTAATACCACGAGTCCTCCAAATTTTATCGATTAAATTTTTGGTTTTCACGAAAACGGCTTTATTTGGAAAAACCACGAAAACAAACTGATTGATAAAATCACGAGTCCGCAGGACGAGTGATTTTATCTTAAATCAGTTTGTTTGAGTGGTTTTGCCTAAAATAAAGGCGTTTGAGTATGAAGATCAAAAATTTAATCTATAAAATTTCAGAGGACGAGTCGTATTTGAAAGGATTATTTTTTGAATCATTTTGTATTAAAAACAGAGAACATAGTCATTTATGCAAAAGACACTTTACACACAAATATTGAAAATTTTCTTTACCAATTTAAATTGAAACCTCATGATGAGCTGTTATAGTTTTACATACAGGGCCACCAAGGCGATTTTTTGACTGGCTACCCCGTGAAACGGCGCCGTAAATAAAAGCGAAGAAGAAGAATGAAATGAAGTCTTTCTTAATTTAATTAATTTTAAGTTTAGTGTTAAAGTGAGGTATGTAAAAATGTTAAAGGCGTTTTGAAATAAACTAATAAAAAAAGGTTAGTTTACAAATACATTTTGAAATTTGGTTATTAACATAGATTTGCAATACATTTTAGTATAATAAAAATTGTTAAATGTTTACATTTGACATTTCAAAAAGGTAAACACAGTTTAATCAAGAAACAAATACGAAGAAGCGGTTTTATCAGTATAAAACACAATGATTGGTTAGGATCCTGAGCTGTTATTGGCTGAAACCACAAAATCTGACTGTTTTGACAGATGAAAAAAATAATCAGTATAAAACACAATGATTGGCTAGGATCCTGAGTTGTTATTGGCTGAAACCACAAAATCTGACTGTTTTGACAGATGAAAAAAATAATCAGTTGAATACAGTATGTGGCTATAGCCATAAAATAGAATAGATGATTAAATTTTATCATTTATTTTTTTGGCGATGCTGGATCAAAAATGACCGACCACCTCAATATTAGACTTGTTGACGTCCAATTTAGGATTATAATTTGAATATTTTAATCTCTCTTAAGAGTTTTAAAGTCATCGAGAAAAGTAGAAAATAATTTGGCAACGATTTTTTAATAATTCTTCATTGAATACTAAGTAATGAGTAAACCACTTTATGAAATGCACGACCAATAATGTTTAAAAAATAAAAATAATCCGGATGTTATAGCATTTGGTCTCGCCAACGCCAAGAAGGCTCTACACCCTAAAATGTTCTTAATAATAATTACCGAAAGCAAGAAGCCCTTCATTGTCGACTATAACCCGTCCATGTCAAATGAAACCCACACCTTGTAGTTGTAAGTCTTCGCCAGTGTCGCTTAAAAACCCTGGGAAAGAAATTCTGAATCTTCGAGGCGATTGTTCGGGCACGATTAAGGTTCCTTTTATTCGCGTCTTTATATAAAAAAAATTTCTCTACCTCAGGTATATGAATTATGATAAATCTTAAATCTTATCTTTATATAAAGAATCCGTACGTACAGGTGTTTCGTGAATTTTTTTTTTGTTGACCGTCATGTCGTATCGAACGCCAAACCTTTCTTTTCAGAGTGACTTTACGTTTTTTCGAATTTTGTTTAGATGTAGAAATGACAGTGCAAGCGCATAACTCAGGATTTGGGTTCGTACGTGACATTACATAAAATTGCAAAAACTGGTATCAATTTTATTAAAAAACCTAATCAACCTAAAACATAGACATGTTTTATCAATATTTTGATTTGTGTTCTTCTTAAAAAACCAAATCCTAAATTTAAATATCCTTTAATTAACTACTAAAATTATTCGTATACATTTGAACCTTGGAATAAATATTCAATTAGAACCGGCAATTACACACAACCACACATCAACTAAATCAAACGGTTGTAATTTAGTTGCGAGCAAATTCGAAAGGCAGATCTTAAAAAAACTCGTTGACCTTATAGTAGAGAATTTGGACAAACATTCGCTATAATTTTCAACCATTATATTTCGACACTTGTTTCGGACCCGAGTCGATGTGAATGAACTACTTTCGCTAGGAAACGGCAAGCAAATAAACAGAGTCGTATTGTCGAGATTTCCAAGTTGCCAGCTATCCGATCAATTTTACAGAATCTGCATATTTTAAAGGCGAACAAAATTATTTTGCAATCAACTGCTTTACTTGGTTGTACAGAATTTTTAAATAATGTTTCTAAGGTTCAGTTAAACAATTATCGGCGGTTCATAATATCGGCAACACGGCAACCGACCATGCATCGGAGAGCAAGTAAAGCCGACGGTCCTGGCTATACTATAACCGTAGTCATTATGTCAAACGATACACCAGACGGAATGAACCACCCGTTACAGTTACAGGAACTTTACTTAACTTAACAAAGACGCTGTTGCAGATGAATGTAACTAGACCACATCCTCAAGTTTCAAATATTCCGTGCCCAATGATGAAGTGAGATAGATATATAAAAGTCCGCTCTGAACACCTATTGTTCGTCAATGCAGGATCAAGGGAAAATTGATCATTTCCTTGCAAATGTGTTTTTATCAGGCTGTTCTGTGACAAGTACATTCGGGATTGAGATAGGAATAGGGAACTACCTACAAATTAAACATTGATGAATTATTAGTTGTATCATCCTGAAATAAAAAAAATAATGTTGGTGTAGTAGGAATCTTTTACGTTTAGATAAATCCTGAAAAATATATACCTAAACCGTTTTAATCTTATCGAACCTACAACAGAAAAAATTGTTAGTAAATATCAACTAACGAAAACGTTGGCAGAAGTAACAAACTACATCTACTATTTTTTTGTGAGGCAAGTCTAGTTTTATTTTATTTTTTCTCCACTACTCTACATTAAAATTATATACATTCATAATCCACGAAGCAGGCGAGAAGGCATTCACAGTGAAACGACATACAAATCGAATCAAATAAGTAATTACTTAAAACTAGAATTACAGAACACAAAATTTTTCAATTAAAGTTAAGATTAATGGGAAATCACTAGAGTTTAAACAGTCGGTATTATGGAAATGTTTTTGATTGCTTAAAATATTCAACATATTCTCAAAAGATTGGTTTGACCTTTTACATTACATAAATTTAAGCCATAATGTTTAAACAATATTACTGGAAGTACCTTATATTTTAAGTGAAAAATGTTTGTAAAGCTTCGCCAAAGTATTTTTAAATCTTATAGCCTAAATTTATTAAAAAAAACAAATAAACATATATATATATATATATATATGTATATTACCTCGATATTGGTTCATCTGTTTTCAAATATTTCCTTCCACTTGGTTTATATTCAAAGTCATTATCACGGAAATGAAGAACAAATTTGTAGGTATGAACTTCACTGCCTCAAATCCTAACAAAGAGTACCAAATATTTCTCATTTCAACATTTGCAGGAATCCTAAAAGTCATGTTTTCTTATAACTGTTTAAATGAAAAATAACCTAAATACTTAGGTAGTTTGACAGAAAAACAAAATGTGATTTAATTTTTAACAAAATATATGAAACCTACATAATTATAAGTTGCAATAAGTTAAAACAATACTTTAGGCATTATCAAAGAGTTTATACAGTCGATAAAATACTAATTCTAAGCCCCTGAGCTTTGATCATAATAGTACATGTAACTTACGGATGAAATGATTTAAATAAACTATTTTGCTGGATTCAAACACTAATAAACCATATTTATCTAATAAATTAACTTAAACCAAGAAATTCAATGTGAAAAAGAAAATTTTAATAATATAACCTAAAAAGCACACAATATAAACAATCAAATTTGGTGGAAAATGGCACCCACTATATACTATGAAACATTCTATCCCCTTCTTTCATTCATAACGATATAACATTTGATAGCGCTTAGTTGCCGCTTCTAACAATTTTTCGTAGAAATGGTTGAAACTTAAATCGTGGTAAAGTATCTTTGTCAATATTTATCTATCAATATGATTTGTTGTGTTAATAGTTACGAAAATTAGTGTTCGTAGATGTACAATTATTTTAGCGAATCAAAATATCTCATTTGTCAAGATAATTTTGACATAGATTTAGGATTTTGGTAATAGTGGAAAAAAATTATGATAACTTTGACAACATTGAAACTTATAATATAAATTCAATAACACAGCGCTTAGACTGTTACGTGTTCTTGTCCACAGCCGAAATGTAAACAAATTCGATCTTATTGTTCTAAATCTATGAACTAGACCAACCTATTGATTCAACAGTGTATCTAAATCGTTTAGTGCACATGACATGCCGTAATATGTTCTTTTCTATTCGTTTTTACACTATCTTATTTTTAATCTTTAGTTTGAGATGTAGGTGTGTTTGTTTGTCTACGATTCATCAAGGATATTTTGACGCTTTTTTTTAAAGAAAAGTCCTGTCCTGCATATAGCCAAATATCCCCGTACGTATTTATGCACGGTTTCTATTTTCCTAGAATATTTTTACAGTTAGCGAGTTGCCTATGGCTGCGTGTTCACTAAAAATATATAATATCCAATTATTTCAAGGTGTGGTACATTTCTATTCTCATGTCTTCGTTTTTAGTATTTACTTCCTGCTCTTGGTTAGTACTAATTATTGCTATTGCTGTTTTGGTCCAAATTTAATTATTCAGTCGTTTACATAGACTTTCACATTTTTTTAAATATTAAAAACAACAATAAAAAATAAAAAAAAACCTTAACAAGTATATATATCGAATAAAATCCCTTGTGGTCGGCATCTTTGCATTGACAATGATCAAAGGAATGAAAACGTGTTCGGAGTTACACAATACCGTAATTTTTCAATTTTTTGTCTGTCAGTTCTGCTAAAAAACGTGACTCGAGATTTGATTTCATTAATTATGCATCTTGCTTACTAATTTGACGGTGTTAAATTTTTATGCTTCGAGACAGCGAGTCTAATAAGATATTTAGAAAAAAAATTTGTGTTGTATTAATTGACGAAAGTTCATCCTGTCACAATGGCTACAAAGCCCTTAAAGAGGAAATTAAATTACAATTTCTTGGAAATAAAAACATCAAACTAACCACTGTTTATTACTCTGAAATTATAGAAATTATATTTTTTTAAAATGAATACAGAAAAATAAAAAATATTTGTTAATACCATTTTTAACCATAGGTAAAATGGTACATAATCATTAGTAGCCTAAAACATTACTTTACTACAGAAATTATTAAAATAAATTTTGTTAAATATAAAAATAAGACCATGTATTTATAATACCTTAATTTTTTTTTACAGATTTAAGGTTCAAAATATCATAAAAAAGGGAAAAATTACAAAAAAATGTGTACAACAAAATAATATTAGTTGTATTTTGAAAGAAAGCTTAAAAAAATATTGACATTTTACAATAATAATAAATTGTGAACGCGCTAAAAAAAAATTTGAGATAATGACGGATATATCCATTGTGAAGTCTGTCCGTCTGTCTGTCTGTGTGTCTGTATTCTTCCACGATAGCGTCCGCACGCTTAATCCGATTGAGCTGAAATTTGGTATATGGGTTTCGAGTAATCGGGGATTGAACCCATCAGTTTTTGGTTGAAATCGCCCCACCAGGGGGCGCAGGAGCACTATGTACATCGCGAAAAAAATATAAGACTTAAAGTTTTTATTTGATATTTAGATGCCTCACTGGCTTGTAAATACATCCTGAAATTTTCATTCCTTAATTTTAAACCTAACTTAAAAAAAAAAATTTTTTTAAACTAAAAAATCGCAACCCGTAGCGTCCAAACGCTTGATCCGATTGAGCTGAAATTTGGTATGTGGGTATGGGATCATCGCGAATTAATCCGTTTGTTTTTGGTTGCAATCGACCCACCAGGGGGCGCAGTAGCCCTATGTACATTACAAAAAAATAAAAGACCTAAAGTTTTTATTTGGTATTTAAGTACCTTATTGGCTTGTAAATACATCCTGAAATTTTCATTCCTTAATTTTAAAACTAAGCAATGGAAAAAAAAATTAAAATTTAAAATCCAAATGACATTTGACATGTCAAAGAAAAAGTAAACAAAATTCCGACCCTAAAAAATTGTTTTACTTTTTTTTTGACATGTGAAATGTTTTTCCTTTCTAATATTTCAAATGTCATTTTTACTTAAAAAAATTCGAAACGATTTTTTTTGGGGATACCAAATATCATTTGATTCGGACACCAAATTAATTTTTTTAATTTTTATTTTATAACTGCCGGGAAAGTCTTGTGGCGACACAACAGATTTTTTTTCAATACAATTACTAATTACTAATAAACGAGAATATAGTTCGTGTAATACATATAGTAGCCCCAATTTAACAGCTTTGTTGCTACCAAAAAAACTTCTAACGCAACGGCATCCTTTGAGACTGCCGCAAAGGATGCCGAAGACGCAAAGACCAGTTAGACTATGATTTGGTTGAATGCATGTTTCTATTTTATCAACTCGAGAAATATTCTCTGGCTCCCGAGCTATATATTAAAGTAGAACACTCGACATCGACTTTAAAGACATTTTCAGATGGCCGGACTATAGCGATTACGTAAACTATACCACAATTTATGTAATGTTAATTCCTTGAATACCTGACCTATTCGGAATTTAGGGTTACAAATACTAAAAAAATAGCATAAAAATGATCAAAAAAATACAAAAAAAATGTGAACAACAAAACAATTTGTGTTGGTTTTTAACTTGGCCAGGAACGAATTTCTATATTACGCCTTTGTGGTTAAAAATAGCAAAAAATAACAAATATGTCTCAACATCATATTTATTATAAAATGAATAAGGGTTTAGGCCATTTTAATATCTTAAAGAGCAGACAATTACTTGATAAAATTGTTATTCATAAAAATGATCGTTTCTAATTTACCAATTTGATTATCAGTTCATATAAAATCGATTAAGTGGCAAACAGGCCGAAAAATTAAAAAAAAAAGTACGTTTTCCTATCTGAGAAAAAAGTCGAGTATTTGAAGGACAGATTTGTATAACAATTTTCTTCTTCATTTAAACAACACAATAATAAATCAGTTGCAAATTTAAAAATGCGAAATTGATATTTCCTGTGACAATTCCACTCCCATCGTTAGTAAACAAAATACCGATCGCAATAATAATAATAATATCATATAAAATGGGAGAAGAGAAAATGCTAGAAAGAGGATATTTACACTATTGACAAAGAGCAAAGAGTACAGATACATAGACATATAGACAATAACAGGCTGCAATTTATGAATTTTTGTTTACTGTCGTGTGTGTGTGTGTGTCTCGCTATCTTTCGCTATCGGTTATTGAACTCGCAAGACCCGACCACCACATTTCAGGCCATGCCATGCCAATCCTATCTATTCTATGTATATATGGCCAATAACAAAGTTGACAAAAACAACGTGGAACAGTTGTAAACAGCGTGTGTCGATTCGTATGACCCCCTCAAAATTGGTGTTGCCTTTACTGCTGCGAGAACTCGCGAATAACGCATTCAATGATGTGTGATACAAAACTAGGCCAGGATTCTCGATTCGACACGCTACCATGGGCAGCTTCAAATATATATTTTATTTTATGATCCATAAAAAAATAACCAATTTGTGTATTATTATCTCCAGTAAGCTCTAAGAATTATTATTTTTAATCTTAATTCGGTTTTCCTCAATTTTATTCTATAATATATAACACCTGCTTATTTTTAGTTCAAAATACATGTTTTTTTTTTTTATTACTTTCGAGATTCCCAATCTCTTATATGTTTTCCAGGTTCTTTAAAATCCTGACACACATTTATTTATTGATATTTCGTTAAATCCCCTTACTTTCTAGATTCCCAATTTCTTAAAGGTTCCAGGAGTTTTCATCCTGATCCACATTTCTTGACTTCCATAACCACTTTCTAGATATTTTGCAGATTTCTAGAAATTCTACCTATGTCACTGTGATAAATCGTAAAACAATTAAATTTGATGCGTGCAAGTTCAAAAAATTAACACCACCAAATATTAGAAACAGTTTATAAATATATTTGGTACGCCTATGTGTCCCCAAATGCATAATAATAATAATAATGGGTTTCGCAATAGCTCTCGCCGCCTCCTGCCTCAAAGGTTCAAACACGTGCGTTAGCAAAATTATTATGGTGGTTAATTCAACGCCTACAGAATCACATAAACAAAAAAATTGGTATTCAAAGTTCTAGTAGCTTCCGACCAAATATTCCGATATCCTCTATTACTACTAATATTAGTTCAACAAACACCTACTTGATGAAATATAAATGAATTGTTTTTCTTATGTAAATACTAGATTCAGTGGTCACGTAAAATCTGACACGGATAAAAATAGTATAAATCCATAAATTCTCAACCCCAAAAAATACTTTGGTAATGACAAAATCTTAATTTTTTAAACTTAAAAAATGACGGAGACTTTCGAGTTGTACCAAAAAATGGCAGGTATAGAAAATCCTACCCTCTACTTGTATCAAAAATGGAGTAATAGGAGTAATAGGTAAAAATTGTATGAATTGCTAAATAACTTCTTTCATTTAAGTATATTGAAAAATATGTATACTAAAAAAAAATACAAAACTAAAATTATTGCGGTAAAAATCGGTTGCTTAATGATTGTACAATTTCAAATTTTTCTATTGTTCCATTTTTAAATTTTCTTAGTAACGTACTCTTGCCGCTTTCTAATAATACTTTTTAATTTTTTATTAAACTGATTAGCAGTTTTTACTTTGGCATACATTTTTGTTTGGATATTTAAAATTACATCTAAAAAAGTAAATATATTTGGATGAGGAGAATAAAAGCTGGACTTTAATAAAGAGTGAAATGAATCGCAGGCATTAGTAGATCGGCACATACTATCTGTAGTACAAGCCCAAATTTTTTGTGGAAATTTGGCGTCCTCAGATATGTAATTTTCGACTACATTTTTTTTTATTATTATTAAACACCCATAAAGACATTTAGTATATTACAATTTAGTCAACAGTGACCAATGAGCAATTTAATTTAATTTAATCTAATAGAGTTTTAAGCGTTCCTTAGGTTCTGTAGAAAGGATTGCACTAAACTTTACCGTGCTCTGCTTTTGCACTAAAAACACTAAACTAACTCAAAGGGCTTGATCCTCTTAAGTCTTTTTTCTAACCCAGTATTGTCTAGGAGCTGGATCGCCTCGACATTGACATGATGATACATAGTCACAAAATTTTAAGATGCGTTTATCACTAGGTATTTTTTCCCAAAGTTCAAATAAAAAAATCACCCACCTCCGCAGGTTCCAGAAACTTTATGCCAAAGAATAATTTTATTTCATATCCCTTATGAATAATTCCTGTAATTGACACTTAAATAAAATTATCCTTTTGGTACAACTAGAGGGTCAAAAAAGGGTCCTCCGGTAATGCGTAGGATTAACTCACTCAGGTTTATTCAAAAGCGTACAGTTAATTCTTGTAAATATGGTTCAGTGTATTTAAGTTTTCTAAATGTAATTTATCTGTGGTAGATAAGACACTTTTCTATATCAAAAAAATGTCTTAAAAACGGTAGAATTTTTTTTTCGTATGTACCATATAAAACAATGTAGAAAATGTAGGAAAAAATCGCAAAAATGTGAGTATTTAATTTTAATATTTGATATTTATATATTATTTAAATAGTAAGCAAAGCCAACTAAACCAACTAAAATCTTTGTATCTTTGTATTACTCAATTTTAGCCTTATTTTGATATTTATTTAGGTGTAAATTCTAAAAGGCATATATGTATTTAACGTAAAAATATTCAAAGAAAATAAATCATTCCTTAATCACGAATTTGCACAAAACCACCCTCGAATCAAACCCTACCTTCATTAATCACCTGAAAACGAAATGAAAAAAAACTTCCTTCTTTATAAACATCTCAAATTGCCCAACAATGCCAATGCTCCGTTTGTTTTCAGATCTCCGATCTTGTTGGACCGTTTGATTAATATCTTCGGTAAATTTGGCATTTTACGTTTTCCCACAGGGGTCCCACGCAACAACCCATCGACCATCGACCATCAACGTTAAGGGTCCAAAGAAGTCAATCTGTCTGCCAAAAAACGGCCGAAGATGTATGTCATTAAATTTTGATAGAGGACCGCTATCTTGGGTCGCTTTTATTTTCGGAATCTTGAGAAGTACCGTTATGGGACTTGGGTTGGACAATTTCATGGATCTAGAGGGTCAGGTCACAGTTAGTTTCGCAAAGTTACGCCACATAAGCACTCATATAATTTATACTTACTATTTAGAAGAAAGCATTATGTACAAAAAAATAGAATTTTCTGATTCAATAAGTTTACTACCTTGCAGAAGTAATTTTTTTTTTTGCAAAGTTTGTTAAAATGATAAATTAAAAAGTAAAATTAAGCGATAGGTAAATACAATAGAAATAGATTAGTTGAAAACAGTTACGATTGATTTACTAAAAGCATGTGCCTCGATCCAAATTTTTAGATGTTTTTGAATAATCCCAATAAAAATTTAGAATATCCTTAGCAGTTCTTATATACCTCATACATTTCAAAAGTTAAAGTTTCCGTGATTCTCGTTGAACGGAAAAGCATCTTTGCGAAAAGTTCAACGTACCCATTGAAGTAAACTGTTGCTATTTTTAATTCGAGAATCAACAAAGTTTTTTTTTTACTAATTTTAGATGGTAGAGCATCACTGTGAAGGTCTGTCGGTACAGTGGCGGCCATGAAAAATACCCTACTACTATATTTGCTTTGAATAATTTATACACTTTATTATTATTATACAGTGTCATCCCCAAAGTACGCACCATATGGGAAACTTTTTTATTAATGGTTTTTCAACAAAAAGTTATTCTTGATAAAAGTTTGTGCATCCCCTAAAACTAAACATGCACCAATAAAATATAGTAAAACACTCGTAATATACGAGTAAATTACTCTTATTTTATTATTTTGAACAAGAACATCTCCAAAAAAATCAATGAGTGTGCCGAAATACTTATTTTATTTTGATGTTTTGTGATTTGATATTATTGAGTATTACATTCGTGTTACAATACTGTATAACTTTGAGGAATTTTCGGTGTTGACAAAAAATACCTAAAAATAACTTTGCAGCAAAAACTTTGAAAATTATTTACTCTTCAAAAAAATTGACCGTGGTTAACAGAATACCTTTTTAAATAAACCGTCGTTTTAGCATTTTTTTTGAAGGCTCCTCGTATATTACGAGTGTTTTACTATATTTTGTCGGTGCATGTTTAGTTTTAGGGGATGCACAAACTTTTATCAAGAATAACTTTTTGTCGAAAAACCCTTAATAAAAAAGTTTCCCATATGGTGCG
Source organism: Crepidodera aurea (assembly GCA_949320105.2). NCBI lineage: Eukaryota > Metazoa > Arthropoda > Insecta > Coleoptera > Chrysomelidae > Crepidodera > Crepidodera aurea. The sequence continues at coordinate 168,745 of OX439474.1, forward strand.
TACTTTGTGTAAGAGATTCTTAAAATAAAACAATGCCTTTCAAATGCCTTTCAAATTATTTTAGACGACTTAAGTATTTATAAAGTAAAACTAACATATGAATCCCGCCCTCCTACGAAAAGTGAGAGTATAATACATTGTTTTTTATTTATTTGATGAAAATGTATTAAAAAATTAATATTTAATGATAATCTATAGTCTTAATCTCTTATTCTCAGAAGTAAAAATCTGCTTCAATGTCAAATTTTATCCAGTTTGCATCAATTTAATTATCAGATTAATGTGATTTAAAATTACTATGTACAAAAAAAAACAAATGAACTTAAATTATCTAATATGTTAATCTACTCCTTTGAAACTTCACTGGATTGTTTCATAACAGTTTAGAAAGTGAAGTCCTTTTTATCTTACAAGTTATAACTTTATTTTCTTCCATACCTATAACTTGTGAGATAAAAAGGACTTTATTTTCTTCCATACCTTCAGTAATTATTACTCACATATGGCTAACCCTACTTTAAAAAAAAGTTTAGAAAGTGTTTGATTGCACTTTGATCTGGAATAATGAAGATTACTTACTCTCTATATGCTTCTCTCCGTTCTTCGCTAATCCGGTGTCGGTGTCTTCCGCCATTTGACAAGTAGAAAAAATAAATTGCTAAATTTATCCACCTCCCCCTCTTAACAATTGCCGCAACTTTACCTTAAAAAAAAATATTATAACAAGAAAGAAAGAATGAACCGATAGAAGCAGCTTCCTATCATGTTACCTAATTATTTTTTTAATAATTTGTATTATAAACATATCATCCTTACTAGTTACTTGTGAGAAAAACTATTTTAAATATTTTTTAAAGCATACGTTCCTAAAAATATCTTAATTGCGTAACCTTAAATATTAAACACGCCAACGACTTGCACATTCTTTAAAGGCTCCAATAGAAATATTGCATTTGCATATGCGTGCGGCCAAACAAATCTCAAGGTCTAGCAGATAGGTTATTGGCCTCATCCTATTTATGTGTTTGTGCTAAGCCAACAACAGTTACTCGAAAGCCTAATGCAAATTATAACGCAAAATATTCCAATTATCATCAATTACTAGCATATGAATATTAATCAAACTTGTCACTGTTCACTTACTATTTCTCTGCGTCATGATGGATCGTTTAAAACCGATTGTTTTTATTATTAAAATTAATCAACAAAGTCATAAGTCTTATTGTAATCGAAGAATAATAATAATAATTAAACATGGAGTAGTCAAAGATTGGTTGCAAAAAATAAATTGCGGCCACATCCTGAATCGAAAGAAACTTTCAAAAACTTCTCTATAAATTCACTCATTTTTAGTCTTTCTTCAAATTTTACTCACTTTTATTTACGATAAAAAGCTTCAGATTATTCTCTTCTTTTTCAGGTGTTGCATGTATACTTTGACTGGTCTGGAAAAATCTTTTAGTCAGCATCTTATATATCTAGACCAGTAATCAGCATATAAAAAAATTATAATTGCAAAAACGATTATTTTCTGTGTGAGTAAAAAACTTTTGCCAGTTTTCAAAATCAAAAATATATAGCGAATCTTTGGCACTTTTACGAACTAAATTTATTAAAAATATTACGAAAATACAAAATTTTGATTTGAATATGAACAAAAATTACTTGTGTCGTTAGCTTTAAATGTCAATACAATCAAGCGGTGGGGTTCATAATATCGCTTTTAAAAATTGGATATATACATATAGTTCTTAGGCATATAGTTTTTTCTTCGTTTTAATAAAAATATTGAACAAAAACCGAACGAATCCATACTTTTTTCTTCCTTCTTTTTTATGCATGGATTGCACAGGTGTTAGGGCAAACATATTCATAAATCTCCAAGGTAACAATTAACCAAATGGCACAGGTAGCGAAGATCTAAGAATAAGAAATTCCCACGCACCCAAAAAATCAACAAAAACGGGTTGCGAACCCCTTCATCTAATATCGGAGACCATCGGGTACCGTTAGAAGAATGCAATTTTCAGATAAGTTATTTTAGAAAGATAATCGCACCCTCATCAAGGGTAGAGGTAGAAAACAATCCTTTTTCGAACGGTTTTTTTACCAATCAAGTGTATTTTTTGCTGAGCAATCTTAAATTTAAGATAATTGGTTTTTAAATGTTCTTTTCATGGTTGATGGTTTGGTAAAAGTACAGTTTTCTGTGAGATTTCAATCATAATGACGAATATAGAATATACAGGATGTTTCAGGATAAATTATAAAATCGAACTTAAGATTAGGTGGCCAAAAGGATGGTAAACTTAAAATACCATAAATTAAACAACTAAAAATTTTGTATAACGGCACTTATCAGTGGATATTGAGGGGTAAACCGCGAGGTAAAGTAATGGCTCCTTACTATTGGCTAGTAATTGCTCACTAATGGCTAGGAATGGTTACTAATGGCTAGTAATGGCCGAGTAATAACTACTAATGGCTAGTAATGGCTGAGTAATGGCTACTTATGGACGAGGTCTCTACACCAAAATGGACCTCGCGGTTTACCCCTCGCCTTATTCTAAAAATATGGTTTTATTTAAAAAATATAATTGCTCGATTAGTTTAGAAACTTTTTGTACTTAATCTCAGTATTTTTTTCTTCTTCCGTTTAATAAAAAAAATATGCCTGCAACAATTTTTTTGTTAAATACCTATTTATATCCAATATAACCAATTTATTTCCTTTCATCCAACCCCCGTTTGACGATTCTTTGCCAATAAATTAATTAACTCTTAACACCCTTCTCTATGAAATATAAAGAAAAAACCTTTTTGTACCAGCATAAAAAAAAATCGGGGTGCATTGTGGTACAATTAAGGAAAAAACACAAGAATCACGTGATATCGAATTGCATTAGTTTTGCCCAATTGAACGGTGTGTGACCCTCGAGTAGCGCTGAATCAGTAGCGCACCCATTATTTTCTACGAGCGATAAGGAAGGTACTTATTAAATTTTACTTACTTTACAGTTATAGTTGAATTTTATTTTTTTTTGTATTTTGCAAATTTGGTTTTAAGAATTTTTTAACGTTTTAATATTTTTTATTTACTTATGTATTTATCATTTAATGAGGTCAGTTATCTAAATCAATTAAAAATCGGTAAATTATTCAAATTTTCATATAACAAAAAAAAATATTTTAAGCAAATCGAAAAACTATAGACAATCATAATCCCTAATAGTTTAAATAAAATATTATTTGATTTAACGACGGTGCAATTTTTTGAACCATTAAAATACCAAAAAATGTCCTACACTGCACCAGCGTCTGAACTTCAACAACTACTCCTTGGGTTATATGCCCCCCCAGGTATTGAATTACGAAAGTATTAGTTTCATTTTATTTCGTTAACAAATACGAATAATTAATTTTGTTAAATCAGATATCGGGTTGCGTCTTTTGCAAGTCAAAAATTTAATTATTTTTATATATATATTCATTTCCGTTTTGAAAATATATCATAATTTAGCCAAAATTTAATTTAGATTAATTTAAAACGGGGATGGAATATATTGCGACACACTCGTGGAATGAAGATATAAAAGTAGAAGTTAAAAATAAGAAAAACTAGTGAGAACGAAACATATAAATATTGTAATGGTGTAAAAAATGGGGCAAAATTATTGGAAGTATATTTTAAAAAGAAAAAATCCTAGTCGTGATGGTGACGACATGTTTGTTTTTATGATAGTTGTTGATTTTAGAATAGACAGAACCTTTACAATATATAATAATAAAAGAATTCGTCAAAGAATTAGTTGCAGCAGCAGCAAAAAAAAATCGTAATAAATAGTTACTAAATCCCTAAAAACCCTTCGTAGGTACGGCTTTGAAAAGGGCATACTCGTAGAGCATATGGTTTAGGTTTCAGCCTAAAAAGAAGTTGAGTACGATGATGCGTCATTGAGTGGAGTTTTTATTTTGGTCATTACGTACCCGCCCGTATAACGTTAACGTTAAATAGACCATAAATTAGCGTTTGCTTGTTAAATTAGAATTGAAAACCAGACAGATACAACATTTATTATCTAGAAATTCTCATGGATACAAAAATACCTTTATTTTCTAAAACCTACAAACAACTACTATACGTTCATATAATTATTTCCTGTTTTAGGGGATTCCTTATTTTTAAATGTTATTACAAGTTTTGATATTAATTCAAATTAAAAAAAAAATCGATACCTCGACTCGAGCGCCTTCCAAACCCAATGTCTTATAACAACGTGGAATTAAGTAATCCCCAAGATATAGCTAATGCTTTTGCAACCCATTTTCAAGCAAGTTACACTGATGATGATTCTGATCCAACAGAAGCCATATCGCTGCCTTTTTGGTCAACCCTATCTTCACTTCTAAAATTAACAGCCTAAATGTATCCAAGAATGCCGGTCCGGATGGAATACCACCATCACTGCTAAAGAGTTGGTGTAGCTCGCTCTCTTTACCGCTGAGTCTAATTTTTCAAAAATCCTTCAACAGTCTGGAAATTCTCCAACTTAATTTCAATTTATAAGAAGATCGTCAAATCTGACTTTAAAAATTATAGAGGGATCTCTTTGATTTCCACTATACCGAAACTATTTGAGTCCATTCTGACTGATGAATTATTTTCCACATTTCAAAATTACATTTCTCCTCACCAGCATGGGTTTTTTAGGGGTCGGTCAACAGCTATTAATCTTAATACCAGGATTACCTAATTTCATCAAGTGGATGCTATCTACACTGACCTGTCTAAAGCTTTCGATGGAGTCTGTCACAAGTTGTTCCTCAGGAAAATTCTCAAATTGTCATCTCTGGCAACTATCTGAAATTGCTAAACTCTTACTTAACAGATCGCTCTCAGCGTGTTTTGATTCTTAATTCGGTCTCTTGTGACATATCAGCGACTTCCCACAGCATTCCCACATTGGTCCCGTTTTATTTTTACTCTTTATAAACGACGCATCAAATTGCTTTTTAAATAGTTGTTACCTCTTATTCGCAGACGACCTAAAGTTCTTTACTACAAAAACCAGTGATAATTCTGCCTTACAATCAGATTTGAACCGATTGGTGCAAATTTTAATCGTTTGTCTCTGATTGTGAGCAAATGTGCGACGATTCACTTTACAAGATCTCCCAACATTACCTAAAATGTCTATAAAGTCGATGATGCTTTATTAGACAGTGTCTCATCCATTGTTGATCTTGGCATCATCCTCGACGCCGGTCTGACATTCAATCTTCATATCGAGTCTATCGCTTACAAGGCTTTTAGAATGCTCGGATTCATTAAACGCCACACTCGTCACTTTCATGATACCAAGTCCATCATGGCTCTATACAATTCTCTGGTTCGAAGCAATATTGAGTCCTGTGCTGTAGTCACATCGACAGAATTGAACGGGTGCATCGAAAGTTTGCGTTTATTATTATGTGGTATGCAGTCATTCGAAGATAGAGCGAAACAGTCTCTTCTTTTGTTCCTTTTTAAATTGCTCAACGGAGAGATCTCGTCATCATCGAACCAAGTATGGACAAAGGGCACTCCGATCGCATTTGCCTCAACTATAACAAGTCTTACTCCGAATGCGATATATTTGGTGTTAAGCTGCCATCCCTTAAAAGAGCTATCAAATTCGGCGGCCATTGACGTTTTCATTGTTTGTCTTTTTTTGTGCTTCATTGTTCTTTTTATTTTTTTACTTTTTTTTACTTTTTTACTTTTTACTTTGTACTTATTAACATGTATTTGGTTCAGGATTTTATTATGTACTATTTAGGAAGTGTCTTCCTGTAATGTATGCTTTACATAAATAAATAAACATCAAAAATTATATCATTTCGACTTCTTTAGCGCAGGACCTTGTAAGTTCAATTTCTTTGGCTATTTAATTTGGACTGTATAATACTGTATATGCATATAATCTCGCGTAGGAAGGGGACATAAGGGGAGAGATGTAAATTTGGATTTTATACTATTACAGAATCTAATTAGAGTTTGTTTGAAAAATAAGGCGAAGGTACTATAACTAAAACTAAATCCAGTCTGTTTACTGAACAATCTGAGAGCAATATTTTAGAGCTTTCTAGGGTTATTAACATGCTAAATAAAAATAGTTACGTTATCTTTGCAAATATTGATTTTGATACATAAACGTTATTTACAAACGCATGACGTATTTTTTGGATCGTAAAACAAATTTATCATTTTAGTTAACATCGTTAGAAGAATTAAAATAGATCGGAAATAATTCAAATTAAATATATAATAATCATTGTCCGTTAAATTTTAAAACCACGCAAGTTTTTTTTAAGTAATTTTGGATTGAAAGATCTTTCAGTATCACAATACAATATTAACTTTTACTGCTTAATTATTTTATTTATTAATAAGTTGAAATTTTTTTTTGATATTATTTCCTAAACCTATTTAAAAATCAATGAAAGCTAAAATGGTAAAAAATGTATGTAACAATATTTTAATACTAAATAATAAATAAAGTGAGAATACCTTTATAATATATATTTAATATTTATCACAGTTGCAACTATACCGCGGTTTTATTAAAAACGTTTTTATTATTAAAAGTAAAAAGACATCCCCCCCTCCTATTTCTCTTGAACTTAGAATTACTTTTATAGCTATTTAGCTAAACGACCAAATTTATGTAAAGCATTTTTATTTCAATATTTCGCCCTATAAATGGGTTATCTATAGCCGAACTAGCTGAAACTTTTTTTAAAAAATGTCTAAAAGTATATTTTGTTTTAATTTCTACAACGTTTTATCTACTTCACCCTGTAACCTTATCAATATTTTATTTTAACCAGTTTTAAAATTATATGCAAAATAAAAAACTCATCTCAAGGTAATGCTTATTTTTACCATAATATTTTATAAGAGATAATTAATTACGTGGAGGATGTTTTTAGTTTGCTAGAAAAAATGATAAAAAAAGTAAACTAGATTGTAATCGTGTTAAAGAGCGGGTTGATTTTAAAAGTAGGTTAATGTCAACGGAACTCCTTTGCCTACAAGGTATAATAATTAAGTTTTATACTTAGCTAAGACAGGGCTGTCTCTACAAATAAATTTACAAACTGAAAAAAAATATAAAATATCATAATAATAATAATACACGCCCTTACGAGTGAACCCCAGAAAGCAGAGCATGTGCGGTGGAGGGACGGCGCTTCGGGGCGTCTTACTGATGATTATATAAATGAATTTTAAAAGATGTCTTACTCGCAGAAATATTTTTGACGAACTTTAGGCAAATCATAGAAAGCCTGAATGGTCATCAACTGTTTGTGACCTTACAGATAATTCATCCGCAAGATCAGTGGTTTTTGCAAAAGGACTACACTAAGAAAAAGATTAATTTTTTTTAAATTATGAGTTTGCAAAATTGAAACCCAATAACGAACGAAATAAAAATAGTATATAAAGTACAAATCCTGGTAGGTACATTTTACTTTCTATTTTCTCAATATTTTATTTTTAATAAAAATTATCAGTGAAAATACAGAATAAAACAAATTTTTGCTGAAATTTTTGTGAATTTTTTTGTTTTACTGATTATTTTCCTTAAAAATTTAGACTGAAAAATTATAGACAATTTTTTGCGATCTTTTTCAATTTGCAGAATTAAAAAAAAATCAACAGAAAACATTTTAACAAAAAAAATCTTGTAATAAAAAGAAATTTTAGCAAAAATGTATTTAAAAAAAATAAGCAATAAAGAAATGTTTTAATCTGTATAAAAAAGACAAAAAGACATTAAAAAAAATTCAAGTGTGTTAGGATTGGTACAATTTTTATAAAAAAAATAATGTTTGAAACAAAATTGTATTGTTTAAAAGCCAAAAAAAATTAGAATTTTTTTTTTGGTCTCAACGAAATATTTTTTCTACGATATTAAAATATTTTAAGTTTGTTTAAGTATAGTTTGTGTGAAAATGTCTAAAAGAAAGATCCACGAACCATGATGGGCATTGTTATCTGGGCATGTTTTGCGTGTAAAACGGAAAAGGAATGTCTGTGATGGTCCGATCGCTGACTCAAGACGGAAACAGCTTGAAAACATTTTGCTTCTTTTTTTAGATGGTACCGACACATTGATGCATTGAGTCATTAAAAATGTAATTTTTATACTGTTTTAAATGCTTTTAAGATACTTTCATATTTAAGGACTTTTTTAGTTGCAAGAAAATTATTGCAGAGTGAAAATAATTTGTCTAAAGACTCAAAATTCATCGCAAAAAAATTGGGTTACTATAATTATCTCACCTCACTATAGACGCTAAATTTGAAATATGACAAAATGGTTCTAATATCGTATGTTTTTTTAAGTTATAAACGATTTTCTGAGACCAAGTCAAAATTTCTTTAACAAATTGCTAAACATTGTTTTGGAATTGTCTACCGTTCACAAGAAATCTTTTTGGGTCAAATCCTACCTCATTACAGGTAGGTACAATTTAAAGAGAAATCGAATAAATCTAGTCTTAGTCGTATGGTTTTTTTTTTTTGGAAAAAAGTTATGAAGAATTTTCAGAATTTAAATCAAAATGTCCTCCTTAAAGTTTGCTAAAATAACATATAGTAGGAGAGATGACAACCAAGATTTTTGTCTCATAGCAGCCCGTCTGAAAATCAATTTTATAGATAAAGTCGGGTCAGTTGATGCGGAAAAATCGATGCTACACTTCTGGAAGTTACTACTCACCAGTCGGCTCTAGGGTCATCTAATCAAAACATCAAAATTTCATGAGAAACCGAACAAAAAAGATCTCAAAGTTATATGATTTTTTTATCGATAATTTTTGAGATCAAGTTGACATTTCCTTTACAAATTGCTAAAAATAACATAAGACATAATGAATCAGTAGGCGTAAAACTTGATGAGAATTTTCTACATCGCAAAATGAAACTAATTCGTAATTTTATGTTTTATGCACCTGAATTTTGCGATCAATATAAGAGTGAAACCAAAATTGACATAATAACAAACAAAAAAGTTCGTCTTCGATGGTAAACAATGTTTCGCTTTTTTACCTTAATTTGTCGGTACCACTCTTAACAGCAACCTTAGATGCAAGTATTCGACAGGGTTACGTGGAGTACAACGAAACTAACACAAGACCGCCGCTTTGCTGCTTTTTTCCTTCGGTTCGGCTTTGCCTTCCTGAACGCTGAGTGCAAGATCTCGACTCCGCTGAAGGACAAGGGTCCAAAAATTCAATGACCTAACTTTAGAGGGCCTTTAGAGGACACGCAATGCGTGTAAAAGTATATGCGATGCGTTTCGAGGGGTACAGGAGGGTAGGGAGGGGGGGATATACATCGCGTTTCTCCTGCTTTTATCGCGTCGTCTCGCTTCCTCTCTGGTGTTTGCCGTCTCTCGTCTCGTCGGCCGTACGGCATTTTTTCTGCGGTGCAGGTTTTCTTGTTTACCTACAGAGGCGTACATACAAGCAGGAGAAAATAAAACAGTTTTTTTTTATATAATTGATAAATTTCTAATCTTATTAAATTAAAAGGATGGTAATTAACCAATCATAAAAATTACAAAATTGATCCTTTTGTGACAGAAATTTCGAATTTACCATAATTTTTTGAAATAAATTTTGACTTCACATCAGAGAATCTTCCATAACTTTGTAAAAAACAATTATACGCCTATTAGACCAGTGCAGATAGCTTTGAAAATGGTAAAAAGTGAAATAAAATAATAGTAGGATGAAACCTATTGGAAAAGGAAGAGAATATAACAAACATGAAAGGGAAAATAATTTACAGGCGCTCTGGGGTCGGGAAGTGGAAGTGGGGGAGTTTTTAAGGGTAGAAAACTGTTTATCTCGATGAAAACTTACCTTTTTATGTCCCAATTTTTTTGTTTTAAAATATTTATTTTTTTAAGCTTATTTTGACTTAATATCGAAAAAGCAGTCTAATTTTCAATCGAAAATTCTCACGTCAAAATATCTGCTTTTTTAAAAAACTCGATGGGCTTTTTGTTCGTTGAAATCTCTACTTTTTGATGGTGTGAAAAAAAATACATTACTATGGTAAATGTTATCAAAAAATGCAAATAAGAAACGAACAAACTCCGAATTTCTTTTTTTTTAAATCATCATGTACAATTTTGAGCTATTTATTTAAATTTATACTTTAATTACTCGAAAAACGTAAGATTCCGTGTTACATTGATAAACAAAAGAGTAATTAAAGTATAAATTTAAATAAATACCTCAAAATTGTACATGATGATTTAAAAAAAAAATTCGGAGTTTTCTTCGTTTCTTATTTGCATTTTTTGAGAACATTTACCATAGTAATGTATATTTTTTTTTTCACACCATCAAAAAGTAGAGATTTCAACGAACAAAAAGCCCACCGAGTTTTTTAAAAAAGCAGATATTTTGACGTGAGAATTTTCGATTGAAAATTAGACTGCTTTTTCGATATTAAGTCAAAATAAGGTTAAAAAAATAAATATTTTAAAACAAAAAAATTACAGAGTGTTTGGGACATAAAAAGGTAAGTTTACACCAAATTTCGTGAAAAAAAATTAATTTTTGTAAAAGATAAAAATAAAAAACTAAAAACTTGGTTATTTGAATTTTTCACATAAATTTTGAGGTTATGTGAAAAAAGTGTAAATACAAAAGTTGTAGATCTTTTTATTACCTACAACTTTGCCATTTAACTTTTTTCGAAATCGAGATAAACAGTTTTCTACCCTTAAAAGCTCGCCCCCTTACACTTCCCGACCCCAGAGCGCCTGTAAATTATTTTTCCTATCATTTTTGTCATATTCTCTTCCTTTTTCAATGAGTTTCATCCTACTATTATTTTATTTGGTTTCAAAAATTATCTGCACTGGTCTTCTCTTCTCATAAAATTTTACATCTATTGCGTTATTTGTTTGTCTTTTAATTGCTACAAAATTTCAAAATCATGTTGCGTTAGCAAACTTTGTTGAAATAATTTTGACTTATTGTCTTCAGAAAATCGTCCATAACTTTTTTAAAAAATCATACAACTTTGTGACGTTCTTTAATCAATTTCTCATTAAATTTAACGTCTTTTAAAGTATTTCTTTTGATCTAAAAAAACATTCTTATAATCGCTAGAAAATTACAAAATCATGTTAAATCTGGAAACGTTGTAGGAGTAATTTTAACTTTCTTCAAAAAAAAAAAAAGGCTGAGACGTTCTTTAATCGATTTCACATGTACGTCTAGGTATTTATTTTGACCCACAAAAAAATCTGACATTTTTTTAACAATATAAATTTTGACTTGTCTATAACTTTTTTCGAAAAAATACACTTTTGCCAAAAAAAATTTTTAGCAAACTTTGTAGAACAAATATGAACTTGACTTCATAATTTTCTTCTACGACTTTGAAACCATTTTATAAAGATTAGACTTAAATGTCGTATAAGGCACTCCACTGGCCTAGGCTATCGTATCAGACCCGAGAAATAATCTCCAAATAAATAAAAAAGTGGAATTTTGGAGGTCTTCGTCTTCCAGGCCAGATAAAATCCGTCGATTTACAGTAATGGTGCCAGTGCCAGCAGCTCGCATCTCTCAATTCACGGATGGATATTCACATTCTATACCCTTCCCCCTCACCCCCCACCCACCAATCTCTTCCGCCTCTTCGTATTTATAGGACAAGTTAGAAATAATTAAACAGGTCTAACTTTTTTTCGTTTCTTTACTTTCGTTTTGAGCATGTTTTTCGTTGTTCCTACGCACCTGTAGTCGAACACACTCTGATAGGCCTTAGAAGAAAATTAATGTGTGACACTAAAATACTTATGGGGCCATAGATATTTATTTAAATCTTTTGGAGAATTTTCGAGTAGAGGAAATGTTAGGGTACTAAAGAAAATATATGAATAAGATATATTTTCTAGTTTTTAGTAGATTTATTGCACTATATATTTTTCATAGTTGACAAAAAATTTTATAAGAAGTCAAATGGAAATGATTCCAAAATCGTACGATTTTTTGAAGAAAATTATGACCGATTTTCTGAATTTATGTCAATATATACAAAGTTTGCTAAAATGACATTGTTTGCAATTTTTTAGCATCTGTAAGAAATTTTTGTGAATCAAGACATCAATATAATTAGGCGTAAAATTTCATGAAAAATTATATTATTTTTTTGCAGAAAGTTATGGACAAATTTCTGAAGTCAATAAAATGGTTTTGAGAATTTCTAGTATTTGTAATCCCAAAATCGTATTTTTTTTTTTTTTAAAAAGTTACGATAGATTTTTTAAGGCAAGTACAAAATTTTTAAAAATAATAGTCTTAAAATTGTCTAGCGTTCAAAATTTTTATATACTTTATTAGACGTAAAATTTTATAAGAAAACAAAGGAAGATAGTTACAAAGTCGTCTAAATTTTTTGTAGAAAGTTATGGACAATTTTCTACAAAATTAATTTGGTCTTGGAATTTTTTACCGTCCGTTAAGTTTTTCTTTTGGCACATATACCTCCCTCGACATAAAAATTATGGGAAATCGAATGAAAATTTCCCCATAACAACAATCTTCGCTTGATTTGCAGTTGTTTTTATATCAAAAAAAGTTTCCAAATTTGTGAACGACATTTTTAAATTACGTAACTCTTTTTATGCAATGTGTACTTAATACTTTATCAAAATATTTGTTAAGTAATCAAGATATTTTTTGAATTACGAATAAAATGTTGATAACAACAATCGAAAATAGATAACAAACTGGGTCAACGCCCCTTGATATTATTTTATGAAAAAAATATGCATTAGCAAAAATACAGTAACTTTGAATTTTCAATTAGTTTTTTCACGTAATTCTTATTTTATTTTTGAAAAAAGTATTTTAATATCGTCGTTAACACGAATAAGTTAGAATTTACGGCAGTAAACAAGAAATTGGAAATTTTAAGTTTTATAATTTGATAAAAATTGATTTTATAAATAATCAAAAAATATTTTTTCATTTAAATATGAACAAAATTATCTTTTGTACAATACCCTCATCATTGTATAACGATTATCTTTATACAATGCCCTCATATAAAGTTTAAAAAACTACGAAATTTAGTTGTTATAGAAATCTTTTGAGTACGTTTCATTATTTTATCTTAACATAAATAGATGGCACTATTCTGCGGAATCTTTTAACTTTGATTTCTTACTAAGTAGATGGCGATTTCTTACTTCAGCTTTTACTAAGTAGATGGCCATTTCTTACTTCAGCTTTTACTAAGTAGATGGCACAATCTCTTTGAAAACTACTTTTTAAATAGAATACCACTAACATTGTATTTAATCCACATTTAATGTTACAAAATTGTTTATTATTTCTACTTTACCATTTATTGGGTTTACAACTAAATAAATATTGTAAAATTTAGAATTGCAGAAATCTTTTAGCTATGAATTGTTACTAAGCTTTTCATCAATAGATGTCAGAATATACAAATATACAATATACAAATTTTTGAATTATTCTAACTGCTCGTTTTGTTTAATAATATTTAAAAGGGTAATAAAAAATAGAAAAATAGGAAATATAGTTACTAAAGAAATCTTTCAACTAGGATTAGTTGCTATAGACCGTTGTCTGTAAAAAGTTACCTTTACAAAGACAACTTTTTAGCCATTGTATATCCTTATACAATGCTTTAGCTTTTTCTAATATATGTTAAAACTATTTAGACTAGTATTATACAATCTGGTAAATTATTTGAATTAATTTTTATTTACACAAACTCAAAACTACAAAAAAAAATATTTTAATGGGATATTTAATCTACGAAAATAGTAATTTATAAAATGGAGTCTCCCATCTATTGATTATATGATGAACTACAAAATAGTTTTAAAATTTTTGATAGATGGCAAAACACACCCAATATTTACTTCTGACGTCAGAGATCACCTCATTGAAACTTGTTATTTGATTCGTTGATTAAAATGTGATGATTTTTCCGAATGGGATTTTGTAAACAGAAAAATTGGAAATTTACAGTGGAATGGATGAAGTTTTACCAAATTTTTCGTCCCAGGACGATTTCGGTCAAATTCCAGACCTATCTGGGATAGACGGTAAGCAAAACATCAATAAATCTTTAAAATAAAAAAATACTTTTTAAATATCGTAGGTCTATTGAACCACTGCGAAAATGAATTACTAGATATATTCGGAAATGAAGCGTTATTAGACTTAGAAGATAATGATTTAATGGACTTTGGTGACTTGCAGTCTGATAACAATAGCACAGAACAAAAATATTCACCCTCTTTCAATAGTAAATCCCTATTTGAACCTCCTATCTATTCTACTCCTCCTTTAATAGATACTAGCCCCAAGTTCAGCCCTATAGCTTCCCCACCGGTCGTACAGAGCGTTCAGAACTTACAAAATATTCAGATTAAAAATGTTTCCCTTCCTGTTCAAAATTCCAGTCCTGTTATTATTTCATCAGCAAATAATCTGCATACGAGCCAGCCCTTAATTTATACCACGAATGTCCCTCTCCAAAACCAGCATATTATTTTGCAACAACGGGGAAGCAAACGGGGTAGTGGAAAGCAGAAAAATACATCTGTTTTGGTTCAGAATATACAACAGATTCCTGTTGAACAGATGCAACCTGTAGTACTGCAAGCTAAAATTATCAAGACTGATTCACAGGTATTATAGTTATTTGGTTAATTATTTTTGTGTCAAATCAGATCTGATGAACAAAATAAAATAAAGGAAGTAGAACTTGTACAACAATTCATTTCCCAGAATAATTACATTTAAAAATATTATTACTAGAATTTTGTATGGTTGTTTATTTTCATTATACTTTGTACTTTGTTGGGGATTGAGAACTATTCAATTTTTAAGAAAAAAAAACTATTGAAGGTAGAGCAAAATTTAGCATATAATATAATTTTTATTCAAGCAGAAAAAAATATTAATATTTGGAACTAGAGAAGAGGCTGTCGCAGGATATTAGAAGCGGACAGATTCTAAAATCTTGAGCCTCCAGAAATGACCTAAAATCAAAACATTGACCAGTTTTGTAATCTCTAGATGTGTGTGCAGAACTGGAACTAAAATAAAAAGAAATTATAAATTTTTGTTTGAGTTATGGCTATTAAAACAAAAAAAATATTTTCATAAAAAATTGGAAATGTCCAGTTGACAATGGCCTCTTCTGCAGTCTCAAATATAAAACTTTTTATTTTCTTTTGGTGATTTCAACGGGATTTTTACCTAATATATTAAGATATGAAAAAAGTTTCCAGTATCTATGGATAAAATGAACTGATTGTTTTTTCCCAAAAATCTTAGGTAATATCCCCGACAGTAATGTATACAACAACAGTCACAAATACCACCTCGCAACCCTTCCAAACTCTTTTAAACACCAACGGTATCCTCACCACAGGAATTCCGTTAGTGTTAGATGGGGAAAGTAAAGTGGCCATTAACCGAGTCCAGCCAATGAAAGAAAACAAAGTAAAAGAAGTAAAAAGGAGTGCCCATAACGCTATCGAAAGAAAATATAGAACTAGCATCAATGATAAAATCGTTGAATTGAAGAACATGATTGTAGGGGAGGACGCCAAGGTAAGTCTACCAATTACAGTGAGTTTGATGATTTATTTAATTAATATATTTCAGATGAACAAATCCGCCATCTTGCGCCAAACTATCGAATACATCCGTTTCCTTCAAAACTCCAACACTCGCCTGAAACAAGAAAACATGGCTCTCAAAATGGCATCCAGGCAAAGCTCTCTCAAAGATCTCCTCACAACGGGCGAATCCAAATACCGTCCCGAAGACACTCCCCCTCACTCCGATCACTCCTTCTCCCCGGAACATTCTTTGCCTAGCAGTCCTGAATATTCTACCAACATCAAGGAGGATAGCGAAGAAGAAGAAGAAGAAGAAGATTTATTACCAACTCGTAAAAAAGGGATGCTCGATAGCTCGAGGTTAACGTTGTGTATGTTTATGTTAGTAATGCTGGTTGTCAATCCGTTTAAGGTTGCTTTGAATAAGTACGCTAATGTGGACGACAGCAGGGGATTCGAAAGAAGAGGAATTCTATGTTAGTAGTACATTTTATATGCTTTTCGTAGGTATCTGATAAGATAAAAAATTAATTTTCAAAATGTTATTTTTTATTAGGGACAGAACCGGCTTCAGTGTCATTCTCTCCTTCTACACTCATTTTATGGTTCATAAACTTGGCGATATTGATATTTTGTTTGGTTAAAATGTTCGTGTACGGAGATCCAGTCATACCAGCACGATCTAAAGAGGCGCAAAAATTTTGGACACATCGTAGACAAGCCCAGGCCTATTTAAAAAGGGTAAGAAATTATTTTGGACGTTGGGTCGTCGCACGTATGAGATTATAATTTTTGTTGCAGGGCGAGAAACTTGAGGCGAAACAAGAACTTTTACGTTGCATACAAACTTATGGCATTACTTTACCCACCAGCAGGTTCGAGTTGTTCTTAAGTTTCTTTTGGCAACTCTTCAGACAAATAATGCATCGTCTTTGGATCGGTAGATGGCTCTCTAGACACACAGGAGGCTTTTTCGTTGATGGGTAAGTTGAATATCACACAAACATTTTCACAGCAGTGGGCAAAGTTGTGTGCTTATTTTAGAATGGCGAGATTTGAAGCACAAACTTCCTGTAAAGAACTCGCATTGGTATACAATGATTTACATAAAACTCAATTGGTGAGCGGAACAGATGAGACGTGCCACTGGATCGGACTAACAACTTGTCTGAGCGCTTTAAATTTAGCAGAAGCCGCAAATGGAAGAATAAAACCGGTCGATATGATTGATATTTACGTAGGAGTGGCTTTGAGGATTAAAGCCACTTTCCCAAGTTTCCTGCACTTCGTACAAAGGTAAAAAAGCCAGCATTGTACTGCACTTTAAGCAAAGACAAGACAGTAACAAAATTTCCTATTTTGACATTTGACAATCGATTTGTGACATTCAAATGAAGTACTTGATGCTTTTTTTATTATTTTTTATAGGTACTATTTGGGTTTAGCAAAATTATCATCTTTGAACTCTTGTGATGCGATTCCCAAACGTTTGCAGTGGTTATTTACTCCATACGGTTATAAATTCTTCATTTCCCACAAGTTTACGAACGACGTAAAAGGTCGGGATTTACCTTTCAGTTGCGTCGGCAACAGTGTCGATCCTCTAGCCATTCAAATGAAGGTAAACTATTTTTGTACCAAAATTTGGAAAAAAAAAATTAACCCACAAATTTGACTCGTTTTTAGATATATCGCGAACATCTTTTGGAAAAAACGTTTCTGATCCTGTTGGCTCCCGGCCAGAAAAGCGAAAACGGTCAGGAAAAAAGGACCGATATTAGTGATGCCCTCGTTTACATCGATTTACTCAGAGATAACGTCACTGTAGATGCTCGAACGGTTTTCGGTGCATATTCTGAACAAAGTAAGTCGAATTGTGACAAGCAATAGTTGACAAAATTGACGATTTATAACAATTTGCAGGTTATCAAGACAAAGTAGCCCAGTGGTGGATGACGTTCTTGTCTGTAGCGTGCCATTGGTTGTTGGGAGATCAGGATATCGATCATTTGTATAAAAAAATCGAAATGATCCCGGAACATTTAGCGTCCTTGAACGATCCTTTGCCCAAATCGATCGTAGCGGCTTTTGTAACTAGAAGAGGTTATTTGACGCCCAATTCTAAAACGAACTCCAAGAATGTTTTGTTGCAGTGCGATTATGCTAGCCATTTGTTAGCAGATAGTTTGACGTTCACTGTTTGCAAAAAAAAGGACAATATGGTATTGGTAAGTATCAAAAATACCATTACTTTTTTATTCAGGTGCATCAGAAGAAAGAAAAAATTCATAGCTTTTTTGTTCGATTAGACCGCACGAAGCTGATTGGAGATTCGTGATTAGCGACCCAAAATTAGTCTAAAAAACAATATGCCCCGATAATAGAATTTTTCCACATTGGTAAATAATGGTGGGAACTTTGACAGCTAATGAGCAGATGAGTTTCCCGTAAACATCCTCATTCCCCTTAAAAAACTGCAGGGTCCTTTCGAAGGAAAAATTGCCGGCTAGTAAAGATTTCGTATGAAAATTTGGCTCAGCCGATAGGAACTTCGGGAATTTTTTACGAAAATTAGAGCAGTGGTTAGAAATTCCGTACAAAAATTGGCTGACAGTTTGACGTTTAAAAAGAAGTTATTTTTATAGTACACAGTATCATAAAGTTTTAATCTCATTATCCATTCATTTTATTCCATGAGTGTCTAAAAAAAATGGTATGGCTTTCTCGATTCAAGGAGGAAGGTGACATTTAATTTGTGATTTCTTAAGGTGCATTGTGGTTGCATTGCATGTATTTGAGTAGTGCAATGTTTCTCCAGTGCAACATAATAAATCAAATGAACTACTCAACCACTTCAACCTAGGAGGTAAAATTGCACCATTTAGTCACAATTCGAACTTGGTAATGATAAAATTTGATCGTAATGTCTTGTATTTTAGTTGGCCCAGTTACTGGTTTGCGATTGGCTTTTGGAAACTAGAACTTCGTTGTGGGAGGATTGCGTAGATAATGGATTGAAAACGCCGGTTTCTAACTGGGTTTTGTCTTCATTTCAAGCAGATTTGATGTCTTTAAGGTCTTTAGCCGAACATATACCAGTAAGGGTTTTCGTAATATGCACATGTAACTTTTCAATTAATAAATTATTTGTTTGCAGAGCGCGTTGTCGAGAGTGTTCTTATACGAAGCTACAGCTAGATTGATGGCTGGCGCCGCCCCTGGAAGGACACAGCAACTTTTAGACAGAAGTTTGCGGCAAAGGCATGCCAAATCTTCCATTATATGCGGAAAAAGTAAGTGTAGATTAATTAATAAATAAATACACACACATCTGTTACGTTTTCCAACACTATAACTTTATCTGTGCATAAATTTTACTTTGACAGCCGACAAGTGACTGACATATTTGTAATTTTTTAAGGTGACAAGAATCAGCAAGACTTGGGAGGGGAAAGGCAACATGCTGCTGCTCTTTACATGGCCTGCAAGCACCTTCCTGGGCCTCTTTTATCTTCTCCAGGCGAGAGAGCCGGAATGTTGGTGGAAGCCGCCAAAACATTGGAGAAAATTGGAGATAAAAAGAGATTGAAAGATTGCTACGAGTTTATGAAAACTCTCGGTACTAGTGCTGTTAATATTTAGAATTAGTTATTTAAAGTGTATAAAAAAACTTGGTAATAGTGGTAGTAGTTTTGTCGGATATGGTACAACAAATTGATTGATTGAGGGTGAGATTGATTGTGACAATAAGTGACAACCCGCCACTCACAACTATTATGATACAAAAAACTACAGCATCTATTCTCACTGTGATATTTTTATTGTAGGTTTCTATCGTCGCCACAGATGATAACTTTAAAAGTTTGTTTTTAAGTTATATTGCTTGAATCTGTAATCATGTTTTATTTTCTATATCGTTAGTTATTTATCGTATTTTAACATATATTTACTGTATTGTACTATAAGTAATTTTAATTGTTGGTCATAGTTACGTGTCTAAATACATAAATATAAATATGGAAAAAAAAAGAGCCTTTTCAACAACAAATTACCGTACCAAAAATTACCCGTAGACAGTGCCGGCCTAAGAGCAAAATATTGTGTGTGCAAGAATGAGTTTTGGCGCCCATTACAAAGAAAATGGGTATACACACCCGTCTAAAATTTTGAAAAATTTCAGTATAATATACTAAGTATATATTTAAGTTTGCTGGATTGAAAATGGCGGAGAGCTATATTCTGGTCTTAAACTTTGGCTAGTCACCGAGAGATGGCATACTAGGAAAGTAATCTGTAAGACTGGTTGCCTATATAGTAATAAACTGATTGTCTATTATATATTCCACAATTTCTGTCCAAAATTCTGATTTCTGTATGTTAAACAGGAAATTCGCCCAAAAAGTGAAGTGAAAAAATCTCTTTCAAAAACTTTAAACGCAAATCTCGGAAACGGAATGGGTATAAAAAATATTTCTGGATTTTTCTGGTGTTGATAGAGACAAAAAAATGGTTATTTAAATGAAAGTCTTTCAAAATCATAAACCAATTTATATTGCAAATACAAACATACATTCTACCAGGTACAAAAATGTTGGGTCTGTTAAAAAATAAGCAATTTTACATAATGCTCAACAACAACGTGGGTATGATTTACTTACACTTTCATAATCATTTAGTACTTCTTCATTTTGGTATAAATAACGGCGATTACAATTAAAAATATTTACAATATATATATATATATATATAATAAATATATTATGGTACGATCAGACCCAAATAATAAAAAATAATATTACATCTATAAAAACATCCTTAAATACTGGGTGTTCAAAATGATGCTCAAAACTCAACAACCAAACAATATATTTTGTCAACTGCTGACAAATGACCTTTGAAAATGAAAAAAAATTACGTTTTAAAATTGTTAATAAGAAAATAAAGCTGCCGATCTAGCAGAAAAATAACTTGAGTGAGTTGAGAATTTTTGAGCCATAGGTAATACCACCAACATTTTTTCTTAACATGTAATACATACCAAAAAATGAATTTTGGTCTATTTTCAGTACATATACTATAGACCACTATCAGAGCTCATAGGGAATTGAATGCATTGGTATAGGAAAACGGATAGATGATGTAGGTTACCGCAATTTAAAAAAGCTTTCATCGCCGCGATATGTAGTTAAAATTAATTGTAAAAATCTCTATTAAGTTCCTATACGTAGAATTATTAAAAAAAAAAAAGAAAAAAACTCTTGATGGAGAGCCTGCCTTCAATTGAACGACCAAAGTATCCGCCGTATTTGACGTTTATCCACCGACAATAAAAAATCTTCATCGCGGCGACATCACCCTCCCCCGTCCCATTATCGTAGTTTCTTTTCTACCACATCGAATTATCCTTGTATCCTGTTAGTGGTCTAGTAGTATATCTACTATTTTCAAATAAATAAATTATATAAAGAAAAACATTTTCTATAAACAACAACAACATAAATAAAAATTAAAATATTTCGAAAAATTGATCTAAAACTTGGACATTTCACACTAGACCAGTGCAGATAGCTTTGAAAATGGTAAAAAGTGAAATAAAATAATAGTAGGATGAAACTCATTGGAAAAGGAAGAGAATATGACAAAAATGATAGGAAAAATAATTTTCTGGCGTTCTGGGGTCGGGAAGTGGAAGAGAGGGAGTTTTTAAGGGTATAAAACTGTTTGTTTATCTCGATTTCCGGCAAAACTAAAAGTCCTATGGAAAAAAGTTCAATGGCAAAGTTGTAGGTAATAAAAAGATCTACAACTTTCGTATTTACACTTTTTTCACATAACCAAGTTTTTGGTTTTTTATTTTTATCTTCTACAAAAATTTAAAAATATTTATTTTTTTAACCTTATTTTGACTTAATATCGAAAAAGCAGTATAATTTTCAATCGAAAATTCTCACGTCAAAATATCTGCTTTTTTAAAAAACTCGGTGGGCTTTTTGTTCGTTGAAATCTTTACTTTTTGATGGTGTAAAAAAATATACTCGAAAAACGTAAGATTCCGTGTTACATTGATAAACAAAAGAGTAATTAAAGTATAAATTTAAATAAATAGCTCAAAATTGTACATGATTTAAAAAAAAAGAAGAGTTTTCTTCGTTTCTTATTTGCATTTTTTGAGAACATTTACCATAGTAATGTATATATTTTTTTCACACCATCAAAAAGTAGAGATTTCAACGAACAAAAAGTCCATCGAGATTTTTAAAAAAGCAGATATTTTGACGTGAGAATTTTCGATTGAAAATTATACTGCTTTTTCGATATTAAGTCAAAATAAGGTTAAAAAAATAAATATTTTAAAATTTTTGTAGAAGATAAAAATAAAAAACCAAAAACTTGGTTATTTGAATTTTTCACATAAATTTTGAGGTTATGTGGAAAAAGTGTAAATACAAAAGTTGTAGATCTTTTTATTACCTACAACTTTGTCATTTAACTTTTTTCCATAGGACTTGTAGTTTTGTCGGAAATCGAGATAAATAGTTTTCTACCCTTAAAAACTCCCCTCTTCCACTTCCCGACCCCCAGACCGCCTGTAAATTATTTTTCCTATCATTTTTGTTATATTCTCTTTCTTTTCCAATGGGTTTCATCCTACTATTATTTTATTTGGTTTCAAAAATTATCTGCACTGGTCTACACATTGGATACCAAAAGAAAAAGAAAATTACTATTACATTCTGATATAAAGCCAACAATTTCAATCTCGTCCTGAACACGGACTCGTATTATATGGAATGTTTTTCTAAATTAACATAAATTTATGTAATTTTTAACAAAATAAGGCACACATACAATTAGAATCGAATTTTTGCAAACTAATTAACTATATTTTTTTAATATCAGATAAACAACTCTAAAAACAATTGTTTCGGTATAGTTTAACAGGCAGCACGTCAAATTCTGACAGACATATGACAGCGCCATTTCATTTTCATTTTACCTGTCTTACTTTCGTTTGTTTTGCTACCCCTTCTGTTTTATTAGAAAGAATTGTATAAAAGTTTCATAAAGGAGACATTTGTTGATTTTACAATAAAAAAATCAGTTAAGTACAAAAAAAGTGACTTTTTTTTTGAAAAAATAACCATCAACAGTCTTCGATTTAAAAGATGCACCTAAAAAAACAGAAATTATCTATTTCGAAATACTCAAGTCACACTTTTTGCGTTTATGATTTCTTACAGCAAAACACTGTACAAAATAAAACACTTCCTACCTTTCGAACGTTCATAAATATTATACAAAAACTCTTAATAACAAGAGATCTTTAGTATTGTGTATACAGTACCTAGTATAGTTCCAAAAAAAACAACAAATTTCGTTGCACCTCAAAATATTTATACTTTGCTTGCCAAAAACCACTTTCAATGATAAAAATCCGCCGTCCTCCGTCAAATAATGAAATGTGACAAGTGAACGATGACTAGTGACAGATGAAGGATATTAAGTGACAAATAAAGTGAAAATTGACGGATAAATAACGACAGGTCATGAACGAAGAGTTAAAAATGCAGATTTAGATCGAAATAATGTTTAATTTTTGGAATAAAGTTGAGCTTTTCGCTTCCGATTGGCCAGCATATCATAAAATGGGTTATGACTGATGCTCTGAGTCAGTCTATGCATCCATTCTCTCCGTTCGTCCTCACTGCTCGCAGACATTCTATATACAGTGTGTTTGCCCTCGACGACTTTCCCCTCGGAGTCCGTTTTGCAGGCTTTTATGAATTCGGCGCCCCCACTCGCGTATAATTCGAAACAAAATTGTTTTTGTCGGTCGTAGCACTCGCGAATTGAAATGTTTTCTAGCGGGATGATACCTCGCGGTTCTTTGTCTGTGGTGTATTCGAAATAGTAGAGACAGTTGTCGTTGAGGATGAACCATCGACGCTTCCAGGACTTGTAGCGACCTCCTTGTTTCCAAAGCCAACCTTCTTTGTCTGGATTGAAGAAGGTGTGCATCAGATCGTTGCCATCGTCTTCGGGGATTTTAAACGGTTCGGATTTGATACTGTCATAAAGGCTCTAAAAAAAATTCGCGCGTTAAAAATTTTTAATTTTGAAATAAATAAATTCTGCCTTACCACCAGCAGCTCCCTGGGCAAGTCTTGTCCCTGATTGATGCCCCTGTTCATGTTAATAAATTGTTCTATCGTGGGTTTTTCCTTAACGCTGGGATTGTGCAAACTCGTATTGAGCATGATGATGGCGAACGAGAGGACGTAACAGGTATCGGAATTTTCGAAAATATTATTGTCTCCCTGACATTCGCAATACCTTTTCGCGAAACATTCCATCATCCTATCAATCTTTTGCGCTTCTCCGGGGAGACGAAAACTCCACAAAAATTGTCTGAAATAATTTTTTTTTGTTAAAACATTTCGCCAATTTTAAATTTTCTTAAAGCCTTTTTAGACCAGTGCAGATAATTTTTGAAACCAAATAAAATAATAGTAAGATGAAACTCATTGGAAAAGGAAGAGAATATAACAAAAATGATAGGAAAAATAATTTACAGGCGCTCTGGGGTCGGGAATTGGAAGAGGGGGAGTTTTTAAGGGTAGAAAACTGTTTATCTCGATTTCCAGCAAAACTACAAGTCCTATGGAAAAAAGTTAAATGGGAAAGTTGTAGGTAATAAAAAGATCTACAACTTTTGTATTTAGACTTTTTTCACATAACCTCAAAATTTATGTGAAAAATTCAAATAACCAAGTTTTTGGTTTTTTATTTTTATCTTTTACAAAAATTTATTTTTTTTCACGAAATTTGGTGTAAACTTACCTTTTTATGTCCCAAACACTCTGTAAATTTTTTGTTTTAAAATATTTATTTTTTTAACATTATTTTGACTTAATATCGAAAAAGCAGTCTAATTTTCAATGGAAAATTCTCACGTCAAAATATCTGCTTTTATAAAAAACTGGGTGGGCTTTTTGTTCGTTGAAATGTCTACTTTTTGATGGTGTAAAAAAAATATACATTACTGTGGTAAATGTTCTCAAAAAATGCAAATAAGAAACGAAGAAAACTCCGAATTTCTTTTTTTTAAATCATCCTGTACAATTTATTTATTTAAATTTATACTTTAATTATTCTTTTGTTTATCAATGTAACACGGAATCTTACATTTTTAGAGTAATTAAAGTATAAATTTAAATAAATAGCTCAAAATTGTACATGATGATTTAAAAAAAAAAGAAATTCGGAGTTTTTTTCGTTTCTTATTTCCATTTTTTGAGAACATTTACCATAGTAATGTATATTTTTTTACACCATCAAAAAGTAGAGATTTCAACGAACAAAAAGCCCACCGAGTTTTTTAAAAAAGCAGATATTTTGACGTGAGAATTTTCGATCGAAAATTAGATTGCTTTTTCGATATTAAGTCAAAATAAGGTTAAAAAAATAAATATTAAAAAAAAAAAAAAAATTACAGAGTGTTTGGGACATAAAAAGGTAAGTTTACACCAAATTTCGTGAAAAAAATTTTTTTTTGTAAAAGATAAAATTAAAAAACTAAAAACTTCTTCTTCTTCAATTCTTTTTATGGGCTGTGCCAAAAACTTGGTTATTTGTATTTTTCACATAAATTTTGAGGTTATGAAAAACTGATTTAACAATTAATTAAAGTTCGATCCAATAAAATATATACCGGATTCATTCAAAATATAGGAGTGTGATTATACATTTTAAAATATTACGATTTGATCCAACTTGCTCTAATAAAATGTTGCTAGTAAAGAATATACAGGGTGTTAAAGGTTAAATTTTAAGGTTTATTTTTTGCAATAACTTTAACGTTTTTGGATATGCATACATAATAATTTGGAACGGAGGTTTTTGGGAACGATAAATCATAATCTAGTACCTAGGTGCTTCGATGTAATTTGTAGAGGGCGCTAGTTAGTCCACATTTGTGGCATAAACTTTTTTGGTTTTTAAGTTAGCGCTATTTTTGTAAAAGAATATTAAAGCCACGTTACTTTAGTAGAAAAAAAAGTATACTTGTTATTAACCTTAAAACTTAACGGTTTACGAAATAATCGCATTTTAGGGATCAGCTGCATGTACACTGTTCGGCAAAAATTTTTTTTTTCTGGCCCTGACAACATTCTTGCTGATTCTTATGTAAAATGACTTGCTGAATCCGAATATGACCTCAATTTTCCCCCATCACCCACCGTTTTTTTTCATTCCGCCAAATTATGGAAGTGATAAAAATAGGTGAGGGCCAGAAAAAATTTTTTTTTTTGCCGACCAGTGTAATCATGCACCTGATCCCTAAAATTCGATTATCTCGTAAATCGTTAATAACAAGTATGCTTTTTCTACTAAAATAACGTGGATTTAATATAATTTTACAAAAATAGCGCTAACTTAAAGAGCAAAAATGTGGCCTAACTAGCGCCCTCTACAAATTACATCGAAGTAGGTACCAGATTCTGATTTCTCGTGCCCAAAAACCCCCAGTTCCAAATTTTTACGTATACATATCCAAAAACACATATCCAAACAGATATTGCAAAAAATAAATCTTAAAATTGAACATTTAACACCCTGTATATTCCTTATTAGCAACATTTTATTAGAGCAAAATGGTTCGAATCGTAATATTTCAAACTGCGGAATCTACCATATTTCTATGTACAATTACTTAAGAACCGTCCTGTATATTCACAACAAAAACATTTAAAAAAGCTTAAAATTTGAAAAATAAAAATAAAGAGCACAAAAAAATGAAGTTTTGTTTAATTTTTATTTATTTTTTTTGACAATATTTTTGACGTGAGAATTTTCGATTGAAAATTAGACTGCTTTTTCGATATTATGTCAAAATAAGGTTAAAAAAATAAATATTTTAAAAGAAACTTACAGAGTTTTTGGGACATAATAGTTTACATCAAATTTCGTGAAAAAAAATTTTTTTTGTAAAAGATAAAAATAAAAAACCAAAAACTTGATTATTTGAATTTTTCACATAAATTTTGAAGTTATGTGAAAAAAGTGCAAATACAAAAGTTGTAGATCTTTTTATTACCTACAACTTTGCCATTTAACTTTTTTCCATAGGACTTGTAGTTTTGCCGAAAATCGAGATAAATATTTTTCTACCCTAACTCCCCCTCTTCCACTTCCCGACTCCAGAGCGCTTGTAAATTATTTTTCCTTTGATGTTTGTTATATTATCTTCCTTTTCCAATGGGTTTCATCCTACTATTATTTTATTTCACTCTTTACCATTTTCAAAGCTATCTGCACTGGTTTATTTATCAAATAGTATTGTCAGCTCTTCTAATTAATTGTTCAATAGATTTATGATTTTTTTTGGAACTTTTTTCTTACCTTAAAGCCTGTACCAGTATTAAATCAGTAAAATCGTGCAATTCGACGAAAGATTGAAGCACCTGTTCGTTAAAATCATTCTTCTCTCCCAAATAGTCCCCAATGGCAGTTTTATTGAGTCCTTCGCCCTTATGCAAGAATTGGGCTACGCTTTCGGGAGTGTTCTGTAACAGGCCCTTTTCTATCAGGTACTCGATTCCTTTTTTTGGATCCATATTGAACTTTTTCCGACCTATCGACATCATTTTGGTCTTGTTGCTGTTTTTGCCCTCCTCACCTGAGTCGAGGGACTCCATTTCTGAGACAACTTCGCACAGGTCATCTTTGAGTTGCTGTAACAAAAAGAAAACATTTAAAATAATACTTTTTATGACTTGAAGGTCGATAATTTCTTTCAAAAAAAAAAAAAAAATAATGCGACCATTCTAATTCTATTACCCATAATATTTTACGTCTAGCATTTTTTTTTCGTTCCAAACCAATTTCTTATGACCGCTAGAAAATTCCAAAACCATTTAAATTTAAATTTTTCAGAAAATCCTCCATAATTTTAATTAGATTTCTCATCAACTTTTACGTGTGATAAATTGTTTATTTTGAGTACCCAAGAAAGTTCCAAAACCGTGGTAAGTATTCTCGTAGACTTTGTAAAAGAAGTTATGACTTGACTTCAGAAAATCGTCCAAACTTCATATAATAATAATAATAATCATAACTCCCTTCAATGTCAGATAATATATAATATGTTGTTTCAAACAAAAACCCCAAAGTTATTTTATAATTAAAAAATAATTAATGAGTAAAATAAAGAAAAGAAGACTAACCATTAATGCAATTGTAAATTATATGCTATAAAATATTTGTCATTTTAAAAAAAGGCTGAAAAAAACTCCTGGCAGGTATTTTTTAGAAACTACAAATTTTCCTATTTTTTTTTTTTAATATTTAATAGAGAAAGTATTTTTTTATTAACCGCACCAAAAAATTTAGGATGTAATTTTATAAATAAAAATACAAGGTAAGTCGTAACTACTAACACAAATATTTGCGCAGTTGTTACGTAAAACTTTAATTTATTTATTTCTACTTGTTTTTTGTGTTAAATCTGACAAACAAATACCCATAAAGTGTGATATACTCAATAATACGCTAATTCCAAAAAGTTGTTTTTTTATCCATATTTATGGATAATCAGATTTGTACATTAATTAAAAATCGTAAATCTGAAACACGGGTACGTAATATTAGTAGAAATTTCCATAAAGTAAATCGCAGTAAAGAATAATTTTCGTAAATGCTATATTTACAATTTAATTACCCATATTTTATGTAATAATTGGCATGGATGTTATTGATACAGTGTGGAAATCAAAACGTGCCCCTCCCCTGCTGCAACAGTTATTGAAAAAAATATTGAGAAACGCTCGAAACAGGTTCATTATTGTAGATGTGCTACCATCTATGGTAAGAAGAGAGTATTGACATTAAATTTTGACTGAATCTAGTTAAGATGTCACTCTCTTCTTTTTTATCCCTTTCAGAGATTAATACAAAGTGAGTAAACCAGTAAGGAATTTTAATTTATTAGATTCGACATCCTAAGACCGGTTTCTGTCTTTCGACTTCATCAGTTAGGCTTTTCGAATCCAATAAAAAAAATTCCAAACTCGTACAAGTCAATAGCGATATCCGCTATAAGATAACATTTTTAGATGTGCTACCATCTATGGTAAGAAGAGAGTATTGACATTAAATTTTGACTGAATCTAATCAAGATGTCACTCTCTTCTTTTTTATCCCTTTCAGAGATTAATACAAAGTGAGTAAACCAGTAAGGAATTTTAATTTATTAGATTCGACATCCTAAGACCGGTTTCTGTCTTTCGACTTCATCAGTTAGGCTTTTCGAATCCAATAAATAAAATTCCAAACTCGTACAAGTCAATAGCTATATCCGCTATAAGATAATATTTTTAGATGTGCTACCATCTATGGTAAGAAGAGAGTATTGACATTAAATTTTGACTGAATCTAGTCAAGATGTCACTCTCTTCTTTTTTATCCCTTTCAGAGATTAATACAAAGTGAGTAAACCAGTAAGGAATTTTAATTTATTAGATTCGACATCCTAAGACCGGTTTCTGTCTTTCGACTTCATCAGTTAGGCTTTTCGAATCCAATAAATAAAATTCCAAACTCGTACAAGTCAATAGCTATATCCGCTATAAGATAACATTTGTAGATGTGCTACCATCTATGGTAAGAAGAGAGTATTGACATTAATCTCTGAAAGGGATAAAAAAGAAGAGAGTGACATCTTGATTAGATTCAGTCAAAATTTAATGTCAATACTCTCTTCTTACCATAGATGGTAGCACATCTAAAAATGTTATCTTGTAGCGGATATAGCTATTGACTTGTACGAGTTTGGAATTTTATTTATTGGATTCTAAAAGCCTAACTGATGAAGTCGAAAGACAGAAACCGGTCTTAGGATGTCGAATCTAATAAATTAAAATTCCTTACTGGTTTACTCAGGTTCATTATTGTTTTTCGTCCTCTTTTGATCTACATTTTCGCCTTCAAGGGCTGTGAAATTTTTTTTAATTTTTATACAATTTTTGATGTATTTTTTTTCGCATCTATTTACCGATAGATTTTTTAATGAAAATAGCGTTGTGGCTTAATCATAAGATACGCTATAAGTTGTAAAACTCTACAGGATGTTATTCTTGTATTGATTTTGTGACAACATAGTTAAAATTGTAACATATCAAAAAACAATTCGTGAAAAATGTTAATCATGGGTCCGGGAAACGTTTGTTAAAAATAGTTTCGTGAAAATTACGGCCACCATAATTGATGTTGAAAATATTCTCTAAGGGGATATTTAAAATAAGGGAATTGATGCATCATAATAACAAGTCTAAAGAACGCTAATAAACATTGATTGGTCAATATAGTCACGAAACCGCCACTCATACTAGAGTGAGTAGTTATAAATAGCAAAATCTAAAAATATACATAGTTGAAATGCATTAGAGAGTAAAGTAGTCGGGGCAATACTGAAAGCAGTGCGACTTTTTAACGATGTCGTAAATATATTTATAATAAAGAGCTGGCAAGTGTTGAAAAAGATTAAAAAGATCTTCCGCCATAATGTGCAGCTTGAACTTGTATATAATTTCTTTTTCTACATCCGGAATCAAAATTAAGTTAAACAAATGTATAATTATTTTGTCATCATCGGTTTGGTTGAAAATAACAAAAAAGACGATTTATTGAAGGCAAGTCTAAATTTCCACTACCACGTTTGCTAAAATAACAGATTTTTTTTTGAATTACAATAAATACCTCACTAGACGTAAAATTTCTTGGAAAAAAGATTAAAAGGTTCCAAATTCGTATGTTTTTTTAAAAGAAATTTCTTCTGCTAAGTTTACTATAATATATTTTCTGGCCAAACATAAAAGTAACGTAATATTTCCTTTAACTTTCTCTATAATATGACTAAATCTAAACTCTATATTTTCAGATGCATTTCACAACATTTTTTTTTTAATAATTCGGGTGAATATTTAAAAACGTTTAATATTTCTTATTAAAGCTATATTTCTTTAAAAAAATCACGTTAATATAAAACGAGATCATAAATAATGACATTTTATTTCGGTAAGCTTTTAAAACCAATATTTATGCCGTAAGTTATTTGAATTTTTATTTATTTATGATATTTTGAATACAACTAATATTTTAATTTAATCGATATATCGTTGAACTTGAATATTATCAAAATATTTTTAACAAACACAGACCGGAAAGTAGACGGAATCGAAATAAACATTTATAAAAAAAATTATCAATTTAAAATAAATAATACATATTATAGGGTATACCAAAATATTAACCATTTTAAATAGAATAACAACCAAATACTATTCAAACACTATATATATATATATATATATACAGGGTGTATGGAATCGTCAATATTTTAATCAAAGGTTCAGGACCTCGAAATATTAATATTTTACTAAATAACTCTGTGTCAAATGTTATCTACTACTAAGATGTTGAAGATAAAATTTATTTTTCATTTTTTTGCAATAATTTCTTTATTATTTAATATATTGACTTGACATTTGGTATGGTTATATTTTTAAGTTAGTAAATCATAAGCGTGTTATCAATTTTGAGATTAGATAAAGAGGGCGCCACCTACACTATACTGGATTAATTATCTTTTTTTTTTATTCCTGGTTTCTTTTGATTTTTTTTTCAAGTCTTTATGTCACACTGTGTAAATTTGAACAAAAAAGGTATAAGTACTTGTTTTAATAGCATAAATTCAGCCCATTTCTAGATATTTGCATTTAAAATATTCTAGCCACATGTATCTATTTAATTTAATTAACATATTTCAACATATTAGGATTTGAAACTAAAATGAAAATATACAGCTGTCAAATAATTAATTGTTAGATGTACTTTGTTCACTAAATTCCACCAAAGTAGGTAATGAAACTGATACGACACAACCATTTCTCTAATTCAGAAATGAGAGATATCATTTGTGTTTATGCACAAATAAATTTTTCTGGACTTGCTGCTGTCATCTAACAATTAATTATTTGACAGCTATACATTTTCATTTTAGTTTCAAAGCCTACTATGTTGAAATATGTTAAAGTAAATTAAACTGGCTGGAATACTTTAAATGCAAATATCTCTAAATTAGCTGAATTTATGCTATTAAAACAAGTATCCCTTTTTTATTCAAATTTACAGGGTGTATCATAAAGATTTGAAAAAAATTCAAAAAAGCCCAGGAATAAAAAAAATTGATACTTATCTTCATCCAGTAGAGTGTAGGTGGCGCCCCTTTTATCTAATCTCAAAATTGATAACACGCTTATGATTTTCTAACTTAAAAATATTACCATACCAAATTTCAAGTCAATATATTAAATAATAAAGAAATTATTGCAAAAAAAACTAAAAATATCTTAGTAGTAGGTAACATTTGACACAGAGTTATTTAGTAAAATATTAATATTTCTAGGTCCTGAACCTATGATTAAAATATTGACCATTCCTTATGGATACACCCTGTATAAAAAATCATTAAAAGTTACAAATAATAATGAAGCAAAAAACATCAAATCTACTGAAATTAAATTAACATGCACTTATCAAAACAAAAAAAAATCGTGATTTTAAAAAATATTCTAATATACAAGGTGATCTGCTTTTTATAAATACACCTTTGAAACTCAGGAACTAGATACCTGATCGCAAGTTACTTAGGATGTGCTTAGAAAAAGCGAATCATACTGTAGTATATATAAAATAAATATTTTTTATAATTTTTTACGACTTTTACTAGCGTTTTAAGCCTCATACAGCCAAGCCAAGCCATAACTTCGTGTCATTTCTTGAAGAAGAAAAAAAAAACAGCACAAAAGAAACAATCTTTCAAATAAGGTGTTGCCAAATCTCTTACCCCGTTCGAACAAGGACAGCAGGATTGTAGGATATTGTGAACAACGAAAGAAGCACACACACGTACACACGAACACATGGAAGAAGGGTAAGACCAGTACCACTACGAACAAAAATGAATAATACTAAAAATTTTAACGGCACCACACAAATAAAATTACTGCACACCGAAAACGAAGACAATTAATTGTTTTTCTTTTACATTTAGGCGTATTTGATTCAGAATGGAATGGTAAAAATAAAAAAAAAACAGCAACGGATGTATTGTGTCGCGAATTGTAACAACTGACTGATGTTTTATTTTGTGTCTCGTCGAAACCTTCTAATAGGATTATGTAAGACGTATTGTGATAAGCGTTTGTCTGTTTTTTTGCTGCAGAGTTCGATTTTTTTGGGGGAAAAATACATTCCTGAACGGTGATTTCATTGTGGTCACCCTTGCGACAAGAATAAAAGTGGGTAAAATTTTACTATTGGGGCTCAGCCCCAATTTTGATGAGATATTTTTTTTTAGACTAATTTTGGTCTCAACCCGATCGGTTCCATACGTATTTTTTCGCGTTTTTCAGGCCAAATAACGATGAATGGACGCAAAAAAAAATATTTTTTTGACTTTTTTTTGCACGATTTGAAAAATAACCAATATCCAATGGACGTCTGAATAAACCAGAATTTAACAGATCAGGTGAGATCAGATAAGATAAGGTCAGGTGTGATCAGATTAACGATGTACAAAATAATTAGGTCAGATAAGAGATAAGGTCAGGTCATTAATGATGTACAAAGTAATATAAGGTCAGGTAAGAGATAAGTTCAGGTGTGCTCATATTAATGAGGTACAAAATAATATGAGGTCAGGTAAGAGATAAGTTTAAGTGTTCTCATATTAATGATGTACAAAATAATATGAGGTCAGGTAAAAGATAAGTTTAGGTGTGCTCATATTAATGAGCAGGTACAAAGTAATATGAGGTCAGGTAAAAGGTAAGTTCAGGTGTGCTCATATTAATGAGGTACAAAGTAATATGAGGTCAGGTAAAAGATAAGTTCAGGTGTGCTCATATTAATGAGCTACAAAATAATATGAGGTCAGGTAAATGATAAGTTCAGGTGTGCTCATATTAATGAGGTACAAAATAATATGAGGTCAGGTAAGAGATAAGTTTAAGTGTTCTCATATTAATGATGTACAAAATAATATAAGGTCAGGTAAAAGATAAGTTCAGGCGTGCTCATATTAATGAGGTACAAAATAATATGAGGTCAGGTAAATGATAAGTTCAGGTGTGCTCATATTAATGAGGTACAAAATAATATGAGGTCAGGTAAGAGATAAGTTCAAGTGTGCTCATATTAATGATGTACAAAATAATATGAGGTCAGGTAAAAGATAAGTTCAGGTGTGCTCATATTAATGAGGTACAAAATAATATGAGGTCAGGTAAGAGATAAGTTCAAGTGTGCTCATATTAATGATGTACAAAATAATATGAGGTCAGGTAAAAGATAAGTTTAGGTGTGCTCATATTAATGAGGTACAAAGTAATATTTCCAGTAAATATACTTATTATGTTACGCAATGCGCATGCGTTTGTTAGACGGGAAAAAATTGGAGTTCCGAGGGACGGGATTAATGAGGTACAAAATAATATGAGGTCAGGTAAATGATAAGTTCAGGTGTGCTCATATTAATGAGGTACAAAATAATATGAGGTCAGGTAAGAGATAAGTTTAAGTGTTCTCATATTAATGATGTACAAAATAATATGAGGTCAGGTAAAAGATAAGTTTAGGTGTGCTCATATTAATGAGGTACAAAATAATATGAGGTCAGGTAAAAGATAAGTTTAGGTGTGCTCATATTAATGAGGTACAAAATAATATGAGGTCAGGTAAGAGATAAGTTCAAGTGTGCTCATATTAATGATGTACAAAATAATATGAGGTCAGGTAAAAGATAAGTTCAGGTGTGCTCATATTAATGAGCAGGTACAAAGTAATATGAGGTCAGGTAAAAGGTAAGTTCAGGTGTGCTCATATTAATGAGGTACAAAGTAATATGAGGTCAGGTAAAAGATAAGTTCAGGTGTGCTCATATTAATGAGGTACAAAGTAATATTTCTAGTAAATATACTTATTATGTTACGCAATGCGCATGCGTTTGTTAGACGGGAAAAAATTGGAGTTCCGAGGGACGGGACCCTAGCCACAGCGAAAAATATGACAAGAGTTTACGTTCTGACCGCTATTCAGGTGACCATTTTACTTAAAAAAAATTCATAACTTTGTTGTTTGATGAGACCGCAGGAAACTGATTGCAGATTCGTGATCAGCGACCCAAAATTAGTCTAAAAAAAAATATCCCATCAAAATTGGAGCTGAGCCCCAATAGTAAAATTTAAGTGTTACTGTACAGGTTGTCTCAAAATAAATATATCGTTGGTATACTTACAAAAACTGTTACCTGCAACGTTCAACGATGACTCCAATTTGATAATCCATTTTATTACTAAATCACTTAAATTCAAATTTTACGATTTTCGACAATTTTTAATAAAAAATGATTCTTAAGGATAATCAATAAATTCTGAGTGCATTTATATTAATTGTATTTTATTAGAGATACACGTAATTTTTTTTTTGATATTTTCAATATTTTTATATTTTTCTTCTTCTTAAATAACCGACATTTTTATTTTCTATTTCCATTCTTTATCGCATTTTTTTTTACTTTCATTAAAACTTTGACATTTTTTTGTGTCAAAAATAAAAAATTATGAGAATAATCCTAAAGTTACATTATATTTTTTAGGGAAAGTTATGGACAATTTTCCAGAATCAAGTAACATGAAAATTTCTAACGTTTATTAAATTTTTTTTGAGTCAAACCAAATATTTAACTAGACGTAAATGAAAAATTAAGTGAAGATCGTCCTAATGCCGTATGATTTTTTAAAAATAAAGTTAGGACTAAAAATTTCTATATTTTCTATAAAGTAAAATAAAAAAAATGGGTGTAAAATTTTCTAGCGTATGATCGATCCATTTAAAGAAAATTATGGATGTTAAAATTTCTTCTACAATTTTCTAGTGTTTTTGAACTATAAAAATTGAGATCCAACTTGTTATTTCCTATACAAAAATCCTTATTAATAATATTTGTTTCCTATTAAAAAAATCAAACGGTAATGTAATCAAAATGTGACCTTTTAATTGTATTAAATGTAAATAAATGGGTATCGTTTATTTATATTTGAAATAAAAAGTTGTTTAAATTTTGCAATTCCAAGTAACTCGATTGTTGCTATTAGTCGATGATAAATTGTTAAATATGCTTTTCATCAAGCTTGCACGTGTTTGTTTAATAAATAAAATTATTGATCGAAAATATGCAAAAATAAAATGATCTAAGGTTTTCAAAATAAAGAAATAAAAGCGCCATTTTCGTATATGTAATTTAAACAAAATTCGGACTTTTACTTCACTTTATTCACAAAAGAAAAAGAAGATTTAAAAATAACGAATTTGTTATCAAAATTTAGATCAGAATACGAAGAACTTTCAATGGGTAACCGATGACATGACAATTCCAAATACATAATAATAATTAATATTAATCTCAATAATAAAATAATAAAACAATGTTCATTTTCTTTCCACCATTCAGAGAGGAATTTTAATCAAGATGGTTAATTTTAGCTGTTATTTATCCCCCTGTTGTTGTCACCCTACGTTATTTGACTCCTATATTCGTGTACTGAAATATATACCCACTGTGTTTACCCAACAAACCTACACACATGGCTGGTTTTTCATCACACGATATTTATTTTGTCCTCTTTTCACTTTCATTTTAAAAATATATCTCTCAAACATTCCACGAAAGATATATTCACAATAAATCAATCTGTTACATTTATCGATTTATATTGTTATAGAGGAAAGTACAAATTTCAAGACAAAAATTTCCGTATAAATAGTTTGTTACTTTAAAACAAAATCATACGACTTTGGGACCACCTTTTAAACCAGTGCAGATAATTTTTGAAACAAAAAAAAAATAATAGCAGGATGAAACTCATTGGAAAAGGAAGAGGATGAGACGAAAATGATAGGAAAAATAATTTACAGGCGCTCTGGGGTCGGGAAGTGGGTAGAGGGGGCGGGTTTAAGGGTAGAAAAATGTTTATCTTAATTTCCGGCAAAATTACAAGTCCTGTGAAAAAAAGTTAAATAGCAAAGTTGTAGGTAATAAAAAGATCTACACCTTTTGTATTTACACTTTTTTCACATAACCTCAAAATGTATGTGAAAAATTCAAATAATCAAGTTTTTGGTTTTTTATTTTTATCTTTTACAAAAATTTATTTTTTTTCACGAAATTTGGTGTAAACTTACCTTTTTATGTCGCAAACACTCTGTAATTTTTTTGTTTTAAAATATTTTTTTTTAACCTTATTTTGACTTAATATCGAAAAAGCAGTCTAATTTTCAATCGAAAACTCTCACGTCAAAATATCTGCTTTTTTAAAAAACTCGGTGGGCTTTTTATTCGTTGAAATCTCTACTTTTTGATGGTGTAAAAAAAATATACATTACTATGGTAAATATTCTCAAAAAATGCAAATAAGAAACGAAGAAAACTCCGAATTTCTTTTTTTTTTAAATCATCATGTACAATTTTGAGCTATTTATTTAAATTTATACTTTAATTACTCGAAAAACGTAAGATTCCGTGTTACATTGATAAACAAAAGAATAAATAAAGTATACATTTAAATAAATAGCTTAAAATTGTACGATGATTAAAAAAAAAGAAATTTGGAGTTTTCTTCGTTTCTTATTTGCATTTTTTGAGAACATTTACCATAGTAACGTATATTTTTTCTACACTATCAAAAAGTAGAGATTTCAACGAACAAAAAGCCCATCGAGTTTTTTAAAAAAGCAGATATTTTGACGTGAGAATTTTCGATTGAAAATTAGACTGCTTTTCGATATTAAGTCAAAATAATGTTAAAAAAATAAATATTTTAAAACAAAAAATTTGGGACATAAAAAGGTAAGTTTACACCAAATTTCATAAAAAAAAATATTTGTAAA
Organism: Crepidodera aurea; assembly: GCA_949320105.2. Taxonomy (NCBI): domain Eukaryota; kingdom Metazoa; phylum Arthropoda; class Insecta; order Coleoptera; family Chrysomelidae; genus Crepidodera; species Crepidodera aurea. Next base: position 206,442 of record OX439474.1, read on the forward strand.
AGATAAAAATAAAAAACAAAAAACTTGGTTATTTGAATTTTTCACATAAATTTTGAGGTTATGTGAAAAAAGTAAATACAAAAGTTGTAGATCTTTTTATTACCTACAACTTTGCCATTTAACTTTTTTCCATAGGACTTGTAGTTTTGCCGGAAATCGAGATAAACAGTTTTCTACCCTTAAAAACTCCCCCCTTCCACTTCCCGACCCCAGAGCGCCTGTAAATTATTTTTCCTTTCATGTTTGTTATATTCTCTTTCTTTTCCAATGGGTTTCATCCTACTATTATTTTATTTCACTTTTTACCATTTTCAAAGCTATCTGCACTGGTCTATTTATTCTATTTTTATTTTTACGGTAGTAACCTACTCCAAAACTATGATTTTTAAACAAACATTGTAGAATTTTAGGACCTTTTTTAATTAATTTATTAGGGAAATTTTACATATAGTGAGATAAGTGGTTTGACCCAAACTAATATCTTTTTATACATTTGTAGATAAAATTTTGACTTGACTTCAGAATACAGTAATAATAATAATATACGCCCTGCAATTCACCACTTTACGAGTGAACCCCAGAAGCTCTGCAGCTTGTGCAGGGTAGGAGCGTCTTAGTGATGATTATCCTCCATAACTTTCTTCAAATATTTTTTGCGACTTGGAGACTTTTCTTACTTGATTTCACATGAAATTTTACGTTGCCTAATTGAGACAAAACGTCATAAAATAAATTTTTACTTGATTCATAGAACCGTCCATAAGTTTTTACAAAAAAATTGAGATCATCTTTAAGCGATCTATCTTGAAATTTTACGTCTAATGCCTAAAATCAGACATTCATATTTTTTCGTAACCATTAAAAAAAACGTTTTTTTTTTTCGTTGTAAATTGTTGCTAGACTATATTTATTATCACTTAATTTTGACATATCAGTAAATAACAATTAATAATTATTCATTAGATCGTCGTTTACATTTTATTTTCCATTCCGTAGTTAATAAAAACTTTTAAACAAAATAAAATAAGCAGATAAAAAAAATGTATGTTATTTAACCAGTTTTTCGATAGTACCCAATGAATTATTAAATTACCATCTTGTATCAATATAAACAAATGTAGAAAACATGGACATATCATCAAACGGAGGTCAAAATCATGTTATTTGTTAATTTTCGCAATTTTTGTATAAATAATTTATATCAATTTGATTTTATTATACCAACTGCGTATCTGAACGATGAAAAAATTATTAATACCTACGTGATTATTGTAAATGTTTTCTCACATATACTTGCGAATTTTTTTAACATATTTTGGAAACGACGATCACAGCAACCTTCAAATTGTATTAATTAGTGATAAATTAATAAATTAGACCTACTATTAGTATTATCATTATCATCATTAAAAAAACATTAAATTAATTCAAATGTAAAAGTTAAAAATCTAGCAAATGTACGGGGTATAAAAAAGTTTAAATCCCTTTTCTAAAGTTTCACAATGCCTTTAATAGCAATTTTCAAAAACGGGAAACCAACAATTATTTACAAGTGTGGTTCCATCCATCAGTAAAAGTCACTCTGTTATTGGTATTTCCTTAAAAGAAAAATACGAAAGAAAGCCAACGAGTGTTTGAAATTTGATTTATTGGATCCGAAAACCGAACTGACGAAGCCGAAAGGCAGAAACCGGTCCTAGATTGTCAATTCGAATACATTAAAACTCGTTTGCTTTTGGTTTTCATTAATTTGATCTAGAAAGTTTGTTATAAATCATTCCTAATCAAATTCATATTCACATTTCTTGTGAGTGACTCCATATTTAATTTCCTGTCCTACTTTTTTTTTAATTTTAAATCAAAATACAAAGAGTAAAACGGCAATTTTTAATAATTTCCAATTTAATATTAAATAAATTGTAATACCTTTAAACAATCAATAAAATTGTAATTCGTTAATTCAGAGAAAACGACAAATGCAAAAATAGAATTTATTGTAATTTATGAGGTAATTGAAATTACTATAATAATTCCATTATTGGGTAATTTATTTAATTATATTTTAATTAACAGGTAGTTGAAATGCATAAGAGTTGAGAATTTTCTAAAAGTAATAATTTGCATTTAGATAAAAATTTTATACAGGGTGAACATTTCTTATTCTATACATATAAGTAACATTAGGATGATTGTAATTAAAGTTCTGGAAAAATGTCGTTATTTTTGAGTAATTTCGAACATAAAAAAAGCCAAAAAATTAGAAAGATGAATTGTGAGTCAAGATGGTAGTCAAGATAAAAAAGGGTAAGGGGCCAAAATCGAAAAAAAAAATATTTAAGTACGTCAGAATCAAAAGAAAATAAAATTTTATAGTGGAATTTTCAACTATTTTGGAAAATACGGAAGGTAAAAATAAATGCTCGGGAATTATATAGTTATTTTTGGGGAAATTTCAATATAAAAAACCTAAATCTCAGAAAGATGAAATATGAGAGAAGCGGGTAATCGAAGAAGAAAAATTCACATGGTCAAAATCGACGAAAAAAAAAATTATTAGTGGTTTTGCAGAAACATTAGTATTATTAAACTATTTTGGTTGATACGGAGAGACGATCCGAAAGTGTAGGAATAATTTCGAACATAAAGAATGAAGTTCTACAAATAATTTTTTTAATAAACATGGAAAAAATAATTCAAATACAAAAATTGTCAAGTATACTTAATAATCTTTAAAATTTTGAGAAACAAATTTTTAAAATAGATTTTAGGATCTCTTAACATACTCGCTCAAGTAAAGCTAAAAAAATTAAAATTGTTCATTGGGTCGTTAAGAAGGTTTGATATGAAATGTTTCTTATACAAAAAGGGCATAAATATATATATTTTTTTTGTAATTTCATAATTTAAACAAAAATTGCACAATTTTTTAAAGGTGCATTAAAAATTTTTTTCTTTTAAAAGAATATAAAATTCATACCGCTCTTTTGATTCCGTGCGACAACGTAGACAAATCCCAAGCACTCTTCGACGTCCTCTCTTGCTTATTTTTCGATTTTTTCACCCTCTTCAAAGAAGAAAACCAATTTGAAACTTGTCCGGCAGTCGAAGAAATCGAACCACTCCGAGTACGTATCAAATTCGCGGTACTCATTATCACATATTTTTGTTGGAGAAGAATAAAAGTTTAAAAAAATTATCACAGCCACTGTATCCTATATATATATATTTTATATACACCTAAAAAATTCACTTAAAGAGTTACATAATTTATCACTTTTCTCCGTGTAGTTCGATATTAGGGAGGAAAAATTATTGTTTGAAAGTTTTCCTAGTGATAAATTGTTTATGGCACGAAACGAGTCTTTCATGTTAAGGATGTGTAGGCACTACTATCACTTTTTTGCTGAATGGTGTCGAAAGTTAGAAATAGTGTGTGTTGGTCGAATGACGTACTTCCCCTCTTGATCTGATAAGAAAGATAAACAAATGTTATGTGGAGTAACATCGATGATTACAAAGTTGACCGTTGTATCACAAGTTTTCAATTCAGATATTTTCTTTTGTGCATATTTTATAATAGTTACTTTGTATTAGCATAATACTAAAAATTATACGTTTCGCAAAAATCCGAATATTGATATTTTGAAAAATTGTTTATCATAAAAAAAATCAAAGATAACTTTTAATCTTAATTTTTTTCTTATTTTTATTATTTTTCGCTTAGTCAGTTTAATATCGAATAACTTTAATATTAGAAAATACTGTATGACTTGTACAGGGTGGCCAAATAAGAATGCGAGGCTTGCGGAAAAAAAAGTTATTACTAAAACGGCCAAGAGAAAAACCTGGAAAATATTTTCAAGTTTCTGAAATGGCCGCTAGGGGGCGTAACTGCAATCTTGAATCAAAGAAAGTGATGTTTCTGTGAATTCCGCTATATAAATCTAACAAAAAAAATACCTGATCTTTAAAGTAGATGCTATTCTGAATCTTTTTTGTTTGACAATTTTTGCTGTATCTCTAAAAATAAAGTGGTGGGGGGTATTCAAAAGTTTCAGTAAAAAATACCCTGTATATTCGAAACGGCTGAGCCGATTTTAACAAACTTGGGCTAGTTGAAAAGAGCTATTCTTGGGCTACAAATGTTATAATATTTGAAGTTTTGTTAGTTTCACATGCCGCCGCTAGAGGGATTTTTTCGACATTTCGACAGAAATGGTTAATTTTCTCAAAAGAATTAAATGTGTTGGTATGATTTCTTTTTCATGAAAAAGTAGCTAAATGTTGCCTAAACAAGCTCGCGAAAACCCCATCTCGATATCTTGTTCCTAACCTAAAATTTAGGCCAAAGAAAATTTTACTAATTAATTCCTTTTATTATGTAAGTTGTGGCCCTAAAAAGGACTGATTTAAAAAAAGAAAGGTTTTTATCTCGCTCTATGCATTGCTGAAGCCTCTTATGGGTAGACAAAACTGCAGGTTCAATTTCGGCTCTCGGTATGTTACGTAATGCATTACGAATCCGGTTTTCCATATCTCTCTGGTCGTAGGTTGAGTCTGAAAATCAAGACAAGTTAAGTCTGGTGATCGCGCAGGCCATGGAAACAGACTTCCTCTTCCAATCCACAGCTGTTGTAATACTGCATTAATATGCTCTCGCACAATAACGGAGAATTTTTATTTCAAATTCTTTAAAATCTACACAATATGCATTATTGGTCTGCAGAAAATCCGCACTGGTTGCGTGAAGTTCAGCACCAAGGACGTTGGAGTTTAAATATGTGGTGTGGCATACTGGGAGGCAGAATTATTGGGCCATATTTTTTCGAGCAATCCCTAAGCGGGACTTTTTGGCCATTAAATTACCGTTGTTGTTGGAAGATGTGCCACTGGAAATATGTCAAAACTTGTTTTTGCAGTTGGATGGTTGCCCAGCACATTATGCTATTATTGTGCGAGAGCATATTATTGCAGTATTACAACAGCGCGGATTGGAAGAGGCAGTCTGTTTTCATGGCCTGCTCGATCACCAGACTTAACTTGTCTTGATTTTCAGACTCAACCTACGACCAGAGAGATGTGAAAAAATGGATTCGTAATGCGTTACGTAACATACGGAGAGCCAAAATTGAAGCTTCAGTTTTGTCTACCCATGGGAGGCTTCAGCAATGCATAGAGCATGATGGTCAGCATTTAGAGCATTTACTGGGGCATTAAAAACCTTTCTTTTTTAAATCGGTCCTTTTTAGGACCACAACTTACATAATAAAAGGAATTAATTAGTTTAAAAAATAAAAATTTAAGGGATTTCCGTATAAAATTATCTTTGGTCTAAATTTTAGGTCAGGAACAAGATATCGAGATGGAGTTTTCACGAGCTTGTTTAGGCAACATTTAGCTACTTTTTCATGAAAAAGAAATCATACCAATGTATTTAATTCTTTTGAGAAAATTAACCATTTCTGTCGAAATGTCGAAAAAAGCCCTCTAGCGGCGACATGTCAAACTAACAAAACTTCAAATATTACAACATTTGTAGTCCAAGAATGGCTCTTTTCAACTAGCCCAAGTTTGTTAAAATCAACTCAGCCGTTTTGAATATACAGGGTATTTTTTACTGAAACCTTTGAATACCCCCCACCACTATTTTTAGAGATACAGCAAAAATTGTCAAACAAAAAAAATTCAGATTATCCTCTACTTTAAAGATCAGGTATTTTTTTGTTAGGTTAATATAGCGGAATTCACAGAAACATCACTTTCTTAGATTCAAGATTGCAGTTAAGCCCCCTAGTGGAAATTTCAGAAACTTGAAAATATTTTCCAGGTTTTTCTCTTGGCCGTTTTAGTAATAACTTTTTTTTCCGCAAGTTTCCCAGATACAGTACCTCGCATTCATATTTGGCCGCCCTGTACACACTTAAATGTAGCATCGAAGAAACTTTTAAAAATTTTAAGAAATTAAAAATCTCTTTAAAGTGTGTAAAATTTTATATTTAATAATTAGCTAAGCACTTTCGACCGTAACGGTCATCATCAGAGCCGCATCGTCAAAAACTTTTTAAAAAATTGTAATAAAAAACCTACAAACAAACAGATATAAAAAGTACAGTTCACCCTCTTGAAGAGGTTTTATCAATTTTATGTTTTTCAATATATTGGAACTCCTTTTTGAGGTATCTCAAATTTTGACGATGCGGCTCTGATGATTTTACACACAAGAGTTTTTTAATTTCTTAAAATGTACAAAAGAGTTTCTTCGATGCTTAACTTTAATAGTTACCTTCGATTCTAAATTATTTATTTATAATTATTGTGGTCTCTTATATTATTAATAGTATGTCATTTGTTACAGTAAAGCAAAATAAAACAACCCGATATGTTAAAATGTCGAAGTTTCGACCTTATCAATCATCCTCAGGAAGCTACAAATTTTTATTTTTTCGATTTTTACATACATCTGGTTGTTTTAGGTACTCTGAAGCTGGCCAAGCCATTTCAGCCCGGAACTAAAATACCTATTGGATAATTTACTAACAATTTATTAGAAATTTACTCCCCCCTTTTTTTTATTAACCTTTCCTGTCAAAAGTTATTCATTATAGCATAGCCTGATGATGAAAAAAGTTTGCCACACCTGGTTTAATTCAATTAATTTATTAATTATTATTCTAGAAAGAATTTTTTTTTTTAAATGGAATGAAACTTTTTCCAAAGTCATATGATTTTTACTAGAAGAAAAGAAGATATGTTCAGCAGTGTTCTTGGACGTGGCCCAGGCATTTGATAATTTCTGGCACCAAGTACTCGAACACAAGCTTAAACAACTTCTCCCAGCTTTGCTGTTAAAGTCATATATTAGTGGAAGAATGTTTCGTGTTAGATGCGAAGATCAATACTCAGAATTAAGACCGATAAAGGCTGGTGTATCACAGGACAGTGTTCTGGGTCCTCTGCTGTGTCTCCTATACAGTAATAGAACCAGTAATAGAACAAACTACAGTAGCTACATTTGCAGATGACACATGTGTACTGGCAGTTGGAAAAACCGAACAAGAGGCCAATGAAATACTCCAAGTCGCACTAAATCAAGTCAATGCATGCATTCGACTTAACGAAAATAAATCAGTGCATGTAAATTTTATAAATAAACACACTGGTCAAATGCCTATAACTATAAACAATCTTATTATTCCATATGCAAACACGGCTGTTTAATTTTCAGATAATTAAACATGTAAACTCATATTCGTTCAACCGGCAACGCCGCACCAAAATACATTTGCGAACGGCGTTCAAACCAGGAAGCGGTTTCATCAAAAGATAATTTTTTTACTCTATTTCACAATAAAATATCACGCCATAATTCTAACCGTCTCGTCTAGACAATAGAAAAAATTTTACATGCTTGTTTACGCGGTTCACGCTAAAGAATCTTTCGAGAAGGTGTTGCGCAATCCGGGAAGGGATATATTTGAAACCGATAAACTTCGCCGATTTTAAACTCAGTTTGCTTCGAGCCCTCATTATGAGCGCATACTCCGGGGTTACAGAAAACCTCGTAAATAAATTCATTTTTCATAATGCCTCTTAGTACGGCAAGTTAGTGCGTCTCTAACTGCGAATCAGGTTAGACCCTCCGTTGACACCAGCTCAACGTAAAAATATTTAATCTTCACGGTGGTACTTTGCTGCGTATCAGGCGGTCCACTTTATTGTTCATTTTATATTCAAATTTAAACTCAGTGTGTCGCTAGCTACGAATCAGGCTAGGACCCTCCAGTGTCTAATTATCACTCACGCAGAACACACGCAAAAATAATATTTTCTGAACGATGTGATCATTTCTTTTAATTCATTTTTCATTAATATGTGTTAGTGCTTGTTAAGCACATATTAATTATAATACTTTGTTCATGATTACTAGTTTAAGGTAATCCTTGTTACGTTGTTGTTTTATTCATTTATTTATTTAACAAGTTTAATAAATGGTTAAATAAAAGTGTTCATTGTTTTTGTTGAATGAAGTTGAGAAGACAAACCTACTACAGTACACATATACTCAATCTAAAAAATACAGTCCATTTTACGAATACAACGATGCAGTTTAAAAAGGCGGTAACACATTGTTGGCCGTCCTGGGAAACTGGCACAACATAGGGTTTATTCCAGAACCCTCAACAACGGCTAAGTACCTAGGAATGAACCTAGATGCGAAGCTACGATGGAAAGAACAGATCAAAAAGAAAAGAGAAGAGCTGAATCTCAAATACAGAAAATTATATTGGCTATTAGGTACACAGTCCGAACTATCAATTAGAAACAAGCTTATGATATACAAACAGGTTCTAAAGCCTGTGTGGACATATGAAATACAACTTTGGGGGTGTGCCTGCTCAAGCAATATTAACATTATACAAAGATTCCAGAACAAGGTATTAAGGGTCATTGTCAACGCTCCTTGGTATGTAAGAAACAGAGACCTTGGAGTGGAAATGGTTGCAGACGAGGTGAAACATTTCGCAAAGAAGCATGAAGACCGGCTTCACGACCACGAGAACGTCGAAGCAATCCAGCTGCTGGACCAAAGAGTGGAATAGTGAGAAGACTCAAAAGGACCAAACCTTTTGAGCTAGTGTAGTGGTTAGAAGCAGAGCACAGTGCGTGTTAATATGATTTTTTGAAGAAAGTTATTGACGATTTGCTGAAATAACATGATTTTGTAATTTCTTTGCGATTATAAGAAATTGAGAAATCGAACGAAGAACATCCGAAACTCGTATAATTTTTTTTTTAATTTTGAACGCTGAACGATCTTTATAAGTTAAGTAAAAATTTCTTCCACAAAGTTCGATAAAATAATATGGGTTCTCAAAGTCTCATGAACGTTAAAAAATGTCTTTCCGTTATTTGTTGTGTTTTTCTGAAAGGGAAGCAAAAGTAAAATATATATTATATATAATTTTATAAACAGCAACAGAAGATGATGATAATAATTACATCTGACGATCATTAACGGCATCTGGTAGGATATTCAGTAAAAAATAATTGTCAGTAGTAGTAGTGACGTGCGGGTACTGGTTATATAGATGATAAACGTTTTAATAAATTTATTAACCAGGTGCAACAAGCGTGTGCAGGCATACTTGCGTAATTGCATTCCTACTATCTTTCTCGTGTCTTCTTCAGAAGACTAAATTATAGTAAGTGGGATATCAGAATATCAATGGTTGATATTTCACAAATAAATTTGTAACTGCTGAGAATTGTCTATAACTGAAAAACCAGACAATGATTTGAAAAATTTATTTTATTTCTCCTATTAGTCGAGGAAATATTTGTTGGTTTGATATTTCTAAAGTTATTTGGTTTTTATATTTTGACTTGTAACGTTTCACTATATTTAATATCCTCAGGTTTAAAAACTTGTATATCGCATGACTTTTTTTAATATTTCATACAGAACAAAATAGATACTTTTTACAAAATATACAGACTTTACAAGCAAGTGAGGTGAACCCTGTCTCGCCCTGAGGTTGCTATTAATCAAAACGAAACGTGGGCAAGTGAAAATATTGTACGACTTGTTTTGGATACTCTCACAGACTAAAGAGGGATTGTAAGCAGAGTTCGTGTGTACGTACATCGAGGATAAGATGAAAAAAAAAAAAACAACAAATACATAAAAGAGTTGAATGTAAAGGGCAAGCACCTGTCTCGTATTCGTATTATTAGTATTCGGCGCACGCCATCAGACATCTAATCGTTGTTGCTGTTGTTGGTGTTTTATAACCAAACCGATGCCGTTTTATAATTTTACATGTATCGTCTCGTCGCCATAACTTCACGTTATGTTTGTTTTCCTAGATACATCCCTAAGATAATAATTGATTAATATTTTATACTATGGTTTTGGTAAATCATTGTTTCAGTGATGCCGACAGTGAAGTAGTTGTTTTACCCAAAAAAAATTGAAAGCGGTTATTTTAGCAAACAAAAAGCTCGAATTGATCTTAGCATAGGCGTAACGAGGAGGGGGGGGGGGGGGGTTATTGGGGATGTAACCCCCCATTGCTTAGAAGAAATTAACAAAAAATTGTAACAATTTTAGAAAAATAAAAATTTGATTTCAAACTTATTATTGTGGGATTACAGAAGTAAGGGTCGATAATGCTAAAAACACAGGATAAAAAAGACAGTGCAAATACAGTTATTTTAATGATTAAAAGGTACACTAAAATGTTAGTTAGTCAGTTCTTTTCGCTACACTTGTGCTGCCCTGTTCAAACCTTTTTCAAATCTTATGCGTTTCCGCGTTTATGTGAAGTACTAGGCTAGTGAATTCTTTTTTCATCATTTATTCAAATTTTAATATGCTATACTTAACATCCGCAGAGAGCTAAATGTCACTGGTTTTGGACGAGTTATCAAAAACACCTCGCCGACTTGAATTTATATTGTGCTAGTGTATAAACTTTTGTAGAATGGGGAACTTTCGCAATTTTTTACCTATATCTTTTGTATTTATTTATTTATTTTTGTATTTTTTTTCTTGTTTGCCCTTCCAAAAATAACATCTGGTATAACCAAGGGTTTTTCGACAAAAAGTTATTCGTGATAAAAGTTTGTGCATCCCCTAAAACTAAACATGCACCAACAAAATATAGTAAAACACTCGTAATATACGAGGAGACCCCAAAAATTTGATTTTGAGATAAGAATAAAGTACCTTTATTTTGAAAAATTAGAAAAATTGTTCAACATTAAAAAATACATCTAGATTTTTTTACCCATTTTTTTTAAATGGGGACTACGACTAGAAAATCTCCAGAAAATCTATGACTTTGTACCGAAATACTTATTTTATTTGGATGTTTTATGACTTGATATTATTGAATATTAAGTTCATGTTGTACTACTGTATAATTTTGAGCAATTTTCGGTGTTCACAAAAAATAAAAATAACTTTGCACCAAAAACTTATTACCCTTCAAAATAGTTATGTAATTTGTAATATTACAGGCTTTTTAAATAAACCGTCGTATACAGGATGTTGTCTACTTATCGTTTTAGCAAATTTTTATTTTCGTAGCCCCATTTGAAAAAAATTGGTAAAAATATAAAACTTCATTTAGATGTATTTGTTAATGCTGAACAAGTTTTCTCTTTTCTCTCTTGTCTCAAAATCAAATTTTTGAAGGCTCCTCGTAGATTACGGGTGTTTTACTATATTTTGTTGGTGCATGTTTAGTTTTTGGGGATGCACAAACTTTTATCAAGAATAACTTTTCGTCGAAAAACCCTTAATAAAAAAGGTTCCCATATGGTGCGTACTTTGGGAACGACAATGTATATTATACCTATACAGGGTGGGCCACGCTCAACGGGACGGAGCTTACTGGGAAAACGAAAAATGTTATGAAAAAGTTATTTGGCAGGAGTACGTAGGTTAGTAACGACTACATTTCTAAATTAGTTAGACATATACAGGGTGTTCCAAAAAAGCGTGATATATCAAAGTTATGTTTTTTTTTAATGGAACACCCTGTATTTTATTTTATTTTTGAAGTATATTGAACAAAATAATGTCACTTTATTAAGGGCTCCCTATACCCATTCTTGATAGTTTTCGATTTAAATGACTTTTTTTGCGAAATTAATATGGTTTAAATACATTCATTACACTTCGTCCCATAAAAATTAACTAACGCATTTTTGTTTATTAATTGCCAATTAGGAAGGCCATCGATACGAATTATTGTAATGTAAAGTTTATTTACAGGGTGTTGTTAATTGAGAGTTTCATGACAATACAATATTTTATACGATTACTGCGTTATTCTAAATGGGACACCCTGTATTTTGTTATTGTAATAAAAGGGTAAAACAATTCTCTTTCAAATTACTACAAGGTTCCCTATACCAATATCCACCAATTTCAGACTTATTTGCATTATTTTACCTGCATCAATAAAAATCGGTAATTTTATAACACGTTTTTATTAAGTAAGCTATGAAATAGACAAAGCACTAGTTTGCTGTCAAACTGTGACAATAGTTTAATTTTTACCGTGTTATTAGCTGTCGTTCAGATACAAAATGAAAGAATATACAGTTGAAGATAGAGTTAATATGATTTTCATACTCGGAGAATGTTTTCAAAACTGTCTATTAGCATCACGAGTTTATGCCGAGAGATATCCCTTAAAAGATCATCCTCACAAAGAGGTATTTGAAAGGCTGCTAGCAAGGTTTCGTGAAACCGGCAGTGTTTCTTACAAAAAACGAGATATTAGAAAGCTCGTAACTCGCAACGAAAATACAGAGTTGAAAGTTCTCCAATCACTTATTGAAAAACCAAACACTAGCACAAGAGTTATGGCCAGGGAATTGGAAATAAGTCGGACTAGTATCAGAAGAATTATTAAAAATCATTGTTACCATCCATACCACATTGAGATGCACCAACATTTGTATGGAACGGATTTTCACAGTAGATTGGAATTTTGTTTATGGTTTCTCGAAAAAGCGGGAGAAGACGAATTCTTTTTTGATAAAATATTATTCACAGACGAATCTACGTTCCATAATAGTGGACTAGTGAATAGACACAACTTTCACTATTACAGTACCGAAAATAAAAAAGAATTTAGAACGATAGATCGTCAAAACCGATGGTCTTTAAACGTTTATGGAGGATTAATAGGAGAATATGTTGTGGGACCGTATTTTTTTAATGGCATTTTAAATGGACGTAAGTTTTCCAGATTCCTTCAGAGAGATTTTTCTGTTCTGTTAGAAAATATCGTTTGAATGTAAGAAGCAGAATGTGGGTACAGCTCGATGGTGCTCCCGCACATTTTTCTCTCATTGTAAGATCATATTTAAATCGAAAATTTCCGGAAAAGTGGATTGGTAGAGGTAGTCCTAACAATTGGCCCCCTAGATCTCCCTGTTTAACCAACATGGACTTCTTTTTATGGGGGTACATTAAAAATTTAGTGTATCAGACTCCACCCACGACTGCCCAAGATATGAAAATTCGTATCCGTGAAGCGTTTGCAACCGTAACGCCAGAAATGTTAAGAAGTGTAAAAAAAAATTTTGAGAAGAGAGTCCGATTATGTATCGAACAAAATGGGCACCATTTTGAACATTTGTTGTAAAGTTATTTGTTTTGTCTATTTCATAGCTTACTTAATAAAAACGTGTTATAAAATTACCGATTTTTATTGATGCAGGTAAAATAATGCAAATAAGTCTGAAATTGGTGGATATTGGTATAGGGAACCTTGTAGTAATTTGAAAGGGAATTGTTTTACCCTTTTATTACAATAACAAAATACAGAGTGTCCCATTTAGAATAACGCAGTAATCGTATAAAATATTGTATTGTCATGAAACTCTCAATTAACAACACCCTGTAAATAAACTTTTACATTACAATAATTCGTATCGATGGCCTTCCTAATTGGCAATTAATAAACAAAAATGCGTTAGTTAATTTTTATGGGACGAAGTGTAATGAATGTATTTAAACCATATTAATTTCGCAAAAAAAGTCATTTAAATCGAAAACTATCAAGCCCTTAATAAAGTGACATTATTTTGTTCAATATACTTCAAAAATAAAATAAAATACAGGGTGTTCCATTAAAAAAAACATAACTTTGATATATCACGCTTTTTTGGAACACCCTGTATATGTCTAACTAATTTAGAAATTTAGTCGTTACTAACCTACGTACTCCTGCCGAATAACTTTTTCATAACATTTTTCGTTTTCCCAGTAAGCTCCGTCCCGTTGAGCGTGGCCCACCTTGTATGTTGGTTAACTGGTGGGGGTAACCCCCCCATGACTCAGCTCTAGTTACGCCATTGGATCTCAGCAAATCATCCGATAATTATTTCCATATAAATCATACACTTTTGGGACAATTTTTATTCGATTACTCATTAATTTTAAATGTTTTGGTAAAAAAAATTGGTACGATCTCTACAAATTTCTTTAAAAATATCATACGATTTTGAAACATTTTTCAGTCGTTTCCTTATACAATTTTACGTTTGGTAAAATATTTATTTTTAACCAAAAAAAATATTATTATTATTTATTATTATTCTACCTAAAAATATCGTTTAGACAAATTATAAACACCTTGTATGATACATAACCTAGAAGTGACATCACACGCGTTTTAATATTACACTCTAGCCTGTAAAAACGACCAACCTTGGACAAGGTAAACGACTTTAGGTCGTATACATTTCATGAATGTTGACTTTGGCATTTCATTTGTTTTTTGTGGTAGGGTAACAATCATGTCGCTTATATATCCCGTTACGAATGTAAAACTATACGAATTCTGTGTTGTGTGTTATGCACAAATCGTGACGCATAGCATGGGAAGTTTTTGTTTTAGAAAAAAACAAAAAATAACAAATTTATGTTATAGGGAACTTGATTTAAATGTCCTTTGTGAAGGTTTTAATAACAAAGGTTGTTCTTTCAATAATCAGAGAAAGTATAACCTCAGTGCCGAACAAAATACAAACAATTATTTAGTTTGAAACTGTTTCAATTTTATTTTCATTTATATCGATGTATTTTATAATTTTATATCGAAATCCAGATAGTTTTTTAATTATATTTTAATTTCGTCACTTCAAATTTGTTCTCCGCTTTTCAATAATTACAATTTTATAGATTTTTCGGAAACTCAACCAAGGCTATTCTTGTTTCCCTGTCGAGCTTTTGTAACTTTTGTGTTTACATAAGACTACACACCAATTGTCTAGACAACTTTAGCCCCCTTAAGAAAAGAACACACAGACGCCCTATTCCTCTAAGATCTGTTAAATATCAAAAAGCCCTACACTGGAGTCATAACTCAATAGATTTTATCTAAAAGCTGACAGATATAACACACCAAACCCAACCATATGTACTCCTGAAACCGATATAAGTACCCCCTGAGGGCAAGCCGGATCTCTCCAGGGGCCCTTTTTAAACTCAACTTGCTTGAACGGTTTAATAGTTAAAGCGATACTTATAGAAAACAATAAACTATCTATAAAAACATTCTTTAACATTTATTATGATTACTAATGTTTTTGCAGGGTGAGTTTCTGTTTTAGATTAGAAAAAAAAAAAATTTTTTTAGTAGATGATGTGCGAATTTCTATACTTAGTTCCTCTTTACAAATTGTTGAACGGATATCAAGTTGTGTTAGGCACAGTTTAAACTTTCCATTTTGTTCTTGAATTCTGTCCATTTATTTTTAGTTCCTAGAAGGTCGTTTCCATTTTTAGATTTTGAATTTTTCGCAATCTTTCCAAAGTTATTTTTAAGTTGCGAAATATAAATAAATGTTAGAAACATGATTTACAGATTTTGTGTTGAACTGTCTACTTTCTACTGAGGCACAACGATGCTGAAACCGAAATGACAAGTTCCTTTAACAACAGAATCAAAGGGTTGGACAAAGTTGTAATTCAATACTTGGGAGAGAGGGTAGAGGGTGACTAAAGAGGCAAGTGTCCCAAGAAATAATATGTTTTGCTTAATGATCCCAAGAAACAATGGATTTTTCATAACTATAGTCTATTTTTATGTATGAGAGAGTATTAAAATAATAAAGCGTTCGTAATCCATAGGCATAGGTACCACTTCTTTTAGTAGACAGTTAAAATATTTTGTGAAGTTATACCTCGAGTATTTTCGTATGAAATAACCTTTGTATAAATATAATAAATATATCGGGTGTACACTTATATTTTCACCTAATTAACCTGCTTATAACTTCTAAACAGCTGAAGGTAAAAAAGTGCAATTTTTTCTAAAATATTTTATTTTTCCTCAAGGTATGTTAAGAACATTGTGTCAAACGGGTTATGTAGGTATAAGGGTTTAAACTTTGACTTTTAAACAACGTTACGTTCATAAATAATAATTTTAATATAAAAACTACTTCTTACCTACAAATCCAAATCAGAATAGAAACCAATATTTACAATGAGTGGCTCGATCATTTCATCAGTAATATTGTCCAACTTCCACATTTTCTCTTCTTCTTTAATCGTATGATTTACTGCCTTTTCCCAGTTTTCAGGCTTCACATTATTTACAGCCTCCAAAAACAACTGTTTAACATCACTCATTTTAAAAGAATTATTTTTTCTTGAAACTTCTCCCTTTATCTGTGCCCATATCAGTTCAATCGGGTTTACTTCGCAATGATATGGTGGTGATCTAACCACCGTCATCCCACGATTTTTTGCAATTTCATATTTTTTTAATTTCTCTTTTTGAGGGGAACACAAACGATACAGTTCTCTTCTCACAGAACCGGGATGGAACTTAATATTCTTTGAATTTAGCCAATTCTGTAAATCTTTTTTTAACCACTTGGTTGTGGGCATTTTTTCTGTAAGTCTCGAGTGATAACTTGCATTATCCATTACTATTATACAGTTCTGAGGAAGAAGATCTATCATTTGTTCGAACCAATCTTTAAAGACATCAGCATTCATGTCCTCATGGTAGTCACCGGTACGAGTAGATTCAAAAGTCAATAAACCACCTTTAACAAAACCGTTTGAACTACCGATGTGTACTATTATCAGTCTGCGCCCCTTTCCTGATGGTGGATTTAAACCAGTAGATAAATTATTTAAAAAAGCCTGTCTTCGACTTGTAACAGTTTCATCTTGCCAAAATTTATTTGGTGTATGTCCCTCGTTGATCCATGTTTCATCTAAATAAAATATATTTCTTCTTTGGTTTCTCATTTCTTTTATAGTCCTTAGGTAATTTCTTCTCCATACTACAATATCGCTTCTTTCTATTAAAATAGACTTTCTGGAATGCTTTTTCCATAGAAAACCTATTTCTTTTAAAAGTTTCCATAGTGTGCTTCGACTCATTTCAGGGTAATCCTTATCATCTCGAACCGTGGCAAGAACTTTGTCTACTGTCGGAAATTCTTTTCTAAAGAAGAACGCATGCACTTTCCTTCGAAGTCTTTCTTTCAAATGATTTTCTATTTGAAATTTTGGTTTTCCTGGAGCTTTACGTGCTGTTTGAAACTCGCCACATTTCTCTTCTTTAACAACTCTGTAAATCGTAGATTTCCCAACACCAAGCGTACTACTAACTAATTCCACTGTGTCATCAACACTTTTACATAAATGTTTGTCTGTAAATGATTTAAAACAATTAAATATTAATGTTTTTTCAATAACTGTTAAAGGACCGATTTTTTGTCGTTTACGCGGTACTTCCAAATTTTCCATGATCACATTAGAATTCACAATAGACTGCACACTGCACCTTGCATGTTGCAACTAAACAACATTTAGTAAGCTGTCAAGAATACACAACTGGACCTCCTTACTACAATCGCATTTTCGGTGAAATTTGTTGGTAAGGGATTTATCTACTTATAATTCGATTACTGTAAGAAATTTTTGGAATTAAAATAAAACAAAATTGGCAAATAGGTACTTATTGAAAATAATCTTAAGATACGGCTATGTTATCTTTAATACACAGGGCTTTTGGCCTGTCCAAACCTTTTTCTATTGTTCTGTACAGCTTATGGTTATAAAAGACCAATAAAAGACCCAAAACTTGTATTAGCTCAGGTACATTTATGACAATTTTAGGAAATATTTAGATTATTCCGTAAAAATATTTAAAATGACCGTACTAAGTTTTGCATTAGAAATGCTGTTTTATTACTCTCTCATACATAAAAATAGACTATAGTAATGCTGCACTTTACTTTGTAAAAATAAAGGCTTTTATAGCTTATATAGAGCGCGATGAGTATGTAAATATTGTGTTAAATTGCGTAACTTAATTTCCCCAATTTTTTATTCGAAACCTCGAAACAAATTCTGTATCATGTCATCTTCATATTCCGGAAAGAACAAATGTTTTTACACTCGATAAAGAAACTGGTTTTCGGCAGTATAAATATCCTGTTTAAAATGTTCTATGGAAATAATTGTGAATGGTATTTTTTGGGATAATTAACGTTATTGGGCAGGAAGGCCCCACGAAATTTTTTTGCTTAGTCATTATGGGAAAATGGTCACAAGCGTATTCCAAAGATTCCCAGTTAAAAAATAGAAACGTTTTCATGACATGGTTGTTATCATTGACAAAAAACCAACATATCCTCAAATAAAATAAGAAATCGAATAAATAGTCCCGTCAAAATATTTTCATGTTTTTGGTTATAGAACCAGACAAAAAAAAAGAAAACCGATCTTTTCTCTCTTTTTAAATAAATTCACCGTTCCTTGAAAAATTCCAATTTCGCATTTCCTTCCTCATATCCAGACTTATGTAAATTTTGTCCTTCTATTCATGCCCTTATCCCTAAATATCCTGCAGGGTATATGGATAGAATGTAAATGAGATGCTAAAATCAACACGCTCATTAAGCAGCATATAAATAAAAATGTGAATGTTAGTAAAATGCAGCGGTGAAATGAAATGATAATAGATGGTTTTGAAGAATTTAAAAATATTTTTAAATTTTAATTAAATTAAATGTCTTGAAACAACTTTTTTTGGACTTTGTCGCAATCATGACTAATGATTTCGTTAAAGGTTATTTATTAAACGATTGTTTTATTATATTAAAATTTTAGCAACAAGCTAATGTTATTACAAAAATATTAGTAAACCATAATAATGAGTCATCTTTTACTAATTTTCGACCTGTATGATGTCATAAACTGTCAAAACAAACTCATCATGAAAAAAACAAACCTACACAAAATGAAAATATTTTAGTAGGAAATCAATTTGAAATGGTAATTGATGGACGTAGTCATATCAAAATTTTTATTTGGAACTTGTTATTTTTAGATCAATCATCGTTTAAGTTCAATAGTTTTCTTTACAAATTAATGGAACCATTTAAGTCTCTGTTTTGTTCAAAATTACTTAAAAACACTAAAATAAAAAACCTTTGCTTGTAGACACATCCGATTTAGACTTGAATCTTTTAATTTAATTGATAGAAACGTTCAACATAACACTCGTATATAATTTAGAAAACGGTACTAACAAACAATTCATTAAACAATCATGTATTCTTTTCAACAATACACTAAACAATTTCCACTTTATACGTGAACAGATCAGATTCCCAACATTAAATTTAAATTTAAATCACCGAAGTGAAAAAAAACTCACAAACTAGCGAATCGCCATTGTCATGTTAAAGGATGTAAAAGTGCCGGATTAAAACCGTATGAAATGGCGATTTTTGAAATGTTTCCCATGAGGAATATAATATCATCAGGTGTATAGTTACAAGTTTCTTTTAATTTTTGCAACGATCAATTTAAAAACATGAGTATTTTGTTGCTAAAGCTGTACGTACACGATGGTTTTTAAAAGTTAAATCGGTAACAAAAAAATTGACGGTAAAGTTACTTTTGTTGCATTCAAACAATTTAGGCAGAAGGAAAAACGTACTTTGTTGACGACATTTTGAAAGAGTAAAAACGTTTTAAATAAGGAAGAGTCTAAGTGGACCCCTATTAGGCCAGTAGATATAGACAATCAATTAACATTGAAACTTCGATGGTATGTTAGTGCATTAATGAAAACAAACTATAAAATTTTGCACAAGTCTGCGATGAACGGAACATTGTTTAAATTACAAAAAACGCTTTATTTTTTTATTTTTACACTCAAAATTGTAAAAGATTTGCAAACTAGGAATATCGCTAGTAATAATGTTTTACAACATGCATTAAGTTTGCAACCTTTCAACAGCTACGGAACCTTGTTTTTTTCTCATTTGTTCGAAATCGAACATTTTTAACTACGCCCATGGCAACAAGAGAAATAACATAACCGAACCTCGCGCATAGCAACAGTGTAAGCACACATAGTAAATCAAGGCCAGAGCGCAGCTAAGAACCCGGAAGTAATTTACAGTCCATATAAACATCAATAGTTAAAAACCGCTTTATCGGCTACCTCTTTAGCGGCTGCCGCCTTTAGATGCTCCGCGGCC
The DNA here is from genome assembly GCA_949320105.2 of Crepidodera aurea. NCBI lineage: Eukaryota > Metazoa > Arthropoda > Insecta > Coleoptera > Chrysomelidae > Crepidodera > Crepidodera aurea. The sequence continues at coordinate 226,488 of OX439474.1, forward strand.
AGGGGCAAGATTGGAAGTTGCATAAAAAAAAGACACAACAATAACGCCGAAAATACGTACCCGTGATTGGCCAAGGAAGAATATCGGCAGACCACACGCGACTAGAATAAATTAAATCAAATCAGTAGCACATCCGACTCCGTAAGGAACAGGTCGCACTTAGACTGTTTCTTACGTAATAACTTGATCAATTTTAACTTATACAAATTCGTATTCACAGTATTTTTTGAGCAATTGCAAACACAGTTTTAAGTTTGTTATATTCTTTGTTTGTTGTAAAGTGTTTTGTTTTACGTTAACGTTAACATATAAAATCCAAGTACTCAGAGTATAATTTCGCTATAACCTATATATAATACAGTCCACATCAATCTCTCTCTGCCAACTTAAATCTACAATAAGTTGGGACAGGCACATCTAAAGGGTGTGGCCTAATAAGTTTGGGTCTCCAAATTTGTCATTATTTGGAACTTCCCAAAACATCATTCGTATAAGTTTTTTATTGTAATTTGTTTAAAAAAATTATGCAAATTGGGTAAGTAAACGGTACATTTGCAACCATTTCTGAAAAACGGATCATTTATTTATCAAACCTTTTTTCTCGGCGCGGACATTTTCAATACACACAAGCCTCGAACTATACTGTATTTGAAAATCAAGAGAGAGTAAATTCCCAGAATAAAAAGTAATTCGGTATGCAAAACTATAGTACAGTACGTGCGGTAAAACTTCAATATTTGTAAAGCATTCTAAATTGTTTTTGTTAATTTCAATACAAAATTTATTAAATTTCTTGGACTATCACATTATTTTATGATCTTTCATTGTTACTACAGTAGGCCTAAGAGGATTAACGTGCGTCATAGGCGTAACCAGAATAGAAAGGGATAATTGTTATTTAACGACCTCCGAATGGCAACAGCTTCTAATGACAGATATTTTGACTTAAATAGTTTCTAGAAATGCAGTTATTTGATTTTCGATAAACGTGATAAATAGTAGTGACTAAAAATGGAAGCAGTTTGTGAGTATACGCCAGTGAAAAAATTAAAACTAGACCATTTATCGCTCAATGAAAAGAGTGCTGTAGTGAATGTGTACCACTATTTTAAACATCAAAATCCCTCAAACACTATTGACAGTGTAGTTGAAACAACATCTAAGGCAATGGGATATGGAAAATCTACAATATATAGAGTTCTAAAGGAGGAAAAATCACCAAAGCCGAAACCAGGTAGACCAAAATTATTAAAAGTCAACGTGGACGAGTTTTTTAAAAATGCTATTCGTAAGCTTGTTCACTCATTTTTTATAAACAAGCAAATACCAACTTTAGATAAAGTTTTGCAAGCCATTACGAATGATGTTGATTTACCCACAATAAGCCGGGATAAACTATTGAAAGTGTTAGATGAGTTAAACTTTAAATTTGAAAAAATGGGCAGACACTCAATGCTAATTGATTCTGAAGAAATTGTATGTTGGAGAAGACAGTACCTCAGAAGAATACAACAAGTTAAAGCTCAAAATAAAAACATTTATTATTTAGATGAAACATGGGTTAATGAATGAAGGACATTGTGTAGGAAGAGTTTGGAAAGACAAAAATATAAAATCATCCCATCAAGCTTTTCTAGAAGGATATACTACTGGTTTTAAGGAACCTATAGGAAAAGGTAAAAGATTAATTATTTGTCATATAGGCAGTACAAACGGTTTTTTTGAGAATGGTTTACTCTTATTTGAATCAAAAAAAACCGTTGATTATCACGAAGAAATGAATGGAGACGTGTTTGAGGAATATTTTGAACAGATGATTCAATTCATACCAAAAGGATCGGTTATTGTAATGGACAATGCAAGTTACCACTCCAGATTACTTGAACCTTTACCAACCACTAAATGGAAAAAGGGTGAAATTGCAAAATGGTTATCTTCTAAAAATTTAGCCTTTGACAATACAATGCTGAGGGCAGAATTGTTAACTATTGCTAAAAAACATAAGCAAAATTATAAAAAATATAATATTGAAAACGAGAAATTGAAATCCTTCGTTTACCACCCTACCATTGTGAGCTGAATCCGATAGAATTAATATGGGCTCAAGTTAAAGGTTATGTTGCCAGAAATAACACTACTTTTAAATTATCAGATGTTAAAAATCTCTTCAATAAGGCAATATCTGAAGTAACAAGTGAAAATTGGCAAAAATGTATTAGACACGTTACAGAAATAGAAAAAAAAATGTGGGAGCTAGATAACATAATTGATATTACTATAGAGCCCATTGTAATTTCTCTAGAATCAGATGGTGAATCTTCTGACACAGAGTGCGAGGAACCATAACTTTAAAATTATTAATTTATGTACTTTAATTTTATTTTTAGATTTTTATTTTTTAAGATTTAATATGTCGTATTTTTTGCATGTTGCTCGTCAAATTTTATCCTTGCGGTTGGTTTTTTTTTTCTCATATACCTACTTAATTGTTTTTTTAGCTCCTCATATTAATTTATAAATAATTGTAATTATCTGTACATATTATATACATATTTTGTAAATAAACATATGCCTAAAACAAAATGCCTAAAATAATATTGACTTTTTCTTCATTTTACCCAAATTAAATTACTACTTACGAATTATGTTTATCTATCTAAAATTGGTAATCTAGGTATAAATAACTAAAACAAATTAAATATTTCTATTTCCATATTAATTTAATTTTGAAAACGCACGTCTATGGTTTACTGCCTTTAACACTGATAACTGCAAAACATTTCTGGGAATTTACTCTCTCTTGATTTTCAAATACAGTATAATTACAAAAGTTTTTTTATCATGGTTGCAAATAAAGAGAATATCGGTCTCTCTGGATATGTAACTTTGCAACCCCATACGAAAAACGGAACCTTAATTTTTTTACTAATATTGCAGTTATAGTCCAGTCAATGAATGGGTTGTAGAATGCGTGAGCGAACATGCAAAAACGGACTTCAGGGCTGTATTTGGAGTAGTTAGGAGGTATAGTTGCCTTCAAAATAAGTTGAACAAATTGTTTTGATCGTTTTAACTTATAATTTTTATTTCTAAAGAAATTTCATTCATTTTTTATACATTACTTTTCTACAGATAAGATAACAACTTATAAAAACACTTTCTTTTTCAAGGAATATGCCAGTAAGCTAAAAAGATCAAAACAATTTGTCCAAATTATTTTGAAGGCAACTATAAATATACTAAAAGTCACCGAGCGTAGGAGGTGCGCGGAGAAGGTCACTTTTTTCAGTTTTTCGCTTATATCTCGAAAAATATTCATCGTAGCAAAAAAGTTATCCAATACAAAATTAAATATCATAAAATTTACTACAAGATTGTTTTATATTCATTTTTTCCTATCTCTTCTGGTTCTAGAGATATTTGCTAGAAAAAAATGCATATTTTTGATAAAAGTTTTTTTAAGTTATGTTTTTTTTTTTAATTATTTAGCGGCTAAACTTTTAGTTTTACAGCAAACTTTTTCTAAAAGAAGTTGTAGAGGATTTAACGATCTTTTAACTCATATATTTATAGATTATTTTTACCTAAACTAATCAAAAGCTACAGCAAATTTTTACATTCGAAAAAAAAAACTGTACATTCTAATTCTTGTTATTTATTTAAGAGCTATAACTTTCTATACCTAAAAAAATATTACTTAAGAAATTAATGTTGAGTTGTCTTGAGTCTCGAGGTAAAAAAACTTTTTTCAAAACTTTGCATTTTTTGCTAGCAAATATCTTTAGAACCAAAAAAGATAGGAAAAATGAATTTAAACAATCTTGTAGTAAATTTTATGATATTGGGGGACTTTTTTGCTATGGTGCATATTTTTCGAGATATAAGCGAAAAGCCGAAAAAAGTGACCTTGTTCGTGCCCCCCTGCAACCCTCGCACCTCCTACGCTCCGGGACCTTTAGTATATTTATTTCCTAACTACTCCAAATACATCCCTCACTCAAGTCCGTTTTTACACGTTCGCTCACGTACTCTCAACACCCCCATTTTAATCGTTCATTGACTGGACTATTATAACAACGACTAATATTTTGAGAGAGATTTGAAACCGTTTTTTTTTCAACGGAACATTTTTTTATTCAATTGTTTTGTTTTTTGTTCGCCATATGACCATAAATTGGAAACTATTTGCAAATAGTTTTAAGATTACTCATTGATTTGGGTTGGAAATATAGCTGAATAAATTAGTGCAACACAAAAAAAGGCGACAGTGGTCCAGTTAAATACTTGATTATCCATAGAGTACATTTCTTATACGCTGTATATACTGGTTGATTGTATTTTCACACACGTCTGCCTTAGTCGCTGCCATGTTGCCAAGTTGCTTTTTTGGTAGAGTGCAAATACGAAAATATGTTTTTTTTTAGTTTTACCTCCATTTCCGTATATCATTTGCAACCATTATTCAAAACTTTTGTAAAAACTTCGATGTTTATTTTAATAGAAAAAACAATTTCATGAAAAAATATCTTTTCCGTTTGTCGCAAGAGGTTGCAAATTATAGCACTTCTCAAGAACATTATTTTAGTTATTTTTTCAAATTTGCAGAACTTTTGGAATTTTCATGGAAAAATTGGGATGAACAACAATTTGATTTCGATAAAAGAAATCTTTCCGTTTTATTTGAATGGTTGCAAATTTAACAGAGGATGTAAAATGCTATTTTAAAAAAACTTGGAAAGTTAGCAGAATTTTTGAAATTTTTTTTGCGCTATTAATGCAAAAATGCATAAATCGTGATTTTCAATATCTTCCGTTCAGAAAAAAAGGTTGCAAAATCAGACACAATATCATTTGAACTTACTCTTCATTCAACTGAAATTTTAAAACTTTTGTAATTATTGTTAATTTTTGTAAAAATCATATCTACTGGCCTACGGTTCAAAAATCCAGTTTTATTTTTCTCTTCTTCAAACCAACACCTGTTTTTTTTCTATGATTAATCAGAAAATGTTGCATTTATTGAAGTAGAAAATGATAGTATACATGTATTGGTAGGATTCACATTATCATTCTTATAGGTGGGGATTCAGTGAATATCACATTTTCTTCTTTAATAGTGGTAGTTGAAACAGACTTCTCACTTGAAATTGGTTAATAACTTTGAATCACGTTTATACAGTTCAACAAAATTTGCTTCTTCAAATTGCCGAATTTCAACCGAACCACTTAAAAAAATTTTAATAACCTTTTAAGCCTTTCGTCGGATTTAGTTGGATTTTGTGAAATTTTCAGGAAATACTAATAATTCCAAAACTTAGGGTGGAGAAATCTTGATTTTTTTGTAAACCTTCGAAAAGTATTTATTTTGTTAATTTTAAATGGAAAATCACAAAAAGAAATATCCGCGCCATTCTGCATTAAATCAATGAAAAATATCAAGTAGTTTTTAAATAATATGGTTTCTCATTTTTTTCTTAAATATCTTTGTAAAGTGCTGCCACATCGTTACAAACATTTAAAGCTGTCGAGAAACGTGTTCCCAGTGGCGCGCATATAAATACAATTTTATATTAGAAAATCTTCATAAAATAGAAGTGAAATTTGCTTCTCACAAGAACTCCGGTTGCCAATTAACAAATATCTATATAAAACGTCACAAATTGCGTACCCCGAGACTCTTCCTTGAAATAATGATAAGATTTGGCAACGGCCACAACCCATCTCTTTAATTATATAGGATGAAGTTCGTTTTTCATAGAATTTAAACAACAAAAGAATTTCATATTTTGCATACGATTTTTTTTTTTACCAACTGCCAAAAGTGCTAAAAAGGAAAAGTTTAAAAGCGTAACTGTTCCGGCGGTCAAGAACAGAAACTTAATTATTCCTAAACCAATAAAGCCATACATTTTCTGTCGTCTTGGTCTTTTTATTAGAAAAGCAAACGACTGGAACTGATGGGCTCGTTGTGTTCCAATTTAAAATGACTCTGCCGACTACTGAACTATGAATGAGAATCGGAGGCGTGCCTTTGGATCATTAAAAAAATCATAGTCGTACGTCAAACTAAAAAATGGGAACTAGTCTCGCAAAAAAAAATTACTGAAAACTAATTGTCAACGGAGTAATATAAAAATAATTAATTCCTTTGTTATTTAAAAAATAAAATAAAAAATATTTAAATTCTATACTTTTCTCTATAAACTAATTAAAAAACAAAAATATCCACATTGAAAATATGTTTGGTATAAAATACACTGAAAACGATGAAATATTTTTAATGCCGCTCATCTATAAAAATAACACTGTTTAATTTTCAGATAATTAAACATGTAAACTCATATTCGTTACTCGTAAAACCGGCAACGGTGCACCAAAATATGTTGACGAGCGGCATCACAAAGATGCGGTGTCGGCAAAAATAATTTTTTGCTCCATTTCATAATTGCGGTATCAAACCCGGAAGCGCGGCTCATCAAAGTTATTTTTTGCTCGATGTTAATAATGGTATTGGGCAAATTTAACCGTCGAATCTAGACAATAAAAAAAAGCTTACACGTGTTACGCGGCTCAAGTTAAAAGGATTTTTCGGGAAGGTGTTGCGCAATCTGAAAAGAAAGATTTTTTTGAAGCGACGGAGGTTGTCGAATAAAGAGAGAAGTGGGGCTAGCCATGATCAGGCTAGGACCCTTCAGTGTCTAATTATCACTCACGCAGAACACACGCAAAACAATATTTTCTGAATGATGTGATCATTTATTTTAATTCATTTTCATTAATATGTGTTAGTGCTTGTTAAGCACATATTAATTATAATACTTGTTCATTGATTACTAGTTTAAGGTAATCCTTTGTTACGTTGTTGTTTTATTTTATTTAACAAGTTTAATAAATGGTTAAATAAAAGGGTTCATAGTTTTTGTTGAATGAAGTTGAGAAGACAATCCTAATACAGTCCATTTTTACGAATACAACGATGCAGTTTAAAAAGGCGATAACACAGTGTTGGTCGTCCTGGGAAACTGGCACAACATAGGGTTTATTCCAGAACCCTCAACAAACACCGATCTTTGTTTTGTTATTGTTGGAAAATTATTTTTTGTCTTTTTGTTGTATATCTAACCAAATTTGGAACCTGTTGATTTGGTTAGCAACAAAAAAAAAACAAAAGTAACTACTCTGTACGTACGTTTTAGGTTTCTATTAATAAACATTGCTACATACCGACGTAGCCCCAAGGTATGGAAATATTAATAGAATTTATGGGAATATAATTAAGCGTCTCTCGAGCGGGATGTAATTTTATCTTACGTCAATTGGATAATTGAAATCTTTAATAAATAACGAATCTATAGTTGTAAAAATAAGAAGTAATAGAAATTTTCTAGATTTGGAGATCAATTTATTTATTTAGAGAAATAACAAGGTTAGAAATTCACTGAAGTTTTATAAATATTTAATGAATTGAGTTACCAATATTTTGCACTTGTGATACAACGGCTAAAAACATCCGCTCACTCAATTATCGCGTTCAAAGTTATCGTAGTTGGAATTTTTTGAAAATCGGTTAATTTTTTAAAAGCTTTCATAATTACATAGTAGCGAGTTTAATGAAAAACTAATTATCATCAAAACTTTTTATAAACCTATGTTGAGATACGTATTAAATATTTGATATCAAAATATTTTTATAAAATATACTAAAAAAATATAGAATGTATGATGATAATAATAATGAGATAGTAGATTAAAATGTCAATTATTTATTCAAAAACGGAAAAAGTATTTTGGTAATGTTAAAAAAATAAATAAAATAAGAGCATTTATTCAATTTTGCGTTGTTTTTGGAACCAGAGGCGTTGCAAACGAGGGAAAACTGAGATAGTAAATGTACGTCAAAAAATTACTTTTGAAACTAGAGGTGTTGCTTGCTAGGGAAAATACGAGTAATATGGAAATTTTAATACATATTGCTTGAAAGGGAAATATTTGAGTAAGATGGAAAAGTCACAAAAATATTTTTGGGAACAATGGCGTTGTTTAGGCGAAAAATATGAGTATGTTAAAAAAATTATGTCACACAAATAAGCAAACAAAAATTATTTTCGTATCGATTTGAGGATTTTACGCCATATTTTTTCATCCCATTTGTCATCCGATTCATTATTTAAATAAAAGATTCCTTTAATTTTAGAATTATTAGTTTGCATAGTTAGTGAAACACGTGTCGAATATATAAAAAAATAAGTTAGAAAAGTGGTAAAACTTTTGTTTCTAGTATTCATTGTGCCAAAGGTTCCATTCAACGGATTTACCTTATATAGTTATGAATGAACAATTTTAAGAAGGAAACATTACCGCAAACTTGACCTAACGTACAAGTCCAATAAAAAAATCACGTAGTTAGTAATTAAAATTAATCAACCGATTCAAAAAATCCCAAGAACTATACTGATTCATATCAGAAACATTCACAACAATTTTAAAACAATAAAATTCCACATTTGTGTCTCACAAAAATAACTTACTTAATTTTTAAGGATTTTGGAATTTTTACACGAAATCAAAAATATCACTTGACGCACAACAAAACCAACAGTTTCAATATTTTCACTAAAAAATCACCAACAAATTCAATAATCACACTTTATTTGGAACAGTATTTGGTTACCAAGCAACCAAAACATACAAACGTCATGATTTCTACCAGCAAGGGACGAAATTGTAAAGACAAATAAATCGCCGTTGCCGCATTAATGTGTGATCGGCAACTAACAAAATGTTCGGCGCGGCGATGCATTGAAGCGGCGAGACATGAGAAATTTGCACTCTAGCAGTGTTGTCGGACTTACAAATTTGACAACAGATTTGGGTAAATTATTATTATTAAGAAAAGCGTTATTGAAAAACGAAAAATTATACTCAAAGGAATTTTCAATGATAATATTAATTACAGCGGAAGAGATAAAAAAATATATTTTTTTGCAATGTCACATTTTTGAAGGAGAAATTTCTTTTAAATCATCTGTGGACAGGAGCTGTTTCCCAGTTTTTTTTATCTAAGAATCGCCAATTTTGCTATTTCCACCCTTATGTTTGGGGAAAACGGTGCCCAATCTAGGTTTTCATCTTTTATATGGTGTGGCTATAAAAAACTCGGGTTCGCGCGATCGTGGTAGCAAAACGGTGTTAAAGCGCTAATTGGGGCTCAGGACAGTCATCCGGAGCTCGCCACTTGAACCAACCAACCAGCCGTGTGGCTAGTAGTGAAAAACCAAGTTTTCCAATTCAAAAGCACTTGGGAAAATTTTTTGTGGCGTAAAAACCACAAATTTTCTGCAGTTTTTGTAGTTTTTCGCAAATAACTAAATAACGAAGCGTTGCATACAAAATGTTCAGTAAAAAGTTATAGAACATTAAACATTAAATTCTGCTTCCAGTGATATCTATATACAGTATGTCCCCCTAAGTTGGAATCATATGGAAAACTTTTTTATTATTGGTTTTAGAAAAAAAGTTATTCTTTATAAAAAGTTTTGCATGGTCCAAAAGTTAAAATGCAATCATTAGATATCCATTTTTTCAAGCCGTATACGAGGTTTGTCAAAAAATATGAATTTTGCTCAAGAGTAAAGTACCTTTATTTTTGACAAAATCGAAAATTGTTATTTAGAAAAGTTGTTTAGAATTAAAAACTACATTTAAATATGTAGTCACAGCCTTCTACCTTAAAAACTGATGTTTTATGATATTTCCAAAATAATGCCATATTATGAAAGTTATCATAAAAAATTATTGAAAAGAGTTTGAGAACTATTATTTCCTTTGTTGCAGACCTTTTTTTAATTACGACTTTTCATAATATAGAATTATTTTAGTTTTTAAGATAGAAGGCTGCGACCGCATATTTAAATGTAGTTTTTAATTCTAAACAACTTTTCTAAATAACAATTTTTGATATTGTCAAAAATAAAGGTACTTTACTCTTGAGGAAAAATCATATTTTTTGACAAACCTCGTATACCACTGAAAAAATTTGATATTTGATGACTGTATTCTATGTTTTAGATAATGCAGAACTTTTTATGATGAATAACTTTTTTCCTAAAATTAATAATAAAAAAGTTTTCCATATGATTCCAACTTAGGGGGACATACTGTATATTGTTATGCAATTCGATTGAATAAAGGGCCGAATACACAATGTTTTCTACGTATTTTAATCCTTTGTGTGCCGAATTTCCAATTTCTCACATTTTTGTTGAAGATTTAAGCCTAATTTAGAAAAAAACAATCACACTTCCCCGCCAAAATACTGCAATGTTTTATTGTTAATTTTGACTTTATTTTTTAATGTTAAAATACCCCTTACGGGGCATTTGTTAATATTACAATCTGATCACATAACGATCAATGAGTAATTTTTGCCCAACTTAAATTAATACGTGAAGATTGGATAACTAAAGTCTACTCACTAGTGTACATTGTGGCCAAATAAGAATGCGAGATACTGTATCTGGGATCTCATCTCAAGTCAAATTTATTGCAAAATTTTAAAAAAGCAGTGTTACACGATGATAGAAGATGAATTTAACTGTACTCCTCCAGAAATACTTGAAAGGGCCTCCCAAATCACGCAAAATCTTTTACCATTAATTTCCAAAGAGAGGTATGAAAGTTCTTATGAAACATTCATAAAATGGAAAAATGAACGAAACCTAAACTCGTTATCAGAGAATGTTCTGCTTGTTTATTTTGAAGAATTAGCGCACAAATATAAATCTTCAACATTGCGGTCGCACTATTCTATGTTGAAAAGCAATATAAACATCTGGTCGTTTTAAATAAGATTTGCTTTACCTAACAATAAATAGGTACCAATAAAAAATATATATATATATATATATATATATATATATATATATATATATATATATATATATATATATATATATATATATATGATAAAGTAGGAAAAGTATAGTGTGTAACTCGTGTGAAAAAGCACTTTTCACACGCATGTGACGATTTGTGGCCCTAGCCTGAAACTTGTTGCACAATACAGGGTGTCCCACAACGTACTGTACACAGTCCAACCATAAGTACTATGGACCGAGGCCATTTCATATCTGGTATTAAAAAATGCCTTGTTGCGTTTTTGACGGATATACAGGGTGATATTTGAAAATATGTGAATTATTCCACGTTAAGTATATCTGAAAGTAAAAATCTCAGAACAATCAAATTTGGCACACTGAGTGTGCTCCCTGAGCTCAATAAAATAGGTTTTAAAAAAATTTTAATTTCAGGTCCGGACTTAGTTTTTTTTAGATTTTTATTGGTTTTTTGAAAACAACACCCTGTAAGCCAGATCAGACATTTTTTATTTTTCTCACTTTAAAGCTTAAGGATGATACTAAGCAACAGTCAAAAAAAATTGAATGCGCAACTTTTTGTTTTCTGCAGAAAAAATAAAACTTTAAAAAATAGTATAATTTTAATGGATTCACATTCTTCTTATGACTGATACGGCACTACTTTGATAGCACATCATCATTTTTCAACAAAAATCATAAATGCAGTTCATTTTACTCGATATAAAGTATTATTCAATCAACCGTTGAAATTCCAGGGCCGTATTAATTTTTTTAAAGTTTTTATTGATCCTGTAAAAACAACACCCTGTAAAACGAGTTTTACAAATTTTCTTTCTGTAACTTCAAAGAAAAAACTATTACTTTTGATTATTTTGCAAATGCAAGTAGGCTTTGAATTCGCTTTGACGTCCATTTTGACAGTTTGTGAAAGAACGTGGTGAGCGACTGACAGAAGACCAGAAAGAGGGTATTTTGGAAATGGTAAATCAAAATGAGAAGCTAAGTACCCAGGCAATATCCAGTATTTTGAATATTTCTAAGTCCACAGTTTTCAGGACGTTAAAGAAAGGTCTCCTCCATCCATATCACCCCTAACTGTTACAGAGACTGCAAAAAATAAATACGGCCCTGGAATTTCAACTGTTGATTGAATACTTTATATCGAGTAAAATAAACTGTCCTTATGATTTTTGATGAAAAATGATGATGTGCTATCAATGTAGTGCCGCATCAGTCATAAGAAGAATATGAATCCATTAAAATTATACTATTTTTTTTTCAAAGTTCTATTTTTTTCTGCAGAAAACAAAAAGTTGCGCGTTCAATTTTTTTTACATGTTGCTTAGTATCATCCTTAAGCTTTAAAGTGAGAAAAATAAAAATTGTCTGATCTGGCTTACAGGGTGTTGTTTTCAAAAAACCAATAAAAATCTAAAAAAAACTAAGTCCGGACCTGAAATTAAAATTTTTTTAAAATCTATTTTATTAAGCTCAGGGAGCACACTCAGTGTGCCAAATTTGATTGGTCTGAGATTTTTGGTTTTAGATATACTTAACGTAGAATAATTCACATATTTTCAAATATCGTCCTGTATATCCGTCAAAAACGCAACAAGCCATTTTGTAATACCAGATATGAAATGGCCTCGGTCCATAGTACTTATGGTTGGACTGTGTACAGTACGTCGTGGGACACCCTGTATACTATTATTATGTAAGATGTGGCCCTAAAAAGTACCGATTTAAAAAAGAAAGATTTTTAATGCCCCCGTAAATGCTCTAAATGCTGACCATCACGCTCTATGCATTGCTGAAGCCTCTCATTGGTAGACAAAACTACAGCTTCAATTTCGTATGTTCGGTATGTTACGTAATGCTTTGTTCTGGAATTTCTGTATTATGAGTAAATCACTCTGACTGGCACAGCCCGAAAGCTGGATACCATATGTTCATACCGGTTTCAGAATTTGTTTGTATAAATAACAATATTTTGTTCCTTCCAGCGTAGTCTCGCATCTAAAGTAATACCTAGATAGTTTGCTGAATTAGCATAAGGGTTCTGGGTATTATTTATTCTGATTGGTATATACTCATTGTTTTTGTAAGTATAATTAACATGTACAGATTTATTATCATTTAATTTGATTCTCCAACGATTGGTCCAATTATTAATTCTATCTAATGATTTTTGTAGTTTTCTTGCAGCTTCCTCGTGTTTTGACCGCTAATCTTTTTTATACGGAATTTCAACTTTATCAATACTGTTCGAAATCGAACTTTTTTACCTACGCCCATGGCGACAAAGGAAATAAAAATAACCAAACCGCATGCCTAAGTGCCTAGCATAGCAACAGTACAACACGCATCGTAAATCAAGGCCATCGCGCAGATAATCAACGCGGAAGTAACTCACCGACGAGATAAAACTTCAATGCTAAAAGCCGCCCTTGTCGGCAACCGCCTTTACATACATCGCGACACATTGGCGAGACTGCAAGTAGCCAAAGAGATACGCGTCTCAAATAAATCAAATCAAACCAGTAGAACATCAGACTCCGTGTGGAACAGGTCGCAATCATTGGACTGTTTCATACGTAATAAATTCATCAATTTTTAACTTATATGAATTGCATACTATTACATACATACCCGTATTCACATTCAGTTATTTTTTGAGCAATTGCAAACACAGTTTGAATTTTGTTATATTCTATGTTTGTTGTAAAGTGTTTTGTTTTACGAAGTTATCGTTAATACATAAAATCCAAGTACTCAGTGTATAATTTCGCTATAACCTATATATACAGTCCACATACAATTTCTCAGCCAACTTAAATCTACAATAAGTTGGGACAGGCCCATCTAAAGGGTGTGGCCTAATAAGTTTGGGTCTCCAAATTTGGCATTATTTGGAACTTCCCAAAACAAATACCTTATGTAGCTCACCAACAAATGCCAATTAACTATCAAACGAATGAATACTCTCGACCATAAAATGGAAAATAATTTCTTTGAATCACAATCTGAATTATTATTATACAAGAAATACCATGAATTTGACGGTACTTTTCTGGTAAAATATTGCTCAATTATTCGTTGAGTGCTCGTTTCTTTTTTCTTCGAACTTGACAATCATGAAGTTTTGATCGTATCGTGGAATGGAAGTGACGCGCGGCCTTCATCCTCCGCGTGCAGCTTTTGCTACATTCAACATTTATGTTTTGTTACGAGATGCGACCGTAACATCGTTGCCAAATCATAAGGCAGGAAAACGAGCGACACGAAACAGGAAAAATACTGATTCTATACAGTGTAAACGATCGAAAATTTGGATTGTTAGGTTCTATGTCTGTTTTAAAAATAAATAAAAAATAATCCTATTGAGATTAAAGATGAGATGATTATTTTGATTTAAAGTAGGGTTAGCCATATGTGAGTAATAATTATTGAAGGTATGGAAGAAAAAGTCCTTTTTATCTCACAAGTTATTTATTGAGGGTGCGACCGGTTTCGGCGATCAAATCGCCATCATCAGGCCCTGCGTGGAAAAATTATGGAGTTAAAAAACAAAATTGTTAAGTTACATGATTTTAAGGAATGTATTTTTATTTTTAATTTAATTTTATTTCAAAAAAGCAAAAACTCACCATAACTTTTCCACGCAGGAATTACCACAGGAAAAACACCAACAACATGTCAGCACATAAATCAAAATATGTGCGTGGAAAAGTTATGGTGAGTTTTTGCTTTTTTGAAATAAAATTAAATTAAATTATAAATTAAAAATAAAAATAAATTCCTTAAAATCATGTAACTTAACAATTTTGTTTTTTAACTCCATAATTTTTCCACGCAGGGCCTGATGATGGCGATTTGATCGCCGAAACCGGTCGCACCCTCAATAAATAACTTGTGAGATAAAAAAGGACTTTTTCTTCCACACCTTCAATGATTATTTTGATTTCGAGCATATTTATTTTGAAATTTTCTATCCTTCATAAGAATAATAAACATATACGTTTTTAGATGTGCTGCCATCTATGATTAGAAGAGAGTATTAACAATTTCAAACATATACGTGACTAGAAGTAAAATTTCATTACAATAAAAACAGACTCAATCTCCTATGATTTTTTGTTATGGATGATTTCCTCAAGACAAGTAAAAAATTATAGAAAGTTTGCTAGAAAATATGCTTTTGGATTTTTTTAGCGTTCACAAGAAATATTTTTGGATCAAATAGACCAGTGCAGATAATTTTTGAAACCAAATAAAATAATAGGAAAAATAATTTACAGGCGCTCTGGGGACGGGAAGTGGAAGGGGGGTGGTAATTTTTAAGGGTAGAAAGCTGTTTATCTCGATTTCCGGCAAAACTACAAGTCCTATGGAAAAAAGTTCAATGGCAAAGTTGTAGGTGATAAAAAGATCTACAACTTTTGTATTTACACTTTTTTCACATAACCTCAAAAATTATGTGAAAAATTCAAATAACCTAGTTTTTGGTTTTTTATTTTTATCTTTTACAAAAAAAAAATTTTTTTCTCGAAATTTGCTGTAAACTTACCTTTTTATGTCCCAAACACTCTGTAATTTTTTTGTTTTAAAATATTTATTTTTTTAACCTTATTTTGACTTAATATCGAAAAAGCAGTCTAATTTTCAATCGACAATTCTCACGTCAAAATATCTGCTTTTTTAAAAAACTCGGTGGGCTTTTTGTTCGTTTAAATCTCTACTTTTTGATGGTGTAAAATAAATATACATTACTATGGTAAATGTTCTCAAAAAATGCAAATAAGAAACGAAGAAAACTCCGAATTTCTCTTTTTTTTTAATTCATCATGTACAATTTTGAGCTATTTATTAAAATGTATACTTTAATTACTCGAAAAACGTAAGATTCCGTGTTACATTGATAAACAAAAGAGTAATTAAAGTATAAATTTAAATAAATAGCTCAAAATTGTACACGATGATTTAAAAAAAAAAGAAATTCGGAGTTTTCTTCGTTTCTTATTTGCATTTTTTGAAAACATTTACCATAATAATGTATATTTTTTTTACACCATCAAAAAGTAGAGATTTAAACGAACAAAAAGCCCACCGAGGTTTTTTAAAAAAAGCAGATATTTTGACGTGGGAATTGTCGATTGAAAATTAGACTGCTTTTTCGATACTAAGTCAAAATAAGCTTAAAAAAATAAATATTTTAAAACAAAAAAATTACAGTGTGTTTGGGACATAAAAAGGTAAGTTTTCACCAAATTTCGTGGAAAAAAATTTTTTTTTGTGAAAGATAAAAAACCAAAAACTTTTCACATAAATTTTGAGGTTATGCGAAAAAAGTGTAAATACAAAAGTTGTAGATCTTTTTCTTACCTACAACTTTGCTATTTAACTTTTTTCCTTGGGACTTGTAGTTTTGCCGGAAATCGAGATAAACACTTTTCTTCCCTTTAACCCCCCCCCCCCCCCTTCTTTCCACTTCCTGACCCCACAGTGCCTGTAAATTATTTTTCCTTTCATGTTTGTTATATTCTCTTCCTTTTCCAATGGGTTTCATCCTACTATTATTTTATTTCACTTTTTACCATTTTCAAAGCTATCTGTACTGGTCTAAAAACAAAATTATTTGCGTAAAAAAATACCCCTTAGAATTTACAAGACCATAAAACAAGCAAAATAGCGTTGCCATATCTCATTCTTAATTTACCAATTTTTAACATAATCAAAATATAAACGGTAAAGTTGAAGGTTGTGGCTAATTATGTACAATACACAATAAAAGTATGATTAAACAATATTATTTAGGAAAAAACATTAATCAGTAATACTTATAAATTATTTCCTCCCCATTTCAAATAACTTATTTTATTTTTTGCTTATTCTTTTATACAACTCATGGCAACGCTGTACAGATCTATATTTCTGTTTTTGTCCGATTCAATGATAAGTACATTTTAACCAGCAAGTAAGTAGGAATCCGTTTTATACCTGCTAATTCCACATTGTGGGGTTGATTTAGAATAAGGAAGAATTAGAATAGCAAGTAGATTGTATATTATACATATGCAAATAGTTAAATTATAAAAAAAATGATTTTTAACAGTTCGTATTTCATTAAATTGACAGAACCGTCTTTCATAAGTCAAAATAAAGTTCTTTTACTTAAGGCAAACCTTTCCTGTATTTAATTAAATACAGGAACCGTTTATATTTAAAAAACTGGCGATTACCGTGAGGAAATGAATACAGAGTTGTTTGAAAAACGGTTTGAAGGTATCATTCAACTTTTGGTTTGTCCTTTAACCCTTTCAAAAATGAATTAGCACGCCACTGCATTCAATACGCCAAGAGCCACTAAAACTCTCAATCATTTTTGGTTCTAGTATAGACGTAAATTTTTATTGCAATTCAAATCAAATTGATTCCAAACTCGTATGATTTTTGTGAAGAAAGTTACGGATATTCTGAAGTCAAAATAATATGCTTTTGGAATTTATTAGCATTCACAATTAATTAATTAGGAGGATGAAAACTAGAAGTAAAATTTTATGATAAATCGAATGAAAATGATTTCAAAGTTGCGTTATTTTCGTGCAAAATCAATTTCGAAATATTTCAGCATAGGAACATAGAGTCGTAGTCGAAAAATTTCTCTACGTTTTATATATAATTTATATTATATTCACGTAAGGGTACAATAATGATTTCGAAAGCATTTTAATTCGCCGCAACAACCCAACATTTACCGTAAAACCAAGCACAATTCCATTCTGTTGTTCGGTATGTTGAAATATAGATCTGTTGTGGGAACATTCAGCGTTTCGCTCGTTTTACGTGCATTGTTCGTGACATAGTGAAAAATCGCTTGACCGTTTAGTTATTCAATTTGAGGATTTGCCAAGACGGAACTTCCTGCTTAATGTATTTTAGAATTCGTTTGCTAAATTTGCCTACGAGTTATTTACCTGTGTAATAAATAAATTCTACCTTACTTTATATATATATCTGCAAACTTTCATTAAGTTCCTCTACAATATCTGATATCTCTAGACTTTAATTATCCTGCCCCTGAAACTGATGGCGATCGGGGCACATTTTGAATCAATAAAAGGTCATTTAATTGATGAATGTGGCTTCATTTTTACGTAGGTAAAATATTGTCACGCTAAACAAAAGAACACTCAGTACATCGAGTTTGCATTTTTGTGTTTAATATAAGTTAAGTAAATTATATAAACAAACCAGCGATTCGAATAAACAATAATAGTATTTTTTAATTAACATAACATTGAGCTGGTCACGTCAGACCCAATTTGCGAGATATAAATATCCGCCGAGTTAGCACTAAAGGACTCTTGTCCTGGAGTCGTAGTGGACTCTTGTCCTGGAGTCGTAGTAGACTCTTGTCTTGGAGTCGTGACTCTCTGGTCTAGGGGGTCATTGTGTGTACGAGATCGTACAGCCCTTGCTCCAAGCCAGCGTGACGTGCCCAACGAAGAGATATGTGTAACTTATGGTAAGGCCCTTTGTATTTTATAAGTATATATTTTTATAGTTGTTAATAAATTTGTTTACTGTTTAACCTGGTTTTATTTCATAAAGAAAGGTAGCAAATAATTATAAGTTAATAATTCTCACAACCATTAGGGTCGTGACAATATAGTAGACTATGGTCTATTTTTATGCATGAGAGAGTAATAAAACAGCATTTCTAATGCAAAACATAGTACGGTCATTTTAAATATTTTTACGGAATAATCTAAATATTTCCTAAAATTGTCATAAATGTACCTGAGCTAATACAAGTTTTGCGTCTTTTATTGGTCTTTTATAACCATAAGCTGTACAGAACAATAGAAAAAGGTTTAGACAGGCCAAAAGCCCTGTGTATTAAAGATAACATAGCCGTACCTTAAGATTATTTTCAATAAGTACCTATTTGCCAATTTTGTTTTATTTTAATTTCAAGAATTTCTTACAGTAATCGAATTATAAGTAGATAAATCCCTTAGTAAGGAGGTCCAGTTGTGTATTCTTGACAGCTTACTAAATGTCGTTTAGTTGCAACATGCAAGGTGCAGTGTGCAGTCTATTGTGAAGTCTAGTGTGAGCATGGAAAATTTGGAAGTACCGCGTAAACGACAAAAAATCGGTCCTTTAACAGTTAATGAAAAAACATTAATATTTAATTGTTTTAAATCATTTACAGACAAACATTTATGTAAAAGTGTTGATGACACAGTGGAATTAGTTAGTAGTACGCTTGGTGTTGGGAAATCTACGATTTACAGAGTTGTTGAAGAAGAGAAATGTGGCGAGTTTCAAACAGCACGTAAAGCTCCAGGAAAACCAAAATTTCAAATAGAAAATCATTTGAAAGAAAGACTTCGAAGGAAAGTGCATGCGTTCTTCTTTAGAAAAGAATTTCCGACAGTAGACAAAGTTCTTGCCACGGTTCGAGATGATAAGGATTATCCTGAAATGAGTCGAAGCACACTATGGAAACTTTTAAAAGAAATAGGTTTTCTATGGAAAAAGCATTCCAGAAAGTCTATTTTAATAGAAAGAAGCGATATTGTAGTATGGAGAAGAAATTACCTAAGGACTATAAAAGAAATGAGAAACCAAAGAAGAAATATATTTTATTTAGATGAAACATGGATCAACGAGGGACATACACCAAATAAATTTTGGCAAGATGAAACTGTTACAAGTCGAAGACAGGCTTTTTTAAATAATTTATCTACTGGTTTAAATCTACCATCAGGAAAGGGGCGCAGACTGATAATAGTACACATCGGTAGTTCAAACGGTTTTGTTAAAGGTGGTTTATTGACTTTTGAATCTACTCGTACCGGTGACTACCATGAGGACATGAATGCTGATGTCTTTAAAGATTGGTTCGAACAAATGATAGATCTTCTTCCTCAGAACTGTATAATAGTAATGGATAATGCAAGTTATCACTCGAGACTTACAGAAAAAATGCCCACAACCAAGTGGTTAAAAAAAGATTTACAGAATTGGCTAAATTCAAAGAATATTAAGTTCCATCCCGGTTCTGTGAGAAGAGAACTGTATCATTTGTGTTCCCTTCATAAAGAGAAATTAAAAAAATATGAAATTGATGAAATTGCAAAAAATCGTGGGATGACGGTGGTTAGATCATCACCATATCATTGCGAAGTAAACCCGATTGAACTGATATGGGCACAGATAAAGGGAGAAGTTTCAAGAAAAAATAATTCTTTTAAAATGAGTGATGTTAAACAGTTGTTTTTGGAGGCTGTAAATAATGTGAAGCCTGAAAACTGGGAAAAGGCAGTAAATCATACGATTAAAGAAGAAGAGAAAATGTGGAAGTTGGACAATATTACTGATGAAATGATCGAGCCACTCATTGTAAATATTGGTTGCGACAGTTCATCTTCTGATTTCGATTCTGATTTGGATTTGTAGGTAAGAAGTAGTTTTTATATTAAAATTATTATTTATGAACGTAACGTTGTTTAAAAGTCAAAGTTTAAACAATGTGTACACCCGATATATTTATTATATTTATACAAAAGTTATTTCATACGAAAATACTCGAGGTATAACTTCACAAAATATTTTAACTGTCTACTAAAAGAAGTGGTACGCCTATGGATTACGAACGCTTTATTATTTTAATACTCTCTCATACATAAAAATAGACTATAGCCAAATCTATATTAATTTATAAATGTATCAGGTACCTACGTCATCTTTTTAAACTTGTAAAAATAGTACCTACTTTCATAAATTGATAGATAGATATCAACGGCTTTTATTTTATTTATCAAGGATTTAATTGAGTTTGTAGGTAATTTGTGCAACGCCTGAATAAAAAACCCGCGGAATAAAAAATGCGTCAAATTTAACGACATTAACGCGAGAAATTTTTACAGAATCTTTTGCTCTAAAATCTTCCTAAGATATTTATTCTCAAAAATTTTATTTCTAGTTTAAATTGGTCTTAATGACGAACAATAAATTTTTTTTAAATATTTACAATTTATGGTGATATCGGATCCATTTTTTTATGTCTTTTAAAGAAATAGTTGGAAAATTATCCCGATTCTTATCAACGTGCTAGAATTTGTTTTTTTTTTATTTTCACTAAAAATATTTTTCCTTTTTTCGATTCCCGTGGTTTGATATCAATATCTGTATATACCTATCAATCTATCACAATTCAATGTAAAATTTACCTAATTAGCGAAGAGAAATTTGACGAAAATATTCTGAAAATGGATGTAAGAGCTAAGTCAAATTTTTCAATAAATTTGGGCTAGAGTTTCGCGTAATATGTGCCAAAAACGGCATTTTTGGTATTTTTCGAGTGGATTGCTTCACTATTTTTTAAATATCTCCGGCTCTAAGAGTCATGGAAGAATAAAAAAAAATAAAAATGGCCGTGGTGAAGTAGAGTATCGATTCGTATAGTAGGGTTTTTTTTAAATGCATCCTAACCTCAAAAAACGAATTTTTTTTTACTGAATTGACAATAAATAACCAAAGAATACTCGAATTTTCTTAAAAATTGGAGAAAATATGTATTTTTATGTCGGGAAGACATTGTAAAAATTAAAAAAAAAATGTACTTGTCCAGGCAAAATCGGCATTTTTCGAAAAAAAATTGAGTTGGCCACCATTTTTGGAAAAACAATATTTGAGAAAAATTTTTTATCTTAAAAAGAAGGATTTTGTGTGTACTTTTGTCTAAGAAAATCCAACATTTTATTTCTTTATTTAAAAGTGCCCAATTTAGGGAATAATAAAATAATAAAAATTCGATTTTCATTTTTTTTTCAAATTTTTTTATCGCGATATTTATGCTTGATTCTTTTAGAAAAACTGTATTTCAGTCCACAAAATGTTTAAAAAAATAAAAAAAAATTCAGGTTCTAAAGTAAGATTTTTGTGAGGGAACGAATCAATATATCTTTTTAGGTCATACTTGCAAAACCGTAGCCAAATTATTAATAGTCAAGGTAAAATTTCAGATAGCCATGTGGTGAGTCACGGCGTCCCTCAGGGGTCGGTTTTAGGTCCATCAATGTTTATTATTTATATGAACGATTTATCTTTTAACCTAAATGAAGCAATTATCTAATCTTAATGATGCGGAAAAGCTCTCAAAAGAGTGGTTTAATCATAATTTCTTATCTCTGAATGAATCAAAAACCCAAAACCTTTCTTTGGGAACCACAGTAACTTCAAATGGCTCTATAAAATTTTTGGAGTTTATCTTTGGATTCTAAATTAAATTTTAATGAGCATATTGATAATTTAGGAACGCGTCTAGCAAAGGCAACCTTTGTTATACGACAGTTAAAATTGAAATTAGATTCACATTACTTAAGAATGACATATTTCTCTCTGTTCCATAGCATAAAAAATATTTATTGCTCAAAAGAAAGTCATTCGCATAATGACATCAAGTAAGTATAATGAACATTGTCAACCGCTTTTTAAAAAACTTTTTATTTTACCACTACCGTGTTGTTTTATTCTTGAAAGTCTTGTTTATACAAAAAAACAACTTTTAGATGGTGCTATTCAACACAATAATGTTATACATGACCATAATGACGATATCAGAGAATAAAACATGGCGGATTGACAGTACGTCGTGTATTTGGTCTCCAAGTTTTTAATTAAAAATATTAGTTTTTCAATGTTTTAATTAAGTTTTCTTAAAACAAGTCAACAATTAGTGATACTGTGCGTTCATTTATTGAAGTTTTTTCGAAAAAAGTTAAAAAATGAGTGCAAAAACTGTAAAAGATTTGGCGGTTGTAGTAAAAAATCTTGAAACAACCTTTGCTGATCAAATTTCCTCGCTGAAAAAGGATTTAACTCATACAACATCGCCTTCTAACATATCAGGTACCAATAATCCCAATGATATATCTTTTAAAATTGCAAACTTAGAAATATTTGTAAAGGAAGAACTATCAAAAATCAATGAGCAAATAAAAGAATTTTCAAAGAAATTTGATGAAACCGTTAAAAAATTTGACAGTCAAATGCAGGATAGTAATAACATTGCAATATTATTTCATGGAATTTCTGATGACCTCCTAAATAATAATTCTTCTATTCATACAGCTAATATTTACGATCAAGTATTAGATGTGATAAATAATAAAATGGGTTTATCTGTGAAAAAAGTGGATATCAGTTATTGTCATCGCATCGGTAAAAAAGTGAATGGTAAATAAACATCGTCCCGTAGCTGTTTTCTTTGCGACGAAGTGGCAACGTGATCATGTGTTCTTTAATAAGAAAAAACTTAAAGGCAAATCTATATCAATAAGTGAAAAGTTAACTAAATCAAAACATGAATTATTTAAATTATGTGCAGCAGTTTTCAAAAATAACTGTTGGACTAATAATGGTAATATTTTTTTGCTTAGTGGAAAATTACAAACAGTGTCGAATTGGAAGAACTGGCATAATAAATTTAGTAAATTACTAATTTATAAGGTATCATTTTGCATTAACTTTTTTTGGTTGTTGTTTCATTCGGAATATTTATGCTAATTTTGAATTTAGGCAAATTCAGGAAAATTACTATTATTTGTATGATTATTTTTAATTCTGGGTTTCTAGGAAATTATGTGTGTTTTTAAGGAAAAAGTTTGATGATATTTTTATAAATAACAAATAGCATTAATTTAAATTTGAGATATTTTCATAATAATTTCATACTTTTTCGATTTCAATACAGTATTTGTACTTTCTTTTTCGGTTGTTCTTCAGTTACTAGAATGTACTCTCAGGTACTAAAATTAAATTTTTTCTCTTACGTTACTCCGAGCGGTATTCGCATTATTATTTTGTTGTATTTGTAACTTTTTATTTTAAATTATGAGACCCAATAATTTGAAAAACGTGCTTATATAAACACTTCTAGAGTTCTTTGGTATTTTTTCGATTTTTTGTATTTGAATTTTTATTATATTAGTTAATTGATCATTCTGAGGAAGGGACGTGAAATTAATTTTTTTTAACTTTTAAACGTCATATGGTAGGATAGGGAAAGTTTTTGTTTTTTGTATATTGCAAAAACATCTTTATCCTGGTATATTTTTTTTTTTTATTTAATCAAATATTGAACATGAGTTTTGGAGGAAAGGTGTCAGATATCATATTAATAAAAATTTTTTGAAACATGAAATTAGCACATCTGAATTTTAGGTCAATGTGTACTGGTTTTAATAATTTTGTAGCACTTTTAAATAACAAAAAATTTGATTGCGTTGCGATTACTGAGACATGGCTGAACGAAAAGGTTGACATGGATTTTTTTTAATATTTCTGGTTATCAAATGTCATATAAACATAGAGATTACGCTCGTGGAGGTGGAATTTTGTTTTATGTTCGCAATAATATAAAATATGAAGTAGTCAATTTTGAGTTTCAGGTAAGTCAAAAACTTGAATTTCTTTTTTTAAAAATTTTTCTAAAGGACATTACTTTGGGCATAGGAGCTTATTATAGGCCACCTAAAACCCCAAATTTCAACAGTGATTTTGATAACATGCTTAACTTTTTTATACCAACGGTAGATGAAACTATAATACTGGGTAATCTAAATGAAGATTTTTTGGACGTAGAAAATTGTATAAATGAATGCTTTTCAACTTATGACCTAGTGCAAATTTTAAACGAACCCACAAGGGGTACAAAACTTTTGGACCCTATTTTTACATCTAATGTTGACATGATCACCAATTCTGGTACAATTAACTGCAATAATATATCTGATCATAAGATGGGCTTTTGCTACTTAGATATGTCTATATTTTCAACTAAAATTAAGTTCATTAAGCAAAGGCAGTTTAAGGGAATTAATTTAAACGTACTTCAAAATGACCTAGAAAATTTATATTGGCAAAGGTACCTTAGTGAGAAGGATATTGAAGCAAAATTAAATATTTTTAACACGTATTTAACAGCTGTTTTTGATGTACATGCGCCTTTGAGATTAGTTCGGGTTACCAAGAAGCCAGCACCATGGCTTGATCAACCTTTAAAAATTAAAATGAGAGAAAGAAACTTAGCTCTGCAAAAGTTTAAACAAACCAAATTGGATAGTGACCTTCAGGTTTACAAAAAAATTAGAAATGAAACTGTAAAATTAGTAAGACAAAATCGTAAAAATGTTATTAATAATGTTGCTAAAGAAAAAGACAAAAAGAAAACGTTTAAATATTTAAACTTATGCAAAAATGCCAAATTTGATATTCCAGATAACTTAGCAGATCCCAATTGTTGGAAAATGTGTTATTTTCCGCCAGAATAAATGCAAAATTTAAATTCGCACGCCTCTGCAAAATAACATCATATCATCGAAGACGAGATGATCTGATGTGATTTTTGACATGTAATGTCAGATGAAAAAGATAATAATTCTCGACCGTATTTTCAATAATCTTACAAATAGCTTCAGACTATTAATTAATTTTTAAATGTCTATTAGTATCTGTGTTCAGTCAGTTATTACTCATTTGTGTTTCATCCAAATAATAAACAATAGTGTGAAAAACCTCGTTATTTAAATCCCACTCCAATACAGTCCATTTTAACACACAAACTTGGGAAATATCAGCCCCAATTTTGCGCACCAATGATATTAATAATTACTTTTCTGATTTTCTGCGTGATAATTCTGATGATAAGTGCAAAGGAAAAATAGATTTCTACACAAATAATGTTGGTAATTTAGGTCAAAATATTTTTTCTTTTCGTATGGCAACACTTGATGAAGTTTCTAGGGTATTAGATGAAATTAAAAGTAATGCTGTTGGAAATGATAATAGAAAAAAGTTACGTCCCTAAGGCTTGGAAAACTTCAGTTGGTAAGCCGTTACCTAAAATTTCTAATCCCAAAGAATACTCTGACCTGAGAATTATTAGCATTTTGCCAGTTTTTTCGAAAATATTAGAAAAAATATTATTTAATCAGCTATGCAACTTTTTTATAGAAAACCAATTAATACCTGATACCCAAGCAGGTTTTAGAAAAGGTTATAGTACGGCCACAGCTTTAGCCGTTGTAATGGATGACATTATTAATGCACTTGATAAAAAAGATAATAGTCTTCTTATTTTATTAGATTTTTCAAAAGCATTTGACACCATTAACCATAAACTACTTTGTGCTAAACTTCGCTATTATGGTGCGTCACAAGCTGCAGTCTCTCTTATTTTTTCATATCTAACTGATAGGTCACAAGTAGTCGAGGTTGATGGTGTCAGATCAGAAGCTATTAGTATTTTAAGTGGTGTTCCTCAAGGATCTATCCTTGGGCCGTTATTGTTTATTTTTTACACGGCTGATATCTTAACTTCGGCAAGACGTGGTAAGGTACAGGCTTATGCAGATGATACGCAATATTACTACCGTTTTTCTACTACATTTTTAAAAATTTCTTTTTTGATATTGTATTATTACTTCTTTATATATATCTTTTGTTTGTCAATGTGGTTAAGTATGAGTAGCCCTAGGCTAAACTTCGCCACTCCCACTTTTGTTTTTTATTTGTTTAAATTATAATTTGTATTCTTTCACCTGGGAAATAAAGACGTTTATTATTATTATTATTATTATTATTATTAATACCAGGAGAGGCGATGATCTTCGTCTTCCTTTTTTTAGGCTGAGTAAAGTTCAGGACTCGTACAGGTATCTTGGAATGAAGATGTTAAATACACTGCCAAAAAATCTTAAAACTAATAATTTAACACAGCCAATTTAAAGTTAAAATTCGAAAATATTTACTTTCTCATTGCTTTTATTTCGTAGAGGAATATTTGACACATACAAAAACTTGTGATTGTGGGTAGCATTTAAATGTGATAATAATGACTGTGATTTGTAAAAAAAAAAAAAACTGCTTTATTTAATATTTGTTTTGTTTTGTTTTATTTTATATTATTTTATTTTATTTTGACAAAATGTACACACATCTCCACACTGTATACATGAATAAATTCTATTTCTATAGAAAATGAAAATCGATTTTTTTTTTAATTATTCCCTAAATTGGGCACTTTAAATAAAGAAATAAAATGTTGGATTTTCTTAGACAAAAGTAGGTACACACAAAATCCTTCTATTTAAGATAAAAATTTTTCTCTCCTATTGTTTTTCCAAAAATGGCGGTCAATTCAATTTTTTTTGGAAAAATGCCGATTTTACCATGTCTTCCCGACATAAAAATACATATTTTTTCAAATTTTTAAGAAAATACGAGGTTTCTGCCGATTTTTGGCACATATCTCGCGCAGCTCCAGCCCAAATTTATTGAAAAATTTTTTAAAAGCTTCTCTTTATGTATAAAATCGAAAAAATTAAAAAAATGTCAAATGTCACTCGACCCTTCGCGATCGCGCTGCTTTTTTGACACCATAAACTTATCATGGGGACAGGCATCAACTCAGCACTTTATTACCCTCAGGTAAACTATTGAACCCCTCGTAGATATATCAATTCAGAACTTAATGACTTAATACTTATCCCTTTAATTCTTGTTAATTTGAATTTATAAGTAATGCTTGTAAAAGGGTTTGATGATATAAATGGACCTAGAAAAAAATAAAATTTGGTTTACGCAGAATGAATTTTGTATAAGAAACGATTGGCAATATCAAAATTACCGAAAAAAAAAAATGTTTGGACCTATTTTGTGGTAAAAAATTAGTTTTTTAGGATATAAATGGACCTAGAATCTACAAAAAAAATCAAAAAAATTAAAATTTAGTTTACGCAGAATGAATTATGTATAAGAAACGACTGGCAATGTCCAAATTACCGAAAGAAAAAATGTTTGGGCCATTTTTGAAGGAAAAAGTGAGTTTTTAAAAAAAAAATTCACAGAAATAAAATTTGATTTACGGAGATATGAGAAATATCCTCTCATTGTCGTTGCTCCTGTCATGATAATAACAAAAAAGTTAGAGAGGCATTAAAATTCACAAAAAAAAAATATAATTACAAAATTTGAAATTAAAATCGACGTATTTTAAATTTATATTTTTATATTGATATTTCTTTTGTATTTACTCTATGTTTCAAAATATTTATGCCAATGCACTCTTACAAATAAAATCAATTTTAACTAACGTATCGTACTTTTCTTATTAGGATTAAAGGATTAAAAAGATTTATTAAACCAGGTAAAAGTGCTCAGTTGATGTATCTACTTTTATTGCCTTCAAGGGACGGTGCTCAGTTGAAGTCTACCCTATCATGGAAATAAGTGATTTCCCAGCCTAAAATACCACAAGGAAATCTTTTAAGCTCAATTTTAAATTTGGTCAAAATGGCAACGAGAAAAAAAATAAAATACGCGTTTTCTTCGTATTTCTCATTTATAGTACATAAAAAAATGCAACAAAGACATTGCTGACGTAAAATTTTCCGTAGAACACGGTCACGCCAACCATTTTCAATAATTCCCCTCGGAAAATGAGGAAATTTCTATTTTTTTATTTTCAAATTTCTCAAATACATATACCTACCCCGATTTAGTTGAAATTCACAGTAGATATTCTTAGAATCATGCTTTTCCAAATCCATATACTCGTGCTTTACTCTTTATATCATTTTCATGAGTTACATGCGATTTATATCTATAGTGCATTCTGTGAGTGGGAAAATACCTCGAAAAATACAAATAAATTTTTGACGCCCCTAAAGTAACCCCCTACCCATTTTTGAGGATGCTGAACACGATAGTCGGCCTTAAATTCCTTTTCGAGTTGGCTCCACCCTCTAAACAGCCAAAAACCAACCCCCAAATGGTGATTCGCGGATTCCGCGTCTTTCACCGGGAAACTATCGTAATCTCCCGTTTTAGAGGATGCTGAACACGAAGGCAGTGGTTACAATTCGTTTAGAGTTGACCCCATCCCTTAAATGGCCAAAAATCACCCCCTAGGGAGTGAAAAATTTGTTTTTCGCTATAAACGAGACAACCCGCGTCATCTCCTGTGTTCGAGGATGCTGAACCCGATGGTGATGTTGGATCTTCTCACTGTGTCGAGTCCACCCCCAAACGACCCAAAAACCACCCCCAAATGATCCAAAAACCATCCCCAAAAGGGTGAAAAATTTTTTTTCTCGTATATAGCGAAAAACAAATTTTTCACCCCTTTGGAGGTGATTTTTGGCAATTCGAGAGGTGGGGTCAACTCTAAAAGAATGGTAACCACTGCCTTCGTGTTCGGCATCCTCTAAAATGGGGGATTGCGTTAGTTTTTCCGGTGAAAGACGCGGAATCCGCGAATCACCAATTGGGGGGTGGTTTTTGGCTGTTTGGAGGGTGGGGCCAACTCGAAAAGGAATTTAAGGCCCACCATCGTGTTCAGCATCCTCGAAAATGGGGGGGGGTCTTACTTTAGGGGCGTCAAAAATTTAATTGTATTTTTCGAAGTATTTTCCGACTCACAAAATGCACTATACAGGGTGTCCCACGACGTACTGTACACAGTCCAACCATAAGTACTATGGACCGAGACCATTTCATATCTGGTATTAAAAAATGTCTTGTTGCGTTTTTGACGGATATACAGGGTGATATTTGAAAATATGTGAATTCTTCTACGTTAAGTATATCTAAAAGTAAAAATCTCAAACCAATCAAATTTGGAACACTGAGTGTGCTCCCTGAACTCAATAAAATAGGTTTTAAAAAAATTTTAATTTCAGGTCCGGACTTAGTTTTTTTTAGATTTTTATTGGTTTTTTGAAAACAACACCCTGTAAGCCAGATCAGGCAATTTTTATTTTTCGCACTTTAAAGCTTAAGGATGATACTAAGCAACAGTTAAAAAAAATTGAACGCGCAACTTTTTGTTTCCTGCAGAAAAAAATAAAACTTTGAAAAATAGTATAATTTTAACGGATTCATATTCTTCTTATGACTGATGCGGCACTACATTGATAGCACATCATCATTTTTCAACAAAAATCATAAGGAAAGTTCATTTTACTCGATATAAAGTATTATTCAATCAACCGTTGAAATTCCAGGGCCGTATTTATTTTTTTAAAGTTTTTATTGATCCTGTAAAAACAACACCCTGTAAAGCGATTTGTACAAATTTTCTTTCTGTAACGTCAAAGAAAAATCTATTACTTTTGATAATTGTGCAAATGCAAGTAGGCTTTGAATTCGCTTTGACGTTCATTTTGACAGTTTGTGACAGAACGTGGTGAGCGACTGACAGAAGACCAAAAAGAGAGTATTTTGGAAATGGTAAATCAAAATGAGAAGGCGAATATCCAGTATTTTGAATATTTCTAAGTCCACTGTTTTCAGAACGTTAAAGAAAGGTCTCCTCCATCCATATCACTCCCAACTGGTACAGAGACTGCAAAAAATAAATACGACCCTGGAATTTCAACGGTTGATTGAATAATACTTTATATCGAGTAAAATGAACTTTCTTTATGATTTTTGATGAAAAATGATGATATGCTGTCAATGTAGTGCCGCATCAGTCATAAGAAGAATGTGAAGCCATTAAAATTATACTATTTTTCAAAGTTTTATTTTTTTTTCTGCAGAAAATAAAAAGTTGCGCTTCAATTTTTTTTAACTGTTGCTTATTATCATCCTTAAGCTTTAAAGTGAGAAAGATAAAAAATGTCTGATCTGGCTTACAGGGTGTTGTTTTCAAAAAAGCAATAAAAATCTAAAAAAAACTAAGTCCGGACCTGAAATTAAAATTTTTTTAAAACCTATTTTATTGAGCTCAGGGAGCACACCCAGTGTGCCAAATTTGATTGGTCTGAGATTTTTACTTTTAGATATATTTAACGTAGAATAATTCACATATTTTCAAATATTACCCTGTATATCCGTCAAAAACGCAACAAGGCATTTAAAAAAAAAAACCAGATATGAAATGGCCTCGGTCCATAGTACTTATGGTTGGACTGTGTACAGTACGTCGTGGGACACCCTGTATATATAAATCGCATATAACTCATGAAAATCATATAAAAAGTAAAGCACGAGTATATGAATTTGGAAAAGCATGATTCTAGGAATATCTACTGTGAATTTCAACTAAATCGGGGTAGGTATATGTATTTGAGAAATTTGAAAATAAAAATTTCCTCATTTTCCATTATTGAAAATGGTTGGCGTGACCGTGTTCTACGGAAAATTTTACGTCAGAAATGTCTTTGTTGCATTTTTTTATTTACCGGTTAATGAGAAATACGAAGGAAACGCGTATTTTATTTTTTTCTCGTTGCCATTTTGACCAAATTTAAAATTGAGTCTAAAAGATTTCCTTGTGGTATTTTAGGCTGAAAATTTGGGAAATCGCTTATTTCCATGGTAAGTTTATGGTGTCAAAGAAGCAGCGCGATTGCGGAGGGTCGAGTGACATTTGATATGTTTTTCACATGGAACGACCCTTTATCAAAAATAAAGGTTTTTTTACAGTACAGTACGTTCACTTCAAGTATACATACAAGCACAAACAATCACACAAATAAAAAAAAATGATCTATCATATAGGGGAGAATCAGCAGAAAGTTTCATCTCGAAATGGGTTCAAATGACTATTTAACACCTAAACTTTATGAGAAACTGTTTCTAAATAATGTTTAAATATGCAAAAATAAATTTAAAAAAAAAGATGTTCCTAAATTTGCTTTCGCCTAACTGACTTATTGTTTTTTGCGCATGGAATATCTCTAGAGAACGAACCGATTATTGCGTAAGCGATCACATCAATCTAAGTAATTGAATTTTTTAATCTCGTAATTGATATGCTTAATAAATTTATAAAAATTTCTAGTAGACTCTAGTTGTTTTACGTAAGCAAATAATTGAGAGAAAACGCGACAAATTGAGTTTAATAATAAGAAAAGCATGAATGATGAGAAAAGATTAAAAGAGAAAATGACGTTTTAAGGAAGATAAATTATTATAGTATATTTTGCTTTTGTTTAAACCTCTCAATTACTTTATTTAGTTACCTATAACTGATTATGATTATCTATATCAACGTGTTCTTATTAAATTTGCTACGATAAAACCTATTTAAGTAACACGCAGTATTCCCAGATTAAAAGTTCCTTAATATTTGCTAAAACTATTTGAAATTCATATTGTATGAATCAATAGGTTTTGTATATACAGGAAGTATAACGTTGGAAGAGATAAACTTGTATCAAGGGAGTTTGAATTTATCGGTTATCAAACGGAACTTCTAATCTACAAAAGCGGCAGCAGCAGCGGCAGCTCACTCTCATTTAAATTATTCCTACTTTTAACTGTTGTTGTGTTCTCTTTCTGGAAATATACCGATAACAGTTTCGTAAAAAAATTCCAGTAAATATTTCTTAAACATGTGAGTCATTGTTTGTTTAAAATGAAAAAAATAAAACAACTAGAACTATAAATAGCTTTTTTTCATGGTTTAGCAAGAATATTCCTTTTATTAATTATTTTTCAGAAATTAACCTCCAAATTATTTTATTGTGAAAGGCCTCTCTGCTACATTAGACCAGTGCAGATAGCTTTGAAAATGGTAAAAAGTGAAATAAAATAATAGTAGGATGAAACCCATTGGAAAAGGAAGAGAATATAACAAACATGAAAGGAAAAATAATTTACAGGCGCTCTGGGGTCGGGGAGTGGAAGAGGGGGAGTTTTTAAGGGTAGAAAACTGTTTATCTCGATTTCCGGCAAAACTACAAGTCCTATGGAAAAAAGTTAAATGGCAAAGTTGTAGGTAATAAAAAGATCTACAACTACTGTATTTACACTTTTTTCACATAACCTCAAAATTTATGTGAAAAATTCAAATAACCAAGTTTTTGGTTTTTTATTTTTATCTTTTACAAAAAAAAAATTTTTTTCACGAAATTAGGTGTAAACTTACCTTTTTATGTCCCAAACACGATGTAATTTTTTTGTTTTAAAATATTTATTTTTTTAACCTTATTTTGACTTAATATCGAAAAAGCAGTCTAATTTTCAATCGAAAATTCTCACGTCAAAATATCTGCTTTTTTAAAAAACTCGGTGTGCTTTTTGTTCGTTGAAATCTCTATAAAATATACATTACTATGGTAAATGTTCTCAAAACATGCAAATAAGAAACGAAAAAAACTCTTTTTTTTTAAATCATCATGTACAATTTTGTTAAGTCAAAATAAGGTAAAAAAATAAATATTTTAAAACAAAAAAATTACAGAGTGTTTGAGACATAAAAAGGTAAGTTTACACCTAATTTCGTGTAAAAAATTTTTTTTTGTAAAAGATAAAAATAAAAAACCAAAAAACTTGGTTATTTGAATTTTTCACATAAATTTTGAGGTTATGTGAAAAAAATGTAAATACAAATATTGTAGATCTTTTTATTACATACAACTTTGCCATTTAACTTTTTTCCATAGGACTTTTAGTTTTGCCGGAAATCGAGATAAACAGTTTTCTACCCTCTTCCACTTCCCGACCCCAGAGCGCCTGTAAATTTTTTTTATCATATTCTCTTCCTTTTCCAATGAGTTTCATCCTACTATTATTTTATTTGGTTTCAAAAATTACCTGCACTGGTCCAGCGGCGGCGCCACGGGGGGCAAAGGGGGGCAGTATGCCCCCCCCGCCCTTTACAAAATGTCGTTTTTAGCGCCCCTTCGATTTTATTACTAGTGATGTAATTGCTGAATACCAGGCTTTTAGTTTATTATTTAGAGAACTTAAAGGTAATGAAATTAGTGTAACAACTGAAGAAATATTACCATATATCATTTCAAATGATCTTGAAAATGCATTTCTGAATCTAGCCAAATTGTACCGAATATTTATCACCATATAGTTGCGTGAAATTAGACGAAAATATTCTGAAAATGGATGTAACAGCTAAGTCAAATTCGCGCACATTTTTTTTACTGAATTGGCAATAAATAACCAAAGAATCCTCGAGTTTTCTTAAAAATTGGAGAAAATATGTATTTTTAGAAAACGAGTAAGGAATTTAATTTATCAGATTCGACATCCTAAGACCGGTTTCTGCCTTTCGGCTTCGTCAGTTAGGCTTTTCGAATCCAATAAATAAAATTCCAAACTCGTACAAGTCAGTAGCTATATCCGCTATAAGATAAAATTTTTAGATGTGCTGCCATCTATGATTAGAAGAGAGTATTGACAATTATTAAAAGCAAAAAATTCCCGGTGTATTGGGGTTGCATAGACAATTTGCATTGTGTGTTGCAAAGCTTTTATTTGACTGATTCTAGTCAAAATGACACTCTCTTCTTTCGTCGGGAAGACATGGTAAAAATTTTTAAAAAAATTTATTTGTCCAGCACAAAATCGCCATTTTTCGAAAAAAAATTGAATTTGCCGCCATTTTTGGAAAAACAATAGTAGAGAAAAGAATTTTATCTTAAAAAGAAGGATTTTGTGTGTACTTTTGTCTAAGAAAATCCAACATTTTATTTATTTATTTAAAGTGGCCAATTTATGGAATAATAAAAAAATTAAAATTCGATTTTCATTTTTTTCCAATTTTTTTATCACGATATTTATGCTTGATTCTCTTAGAAAAACTGTATTTCAGCCCAAAAAATGTTTAAAAAAATAAAACAAATATTTCAGGTTCTAAAGTAAGATTTTTGTGAGGAAACGAATCAATATGAATCAATATACAAAAATGAAAATCAAATTTTTTTTATTATTCCCCAAGTTGTGCACTTTAAATAAAGAATTAAAATGTTGGATTTTCTTAGACTAAAATACACACAAAATCCTTCTTTTTAAGATAAAATTTTTTTCTCTACTATTGTTTTTTCAAAAATTGCGATCAATTCAATTTTTTTTTCGAAAAATGTCGATTTTGGCTGGACAAATACATTTTTTTTTTAATTTTTACCATGTCTTCCCGACATAAAAATACATATTTTTTCCAATTTTTAAGAAAATTCGAGGATTCTTTGGTTATTTATTGCCAATTCAGTAAAAAAAATAATGTGCGCGAATTCGTTTTTTGAGGTTTGACTCTTAGAGCCGGAGATATTTAAAAAATAGTGAAGCCATCCACTCGAAAAATACCAAAAATGCCGTTTTTGGCACATATCTCGCGAAGCTCCAGCCCAAATTTATTAAAAAAAATTTTACAACATTCTCTTTATGTGTGCTACCATCTATGGTAAGAAGAGAGTATTGACATTAAATTTTGACTGAATCTAGTCAAGATGTCACTCTCTTCTTTTTTATCCCTTTCAGAGATTAATACAAAGTGAGTAAACCAGTAAGGAATTTTAATTTATTAGATTAGACTTGGATTTTTATACACTCCTTTTAAAAATAAACAAATTTTTTGTATTTTTTAAATATTTTTAAATATTCTGTATATTTAAACTTGGTAATTATTATTTTTTAGATTCTATTTGCATTTTCTTTCGTTGAAAAATGAAAGTAAAAGCTTTAAATACAAAATACATTTGAAATATTATTTATCCATTTCGTGTTTTTCGTAAATAAATATCAGTTTTATATATACATATAAAGAATTAAAAGTTTATAACCGATTAAAATAT
Organism: Crepidodera aurea; assembly: GCA_949320105.2. Taxonomy (NCBI): domain Eukaryota; kingdom Metazoa; phylum Arthropoda; class Insecta; order Coleoptera; family Chrysomelidae; genus Crepidodera; species Crepidodera aurea. Next base: position 261,979 of record OX439474.1, read on the forward strand.
GAATAAAATTACGCAACTCCGTGAATACCGAGTCTTCAAATTTTAACGCCCAACTGCTCGAGTTGATTGGCATAAATTAATCTGAAATTGCATCAATATTAGATAATAGCTACCTGACCTTGACAGTACAATAAAAACCCTAAGTAAGACTTCCACTCACCTGAATTTCAAGTAATAATTCTGTCTTTCTTCGTCTAATTTCTATCAGGATTCTTTGTTGCTCAGCAGTTAGATCTATAAAATAATATATTTCATAAATCGTTTGGCTGAAATGATATTTTTTACTGCAAATTAAAGTAAAATACTTTAATGATTTATGTTGTTGATTTAGTACAAAAAAGTATTGTATAAATTTCAATTAAATATATTTAGCCTACCAAAATAATTCATTGACCAGGCACTGGAGAGTAAGAAAAATAAATAAAAAGCCTTTAACTCTAGAGCATTTACTACTTGCTGTGATATTTACCCATTTGCAAACAACATTAAATGTTTTTATTTTTCAAATTATCCACATATTTTGCCTAGTATAGAAACATTTTTTTAGATTATTTAATAACACAATTCAGGATTAATATAGACAGTAATTTAATAAATTTATCCACCATCTGATACCTTAATCTTATCACTAGAGTCAAAAATGTTTTAATTAGATAATTGTGAATTTAAAAGCCTTCCAGTATTATAAAATTAACAATTTTACACCAAACAATGTTACTTTTTAAAGAAAATTTTGTACCAAATTAAACTTGGATATAAGCCAAAGGTCATTTACAACAGTATTTTTCACAAAAATCATTGATCTTACTATTCCTCACTCCCATACACACATTTTTCCAGTAAGCTTCAATAAAATTATCAAAATAAACATTAAACAATTTCAATAAAGCAAGAAAAGTTAAAAATTAGAACAGTTATAGGCAGGAATAATACTAAATCACAGTGATTAATAAGGGAAACCTATATGATTCATACGCTCTAAATGATAAGAGAATCCTCTACACAAACACACATACTAAATTATTTATTTACAGTTATTAAAAAATGTAGTACACAATTACTGCATACTTAGAGGAAAAAACTTACTATAAGCCATACTCCATGGAAAAGGGAAGAAAAAATGTACCAGCCAGATTGATTACGCACACTACACTTTATCTATCATATCACTAATATTACTCGATTATGGTTAAGAAAATAACAATATTGGTTTATTTGTATCATCATTACTAGTTAATCCGAATGATAAAATTTATCGTCTATAACTCCAACTTACCAGCTATGTTGAAGGTGTCTATATTGTGACTGGATGTGCCCATCTCATTAATTAGTAATTTAAACTATTCGTTAAATTATAACTTAAAATCATGATGTTTAAACGAAAAAAAAACACGAAAGTTTCAATAGTATATAAATTGTGACAGTTATTCACCATTTTCGAAACGTCACGTCATTATTTTTCAATGATACCAACAATACCAACAGAAAACTTGAAATCTGACTTAAAAATGAATAATTTGTAGATACAAAACTAGCGGAATACAAAAAGGTAACATCAGTTTAATTAAAAATATTAATGGGTTAATATTTATATATTAATTAATTTTTAACATAATATTTGATTCTTATAGAACAGGTGCTGCCGCCTTTGAGTTAGTAGCCGTACCTAAGGTATCGACTAAATACATTTCTGTTTTAATGATTTAAATAAGGGGGGGAAATGGAAATCGCATTTGAAATAGAATCGAGATGGTGAAAAATCGAATTTATGTTAAAAATGTTATTTCAAATGAATTTTACCAGTTTTTATAATTGATTTATTAAAATAAATGGTTAGAGATAATTTGAAACCTAACGTTTATCCCTACTTTGTCAAAGGTACAAAGTGTTCTAAAAAATCGCAGCATCTGTGTCTGATTTAAATGTGAAAACAAAGAATCGATTTTCTTGTTTACCTTTTTATTCTTGTGCTTTTGAGCATCTAATTTTATATTATGGTATTTGACTTTGACAGTTTATCTGTTTATCATTGTGTGTGAGTGTGCCAGAGCTGGGTGTTGACCGGTTTTGAAAAGAAATGTACTTATTAATATTTATATTCTAGTCAATTTAAACGTTAGGTTTTACCCATTACTTAAAGTTACCGCATTATTGTGAATTTTATTAAAAAAAGGAATAGTTTTTACAAAAAAATGTCCGAACCTAACCAAAAAAATCAATTAAAGGGACCCATCATTGTTAAAAGTGTCATACCCAAAAATCGGTGAGTTTGTTTAGAATTTTTTATTTAAGCATTACTGTATAGTTTAGCAATTGACTTATTATACAATTTTTGTTATAGTTCTTCCATTATCAATTGCAGAATATAAAAACTCGTTCTGAACCCTCACCGACAATTCTGTTTGATCTGCCACAGGCGCGCGTAGATACCTTATTTTATAAATTTATTATTTTTAAAAATATGTGATATGTGAGAAAGTATTATTATTATTTTTTTTTTTTTTTTTTTTACTTCTGTGTCAACGGCATCGACTACTATGGCCATTAGCCTCGTGTTCTGTGTAGGCTTTGTTACTGTTTCCCAGCGCCACTTTAGGAACATCACTGTTAATTAGAACCCAACAGTGAATGGCCGAGTGAGGAATCACACCTAGTAAATAAAAATCTTTGTTACTGCTACTATTTGGTATCTTAAGGAGTTGCCGCGAGTGGTAGGATGCGTTGTCCATAACAATTACTGACTGTGGTGGTGGTAAAAACTGTTCATTAAACCACTTTTCAAATAATTCTGCTGTCAAAAAGCATTAGGCACGAAACCATCTTTGCTTCCAGCGTGTACTATTATAATGCGTTTCCCTTTAGAGCATGGCCCATTCAAACAGCAATTTTTACTATTGTCAACCCAACCGAAATTTACTACATCGTGACTGTCAAACCATGTTTCATCTAAATAAATTATGTGTCTATTAGAACTTCTGTACTCTTTTATCTGACGCAAATAATCTTGTCGCCAGTGAACTATTCTTGACGATTCGGTGATTGCCATCCGTTTATTCAGTTTTTTGTGTTTAAAACCACATACTGACAAAACTTGACGCAATGTCTCTAAACTGGTATAATTGTATTCTGGATAATCTGCTAGCTTTTGCTGGATTACTTCCAATGTCGCAACCGTGTTCTCCTTATATAAACTATAAATTGTCCTACGTATGAAATCTTGAGTAGTTTTGTCAACTGATTTCAGTTTTTCTTTACATGTTTTTCGGTTCTGTGAATGATCCACAGTAACCCCTTTCATGACTACTCGATAAACGGAAAATTTATTTATTTTAGTTAATTCGGCAATTCTTATTATGATAGCATTATCAGATTGCTGAATATTTTCCTTTTTTAAACATTCGAATATATTTAAAATAACTTGTTGTGTTTGTATATCTAAATCTTTATTGTTAAATATGTACCTGTCTTGAATCTTACTACACTCTGTAATTTCAATATCTCCATTCGCCCATGGTCTCCAGAACGCCATATTTATTTAAAGAAATTTCTAAATTAAACCCACCAACAAACTCGCGAGACTACCCCACTGATATGTTTCGGAACAAAAACGAGATGATTTATAGCTGTTGTGCCTTCGTAAACCTTCGGCCAATACCGTGCATTTAAGTTTACGATTCGATGTTTTCATTGGTAAACAACGAATATGATGGATTTTGACACACATCAATCAAGTCAACGTGGACTGACGGTTCGTTTGATATTTACCGCATTTTATAAGGGGAATAAACATTATTTTTTGTTTCTTAGCTTGGCATGAGTGCCGTGCGTATATATTAAATATTGATCACTCCTTACATAACTGTGTTCTGCAATTGATAATGGAAGAACTATATATATAAAACTATATTAAGAATTTAGGATAAACACACTCTGCTATTGATTGATAAAAAGAATGTCAAAAAATTAATGAATTAAGCGACAATAAAAGCTTACATTCAAAAATATATATGTAAAAATTAAAAAGAATTAGATGTTTTTTTATTTTTACTTTACATCCAAAAATAAATCAATTTGTTTGTATACAATTTACGATAAGAAATTTTAACACATCTTCAGAAATTTTGTCCCTAACTTTTTTCAAAAAGTCATAGGTACCTCTTATTTGGTTCTATTTTCATTCGATTTCTCAGGAACATATAGAAAGGTATATTTATCGAACCCAAACAATTTCTTGTAACTTCCAATTCCAGAAACAGTCTGCTAAAACTCCAAATTGTTTTTTTAAATTAGAAAATGGAACAATGAGGAATGTCATGGTTAAAATTCAATAAAAAGAAAAGAAAAATAGGTCAATGATAAAATTATTGAAGATGTTTGAGCGTATAAATTTTTTATTAGGTAGATTTCAATCAACCTACAACCTATTGATTAATAATCAAAGATATTCCCAAAGTCGCATTCAAAGTATTTTGCTGTTTTCACTGAAATCATTTTAAAATTTATTTATTAAAGTTTGATAAAATAACATCGCTTGTAGCGTTCGTAAGAATTTTTTTTGAGAAACAATATATTTCACTAGTAGAATATCACGAAAATAGTTCCAATGTCTTATGATTTTTTTAAATGGAGGCGATTCGTTGAAGTTGAATCAAAATTTCTTCTATTAAGAAAGTTATGAACGTGAGAAATTTTTTTTGGTCAACACAAATTCCCTAAACGTAAAATTTAATGAAAAATGTAATGGAAAGTTTGCAAAAGTAGTACGATTTTTTTTTTCGTTGTTGAGGATTTTCGTAATGAAAATTCAGTTTTTCTCAAGTTATACAAATAAATGTAGACCAGTGTACGTGCTATTATTTTTTACGATTATTATATTAAAAAAAATTGGACTGTTCTGATAACAATTTTTATATTCAAAGGTAATATAAAAAATATTCAACAGGCTACTTTATTGTTTTCTATTTCACAAATACATTTAATGTACTTCAATATTCTTTTATTGCTACAAGCTGGAACACTCTGTACATACATCTGCTTACAGCGTAAATAAATTTTGACTACTTTTAATTTATTTGTTTATCATTTAATTTGAAATAAAAAGACGATTTAATTTAAATAAAAACCTATTAAATCATTTTTATTTAAAATTAATTTCAATGTTGGGTGTATTTAAAAAAAAATGTTGCGGATAAAATTAATCATTTTTCCTGTTTATGTGAAACCAAAATAACAAGATAATTAATTTAATTTAAATTAAGTATCCAATTATTATTACAGAGGTTGCACAGAATATTTTCTGGCCAAGACAAAAAATTAAATACAATTATAATTGAATCGCTAACTGCAGAAAGGCATCATATCCAATGTTTCACGAAAATGGTTTATTATTATCATCTTTTACTGCAGAAAGGAAACACGTCCACACAATAGTCTAGCTATGGCATCGCCTTTAATATTACGTTTACCGCAGAAAGGGATCTAGTCCAGGACCTGTTACAATTTTAATAAAAAAAAAACCATTTTCGTAAAACATTGGATATGATGCCTTTTTGCAGTAAGCGATTCAATTAAGAGTAAGATGACAATCTTAAATCTTAAAGGATTTTTTTATTGTTCTCAACAAATTTGAATTTTATCGAAAACAGTGTCAGTTATCAATACTGAACAATAGCAGTTTTTATTTAAGGCTCTGAACTCTGAGACAATATTTTTGCATAATTTTAAAAACTATAAATACTTGTATAGCTTCGTATGATCATATTTATAATAACTAGGAAGTTCTAACTTTGCCAAAAAAAATATCCATTAATACTGAATCTACGAACAAAAAGGTTTTTCTATTATCGATAATTTTCCAACCCGTAAAATTTTATGTAATTTATTTAACTATCCATTTGTTAATAATACACATGTAGCAGTATGACGGAACATTGTCGATATGAAAAATAAAAATTTTATTAACTCGTCACGATTTAAAGTTTAAAAACAATGTAGATAGATTTAGCAAAGTTAAAAATAGGATTGACGATATAAAAACAGTAAATAAAATGAATAAAAATAATAGTATAAACTGGAAATAATAATATTTAATAAAATAAATTTAATGAAATATATTATAAAATTAAATATTTTAACCTGTTTAGAAAAATACCTCAATTTTTCCTTGATTATAGCTCATTGTTAACACTCCGCACTTTGTAAAGAACCAAAAAAAATCTTGTGTACATCATATATAATAATAAACAATCATTTATATTACCTAAACGAGTTTCTGACCCATTTTAACTGCAAATATCTCGTAACTCAGAAACGATAGGGAGGTGCGGTTTTCACTGAACAGTTTCTTTTTATATAAAGTTTTTTTCAGTATAAATGTTTATTTAGTAAAATCTTATATAGGATGTTTTAAAAAAAACGGACTTTTTAAAATGCAAATAACTTCGATTTTTTTAACACACCCTATATACTTTTATTCTATCTGAAAGGTGAACTCTTTCCCTTTCCGAAAATGTATAATATGTTGAAATTTATATGAAAAATAAGTGAGTTATTTGATTTTTAAGGATAGGCAGTTATGTTAGACATCTATCATTTGATAATTTATATGTTAATTTTTAGTAAAATTTGGTATAAGTACATTTTTCAAGTTTGTTTGTTGTTATTTTCTATAATTATTTAGTTATCAGCAATCCGATATTATATTTTAAAATATAACTTATCAAAGTAAGCAAACAAGGAATTGAATTTATTCGATTCAACATCCTAAGACCGGTTTCTGCCTTTAGGCTTCGTCAGGTATGCTTTCGAATCCAATAAATCAAATTCTAAACAGTCAAAAGCTATATGTCCTTTACTTAGAAGTGAGTTTTGACAAATTTACAAAGCAACCAATTGGGTGTTTAACTAATTTTCAGATTCTATTTAAAACCCTATAAATAACAAGTACTATATGAATAAATAAACAACACAATATGTTTTTTTAATTTTAATTGCATACATAATTTTTACCAGCAATTTGTTAATTTTTATAATGTGCTTTTGAATATTGCGCAATTGTTGAAATTACGTCACTGGTTGCGTTACTGAAGTTAGATATAAGCCGAATCGAAAGTTTAACGAATTCACTCGACATCAAAGTTAAAATTGTTAAATGTCACTGTCAATAATGTAATTTCTTTGATATTTGTTGAAGCGTGGGTTTTTGATTTTGCATTTATTTTTGATTTATTAATATTTTTTAGTTAGTATATAGTATTTTCTTTGTTTCTAAGTTAGTGTTTTTGTGTTTTGCCGACTTTAAAATCGTTATTCTATATTCTTCTTCTTCTTCGTCTTCGTTTTTTGAAACTAGTGGTGGTCTTGGTCTGTTATGTTTCTTCTTTTTTAATCGTTTACCGTAAAGCAAATCAGTACCGTCCCAGTGACGTATCTGTATTAAAAGTTGCATAAAATCTCAAATCTTTTCTTATTATTTTTTATCTATTTTAAGCAAAAAAACATAAAAAACATGCAATTATGTAGAAAGTAATTAAGTATGAGTAATTAGAAATACAAAACAAATGAGGTTAGATTAAGAGTTAAACACCTAATTCCCAACTTGTATTGGGGGTTGCAATTCCAATTTTCATTGGAGTTGCAAAGTTTTTTTACAAGATGTCACTCACATCTTCGATAGATGATAGCACATTTGCGAATAACTTATCAAGACGTATTTATTTCTAACGTTTTTAATGGTTTAAAAAACATTTTGTGATTGTCGAGAATTTAGACATAGATTTTTACTTTATTTAGGCAGTCAAAAATAACTAAAGATCGGAAAAAGAGTTAAAAAAACAGTAAAATAAACTATATCAGTGGTATCACATTTTCTAAAAAATATACTTATAGGTGCAAGAAAACCCATAATTTTTATTTTTTTTAGTCAGGAACTGATCAAATGGAACGGATGGGGATATAACGATTCAAAATTCGTAGTCAAAGAGGGTCCAGAAGTGTATTTTTCTGGTAAAAGGTAAAAAGTTATTTTTTTTACTCTTTAATCAAATAAATGACACATTTAATACTGTTTATTTTAGATATCCCATAGGTGAACAACGCTTACCTCATATCGTGGGCTGGGTTAAAGATATTTTAAATGTCGATTTAGGAACAGCAAAACCAAAAAAAATTCAAGGTCCTCCAAGTGAGGATTTATATCCGAAGCCAAAGATTACATCTGAACTTTCAGAAAAAATACTTAGTTTGGGAATATCTTGCTCCGTCAAGGTTTGTAAAACATATCGATATTGTAATTTGTTCGTAACATAATTTTCATTGGCAATGACACTAAGGTGGTATTTAGATTTAGATTGTGTGATAATTTTATTATTTCATATGACTTTGTACAGAAAATTTGAATATAAAAGAAATTATGTAATATTTACGATAGTTTTGTCAACATTTTCATGAGTAACTTTGAAATTTAAATTAGGGTTCTATTTTTATGAAACGGCATTTTATTTCATTATAAAATGAGCCTTTCAAAAATATAAGCAGACTTTTGAAATTTGCTTTAACGACTATTTTAATAACTGTTACTTTTCGTACTTGTTAGGAAAATAACCAAGTTGTTATATCGTCGAAAATATACAAAAATGAAAATTCAGCTATTTGTAACTTCAAGTTTTTCAAATTTCCCGCCAAAAAAATAAAATAATGCATTTTTATTTTATTTTTGACAGATTTCCGCCCAACGAAGCATCGAATAAAAAATTCCTCGTTGAATTTGATGCATATTAGAAATTTGGTAATATACTCGTTTTTAATCTACTTTAAGATAAAAATATTTTGGCAAGCGATGTTAAATGGGGTTGTTTTATAAAGGATTTCTAATAAAAAAACTATACAAATTACTGTTATCATTTTAATTACGACTGTAGTAATTTATGACCATTTGTGTTTCTCAATTAAGGGCAAAAATAATGACTATTCTAATAATTTGTAAAAATATACAATTTTTTTTATTTTTAATAAACTATTAAAATGGACTAATTAATATTGGAAGCTACGAATAACAAACCAAAGATTCTATTCCTTATGTACTACGTTTTTATTATATACAGGGTGGTTATAACTTAATTTTCAATTATAAAAATAGTTTGTATTTTTCTTCAATAAATCAAAAATAACATATGACATACTGCTCCACCTCACGAAACAATATACCAGGCATGATATTTGTCGATACAGGGTGGTCCTTAAGTAATTGTACATAGAAGTACGGTAGATTCTTCACTTTAAAATATTACGGTTTGACCCAAATTGCTCTAATAAAATGTTGCTGATAAGGAATATACAGGGTGTTAAAGGTTAAATTTTAAAATTTATTTTTTGCAATAACTTTAGCGTTTTTAGATATTTATTCATACAAATTTGGAATTGGGGGTTTTTGGGCACGAGAAATCAGAATCTGGTACCTAGAGGGCGCTAGTTATGCCACATTTGTGGCATAAAAGTGCAATAAACTTTTTTGCTCTTTAAGTTAGCGCTATTTTTGTAAAGGAATATTAAATCCAAGTTATTTTAGTAGAAAAAAAGCATACTTGTTATTAACCTTAAAACTTAACGGTTTACGAGATAATCGCATTTTAGGGATCAGCTGCATGATTACACTGGTAAGCAAAAAAAAAATTTTTTCTGGCCCTGACACCATTCTTGCTGATTCTTATGTAAAATGACCTCCTGAATCCGAATATGATCTTAGTTTTCCTCTATGAGTCACCGTTTTCGGGGAGGGGGGGGGGGGGTGGCCTCCCCACCTATTTTTATCGCTTTTCGATAATTTGGATGGATGAAAAAAAAAACGTTGGGTGATGGGGGAAACTGAGGTCATATTCGGATTCAGGAGATTATTTTACATAAGAATCAGCAAGAACTTTTTTTGCCTGCCAGTGTAATCATACAGCTGATCCCTAAAATGCGATTATCTCATAAACCGTTAAGTTTTAATGTTAATAACAAGTATGCTTTTTTTCTACTAAAATAATTTGGATTTAATACTCTTTTATAAAAATAGCGCTAACTTAAAGAGCAAAAAAGTTTATCGCACATTTATACCGCAAATGTGGCATAACTAGCGCCCTCTACAAATTACATCGAAGTAGATAACAGATTCTGATTTCTCGTGCCCAAAAACCCCCAGTTCCAAATTTTTAATATAAATATCCAAAAACGCTAAAGTTATTGCAAAAAATAAATCTTAAAATTTAACATTTAACACCCTGTATATCCCTTATTAGCAACATACAATTACTTAAGGACCACCCTGTATATGTCGAGATGTAATCTAAGCTCACCGAGATTTTATTGGTACACAGTAAGTTTATTAATTATTTTCATTTAAATATGATAAAATTTAATGTTTTTTCAACAAAAAAACATATTCATGGTTAAAAACAATTCAAGGTTTCTCTCTTCCTAACAAATACTTTTTTAGGAAAACCCATAATTTAGGTAATTTTTACTCAGTAAAATATTAGACAAAAATATTGAAAATTAAGTGCGTTATGATTTTTTGAACCATTTTTTGAGCCATTTCTTACTTTTAATATGCTTGAATTTTTCTCAAGCCTTTATTGTGAATATTTAATTTATGGCAAACAATTTTGTGGCTGAGGCAAGTCTACTTGGAAAGGCGGTTAAATGACAAACAATTATTATACAGGGTGTCCTGTTGGTAAACGGAAATATTTTGAAGGTAGGTAGAGGTCACAAAGGCGATTCTAAATAACCCATATATAATGGGACTCTTGGCTTCCATAACCGAGTTACAGGGTGTTTAATCAATTATGCATAATTATTCATTTGGCCAGAACTTTTGAATCATTTAGTATATGTTGAGGGTTCTGGAATAAACCCTATGTTGTGCCAGTTTCCCAGGACGACCAACAATGTGTTACCGCCTTTTTAAACTGCATCGTGGTATTCTAAGTGGACTGTATTTCTTTGTCTTCCGCACTCCATGGACAAAAACAACTAACACTTTTATTTAACGATTTATTTTAAGTTAAATAAATAAATAAATAAACAACAACGTAACAAAGGATTACATTAACTGGTAATCAATGAACAAAGTATTATAAGTACCATATGTGCTTAACAAACACTAGCACATAGGTAAAAAAAAACTAAAAAGTCAGAAAATATTTTTTGCGTGTGTTCTGCATGATTGATGAATAGACACTGGAGGGTCCTAGCCTGATTCGCAGCTAGAGACACACTGATTCGATGAAATATTTTTAAAATAAAATGGACTGGTTTGACGAGGCCCCGGAGCGTCGCTGAGCACTGAGTTTAAATTTGAATATAAAATGAACAATAAAGTGGACCGCCTGATACGCAGCAAAGTACCACTGTGAAGATGAAATATTTTTACGTTGAGCTGGTGTCAACGGAGGGTCTAACCTGATTCGCAGTTAAAGACGCACTGAGTTTAAGATCTGCGGAGTTTGCCGGTTTCAAATTTATCCCTTCCCGGATTGCGCAATTGTTCTAGAAAGTTCGTTAGCGTGGGTTTTTTATATTGTCTAGACGAAACGGTTAGAATTGCGTCTTAGATTATGGCGTGATATTTTATTGTGAAACAGAGTAAAAAAACTATCCCGTTTGAGCACAGTTTCCAAACGTATTTGGTGCGACGTTGCCGGTTGAATGAGTATGAGTTTATATGTTTAATTGTCTGAAAATTAAACAGTATATCTTTTCCATCTTTGGCATACAGATTACACTTCTCACGAATAATGTACTGAAATATTGAGAGATATGAAAATCGGCTTTAGGAAAAATTGAAATATATTAAAAATATCAAAACAGCACCCTGTATATCACAATTTTAATATTTCCATTTTAGACCTGCATAGAGGGGAAAAAACTGAATTGAAACAAGTTGTTGTTTTTATCCCGCCATCGATTCGAATTGGAAAATTTTGAAACTGAAAGTAAAATTTTCATTTAATTTAGAAAAAACATTATGAAACTCATTTTTTTCTTTACAATTTTAAAAATTCACTTCGCTTCATTTACCTATTTCTTGTTTATTCGGCTTAAAATAATTTTACACTGTACTGGTGTACCTGCAGGCCCGTACTTCAATTAGGTATTTATTTTTTAAACGCCCAGTATAAAATAAAGCGCGACAATAAACGCTCATAGTAACTAACAAACATTTATTAATAATTAACGAAATTGCTCAAAATATCCACCATTTTGTTTCATGGACTTTCTAGCTCGATTAATCATGTCCCTTACTGATTTTCCTAATAAATGGATTGTTTCTCAAGTTCCTCGCAGGCTTCCTCAATTCTTTGAAGCAGTTCTTCTCTATTGTTTATTTCTTTAGAATACACCTTGGATTTCAGGTATCCCTATCCACTGTGCTAAAATAAAATTATACGAGGCGATCGAAAAGTAATCAATTTAATTATTTGTTTAAAGTACGGATCTGCAATATTACTTAAAATAGTGTTAAACTGGACAAATAACAAAAATATAAATAATATAGGACTGTTTAAATGTCGAAAATAAATCCATTTTTAATATTAAGTAAATGATAAAAAAATAATTTCTTTTTTTTCTCTAAAATTTTATTTTCAGTTTCAAGAAAGTGTATAAAACAAAATAGTGAACATTTTGAGCAATTTCGTTAATTATTAATAAATGTTTATTAGTTAAATACTCACTATGAGCTGGGCGTTTAACAAATAAATACCTAATTGAATATTTTCCCCTAAGTACGGGCCTGCAGGTACACTGGTAATAAACAAGAAATAGGTACATGACGCAAAGTGAATTTTTGAAATTGTTAAAGAAAAAATGAGTTTTATAATATGGTTTTTCTAAATTAAATGAAAATTTTACTTTCAGTTTCAAAATTTTCCAACTTGAATTGGTGGCGGGATAAAAACAACAACTTGTTTCAATTCAGTTTTTTCCCCTCTATTCAAATCTAAAATGTAAATATTAAAATTGTGATATACAGGGTGTCGTTTTGATATTTTTAATATGTTTCAATTTTTCCTAAAGCCGAACCTGGATTTTAATATCTCTCAATATTTCAGTACATTATTCGTGAGAAGTGTAATCTGTTTGCCAAAAATGGAAAAGATATACTAAGTGATTCAAAAGTTCTGGCCAAATAAATAATTATGCATAATTGATAAAACACCCTGTAACTGGGTTATGGAAGCCCAGTGGCGGTTCTAGAAATTAAGGGCGGGGGGGGGGCACATACAAGTTTTTTTAATGATCTGATTCTAATCTACTACTAATCTACTAAAAGTGCGTTCAACAGTTACACTATTAGTGGAGTGAAATTAGAATTTTATATGGGTGTAAGAACTAAGTCAATTTTTTTTAATTTTTTCGATTTTATACATAAAGAGAAGCTTGTAAAAATATTTGTCAATATATTTGGGCTGGAGCTTCGCGAGATATGTGCCAAAAACGGCATTTTTAGTATTTTTCGAGTGGATTGCTTCACTATTTTTTAAATATCTCCGACTCTAAGAGTCGTGGAAAAATAAAAAAAAAATTAAAATGACCGTGATGGAGTAGAATATCGATCCGTATAGTAGGTTTTTTTAAAAAATGCATCCTAACCACAAAAAAACCAATAAATAACCAAAGAATCCACGAATTTTCTTAAAAATTCGAGAAAAATTAAAAAAAGAAAAATGTATTTGTCCAGAAAAAAATCGGCATTTTTCGAAAAAAAAAATGAATTGGTCACAATTTTTTGAAAAAACAATAGAAGAGAAAAATTTTTTATCTTACAAAGAAGGATTTTGTGTGTATTTTTGTCTAAGAAAATTCAACATTTTATTTCTTTATGTAAAGTGCCCAATTTAGGAAATAATAAAGAAATTCAATTTTCATTTTTATATTGATTTCTATTGATTCGTTTCCTCACAAAAATCTTACTTTAGAACCTGAAATATATTTTTTATTTTTTTAAACATTTTTTGGACTGAAATACAGTTTTTCTAAGAGAATCAAGCATAAATATCGCGATAAAAAAATTGGAAAAAAATGAAAATCAAATTTTTATTTTTTATTAGTCCCCAAATTGGCCACTTTAAATAAAGAAATAAAATGTTGGATTTTCTTAGACAAAAATACACACAAAATCCTTCTTTTTAAGATAAAATTTTTCTCTACTATTGTTTTTCCAAAAATGGCAGCCAATTCAATTTTTTTCGAAAAATGCCGATTTTGGTTGGACAAATAAATTTTTTTAAAAATTTTTACCATGTCTTCCCGTCATAAAAATACATATTTTCTCCAATTTTCATTTTTTGAGGTTAGGATATATTTTTAAAAAACCCTACTATACGGATCGATACTCTACTTAATCACGGTCATTTTAATTTTTTTTTATTTTTCCACGACTCTTAGAGCCGTACATGTTTAAAAAATAGTGAAGCAATCCACTCGAAAAATACCAAAAATGCCGTTTTTGGCACATATCTCGCGAAGCTCCAGCCCATATTTATTGAAAACCTTTTTAGAAGCTTCTCTTGTATATATTAAAAAAATTTACATCCATTTTCAGAATATTTTCGTCTAATTTCACTCCAATATATGGTACAATTTGGCTAGATTCGGAAATGCATTTTCAAGATCATTTGAAATGATATATGATAATATTTCTTTAGTTGTTACATTAATTGCATTATCTTTAAGTTCTCTAAATAATAAACTAAAAGCCTGGTATTCAGCAATTACATCACTAGTTATAAAATCGAAGGGGGCGCTAAAAGCGACATTTTGTAAAGGGCGGGGGGGGGGCATACTGCCCCCCTTTTTTTTTTTTTCACAAGCAGTAACTTTCGAAATACCTGGTAGATTTTTTTCATATTTGGTACAGGTATCATTTTTTAGTAGCCCAATCGTATAATGTAAAGACTATACTACAGTTAAAATCCAGATACGGATTAAGAAAAATTTGTAAAATTTGAAAATCCACAACGCAACAAAAAAAAAACTGAGATATTCTGACATATTTTTATAAATGCACATCTCGTTCTAGATATTACTAGACTTTTAAAGTAAATTCAATTAATGCAATACATATTGTCATTTTCATAAGCCATAACTTTGAAAACACCCTGTATATTTCTTTCATATTTGGTACAGGTAGTTTGTTTAAATAGACCAATTGTACAATACAAGAACTAAAGTTAAAATTCAGATCCGGATTAAAAAAAAATTGTAGAAAAAAAGATGTGTTATTGCCGAAACCCTTGATAGTTTAATGAGTTTTGTGTCCCGAATTAATCCGAAAAATTAATTCTGTATTTTTTTTTTGTAGAACGCCCTTGTGCACTTATAAAAATATTTTATTATTTTTCTTTTTTTAAATAGGTATCCGATTACATTTAACAAAATCTGATATACAGGATGCTATTTTAGAGATTACCAACTTTTACAAATTTTTCTTAATCCAGATCTGAATTTTAACTTTAGTTCTTGTATTGTACGATTGGGCTACTTAAACAATCTACCTGTACCAAACATAAAAGAAATCTACAGGGTGTTTCCAAAGTTATGGCTTATGAAAATGACAATTTATTTTAAAAGTTTAGTAATATTTAGAACGAGATGTGCATTTATAAAAATATGTCAGAATATCTCAGTTTTTTCCATTCGTTTCGAATGTCTGAACCAAATTAAAAAATATCTGATGTACAGCGTGTTGCTTTGGGGATTTTCAATTTTTACAAATTTTTCTTAATCCGTATCTGGATTTTAACTGTAGTATAGTCTTTACATTATACGATTGGGCTACTAAGAAATGATACCTGTACCAAATATGAAAGAAATCTACCAGGTATTTCGAAAGTTATTGCTTGTGAAAATGAAAAAAATGCATTTGATGTAATTGGACGTTAAAACTCCAGTAGTAGAATGGGATGTGCACTTAAAAAAATTTTTCACTTTAACTCATTTTTTTCCGTTCTTTTCGAATATCCATCCCAATTTTAAAAAATCTGATATACCGGGTGTTGTTTTGGGGATTTTCAAATTTTGCAAATTATTCTTAATCCGGATCTGGATTTTAATTGTAGTTCTTACACTATAGGATTGGGCTATTAACACACTATACCTGTACCAAGTATGAGAGAAATCTACAGGGTGGTTCTAAAGTTACGGCTTATCAAAATATTGGCCGAAATGGATGAAACACCCCGTATCTCGGTTATTAAAGGTTATTTGGAATCACCTAAGTTCACTCTATTTACAGTTAACGTATGTCGGTTTAACTATGAAACACCCTGTATAGTTCAAAATTAAAAATGTTGAATTCCTTTTTACGCCTAGTATCTATGTTTAATTCAAAAAATATTAAAAACCACCACAGGAACATTTTTATTGCAATTATGTGTCGAATTTTCCATAAGACATTTCTTCGCATCGAGGTCTCCATCTATTTTTTTTTAATACGGACCTGCATATTTAATTTTGGATTTTAAAAGAGTTTGCTATCCTCAATTCAGTCGTGTATAATTGTAACGCCCTATACGCCTATAAAACAATATAGGGCTACATATAAAGGTGGGTTGTCGATCTGAACCTTATGCCTATCGGCGTAGCTCTGTCGTGGTTCCAATTTATAATGTTGATCGAAAACTTACTTTTTTTAAAGTGCTCGGGAGGCGCCAGTTGATTTAAATTACCTTATCTGACCTAATTTACCTCTGAAAATCAACAAAAGGGGTAAATGCAAGACAAAACTCCAATATATCACCGATTTATTTAAACAAGTAACCCCAATTCCAAACAAATAATTAAATATATATAAAAGTGCGAAAATTAAATATAAAAATGTTCAAAAGGCAATTTCAAAAACAAAAAAATATGGTTCAAAAACAACTAACTGTTTAATTTTCAGATAATTAAACATCTAAACTCATATTCGTTTATTCGTAAAACCATAAAACCGGCAACGCCGCACCAAATATGTTGACGAGCGGTATCACAAAGGCGGGGGGTCGGCAAAAACAATTTTTTTCTCCATTTCATAATTGCGGTATCAAACCCGGAAGCGCGGCTCATCAAAGTTATTTTTTGCTCGATGTTAATTAATGGGTCGTAAATTTAACCGTCGAGTCTAGACAATAGAAAAAAATATTACACTTGTTTACGCGGTACAAGTTAAAAGAATCTTTCGAATCTTTCTAGAACAAATTGCCGGCGAAGGAAGGGATATATCTGAAACCGGTAAACGTCGTAAAATTTAAAATAAGTGCGTTTCTAGCTGCTATCAGGCTAGGACCTCTCAGTGTCTACCTATCACTCATACAGTACACACGCAAACTAATATTTTCTGAATGATGTGGTCATTTCGTTAAATCAACTTTGATACTTTGTTCTTGTTCACGATTACTAATTTAATGTAATCTTTGTTACGTTGTTGTTTTTTTTGTTGTTCATTTATTTATTTGACGAGCTTTAATAAATGGTTAAATAAAAGTGTCCATTGGTTTTATTGGATGAAGTTGAGGAAGTAAACCTACAGCATATTTCTTCACCTAAAAAATACAGTCCACGAAATTCGAACATAGGGCTTAATCCAGAGCCCTAAACACTAACTAAACAGAAACGTTCTCATTTAGCTGTGGTACCAAGGCTGAATGGAATAATAAAATACTTAAAATTAAGGGCGATAAAAAGAAAACTACAAAAACGCAACTCAACAAAACATTGACGAAAGAATACAAAAAAATAAATTTATCAAACCGGTTAACTTCTAAAATCTTCTATGTACCAAATCTAAATCAAATTAATTTCCAGTAGACCAAATCCAAAATAAAGTTTTCCAAATAATAAAATCCAAATCAAATTTTCCAATAGTCAACAGAAATCAGCTAGGCAGTAGAGCTGTCTTACAAGTACGGCAAATTCTTCCAATAATACTTAACTTACAGTATATAACACACCAAAATGTCGCCTACAATTTGTTCGCAGATGGAATGGCACTTTTAATCCCCCAAACAACTTAGGGATGGCAATTTGCCACTATATAAGTGCTTCTTCCAAATGAAAAAAATAAACCGGCGCTTGTCTAAATTTGAAAGCTGTTCTTCAACAACCCTTTTCTAAAACAAAAACCGCGCATCCTCCCCAAATCTCTGAATTTCCGTAACCAATTGGAAAATTTGGCGTCAGTCATGTGACCTTTAGGACCAATCCTAATAGCAACTCGAAAATAAAATCTACATTACCGACTTTCCAAAAGATCCAAATCAAAATACAAACGAACTTGTCGTCAACGTTCGTTTTACAATTTTTACTATAAAATCTAAATATTAACGCATACCAAAAATTAAATACCCTTTTAAAACTAAATCGGTGGATATATTGGAATAAAACGCAAAATTACAATAAACTAGAACAGTCAGGAATTGTCATCCATTCCTAACGTCAGTCACTACTGTCAAAATAAAAAAAGATTGATACCAGGGGCATCCAAAAAATAATTTAGAATCTGGGGAAAAAATGAAACCGTTACATAATGGCGATGTAAGAGCGGGAGTCTAAAAGAGTTTCCAAAAAAACAGGTAAAATTTATTTATTAATTTGACATTTCGAGATACCTCCTCCTTCCTAGGACTCTGTATACCTATACATCTTTAGATATGGGTGATTGTCATGAAATGGGGGTTTTTGAGATTTGCTGGTGAAAAAAAATTTTCTCATGTGTTTTCAACATTATTTTAAAGTACTTTCTTTATATTTCCACATAAATACACACGAGGAATAGACAGTGAGAAGTTTATATAGAAATTATATGGCTTCGGAGGCGACACAAAATCAATGGAATTCTATTTCATAATGTAAGCGGAGTCCCGCGTTGTTTATTAATCCAATAACATTTATACTTGTTTTTTATGATGAACATAATATTCTAAATCTTAATAGGCGAGAATTTTTATATTTTGATGGGAGGAAAATAAAAAA
Organism: Crepidodera aurea; assembly: GCA_949320105.2. NCBI lineage: Eukaryota > Metazoa > Arthropoda > Insecta > Coleoptera > Chrysomelidae > Crepidodera > Crepidodera aurea. The sequence continues at coordinate 280,975 of OX439474.1, forward strand.
AAAGGTAATTATTTTAATCTACAAAATGAAGACCCTGAGCCATTGGGGTAACGCAGGGTGGGTTATCATCTGCTAAGACCCTAGGCGCGCGGCAATAATGCACTGTTTTTCCGTAAACGTAGTGCCGTGACGTAAAAGCGGAAAATGGACAGGTTACGGAGGCGACAAAAACCCCCATATACTATTTTTTGTCGTAATTTTGTCACCTAGATTTTTTTGTTAATCAACTTTATGGTATTTTTTTATTTGCGTATTCAAAAAAATATTTTTACGTCTTCTAGGTAATCGACCGATTAATAAGGGCACATGGTCAAACCTTACATGAAATTTACATCCTACAAAACTCCGTATTCCCTAGGATACCGGACATCGTCCTGTGGCCCACAAGCCACGATGATGTCGTCAAAATCGTCAAATTCTCCCACGAAAACGACGTCGTCGTCATACCCTACGGAGGGGGAACGGCAGTTTCGGGAGCACCAGAATGTCCCCAAAACGAATTTAGAACCATCATTTCATTGGATACTTCTCAGGTATAATAAATGAAATGCGCCGTCGATTTTTTTTAATTTTCAATGTTTTTAGATGAACAAAATCCTGTGGTTGGATAAAGAAAATTTAGTCGCCTGCTTTGAAAGTGGTATAGTCGGGCAAGATTTAGAGAGGGAGTTGAAAAATTTGGGATACACCACCGGGCATGAACCTGATAGCTATGAATTTTCCAGCCTCGGAGGTTGGGTTGCCACTAGAGCTTCAGGTAATAAGTCGGCAATATAGACCTACTTTTTATTCATAAATGTTTTTTTTTTTCATTTTAAACATAAAACCATTTTATTCAACTCAATTTTATGTTTATCCATTTATTTCAGCACTATTAAACTGTTTCTTCAAAAAACTTTGACTATTTAAAATGTTTGATGAATAAAATTGCGTAAGTCAAATATATTTGATAGATATATTTAAACACTTTAATTTTTAGGATGCAGTTAAAATTATCAACAGTCATTTTAACTCATGTAACATTTTAATTCAACCAATATAAAAATAACAAACATTTTAAATAAGTTATTTAGGAATAAAAATGACCAACAATCGTTTTAATTCTTTATTTAAAATGTTTGTTATTTTTATGTTGGATGAATTAAAATGTTACATGAATTAAAATGACTGTTGATAATTTTAATTGCATCCTAAAAATTAAAGGGTTTAAATATATCTATCAAATATATTTGACGTACGCAATTTTTATCAAGATACAATTTTATTCATCAAACATTTTAAATAGTTAAAAATTTTTTAAGAAACAGATTAATAGTACTTAAAATATTATAGAAACAGGTAAATTAGTTACATACAACTGCTAGTTATTTAAAAAGTAAATAAAGAAAACAATTCAAAAAGTACCTAAATATTTTAAAACTCCATTATTTACATTTCTATTTTTAAACATTTTAGAATTTATCCTATTGACCTATTTAAAATATAACTTGAAATAATTTAGAATGTTTAAATTGTTTACTGAATAAAAATGCAACTTCCTAAAATTAATCTAATATTTAAATGTAACATTTTAATTCAACCAACAAAAGAAAAACAAACATTTTTAATAAGGTATTTAGATGATTGTTTAAAATTGTAATATCTACATTAAAAATATTCTCATTTATTTGTCCCTTGAATTAAAATGTTTGTTGAATAAAAAAGACACTGATTGTTGATAATTTTTATTCGGGATTGTAATGTTGGTTGCTGGAATCATCGAGCACTACGAAATAAGTAATTTGGCAACGTTGGATTTGAAACAAGTAACCCGAAGATGTCGTACTTGTTCTGAGGTAAATAGGACAAAGAACGGCACAAAATATGAGATTACGAGAAACTTAAAAAATAGTGGTAGTAAAACACGTAATAAAAATAAAACCAAAACAAATTTGACTGACGCCTGACACTTTCCACAAACATTTGACGTTAAACAGAGTTCATCCCCTACGTTGCCAAATTTGGTAGTTCTAGTAGCACCCGCTGACTACAACGCCCAATTAAAATTATCAACAAACATTTTTATTCAACAATCATTTTAATTCATGTAACATTTTAATTCAACAAACAAATAAATACCTATAATTTTAATGTAGGTACTAAAATTGTAGGAAATCATTTAAAACATTATTTAAAATGTTTGTTATTTTTTGTTGATTGAATTAAAATGACTGACTGTTGATAATTTTAATTACATCATAAAAATTAAAGGCTATAAAATATATTCGACTTACGTAATTTTATCAAGATGTATTCATCAAACATTTTAAATAGTCAAAGTTTTTTGAAGAAACAGTTTAATAGTGCGGAAATAAATGGATAAACATAAAACTGAGTTGAATAAAATGGTTTTATGTTTAAAATGGAAAACAAAAACATTTATGAATAAAAAGTAAAACGGCGTTCCATATAGACCAGTGCCGATAATTTTTGAAACCAAATAAAATAATAGTAGGATGAAACTCATTGGAAAAGGAAGATAATATGACAAAAATGATAGGAAAAATAATTTACAGACACTCTGGGGTCGGGAAGTGGAAGAGGGGGAGTTTTTAAGGGTAGAAAACTGTTTATCTCGATTTCCGACAAAACTACAAGTCCTATGGAAAAAAGTTGAATGGCAAAGTTTTAGGTAATAAAAAGATCTACAACTTTTGTATTTACACTTTTTTCACATAACCTCAAAATTTATGTGAAAAATTCAAATAACCAAGTTTTTGGTTTTTTATTTTTTATCTTTGACAAAAATGTTTTTTTTTCACGAAATTTGGTGCAAACTTACCTGTTTATGTCCCAAACACTCTGTAATTTTTTTTGTTTTAAAATATTTATTTTTTTAACTTTATTTTGACTTAATATCGAAAAAGCAGTCTAATTTTCAATCGAAAATTCTCACGTCAAAATATCTGCTTTTTTAAAAAACTCGGTGGGCTTTTTGTTCGTTTAAATCTCTACTTTTTGATGGTGTGAAAAAAAATACATTACTATGGTAAATGTTATCAAAAAATGCAAATAAGAAACGAACAAACTCCGAATTTCTTTTTTTTAAATCATCATGTACAATTTTGAGCTATTTATTAAAATTTATACTTTAATTACTCGAAAAACATGGAGTGTAACATGGAATCTTACGTTTTTCGAGTAATTAAAGTATACATTTTAATAAATTGTACATAATTAAAAAAATTTCGGATTCGAGTATTTTTCGTTTGTTTCTTTGCATTTTTTGAGAACATTTACCGTAGTAATGTATTTTTTTTTACACCATCAAAAAGTAGAGATTTCAACGAACAAAAAGCCCACCGAGTTTTTTAAAAAAAGCAGATATTTTGAAGTGAGAATTATCGATTGAAAATTAGACTGCTTTTTCGATATTAAGTCAAAATAAGGTTAAAAAATAAATATTTTAAAACAAAAAAATTACAGTGTGTTTGGGACATAAAAAGGTAAGTTTTCACGAAATTTCGTGAAAAAAAAATTTTTTTTTTGTAAAAGAAAAATAAAAAACCAAATACTTGGTTATTTGAATTTTTCACATAAATTTTGAGGTAATGTGAAAAAAGTGTAAATACGAAAGTTGTAGATCTTTTTATTACCTACAACTTTGCCATTTAACTTTTTTTCATAGGACTTGTAGTTTTGCCGAAAATCGAGATAAACAGTTTTCTACCCTTAAAAACTCCCCCTTCCACTTCCCGACTCCAGATCGCCCGTAATTTATTTTTCTTTCATGTTTGTTATATTCTCTTCCTTTTCCAAAGGGTTTCATTCTACTATTATTTTATTTAACTTTCTACCATTTTCAAAGGCATCTGCATGCAGTAGTCTAATAATATATTTTTTCGATTTTACATTTTTTTTTTTGCTACATTTAAAGAAACATTTCTGTAAAATTTTTTTTCCCCAATTTTTACTAAGTCAACCCTTTTTCTACCCTCTGTTTAGATTTTTTCTGTAAATTTTTTCATCCTTTTGTGCCGAATTTAATTTTTCACTATTTTCTGCGACCATGTCAATCCTCAATATCTACTTTAATTTCTCAGGTATGAAAAAAAACCTGTACGGTAACATAGAAGATCTTTTAGTCCAAGTTAAAATGGTGACCGCCCGGGGCACTTTAGAAAAAAATTGTCAAGTCCCACGTCTTAGTTGCGGTCCCGACTTCAACCATCTCGTACTAGGTTCCGAAGGATCTCTCGGTGTCATCACTGAGGTAGTACTAAAAATCAGACCGTTGCCCAAGTACAAAAAATACGGTTCCATAGTATTTCCGTCCTTCGAAAAAGGAGTTGAGTTTATGCGAGAGGTAAGTGCTCTACAAACTTGACGTGTCACTTTTTGACAGGTGTCAATGTCGGTGTCAAAATTGTTCGATTTTGACAGATGTCAACAGAAATTTTACCTGTAGGTGGCGAAAAAAAGGTGGCAACCCGCTTCGATCCGCCTGATGGACAACGAACAATTCAAATTCGCACTAATTCTCAAACCGGAATCCTCGTATTTCGGTTTAGTTTTGGACGGGATCAAAAAGTTTTACATCACTTCCATCAAAGGGTTCGATCCGAATTACATGTGCGTTATGACGTTGTTGTTCGAAGCCGACGAAAACGAGGTTAAGATCAACGAGAAGAATCTCTACAATTTGTGCAAGCAATTCGGAGGATTCCCCGCCGGCGAGACCAACGGCGAGAGGGGATACATGTTGACGTTCGTTATAGCTTATATCAGAGTGAGTGTATGGTAGAAATAAAAATGAGAAATCGCGTCTAGTAATATTCCATTTTGTTTAGGATCTCGGTCTACAATACGAAGTTGTCGCCGAATCATTCGAAACGTCTGCTCCATGGGACAGAGCTGTCACTCTCGTCAGAAACGTCAAATTTGTCATTTCTGACGAATGTAAGAAGCTCGGCATCACTCATTTCTTGATAAATTGTCGCGTTACTCAGACTTATGATGCCGGTTGCGTTATTTACTTCTATTTAGGATTCAACCACAGCGGGCTGGGAGATCCAGTGGCGATTCACGAGAGGTAAATAAAGAAAAAATTTTTGTTTCTAACAATCTGTTGTCTACAAAAACTGTAATTAATTGCAAAAGATTATTACACATTATACCTTTCTGTCTTCCTTCCTTTCTTTTTCTTCTTTTCTATCTTTTTCATAATTCCTTTCTTTTTTTTCTTCTTTCTTTTTCATAATTCCTTCATTATTTTTCTTCTTTTCTTTCCTTTCATTTTTCTTACGCTGTTTGTTGAGTTTAAGGAGGGTTTCAGAAATACTGTTTTCTTTTTAAATTTTAGATTGGAGACACGGGCAAGAAACGAAATAGTATCTTGCGGAGGAAGTATTTCTCATCATCATGGTGTGGGTAAATTACGTCGAAAATGGTACCCCTCCACTGTTTCGGACGTAGGAGTGGGGCTTTATTTAGCATCTAAGAAACAATTAGATCCTAAGAACATTTTTGCTACCAATAATTTAGTTCAATCGAAATTGTAATTTGATAAGATCAAATTATTACTTTGTCTGTCAATACATTTTTTTAACGAAATTAACGTTTTTCTTTTAATACTAATCAGTAATAATTTTATTTTAGTATCAGGGTATATCTTTAAACCGTCAGAATAATGAAGTTCTGATGTCATTTTATTCCTACAAATATAAACAGAACCGGCCTAAGGCGTGTGCGACATGTGGTATCGTGCACACATGCGATTTGGGAAGGGGCGCTGAAATAACATTTTTTAGAGAGTTATCTGTACCCATTCCGAAATATTTGCGTTAAAAATTTTGAAAGAGATTTTTTCAGTTTACTACCGTATAGGCAACCAGTATTACAGATTACTTTCCTTTCGGTGACTAGCCAAAGTTTAAGAACAGAATATAACTCGCCGCCATTTTCAATCCAGCAAACTTAAATATATATTATACTAAGAACCCTGACCTGTTTTGAAATTTTTCAATATTTTAGAGAGCTATCTATGGGCGCCAATCATTCTTGCACACACAACGTTTTGCTCTTAGGCCGGCACTGAATATAAAAGGTTAGGTGGTTGTGTAGAAAAGATGTTAAAGACATTGATGAGGAAGAAGAAGAATTTTTAGCTCAAACATTTTTGACTAATTTTTGTGAGAAATTTTTTAAATGCCACAAAAATAATTTGTAAAATTTGAATTCAAATTCTATTCAAAGCAGTAGCCGACGTTGAAAAGAAACTGATCTTGGCGTTAGAAATTCGTAAAATTAGATATTTTTTTAATCTCCAGAAAAAAAACTGAAAACGTTGAAATTTCGTATAAAAGGGTATTCAAAGTTAGATAAAACGGCGTCAAACTGATTGATAAAATATTCTCACTTGAGACGTAATAATTTATTAAACATCAGTGGCTGTACAACAAAAATATTAGAGACACGTTGTAAAAAACAGAAAAGAATTTTTGAGGTTAATTAAATTATACGTCAGCCGTTTTGAAGGAAATTTAAAAGTTGTAAATTTCTTTGAAATTTTAGAGTGTAAATTTTTTTTTCTATATATATATATATATATATTATTCCTTCGTGCTGCCTACTCCTTTATAAAGAAACTATGAAATTTCATATTCGCACTATTGGCAGGTCTCCCCGCTTGGGGGTTTTAAAAGATATCGAGAACAGACCCGATGTGGAAATAGAGACTCCCGTGGCCCTTTTGCACACGCAAGGTGGTCATATACCCCACGTTACACACGAAGTATTTAAATTGGTGAGTAATGAACCACAAATTTTACAAATATCATTGGTTAGTATGCACTGTTTTCAAGAAACAATGGAATATTACCGTGGAGGCATATCAGAATTTATAGGAAGTAAGGAGAGCTTGACTTGTTTAACTTTACATGATCCTAGTAATCTTACAAAGCAAGGACACCATGTTAAGGATAAAGTACCTATTTGGACAAAACACGGGAAGGTAAGAATAACAAATCATTTTACAAAGAGTTCATTGCAATATTACTGTTTTTTTAAAGGTTTTATACAATTCAGAAATGTACATGAACATTGTGGAAAATTTTAAACCCGACATGTACTATTTGTTATCTGACGGTGATACAAATACGACAAGTCCTCAAAAACGCATCACAAAGGCTGTGGAAAATACTGTTAGCTTTAGTAAACAGTGCCTAGAAAGACATAGAAAATCGCAGTTTTTGAAAAATAAATTCGTCATGGCCCCTATAGCGGGAGGATATTGTCTGAAAGCTAGAGAAAAATGTATAGATGCTCTTTTACAAGAAGGAGATTGTTTAGCTGGTTTTTTGATAGATGGGCTGCATAATAATGGTCCTGAAGTTGAATTTTTACCCATTGAGGAAGTTAAAGGTATGGTATATATAAAGTGACCCTGTTTGATAAATTATGAATTGGCTTAATTATAAAAAAAACTAATGGCCTTGATTTTATGACTTTTATGTAATTTTCCCACCCATACACCACTACAAATGTTTTTTTATAAATATTTCCACATTTTTTGTGCTTCCCTGTGTTCTTTTTTCGGTTATCGGTTTTTCTCAGATTTTGTCAATTGGTTTTTACTCAAAATTGGGTTTTTTCAAATTGGAAAAATTCACTATTTGGGCATCTCTTATTTTCAAATTTACAATTTCTTATAAATTTATGTTGGGAAAACAATTTTGTCATAAAATTTTGGATTTAACATTTTTCCGCGTTTTTTCTATTTTTTTTTTTCACAAATTTCAATAATTTTTAACTCATAGTTACAACTTTGTGTGTATTTCTATTCTATTGTGAGATTTTTAATTGAAAAATTCAACAAAAATCTGCAATTTGGACATCATTTGTATTTTTCAAATTGTATGTTGAAAAAAAGCACTTTGATTTGGATTTGACACGATTTTTCAGAAAAGTTCCGAATTTTATTTATATTTTCTCAACCTTTTTCCGAAAATATTTTTTTTTCAAAAATTTGGATAGTGCACATTGATTTTTTTTCCCAAAATCTCCCGTTTTGTGAATTTTCACTGCTAATTTTAAAGATTATAATTATAGATTGTGAATTGACAATTTCTTTTAGGTGTGGTTGAATATGTGGTAAAAAAATTACCTGAAGAAAAACTGCTTTCAGTTCAAGGTTGCTGGAATCCACTGAACGTTATAAAATTAGTGCAACTAGGCATTGACATGTTCGACACCTCCTACTGTCGCATTTTAACGGAACGCTCTTCAGCGTTGACGTTTAATATAGAGGAAAATGAAGAAGAGGAAAATTACGAAATTAATTTAAGGAATTCAAAGTATTCCGAAGATTTTAATGCCATTTTTGACGGGTGTAAATGTCTGGCTTGCACCAAATATTCAAAGGCGTATATTCATCATTTACTTACAGTACAAGAACTTCTTGCTCCTGTGTTGATTATGATTCATAACATTCATCATTATTTAAGGTATGTATGCATGTATGTATTTGTCCTCTGTAGGTAATAAAAAAGTTAAATTCGGCACAGTCAAAGTAGAAAAAACGATTGGAGTAGACGAAATCGACGAAAAAAAATATTTATTGCTACTGTAATATTTATAATTGGCAACGCCGCGTTTGATTATTTTATTCAAACCTTTATATTATACGATAACGAGCAAATTTTAATTTACTAGAGCTTCATATGAAAAAACTAACTTTTAAGTTAATATATTACTCGAATGACCAATTTTTTATAACTTATCTTAATAAATAAGGGGTTTCTTCAACTGGAGAAGGAACTATCGGTTTGGAAAACTATTTAGCTGATATCTTCTTGTTTCGCTCAGGAAAATCAAGTTTTGGTAATTCACATTAAGACTCTGGGGATATCATCCATATAAAAACGCGACTAAAAATGGGTGAAAAACAACGGTATGATAGATATATGTTACAATTTCGCGCGTGTCATAACATCTTTGACGGTGTTGCTAGATGTAATTAGTACATTTTCCTAATTATTTGCTAATTACTTTTTTAACAGGCTTTGTGAGTAACCAAAATGTTCGAATTTTTATCTACTCTAAATAATAAAATAAAAAATTGTAAAACCTATGGAAAGAGTCTGAAAAATTAAAATTTTGGATAAAGGAATAAAATAAGTAGAAAAAACGATTGGTGCAGTCAAAATTAATGAGAAAATATTTGATGGATTTTGGCAGGAAAAAATCGTAAAAAAAATGATAAAAAATCGAAATTTAGGATTCGGCAGAAAAAACCATTAACGTGGTCAAAAAATTATTAAAATTGTGTAAAATTTATAAGAAAAAAGAGAAATAATTGAATTGGCGCACGATTTGTAACTAAATGCGGGGGAATACTTACCGACAAAGTAATAATTTAATTGAAAACATTATATAATATTGTAATTTTCAGGTTTTTCAAAAAAATTCGCGAGTGTGTGGCTAACAGTACCCTGACAAAGCTCGAAGAACAGATATCGAATCAGTATAAAAAACACCATGATAAGATCCTTAATAAAACTGAGGATAAGGATGAGTATAGGAATGGATTTTCCAGCGGCAATGAGAGTGAAGAAATGTTTTGAAGTGAAAAGGTTTTATTTAAATATATGTTTTTTAAAAGCAAACGACCCGATTTGTTTTTTATAGAATAATTTTTAATTTACAATTTTTACGCAGTATTTTTCTTAATTTATGTCCTGCATTTCAACTAACAAAAAATTACTACAAATGAGAATATGAAAAAAGTAATCGATTATGCTAATTAATGAGCACCACCACTAATTAAGAATGAGCTTCCAATTAAGTTAATAATTCTAAAGATAATTAATAATTTTACACCATGAGGATGCAAATTCAAATTTTAATGTTATTAAGAAATATGAAAAATTGAGGAAGAAAAAATGAATTAAACAAATTATTTTGTACTTGTATATATAATAAATTAAATCTTAATTAGAGCAGGTGGTCGTTAGCATAAATGGCTCCTCCTCATTTCACACTCTCATTTAACTACTACTACTACTAGTTTACAGAGTAACTGTCCGTTAAAACATATTTAATTGAAAATTATCCAAATTTGCTAGTTCGGACCATGCAGCATGTCTGGCTCCATCCATTTCGGTGGCGACTGCATTATTTGCTATTAATCTATGATTACTTCCACCTATTGCAACTCCGCAATCGGGACACCTAACAATAAAAAAGTTTGTTTGTAAAACGTGTGGCAAACTAATGAATTTGTAAGAAAGAGTAAAAAAAATTGTAAAATCTACAGAAAAACTATAAGAAAGTTTACATTTTTTTTAACTATTTTAACGAGAAAACTTCTCGTCAAATCATCCCGGAAATGCACAAAATATTTCCTACGAGCTTATCAGATACAAAAATAGAAAAAAATGACAATTTCATCAATAATATTTTATCCTAAGCACCAGTGGCGTAAATAAGACTTTAATTTGGAGGGTGATTAACCTGGAAGGAGACGCTACTGAGGGAACTCAAATCAAGGGGGCCGGGGGTCTTACCCCGGAGAATTTTGAAAATTTATACTCTTAAAAGCGCGATTTTAGCGACTTTATTGTCTTTTTTGTTTTACATTAAATTGTATTTTTTTCTAAATATTATTATTGTCATTGGGGGTGATTAATCACCTGATCACCCTCTTATTTACGCCACTGCTAAGCACGCAAATGAATGCTTGTAGGAAAAAGAAAAATCGGATAAATTTAAAATTTGGTACAAAAAGAGGTAACCGAGATAGAATGTAAGTGTCATTTTTGAAAAGAATGTGATGGTGGTAGAAAAACCTATTGATATGTTCAAAATTAAGAAAAAAAAGTAAAGAGGAGGTGACCTGGTAAAAACTCGGGTATATATTAAGCGAAATTATGACGTTATTGATATTTGAATTCTTGGGATTGGCATTCATTTAGCCAATTAAAAAAAAAAAACAATCTTGGTTAAAATTATAAAAACGTTTCGCTTCACGGCCAGAGGCTTCATCAGTTTCTTACTTCTATTTTTTTTCCATTCAAAATATTGAAAATTTTACAAATAAGTCGGGTAGTAGCGACAACATAGTATCGGGATATTCACATCTTGGCGTTGACTATTTTTTATATTGATGATCATTTTAAAAAGAGACTTTTAAAAATTACACCGGCACACAAAAAAAAATTATGAACCAGAGGGTAGACCTCACTATTCTTAGGTTTTTGGGGCCGCCCTAAACCGAATATGACCATGAAAAATAATTTCAATTGCCCGTTTATAGTGGTTAATGATTTTTTTGTGTGCCTGTGTTATCATTAAAATTATTTTTCTGTACAAGTAAGTAATGGTGCTGATTATAATTTTAACCAAAATTGTTTTATTTTTATTTTAATCAATACCAAGATTCAAGAACTTGCTTAACCTATTATGACGTTATTTACATAATGTCATTGGATTTTTTTTAAAACCAGCAGGGTCTTACTCGGACGTTTGCATGGCTCCGCCGCATTCTCCAATCGCGTATGGATGTCCATTGGGACACTTGTACCAGTGTCCGGAACTTAAACCGATAGCTTTTACGATTTCTTTTCTTTCCTCATCGGTAATTTTAATTGGCGAAGCTGTAAATTTTATTAAATCTTCTAATCCCCCTTTTATGGCTAAATCTTGACGAGTATCGTATCTGCATTGCGCTTCCAAAATAGCAACGATACCATCAACCTACAAATTAAAATAAAACAACCTAATTGAACAAATTTAATAATTAGAAGATTTACTGAAAAAAAAATAATAGTTGTTAACTGGCAACCACTAATGGGCCTTGAAATAAATACTAAAATTTGAATTATGGTACCATATTTTTAAAAATGTCATTTTTTCAACAAGCTTATTTTGATTTATTAACACAACTTCATTTCGTTTAATTTTTCGAAAAAAAATTAATTCACGTACAAGTTTTTAAACAATGTATTTGGACAAAATTTTATTTTTCCAGAAAATTTCAGTTGCACCAAAGTTTGGCAAAATTTCATTTGTCAAAAATTTTAATTTTTGTACCATATTTTTAAACAAACTTTCAGTTGCTGGAAAAAATTCATAATGGATTTATTAAAATTAATTGTTATCAGCAAGTGTTTGTTAGCATAACCCTACTCCCAAGTCATGGAGATTTATTATTATTTGTAAATTCATTTTTTTATCAAAATAACTTTTAAATCTTACCTTAATTTTGACATCAGAATTTTGCAAATGCGGTTTATAATTGATTCTTTCTAGTTGGATCCACCTGTTTAAGCGATCTATTTCCAAAACAACATCATTAGTTTCTTGCTGCGTTGCACAATCAATTTTCTTATTTAAAAAATTAATTATAAAACTGACGTGTTTATTGGACATCGGTAAATTTGCAAGCGACAACTTTTCGTTCTTCAAAGGTTCCACGATCCTGGCTAGCAATTCTTTTGTCATCCTTATAGAGTCCAAGTCCATTTTGTTGGTATTTTGCCTGCGATTGCCTTTGATATCCTCAAGTCGTCGCGAAAGTTTGATTAGAATATCGATTAGGGCTTTGTTTCCTAAAAATATCTAAAGTTTTTAAAAATGCCATCCAAGCGCACACATGCATTTGGGGATAAAAATAATAAATCGTTAAAAAAATATAACTAAAAATCCTCCCCCTATTTGTTAGAAAAAAATCTAAGTCTATTTCGAGAAGTATCACGTCAAAATAATCTACTTAGTCAAATCCTGGTTGTCGAAAAACTGAGGTACGTAATATTTGTAAGGTAAGCAAAACGTTTTACATGTGCCCTATTCTCTGGGAAAATTTGATTTGATATGATGATGAAGTATAGAAATTTGAATTTTTTTCTTGGATTTTGGTCTATTGCAAATTTAAAATGATTTATTTACTTACCGAAATTGTATGACTGCAAAATAATCAATTCGTCGTTCAATATATTTTTCGTAGATTCTATTTCTTTTGGATCTCCGTGATAACGAATTTTAACTTTTCTCAAATCGTCCATGCTTTGTTTTACGTAGTCACTGTATCTGGAGGTTTTTTTGATAACAGTTTTGCATTTAGGACAAACCGCCGGTTTAATCTCTATTTTTTCGTTGTCGTCGGTTTTCTGTTCCAACCATGATTCCATACCCGTAGACTCCAAAACGTGGTTGCAATCTATTTAACAACAAAAAATAATAGAAAAGGCCGGAAAAGTGTGGAAAGAGCTATCATACAATTAGGTTTTTAACTTCATAAAAACGGAGACACTTCTTGTCGTTCGGGAACTGATCATTTCAAATAGTTTATTTAGCTCGACAAGCAGAATTTTTCTGGCCTGAACTAGTTAAAACTACCAAAATGAACCCGATTGGCCTTTAAATATAGTTTTTTATGCCTGGTTGCTATAAGAACCTTCCACCGCAGAATAATAAGCGTTGTTTATTTACTCAGCGTTTCACTAGATTTATTTTTAAATATATAAAAAGGCTGATTTTATGTTTTAATTAAAAATTATGTATAATTTTAAATTTTTGTTAAAATGGATTAACAAAATTAAAAGAGCTGTAGCTTAAAGTTTACCATTACTGCAGGACGCAAAGACCAGTTAAACTATGATTTGGTCGGGTCGCTTCGATTACATCTTAGTGAATGCATGTTTCTATTTTATCAACTCGAGAAATATTCTCTGGCTCCCGAGCTATATATTAAAGTAGAACACTCGACATCGACTTTAAAGAAATTTTTTAGATGACTGGACTATAGGGATTACTTAAACTATACATTATTTCGAAGGACCAAGTTACGACGTTCCAATTTCTTTTTCTTCATTCTGTGTTTTCATTTAATTCGAAAATAAGTTACCGTTTTGTCGTTTATTTAAAGCCTCTTTTTTATGGACAAACTACATTTTTTTGTTACCTTGCATCAAAACGAATCGAGCATCCTCTTCCTCTTCGGTACCGAAAAATATATCGAGTAGTTCATCCTTGTCGCATATTCGGCACAAATTCGGGCAGGGATCTCCACAAAAACCGACACATTTATGTCCACATTTTAATTTTTTAGGACAGGGTTTGGTGCACGGATCGATCTCGCAAATTTGTCCACATCTTCTTTTGCAGGTTTGATGCTCGCACGTTCTCGGACATTTTTCTTGGCACCTAAATGAGACAATATAGTAATGAGGAATTTCTTAGATTTGTATTTTAGCATGATTTTAACTTAATTTTAGTTGCTTATACAGGGTGATTCATTCAGAAATGCGCATAGAGTAAGGGTAGATGGAGGACACAGAGGTGCTTCTAAATAACCTATATTTTATGGGTCTATCGTTTTTTATAACCAAGATACAGGATGATTTATTAGTTTTCCACATTTTTCAGTTAATCATAACTTATGAACCACCCTATACATTTTTGTAATAAGTAGGTTTCGAGTCAAAACAACTGCCTGTATATCAATATTTTAATATTTTATTTACAAATTTGGAAAGAGCACAAAAAAATGAGTAAGACTAAATAAATTTGTTGTTTCCCCATATAATTTTTTTACTTATTAACTCAAATCTAGATGTTTCGATAATAAGGTGGCACAAAATTTAAAAAAAAAAAAATTTTCTTCCCCAAATGGTACTTTTCCAGCTTTAATCCACAAAATCACCAACTATTTTTTATTCTCCTAATTTCTGCATCCCAACCTTATTGAAAAACAAGAGGACATGTCCGTATTTGGGACAAATTATTATGATCAATGACTAACTTTCAAATACCCTGTATGCGTAAAAAAAAATATCAAAAAATTATAAAAATGAGGAAAAATGCTTATTCCGAAAAAAGCATAACTTCATTTTAAACAAAAATAATTGTATTAAGTTAAACGAAAAGAATTAGACACAAGAAAATGTAAACAACGTGACATATAACAGTTCTAACGACGGTGGAATTTTTTGAACCATAAAAATACCAAAAAAGGACCATGGGCGTACCAAAACTACCTAAGGTTGTGAAATAAATCACACTTGTTCCCAAGAACAAAGACATTAAAATGTCCTACACTGCACCAGCGTCTGGACTTCAACAACTACTCCTTGGGCTATATGCCCTCCCAGGTATTGAATTACGAAAGTCAAGACGTGGTTTGGCGCCCGACCAAGTCGGGGCTTTAAACCAAAAACTTCGATTTTATTATTAAAGGAGCTTGCCATTCTTAGACCGGTTTCGGAATTATTGTTCCTCATCAGTAAGAAGCAGGCTAGCTCGAATTTCTATCTCTAAAGAAATTCGGGCGCCAAACCACGTCTGGACTTTCGTAATTCAATACCTGGGGGGGGGGGGGGGCATATAGCCCAAGGAGTAGTTGTTGAAGTCCAGACGCTGGTGCAGTGTAGGACATTTTAATGTCTTTGTTCTTGGGAACAAGTGTGAGTTATTTCACAACCTTAGGCAATATAAACAGTTGTTCAACGTGGCCTCCATTTTGCTCAATACATTTCCGTGCTCTTGAAGTAAGATTTGTAATTGATTTATTAATCATAGCTTGGTCATTTCTCAATTCCTCGCCTGCATCTTCAATTCTCCGTAGAAGGTCTTGTCTAGTGTTTACTTCAGTTGATTAAACTTTTGATTTTAAATAACCCCAAATACGGTAATCGATTGGATTAAAATCTGGCCCACTTGCAGGCCAGTTGTGAGATCCCTTGTGCGCGCGAAATGTTACACACAACCAAGGACATTAACCGCATTTTTTTTTCGGATCAGATGTTATTCAAGCTGTACATAATTTATATTATATTAATATGTGGAAATGACATTCGCACATTTTTCATTTTTTATGACAGCTTTTTATAACAGATCGATTTTATTTATTTTGAAAAAATAAAACTTGAATAAATTTGAAAATACATCAAAAATGAACACTTACATAGTACAGGGATCTCCACATTTCTTCTTGCACTTACTGTGCTTGCAGCGATATTCGCAGGGTTTCGTGCAGGGTCTGCAAGCCTTCCGACAGAGTATCGGGCATTCGTGATTGCATACTAAGGGAACCCCGCACTTTTCTTGACAACGTTGATGCAACCGGCCCTGGAAACATTTACCGCAACTTCCGGCGCATGTGTGCTTGCATGTCAATTCAGCGTTACATTTTTCCGTACAGTTTTCAAAAAGAAGTTCTTTGGTATCTAAAAATCGGTTAATAATCAACGGTAATTAGTTTTACAGGAATTGTCGGAGGAGGACAATGAAACTCGTTTAATAATCAGCCGACGTTTCGTTTATTGTGTGTATAAACTTCTTCATGGCCTATAGACAATGTCCAACAATTACTTGAGTTTGAACATTGTTTATATGCCCTGAAGAAGTTTATACACACAATAAACGAAACTCGGTTGATTATTAAACGAGTTTCATTGTCCTCCTCCGACAATTCCTGTAAAACTAATAATATATAATATTAATTAAGAGTTTAAAATTAAATTATTAAATTTTCTAGCGGCTTCTCTTAATTTTTGTATTTTTTTTGTTTATTTGAATTTGCGATATGTTTTGCAGCAAAAATTGTCTAATTTCTAAACTTGGCAATAATAAATATTTAAATAAGAAACGAATCCGGAATGTAATCTATTTGATTCGATATTCCAAAACTGTTTTTTGCTTTCAGTTTTGTTAAGTTATTAAAACTTTCTTCTCTGTTATCATTTAACAGTCTTGCTGATAGATGATGGAAGCCCAATTGCGTAAATATTTTAATATTCGCGTTAATTTTCTAGTTGACTACTTACAATTTTGTCTAAGGTGACAGTAAATTTTTTTGATTGTATGTCCACATGGGCTGAATATTGAACAATCTACAATCACTTTGCACTCAGTTGTACAATCTTCATTGCACTGTTTATCACACACATGTCCACAAGGGAGGATGCGGGGACATTTTCCTTTACAATATGTCCTATTTGGTGATTTACTGCATTCTATTTTAATGTTATGTTGGCAAGTGGGCACTATTTTTTCCACCTAATCATAAAAATATATTAATTCGTTCATTTCAATTAAACAAATAAAAAATCAAAAAATATTAAATATTCAAAAACGAACAGAATAAGTTCCCTATACGTTATGACATTTGAAGTATGAAGCAAAGTACGTTTATGACATTTGAAGTAAAGTACGTTTTTGACGTGTAATGTGTTTTAACGTCAAAATCGTATTTCACAAGGTCTAAAACGTGCATTAATGGTCAAAAACCTACATCAAATGTCAAAAACTTTTTTCAAAAGCCGAAAACGTGAGTTAAACTTAAAAAAAATTACTTCAAACGTCAAAAAACGTGTGTGAAATGCCAAAAACGTTTTTATAGCGTTATATCGAAAAAAATGCGTTAAACCTTGAGGATTTTTTGTTAGTTTTAAAACATTTAAAATCTCTAGTCCAATCAGGTGTCAGAAACGGTATAGGTTTTAAGGAGGGAAAAAGTCCAGCATTGGATAACAATTTTTTAAGCTTTGAATAAACAAATAGTATTGAAAACCAAATGCAGTTAAATAAGTCTGAATTGTATTTTACTTCGTAAAAATCTGGAATAATTAAAATAGAAATATAAAAAAAAAATTACCTTGACTTCACATTCTCGGCAAGGATCGCAACATTTCTGTTTGCATGGATGACCGCAAGCCAAAATTTTCTTACAGGGTCTTTGACAAACTATATCATCAGGATCTGCGTTGCACGCTATGTCGTACATGTGTCCGCAATCGGTGCGTTTTTTACGCACAGAAACAGCGCATTCTACGCAATCTTGGAAACACATATTCGGGCAGATATGGGGTTCAATGGCAGTACAACCTGTGCGGTTTTTTTCACAAGGTTTTTTACACATGTACTAAAAAAAAAATTAACATATTAAAGGATGCTTACATAAATATGCTTAAATGAACGCCAAACATTTAATTTGCCAGCTTATTAATAGCTAATAATACACAAAGTACACCAAAAGACATCAATCAGAAATAAAATTACTTTGTGAGTACATCATCACATAGAAAATAATAATTGTTTCTCAATAAAGTGTCACAAAAATAAATAAATAAATAATTGAGCTGGTTTAACCACTGTGATGTCCTTGATAAGGATATAAAGATATATTAATAACGACAATATAGCAACATGAATCATAGACTCGTACTATAGGTTACGTGAATGTTCTGAATAACAATATCTCTATCTAAATGTGAATAGGAATATTTATATACACAAGTATTACTGAGGTTAGCCAGGTAAAGTACTTAGGTATCGTTATTGATAAGAATTTAAAATGGGACAGTCATATCAACTGCTTAACAACTAAACTTAGAAAACTAATTTATAAATTTTACCAGTTACGTGAAATTCTCTCTACGAAACTGCTAATAATTATATACAAGGCTCTGGTTGAATCACTTTTACGTTATGGGATATTAGTTTGGGGTGGGCTCTACGAAAATTCTCTTTACTCGCTTAAAATTATACAAAATTATATTCTTAAAATTATTTTTAAACGTAATAAACGATTTTCTACTTGCTTGCTGTACTCCAGTGATATACTTAATATTAGATCTTTATATTTTTTAACAGTCCTAACATTTGCTTTTAAAAGGGGATATTTCCAACAAATAATGTGCACTCATGAATATAACACAAGGGGTACGACGGATAA
The DNA here is from genome assembly GCA_949320105.2 of Crepidodera aurea. Classification (NCBI taxonomy): domain Eukaryota; kingdom Metazoa; phylum Arthropoda; class Insecta; order Coleoptera; family Chrysomelidae; genus Crepidodera; species Crepidodera aurea. The sequence continues at coordinate 299,687 of OX439474.1, forward strand.
ACGTCTAAATATTCCAAAAAATTTCAAAAATATCAGTCATCGATTTGTAACATATTTTGTAATTTTGTTCTACAATATTTCTTTTGTAATTTTTCTTTTGTAATTTGTAATTTTCTTTTGTAATAATTTGTAATTTGTAACTTAAATTCAATTCAATAAATTCAAATTAAGTGGAAATTTAATAACACAAATTCTCTACGTGTTGGTCGTCGACCTTCCTATCTCACGCAATATAATATATATATATATATATATATATATATATATATATATATATATATATATAATTGGATATTTTCGTGACTGTTCAATAATAGTTTAAGTAGAAAAAATTCGTGGGAATCAGTCAATATAAAATAAATTAGTTTGATTTCTTCGTTTTGGTCAAGCTTTCGAAAACGAAAACGTTTATTTTCTTTTTCAAGACTAATAACATGAAATACGGAAAAAATTAAATAGAAAAAGAAACATCGGTGTTAAAATATTTTAAAATGACAAAATGACAGTTTCCAAAAACTTCAGAATACAATTGTAACATACAGAGTGTGATTATAAAAAGTATAAGAATGTGTAAATATATATATAAAAAAAAAAAAAAATAATAAATACCAATTCAAGGAGGACGAGTTGAGAAATTTTCTTTGTTTTTTTAATAGAAATGTGTATATTGTACTCAGGTCATTGATGTCTGTTCTTTTATTCATTGAATTTTGATTGTTATTTATATGAACCATTTCAAGAAAGAGACGCTTATTGAGATTTCGTTCATTATCGAGAATTTTGACATTATTATAGTCAATCACATGATTTTTATCTATTACATGTTCAGCAAGGCGACAAGAATCTCACATTCCTTCTGCAATCACTTTTGTGAGAAGTTATTCTATCTTTAAGCATTCTACTTGTTTGACCAATGTATACTTCATCACAGCTGCTGCATGGGATTTCATAGATTATATTTGATTTACTTTTGACTCATACATTTGTTTAAAAATGAAGACAATATTAAAATAGCTAAAACCAATTTGAAAACTATTTCACAAATACATTCTAAATTGAAAACACCCATACCAGTCAAAAGTAAATCAAATATAATCTATGATATCCCATGCAGCAGCTGTGATGAAGTATACATTGGTCAAACAAGTAGAATGCTTAAAGATAGAATAACTTCTCACAAAAGTGACTGCAGAAGGAATGTGAGATCTTGTCGCCTTGCTGAACATGTAATAGATAAATATGAGGCGCCGTTTGGGACAAAATACAACTTCTTACAATATATATAATAATACACCATATATATAAAAATATTGCACAATATATAGAAGAATTCCATATATATAATGTTTTCATATACAGTTCTAATTCCACTAATTACCGCAATAGAATGAGGGCGCCAGCTATCCCCACGTGTAAATTAGAATCATAAATGCAGGGTTGCCGATCTGTGGGAAATTATACATCATTGAATGATTATTGAGGGATAACTTTTTTTGGGTAATTCATGGCCATTTTCAATACCATATTATGTATATTGTTAACTTTATCTGCTGTTTCACTTTCTACATTTCTCATTAATACATTTAATTATAAAACAATGATTGTCAAGTATTAATAAACATTCTTCCACCAGCCTTACATCCGTATCAATTTGTCTTTGATAACATAAATTATAATCAGTAATTAATTCTTCAAAGCATTCGGTAATATCCATATATATATTATTCACAGATATTTCGGATTCTGATATTATTATATTATAGATTATAGGTTAGGATGTATAGTTGAGAAACTTTATCTCGGGGATGGGATGTACAGTATAGTGGGTGAATGATTTATGAACGAATCATTTTTAAGAATGGAATCAAAATATTCGATTTGCTAAAAAGAAATAAAAATCTGAAAACATCAGTATATTTCTTGATATGAAAATTGTACACATATACACAAAAGACTTTAAGTTTATTGAAAATGGCCATGAATTACCCAAAAAAAGTTATCCCTCAATAATTATTCAATGATGTGCAAAAATATCCAAAAATGGATAATTTCCCACAGATCGGCAACACTTCATTTATGATTCTAATTTACACGTGCGTATAGCTGGCGCCCTCATTCTATTGCGGTAGTTAGTGGAATTAGAACTCTATATGAAAAAATTATATATATGGAATTCTTCTATATATTGGGCAATATTTTTATATATATGGTGTATTATTATATATATTGTAAGAAGTTGTATTTTGTCCCAAACGGCGCCTCATAGATAAAGATCATGTGATTGACTATAATAATGTCAAAATTCTCGATAATGAACGAAATCTCAATAAGCGTCTCTTTCTTGAAATGGTTCATATAAATAACAATCAAAATTCAATAAATAAAAGAACAGACATCAATGACCTGAGTACAATATACACATTTCTATTAAAAAAACATAAAGAAAATTTCTCAACTCGTCCTCCTTGAATTGATATTTATTATTTTTTTTATATATATATATATATTTACACATTCTTATACTTTTTATAATCACACTCTGTATGTTACAATTGTATTCTGAAGTTTTTGGAAACTGTCATTTTGTCATTTTAAAATATTTTAACACCGATGTTTCTTTTTGTATTTAATTTTTTCCGTATTTCATGTTATTAGTCTTGAAAAAGAAAATAAACGTTTTCGAAAGCTTGACCAAAACGAAGAAATCAAACTAATTTATTTTATATTGACTGATTCCCACGAATTTTTTCTACTTAAAATATATATATATATATAAATAAATATCTGACCTCACACTAATATTAATAACTACATATTTTAATATACTGGGCGATGCGACTCTACATGCCACACCACCAGAATGACGTATTTAATATTTAAAAATGCAAATATTAAACTGAATTCCGTTTTGCTGTATAAATTACTTTTATTTTGACTACCAAAGGGAATTAAAACTTACCGTCAAATGATCGGGATCATATTTAAAATGACATTTCTTCGTGCAAGCATGGCCGCACGGTTCGACTCTGGTGTCGCAAGGGAGGGGACATTCAAACTTTTCGACGTCGATATAACAAGGTTTTTTAGTTTTGTGCCCACACGGCAAATTCGTATCGACTAAAATAGTGCATTCATAAGTCGCTGGATCCAAATGGCACGCGATATTGACCTTATGTCCGCAATTTAAGTGTCGCTCTACCGGATAGTAGCAGGGGCCGCATTCTTGATAACAATATTTGCGACATTCGTGCTTAGGATTGTCACACAAAAGCCTAAAAAAAGGATTAACATTAACATATGACAATTGACGTCTGACGTTAACGCTGCTCACTTCTCGCACTTTTCTCTGCAATCGTAGTTGACGTGTTCTCGGTCTTCAATGTGACATATTCTCGTACATACATGGCCGCAATTTAAGCGACATTCGCACAATAAATCGCAACCACCTTCTGGTAATTTTCGAAAATCTTCAGCAGTACAAACGTTGTTAATACGATGCCTGTGGATTTGGCAACGTAGCGTTAGATGGGGACCTAATGCGTTTTGGCGTTGAAATGTTTCGCGGATTTTGGGCCATATCTAAAATACCAAAGGGTCAAGGGTCTAATTTAAAAATAGACAAGAGTTAAAGAAACGGTTTTTCAATGATTATCAATAATCAATAGGAATTATTAGAAGGTGGTGAAATTGAAACCTAATAAACCGCTTCTCGATATCTTGTTTAGAATTAAATTGAGCAACCAAAAAAACAAATTTAAAAACCTGTGCTTTAAAAAAAATTTGTAACCGTTAAAAAATAAATAAATATAAAAAAATTTAATATACTATATAAAAAAAAAGGAAAAATAATTCAAATAATGTTGAAAAATGAAAATAATTGAAACAATGTAAAAATGGAGAAGTATGTTAAGTTGGTAAACCATCTTACTCTTCAAATATGGAAAAAAAAAAGCAAATTATCAAATCTAAAATTGGTTAGGCTAATGGACAAGTCCATAGTCAAAAAACTATAAAAAAAAAATAAATTAGCTCAATTATTTTTTGTTTACTTACATCACTATTATCGCATAATTGTTTCATATTGCCCATGATGTAAAATCCGTTTCTAGCTCGAGAAAGGGCTACACAAACTCGATTTTCTATTTTTAAGAATCCGATTTTTCCTTCTTTGTTGCTTCGTACTAGAGAGAGAAGTACGATATCGCTTTCTTCTCCTTGATAGTTATCTAACACCGCTATCCTAACATCTTGTAGTAGAGCTCTAAAATAGTAAAAAAAAAATGGGTTAGCAGTGCCTCAAATCCCAAAACGTATACTTCATTTCAACCCATTTGAAGAGCTCTAGGTGAAATAACCAATAAAGTAGTAAGTTGAAACACTATCGTCCACCACTCAACCAAAACACAATTTTAACACAGTCTATGCGCGTTTCGCCAACTATGTCTGACTGAGTCTATCATCAACTACTGATGATGCCAACATAGTTGGCGAAACGCGCGTAGACTGTGTTTTGGTTGTGTGTTTCAACTTAGTTGATAAACCAATGGTTCCAATTTCCCAATTTAATAAAGTAGTAACCAAAATTGATTCAAGGTGATGAATAACATCTTCAGGTATCGAATTAATAAATGTTTGCCATAAAATATAAGTTCTTTAAATTTTACCTGTGAATTTTTCGCTCTCTCTGCATCTCGAACATTTGACCGAGATAGGCTGCCAAAATGATGATCTGTTCAGGTTTGTATCCGTTTAAAATCAAATGTTTGGCGAACTGTATCATAAACTTCGCTTCATGAATATTTTTTTTGCTGTTATCGGTACAAAGTTGTTCTTCTACCGTATGATCAATAAAAAATAAATCATTCTCTACTCCATTGATATGTCCCCTCTCAAGTACACTTTCGTGATCGTGTAAAATCGGATCGTAGGGCGAACCAAATTCGCTATTTCCGGTCTCATTCTATGTTGGATATTCAACGTATAACATTGGATATTGTTGGTGACCATTCTTTCGAAGAGGCTTACGCCTAGAAGGTACTTTGTTTCGATTTTGAAGTCGGCAGTGCTGGGTTTAAGCTGCTGATGATCTCCGATCAATATCAAGTGCTTGCAATGCTTAGTCAAAGCTGCTATTATGTGAGCTTCGAGGACTTCGGCAGCTTCTTCTACGACAACTATGGGACTTTTTAGAGCTTGAAGAGAAGATTGATGTCTAGCGGCGCCAGTTGTTGTCATGCCAATCACCAGAGCACCTAAAATCAATTTTTATGGTTTAATAAACGTCTAGGCCGCGGTTTTATGGACTATTTAGGGAATTCAATATGTTAGAAAAAGAGGTGTATGAGACAGACCAACATATTCTTTACCTTAAACTCGCCAACAGCGCGCAGAGGCTTGGATGTAACTTATATATTATTAATTATTTCCCTTGCCTGTCAAATATAAATTTTTAACCAATCACGTGCTTGGAAACTGATTTGACGCAGCCAATCAAAACAAAATAAAGCGACCATTCACCTTGGTGCTAAATAGTCGGCTATTTGATCAACGTCGTCAATATTCATCTGAAGGACGGTATTTATACGTATGTACAGAATTTGTTTTTGACTCGGGAAATAATCTTATTAAATATAAAGCTACTATTTTTTATTGCTACTAAATTTCTCGTACATTTTACAATTTGTCTCGACAATTTTGGCATTAATAATCAAAGAATAACTCCCTCCCTTATTCAGATTATTAATGCCAAAATTAAGTCTCGACGAATTGATCCTAAAATAAACTCGAAATTTAGATGCAATAAAAATAGTCGACTATTTGTCAAGGACTTGGGATATTACTGTCGAATATTGTGTTTACAGCACTGTCCATTTATCAAATCTGTCGAAATTACACCCAAATTCGAGTTTTTCTCATATTTTTGCTTGTAACTTATCGAGATACATCGAAAAAACCGTCCAAAATCGCATTTTTTTGTTTTTGCTATAACTTCAGCAAATTTAAATAAATTTAATTGATAATTGACAAAAATATAGCTCAAATTTTTAAAAATATTTGTTAGTTTCTGAGATATTTCGAAAAAAGACGCTTGTGAAAATCCGCTACTCTTGCTCAAGGAGTGACCGTATAATAATGATCTGAGCTTATTTTCTTTGGAAAGACTTGTTTGTACTTTCATCCTAAAAAAAGTTTATAACAATTTTTTAAATTTTAATTAGGTACCAAAAAAATTTGGTTAAATCTCGATCGAAAGATATTTTTATTATCTACAACTTTCTCATTTACTGTTTTTTATTCACGAAAAACCGTTTTTGCGAACTTTAGGTAATTTCGCCAAATAGAATCGAGTTTAATGAAACAGAAACTCATTTTTTTTTTGTATGTATACATTGATGTATTTTTTGTGCAGTCATTTGATTTTCAATATACTCTGGTTGAATTCCCTGACTTTGTCAACACTTTTTGAATGTAAAAATTGCCAGCCTGGCCATGATTATCCTTGCCTGCACTGTGTGTGTTGGGCTGCCTACTCTGCAACTTTGATTTCGTTATTCGAGTGAAGAGGGCGTTGGATCAAATACACTTTCAGTGGCTATAAGTACCCAATGGATCCAAAGCTTTCTTCAGACACTGCTTAGAGATGTGGTTTCGAGGTCGTCTGCTTCTCAATGATGAGGCACAAATATGCCGAAACCGGTCTGAAAATGACGAGCTCCTTGGATAACGAAATCAAAGTGTTGGTTTGGTTAAACAACCTTCCACTAGTTCGAATCGTGTAATTCAACGCCTGTGGGGGCTTTTGAGCCAGGAGTAGTTGTATCGATTTGGACGCGATGCAATATTTTTTTTCATAAGAACTTTTCCTGGTTTTCCAGGTCTGCGGGAATCCTGCTCAATATAGGTATGTTTGGAAATGACTACTTACTTTTCATTAGTTGAGTATCCTCCATTTCACGCATTTCATTGTAGACGCTATTTATTTTGGAAAATTCTCTAATAAGGATCTCTTTCTGCTGACGTAGATTATTTTCATATAAGGAAAGCCAATGGAAATACAATTTCCATCTTAAATCAGGAGGCATGCTATTGGGATTTTCCATATTGACAAAATCTGGGCGACGTCGATCGTTATTTCCCATTTTGCCTTCTTCTAATCTAACCTAATAATGGAAAAAAATATTTGTCATTAATTTTAAATCAAAACACGTCGATGAAATGAAACTAATTTTAAATAATATAAAAAATAATAATACTAATGGTAAATGTCCTAATAAACAATTTTTTTAACTTATAGTAACGCCTAGTTATATATAGGAAATATAATGTTAACGGGATTATACAACTGTAAACTCTAGTAATATAATGAGGTTATATAACTATTATATAACCATTTTTAAAAACTTGTAGTAATGGTTACTAATGTATTTATAAAGGTATATAAAGGTTGTCACCCCTCTTCAATATAACTGATATATCCTGAGTTATATAGTAGTGTTCGCATGATTATGTTATAAAACTTTTGGTGATCATGTTGGTAACGATCGTTTCTTTTTTAAAACTACCGTTACCATTATCAGAACTTGGTAACAGAAATATTACCAAGACCATTATATGCAAGTTTTATAAGGGCTTCCGAAACACATATAACACTATATTACGTGACTAATAGTGTTCAGCTGCGGTTATTTAGGAAGTTATATAACGGTTTCCATAACGTTTCTGTTCCTTGTGGTAACAAAACTTAAAGCTATATAGCGTTACTAATCGAAAGTGTTCGTAACCTCTATAAATGCTATTTAAGCTCTTTAGGAGGGTTATAAGGGCAACGGTAATAGTCCCGTTATATAACTACACAAATTAAAATTATTTAAGGTATGTAATATAACATTTACGGTAACTATTATATACACAAAAATGTTTATTGGGTGTAATTAGACAAATTGTTGAATAAGAGAACAAAAAAGTTATTGGAAGCAGATATCAGCCGCCATGAGAGTCACTTTTTAAAATTTCTTTATTTACGTGGAAAAATTTTTGTTAAAAAAAATTCGTAAAGAATAAAAAACAATCCTTTTTTATAAAAAAATAATGATATCAAAAGACATTACAAAAACTTTGTGGAAAAAAGTTGTCGAAATTAAAAAACGTTTGATTGAAAAATTCTGCTTTGAAAATTGATCTTGAAGAAATTTGTCAAAAAATATTTTTGTTGCTTACTTTGAGAATGTCTAAATCGTTTTCAATTTTATACATCTCGATTTCCATTTTATCTTCTTGATTTTCCCGTTCCCAATGACTCATTTGATCATCTTCTCTAAGAACGTCAAATTCTTTCTGTAAAATCATTAATTTTTCCGAAAGAACTTTAACGCTTATCAGTTCTTTAAAAGGAACAACTTCTACATCTTGGAAATCTTCATCCACTTCGTTCTCTAACCCACCCAAGTTTTCTTCATTTTCTCTTTCTAAGGGCACGTCTTCTTCAACTGCCGCTGATGGCTAATTTAAATAAAAAAAAAAACAACTTCACACAAAACCGTTATCTTAAATTTGCAAAAATTGACTTGGGCAAACAACCAAATATTTAAAATCATATCGGACCTTACTATCAAACCGGCAACGCTGCGAATCAGGCGCCCGGGTGGTTTAAAACTTTTAAATACGATAAAATAAATTTCAATTTGTGTGTTTCCAATGCATAAGAATGAAACGGAAACAAAGACAGAGACACCGGAAGTATATCTATCAGCCATCATATTTTCACATTTTTGCACGTACGCCCAAGACCAAATAAACAAACAAACAATGTTTCTAGCCCCAGTTAATTTTTGCAATAAATTTTGATTTTTTTGTCATACCGTCGTATTCGGCGCAGCGTTTTTTCTATTACTAGCTATATTTTGTCCTCCGCCAAGCAACCAAGTTATAATCTGGTCATTAGTTGCAATCTCAAACCAGCTGCTTTTGAAATTATCTACGATCTGCGAAAAAACTCTAAAATCCACAACGCTGGTATATTTATCGATTTCATTCAGATAATTATTTATAGAGCCAATTTCTGTCATGTAATGCTTCACTTGGAGTCTTTTCTGATGGATGGCAGGATTTGCCTGATTTTTCATCCTTCTGTTACGGATGTTGAACGCCGCCAAAGTCTCGTTTTTTGATTGACCACCAACTCTTATCAACTTGAATACAAAAAAAAGATGATTTAAGATGTATATAGTTTTTGATTAAACTGAATTTGAAAATTAATTGTCTCCACATCTACCAAACTTTTTTAAACTTACATTTTTAGTGGTCGGTATCAACCCTTCCAAAAACTGATCTAGTGCGTGGTTGGTAAGACAAACCACCAATATCGGCGTATTTTTATACCAGGCGTGATGATTTTCCAGCAAAGTCCTGCAAATTTTCAAGCCCAAAAAAGTTTTACCCGTACCGGGAGGACCCTGTATAACAGCGAACTCTTTGGTAAGAGCAGCTTGGAAGGCTTGACTTTGAGCATCGTTCAACCCATAGAATTTTTTGTCGCCCCAAGCCAACGGCCAAAATGTCGTGTTTTCTATAGTCAGGTAGACTGGGTCTATTTTTAATAAATAGTCAGGCGGCCTGGTATCTGTAGCTACTTCGATTATGTATCGTTCCATGGGAAAATTGTCTGTAGACATCTGTTTTAAGACTGTGAGTATTTGATAATAAGGTTCAAAGAAAACTTTACTTTCGACCAACAAAAAGGACAAATCATACAAATTTCCCGGTAAAAAAACGTCCGGGTCAAAACCTACTATCACTTGCCCATTCTCTAAATCTTTTAAGTCTCTTTGGGCGATTTTCGCGAACAATATGGATTTAAATTTGTCGTGCGTGAAGCAAAGCAACGAACCAGTCATGAATCTTTTGGAGTTTTCATATTGGAAAGATTGTTTTTTGTTAGTGAAATCGTACTGAAGACGATAACACTTTAGCTCGGATACTGTAGTTATGGTTTCCATGTTTAGAAATTTTACGTTCTTGTAAATTTTTATATTTTCTAATTTGCTTTTGTTGTTTTCCATATATCTGCAAACAACAATTGTGGTGTTACTTGTTAAAATACAAAAAAACATTCAAATATATTTACTTGCAGATTCCCGTTCTTAGGGGAAGAACAAAATCTTCTCTTAAGAGTCTATATTGTACATCTAAATAGTGATTTACATCTTGATAGGCTCCCCTAACGACGTTTCGTCTCAGAAAAACCTGTTGGTTACTGGTTATTTCAAAAGCGCTTGGATATACGCTAATCTCTCGAAAATCTTCGGGAGGTTCCATGTCTTCTTCAGTATCTATATATCTGTAAAAAAATATAATTCCATGCTTCGTTAAATAAAATAATTTAACTTTAATATTTTTAGGGCCACACTGCATTAATAACTCGCTTAATACGTCTTAAAATATTATTTTCAGCGACCGGTGTGAAAACAGCAACGGTTTTCCAGAAACGGTTTTTTATAGTCCGTGGGCTAGTGAACGGATTCCAGTAAAATGTGTTTTAAACATTTATTGATGGTTTTAATTTGCTTTAACGGTAAAGGGCAGTTGTATTTTACAGATTCAAAGAAAACAAATACTTTTTCCAAAAAAACACGTCTCCAATTGTGTAGATACAAATAATACATGTAAATAAACAGATTTAGATATCGTTGTGGCTTTAGAGTTTTGGTATAGGATTTTTTTCTGATTAAGACTTAAAAGAAAAGTTTCTGTCCTTCTACAGCTTTCTAAAAGAATGCAAGAATTTGTTCGTGACTTACTACCCCACCATCCCCCTATGTTGAAGAAATTCAAGAGTAGAGAAATAATTTTACTAATTTTGAATTGGTATTTGGTTAAAAGTATAGTTTTTATCATTCTAAAGCCCTCTGATATAATAAAATTTGTTCGTGAATTATAACCCCGTTGGCCCCCTTCTTAGAAAATAATTAAAAACGGAGAATTAATCTAACAAATTAAAATTTTTTGGCTCGATTTCTAATGAAACGTATAGTTTTTATCATTCTAAAGCCCTCTGGTGTAAAGAAATAATTTGTTCGGGAATTCTAACCCCGCTGGCCCCCTTCTTACTTATTGTCTATGGAGGGGGCTAGTGGGGATAGAATCCACGAACAAATTATTTTATTATATCAGGGGGTTTTAGAATGATAAAAACTATACTTTTAACCAAATACCAACTCAAAAATCTCCCGACATTAAAATTATTTCTCTACTCTTGAATTTCTTCAATATAAGGGGATGGTGGGGTAGTAAGTCACGAACAAATTCTTGCATTCTTTTAGAAGGAGAGAAACTTTTCTTTTGAGACTTAATCAGAAAAAAATCCCATACCAAAACTCTAAAGCCACAACGATATTTAAATCTGTTTATTTACATGTATTATTTGTATCTACACAATTGGAGACGTATTTTTTTGAAAAAAGTATTTGTTTTTTTTGAATCTGTAAAATACAACTGCCCTTTACCGTTAAAACAAATTAAAACCATCAATAAATGTTTAAAACACATTTTACTGGAATCCGTTCACTAGCCCACGGACTATATAAAACCGTTGCTGTTTTCACACCGGTTTTTCAGCGGGCTTGGATCTTATGCTGAAGGTGTTGGAAAAGGAAGGAAAAGTGACACTTTCCTCCCTAGTTAAACAAATAGCTATTTTTTTAAAAACGTACCCAAGACTTTTAACTTCTTGTTTTCTCTCAACTTCCTTGACCGTTTTTTCGGCAACCTCACACAAATCGTTAATTTCTTTTTTAATGCTGTCGGATACATGGATGGTGTGGTTAATTTCGATATTTGGTAAATTAAATTTTAAAGCTTTGAGCAGCTTCACATTAATTTCGCACGAGGTGGTCGGTAAAAGGCTGTTAAAAGTTTTTGAAATACAAATAATGGACATCCAGAAATCGTCGGTGTCTTTCCAAAAATGTTTGTTCATTCTTCTATCTTTATCAGACTAAAAAAAATTTTTTTTCTAATGGCGTACGGTAAGCAGATAATAACCGTACTGACCTGTCAGTGTCATTATTTAACATTCAGTTGACACTTCATTTAGAAGATTATAATTTTATAAATTTTTTATTTTTATTATTGTTAAAATAATAAAAAAAAATAGTTTATATACACAGAGTAGTAAATATTTTATCAGTGTGTTTAAATTAAAATATACCTTTTTTGTTTAGATATACAGGACAGGATTTTTATCATATTCGGACAAAAAAAATCCGAAAAATCACGTATAAAAAGTTCGGAGTGACTTTCTTCTTTTAGACCAGTGCAGATAGCTTTGAAAATGGTAAAAAGTTAAATAAAATAATAGTAGGATGAAACTCATTGGAAAAGGAAGAGAATATGACAAAAATGATAGGAAAAATAATTTACAGGCGCTCTGGGGTCGGGAATTGGAAGAAGGGGAGTTTTTAAGGGTAGAAAACTGTTTATCTCGATTTCCGGCAAAACTACAAGTCCTATGGAAAAAAGTTCAATGGCAAAGTTGTAGGTAATAAAAAGATCTACAACTTTTGTATTTACACTTTTTTCACATAACCTCAAAATTTATGTTAATAGTTCAAATAACCAAGTTTTTGGTTTTTTATTTTTATCTTTTATTCACGAAATTTGGTGTAAACTTACCTTTTTATGTCCCAAACACTCTGTAATTTTTTTGTTTTAAAATATTTTTTTTTTTAACCTTATTTGGACTTAATATCAAAAAAGCAGTCTAATTTTCAATCGAAAACTCTCACGTCAAAATATCTGCTTTTTTAAAAAACTCGGTGGGCTTTTTATTCGTTGAAATTTCTACTTTTTGATGGTGTAAAAAAAATATACATTACTATGGTAAATGTTCTCGAAAAATGCAAATAAGAAACGAAGAAAATTCCGAATTTCTTTTTTTTTTCATGTACAATTTTGAGCTATTTATTTAAATTTATACTCTAATTACTCTTTTGTTTATCAATGTAACACGGAATCTTACGTTTTTCGAGTAATTAAAGTATAAATTTAAATAAATAGCTCAAAATTGTACATGATGATTTAAAAAAAAGAAATTAGGAGTTTTCTTCGTTTCTTATTTGCATTTTTCGTGAACATTTACCATAGTAATGTATATTTTTTTTACACCATCAAAAAGTAGAAATTTCAACGAACAAAAAGCCCACCAAGTTTTTTAAAAAAGCAGATATTTTGACGTGAGAATTTTCGATTGAAAATTAGACTGCTTTTTCGATATTAAGTTAAAATAAGGTTAAAAAAAATAAATATTTTAAAACAAAAAAATTACAGAGTGTTTGGGACATAAAAAGGTAAGTTTACACCAAATTTCGTGAATAAAAGATAAAAATAAAAAACCAAAAACTTGGTTATTTGAATTATTAACATAAATTTTGAGGTTATGTCAAAAAAGTGTAAATACAAAAGTTGTAGATCTTTTTATTACCTACAACTTTGCCATTTAACTTTTTTTCATAGGACTTGTAGTTTTGCCGGAAATCGAGATAAACAGTTTTCTACCCTTAAAAACTCCCCCCCTTCCACTTCCCGACCCCAGAGCGCCTTTAAATTATTTTTCCTTTCATGTTTGTTATATTCTCTTCCTTTTCCAATGGGTTTCATCCTACTATTATTTTATTTGGTTTCAAAAATTATCTGCACTGGTCTATTTCAGCATAGCGTATATAGCGCCTCATTTGTGATCTCAAAATTGATGATTTTTTTTATTTCAAAAAGTAAATTAATCAAAATATGTTTTTTTTAATATTAAAACTTAATTAACGTATCATCCTTTATAGTTCCGGCTTAAATAATACTTCTGCAAACATAAAATAAGTTACAAAAAACAATTTAGTAATGAAAAAGTATCGATAAAATAAGATTCATAAATAATGGCAATATATTTTTAATATTCCTATACTTATTTGTTTGAATTAAAATATATAAAATTAAAATTTTTAGTAAAAAACAGTCTAATCAAATTTTCTTGTTGTTTTTGAATGAATGGATATTTTCTGTAATTGAATTATTCATACACTAAGACAGCTGTAAAGACATTTGGGTAGTTGCTTTATACACAAAAGGTACTACAAATATTTTTTTGGCTAGTATTGTACTGCTAAATGAGATTATTGTTTATTGGGAAAAATTTAATATAAACAAATTGGCAATAGAATTAATTAAAATTCCTTAGGCTGTATACATTACCTGAATCAATAAAGTGGCAATAAACTGTATCAGAGTTTGTCCAAAACCACTGCTGATGACTGAAGTTAATAATTGTGTTTTGCTATTATGAAAACTACAATCGCATATTTTTCTCAAAAGTTTGACGGTTAAAACAATTAGATCTGGAGATAACTTCTCGTTTTCGAGCAACTCCTTGAAGCCTTTTCTGTCGTCGCTTAAGATAAAAACTACCTGCAAAATATGACCGTTTCGGATCAAAAAATCAAACGATAGGCATAGTATTTTCAATTTCATTCTCTCACAGGTAAAACTAATTGTTTTGACAGATGCAGGATTGTTAAAGTATTTTTTTATTTACATCTCTTTTCAGTGTGATATTTTCTATACAGACGAATTCTTTTCTCGACAAAATCAAGTAGTTTACAATACATAGACTAAGATTTTTTTTTTAAATTTTATATACTGATATGTAATTATAAAATTGTTATATGGGACGTTTCATAAAAAATACGGTAACTACAATTGTGAAGCTCTGTACATAGATTATATGAATCGATTTAAAATATTCTGTATGCTCTCCCCGCCCTCTAGATTTTTCCATTTAAACTAATTAAATTGAATCTCTTAGTGGTTTAACTTGTTCGTTCGTTCGTTTATAAAAATATCATTTGAACTTAATGATTTAATAAAACTGATTGCACTATTTAATTATAAACTGGGTAAGTTACAAAAATATTTTAAATCAAGATACTGTTTCAAAACTTTGGGCATTAGTTTTTATTGCAATTTTTTGTTTTATTAAGTATTAAATTATCCTATCATCGTAACAGGGTTAGAAACTAGGTTCCTTTTTTACCCACCCAATTACCTACTATCTTACGTTTATGTGCCATCGCTAACAAGTATTAAATATTTTTACTCGACTGTTAGAAAATGTACCACAGTTGGTCAACTGAAAGTTTACTATATTTGATGGCGTATTTAGCTGAATTTTAACATAGAGGAATAATTCTTTTGAGCTCGCCTCCTAATCAAAGTTTGTTAGTAAATACCCTTTAGTTATACTAAATTTCAGTAGTAATACCCCTAGGGCTTTGATAATACCCAGATAATTTTGTCACAGAGAATGCTGTAAGCGTGTTGCTTGATAATAGTCCGAGGCTGAAGGCCGAGGGCTATTATCCTTAAGCAACACGCTTGAAGGATTCTCTATGACAAAATTTTTCAAGGCCCGAGGGGTATTCGATAAGATAATTTTTTACTTTGTAGATTTAAACATTTTTAAACTAGTTGTCAGTTTGACGTTTAATTAATTTTTAATCAAAAACTTGACTTGTTGAAAACACCAAACTGAAAACACCACATGTAGGGTGTTATCGCTGTAATCCATAGCTGATTGAATGAAATTTGACACATGACTCTAAATTAAGTAATTTGATTGGTTACTATAGTTACTTACATCTTCTAAATCATTGTTATCTAAAAGTTCTTGTACCATTTTAAAACCCATTTTATTTCGAGACCACGCTTTATTTCGATTATCGTTATTATTTGGTCGTCTAGGTTGTCCGTTTTCTGTATCATGATTGTTTTGATATCTTCTTTGATAATTATTTTGACCACCATCATTATTATTTTCGGATCTTCTGTCATTTCTTCTATTATTATATGGTCTCCTACCACCTTTAGAGAAATAGAAAAAATAGGTTGTGTAAAGAGGCACACATGAATGAGCAGATAAGAAAAATACTCGTAGTAATTTTTAAAATTATTTAATAGAGAGAGAGAAGAATGTTTTTATTGGAATAACCAAAAGGCTATCGAGTGGAGTCCTTCAGCCTGTACTACATCCTATAATTTATTTAATAATTAGGATGAAAAGGCAAAAATGGCGTATAACTGTATTTGCACGCGGAAAAGTACTACTTTGGGCATTTGTTAGGAAAATAACTATTATATTTAAGTTCTGTTTTCAGAGACAAATTATATTAGACATAATAACCTTCGTTAAGAATGGTTAACCGTTTTGTATATTTATAATTTCATATAATAAACATTTAAAATCAAATATTTCTATATCAGACCCGAAAAACGACATTGTGGAATACGAAAAATCACATTAATTACATGCTTTGCTGTTGCAATTCGTCTTGCATTGCAAAGAATTAATAATGATGATGAATGAATCAAATAAATAAATAAAATACCTAATTAATCATAATAACTACATGTATACAGAAGTTGACGTGTATACATATTTGAATAGTTATATATTGGTTTGTATATTATCTTTCGATAAATAAACGTTATTATTATTATTATTATTATAGTTATTAATTTTGCCTAGTTCAAGTATTTGATATATATGGTCTGTTAGGGATGTAATGATAGCAGACATATTTGCTTTATTATTATAATAATTATAATTAATAATAAAATAAGACATTTTTTAGAAGTGTTAGTCAAATTTATTTTTTTACAATATAAACTGTTACAATTAAAAATCTTAGAAACTGATAAACTTTTATCATTGATTTTACGGCGGAGCCGTCACAATAAATTGTAGAATGAAATTTATTTCATACTATATTATTTGTGTCAACTATTTCACCATACTTTTCATTAATTTTAGTAGTGTTATGCCAATGCACAGATGGATTTCTTTTTACCCTCTCATATTATTATAAACTCTGGCTACATTCTGGGTTATTCTTCAAATTTGAAAATAAACATATCGATTATATTTTTTTAAGAACTGATATACTTATAGGTCAATTTCAACAGTACAAGTTGTTAAAAACTACTAGTACAATAAAAAATGAGGACATCTAAATTCCAATTCCTATTTCTTTTTTTATCAGTATCTTAAGTAAATAAATAGCTTACTCATTACCATATATATTAATTAGACATTATTTCATGTTCCATGCAAATCTGGTTTCTAAAATTGTACATGAATTATTCATTTTCTTAGTGGTTGGACACAATTTTGCAATTTCTTCCCATTTTGGGTAGTGTAATTTTTTACAACAAAACCTATTTGATTCCTGGTTTAACCCAGAAGCAATCAACTGCTTCCTCACTACTCACTATAGGAATTATTATTTATCCGCTTCCAGTTACATCATCTAATTTCAACTGGATTTAATTTTAAAATAACTAACTCCATTTTTGTTTAAAAATAACTCACCTCTGTTTGAAAATCCTCTACCTCTTTGCTGATTTCCATTCATTTTGCAATGTCTTTTTAACAATCAACCATACACCACACCTTTATGTCTTTCTAGAAATTTACCAACAAAAAACAAAATGATCATTTTGCACTATCAAAAATAAAATTCAGTCTGAGTTTCGTGCTGGTGACAACAAATTATGATTGGTTATAAATTTGACATTTATACTTAATTTGTCACTAGAAATTTATAAATAAATGCATAAAAACACGCATACTATTATTCAAATAATTTTTATTCATATGCATAGCTTCATTTTGTTTCAAACTGTTAAAAAAATACTTATCAAGTTAAACTGACTCCGACTCAACCAATACAGAATGTAGTATATTCAACAAAACGTCTATTGCCCACCAGAACTGCACTGTGTAGGGGAATCACCGAACGTTTTTTTTATAATTAAAATTTATTTCCATTGAAAATACGTAGCATACTTTCTTATTATATTGTGCATATGTAATAAGATTTATTACTTAGAAAATGTATTTTTTTTGCTGAATTCCATATCATATTGATAGTTGCAGTTGCTCTATCCTTTTTCATTCAACTTAAATGGTGTTAGACAGCCAAAAATTATTACAAAAAAGATTGAAATACAATTATTATTAATAACAAATTAATACTTACATATAATCATTTAACAAATGTTCGTTAGATATTAATAACATCGGTAAATAACCTAGAAAATAAAACTCATGAATGTTTATAAAAGTGTAAACCATCTTTTTTTAGTATGATCATTTGTAATACGTTTGCGATAGGCTAGTCTCATCTGGCGACATCTACATACAATTTATGAAATTTTTGTAAGAGTAATAAACTACATAGAGACGCCATTTTCTGTCCTTGTCTGAAGTTAACATATTAAGCTGTCCAAGCTTTGTTTGTTATTGGTGGTACATTCTTCAAACTAAGAATCGGCATTGTCGGATATTTCCGTACTCACTCGATAATCAATTAGAAAATCACAATCGGCTATTTTCTATCCAACCTTTTGGGAGAGTTTATTTAAATTTATTTCAAAATTCAACGAGACTGCGATATCTGCTAGAAAGTAATAGAATTAAACAAAAACCAGTAGAATATAGCAGTGTTCTTGTTTCATATAAAAAATTAAATTTATATATCACTCAACAGATGGAACCAATGGGTTATATCCAGTGGCGGCTCGTGAACTTTCTCATAGAGGAAGGCAAGTGGAAAATAACAAAAATTTGCCGTTTTTTTAAGAGCCTAAAATCTCTACTGCGAGAGTCTCCTTTTAAATTTTTTTGTTTACCTTCTACAACTAGATTTTTTTAGCGCGGGAATTGGTCGTAGCGTTTTTATTTTAATTTGTATTAGGTCATTTAATGATTTAAAAAAATTCCAACTTCACCTTAAAACCACTCACACTGTAAACACAAACACTCGCAGAGAAATGATTTAAGTGATTTACTTTATGCGCATGATTAAAATATGACAGTTAATGTCCAGTCCACTCGTTGGCTACGGGTAATTACATCATAAAATTCGCGTATCGCTATTGGTTGGAAGCTAGCCTCAAGAGTCGCGTTGTTGCCATATTATAAACATGTCGTAAAATCTGGGATAATAGAGAAAATACTGTGTTTTGGATTAAAATTAAAAATAATTAAAATAATAAATAATAATAATATACGCCCTGCAATTCACTCCCTTACGAGTGAACCCCAGAAGCTCTGCAGCTTGTGCGGGGGAGGGACGGCAATTATTATTATTTGCAGTGGCGCTCTGGGGCGACTTACTGATGCTTCATGGCGCATTTGCTTTACAGTTGTGGGAAAACCCAGAAAAACCACACAACACTATCAAATAAACGAAAGATCTACGTGTAAATATTTCAGAGGAGGCTCAGCATTCGTTGCCCCCTTGGGCCAGCCGACACTGGTTATATCTATTTTGTAAGGCTTATACATCTTGTCAGAGTTTTAAAAGAAACATAAACTGCATGTTTTAATATCTTTATTATTTTTTTGTTAACAGTACATAGTACAAATATCTTACAAGAATATTTTTATACATTTTATATATAAACCTAGAACATATAATAGTATACACAAAGTTTGCAAAAGGGCAAAGCTGTCGTATCGACTTCAAATATCAAATTCGTAAAGCGGCATTTTCAAATCGTAAATATGTTTATTTCTACATATATATTTTTATTTTTTTAATTATTTTTAAAATATATTGCAAAATTTATTTAGTTATTCGCTTTCAAAAATCAGTTCAGAGCATTATCACAAACGTAGCATCTTATAAATATTTATTTACAATGTGTTCAAACAAAAAAGAAATATATTTCATAGCGTCAGTTATTTTCATTACCCGTTGTACCACTAAATTTTATTATTTTGGCAAGCAATTTCAAATAACTCCAAAATGGTATATTTTGCCTCAGCTTGCTAAGCCAGCTAGCGCCGCAATTTACAATTTCTCTTTGCTATTTGACTATTTGATATTTAGTCTATCAGTTCTACTTTTAATCGTAATCTACCAAGTCAATTAGTTATTTAATTTTCCATTTTGTTTGAACAACGTAGCGATAATCAAACGACTTCTATAAATTAAATTCAGCGTATTTTAAATTATCCAAAAAAACTTAACAAGACCACATCTAAGCTGGCCTATAGAACTGGGTTCCTGGAGGAATTTTGTATCCAGGGTACGTCGAATTTAAGGCGTGCTGTTCAAAGAACGGCTTGTAATCCTTATTAACTTTACGAGGCCTACAAACGGGGCCTTTAGCCAGTTCTAAACGGAGCCTGTTCTCTTCTTCGGCCTGTACTTTCACCTCTTCTGGAGGCCATTTTAGGTCTCCTCGCAGATGCTTTCCACCTTGAAGAGAAAGGAAACTATTACTATTATTTACGTTTTCGGCTTCTTCGTACATCTTTCGTCTTACGTCGTCGGGAGGCCATTTTAGGTCTCCTCGTAAATTTTTCGGACTGATTTTAACTATAAAAGGAAAAAATAAAGACTGTTCAGCCACAAGTAGGGAAGAAAGAAGAAGGAAAACAGTTTTTTCAGCAACAACACGCTTTATTTTGACGTTTGGTCAATCTTTAGGTCTGTTCCCACATAACTCAAAACCAGTTTGTGTACTGTCGGGATTCTGCGCAGACTAGATTTGGTGTCACTAAATCGAGACTGCGCAGAATCCCGACAGTACGCAAACTGGTTTTGTGTTATGTTGGAACAAACCTTTTATGTTTTAGAGGAACCTTAGTTTAAGTTACTACTCTCAAGAGCTGGTCCAAGGGGGGCATGTAATCTCAACTCCCAAAAGATATTAGAAAATTGTAACTTTCTTCGAAAATATCATACAACTCTAAAGCCATTTTTATTTGAGTTCGCATAACATTTTACATCTAGCGAGGTATATGGATTTAAAATATTCCAAAACCATGTTTATTTCATTAAATTCTTTAGGAGAAATTTTGACTTAAGTTTAGAAAATCATCCATAACTTTCTTTATCATAAATCATGGGTTTTACCTTAATTTTTCAATATTTAAAAAGTCGTAGGTTTGTGCAAAATTTTAAATGCCCTCAAAAGTGTTTTTATTTTATTGATTTTGATTAAGACTGATCCGTTTTGCGAAGTTGCTGAATAAACCTTAAAGAAGCTGGAAGTAAAAATTTGGTATCTACAACGAACCTTTTAAAGTCGCCGTGGCTGGTTGAGATGAATACACTGGTGGTGGAGCCTGACTCACAGGAGCCTGTGGACGGAGTGTGATTATTGATGGAGGCGGTTCTACTGGTCTAGATGCTTGTCGCTGCACCTTAAAAAAAAGTTTGTTTTAGATAGCGTAACATAAGGATTCCTAGATAAAATAATCCTTTTGAAAACACGCTGGTTTTAGCTTAGTTTCGGTAGAGGTAAAATATTTCTTAGTGGACACACACGAATTTAAAACTGCGTAGCCAACTTTTAAAATTTAATATTGGAGCAAGAAAGCAATTAGTATAGTTCGTTTATAAATCTACCATTTGAGCTTAATGAGTTTATAACCTGTAACAATAGAAATAAGGAAAATCCCGATCGCAAAACTGAGAACCGAGTTGGATAAATGACAGAGTTGGATTATTTAACTTATTTTTTACCTTAAAGAATACTTTAAAAACATTTTCCTGACACACTGTTCGGAAATAGCTGTGAAAGACATACACTGGATGAAACTTTTGAGTTATTTTAAAGTTTTTTAAATTGTATGTATAATGTAAAATATTAAAAATAATCATTTAATTCTGTTACGAATTATTCTCTGCATCTAAAGATTAGGTAATTTAAGAGGAAGGTATAAAATCAAACGGTATATTTATAAACAAAATATACATAATATTCAAAACAAACGCATATTGTTACATACTCAAAACGTGTTATACAGGGTGATTCATAAAAAATAATTTGAATGAATACTTGATATATTTACGCTGTTAGAATATTTACCTTTTCAATATAAAATCTGAAAAATCACCCATAAAAAAGTTTTGGATGATTTTCTAAAATATATTATATATATTAGACCCTACATTATATTGTGAAATATTAATATTTTTGGCATCTGAAACTACGGTTAAAATATTTATTATTCTTCATGAATCGTCCTTAAAAAAACCAAAAAATTCATTCGTACCTGCACTGGAGAACACTGAACTTGGGGTGAAGATTGGTATTGTGGTTGTGATTGGTACCCCTGTTCAGATTGATACTGTTGAGAATAAGAATATTGTTGGGTAGAAGTTTGATGCTGTTGCTGACCAGAAGTCTGGTATTGTTGGGATTGGGACTGGTATTGCTGACCAGGGGATTGATATTGTTGAGGAGATTGATATTGCTGACCAGGAGACTGGATTTGTTGACCAGCGGATTGATATTGCTGACTAGGAGATTGATATTGCTGACCAGGAGACTGGATCTGTTGACCAGCGGATTGATATTGTTGAGGGGATTGATATTGCTGGCCAGGGGATTGAAATTGTTGAGCGGGAGCTTGATATTGCTGGCTAAATTGGTTTTGAAGAGGTATACAGCCCTGAGGAGCACCAGAATATTGTTGCCCTAAGAAAGTCTGCTGACTCACGGGCTGATGCGCGGCTTGGTACTTCGTAGGACTACTTTGCCTCCAAGCGGGTTGATTAGGTGTAACAATGGGGGATTGTTGTGGTTGGTAAGCAGCTTGCGGGCTGCTTTGTCTCCAAGAAGGTTGATTAGGAGTTGCGACAGGAGATTGGACAGAGGCCCAACCCTTGCTCGGGGTGGTGGGGCGAAAGCCGTGTGGGCTCTGGTTCGATAAAGGGGATGCTAAAGGGGATGAACCACTCTGGGAGACGTCTAGTTTCAGAGGGGCGCGCTGTTGGTGTTGTTGATAGGGAGAGTTAGAAGGCACCGATTGGGGGTAGTTATTCTGTTGGTAGCCGGCAGACTGAGAGGGATATTGAGGTCCACCCTAGTAGAAAAATAAAAAAAAAACAGGTTTAAAAAAATTGTTTACCGAAATCATTACTACTAGGGTTGATCTTTATACTTGTCTGTGTCCCATTGTTTCAGAATTAATTACATTTCTATCGCATAAAATTATTATAGTTTTATCTTTATTGGACTGAAATAGCTTTATTTTTGTCACCTCACATTGAAAGATTATTGTCGGGATCCCCAGTAGGATGTCTAATTCAATATTTTTACCCATAAAACTACGATACATTCCAAACTGAACACACGGTATAAAAAAAATTGTGTTCCTCTTTCCCTCTAACGAACTGCCTAACATACAGGGCGTTTAACTAAAACGTATTTCTTTTATAAATTCCCAAATTAAGTGGTTTACTAACACCCTGTATATTGAAGATTATTAATAATATTAGTGAACGGTGTGATTGAAGGTATTTTGGAATATTAAGCATAACTACGTGCGTTATTTATGATAAATTAAAACAGTGTGACTACTGAAAGTGCAAAAATATCTACTGAAATCTACGTACTTTGCCAAAAGATTAATAGAAACATATTTAATAGCTTTTATAAAAATAGGCGCTAAATTTTTGGATTATTTTCAAGATTAATATCTTGAGTATGTTTAAATATTGTATATAATTATCTTGTTGCAATATGGATTAAAAATACAGGGTTTTTAAAAGTAGGTATATGAAAATTATCGAGTTGTATGAATATTTTGGTCTAAAAATAACGAATTTCATCTGTATCATTAAGATGAAGTGTCATATTTTCGAGGAAAAACTGAATATCCTTTCGAGAAAGAACATTTCTAAAGTAAAAAAGATAATACTTTAATCCATACTACTCGATTAATTAATTGATTAAATAAAAGGCCAATATTATTTATTATTTTCGTACACCCTTTTTTAAATCTATAAATTATACGCTTATGTGTTGTTATTCATACATTTAGATAAAACTTATCAACATTTAAATGATTTTGAAGTGACATTAGTGTCAATTATATTCGAAAACATTTTAGATATTTTTTCCAAATCATTATTTACCGCAAAATTACGTTTACCACACCGCAATATTCGAAAATTACCGAAATGTCTTCCAAAGTCTATGAGTTTAAAGTGAAAATGACTTGCGAGGATTGTTCTGGAGCTGTGCAGAGAGTTTTAAGTAAATACGTTGGGAAAGGTGTGGAAAATTTCGATATCAGTTTGGAAAATCAAACTGTAAAAGTTGTTTCTTCGATGTCTGCTGAAGACCTTTTGGAGACTATCAAAAAAACTGGGAAGGACACTCAACTGGTCTCATCTTCGTAAATGTTGCAAGTAATCTCGTAAATTTTTATATTTTGTGTACCCACTGTTTATTAAAAATAAATTTTTGTGCGATTATCGCTAAATAAAGTTTATATGGAATTATTATTTTTATTACTAATAACAAAGTAAAAAAATTGAAAATTTGTAAACCAACTTTCTCGATTTTTTTTAAATTCAAATTGGTATAAAATCGCAAAGTAAATATTTTGCTTTGAAAACCACCCACATACTGCTAAGAATTTTTCAAGAATTGGGGTATTGGGGTTTGGCCCTGGTCTAGAAAAAATATTCCGAATTCTAAAAACCAAAATCTTTTCGAAACTGATTTTCCAAAACGAAACTTTGACAATCTTGTTATTGTTGAAGTACTTTTAAAAAAGTAGAAAACGAAAAATACTATGACACTTCTATCTGGCAGTTTTTTTATTAATTAAAGTCTAAAAAACAATTAACTATATATAGGGTGTTGACCGAAAAGGAATTCAATGTCCTTCCGGAAAAGCTTCAGGCTTCAATAGTTATAACTATGGTCTATTTTTATGTATGAGAGTGTAATAAAACAGCATTTCTAATGCAAAACT
The DNA here is from genome assembly GCA_949320105.2 of Crepidodera aurea. Taxonomy (NCBI): domain Eukaryota; kingdom Metazoa; phylum Arthropoda; class Insecta; order Coleoptera; family Chrysomelidae; genus Crepidodera; species Crepidodera aurea. Next base: position 324,516 of record OX439474.1, read on the forward strand.
TAGTACGGTCATTTTAAATATTTTTACGGAATAATCTAAATATTTCCTAAAATTGTCATAAATGTACCTGAGCTAATACAAGTTTTGGGTCTTTTATTGGTCTTTTATAACCATAAGCTGTACAGAACAATAGAAAAAGGTTTGGACAGGTCAAAAGCCCTGTGTATTAAAGATAACATAACCGTATCTTAAGATTATTTTCAATAAGTACCTATTTGCCAATTTTGTTTTATTTTAATTTCAAGAATTTCTTACAGTAATCGAATTATAAGTAGATAAATCCCTTACCAACAAATTTCACCGAAAATGCGATTGTAGGTTTTCCATTTAGTAAGGAGGTCCAGTTGTGTATTCTTGACAGCTTACTAAATGTCGTTTAGTTGCAACATGCAAGGTGCAGTGTGCAGTCTATTGTGAACTCTAGTGTGATCATGGAAAATTTGGAAGTACCGCGTAAACGACAAAAAATCGGTCCTTTAACAGTTAATGAAAAAACATTAATATTTAATTGTTTTAAATCATTTACAGACAAACATTTATGTAAAAGTGTTGATGACACAGTGGAATTAGTTAGTAGCACGCTTGGTGTTGGGAAATCTACGATTTACAGAGTTGTTAAAGAAGAGAAATGTGGCGAGTTTCAAACAGCACGTAAAGCTCCAGGAAAACCAAAATTTCAAATAGAAAATCATTTGAAAGAAAGACTTCGAAGGAAAGTGCATGCGTTCTTCTTTAGAAAAGAATTTCCGACAGTAGACAAAGTTCTTGCCACGGTTCGAGATGATAAGGATTACCCTGAAATGAGTCGAAGCACACTATGGAAACTTTTAAAAGAAATAGGTTTTCTATGGAAAAAAGAAGCGATATTGTAGTATGGAGAAGAAATTACCTAAGGACTATAAAAGAAATGAGAAACCAAAGAAGAAATATATTTTATTTAGATGAAACATGGATCAACGAGGGACATACACCAAATAAATTTTGGCAAGATGAAACTGTTACAAGTCGAAGACAGGCTTTTTTAAATAATTTATCTACTGGTTTAAATCCACCATCAGGAAAGGGGCGCAGACTGATAATAGTACACATCGGTAGTTCAAACGGTTTTGTTAAAGGTGGTTTATTGACTTTTGAATCTACTCGTACCGGTGACTACCATGAGGACATGAATGCTGATGTCTTTAAAGATTGGTTCGAACAAATGATAGATCTTCTTCCTCAGAACTGTATAATAGTAATGGATAATGCAAGTTATCACTCGAGACTTACAGAAAAAATGCCCACAACCAAGTGGTTAAAAAAAGATTTACAGAATTGGCTAAATTCAAAGAATATTAAGTTCCATCCCGGTTCTGTGAGAAGAGAACTGTATCATTTGTGTTCCCTTCATAAAGAGAAATTAAAAAAATATGAAATTGCAAAAAATCGTGGGATGACGGTGGTTAGATCACCACCATATCATTGCGAAGTAAACCCGATTGAACTGATATAGGCACAGATAAAGGGAGAAGTTTCAAGAAAAAATAATTCTTTTAAAATGAGTGATGTTAAACAGTTGTTTTTGGAGGCTGTAAATAATGTGAAGCCTGAAAACTGGGAAAAGGCAGTAAATCATACGATTAAAGAAGAAGAGAAAATGTGGAAGTTGGACAATATTACTGATGAAATGATCGAGCCACTCATTGTAAATATTGGTTGCGACAGTTCATCTTCTGATTTCGATTCTGATTTGGATTTGTAGGTAAGAAGTAGTTTTTATATTAAAATTATTATTTATGAACGTAACGTTGTTTAAAAGTCAAAGTTTAAACCCTTATACCTACATAACCCGTTTGACACAATGTTCTTAACATACCTTGTGGAAAAATAAAATATTTTAGAAAAAATTGCACTTTTTTACCTTCAGCTGTTTAGAAGTTATAAGCAGGTTAATTAGGTAAAAATATAAGTGTACACCCGATATATTTATTATATTTATACAAAGGTTATTTCATACGAAAATACTCGAGGTATAACTTCACAAAATATTTTAACTGTCTACTAAAAGAAGTGGTACGCCTATGGATTACGAACGCTTTATTATTTTAATACTCTCTCATACATAAAAATAGACTATAATAACAAAGTAAAAAAATTGAAAATTTGTAAACCAACTTTCTCGATTTTTTTTAAATTCAAATTGGTATAAAATCGCAAAGTAAATATTTTGCTTTGAAAACCACCCACATACTGCTAAGAATTTTTCAAGAATTGGGGTATTGGGGTTTGGCCCTGGTCTAGAAAAAATATTCCGAATTCTAAAAACCAAAATCTTTTCGAAACTGATTTTCCAAAACGAAACTTTGACAATCTTGTTATTGTTGAAGTACTTTTAAAAAAGTAGAAAACGAAAAATACTATGACACTTCTATCTGGCAGTTTTTTATTAAATATCTGGTCACCGAGCTTCGCTCTTAATATTCAAATCTACATTTTTAAGCAGCCCAATGAGTATATAATTTAAGTATATTTATAACATGACAAATCATTAATTAATTCGCGAAAATCACGGAGTGGGCGACATCTACTTGAACTACTGATAGGGAGATAAATAAAAAGTTGATTGGCGATTGGCTTGAAAGTAGGCGGGAAAATTAAAAAAGCTGTCAGTGTTAATTTTCAATTGGCTGCAGATGTTGTTGACGTTTATCAACTGCTTGTCACAGAGGTTAGTTAAATGCATTAAAGTTGCCTAGTTTCTGGGGATTTCACCCTTTTAGGGCAACTTCTACTGACGCTTGATCTTCGCGAATTGTCACGGTGGACAGACCCCGTTTCCGGGACGTGCAACAGCAGCGTGTAGGGCACACGTCCCGTCAACAGAAGATCGCTCAGCTCACTCTATTTATCACTATATAAGAAAAACTCTATGTTCAATTGATTTTATTATTTTTTGATCTGCAGTGAAGGAAAATTATAGGTCTGATATTCATACTTGGGTAAAAACCTCCACAAATACCTGTGACCAGACTCTCGAGGTGTGGCAGATATTGATATCATATTTTTTCAAAAATTTTTTCTCTCTCTCTCTCTCTCTCTGATCATAAAAACTTAAATATTAAAACTGTCCGCATAATAAAATAGTAGCCGTAAGGGGTAGTCTCACATTATCGGGGAAGGGAAGACAGGTGTCCATTTTAACAGTGTTACTCAATGTTCCTATAAATATTTACATAAACCCATGATTTCTGAAATTGAATTGGCAACGTTGTATTTTCAACTTTGAATTAATAAGATGGCTGTCATTTGACAAGCAAATTATTTATGTCCGTCAAATGAACCTTTCCTTTTTTATATAAAGCGACAAATTTAAAATTGAATTCTTTCTGATTAAAACGCCAGAAATTAAATAAAGTCAAACCTTTTTACTACTATACTATACAGAAGAAAGGAGTGCAGTATTTAATTTGCAGAACGTAGTACAGGTTCAAGAGGTAGAAATTTTATTTTTACCTCATCCTTCAATGCTTATTTGTAGTTAAAATTTAAATTTTAATACATCTGATCGGCCTAATATAGTTTTTGTCTAGATTCTTGTTTCCATGGTTTTTACTGTAATAAATTTGTTCTTTTGACAGATAAGTCAGACTTTATTTATTCATAGCCGTATCGTATGTATTTTAATTGATTCAGAATTTTGTATTAATATATATTTCAAAATGGCTTCATTCTAAAAATATTATCAGTCCTCCTAAATCCTTGAAGGCAGAATTATTAGTAATAGCAAGGCAACATAAAAACAAATTCAAAAAATATATTATGGATGAGATGGCCAGAGAAAAAGGAATTAAAATTCTCAGATTTCCTCCGAACCACGCAGAGTTAAATTCCATTGAACTGATCTGGTCTCAATTATTAAAAGGTTATGTTTCTCAAAACAATAAAACATTTAAATTTCCTGATGTGCGAAATCATGTTTAAAAATGTGGAAAATTCATTTAGGAAAGTGGATATATCAATGGATAATTTAATAGAACCGATAATAATAAACATCAGAAAAGACAATTATAGTGATGCCAGTAGTTTTAGTGAAGACAGTGACTTTTAAAGATAGTTCTTGAACTAACTTTTTTTTTAATCTTTGAGTTTAGGTAAGTACTGAAGCGTTACTTTTAATGCCAAGAGATTAAAAACAGTTTAATCCCAACATATAATCCTCCTTGTTATTTATTGGTTAAATTTAATTCGTTCAATGTTAAAGTGTCAGATGCATAAGGTTTATTTTTATTTTTTGTAAATAATATAACTTCAAAATTTAATCTACGAAGTGCGTATATATATTTGATATGCTGTCACCTTATTTATATTATAGAAACTTATTTTGCAAAGTACGCCTATGGAATGTGACGTTATATCCCCACTTTGACTGTACTCATCTATCCTTTATAGTATATATTACTATAGAAACAAATTATTATTATGTGCCGTTGCTAGGAAATAAAACTAAAAGCTTAACTTTTCTTGTAAATATCTCGGAAGATCGAATTTTCACAGACATGGGACCTACATTTTTCGCCGATTTAGATAGGAATTAGTCTACCCTGAAAGTTTCATTGAATTCTGACGAGTGGATTTCGAGATCCTCTGGACACACATACACACACACACACACATACAAACCTTGCTCGTTTAATAGTATTTGATTAAAGTCTAAAAAACAATTAACTATATATAGGGTGTTGACCGAAAAGGAATTCAATGTCCTTCCGGAAAAGCCTCAGGCTTCAATAGTTATAACTAATTTTAATTAAAAATTAAATTACCAGTAGATTATTTTATCTTCCAGAAATGCCAACCAATGGATAAAATAAAATGATTAATATTTCTAATACAGTGTCTTTTCTAAATTTTTTTCAAAAACTGGTTAACTAAAACATTTAAGAATATAATTGATTTGTTTCTGCACATTTTGCAAAAAGCAGCTAAAATATTTCTGCTATGAAAATTACACATTTCCCATTTTCTAACATTACCTCATAGCAATAATAAATAATGAACAGTTCCCTGTTCTTTTGGAAATAAAAACGGAATTTGGCAACACTTACTTGTGCTTGAACTGAATTTTGTTCGATATAAGGACTGTCTTGTCCAGTTTCGTGTGGTGGTGGCCAAGCTACTCGCTTTACCCCTGAAAATAATGAAAAAATAGTTTTTGTTTAATTTTTTCTTTTTAAAAGTAAAAGGTAAGTAGATAACATTTAATAAAATCCGATGCAAGCGTTTGCAGGCATAGTTTATTCATTTTCAATTGCTGAAATATAAAAACAAAATTCCCAGATGTGCTATGGTCTATTTTTATGCATGAGAGAGTAATAAAACAGCATTTCTAATGCAAAACTTAGTACGGTCATTTTAAATATTTTTACGGAATAATCTAAATATTTCCTAAAATTGTCATAAATGTACCTGAGCTAATACAAGTTTTGGGTCTTTTATTGGTCTTTTATAACCATAAGCTGTACAGAACAATAGAAAAAGGTTTGGACAGGCCAAAAGCCCTGTGTATTAAAGATAACATATCTTAAGATTATTTTCAATAAGTACCTATTTGCCAATTTTGTTTTATTTTAATTCCAAGAATTTCTTACAGTAATCGAATTATAAGTAGATAAATCCCTTAGTAAGGAGGTCCAGTTGTGTATTCTTGACAGCTTATTAAATGTCGTTTAGTTGCAACATGCAAGGTGCAGTGTGCAGTCTATTGTGAATTCTAGTGTGATCATGGAAAATTTGGAAGTACCGCGTAAACGACAAAAAATCGGTCCTTTCACAGTTAATGAAAAAACATTAATATTTAATTGTTTTAAATCATTTACAGACAAACATTTATGTAAAAGTGTTGATGACACATTGGAATTAGTTAGTAGTACGCTTGGTGTTGGGAAATCTACGATTTACAGAGTTGTTAAAGAAGAGAAATGTGGCGAGTTTCAAACAGCACGTAAAGCTCCAGGAAAACCAAAATTTCAAATAGAAAATCATTTGAAAGAAAGACTTCGAAGGAAAGTGCATACGTTCTTCTTTAGAAAAGAATTTCCGACAGTAGACAAAGTTCTTGCCACGGTTCGAGATGATAAGGATTACCCTGAAATGAGTCGAAGCACACTATGGAAACTTTTAAAAGAAATAGGTTTTCTATGGAAAAAAGAAGCGATATTGTAGTATGGAGAAGAAATTACCTAAGGACTATAAAAGAAATGAGAAACCAAAGAAGAAATATATTTTATTTAGATGAAACATGGATCAACGAGGGACATACACCAAATAAATTTTGGCAAGATGAAACTGTTACAAATCGAAGACAGGCTTTTTTAAATAATTTATCTACTGGTTTAAATCCGCCATCAGGAAAGGGGCGCAGACACATCGGTAGTTCAAACGGTTTTGTTAAAGGTGGTTTATTGACTTTTGAATCTACTCGTACCGGTGACTACCATGAGGACATGAATGCTGATGTCTTTAAAGAGTGGTTCGAACAAATGATAGATCTTCTTCCTCAGAACTGTATAATAGTAATGGATAATGCAAGTTATCACTCGAGACTTACAGAAAAAATGCCCACAACCAAGTGGTTAAAAAAAGATTTACAGAATTGGCTAAATTCAAAGAATATTAAGTTCCATCCCGGTTCTGTGAGAAGAGAACTGTATCATTTGTGTTCCCTTCATAAAGAGAAATTAAAAAAATATGAAATTGCAAAAAATCTTGGGATGACGGTGGTTAGATCATCACCATATCATTGCGAAGTAAACCCGATTGAACTGATATGGGCACAGATAAAGGGAGAAGTTTCAAGAAAAAATAATTCTTTTAAAATGAGTGATGTTAAACAGTTGTTTTTGGAGGCTGTAAATAATGTGAAGCCTGAAAACTGGGAAAAGGCAGTAAATCATACGATTAAAGAAGAAGAGAAAATGTGGAATTTGGACAATATTACTGATGAAATGATCGAGCCACTCATTGTAAATATTGGTTGCGACAGTTCATCTTCTGATTTCGATTCTGATTTGGATTTGTAGGTAAGAAGTAGTTTTTATATTAAAATTATTATTTATGAACGTAACGTTGTTTAAAAGTCAAAGTTTAAACCCTTATACCTACATAGCCCGTTTGACACAATGTTCTTAACATACTTTGTGGAAAAATAAAATATTTTAGAAAAAATTGCACTTTTTTACCTTCAGCTGCTTAGAAGTTATAAGCAGGTTAATTAGGTGAAAATATAAGTGTATACCCGTTATATTTATTATATTCATACAAAGGTTATTTCATACGAAAATACTCGAGGTATAACTTGACAAAATATTTTAACTGTCTACTAAAAGAAGTGGTACGCCTATGGATTACGAACGCTTTATTATTTTAATACTCTCTCATACATAAAAATAGACTATAACAAGCTGCTTTGATCGTTATTGGCATAATTGATCTGCAATTGGAAATAGATAAACTGTATCGTCGGTTCACGTTAAAAATGATATGGCATTCCTATTGAAAGTATCGATTTCTTATAGATGGCAAAACAAAAAATCAAAAAGGAGTTGTTTTCCATTGAATTAAAAACTTTTTATTTTAAAATTTTCAAACGTGCGAATAAAAGGATACAAAAAATTTAACTATTTAGGTCTAACTTTTTTTTATTGTGCGTCAACACAGTGTAGGCTTTGTTACTGTTTCCCAGCGTTACTTTAGGAACAGCACTGTTAATTAGAACCCAACAGTGAATGGTAGAATGGGGCATTACATCTGGTATATGAAAATGGATTTCTAAATTTTTAATTAATGTGTGAGATTTTTTCCCGAGGTGTGATTCGAACTCACAACCTTTTGGTTATGAGTCCAGTGCTCTACGCTCTACCGTTGATCCGTCTTCAACTGGCAGACATCATTTCAAACTTTTACATGTGTCAGATATTATTTAGATCCAATTTATGTTGTTTACGGTTTTGAGCGTATAAAATTAATTTTGGAGTGTTGATTCGTTTGTTCAAAGGAAAACCAATTAATATTTATCGATTGCAATTTACATAAATCAATAAACACTTTGGCACCTTGGCCAGATTCGAAAATAGCTGCTAAATCATACTATGAAAGATGAAAAAGGTATTTGTAAAAAGCGCGTTTGATCTCTTGATCTAGAAAGTAAATAATTGTTTTATGAATTCAATTTTAACCCAAGATGGCAGTAAAATAGGTTTCATGTCGTAATTAATTTAGAAATAGGAACATGAAATATGTCCCAAATAAGAAAAAAATAAAATTGCAAAAATTTCGAGACAAACAATTTCAAAATCTCCAAAAAAACATTGGCGAATATTAAATTTAAAAAGGTAGAAAAAAATTATTGCCATAGTAAAAAATGTCATCGCGAATTGAAAAAACGGGTTTAGGAACTAGTTCAGAAATCGATTTACATCCGCGGGAAACAGAAAAAGAAGAAAATTTTCTTTTTATTAATTATTTTTTGAGACAGGGAGAGTCAAAAGGGAAGTTTAGCGAAAAATTAATGATTTTTAGGAAAATTACATTCCTCAAAAAATTAAAATTTAAACAAAAATATTAGAACGCACAAAAGTATAAGAAATTATTGGCGGGGTCAAAATTGACGAAAGAAAATTTTTAGGAAACTATATCTGACAAGTGGCACCAGAGCGCCGAGGCAAATAAAAGCCATTGTTGTCTCAGGAGATAAATGCTCAAGATTATTTTTTTTACTATTTAAGTATTACACATATAGAAGAAAAAGAACATGTATAGTATTTTTATTTTATATTCTGGGCAATTTTTTATTTAACTATATTTTATTAAAAAAATTTTCCAAAATATAAATAATTTTAACAGAAACAAAAAACATTGTCACAGTGATAAAAATAAATAATTTTGTGCTCACATCAAAAAACATATAATCATGCAAATATGTTAGCACAGTCACAAAAAAAATAGCTAATGCTTACTAAGGAAAAAAATTTTAATGATAAAAAAATATCAGAAAAATCCAAAATAAAAAAATAAATAAAGTATAATCTGATCCAAAAACATGTTACAACGGTTATTCATATTAGTTATATTTAAATAAACTTTAGAAATAATTACTTTCAGTATATATTTATATGAAAATAAACAATACTCTTTGCAAGTACGTAACAAAATTTTAAAATAACATTTAATGTATTCATATTTCCAAAATCACAGTAAAAATAAACTCCCTACCTAGATACAGCTGCACTCAATTTTATTTTTAAACCGAACACAACTACACTAAGAAAACAGTCAACATAAAAACCAAAAAAAAACACAAAAACAAAAAAAACGATAAGAAGTCGTAACTCTTCCACCAATTTTCGAAAACGTCTGACTCCCTAGCGTCGCCAGTCTTTCGAAACGTGGAAAAAATAGTTACGCATGCGCACCGAGTCTTATCAATTATTACCTGGAGTTACGACATCTTTAAAAGTTGACCTGAGTTGGTTCTTTTGATCGAAGTATGGTGGGGGCCAAGCTCGAAGGGGTGTCAAAATTCGGTCGCTGCCTGCGAGACACAGTGACTCATTTTTTACTGACTCACATTTTTTTGACAGAAAAGGTGTCGGATGCCAATTTTAATGAAAATTAGAGAAATGACGTTAGATATATGGATGATTCGTTTGGTAAAAAGTTAAGAGTGTACAGAAGTGTTACAGAAATAGAATAATTTTTTTGTGTTATATTTATGGTATACAGAGTGGAAATTAAGTCACTACCCCTGTTAATTCAGTTGTGAAATAATTTATAGAAAATCAGTTGAATTTCAGAAACTACTGATTAAATTCATTTCGGAAGCTCATTGTGGTTTGTATTTTAATTTCTCTCTCTCTTTCCACTGGATTAAAACCACTTAGTTGTTAAAAAAGTTTTTTTATTGACGTTTCGGATTTCCAGATCGAGAGCCGTTATCAAAATGACATAAAATAAATAAATTTACTAGAAACAGAACACTTGATAATCTTGCAAAAATATGACATCAACATAGTATACATAGAATAAGATTTTGAGATTGAAGATGTCAAAATCTGTTTCAATCATATTTTTGTGACGTTTCTGGGAACGAATTTTTTGAAAGAAGGATAGCGCATTTGCATATTATAAGAGAATTTATACTTCGTCATAAATGAAGTTTTCTTATTAATATTATCATAAGAAAAAACCAGATAAAAACTTATGATACTATCCCGATATAGAGGGTATCCTTTTTGCAATTAACTCTTTTTGTAAAATAGGTATCCAAATTTTTGAAATATCAACAGAACAATTAGAAACACATTCGTTATTATTTAAGCATATCAATGCTGCTTCTTTAACTTTGCGGTTATAATTATTCGGTTCTTTTAATAATCTAGTTGAAAAATTCCATTGTATTTTATGACCACATATTTTGGATTTTTCGAATTGTTTATTTTTAATGTACGATTGGTGTTCATTAAGTCTAATATGAAAAGGTCTAGATGTTTCTCCTATATAAAATTTATTACATTCGCATGGAATTTTGTAAATACAATTTTTTGTGTTTTGAATTTCATTAAAAGGTTTTGTATTTACTATTAAAGATTTTAATGTATTATTAGTTTGAAAAACTGTTTTTAAATTAAATTTATTGCCAATCCTTCTAATTTTTTCGGATAATTTTGGAATATAAGGGATTTTTACTATATTTGAAAGAATTATTGGGGGGTTTAAATTTTGATCTTTAGTTTTGATGTCTCGGTAAAGTTCACGATTTATAAATTTACTTGGGTAGTTGTTCTTAATCAAGACCGATTTAACAAGTGATAATTCATTATTTAAGATATTGTCATTTGAACAAATTGTTTTTGCTCTATCGGAAAGAGATTTGACAATACCTCGTTTAACACAAATTGAGTGGTTTGAATAGATATCTAAATTTTAATTCAAACCACTCAATTTGTGTTAAACGAGGTATTGTCAAATCTCTTTCCGATAGAGCAAAAACAATTTGTTCAAATGACAATATCTTAAATAATGAATTATCACTTGTTAAATCTGTCTTGATTAAGAACAACTACCCAAGTAAATTTATAAATCGTGAACTTTACCGAGACATCAAAACTAAAGATCAAAATTTAAACCCCCCAATAATTCTTTCAAATATAGTAAAAATCCCTTATATTCCAAAATTATCCGAAAAAATTAGAAGGATTGGCAATAAATTTAATTTAAAAACAGTTTTTCAAACTAATAATACATTAAAATCTTTAATAGTAAATACAAAACCTTTTAATGAAATTCAAAACACAAAAAATTGTATTTACAAAATTCCATGCGAATGTAATAAATTTTATATAGGAGAAACATCTAGACCTTTTCATATTAGACTTAATGAACACCAATCGTACAATAAAAATAAACAATTCGAAAAATCCAAAATATGTGAACACGCATGGGATTCTGGTCATAAAATACAATGGAATTTTTCAACTAGATTATTAAAAGAACCGAATAATTATAACCGCAAAGTTAAAGAAGCAGCATTGATATGCTTAAATAATAACGAATGTGTTTCTAATTGTTCGGTTGATATTTCAAAAATTTGGATACCTATTTTACAAAAAGAGTTAATTGCAAAAAGGATACCCTCTATATCGGGATAGTATCATAAGTTTTTATCTGGTTTTTTCTTATGATAATATTAATAAGAAAACTTCATTTATGACGAAGTATAAATTCTCTTATAATATGCAAATGCGCTATCCTTTCAAAAATTCGTTCCCAGAAACGTCACAAAAATATGATTGAAACAGATTTTGACATCTTCAATCTCAAAATCTTATTCTATGTATACTATGTTGATGTCATATTTTTGCAAGATTATCAAGTGTTCTGTTTCTAGTAAATTTATTTATTTTATGTCATTTTGATAACGGCTTTCGATCTGGAAAGCCGAAACGTCAATAAAAAAACTTTTTTTAACAACTAAGTGGTTTTAATCCAGTGGAAAGAGAGAGAAACTACTGATTAAAATTTCAATCTTTTTACACATTTGGATATAATGTTTGAAGGTATTTAAAATGAAGTATGACTTTCCCCACATTCGCATTTAAAAGATAGAAGGGGTAGTTGTTAATTAGATTGGTTTGAAGGTTCATTTAAAATGAATGGAATATTTAAACATATCTAATTAAATTGTTTTGTCTATTTACAACAGTAAATCAAGAAAAACTTGTTTTGTCCCCCTCTTCCTTAAAAACAATAAACTACTACCTACATCATAGCTCTATTTTTATGGATATTCTATATTGAATTACACTGTAATAATCCTCTGATTTCATACAGATGATTATAAGTATGACTCACTGGAATTACAAACGTAAACAAGTAACATTTTGGCAAATTATGAGCTTTTTCTTTGTACGCCAAATGGGACGTATCCCAAATAACAAGTACATGGAACTTTAAATTTACCCAAAATGTACTCAGAAGGTCATGCTTCATTTTTTAAATATGTCACTTGTTAGAGGTTTTACGAAATATTTAATTAATATATTTTTTAAATGTTGCATTAAGTGGCATCCGGAGTACTTGTGAGAAACAAATTTCACTTCTATTTTTTGAGGATTTTCTAATATAAAATTGTATTTATATGCGCGCCACTCGGACTAGTTATCGATTGAAAGTTTTTCGAAAGCTTCAAATTTATGTAACGATGTGGCAGCACAGAGATATTTAAGTGGGAAACCTTTTTATTTAAAAACTACTTGATATTTATTAAAACAAATAGGAGCAAATTTTCATAGATTTAATGCAGAATGGCGCGGATATTTCTTTTTGTGATTTTCCATTTAAAATTAACAAAATAAATACTTTTTGAAGGTTTGCAAAAAAAAATCAAGGTATCTCCACCCTAAGTTTTGTAATTATTAGTATTTCCTGAAAATTTCACAAAAATCAGACTAAAACTAAAGGCTTAAAAGGTTATTAAAATTTTTTAGGAGGTTCGGTTTGCTCTGTGAATAAATTTAAAATTAATTTTGAATTTCTGTGAAATTGTAATTATTTCAGATAATCGTAGAGAACTTTTTTCAATGACTTTAAGACTATTCTCGTGCGAGTTCTCAAAAAATATGTTGAATTGCGTTACAGCATTTTAAAGTCATGTTATTTCTTTAAAAAAATCATACGAGTTTGGGACTATTTTTGTTATCACTATAAAATTCCAAAACTTTGTAAAAGAAATTTTGATTTGACTTTAGAAAATCGTCGATCTATAATAATATTTCACGTTAGGTAAACTGTAACATTTTGATATGACTTTCTACACAACAAAAATACGACTTGTCTACATCTAATATGTATTGAACTAAAAAAAATACTTGTCAAGTTTAGAAAATTTTTAAAATACAGTGTCTTAATTGTCTAAATTCTTTGGATGTATGGTTTTAATACCTAAAAAAATTTTGCAAACACTTTTGTTATATCTGATTACAGGCCCGTGCGCAGGAATTGCTAGAGGGGGGGGGGTTCATTAAAAAAAAATCGAAGGAACTACAGTTTGTCCATCGTAAAGAAAAGTTTTTTCTAATATTTCAAGTAAAGATACAGAAATTTTCATCTTGAGGGGGGTTCCAACCCCCAAAACCCCCCTCTACGCACGGGCCTGTCTGATTATACCGGAAGTAGATTTTTTAAATCTCTGAAAATACCTCTTATACTAAATAAATGTCTGTTTGTAATCTAAAATTATTAGTGTGATGTTATATGTTATTAAAAATGAAAAATGAAAAATTGAAGCGATTAAAAAAACGTTGCTGTAAACTTACCAGATCCATAACCGTTTCGTTGTCTATTTTCCTCTTCTTCCAACATTCTCAGAACTGCAGAATTCTTTAAATTGTCTGGCTTTCCAACGTCTGGATTCTTAAAATCGATGCTGTAACAAATATTAAAAAATAAAAAACCGTAAAACATTTTTAATTTAATATAAAATTTGAGGAATTATTTTGCTAGCGGCGTTACTGATGCTTCATGCTTCAAAAAAGTAGAAAATACGATACTAGAGCTATAGAAAATTCCAAATTGCAGTAAGAAGTACCCTATGTGAACAAAATAACTCCATATTGAATAATCGAGGACTTTTCTGAACTTAAATTACTGTTCTTATATTTTTTAAGAGTACTATCATTGCCAGCAAAACATACGTCCAGCGATACATTTTCTGCAAGTGTTCCTCTCAAGTACCGTTTCCCGTGAATTTGATGGCAAAATAAGAGGACGTTTTTTCAATTCTTACTACCGTGTTAAATCAAATATGGCAGAATTAACTGATTAATAATAATAAGATTCAAATTTGTATACAAGGCTTGTTGATGGAGAAGTCTTGATACTTGTCATAAGGCTCATTTTCCCAGGTCAGTGGCATTTTAGAGGAACCTGATCAAGAGTTGAGCCATTTTCTTGTTGGCTTTTGGGCGAAGGGGCATCGTCCTTGTTTCCAAGGCATCTTGAGCATCTCCTTGAGCGTCTTTCTGATCTGCTGTGCTGTTCTCTTCATCAATGTGTGTCATAACTAATTCTATACGTTAGTTATTGTTCAGCAGTAAGTTTTATGCTTTTCAAGATCTAATTTGGGTAATTCTATGTTTAAACTGAACTTAAACAGTGGAAATAACATAATAAATCAAACAAAATAAAATATATTTATAACCGCGCATGCAGGGTCACGTATACCAATTTATTGCTAGAGAACCATAATGAGAAATTTCATTATCGAATAATATTATGCGAATGGACACACCGTACATAATTGTGTAATCTAAAATTAAAGCGCATTGAGGTGAAATATGCAGTTATAAGTTCGCGAATTTTTGGCATTTTTCCATAACGACAGATGTGGGTTCAGTTAATATTTAACACGCAGATTCTGTTTCATTTCAATAATTCAATTTTTGAAAGAAGAAAGTCTTCCAAAAGATATTTTTCGCCTACCATGTCTGAAAATGAATCATATCAACCCTAAAAATCAGACCGAAAGTATTATTTCCGGCCCTTGGGCCGCAAAAATCAAAAAGAACACGATTTTCACTATCAACGTACCTTTGACTTTGACATTTCACATACATTTTCATTAAACGTCAGTGTAGAATCAAGAGAATTAAACTTCAATTAAACAGGCAGTGATGAAGAATTTACGAATACTCCACCAGACTTGCAAGAAGAAGGTAGGTAGTAATGTTTCTCTAAATTTGTTACTTAACAAGACAACAATTGTCAATGGTACGAAAAGTCCTATGAATTGTTTAACAACTGGAAATAATATATAATAAATAAATTGGTACATTTTTATTACTTAAGTTGCTCATTAAATTCTGTCTGTATTTATAAAACTAAAGATTTTTGTTATATTTTCCTATTTTTTGTTTTTTTTTTGGTAGGCGAAATACAGTTGTGTGTCACACATGCAGAAAACGCTTTAGCAGCCCTTAGCTATTAGCTGCCCTCGCTTCGCTTCGCTCGCTCATGCAGCTAATAGCCTCGGGCTACTAAAGCTCATTTTCTGCCCTTGTGACACAATATACTATTGTGTTTCTTTAGATTTTTTTTGATCGTTATAAAAACATAAAAGTTTCACTTCTTGTAATAGCTGTCAAATATTTACTTACCCTACTGCACCATTGGATAAAATTTGTGATTCTCTGTCCAGAACATCTTGGATATTCTGTTGGGAGTATAGACCAATCGGCGAATTAAATTGTTTATTCACTAATTTCGCCATTTTTGGAAATAATCTCGACTTTCGTTTCTAATCTACACCTGCAACAAAAAAAATTAAAATTCTTTATAATAATATCAAAAAAATATATTGTTATTGTTTAAAAAAATGAGACAAAATTATGGAAGCTTATTTAAAAAAAAATATAAAAATATGTAAAAGGGACTTAAAAAAAAGGGGTGAGATGTTTGATTATGATTTGTGAAAAATGTCAGATATGAAATGAGATATAAAGAATATCAAAAATTAGAAAAATCATATAAATATCAATTCATTTCAATTGGCGCAACAACGTGGGGTTCTAAGATAAGGTTAAATAAAGGTAATTAAATATTTTTATTTATTTTTTAAACATAACATGGATTTAAGAGAAGATAGAAGATCAGATGAACTAATTATGCAAATCCTGATTGCCATGAATCAAAATATGGAAAGAAATCAAGAAAAGATTGAAAAAATATGGAAAGAAATAAGGAAGAGATAAAAACAGATATAATGCATTTAGAAGAAACTATAAAAAAAGAAAGAAGAAGTGTAGGAAATAGTTTAGAAGAAATCAGACAAGATTTAAGAAAAAATACAGATAAAAAAATAGAAGAAACAAGAAAAGATAGTAAGAAAGAAATGATTGGAAGAATAATAGAGGTAATAGAATTACAGGAGCAGAAAATAAGAAAGTAATAGAAACAGGGTTTATTGAAGAAATATATCAAATAAAAGAGGATGGAATGAAGAATAAGAAAAATGTTAAAAATTTAGACAAATCATTAAAAGAAGAAATTTCAAAGAATAAAAACAGGAGGGAAGAAATTGATGAAATTTCACAAATAAAATTAAGTGGAAAATAAAAATGAAGAAATAAAACAACAAAAGAAGGAAAGAGAAACGATGTTGAGAAATAAGATTAAAAGAAATGATCACAGATGGAAGATTAAACTAAAAAAATATTTTTGTAGGGATCATAGGAACAGAAAACAAAATTGGTAATATGGAATATAAAATAAATAATATTAAAGAAGATTTGCGAAATATTAAATATGAAATAATTAAAGACAAATAAGAACTCAAAGAAGATTTGGGGAACATGATGAAAAAAGAAATGAAAGTAAAAGAAATGAAAATAAAAGAAACTGAGAACAAATTAAAAAAAGAAGAGATAAAGAAAATAGAAAGAAATATTGGAAGAAAATTTAAATGAAGAATTAAAAATGAAATTTGAAATAGCAGAGGAAGAGAATTTAAAAATACGAAAAGAAATCAAAGAAAAATACAAGATATTAGTGAAAAAAATAGAAATTAAAATTTGGTTTTCTTATTTCTTTTCAAGATAAAAATAAATTAAGAAAACACATTTTGGGAACGTTGTTATTGTTTAAAAAAGCTCCAGAAGAGGAGGTTGTAGAATCATTGGGTGGGAGTCAACAGTCAACAGGCACTGCCCAAATATTTGCGAACATTACAGGGTAGATAACAATTGGAAGAAATTTTATTAAAAAAACTTAATACCTACAAGTAATGTTTATGAAAAATCGAAACAAATAAATCCCATGTTGAAATTTTTCCTTAAAAATTCAGTTTTCCTCAAACATATCTGATCTACATATTTTAAGAACGGAATCGTTACTTTCAGGTCAAAATACATGAATAAAGATATTAAAATAGAAATAGAGCCAAAGGGAAAAGATTCTTTTCAGAGGAAATTAAATACTATTTTCTCGGTTTACAGTTTCAAATTCTACTGACAGTTAATTATTTGACATTCATGGTAAACCTTATTTTTTTAAACAATTACGGAATGAACATTCTGACACTAGAGTAAGAATGAAATACGTAAAAAGTACATAAGAGACAAGTGTTTCAGAATTTTCTTTCAATCTCAAGAGCGAGAATGTTTCTTTTCTGTTATTATAAGTGGTTTCAGAATAACTACATTCAGTAGTGCCAGTGGAGAAAAATTTTTAGTTTACGACAGAAAATAACGACATTAAAACTTCCCACTGTACTCTAGAATGATACCCAATAGTGATTCATTAAAAAAAATTTATATCTTTAAATTATATAGTGGTGAGTCGAAATTTCAAAAATGACTCAGTAGGTACAGTGATTTTGGCACAGCTCGTTTGTTTTTGTACCTTTAATCACGCGATTATTTTTAGCCCAGACAACGTCAACCACTGACCACGGGTTGATGGCCAAAGTTTTTAATTAGACAAATCTAAACGACTATGAATAACTTAATACAATCACTAAACGGCTTAGTCATCATTCATTTAAATTTGAGAACGTTACAAAAGAAAATGTTATTTTGATCAGGGAAATATTATAAACTACAATTTTACGTCTAGTAATATTTTTTATTGACAAAAAAATCTTGTGAACGCCAGAAAATTCCATCATATTGTTTATTGAATAAATTTTGCTTCGACTTCAGAAAATTGTCTGTAATTTTGTAAAAAAAAAATCTACGTTTTAAGCGCATTTTAAATAGTAATAAATTTTATATCAATGTATTTTGTACTCAAAATAATGCATTTGGTCACATTAATACCTTACAAGGAATCAAAAAAAATTAAAATTCAATATTTAAAAGACATTTGTTAATAAAATTTTTAATAATTCGATAATTTCTGCCAACCAATCAATATAATTGACACAAAAAAATTTATCTGTGTTTCAGATAAATGCGAGATAACTTTAATATTTTCTTATTTTAGTTTTTGGCAAGAATTCACAGTTGGTAACAGATGTAACCATGTTTCATATTACAAGTTGAAGTTTACACAAATAAGCCTAGAGATGAAGGCGATTAAGTGAACTCAGACTCATGAGTCTGTATACTTAAATTTATCTCTAAGCAGGAAAACAAAAAATTCCTGCTTGGCTTAAAATAATCCAAGTTGATTACATAAAATGGGAAAATGTTTTTTTAACAACCGTTTTTTGTCGACAGTTCATTTTTTCGATGGTTTTGTTTAAAATAATGGCTTTTCTTTTTTTTTGTTTATTGAATTTTCAAAGCGATTTATTTCACTCATCATTTCCACAAATACGAACTCTGTTGTTTGCGATTTTTTCAAATTTAAATCTAAATTTCCTAAGAGAAATTGGATAGAGAGCCAAGCAAAAAAAAATTAAAATTCGCGGTATATTAGAGGAAAAATAATATTAAAAAATCTCTAAAATAATGCATTTTATTTTCCTTAAGAGTTCTATGTACCATTTATTTTTTTTTATATTTATTATTTTATTTTTAAAATTATTTATCAAATTTTAAAAAATCCGAAACTCTGATTTTTATAAATGGTCCTTGGTTCTTTGTTCTATATAATATCTCCATCCAATTTGGGTTAGACATGTAGAGATTTCTAATTAATACAAAAATAAATTTAAAATGTTTTCACATTTACATTAATATTCACTCTGTACTCTCTAAATTGAACTCGTGAATTCTCAATGAATTTTTCAGTTTTTACTGATTACCATTGACTAACTTAAACTTAAAATTTGACTGGAAACAATCAGATTTCTACTGGAAATTGACTGATTCCAATTTAGAATCAGTCAATGCTCAATGAATTTCAGTCAATTTTTACTGATTCAGTCATTCCTAAGTGAGCCAATGGAGTTGAATATAATTTGACTGATTCGAATTTAATTAATTAATTCAATTTAATTACTTAAGACCGTCAGTTACAGAAAAAAACCCTTTCAAATAGGAAATTATTCAATACTGTTTTGAATTAGATTCAGTTATGACGAGAGATTACTTTTATTCAATATTTTTTTATCTCACTGTGTCATATGAAGTGTTTGTGAGTCCACACTTTCAGAAAAAAATCAAGGTAAGTTTCCCGAAGGAATTTTATTTTTGAAGCCACCCACACGCGGACATTTTTGTGATTTATATTTGTATTTGGGTTCCCACAGTTGAGTTGCAAAATACCTGCTTCAACTCTCATTTTAAAAATAACATTGTTTCTAAGGATAATCACATTTTCACGGCGCGTTTGCTAGAATTTTTTTGCGTCATTTTTTAGAAACTATTAAAATAATATTTTATATTACGAGGTATTGAATGGTAACTTTTATTGGTTAAATATAAAAAACTGGTTGAAAAACGTTATACTTAAATATTCCTTTAATTTTGGTAATTTGACGTTTTCGTTACCTGTAGAGTAAAATTAAATTTGACAAAAAAACAAACTTATTGTTCCTTCTAATAATAAAGAAGTGTAAAAATCGTGACATTATATTAATAAATTTTGACTTTTAAAAACGTAAAAACCTCTCCTGTTTTAAAATTGTTGCATACATTTAACTTGGTCTAAAGTGGTGAGAATTTTTATTTTAAATTTACTTTTATTGGACTAGATGTAAAAACGGGTCATTAGAACGGACCTTTGTTGTAATTTTAATTTTTAATTTGGCCACTCTCTGAGTAATTAAAATTATTATACATTGAAAAAGAATTGACACACAAAAATTCTTATGTTGGATTTATTTTTCGTATTTGGTTGTATTATAAATAATAATATTGTGATGATTGAATATTATTCAAGCTTCAACAGCTATAATACTTTTTTCGGTTATTTTTCATAAATCAAAGAAATAGAAATAAGAATTTACAAAATATTAAAAAAAAAAGAAAAATTTGGCGTCAATATAAAAAAAAATAATTCGAAACACATTTTTATTCCCCTTGTTTAACAATAATGCACTGGCAAATAAAATAAACATAGAAATTGAAAAATTGTAGAAAAATAGTTATCCTGAAAATTTTCCTGTAACTAATTATTATTTAAAAATAGGCGTTTATATTTCTGATGATAAATTATAAAAAAAATTGTGAAAATGTTTATTTCTGTAGTTTAAAACAATTATGAAGCAAAAAATTGTTAAAAAAATTTAATTTATATATAATTTATAAAAAATAAAAAAAATACGTAAAATAATCCTCTAATATACTATTTTTAATACATTTTATTGGTCACATCCTGTAAATATGTAAAAAAAAGAAAAGGAATGAAGTGTAGCACAAATAAGAATTAAAATCCAAAAATAGTAACGTTTAAATACAGCACAGTAAAAAATATCAAAAAAAAAAAATTTAATTCGATAAAATACCGACCTGAATACTCGTTCGCCGCTATTTCACGGGATCGTCGTTAAAACTGACGATTTGAACGCGGTCGTCGCGATGCCAGAGCATCGACGAGGTCGTGGGCGTTTTGATGCGTCTTCAAACTTAGATATACAGATTTTTAGGATTACGACGAATGAAACGACGCAAGTTTTGATGAGCGTTTCCAAAAAAATTACATCTCAAAATTATTATATCTGTACATTTAAGATTTAAGAAAACTGATTTTTTTACAGATGATAATTTAAAGGTCCTGTATATATTTTTTCCGTTGAGTGCAATGATGGATTTTTACGTAAGGAAATTAAAAGAAATATTATACAGGGTGTTTCATTACTAATTGGAAATATTTTAACTGTAGAATCCTGAGCTTAAAATATGAAGATTTCTCCCAAATCACTTAAATAAAATGTGTCTCCTGTCTGAGTTACAGGGTGTTTTATTTAAAGATTTGAAAATGATTTTCGACCATTACTTTAAAACTATTTAACGCATTATTGCCATTCTTGGCGGTAAGTCTAGGTACTATACACCCTGCTAAATTATGTTAACATAGTATTGTAGTTCGAAATACGTGCGAAAAACGTAAAACAAAATGTTTTTTTACCCAAAACTCAATTTTTTCAAATGGTACCATAATGGTACTCCGATGTCATTCGAAAGTACCATCGATGGGGTATCCATCCATATTAACTCTTTTTGTCTATAATCATTACGAACAAAATAATGTACCTCTAGTTGAAAAAAGTTTATTCTCGTATCTTCTTGTTCAATAACAATAATTTATGAAGGTGGCTATGGAACACAAGTTACACTTTGACATTTCGATAATGTGAACACTTAAACTTTCTTCAACTTCATTATTTACGATTATTTTGATTATTTGGAATACTTTTAGGGGTTTCATGGCACTCTAGATTGAAAAATAAAATTGGTATTCTGACGAATGAAATATCAACTATGAGGTATCATTGGATTCAGATAATTACGAAGATTCCAAAAATGTAATAATATACATTTGAAAATTGAAAGTTGATGCCATTTCCGGAAAAACCGGAAGTTTATATTTTTTTCCAAATATATCAAAAAGTGCCGTCTAGTGAGCATATTCAATGTTCCAAATTTCAGAAATATAGCTAGAGAAACAAAGGAGAAAAAGGGGGTGTACCATGAGTCTGTGTCACACGGTATATAAAAAAAATATCATATTTTAAGTCAGAATTTTCGAATTTTTAAAATATATTTATACTTACTAAATATAAAAAAAAAACAATTATTCCTGAGATGATTGAAAAAGAAAAACAAATTAGTGTTCAGTTAAGTAACAGTTAATTAGCATATTCAGACTTTTCAATTTTCACCTGTTTAAAATATGAAGCACCCGTGTAAATTTTTAAAAATAGAATCCGTAAAGGTCCATTGCCAAAATCCATTTTACGCAAATAAATAATGCACCAACCACTCCTTGAATTCTAATAATAATAACAAAAAGCTATCTTAAAAATAACTCACTTGGAACTATTTTCGAAAACTCTATCAAATATTTTTATCGCCAGATAGCGTTTCGTCTTTGTTTTATTTGTACAGAATGTCGCTTAGGATTTACGGATTTACTGAAAAGTGATCTAGGTACCTACTGAAAATAATAATATCTGGTCACCGAGCTTCGCTCTTAACATTCAAATCTACATTTTTAAGCAGTCCAATGAATATATAATTTAAGTATTTTTATAACATGACAAATTATTAATTAATTCGCGAAAATCACGGAGTGGGCATCTACTTGAACTACTGAAAGGGAGATAAATAAAAAGTTGATTGGCGATTGGCTTGAAAGTAGGCGGGAAAATTAAAAAAGCTGTCAGTGTTAATTTTCAATTGGCTGCAGATGTTGTTGACGTTTATCAACTGCTTGTCACAGAGGTTAGTTAAATGCATTAAAAGTTGCCTAGTTTTTGGGGATTTCACCCTTTTAGAGCAACATCTACTGACTCTTGATCTTCGCGAATTGTCACGGTGGACAGGCCCCGTTTCCGGGACGGGCAACAGCAGCGTGTAGGGCACACGTCCCGTCAACAGAAGATCGCTCAGCTCACTCTATTTATCACTATATAAGAAAAACTTTATGTTCAATTGATTTTACTATTTATTGATCTGCAGTGAAGGAAAATTATAGGTCTGATATTCATACTTGGGTAAAAACCTCCACAAAAACCTGTGACCAGACTCTCGACGTGTGGCAGTTCAGTTACAAAAATAGTTCATTCGTACATTACATTACAATTTGTTCTTGGAAAATACAAAGTCACAATCAACCTTAAAATGTACTGTGAAAATAGAGAATTTTAAATGTCTCTTTAAAGTTTCTTTTAAAATAAAAAATTGAAATCTATGTTAATAGTACACGTGTACAAGCATTTATTCTTTTTCTCTCTCTCTCTATGATAGTGAAAACTTAAATATTAAAACTGTACGCATAATAAAATAGTAGCCGTAAGGGGTAGTCTCACACTATCGGGGAAGGGAAGAACCTTTACCCGATGTGCATAAAGCATTTCCACCCGCCAAAAAAAAAAGATTGTTTTAGCTTAGGTTCGATCTTTGTAATAAATAAAGAAAAGTACGATACGTGTGACATTTTGACATTTGTTACATTCTGACAGGTGTTATATTTTGACATTTGTTCATTTTGATAGTTGTTACATTCTGACACGTATCACATTTTAACAGTTGTCACGTTTTTACAGGTGTCACATTTTGACAAGTGTCCATTTTAACAGTGTTACTCAACGTTCCTATAAATATTTACCTAAACCCATGATTTCTGAAATTGAATTGGCAACGTTGTATTTTCAACTTTAAATTTATGAGATGGCTGTCATTTGACAAGCAAATTATTTATATTTGTCAAATTAACCTTTCCTTTTTTATATAAAGCGGCAAATTTAAAATTGAATTCTTTCAGATTAAAACGCCAGAAATTAAATAAAGTCAAACATTTTTACTACTATACTATACAGAAGAAAGGAGTGCAGTATTTAATTTGCAGAACGTAGTACAGGTTCAAGAGGTAGAAATTTTAATTTTACCTCATCCTTCAATGCTTATTTGTAGTTAAAATTTAAATTTTAATACATCTGATCGGCCTAATATAGTTTTTGTCTAGATTTAATCTCGTTTCCATGGTTTTTACTCTAATAAACCTGTTCTTTTGACAGATAGGTCAGACTTTATTTATTCATAGCCGTATCGTATGTATTTTAATTGATTCAGAATTTTGTATTAATATATATTTCAAAATGGCTTCATTCTAAAAATATTATCAGTCCTCCTACATCCTTGAAGGCAGAATTATTAGTAATAGCAAGGCAACATAAAAACAAATTCAAAAAATATATTATAGATAAGATGGCCAGAGAAAAAGGAATTAGAATTCTCAGATTGCCTCCGAACCACGCAGAGTTAAATTCAATTGAACTGATCTGGTCACAATTATTAAAACGTTATGTTTCTTAAAACAATAAAACATTTAAATTTCCTGATGTGCGAAATTTGTTTTTGAAGGCAGTTTCAAATGTAAATAGAGAACATTGGGGAAAATTCATTGGTCATGGTAAAAATGTGGAAAATTCATTTAGGAAAGTGGATATATCAATGGATAATTTAATAGAACCTATAGTAATAAATCTCAGAAAAGACAATTATAGTGATACCAGTAGTTTTAGTGAAGACAGTGACTTTTAAAGATAGTTCTTGAACTAACTTTTTTTTTAATCTTTGAGTTTAGGTAAGTACTGAAGCGTTATTTTTAATGCCAAGAGATTAAAAACAGTTTAATCCCTCCTTGTTATTTATTGGTTAAATTTAATTCGTTCAATGTTAAAGTGTCAGATGCATAAGGTTTATTTTTATTTTTTGTAAATAATATAACTTCAAAATTTAATCTACGAAGTGGGTATATATATTTTATATGCTGTGACCTTATTTATATTATAGAAACTTATTTTGCAAAGTACGCCTATGGAATGTGACGTTATATCCTCTCTCCTTTATAGTATATTACTATAGAAACAAGTTGCCGTTGCTAGGAAATAAAACTAAAAACTTAACTTTTCTTGTAAATATCTCGGAAGATCGAATTTTCACAGACATGAGACCTACATTTTCTGTCGATTTAGATAGGAATTAGTCTACCCTGAAAGTTTCATTGAATTCTGACGAGTGGATTTCGAGATCCTCTGGACACACACACATACACACACACACACACACACACACACACACACACACACACACACACACACACACACACACACACACACATACAAACCTTGCTCGTTTAATAGTATTTGATTATAAATGATAAGTTTGGGTCCTAACTTTATCGACCATTTAATCCAAATTGAAGATTATTGCTAGGATCAAAATCGGAATTATTATGCTAGAAGAAATTAAATATATAATATTCTATCAAATTATAGACAAAAATAAAGAAAAGCAACCTACAAAAAAGTTGAATTAATTATTATCTTAAACTGACAGAAGCCTTCTTTAAAAATAACACAAATTTAATAATTTTAAATACAATACAAGAATTATTAAAAAAGTGTTTTTGTTGTACCTATTTCAGTTAAAAAAATGTCGAAGGTTTTATACATTCAGAATTTTAATAATAAAATACATTTATAAATTAAAGGGTCATTAAATAAAACAAGTAAATAACCATTTACTAAAGAACAAAAAAAATCAAATTTTTTTTTTATACATAGATCCAATAAATTTTTTATTTTACATTATTTGTGAATACATTCATTTCAATTTTGGGGAATGTTTTTCTTTACACACAAATTTGTATACCCATAAATTTTTCCAACCAATATTGCTTCTAATTTGATTGCGAAGAAGTGAATCGGCTTCAACAGTAATTATTTGATAGGAATCGGGAGATATTAGATTTTTACTTGATTCATATGAATTGGAGCTCCAGAGATTCTTAATGTGTGCTTATTTTTATTAAGTTAATGATGAATTGTTAAAATTTGAATATATGTGAATCTTTTAAAAAAAATATTGGAAAACAATTTATTCTGAAGTATTATTACTTTTCTATTATTTGGTTAAGGTTAACTTACTTGTCTGACATTGTGGATGCTGAACAAAATCCAAATGTCCTAATAGCGTGATTATAGGAGATCGAATCATTATCAGATGAAATAATTGACAAATAGTATACATTTCGTTACCCAAATATTTTTGGGACACAAATTTAAAGTTACGAAACTCGACAAAGTTATATTGTAAGTAAAAACTAGTATTTTCATATATTTAATATACTCATATATTCATATTCAGTTACTCACAAGTGACTTCCTAATGACATATACTTACTTAATTAATTTAATTTGTTTTAAAATCTCAATACAATATAAAAATAACCAGATTTGGAGAAATTTAAAATTTGACAACACTGAAACATATTGTTTTTCAGTTCAAAATGTCGTGCTAATCCACATTTTCGTGCTTCATATTCATATCTAACTCCACCAGCTGCAAAAGGAAATCAGCCAACAAATACTGAAGAAGATTTAGTTGTCCCAATAAAAAATTTTGATGAAAGGCCTTTTGTACATTTTGCAGGAGAAGCATATGTTTACTATTTTTCGATTGTGCAGGGTGCTGTAGAAAGTGGTTTGAGAGAAGCTGGAATTATTAAAGATTATCATTCGAAGGATTAATTTAAGAAGAAAAATGTCTTTTATACAGGGTGCGCCAATTATTTCCACTCGATCTCTAGCACCGAAACTAAAAGAGATATCAACAAGATTTTTTGTAGGGGTAGACAGTATCACTCGGACTACAATTTTAAAATATTTTGATGTATACAGGGTGGATAATTTTTGTGGAATGACAACTAATTTGGTTTTTTTAAATTGAACACCCTGTATACGATTATGTCTTCTGATTCTACTTAATATTAGATTTACGGTAGTTTTTTGTATTTGTAAATCCGAGGCGGCGTTGACAAGTTATTCCTATTTTAAGCAGATTTAATGAAAAAACAGCACTTCAGAAATATTAGGACAAAAAGCACATTTTTTAAAAAAATTCCTCAAAAAAGCCACTATGATGTAAATGAAACAAGCACCTATCACAATAATCACACAACATCTTCACCTGTTGCACAGGGTGTTTGCCGATGGCGTGCCAATAGTCTAGTTTTCAAATGGCAATAACTTAATTTTTTCAAATGGGACACCCTGTATATTTTTCTTCAGTTAGAAGCTCTCCCTAATACGCATTAAAAAAATATAGGGTTTTGCACATCTAACTTTACTATTTACTTTAATAATTGACGTTAAGTGACAAACAACATATTTTACACAATTTTTAATAAGTACAAAATTTTACAAAGTTTAATCGTAAGAAAACTACAATAGTGAAAGTTAAAATTTATAGTAGGTGTTCAAAATGTCTTCCATTTTCATTTATACATTTTCTTGCCCTCTTTTTCATTGATTTACGCATATCTCTTAGCATTGCAGGGGTCACCTGTCTAAATGCTGCGTAATTCTTTCTTTCATATTTTCTTTTGTGGTAACCTCTTCTTTGTAAACAATATTTTTAATAAAACCCCACAAGAAAAAATCGCAAGGTGTAAGGCAAGGCGATCTAGTAGGCCAATTTATAGGTCCTCCCCTTCCTATCCAACGATCCTGAAATTCCCTATTTAACCAATTGCGAACATCTAATAGATAATGTGGTGTGGCACCATCTAATTGAAACCACATTCCGTTGCGATAATTTTGAGGCACATTTTGCAATAAGTTGCGAAAATCATGTTCTAAAAAATCTAAAAATATAGCTCCATTTACAGTCCCATCAAAGAAATAGGGACCAATTACATAATCACCTATTATTCCCGCCCACATATTCAAAGACCATCCATACTGTGATGTGGTTCTAAATAAATGTTCATTGTGATCCGAATAATAATGGAAGTTGTGTCTATTTACACAACCGTTCTTATGAAACGTGGCTTCTTCGGAGAATAAAACTTTGTTTAAAAAGTTACGCTCTGTTTTTGTCTTGTTTATTAACCATCTACAGTATTCCACTCTAGGCGCGAAATCACGTGGTAACAATTCTTGGTGAAGCTGGATATGATAGGGGTGATATTTATTCTTTTTTATTATGCGTCTAATTGTGGTATTGGAAATATCTAACTGATTGCTTAATTGCCTTGTGCTTATATTGGGATCTTCATCAACTATACTGATCATTACCTTATATTCGTTGTCAATAGTAACAGCTGTAGTTTCACGTGAATGTTTTTCATACTTGACGGTTCCTGTTCTATCAAATCTATTCTTTAAATTCTCAAAAGTATCCTTTTGTGGATGACGTCTTTCTGGGTATCTTTGACGAAAGACCCTACTAGTAAGAAACGCATTTTTTTGACATTCACCCATTACTCATATATCAATATTTTCTTGAACACTATAATTCTTATTAAAATCCATTTTTTATACACAATACCGATTAAATATAGTAGACGTGATACAATACAAAATTTTATGTTTACAATTAATGCCATAACAAAATATACCTACTGTCATTTTCATAGGTAACTTGATTTCTTATTAAAAATTGTGTAAAATATGTTGTTTGTCACTTAACGTCAATTATTAAAGTAAATAGTAAAGTTAGATGTGCAAAATCCTATATTTTTTTAATGCGTATTAGGGAGAGCTTCTAACTGAAGAAAAATATACAGGGTGTCCCATTTGAAAAATTTAAGTTATTGCCATTTGAAAACTAGACTATTGGCACGCCATCGGCAAACACCCTGTGCAACAGGTGAAGATGTTGTGTGATTATTGTGATAGGTGCATGTTTCATTTACATCATAGTAGCTTTTTTGAGGAATTTTTTAAAAAATGCGGTTTTTGTGCTAATATTTCTGAAGTGCTGTTTTTTCATTGAAATCTGCTTAAAATAGGAATAACTCGTCAACGCCGCGTCGGATTTACAAATACAAAAAACTACCGTAAATCTAATATTAAGTAGAATCAGAAGACATAATCGTATACAGGGTGTTCAATTTAAAAAAACCAAATTAATTTTCATTCCACAAAAATTAGCCACCCTGTATACATCAAAATATTTTAAAATTGTAGTCCGAGTGACACTGTCTACCCCTACAAAAAATCTTGTTGATATCTCTTTTAGTTTCGGTGCTAGAGATCGAGTGGAAATAATTGGCGCACCCTGTATAGTAATTAAGTATGTATGTATAAATTTTGACCAAAATACTCTATTTTCTCTCTCTTTCCACTGGATTAAAACCACTTAGTTGTTAAAAAAGTTTTTTTATTGACGTTTCGGCTTTCCAGATCGAAAGCCGTTATCAAAATGACATAAAATAAATAAATTTACTAGAAACAGAACACTTGATAATCTTGCAAAAATATGACATCAACATAGTGTACATAGAATAAGATTTTGAGATTGAAGATGTCAAAATCTGTTTCAATCATATTTTATGTGACGTTTCTGGGAACGAATTTTTGAAAGGATAGCGCATTTGCATATTATAAGAGAATTTATACTTCGTCATAAATGAAGTTTTCTTATTAATATTATCATAAGAAAAAACCAGATAAAAACTTATGATACTATCCCGATATAGAGGGAATCCTTTTTGCAATTAACTCTTTTTGTAAAATAGGTATCCAAATTTTTGAAATATCAACCGAACAATTAGAAACACATTAGTTATTATTTAAGCATATCAATGCTGCTTCTTTAACTTTGCGGTTATAATTATTCGGTTCTTTTAATAATCTAGTTGAAAAATTCCATTGTATTTTATGACCAGAATCCCATGCGTGTTCACATATTTTGGATTTTTCGAATTGTTTATTTTTAATGTACGATTGGTGTTCATTAAGTCTAATATGAAAAGGTCTAGATGTTTCTCCTATATAAAATTTATTACATTCGCATGGAATTTTGTAAATACAATTTTTTGTGTTTTGAATTTCATTAAAAGGTTTTGTATTTACTATTAAAGATTTTAATGTATTATTAGTTTGAAAAACTGTTTTTAAATTAAATTTATTGCCAATCCTTCTAATTTTTTCGGATAATTTTGGAATATAAGGGATTTTTACTATATTTGAAAGAATTATTGGGGGGTTTAAATTTTGATCTTTAGTTTTGATGTCTCGGTAAAGTTCACGATTTATAAATTTACTTGGGTAGTTGTTCTTAATTTATAAATCGTGAACTTTACCGAGACATCAAAACTAAAGATCAAAATTTAAACCCCCCAATAATTCTTTCAAATATAGTAAAAATCCCTTATATTCCAAAATTATCCGAAAAAATTAGAAGGATTGGCAATAAATTTAATTTAAAAACAGTTTTTCAAACTAATAATACATTAAAATCTTTAATAGTAAATACAAAACCTTTTAATGAAATTCAAAACACAAAAAATTGTATTTACAAAATTCCATGCGAATGTAATAAATTTTATATAGGAGAAACATCTACACCTTTTCATATTAGACTTAATGAACACCAATCGTATATTAAAAATAAACAATTCGAAAAATCCAAAATATGTGAACACGCATGGGATTCTGGTCATAAAATACAATGGAATTTTTCAACTAGATTATTAAAAGAACCGAATAATTATAACCGCAAAGTTAAAGAAGCAGCATTGATATGCTTAAATAATAACGAATGTGTTTCTAATTGTTCGGTTGATATTTCAAAAATTTGGATACCAATTTTACAAAAAGAGTTAATTGCAAAAAGGATACCCTCTATATCGGGATAGTATCATAAGTTTTTATCTGGTTTTTGTCTTATGATAATATTAATAAGAAAACTTCATTTATGACGAAGTATAAATTCTCTTATAATATGCAAATGCGCTATCCTTTCAAAAATTCGTTCCCAGAAACGTCACAAAAATATGATTGAAACAGATTTTGACATCTTCAATCTCAAAATCTTATTCTATGTATACTATGTTGATGTCATATTTTTGCAAGATTATCAAGTGTTCTGTTTCTAGTAAATTTATTTATTTTATGTCATTTTGATAACGGCTTTCGATCTGGAAAGCCGAAACGTCAATAAAAAAACTTTTTTAACAACTAAGTGGTTTTAATCCAGTGGAAAGAGAGAGAAATTAAAATACAAACCACAATGAGCTTCCGAAATGAATTACAAAATACTCTATGTAATATTAATATTAAAGACATTTTACAACCATTATTACAC
Source organism: Crepidodera aurea (assembly GCA_949320105.2). Taxonomy (NCBI): domain Eukaryota; kingdom Metazoa; phylum Arthropoda; class Insecta; order Coleoptera; family Chrysomelidae; genus Crepidodera; species Crepidodera aurea. The sequence goes on from OX439474.1 coordinate 355,754, forward strand.
ATATACGTATTGTAAGTTGCCTGTTTTTCCTGTTAATTGCTTGTTTCGTGCTTGTCCTTTTTTTCATCTATACAACATTTGGCTACCCCCTTTGGACTAAAATTCCATTCATGAGATCAATAAGTTTAGTACATTTAATTTTCTTCATTCCAAGTCAATTTGTAGTGCTACAATTAATGGTCTTTTATAACTTATAACATACTAATAGCACTTAGCGATTTGAATGTCATGAATACAGTGTTTTCAATCCAAACTACTCAGATCTGTCAATGCTCCCTGGTATATTCCTACTTACTTCACAGAGACCTTCAACTACCAATAGTCATACAAGAAAATGCCAAATTAGCCGAGATGAGTTACCAGAACCGGTTGAGTGTTCACCCAAATCCCAAATGAACAAATAATGAGTGTAATTGAGGGTTCACAGGACCATAAACCAAGTAAAACCAATCAAAATGTAAATGGTACTGTTGGAGGTTGTAACTAATTATGGATAATACCCAATAAAAGTATATTAAACAATATAAAAAAAATAAAAATTAATGAGTAATAAATATAAATTATTTCCTCCCCATTTCAAATTATTTATTTTATTTATTTTATTTATACATCTTATGACAACGCTTTACGGATCTATATTTGTGTCTTTGTCCGTTTCACTAAAGTACATTTTAACGAGCGAGTAAGTAGTAATCCGTTTCCTACCCGCTAATACCACGAACGTAACATTCTAGGGATCGGCATCTGACGAATCTGAGGTGGAAGATTAGACCAAAAGTATGATTTATGGTTTGTATAAAAAAGTTTCTAGTTTATTGTAAAAATTATTACTAAACTATTCATTTGGGTCAGTCCTTAACCCTTTCAAAAATTATTAAGTACGCCACTGCCTTCAACATGCCAAGGGTCATATCAACTCTCAATAATTATATGTTCTAGTAATAATTGCTAATATGCTAATTACCTCATTTATCAGTCAACGAAAAGAGTGAAGCGATATGACCCATGGGACCTACCCCACAGGCGATACTGTTGAGTTATTAGTGATTGTTTTTGTTAAATGTAATCCCAGAGGGGCTCCAGCCCAGAGATTTGGGGGGGCAACGTCGTCGGCTGTTAGGGCTATAAATATAAAAGTTTATTATTTTGGGTTTGTTGATATAAATGGACCTAGAATCTATAAAAAAAATTCAAAAAAATTAAAAATTGGTTTACGCACAATTAACTTAGTAAGAAACGATTAGCAATATCAAAATTACCGAAAAAATGTTTGGGCCATTTTTGAGCGGAAAAGTTAATTTTTAGGATATAAATCGACCAAAAAAAATTCAAAAAAATTAAAAATTATTTTACGCAGTATTAATTTTGTTTATGAAACGATTGGCAATGTCAAAATTACCGAATAAAAACGTTTGGGCCATTTTTGAGACAAAAAGTGAGTTTTTTAGGAAATAAATAAAAGAATCTACAAAAAAATTAAAATTTGGTTTACACGGAATGAATTTTGTCTTTGAAACGATTGGCAATGTCAAAATTACCGAAAAAAAATGTTTGGGTCATTTTTGAGACAAAAAGTGAGTTTTTTAGGAAATAAATAGACCTAGAATCTACAAAAAAATTCAAGAAAATTAAAATTTGGTTTACACAGAATGAATTTTGTCTATGAAACGATTGGCAATGTCAAAATTATCGAATAAAAATGTTTGGGCCATTTTTGAGACAAAAAGTGAGTTTTTTAGGAAATAAATAGACCTAGAATCTACAAAAAAATTCAAAAAAATTCAAAAAAATTCAAAAAAATTCAAAAAAATTCAAAAAAATTCAAAAAAATTCAAAAAAATTCAAAAAAATTCAAAAAAATTAGAATTTGGTTTATACAGAATACATTTCGTCTATGAAACGATTGGCAATGTCAAAATGACCGAGTAAAAATGTTTGGGCCATTTTTGGGGGAAAAAAGTTAATTTTTTAGGATATAAATAGACCTAGAATCTACAAAAAAATTCAAAAAAATTCAAAAAAATTCAAAAAAATTAGAATTTGGTTTATACAGAATACATTTTGTCTATGAAACGATTGGCAATGTCAAAATGACCGAATAAAAATGTTTGGGCCATTTTTGAGACAAAAAGTGAGTTTTTTAGGAAATAAATAGACCTAGAATCTACAAAAAAATTCAAAAAAATTCAAAAAAATTCAAAAAAATTCAAAAAAATTCAAAAAAATTCAAAAAAATTCAAAAAAATTCAAAAAAATTCAAAAAAATTAGAATTTGGTTTATACAGAATACATTTTGTCTATGAAACGATTGGCAATGTCAAAATGACCGAATAAAAATGTTTGGGCCATTTTTGAGACAAAAAGTGAGTTTTTTAGGAAATAAATAGACCTAGAATCTACAAAAAAATTCAAAAAAATTCAAAAAAATTCAAAAAAATTCAAAAAAATTCAAAAAAATTCAAAAAAATTCAAAAAAATTCAAAAAAATTCAAAAAAATTCAAAAAAATTAGAATTTGGTTTATACAGAATACATTTTGTCTATGAAACGATTGGCAATGTCAAAATGACCGAATAAAAATGTTTGGGCCATTTTTGAGACAAAAAGTGAGTTTTTTAGGAAATAAATAGACCTAGAATCTACAAAAAAATTCAAAAAAATTCCAAAAAATTCCAAAAAATTCCAAAAAATTCAAAAAAATTAGAATTTGGTTTATACAGAATACATTTTGTCTATGAAACGATTGGCAATGTCAAAATGACCGAATAAAAATGTTTGGGCCATTTTTGAGACAAAAGGAGAGTTTTTTAGGAAATAAATAGACCTACAATCTACAAAAAAAAATCCAAAAAATTAAAATTTGGTTTACGCAGAATGAATTTTGTCTAAGAAACGGTTGACAATGTCAAAATTACCGAAAACAAATTTTTGGGCCATTTTTGAGTTTTTTGGGATATAAATGGCCTTAGAATCTACAAAAAAATCAAAAAAATTTGCCGGACTTTTTTGGGGAGAGGGGCAATTGACCAAGTATAATTTAATTATTTTACCGGCCTAATTTGCATTTGTATCAATTTTCAAAGCTGCACATACGTTTCTGATAATATAAATTTACGTTTTTAATATTTAATGGATATAGAGATCCGCCAAAATGGGTTATTCTGGTTCGTGTACAATTTTTCAGATTTCAATTAAAAATTTAAATAATATCTAAATTTTGATAAATGCCACATAACAAGGTTATCAGTTTTAAATAATAAATAATAAATGTCCACACAATTTCTGTTAGAAAAAGTCATAACGAATGAGAAGTTTTTCAAAGCAATCCGAAATGAAGTCATTAAAAATTCTCATATTTCTTATACAATTATTTTTATATACAAGTGCAAAAAAAGATCCTTCCATAGTAATAATTGGTGCAGGAGCTTCTGGACTAGCGGCAGCCAAGAAACTTCTAGATAGCGGATTCGAAAAGGTAACAATTTTAGAAGCAGAATCCAGAATCGGTGGCAGAATCAACAGCGTCTATTTTGGTGATAACTACATCGATCTAGGAGCAACTTTTTGCCATGGAGAAAAAGGCAACATCGTTTATTCCATGGTTAAAGATTTAAATCTTGTTAAGCCTTCTGAGATTCCTAAAAATGTTTTTTATTCTTCTAAAGGAGAACTCGACGCAAAATTTGGAGAGGAACTAATCGATAATTTTGATAAAATTTTCCCTATGTTAAATAATTCCCCAAGTAATGAAACGTATGGAAAATTTATTACGAAACAGTAAGTTAGACTTTGGGATTTAAAAAAAAACAGTTTTAAATGAATTTATGAGTGTGAATATTTAATATAATTTTAGGTACAATAAGGTAATAAACGAAAAATTTGGCAAAGACAAAGAAAAACTAAAAATAGCAAAAGATACTTTAGCATTATTGGAATTGTTGGTTTTAAGCATTGAAGGTAGTCCTAACTGGGACCAATCGATAGTCGATGATGATTACATCGAAAATGAGGGTAACATTGGCTTAACTTGGGGAGGAAAAGGTTACAAAACTTTCCTAGATGTATTGTTAGAAAAATACCCGGATACCAAAAAAGTTTCGAAAGTTGAAAAGAAAGTGATTTTTAACAAAGAAGTTGCGAAAATATCTTACGATGCGGCAAAAGAATGGCAGGGGGTAACTATTACCTGTTCAGATAGTACTGAATATGTTGCTGATCATGTGATAGTCACAACATCTTTAGGAGTGTTAAAAGGAACATTAAATACTTTGTTTAACCCGGCGTTATCTTCAGTTAAAAAAAGAGCCATACAAGATATGGGTTTTGGTTTAATTATGAAAGTAGCGATGTATTTTGAGAATAAATGGTGGGATTCTGATTACAAAGGGTTCAATTTGGTCTGGAGTAAAGAAGATATGGAGAAGAGTTATTTTGAGTTTTCTGAGGGACCACATTTAGTAAGTTATATTTTTCGATTACCAATATAAATGGGGTATACGATTGAAAAGATGAAATAAATGTTTTTTTAAACAGTATTGAGCCACTCAATTAACAGATTTCATTTTAATTGAAATTACATTTGTCTGTAATACAATATACTCTTTTTATACTTATTATCACGTTGTTGTATATTTTTTTTCTGAATAAAATTAGTTTTTCCTAAAAATATATGACCTGGTTACTTCGTAGCGATAGAGAGATAACCCGAATTGAATTTGTTTCTGACAGGATAAGAATAAATTCACAATAACAATAATATTTATTTGTAATCGTATCAACAATTTAAAAATTCCATTCATTTACATTATTTTTATAATTTTTTTTATTTTCAAATATTATTACTGTTCTATTATTTTAGAATAATCGTTCTTGGTTAACTTACTTGTCCAGCATTATGGTGGCTCTAGAAAATCCGAATGTCTTGATAGCCTGGTTTTCAGGTCCATTAATACCAGAGACCGAACTATTATCAGATGAAACAATAACAAATGGCATGCATTTTATTACCCAAAAATTTTTGGGGCATAAATTTAAAGTTACCAAACCCAACAAAATTATGCAGTAAGTAATACAAATAACTTTTTTAGATGTGCTACCATCTGTGGTTAGAAGAGATGATAGCACATCTAAAAAGCACTTGTACGAGTTTGGAATTTTATTTATTGGATTCGAAAAGCCTAACTGATGAAGCCGAAAGGCAGAAACCGGTCTTAGGATGTCGAATCTGATAAATTAAAATTCCTTACTGGTTTACTAATACAAATAACACTTTAAATTACTCTAGTTGAACTCTTTAAACACGAGCCTTCATAAAATTTAAAAAAACCCATTTCTGATGAAACTTCAAGTTTGGCAACATTGAGACATACTGTTTTTTTTAGCTCAGAATGGGGCGCTAATCCACATTTTCGGGGTTCTTACTCATATCAAACTCCTGCAGCTTCAAAAGGAAATAAGTCGACCAATGCTGAAGAAGATTTAGCTGCACCAATAAAAAATTTGGATGGAAGACCTTTTGTACATTTTGCAGGAGAAGCAACCCACGCCTATTATTACTCGACTGTACATGGCGCTGTGGAAAGTGGTTTGAGAGAAGCAGGAATTATTAAAGATTATTATTCCAAAAATTAATTAAAAAAGATAAATTAAATAATTTATGTAGTGAATAAATAGTTTATTTGAAAATAACTTTTTAATTTACATTTTAAACACTTCATCCTGTAACCATATTAATAGAAAATAAAGTAAAATAAAAAGCGTTAAAAATATGAAACAAAAAAGTGTCATGTATAGTTCTAGCAATATATGTAGTAAAATTTTTAGTGGGGTCAAACTAGCATTATTATACCTGTAGCTTTTTTCACTTACACGAGAACTTGACATGTATCAATAAGAATTTTGTTGTCTGGCAATGTATCGAAAAAAACTATCTCTGAAAAAATTACGAGTCCGTAGGACGAGTGGTAGTAACTGTTTCCTGGATGGTAGTACGAATGGAACCAATGATTTCTCTATGATGTTCTTCATCTAACTGAAGGTACGGTTTTAATGACGATGGGTTGCTATGTCCCGTAATTTTCACAAGTTTTTGTTCACCTATATCACTCCTGGACAATTTAGTTACGGCGGCAGCTCGATTAGAATGGCTCGTAATTTTCACCAGCTTGATATCTCAAGTCCAATATTTTTCGCCGAAGATTTGGTCCATTTAGATATTTCGTTTATCCCAATAGGAGAATTCTTATACCATCCTTTCGAATTTGTTTTTTGCCAGAAAGGATTTGGAGTTAAAAAAAACTTTTCACATGTGATATGGTTCCCCCGTCTTCCCATAATTTGTTTAAACAATCTTACTGGACAAACACAATCTTCTGCAGTGTTTGCTACCAACCATTTACTTCTGATTTCCCCCTTGTGCTGTCTTCGAAAACACTGGGTTATATTCAACTCTTCCGGTCTCTCTTCCACGGTTGTCTGTCTCGATTTTAAAATAGAATACCTTACAATTTCCTGCTTCTCCACCTCTCCAAGCCAATTCATACGCAGCAATGTGATAAAATTTTCTTTGGAGGCCTTCAGGTTCGTTCTTCTTCACTCCAGGTCAGTGCCATTTCAAAAATTTCTCGTTTTGTGAGAGCATTAGAACTCACCTTCCTTTTTTCTGGGATTGCTTGTAAAATTTTGCGTTTTGTGTCGCGTGCATTTCTCGCTTTCTTAAACTGTATGTCCGTGAACGGATTAAAAATTCTTTTATAATCTTTAAAGTATTTCTCTTGTAACATTTTTGCTGAAGTGTTCCAAATCGTCTTGACTGCACTCTCTTTATAATCTTCTCCATTATTCTTCTTCATGTTGAATACCCAGTCACATAAAATAGAAGGTAACTCTTCAGTGGAAGTTTCTGCAATGAGTTCATATTTTTTTTTCCAAACAAAACATCGCAAATTGTTGCCAAATTGATGTAGTTGAATTCACAGTATTGCGAGGCACATTATCATTGATGGCTTTTTCAATTTCTCCACTCGAAGACTCTCCAAATTGCGACATTTCCATAAATGAAAACTTTTCTGACAACGCAAGTTTGAGAAAAATTGACATAACTTCATCAAAAATTTGTTTACAAGCTGGTTGTCATGTTTTCAAAATTTAGGTTCCGTTATTGTCGCTGGAAAGTTAGGGCCAACTTTTTTCGATGTCATAATGACAAAATCATGCGGCTTATGAATTAAATTGTGACATGCCGATCCGATTTCTCCGAAAAAAGTTACAGGTTTTCAGTTTTTTCATGCTAGTTAGACTCCACTATTTATACGAATTTCAAGTATCTCAGATTTTATTGTAATTTAAAAACTTTTTTTTTCACCAAAATCTATCGATTAATTTTTTTTCGTTACTTTTACCTCTGCAAGTCCTTTTTTATTAAATTAGTTTTTTTTGTTCTAAAATACATTTAATAATTTTTTGGATCGATTTTGACTCTGCTAATCGTTTTCTTTGTTTAATGTACCAAATTTCAACTTTCTAAAATTTTTAGTGTAGATTTAACCACAATTTATAAAAAATCTCTCTTCCCGCTAAACTCGAACAACTATTTTTGTTTTTTGATTTTAAATTCTTAAATATTACTTGGTAAATGAAATGCAACAAGCTAGTAAATAAGCTAACAATCAAAGGTTACTGATTTTTAATTATAAACAGATCTCCAAACAACCGTTAATAATTGATTAGAAAATTTCATAACTAATCAGAAAGTCTTCGGAAACAGTCCAAAATGAAGTCATTAAAAATCCTCTTACTTCTTACACAGTTATTTTTATATTCAAGTGCTAAAAAAAATCCGTCGATAGTAATAATTGGTGCAGGGGCTTCTGGACTAGCGGCAGGCAAGAAACTTCTAGATAGTGGTTTTTACAATCTCACAATTCTAGAAGCAGAATCCAGAATAGGTGGTAGAATCAACAGCGTCTATTTTGGTGATAACTACATCGATCTAGGTTAAAGATTTAAATCTTGTTACGCCTACTGAGATTCCTAAAGATGTTTTTCATTCTTCTAAAGGAGAAGTGGATGCAATATTTGGAAAAGAACTGATGGACGTTATTGAACATGTTTATCACATGTTGGACGATGCTAGAAATAATGAGACATATGGAGAATATTTTACAAAACAGTAAGTTTCTTTCTATAATTTAGTTTTTGATTTCAAGATCTTGACAGAATCTATGCTTAAAATATTTACCATTGTTTATCACCCTGTACAATACGCTTATGGTTGTTTGTAAAATACGAAAATACGCACACATACACTATTTTGTATATTTCTTCCATACTCAATTGAATAAGCTGAAAAAACCGATAAAAACATTAATAGATTTGCTACTTTCAACTGAAACACCGACCATAGGCGGAAATATTTTCTTTTACTTGATATATCTTTGCGTATTTTCGACAGTGTAACAAATATTATATACGGTATGCTTATGTTCTGCATGTCATAAATAACTCCAGACGACAAATAGCCATAAAAATAATGTACGGTGATTTATGGTAACAGGCGGTCAGTGCAATTACTGATTGGTTTCCATGCAAGCGAATGGTTCAACTCAATCTGGTCTACTGTTTACTTTATAATATCTGGTCACCGAGCTTCGCTCTTAATATTCAAATCTACATTTTTAAGCAGCCGAATGAGTATATAATTTAAGTATATTTATAACATGACAAATTATTAATTAATTAACTCGCGAAAATCACGGAGTGGGCGACATCTACTTGAACTACTGATAGGGAGATAAATAAAAAGTTGATTGGCGATTGGCTTGAAAGTAGGCGGGAAAATTAAAAAAGCTGTCAGTGTTAATTTTCAATTGGCTGCAGCTGTTGTTGACGTTTATCAACTGCTTGTCACAGAGGTTAGTTAAATGCATTAAAGTTGCCTAGTTTCTGGGGATTTCACCCTTTTAGGGCAACTTCTACTGACGCTTGATCTTCGCGAATTGTCACGGTGGACAGGCCCCGTTTCCGGGACGTGCAACAGCAGCGTGTAGGGCACACGTCCCGTCAACAGAAGATCGCTCAGCTCACTCTATTTATCACTATATAAGAAAAACTCTATGTTCAATTGATTTTATTATTTTTTGATCTGCAGTGAAGGAAAATTATAGGTCTGATATTCATATTTGGGTAAAAACCTCCACAAAAACCTGTGACCAGACTCTCGAGGTGTGGCAGATATTGATATCATATTTTTTCAAAAATTCTTTCTCTCTCTCTCTCTCTCTCTCTCTCTCTGATCATGAAAACTTAAATATTAAAACTGTCCGCATAATAAAATAGTAGCCGTAAGGGGTAGTCTCACACTATCGGGGAAGGGAAGACAGGTGTCCATTTTAACAGTGTTACTCAACGTTCCTTTAAATATTTACCTAAACCCATGATTTCTGCAATTGAATTGGCAACGTTGTATTTTCAACTTTGAATTAATAAGATGGCTGTCATTTGACAAGCAAATTATTTATGTCCGTCAAATGAACCTTTCCTTTTTTATATAAAGCGACAAATTTAAAATCGAATTCTTTCTGATTAAAACGCCAGAAATTAAATAAAGTCAAACCTTTTTACTACTATACTATACAGAAGAAAGGAGTGCAGTATTTAATTTGCAGAAGGTAGTACAGGTTCAAGAGGTAGAAATTTTATTTTTACCTCATCCTTCAATGCTTATTTGTAGTTAAAATTTAAATTTTAATACATCTGATCGGCCTAATATAGTTTTTGTCTAGATTCTTGTTTCCATGGTTTTTACTGTAATAAATTTGTTCTTTTGACAGATAAGTCAGACTTTATTTATTCATAGCCGTATCGTATGTATTTTAATTGATTCAGAATTTTGTATTAATATATATTTCAAAATGGCTTCATTCTAAAAATATTATCAGTCCTCCTAAATCCGTGAAGGCAGAATTATTAGTAATAGCAAGGCAACATAAAAACAAATTCAAAAAATATATTATAGATGAGATGGCCAGAGAAAAAGGAATTAAAATTCTCAGATTGCCTCCGAACCACGCAGAGTTAAATTCCATTGAACTGATCTGGTCACAATTATTAAAAGGTTATGTTTCTCAAAACAATAAAACATTTAAATTTCCTGATGTGCGAAATTTGTTTTTGAAGGCAGTTTCAGATGTAAATAGAGAACATTGGGGAAAATGGATAATTTAATAGAACCGATAATAATAAACCTCAGAAAAGACAATTATAGTGATATCAGTAGTTTTAGTGAAGACAGTGACTTTTAAAGATAGTTCTTGAACTAACTTTTTTTTTTAATCTTTGAGTTTAGGTAAGTACTGAAACGTTACTTTTAATGCCAAGAGATTAAAAAAAGTTTAATCCCAACATATAATCCTCCTTGTTATTTATTGGTTAAATTTAATTCGTTCAATGTTAAAGTGTCAGATTTAATCTACGAAGTGCGTATACATATTTTATATGCTGCCATCTTATTTATATTATAGAAACTTATTTTGCAAAGTACGCCTATGGAACGTGACGTTATATCCCCACTTTTACTGTACTCGTCTATCCTTTGTAGTATATATTACTATAGAAATAAGTTATTATATCTGCCGTTGCTAGGAAATAAAACTAAAAGCTTAACTTTTCTTGTAAATATCTCGGAAGATCGAATTTTCACAGACATGAGACCTACATTTTTTGCCGATTTAGATAGGAATTAGTCTACCCTGAAAGTTTCATTGAATTCTGACGAGTGGATTTCGAGATCCTCTGGACACACACATACAAACCTTGCTCGTTTAATAGTATTTGATACCGACCATAGGCGGAAATATTTTCTTTTACTTGATATATCCTTGCGTATTTTCGACAGTTTAACAAATATAATATACGGTATGCTTATGTTCTGCATGTCATAAATAACTCCAGACGACAAATAGCCATAAAAATAATGTACGGTGATTTATGGTAACAGGCGGTCAGTGCAATTACTGATTGGTTTCCATGCAAGCGAATGGTTTAACTCAATCTGGTCTACTGCTTACTATATATATGGAATAATATTTATTTAACTAACCCTATATATTGAGCTGAAGCTGTAAATATTCAACTAGGTATGGGCAAGGGCAAGGGGTAACTATTACCTGTTCAGATAGTACTGAATATGTTGCTGATCATGTGGTAGTAACAACATCTTTAGGAGTGTTAAAAGAAAGATTAAATACTTTGTTTAACCCGGCGTTATCTTCAATTAAAAAAAGAGCCATAGAAGATATGGGTTTTGGTTTAATTATGACAGTAGCGATGTATTATGAGAACAAATGGTGGGATTCTAATTGTAAAGGATTTCAATTAATTTGGAGTAAAGAGGATATGGAAAAGAGTTATTATGAGTTTTCTGAGGGACCACATTATGTAAGCTCTATTTATAAATTATGGTGTTCTATAAAAAATGTTAATTGGTAATTACTTTACATACTTTCATTATTATATATATAGGGTGGTTCATAACTATTAGGACATAGGCCAAGGGCAAGTTATTGGGACCAAAATATTGCGATAGGACCAAAATATACCTTAATAAAATATTGTGGAATAAGATACAGGGCGTTAAAGTTGATTTTTTTTTCAGATAATGTCCCTGTATATTTATCAATTGCTATCAAAATCGGCACAGAGGCATAACTTTGGACAAGGAATATTATGTTATGTATTATTTCACATTTTGTTATAGGGGGCGCCACGTGAATGATTCCTGATGATCAAATTAAGTGGTATCTTTTTTGGCGAAACTTTTTAGTGATTTTGATTAGAAAATATGACGTAAACATCATTTCTACATAATATTAGTACTCTTGTTTATACACGATAATTTCACCCGTTTTCGAGAAAAACGCAATTGAACAGGTAATTTTATAATGTTTTCTTTGATATCCTTTATTACAAGAATTAGAACATGCATAGAGGTCGGAGGAGGCCACATATAACATTTAATTTAAGTTTGCTCTTTTTATGTTAAATTATTTTTAATTATGCTTTATAAACTGTAATGAAGTTATTTTTTTTAACATTCAATTTCAAATTAAATCAAAATTTATTTCAAATTAAATGGAATGTTCGATTTTTGGCTAGCTCACCCAGTACATTTTTAATTCTTTAACGAAACAAATACAAATACGGCCTAATCGCTAGATGCGCGCGCGATACTTTTATAGAAATAGTAGGGAAATTATCCGGAGAAGGGACTATTCAGAGCCCAAATGTTTTACGAATTTCAAAATAAGATTCATTCTTTTCCTGCGAGTTGAAAAATTAAGTTGAGTTAACATTTTAGTCCGTCGTGAATTTTTCCGCCGTTAAGCAAAAAACCCGAGGTAAACATTGATAAGTTTTTCACCGTGAAAGTCCGTCGTCAATTTGAAGCCAAAAGAATCGTTTTATTTTACACGCGTTTTAATTATTTTGATTTATAACCACGAAAGACATCCGAATTTTAAAATCTTAATTGATTTACATTTTTGAGTTTTGTTATTAACTGCCGTGATTAGATATTTCGTTTTTTTTTAAAATTAATTTAATTATTTAAAATTGTTTTCGAATTAGATTTTGAGATTTTTTTTTAAAAACTAATTAAATTATTTAAATTATTTCCGCGTTGGATTTTGAGATTTAGTTTTTGGGAAAATTAAATTATTTTCAATTCCGTCCGCGTTTGGGTTTTCGAGATTTTGTTTTTGAATAATTAAATTTTTACTTTGTTGATCGAGTTAGATTATTGAAATTTTGATTTTGTTTTGGGAAATTAATTTAGGAATATTTTCAAGTTAACTGTTTTCGTTTCACTTTTAATTGTCGTGCCGTCCGGAAGCAAACGTTTGATTTTTAAATTTTCGTTTTGTAATATAATAAAAGCCGCTTAATATTTTCCTCTTAAAGAGCCGGAACGAGATTAGATACGACTTTACCAGGTTATTCCGAATTCGTATTCCTTTTCTAAATTATTTATATTCACTATAATTAATCAAAAACCGTATTTTGGATATATTCATTGAGGTCTAAGGTCTGACGGGACTTTTATTGATTTTCCTGGTTTGCTATCGTTAATCAATATTCGTCCTGTCTTAGGCTTGCGTCAACAGACATTAGCATTCCTGGTTAGCTATCGTTTGCTAATGAATGGTACGCTAAACGCCTAAAAAGGGTCTGACAACCTCAAGCGTGTTTTTGTTTTGTATTTGGACTTGCCGGGATTGGTATTGATTTTCCTGGTTTGCTATCGTTAATCAATATCAAGGGGTCCACTGTAAATTCACCCGTCGCGTTCCCGTTTAGAGGATTGTTGGAATTGATATTAATTCTCCTGGTTAGCTATCGTTTATTAATATCTTTTTCAAACTAGGCTTGCGTCAACAGGCATTAGCATTCCTGGTTAGCTATCGTTTGCTAATGAATGGTACGTTAAAAGCTTAGGACAAGACTCCGTTTCTGGCTAAAATTGCCGTTATTTTGTAGAAACCTGGTAAATTCGATCGTAAGTCTGTATTCCCGTTTGTCCCGGTCGATTGAGTAGATAAATCATTTAAATATATTTTTCCGGTTAATTTGAATTAATAAATTTAACGAATGCTTCCGCCGAATATTAGTATTTAATTAATTCAATAATCTTACTCGAGTTTTTCCTTATTTTGATATCTTTAACTTAGTCTGATTGAGTCAGTCCGATTATTACGCGAAGTAAATTCCGAATCGAGCATTTAATTTAATTTTTTTTTGTTCAGGGTTGAATAGGGTTGGGCTTTGAAATAAAAAAAAATTTTATTGTGTAACATAGCTAAAAACAATATAAGTGTCACGTTTATTTCCTGGTTTATATTCACCAACCTTACCTCTTTTCAGGGTTATTAAAGGTATATAATAAATTAAAAATAATTAAGTCTGAAGTCAACTAGACCCCTGGAGATACCGTATCTCCATCTGAAGCTACCTGTGTCCCTAAGACGCCGTTTCTAAGGGTTGTGGAGTAAACCACATTAAATAATCTGGCGCTCGAGCAATTTCCGTACTAGAGTGTCACTTGTAAGGCATATTTTTTTCTTTGTGGCAAGAAAAAGCCTTACAAAACCGTTGAAATAGAAGCCTTATGTCACAAGTTTTTTATTGTCTGTTGTTTGAAATCCCCTTCTCAGAACTGTTCAATCGCGTTTTTCTAGAAAACCGGTGAAATTATCTTGTTTAAACAAGAGTATCAATATTACGTAAAAATGATGTTTACGTCATATATTCAAAACCACTAAAAAGTTTCGTCAAAGAAAGATGCCACTTAATTTCATCATCAGGAATCATTCATGTGGCGCCCCCTATAACAAAATGTGAAATAATACATAAAATAATAGTCCTTGTGCTAATTTTGATAATAATTGATAAATATACTGGGACATTATTAGAAAAAAACGAAAAAAAATTCCAAATTTAACGCCCTGTATCTTTCCACAGTAATATTTTATTAAGGTATATTTGATCCTATCGCCATATTTTGGTCCCAATAACTTGTCCTTAGTCTATGTCTCAATAGTTATGAACCACCCTGTACACGGCCTATTAATAAAGCTCGACCTTGCACGTCAAAATTTGACCTCTTGACAAATAGATTGTTTCTTTAAAAATATATTCTTAAAAAAAATACAAATATCCAATAGTCTTAATACTGTTTTTTACGTGGAGTTTCCCAATATGGTTACCAAAAAAAGAAAAACCCTTAAAAAAATTGAACAAAATTTAAAAATATAAAAAATTATTAGTGGGAAAAGAGGGGAGTAGAGTGTGTGAAAATGTGAAGAATATTGTAAAATGTCCGTAATAATTACCTCAAATCCTAAAGTCGAGATCAAAATTGTTTTTTCATTCTTTTACCGGAAAACACGATTATTTTTTAGAATTATTAGATACTTTATTATTTTAGAATAATCGCTCATGGATAACTTACGTATCATCCCTTTGGAGAACTGATGAAAATCCAAATGTCTTTATTGGTTGGTTTGCAGGTGATTTCATCACCCAAAAATTCTTGGGCCACAAATTTAAGACCTGATAAAATTATACAGTAAGTAAAAAATTTTCATATCTAATGTTATAATTTAATTTTACCAGTTCGTTTAAAACAAATTTTAAAATAAAAGAATCACCTGATCTGGTGAATTTTCTAGTTTGGTATTGAAACGTACATACGTTGTTTTTTAGGTTAAAATGGCGCGCTAATCCACATTTTCGAGGTACTTATTCATATCAAACTCCTGCAGCTACAAAAGGAAAGAAGTCGACAAATGCCGAAGAAGATTTAGCTGCACCAATAAAAAATTCTGATGGAAGACCTTTTGTTCATTTTGCAGGAGAAGCAACGCACGCCTATTATTACTCGCTGTGGAAAGTGGTTTGAGAGAAGCAGGAATTATTAAAGATTATTATTCAAAAGATTAATTAAATTAGAGAAGGTTTATTTGAAAATACAAATTTTACCAGAAACTTTAAATTAATTTCAATTAAACGTTCGAATTGGTTCTGCAACCATTATTACACTTAGCAGAATGTTAGTTGCCTGTTTGAATGCAAGTTATCTATGATTTTTTACTACTTACACTTCGGTAACGTAATAAATTAACTCGAACAATAAAACAAGTAAAAAAATCGATTTTATATTTATTTATAAAAACTGTGTTTTATTAGAAATAGAAAACTATTTTTTTAATGTTGATTTTGAACCTTGTAATCTTTTTTTCTACTTAATTTACCATTCTGTGTCGATTTTCAACTTTCTTAGATTTTTATTGTAGATTTGATTCTAATTTTTCTCATAACAATTCACGTTTGTTTGCCAAAATTAACCAAATATTTTCATATATTAATTTTGTTCGTTAATCCTTTTCTTCTTATCCCAATGGCGGCTCCAAGGGGGTCAGTACGGGCAATTGCCCCCTCCCCCCCAAGTCCGACAATAAGAGGATATTTCTCATACCTTCGTAAACCAAATTTGAATTTTTTTGTAGATTCTAGGTCCATTTACATCCTAAAAAACTCACTTTTCCCCTCAAAAATGTAACATTTTTTTTCGGTAATTTTGGCATTGCCAAACGTTTCTTAGACAAAATTCATTCTGCGAAAACCAAATTTATGTTGTTTGAATTTTTTTTGTACATTGTAGGTCCATTTATATCCTAAAAAACTATCTATTTCCCCCAAAAATGGTCCAAACATTTTTTTCGGTAATTTTGACATTGGCAATCGTTTCTTATACAAAATTCATTCTCCGTAAACCAAATTTTAATTTTTTTGAATTTTTTTTGTAGATTCTAGGTCCATTTATATCCTAAAAAACACACTTTTCCCCTAAAAAATGGCCCAAACATTTTTTTCGGTAATTTTGATATTGCCAATCGTTTCTTAGACAAAATTCATTCTGCGAAACCAAATTTTAATTTTTTTGAATTTTTTTTTGTAGATTCTAGGTCCATTTATATCCTAAAAAACACACTTTTTCCCTAAAAAATGGCCCAAACATTTTTTTCGGTAATTTTGATATTGCCAATCGTTTCTTAGATAAAATTCATTCTGCGAAACCAAATTTTAATTTTTTTGAATTTTTTTTGTAGATTCTAGGTCCATTTATATCCTAAAAAACTCACTTTTCCCCTCAAAAATGTCCCAAACATTTTTTTTCGGTAATTTTGGCATTGCCAAACGTTTCTTAGACAAAATTCATTCTGCGAAAACCATTTTTTTTTTGTACATTCTAGGTCCATTTATATCCTAAAATACTAACTATTTCCCCCAAAAATGGTCCAAACATTCTTTTTCGGTAATTTTGGCATTGGCAATCGTTTCTTGTACAAAATTCTTTCTGCGTAAAGCAAATTTTAAATTTTTTTGAATTTTTTTTGTAGATTCTAGGTCCATTTATATCCTAAGAATTTCAATTTTTCGCTCAAAAATGGCCCAAACTTTTTTTTCGGTAATTTTGATATTGCCAATCGTTTCTTAGACAAAATTCATTCTGCGAAACCAAATTTTAATTTTTTTGAATTTTTTTGTACATTCTAGGTCCATTTATATCCTAAAAAACTATCTATTTCCCCCAAAAATGGTCCAAACATTTTTTTCGGTAATTTTGACATTGGCAATCGTTTCTTATACAAAATTCATTCTCCGTAAACCAAATTTTAATTTTTTTGAATTTTTTTGTACATTCTAGGTCCATTTATATCCTAAAAACACACTTTTTCCCTAAAAAATGGGCCAAACATTTTTTCTGTAATTTTAACATTGCCAATCTTTTCTTAGACAAAATTCATCCTGCGTAAACCAAATTTTAATTTTTTTGAATTTTTTTTATAGATTCTAGGTCCATTTATATCCTAAGAATCTCAATTTTTCGCTCAAAAATGGCCCAAACTTTGTTTTTGGTAATTTTGATATTGCCAATCGTTTCTTATACAAAATTCATTCTGCGAAACCAAATTTTAGTTTTTTTGAATTTTTTGTGTACGTTCTAGGTCCATTTACATCCGAAAAAACTCACTTTTCCCCTCAAAAATGTCCCAAACATTTTTTTTCGGTAATTTTGGCATTGCCAAACGTTTCTTAGACAAAATTCATTCTGCGAAAACCAATTTTTTTTTTTGTACATTCTAGGTCCATTTATATCCTAAAAAACTATCTATTTCCCCCAAAAATGGTCCAAACATTTTTTTCGGTAATTTTGACATTGGCAATCGTTTCTTATACAAAATTCATTCTCCGTAAACCAAATTTTAATTTTTTTGAATTTTTTTGTACATTCTAGGTCCATTTATATCCTAAAAACACACTTTTTCCCTAAAAAATGGGCCAAACATTTTTTCTGTAATTTTAACATTGCCAATCTTTTCTTAGACAAAATTCATCCTGCGTAAACCAAATTTTAATTTTTTTGAATTTTTTTTATAGATTCTAGGTCCATTTATATCCTAAGAATCTCAATTTTTCGCTCAAAAATGGCCCAAACTTTGTTTTTGGTAATTTTGATATTGCCAATCGTTTCTTATACAAAATTCATTCTGCGAAACCAAATTTTAGTTTTTTTGAATTTTTTGTGTACGTTCTAGGTCCATTTACATCCGAAAAAACTCACTTTTCCCCTCAAAAATGTCCCAAACATTTTTTTTCGGTAATTTTGGCATTGCCAAACGTTTCTTAGACAAAATTCATTCTGCGAAAACCAATTTTTTTTTTTGTACATTCTAGGTCCATTTATATCCTAAAATACTAACTATTTCCCCCAAAAATGGTCCAAACATTCTTTTTCGGTAATTTTGGCATTGGCAATCGTTTCTTGTACAAAATTCATTCTGCGTAAAGCAAATTTTAAATTTTTTTGAATTTTTTTTGTAGATTCTAGGTCCATTTATATCCTAAGAATTTCAATTTTTCGCTCAAAAATGGCCCAAACTTTTTTTTCGGTAATTTTGATATTGCCAATCGTTTCTTAGATAAAATTCATTCTGCGAAACCAAATTTTAATTTTTTTGAATTTTTTTTGTAGATTCTAGGTCCATTTATATCCTAAAAAACACACTTTTCCCCTAAAAAATGGCCCAAACATTTTTTTCGGTAATTTTGATATTGCCAATCGTTTCTTAGACAAAATTCATTCTGCGAAACCAAATTTTAATTTTTTTGAATTTTTTTTTGTAGATTCTAGGTCCATTTATATCCTAAAAAACACACTTTTTCCCTAAAAAATGGCCCAAACATTTTTTTCGGTAATTTTGATATTGCCAATCGTTTCTTAGATAAAATTCATTCTGCGAAACCAAATTTTAATTTTTTTGAATTTTTTTTGTAGATTCTAGGTCCATTTATATCCTAAAAAACACACTTTTCCCCTAAAAAATGGCCCAAACATTTTTTTCGGTAATTTTGATATTGCCAATCGTTTCTTAGACAAAATTCATTCTGCGAAACCAAATTTTAATTTTTTTGAATTTTTTTTTGTAGATTCTAGGTCCATTTATATCCTAAAAAACACACTTTTTCCCTAAAAAATGGCCCAAATATTTTTTTCGGTAATTTTGATATTGCCAATCGTTTCTTAGATAAAATTCATTCTGCGAAACCAAATTTTAATTTTTTTGAATTTTTTTTGTAGATTCTAGGTCCATTTATATCCTAAAAAACACACTTTTCCCCTAAAAAATGGCCCAAACATTTTTTTCGGTAATTTTGATATTGCCATTCGTTTCTTAGACAAAATTCATTCTGCGAAACCAAATTTTAATTTTTTTGAATTTTTTTTTGTAGATTCTAGGTCCATTTATATCCTAAAAAACACACTTTTTCCCTAAAAAATGGCCCAAACATTTTTTTCGGTAATTTTGATATTGCCAATCGTTTCTTAGATAAAATTCATTCTGCGAAACCAAATTTTAATTTTTTTGAATTTTTTTTGTAGATTCTAGGTCCATTTATATCCTAAAAAACACACTTTTCCCCTAAAAAATGGCCCAAACATTTTTTTCGGTAATTTTGATATTGCCAATCGTTTCTTAGACAAAATTCATTCTGCGAAACCAAATTTTAATTTTTTTGAATTTTTTTTGTAGATTCTAGGTCCATTTATATCCTAAAAAACACACTTTTTCCCTAAAAAATGGCCCAAACATTTTTTTCGGTAATTTTGATATTGCCAATCGTTTCTTAGACAAAATTCATTCTGCGTAAACCAAATTTTAATTTTTTTGAATTTTTGTTGTAGATTCTAGGTCCATTTACATCCTAAAAATCTCACTTTTTCGCTCAAAAATTTTTTTGATTTTTTTTTGTAGATTCTAGGTCCATTTATATCTTAAAAAACTATTTCCCCAAAAATGGTCCAAACATTTTTTTTTGGTAATTTTGACATTGACATGTGTAAAATTTTACACGTTATACAAAAGCTTTTCATTTCTTTATTGATACTACCCATCGTTTTTGCTACTTAGTTCATCTCCGTGTAAACAGGGCCGGTTTAAGGGATACGCGAAGGACGCGGGCGCCGCGGCCAGGGGGCGCCACAGCTTGAAAATCTTTTTTTTTAATGTAATGTAATAAAAAGTAGTCCAAAATAGCGTTTTAGGCTACTCACATTTTAAAAATTTTCGCAGACCCCCCCCGGTTTTATGCCCCCCAAGCTACGCCACTATTATGAGGTGAATTGTTCGCATCCACTAGAAAAATGTCTAGGACCGGCACCGCGTGTAAAGATACTGTCACAAATTCTAACTTATAATTTTCCAAATTCCATTTAATAACAATTTTCAATATTCAATATATAATTATTTAAAATTTCATATAAAAATCGTCTACAATATAATTGCAAGTACATTTACCTTTATTTCTATCATGAGAATTTTTTAATAAAACATATCATATTCTAATTAATTATAAACAATTTTCAGTTTTTATTTCATACTTTCATACTTCATTCTGCATAATATTAAATATGGTTAATTCAGCTGAACTAGCAATTTGCTAAAGCTACAAAAATCATGACGTTGAATCAACCTAAAATATTATGCATGTAAAGGTAACTGTACGAACAAATTGATTCATTCAGATTCTGAATTCAGGACTCTCCTGATATGCAAGTGCCAAGAGCTCCGCGCCTTTAAAAATAAAATAAAATAAAAAGAATTTGTGAAGTGCCCCAGCAGATAAATGTGGTAAGAATTAACTTTAATTATATATTTTCATTTTTTATTTTGAGAACTATAGAGTCCTTACTTTTGTAATAATCCATTTTTGCTTGTATTGGTTTTTGTTTGGTTGGACAAACAGACAAATTTTAAGTTTTCCATTTTTTTATATTTTGGCATAAAAAGTTTTTAGTTTTCTGAAATAAATCATTTTTCATTTGTTTTGTTTCCCTTGCAAATAATTTTGTGTAAATAAACGTATATAATTTTTTAAATCAGTGATTTTATTTCTGGTTCTAATCGGTAATTAAAATAAAGCGTTTTTCTTGACAAACCCTGAAGAAGTCCGAGCTACCCTGAATACAGCGTGGTGAGCTAGAGCTCGTCGTGGCGTCAGATAAAAATCTGAGCTACAAAACCCCAAAAAACGAACTGAACGTCACGACGTGACAATACAAATTTCAATTTGTGTTGTTGATTTAATCATTATTTTCCCCAAAATTTTACAATAATTTTTCACGCCGATTTTAACTTTTTATTTTATTGTCTAGAATTGTGAATTTTAACAAATGAGCTTTTACGTTAATTTGCTTGGGCTATAATTTCAAAAATAATTCTCTCTTGAGAAGTCAGGAATCATTAAAAGGCGACAATAGGACAATTAAAGAAACCTATTTGTAATTATGCAGCACATTTATAGGAATGTTAACGCTTTAAAGTTGAATAATAAGATGCAATTTATAATAATATAATTCATAAAAGAGACGAGTTAAGAATAACTATGAGTCGGTAAATGCTCGGTTTATATGTGTTATCAGAAACAATATTTATACAATATGCTTTTTCATATACCGACAGATCGTAAATAGAGAGTATTGATTATTTTGTTAGATATTCGAGATACTCATAGCAACTTACGAATTTTTGTGTTTCTTTTATTCCATTGTATTTAGATTTGAAAATAAGATATTTTAACGACTACATAAAATCATTCATAAATAAGTTCAACTTCCAAAGTGCAGTTTCACTCTCAACCCACAATTTTGACCAATCCAGTTTGGGCCTTAGTGCACTTTATCCATCTGCAAATTGTAGAAAGCTGCAATTGTTTAGAATAAACAATATTTAATGGACTTTTACCGTAAAAAGTGAGTACCTATTGTTTTGAAAAAAATTATAAACAAATTAACAAGAAAAATCTGAGAATATTAAAATTCGGCATATAAAGTGAGTTGGAAAAACAAGCGGATGTGTCGAAACCTCAAAAAAATTATTTGAGCGATATTAGTGGGGAGAGTTTTGATTTTGATTAAGTGGAAAAAACAAGTGGCTTTGTCAAAATTATTCGCGCGATTTTGGTGGGAAATATGAAATTGTTTTTTTTAAATTGGGAACAAATCTAAAAGAACAATCTGAAAAAAAATTGGCATATAGGGATTACCTGAGTAGAAAAAATGCAGTCAAACGAAAAAAAAAATGAGTTTTGGGAAAATAACTACAACAAATATATCAATATTTCAATCAAACGCACATTTTTCAATTTACTGGCATCGCACCGATCGGATTCAACCCCCCTAATAATAAGAACCCTGGATAAAATTTAAAAATTATTTTTTTTCAATAAATTGATTTACAAAATTATAAATCAAAGTTTTTTTTTCAAAATTTAATTTACAAAAATAATTACATGCTATAAATTCATAACGATTTTATAAATTTTAAGTAAGTACCTAAAAATGGTGTTAAAAATTTTTTTGTTAGATTATGTATTTCTCAAAAAGATATTTTTTCATTTTTGTTTTGCGATAATTGTGTCAGAGAGAGTAAACGACACAGACTTCCTCATACGTGCGGCAAAGATGACGCGCATTACAATATTATTATGATACTGTAAGGAGTTATAAGGGATTTATGAGATTGGGAATAATAATTTTTTTACATTTCGTTTCGTCTTTTTTTCAAGTATTAATCATCTTTTATACGTTAGTTAATAAAATAATATCTGGTCACCGAGCTTCGCTCTTAATATTCAAATCTACATTTTTAAGCAGCCCAATGAGTATATAATTTAAGTATATTTATAACATGACAAATTATTAATTAATTCGCGAAAATCACGGAGTGGGCGACATCTACTTGAACTACTGATAGGGAGATAAATAAAAAGTTGATTGGCGATTGGCTTGAAAATTAAAAAAGCTGTCAGTGTTAATTTTCAATTGGCTGCAGATGTTGTTGACGTTTATCAACTGCTTGTCACAGAGGTTAGTTAAATGCATTAAAGTTGCCTAGTTTCTGGGGATTTCACCCTTTTAGGGCAACTTCTACTGACGCTTGATCTTCGCGAATTGTCACGGTGGACAGGCCCCGTTTCCGGGACGTGCAACAGCAGCGTGTAGGGCACACGTCCCGTCAACAGAAGATCGCTCAGCTCACTCTATTTATCACTATATAAGAAAAACTCTATGTTCAATTGATTTTATTATTTTTTGATCTGCAGTGAAGGAAAATTATAGGTCTGATATTCATACTTGGGTAAAAACCTCCACAAATACCTGTGACCAGACTCTCGAGGTGTGGCAGATATTGATATCATATTTTTTCAAAAATTCTTTCTCTCTCTCTCTCTCTCTGATCATGAAAACTTAAATATTAAAACTGTCCGCATAATAAAATAGTAGCCGTAAGGGGTAGTCTCACATTATCGGGGAAGGGAAGACAGGTGTCCATTTTAACAGTGTTACTCAATGTTCCTATAAATATTTACCTAAACCCATGATTTCTGAAATTGAATTGGCAACGTTGTATTTTCAACTTTGAATTAATAAGATGACTGTCATTTGACAAGCAAATTATTTATGTCCGTCAAATGAACCTTTCCTTTTTTATATAAAGCGACAAATTTAAAATTGAATTCTTTCTGATTAAAACGCCAGAAATTAAATAAAGTCAAACCTTTTTACTACTATACTATACAGAAGAAAGGAGTGCAGTATTTAATTTGCAGAACGTAGTACAGGTTCAAGAGGTAGAAATTTTATTTTTACCTCATCCTTCAATGCTTATTTGTAGTTAAAATTTAAATTTTAATACATCTGATCGGCCTAATATAGTTTTTGTCTAGATTCTTGTTTCCATGGTTTTTACTGTAATAAATTTGTTCTTTTGACAGATAAGTCAGACTTTATTTATTCATAGCCGTATCGTATGTATTTTAATTGATTCAGAATTTTGTATTAATATATATTTCAAAATGGCTTCATTCTAAAAATATTATCAGTCCTCCTAAATCCTGGAAGGCAGAATTATTAGTAATAGCAAGGCAACATAAAAACAAATTCAAAAAATATATTATGGATGAGATGGCCAGAGAAAAAGGAATTAAAATTCTCAGATTTCCTCCGAACCACGCAGAGTTAAATTCCATTGAACTGATCTGGTCTCAATTATTAAAAGGTTATGTTTCTCAAAACAATAAAACATTTAAATTTCCTGATGTGCGAAATTTGTTTTTGAAGGCAGTTTCAAATGTAAATAGAGAACATTGGGGAAAATGCATTGATCATGTTTAAAAATGTGGAAAATTCATTTAGGAAAGTGGATATATCAATGGATAATTTAATAGAACCGATAATAATAAACATCAGAAAAGACAATTATAGTGATGCCAGTAGATTTAGTGAAGACAGTGACTTTTAAAGATAGTTCTTGAACTAACTTTTTTTTTAATCTTTGAGTTTAGGTAAGTACTGAAGCGTTACTTTTAATGCCAAGAGATTAAAAACAGTTTAATCCCAACATATAATCCTCCTTGTTATTTATTGGTTAAATTTAATTGATTCAATGTTAAAGTGTCAGATGCATAAAGTTTATTTTTATTTTTTGTAAATAATGTAACTTCAAAATTTAATCTACGAAGTGCGTATATATATTTGATATGCTGTCACCTTATTTATATTATAGAAACTTATTTTGCAAAGTACGCCTATGGAATGTGACGTTATATCCCCACTTTGACTGTACTCATCTATCCTTTATAGTATATATTACTATAGAAACAAATTATTATTATGTGCCGTTGCTAGGAAATAAAACTAAAAGCTTAACTTTTCTTGTAAATATCTCGGAAGATCGAATTTTCACAGACATGAGACCTACATTTTCTGTCGATTTAGATAGGAATTAGTCTACCCTGAAAGTTTCATTGAATTCTGACGAGTGGATTTCGAGATCCTCTGGACAGGAAAGGTTTTTAAAAAATTTATAACGTTAAAGCTGAGGAACGGCTTTGCTAGGCCGGAAGAATATCATATCCCTGAAATGACGTAGATTCAAGATTATTATTCCCTTCAATACTCTATAATAACTGGGCCATTGTCTCCTTTCATAATAAAACTTTTCGAAACTAATTTTCAAATACGACGAGCAAAACTTATTCATAAAGAAGTAATAATTAAAATTCATATTTTTCTGGACAATTTCTAAACTTCTCATATAGTTAAAAGCATGTGTGAATCCTTTATCTATAAAATAAAAAAAAAATCAAGCAAATAAGTACAACGATGTCCAAAAAACACTGTATTTCTAAACCCTTAATAAAATGACATTTCCGTGTACCCGCGGAGCTGAGCCTTAATCTAAAAAAAGTGGTTTTAATATCTATAAAGAAAAGCATTTACTAATAATTTAATATTCCACAGAAATTATAATTCTTTTCTCTCTCTTTCCACTGGATTAAAACCACTTAGTTGTTAAAAAAGTTTTTTTATTGACGTTTCGGCTTTCCAGATCGAAAGCCGTTATCAAAATGACATAAAATAAATAAATTTACTAGAAACAGAACACTTGATAATCTTGCAAAAATATGACATCAACATAGTATACATAGAATAAGATTTTGAGATTGAAGATGTCAAAATCTGTTTCAATGATATTTTTGTGACGTTTCTGGGAACGAATTTTGAAAGGATAGCGCATTTGCATATTATAAGAGAATTTATACTTCGTCATAAATGAAGTTTTCTTATTAATATTATCATAAGAAAAAACCAGATAAAAACTTATGATACTATCCCGATATAGAGGGTATCCTTTTTGCAATTAACTCTTTTTGTAAAATAGGTATCCAAATTTTTGAAATATCAAAATTTTTTAGAATTTTAGAAAATGTATATAAAAAATTTGCTAAATGTAAAAATTCTTTATGTTTCATGATGAAATGCCGAGAAAACAAGATCATTCCAAAAGGCCTAAGACTTAAAACTCCAATAAAGAACAACAAGATACGGAGAATTTTAAATAGAGCAGAGCACGCCATAGTAAGAGAGAGGATTCAGTTCCATAGGTTTAATAAATTTAATTTAGAAAAAGATATCGAGGATATTAAATCATATTTGTATAATTAGGTATCCAGATTTGATTTCCATAAAATAATCCATTGTGTTTTAAATAGTTATGAGAAAGAATTCAATTGTACCAAAAATAGACAATTAAGAAAATTTAATAATCTAATTGAAGAAAAAAGTTTTTACAACCTTAGAAATTCAGAACAAAATTTAAATACGGTAATAAATATTTCAAGTAGAGATCTTAATCACACAGAAAATTTATTATTGGCCAAAGGTTTAAATTATTCGGTAACTCCAAAATAT
This sequence comes from Crepidodera aurea, assembly GCA_949320105.2. NCBI lineage: Eukaryota > Metazoa > Arthropoda > Insecta > Coleoptera > Chrysomelidae > Crepidodera > Crepidodera aurea. The sequence goes on from OX439474.1 coordinate 382,127, forward strand.
GTACCAAAATTTGATATTATTAGTTCTATAGAAAACGCTTCTCAAAATTTACCAACTGACTTAAGCAACGAATACAAGGTACATTGCAAAATTGAATTAGAAAAATCTTACAAAATTAATCAAAATTTAACCTCCGCAGAATTTAAATCAATTAAAAATTTAAAAAATGACAATACAATTAAGATTTTACCGGCAGATAAAGGTAACGCGACGGTTGTCATGAACAAAACAGATTATGATAACAAAATTAACGAAATTATTGAAAACGGTAGCTATTCAAAATTAAATAAAGATCCAACTACTAGTATTGAAAACAAAATTTACAAAACTTTATATAAAAATAAAAAATTCCTAAGTGATAAAGAACGAAGATCTCTTACTTCTCATTATAGTAAACGTCCACATTTTTATGGTTTACCCAAAATTCATAAACAACAAATACCATTAAGACCAATAATAAGTTCTATAAATTCACCTTGTCAAAATTTAGCAAGATTTCTACTTAAAATAATAGATCCGTTATCAGGAAATACTAATTCCTTTATCAAAAATTCAAAACATTTTTTAGAAAAATTATCAAAAATCAAAATTACAAATTCAGATATAATGGTTAGTTTTGATGTAGTCAGTTTATTTCCAAATGTTCCTGTCAATAAAACTCTTAATCTTGTGAGAAAAAAGTTGACAAGTGATAATACATTAATAAATAGAACTAAATTAAGCGTCTCAGCAATTCTAGAATTATTGGAACTATGTATTAAAACTACATATTTTCAATTAAATAGTGATTTTTATCAGCAAAATTTTGGCATGGCAATGGGTTCTCCTTTATCACCAAAATTGTGTGATATTTTCATGGAGAATTTTGAAATGGAAATTGTAAACAAACAAAATTTAAGACCTTCTGTCTGGTTTAGATATGTAGATGATATCTTTGCAATTTGGCAACACGATAGGGAAAATATTGATACATTTTTATATACTATTAATAATTCGGAACCTACTATTAAATTTACAATTGAAATTGAAAATAATAAAAAATTACCGTTTCTTGATGTACTAATACACAATAACAACAATTGTTTTGATACATCAGTTTTTAGAAAAGAAACACATACAAATAGATATCTAAATTTTAATTCAAACCACTCAATTTCTGTTAAACGAGGTATTGTCAAATCTCTTTCCGATAGAGCAAAAACAATTTGTTCAAATGACAATATCTTAAATAATGAATTATCACTTGTTAAATCTGTCTTGATTAAGAACAACTACCCAAGTAAATTTATAAATCGTGAACTTTACCGAGACATCAAAACTAAAGATCAAAATTTAAACCCCCCAATAATTCTTTCAAATATAGTAAAAATCCCTTATATTCCAAAATTATCCGAAAAAATTAGAAGGATTGGCAATAAATTTAATTTAAAAACAGTTTTTCAAACTAATAATACATTAAAATCTTTAATAGTAAATACAAAACCTTTTAATGAAATTCAAAACACAAAAAATTGTATTTACAAAATTTTATATAGGAGAAACATCTAGACCTTTTCATATTAGACTTAATGAACACCAATCGTACATTAAAAATAAACAATTCGAAAAATCCAAAATATGTGAACATGCATGGGATTTTGGTCATAAAATACAATGGAATTCTTCAACTAGATTATTAAAAGAACCGAATAATTATAACCGCAAAGTTAAAGAAGCAGCATTGATATGCTTAAATAATAACGAATGTGTTTCTAATTGTTCGGTTGATATTTCAAAAATTTGGATACCAATTTTACAAAAAGAGTTAATTGCAAAAAGGATACCCTCTATATCGGGATAGTATCATAAGTTTTTATCTGGTTTTTTCTTATGATAATATTAATAAGAAAACTTCATTTATGACGAAGTATAAATTCTCTTATAATATGCAAATGCGCTATCCTTTCAAAAATTCGTTCCCAGAAACGTCACAAAAATATGATTGAAACAGATTTTGACATCTTCAATCTCAAAATCTTATTCTATGTATACTATGTTGATGTCATATTTTTGCAAGATTATCAAGTGTTCTGTTTCTAGTAAATTTATTTATTTTATGTCATTTTGATAACGGCTTTCGATCTGGAAAGCCGAAACGTCAATAAAAAAACTTTTTTAACAACTAAGTGGTTTTAATCCAGTGGAAAGAGAGAGAAATTAAAATACAAACCACTATGAGCTTCCGAAATGAATTATAATTCTTCACCCATCTGTCTACCCCTTGTAAACATTTAAATAAGTGAAAGTATTTTATCTTTACCGAACTTTGAGTAATCTCAATAATAATCCATAGGGGCGCCACATCCTGGCCGGTAAAAATGGACTTGTAAGGGTTTTGAAATACAGAGTTTTCTCAGCAACGGTATATTTTTTTTTGAAATTTTCTTTACGAGCTTATAGGAAAAGGTTGTCTCGATGCTTATAACTATATTTAAATATGTGATAAGGCCTACTATAATTTTTATACCCACTCGAATATTGTCAATGTTTGACCAAAAAATTCATATTATTCTGGACAATTTCTGAACTTTTCATATACTTATAAGCATGTATCTATAAAAAAAAATCAAGCAAAAAAGTACAACGCTGTCCAAAAAAACACTATTTCTAAACTCTTACAACGCCATTTTCGCGTACCCGCGGAGCAGAGCCTTAAGAGGTTAAAATAAGTAAAAAGTTTATAAAATAGCTTTTTGAAAGGTTATTTTCATGGAATATTTCCAAGGGCGGATTTATGGGGGGGGGGGGGGTAAAACTTACCAAGTAGTCCAAGAAAGCTAGTAAATTTTTTTTGTAATATCGAGCAGAAACTAGTAACTGATCAGATCGACTTTTTTTTTTTTGCAAATTGCTAGTAAAGGTGTCCAGAAATAGAAAACTTTCGTTAGTTGCGTTTGAGTGGTGGCAGGTGGGGGTGTGAAAAAAAAGAAAAAAAAATTCGTAATTGATAAATTACCTTTTTTAATGAATTAATGTTCCCTCCCGAGTTATAGTGCGCAGAAAAATACGATATTCACCACAATATTCGTACATTTCTAAAAAAAATGTATTTTTTGCCCGTAACTTTTTTTGGCTGATAATATTAAATAATGTAGAATAATCCATTTTAAAGCTTAGGATATCGCCGAAATATCATGTTATGACAAACTTTTTCATTGGAATGACCGTTTTTTCAATATTTGACCCGATAAACGCAAAGATAAAAAAATGGTAATTATTCGGAAGAACATTTGCTCAAAGCCTTGTTGCATAAATTACCAATATCTGGTCACCGAGCTTCGCTCTTAATATCCAAATCTACATTTTTAAGCAGCCCAATGAGTATATAATTTAAGTATATTTATAACATGACAAATTATTAATTAATTCGCGAAAATCACGGAGTGGGCGACATCTACTTGAACTACTGATAGGGAGATAAATAAAAAGTTGATTGGCGATTGGCTTGAAAGTAGGCGGGAAAATTAAAAAAGCTGTCAGTGTTAATTTTCAATTGGCTGCAGATGTTGTTGACGTTTATCAACTGCTTGTCACAGAGGTTAGTTAAATGCATTAAAGTTGCCTAGTTTCTGGGGATTTCACCCTTTTAGGGCAACTTCTACTGACGCTTGATCTTCGCGAATTGTCACGGTGGACAGGCCCCGTTTCCGGGACGTGCAACAGCAGCGTGTAGGGCACACGTCCCGTCAACAGAAGATCGCTCAGCTCACTCTATTTATCACTATATAAGAAAAACTCTATGTTCAATTGATTTTATTATTTTTTGATCTGCAGTGAAGGAAAATTATAGGTCTGATATTCATACTTGGGTAAAAACCTCCACAAAAACCTGTGACCAGACTCTCGAGGTGTGGCAGATATTGATATCATATTTTTTCAAAAATTCTTTCTCTTTCTCTCTCTCTCTCTCTCTCTGATCATGAAAACTTAAATATTAAAACTGTCCGCATAATAAAATAGTAGCCGTAAGGGGTAGTCTCACATTATCGGGGAAGGGAAGACAGGTGTCCATTTTAACAGTGTTACTCAATGTTCCTATAAATATTTACCTAAACCCATGATTTCTGAAATTGAATTGGCAACGTTGTATTTTCAACTTTGAATTAATAAGATGGCTGTCATTTGACAAGCAAATTATTTATGTCCGTCAAATGAACCTTTCCTTTTTTATATAAAGCGACAAATTTAAAATTGAATTCTTTCTGATTAAAACGCCAGAAATTAAATAAAGTCAAACCTTTTTACTACTATACTATACAGAAGAAAGGAGTGCAGTATTTAATTTGCAGAACGTAGTACAGGTTCAAGAGGTAGACATTTTATTTTTACCTCATCCTTCAATGCTTATTTGTAGTTAAAATTTAAATTTTAATACATCTGATCGGCCTAATATAGTTTTTGTCTAGATTCTTGTTTCCATGGTTTTTACTGTAATAAATTTGTTCTTTTGACAGATAAGTCAGACTTTATTTATTCATAGCCGTATCGTATGTATTTTAATTGATTCAGAATTTTGTATTAATATATATTTCAAAATGGCCTCATTCTAAAAATATTATCAGTCCTCCTAAATCCTTGAAGGCAGAATTATTAGTAATAGCAAGGCAACATAAAAACAAATTCAAAAAATATATTATGGATGAGATGGCCAGAGAAAAAGGAATTAAAATTCTCAGATTTCCTCCGAACCACGCAGAGTTAAATTCCATTGAACTGATCTGGTCTCAATTATTAAAAGGTTATGTTTCTCAAAACAATAAAACATTTAAATTTCCTGATGTGCGAAATTTGTTTTTGAAGGCAGTTTCAGATGTAAATAGAGAACATTGGGGAAAATGCATTGATCATGTTTAAAAATGTGGAAAAGTGGATATATCAATGGATAATTTAATAGAACCGATAATAATAAACATCAGAAAAGACAATTATAGTGATGCCAGTAGTTTTAGTGAAGACAGTGACTTTTAAAGATAGTTCTTGAACTAACTTTTTTTTTAATCTTTGAGTTTAGGTAAGTACTGAAGCGTTACTTTTAATGCCAAGAGATTTAATTTAATCCCAACATATAATCCTCCTTGTTATTTATTGGTTAAATTTAATTCGTTCAATGTTAAAGTGTCGGATGCATAAAGTTTATTTTTATTTTTTGTAAATAATATAACTTCAAAATTTAATCTACGAAGTGCGTATATATATTTGATATGCTGTCACCTTATTTATATTATAGAAACTTATTTTGCAAAGTACGCCTATGGAATGTGACGTTATATCCCCACTTTGACTGTACTCATCTATCCTTTATAGTATATATTACTATAGAAACAAATTATTATTATGTGCCGTTGCTAGGAAATAAAACTAAAAGCTTAACTTTTCTTGTAAATATCTCGGAAGATCGAATTTTCACAGACATGGGACCTACATTTTTCGCCGATTTAGATAGGAATTAGTCTACCCTGAAAGTTTCATTGAATTCTGACGAGTGGATTTCGAGATCCTCTGGACACACATACACACACACACACACACACATACACATACAAACCTTGCTCGTTTAATAGTATTTGATAAATCACCGTAGATTATTTTTATTGCTATTCAGTCGTCTGGTAATAAAACATTGTTAGTTAAGCAGCATTTTAATAATGGAAAATGAATGGGCTTTTTAGGAGACATCTAAAACTTTAATAAAAAATGTTCTAAAACTAGTTTCTTTCGTTAAAGTTATCTGGATTACGAGAAAAAGAATTAATAAGGTTCAAATAGCAAAAGGAAAATATTATGATACAACGAACGAAATTTTCTCACAATGAAAGATGAATGGTTTATTTTCAGAGTCGTAGCTACTAACAGTTTCTGAACAATAATAGAACGTTCTCATAATAAATTCAGTGAACTTATATTTTCCGCTATAACATTTTATTACATACCCGAAAGCTACTTTTAAAATATTATTGCATTTAAGGCATGTCTTGAACAAGTAATTTTAAAGTGATATTGGTAAAAAGAAAATTGCTCAAAAATACTCAAAAATGAAATGGGGAGTGGTTGGCTCAGCGGTAGAGTACCAAGAGTTGTTGATTTTTAATTAATTAAAAATTTAATAACTGATTTTCATATACTAGATCTCATTCCCCCACTTGATGATGCGCTGTTGGGTTCTAAATAAAAATAATGGGAAAAGTAAATAGTTGGAGGGAAAATTTACTGAAAATTATAAGTGATTTAAAAAAAATCAATTGGACAAATTAAAAGTTCCGGAAGGGGGATGGGGGTAGCTAAATATAAAATTTGAGGGTTGGATATTGGTTTTTTACTATTTGTGGCTGAAATATGCATACTATCGAAAAAGGTTTGGAGTAAAAGTTGTAGATAATTAAAAAATGCAAAACTTTTGTATTAATCATTTTTCAACATAACCTCAAAATTATTGAGAAAAACGTTAAAAACTGTATTTTTATTTTTATTATTATTTTAATAAGCTGTAATTATTCGTGAGAAGTGTACAGGGTGTCCCAAATTGGTGTGTTTTGCAGGGTATCTCGTAAACTAGAAGAGATAGAAGAAAAGCAATTAAGATGTTATGACTTCTTTTTTTGTTAAAGTAACGATATCCTAATTAAATCTTTAGTAACTCCCTGCAGTTGGAAGATACAGGGCGATTATTGAAAACTGTCGAAAACTACAAGGTACTATAACTTCTTAATTAAGAAAAATATAAAAAAACGTTATAAAAACTTTTGATAGATATAATATTAAAGAGTTCAGTATATTTTGATTGATTTTAATTTTTTTTTCAAAAATCAATAATTTTTACGGTATTCACCAAAAATTGAAAATGTCATAAAAAAACAAAAATTTAGCTCAACTTTAACAGACCAAAACTTAAAAAATAATTATCCATAGGGCTAAAATTTACTAATTGTAAAAATTGTAAAAACATATGTTACGACTTTCTGCAAAAGGATTTTTTTGTCAAATACCACAGTCACGATAGCGATAAAAAAATAGCGTAAAAAAATTGAAAAAAATTTATTTTGTCCATAAGTTTTTTTCTGCTTATGTTAAACGGTTCTGGATGGTCTTAAAATGTTCCCAATGTTGTTCTCTCATTAAGATGTTTTTTCAAATTTTGTACCACATAAATATGAAACAAAAATATATGTACCACCATAAAAGCATTTCGCCGTTAAAAATCAATGTGTCGCGAAATTGTTCGAAGTTTTTGAAAAAGTCGTCATTTCAATATTAAAGCTAGAGCCGTTAAAGTCAAAAACTTGAAGAAAAATATATGTTTCTGAAAACAAAATGTTAAATGTTAAGTTGTACCACTAAAACATTGTAATGTACCACCAGTGGTACATGTACCACAGTTTGAGAACGCCTGCGCTAAAACGATCCAGTTTCTTAAAACACCCATTTTTCAATTGCCAGATCTTCCTTCGTATTAATCGTAGAAAAATAAAAAAAAAAGCTCAAGGCCATAAAATTAGTTCATATAAATTTTTACGTAATAATATCAGATTTTCGGTTATATTTAAAAAACTAGAAATGTACGATTTTTATGGTGAAAATCGTAATTTTTACGCCCTATAACTCGGGATGGGTTTATTCTCATGAAAAATTGTATTTAACATTAATTCATTAACAAATAATAATTTATCGATTGCGCAAGTTTATTTTCTTTTTTTCCCTCACTTTTTGATGAAAAAAACGCCACTATCGAAAGTTTTCTTCTTCTGAACTAAACACCTTTCCTATTACAAAAATGACAACTGGTATTCCCTTAAATTAAACATAGAAAACGATCTCAGTAAACTTAAAGACTGGTTTGACAGCAGATTACTTTCAATTAACTTAGATAAAACTGTATACGTACCATTTAGCAGCCTTGAAACATCTTTACCAGATTACATCCTCAATATCCAAAAAAATTTCTCCATAAAACCTGCAAAAAAAATCAAATATTTAGGAATATATATAGACAGTCACCTTAGGTGGAACTCTCATATGGAGTATCTAACAAAAAAACTCCGCAGCATTTTATTTAGATTCAAACAAATTAGACAATTTGTAAACTACAAACAGCAACAAATTTTGTATCATAGTTTGGTCGAGTCACACCTCAACTATGGCATTATTGGTTGGGGAGGGGTATCAAGAACTTACCTACAAGCAGTTGAAGTCTCCCAAAAACGATTTCTAAGATTAATGCTTAACAAACCTGCAAGATACTCCAGCCATCGGCTGTACTCTGAAACAGAAATATTAGATATTAGGCAATTATATAGTATTCAATTGGGATGCCAACAATATAAAAATAAAAATGAACTTACCACCTTAAACCATCCGTACGCAACAAGAACAAAACATCTACATTGCATACCACTAGTCTCTAAAACGATTGGACAAAGAAACTACTCGTACTTAGCTCCAAACTTATTTAATTACTTGCCAGAAAAAGTAAAAGATGAAACTACCTTAAAACGGTTTAAAAAGAAATTAATAATATTTTTAAAACAAAGTAAACGACCGATATACACGAAATTATAGATGGTTAAACACATTAAAAAAGGGGCCATGTTTTTCTACTTTAAGTCTCTTGTTACTACATAAGTTAAAAAAAAAAAAAAAAAAAAAAAAAAAAAAAAAAAAAAAAAAAATTCTTTAAATTTTTTTAATTACAGTTTTAAATTATATATTACAATTTTGTAACCACAAACAAGTATTTATTATACTTCAGTGGTGATGTTTATGTTTATTTAATCATGGTCGATATATATTCTAAACAATTATATTGTATTGTATTATGTAGATTATGGAATGAATAAACATTATTATTATTATTATTATTATTAATTTGCAATAAATTTCAAGTCGATCTGTTAAAAAAAAAACTTTATTAATACTAAATTATAATCACAAGGAGACTAGGAAAGTACTTAGAAATGGTTAAAACAAAAAAAAAACACTTTTAAACTGCTACCAGAGCTGGGTAAAGCACTTTTGGAAAGTGCTTCAATTACCAAGCACAAAGCACTTCAATCGAGTGCTTTAGAGTTGAACGGACCAAATACTTTTTATTTTAAAAGTGCTTTTGCTGTCAAGCACCAAGCATCAAATACTCAAAGTATTTGAAGCCCTTGAAACGTTAAAAATATTTGATAAAGCTCCAAGCTTAAAGCACTTTGAAAGTGCTTAAAGCCCTTTAAGAGTGCTTGAAGCCTTTTAAATGAGCTTTAAAAGTCGTTTTAAAAAAATAGAAGAACTAATTTTAAGAAAACTAGTGATAGTAAAGCTATTTTTTTATTAATAGAATAGGAATACAAAACAAGTAGGTAATTGTGGTCGCAGACCACACATGAATACTGTTACACAATAGACGCAATACTACTAGCCCACTCGAGTTAGATCAAAAAAGGGGCTAACCCGGACAAAATTGAAAACGGCAATTTTTCTTCGGGAATCGTTAGGGGGGGTCACTGGCAGTCTAAATTTCGATTTGTGTATGTTCAAGTCCATTGCGTCAGCCGCCATATTGAATTTAAGGGTGCATATTTATTTATTCAATAACTCGTTCATTTGCAATTTTACATGAAAAATGGTAATGACCAAAGTTGTCTGGAATTAAATTTCCTACAATTTTGGTCGTTATCACTTTTTCGCAAGGATCGATATTTTTCGACTAAGAGCCGAAAGAGGGGGTGAAATTTGAGAAAGAGATAAATTAAGAGAGAAAGATAGAATAAATTGATGAAAATGAAGAAACAAAACCAAAAAATAAAAATTCAAAGATAGAAACCAAAAATGAAAAAACCAAAAATGAAAAATGAAAAACGAAAAACGAAAAAAAAAAAAAAAATAGAAAAATGAAAAGCGAAAAATGGAAAACGAACAATGAAAAATGAAAAATGAAAAATGAAAAATGAAAAACGAATAATGAAAAACCAAAAACGAAAAATGAAAAATGAAAAATGAAAAATGAAAAATGAAAAATGAAAAACGAAAAATGAAAAACCAAAAACCAAAAATGAAAAATGAAAAACCAAAAACCAAAAATGAAAAATGAAAAACGTAAAATGAGAAACGAAAAATGGAAAATGAAAATCGAAAAATGAAAAACGAAAAACGAAAAATGAAAAAATAAAAATGAGACATGAAAAATGAAAAACGAAAAATGGAAAACGAATAATGGAAAGCGAAAAATGAAAAACGAAGAACGACAAAAGTAAAACGACCATGGATTTTTGTTCTATGGCCTAGTAGAAAAAAAAAAGTCTATGTGGGTCCGCATCAGCCCCATCAGCCTTGCTCCGTCGGCATAGTAGAATTTATTTTTTTTTTTTCGTTTTTCATTTTTCATTTTTGGTTTCTATCTTTGAATTTTTATTTTTTGGTTTTGTTTCTTCATTTTCATCAATTTATTCTATCTTTCTCTCTTAATTTATCTCTTTCTCAAATTTCACCCCCTCTTTCGGCTCTTAGTTGAAAAATATCGATCCTTGCGAAAAAGTGATAACGACCAAAATTGTAGGAAATTTAATTCCAGACAACTTTGGTCATTACCATTTTTCATGTAAAATTGCAAATGAACGAGTTATTGAATAAATAAATATGCACCCTTAAATTCAATATGGCGGCTGACGCAATGGACTTGAACATACACAAATCGAAATTTAGACTGCCAGTGACCCCCCCTAACGATTCCCGAAGAAAAATTGCCGTTTTCAATTTTGTCCGGGTCAAATTCTAACTCGATTGGGCTATACTGTTATCGAGTTAGAATCGCAGACGTAGATTTTTTTCCAAATGTTCAAGCTGAGACTTGTCTAAGAAAATAATTCGAGAACTTTTAAAGGTGCTTTAATTTCTGAAAAGGTTTGATTTCAATTACTTCAAATGTAATTGAAGCACTTTGAAAGTAATTGAAGCACTTAAAAGTAATTCAAGCACTTCCAGAATTCCCCGAAATGCTTAAAAGCCACAAGCATTTGTACAAAATGCTTTAATTACAAAGCACCAAATACTCTTTTCCAGAACTAATTGAAGCACAGGGCTTGAAGCACCGAATGTGCTTCAAGCACTTTCCAAACGTGCTTTACCCAGCTCTGACTGCTACTATTAAAAGTCTAGTAAAATAAGGAAGCTGCATACATTTTTTTTATCGCGTTTCTTTATGATGTAAAACAGTTTTGTGTGTATTATGTTTTATAAATTTTTTTATAAATTACAATCATGGGTGGGTAATTACCCCCTGTACCCCCCCGTAAATCCGCCCTTGAATATTTCTGGTTCTTCCCTATCAAAAATTACATAATATCAACAGTACTGCATTGACCGCACTAACACGCAAATCATTTTCATCGTAATCTAAAATTAAAATACCTCCTCAGCCCAAGTCCAACAACGATCCCATGTTATTGGTTAGTTCTCACAAACTTGTGCAGAATGATGGTGTAAATTCAGTGATTTTTTTCTTCGACCATTCCACGCTACGATATTTTCGGCAAGTTATCGTAGGTTAAGTGACTTAAAGGGGGAAACTACTATGGTGAGGGAAGTCGATGCGAGAAGTTTCTGTAAATATCTGCCAAAAAGAAGATGAGTAAGTATGTAAAAATAAAATTTGTATTTTTGTTGTGTATTGTGTACCTAAAGATTATAATTAAAAACGTTTATATGTTGACCGTCACTTTTCCGCTATAAATGAGCCAATTCTAGGCGTACTGCAATCAGAAAGATACTTCGAATGCAAGATAAAATCATTAAAACATTTTTAAGGTACTTTTAAATCGTTATTAATCCCAGCCCTATTTGTTGAAGCCCAATTGCCTTTGCTATACTTACTCAAACACTATTTGTCAAAAAAAAAATGAAAAGTTGTATATTTAAGGGTTAAATAAAAAATTTGCACTCTTTTTTAAAATGCAACGTTTGCATATGTGTCTTAGAAATAAAGTTTTCTAATAAATCGAATGATTATTCTCCCAATATTGTATTTTCTTAAGTTATGGTTGATTTTCTTTTAGACATTCCTTTTTCCCTATTTCCTTAAAAATATATCAATTCTTGTAACAAATAATTTTAATATTCTCTTGCTTTAAATCTTTGACCCGGTCCTGTTTTCAATACCAATTAAGAATTGAGACTTGTGTAATAAAACTAATTGTTATTGTACGTTATTTATTTTAGCGACAACATTTTTATGAAGATGGCTAACATTTTTATTAGTTTCCGACACACAACATTCAAGTATCGTTGGAATAAAAATTTAATTTATTGTTAAATTTAATCATTTCGTATTCTTTTCTACGACTGGCTTGAAACAGTCGTTTTTTTCATTAAAATATGTAGGCATTGTTGACGTTGTCAAAAATAACCGCTGCTATACTGTTTTTACTCTCATTTTAAAACACCAATAATGCGACAGGAAAAACGCCGGAAGTTTTCGAATTGTTGCGAAATGAAAAGTATGGGTAGTAGCCAACATAAAAATTTCTGAATATTAATTGAGAAAAAAATTAACCAATATATTTATTAGTCAATTTTTAGTCAGTTATCGCTTTTTATTCCGAAGCTAACTAGATGTGGCTGATTATTATTTTTTTTTGATTAAAATATTTATAAGTATTTAAAAAAATTGATTTTGTTTGTTTTGATTTTCTGGCTGGTCAATACATTATAGAATTATTTGAAGAGTGTGATTTGACGAACTAAATTAAAAAATACATCCATTTCGGAAGCTCATTGTGGTTTGTATTTTAATTTCTCTCTCTTTCCACTGGATTAAAACCACTTAGTTGTTAAAAAAGTTTTTTTACTACCCAAGTAAATTTATAAATCGTGAACTTTACCGAGACATCAAAACTAAAGATCAAAATTTAAACCCCCCAATAATTCTTTCAAATATAGTAAAAATCCCTTATATTCCAAAATTATCCGAAAAAATTAGAAGGATTGGCAATAAATTTAATTTAAAAACAGTTTTTCAAACTAATAATACATTAAAATCTTTAATAGTAAATACAAAACCTTTTAATGAAATTCAAAACACAAAAAATTGTATTTACAAAATTCCATATGAATGTAATAAATTTTATATAGGAGAAACATCTAGACCTTTTCATATTAGACTTAATGAACACCAATCGTACATTAAAAATAAACAATTCGAAAAATCCAAAATATGTGAACACGCATGGGATTCTGGTCATAAAATACAATGGAATTTTTCAACTAGATTATTAAAAGAACCGAATAATTATAACCGCAAAGTTAAAGAAGCAGCATTGATATGCTTAAATAATAACGAATGTGTTTCTAATTGTTCGGTTGATATTTCAAAAATTTGGATACCTATTTTACAAAAAGAGTTAATTGCAAAAAGGATACCCTCTATATCGGGATAGTATCATAAGTTTTTATCTGGTTTTTTCTTATGATAATATTAATAAGAAAACTTCATTTATGACGAAGTATAAATTCTCTTATAATATGCAAATGCGCTATCCTTTCAAAAATTCGTTCCCAGAAACGTCACAAAAATCTGATTGAAACAGATTTTGACATCTTCAATCTCAAAATCTTATTCTATGTATACTATGTTGATGTCATATTTTTGCAAGATTATCAAGTGTTCTGTTTCTAGTAAATTTATTTATTTTATGTCATTTTGATAACGGCTTTCGATCTGGAAAGCCGAAACGTCAATAAAAAAACTTTTTTAACAACTAAGTGGTTTTAATCCAGTGGAAAGAGAGAGAAATTAAAAAATACATTGATAACTCCCATCTTTAAAAAGGGAAATTCCCATAAAATGGAAAATTATAGGCCGATAGCCATAAGTCCAGTAATCTCTAAGATATTTGAATATGCCATGTTGAAGCAATTATTAAATTTTTGGGATCTTAACAATGTAATATACGAAAACCAACACGGTTTCAGGAAAAATCATAATTCAACAACTGCAATTCATCCATTTTATCAAAAAGTTTTAGAAGCGATTGAAATAGGTGAGGGCGCGGTAGGGATCTTTTGTGATCTCAGGCGCGCCTTCGACTGCGTCAGTCACAAATTACTTTTATTATGGTGTTCGCGGCATATCACAAAAGTAGTTTCAGTCATATCTATCTGATCGTCGACAGGCGGTAAAAATAAGCTCAACGAAGAATTATTCATCATGGATACTGAATAATACTGGAGTTCCACAGGGTTCAATCGTGGGCCCATTATTAACTTACAACCTTATAACCTTATACCCTTACACAATGTCTTACTTGTTTATATGCAGATGATGCAACTCTTCTTATTACTGACAATCTCAGTAAAATATTCAATCCAATTTAAATTCAGTATGCAACACTCTATTAAGTTGGCTTAGCTACAACTCATCATATATAAACCCCAGTAAACTAATTATATGACCTTCCACACTCAGTGGAAGTCAAACTTACCCTCGAATGATGTAACAATAAATAATGAATTTATTGAACAAACAGATTCTGTTACATTTTTAAGAATTAGTATGGACAGAGTAATATGACTTACAACTCGCAATGTATTAAAATGACAAAATCACTGGACTCAATGTGTTATCAGATTAGAATACTAAGAGAGGTTCTTAATGAAGATGGACTTCTAACCTTCTATTTTGGTCAAGTGCAATCCAAACTATTGTATGGAATAACAATTTGGGGATGTTCTACTAGTAGCCACGATGTCTTTTTAGCTCAAAAACGAATATTAAGCGCTCTTGCAAATAAACCACCAACATTTTCGTGTAGAGCTTTATTTAAGCAATTCAATATACTTACAGTTGTGGGATTATATATTCAGCAATTGCTGATAGATATTCACAAAAATTAAGAAAACTTGATGACACAATCAGATATACATAATTATAATACGAAAAATAAAGGTGAAATCTATATTGAAACTGTAAGACTTACACTTTCAGCAAAGTCATTTAATTATCAAGTATCAAGGATCCCATCTTTATAATGCTTTACCCACTGATTTGAGAAGCATTACTTCCATTAATTTTTTTTAAGAGGAAGGTAAATCTAATACTGCTTGATATAACTCCTTATACTTTAGAGGAGTTTTATGATCATTTTAAAAACCAGAACTATGTCTTCTCATTGAATAGTTTTTATTATTTTTTATTGTTGTATAGAACTATGTCTTCTCATTGACTATTTTTATTACTTTCTATTGTGGTATTGAATATGTAAATTGTTGACCTGTTCAATGGCCATTTGGCTCTAAATGTTATATATATATATTATGGACCAATAAATGAATTTAAATATATTGTGTAAAAAAATTTTTCTTTAAGGTGTCTTGTAGCGAAAATTTAAAATTAAGTTAAAACATGAAAAAGTGAATAATGTCAAAATTTTGTAGGAAAATAAAAATTAGACTTCTTCTAAATTTGTAAAATGGCGACCATTTTAGGTAAGATTTAAAAGACAATTAGTTGAATTTGAATTTTTATATAAATATATCTTAAATTAAATTACATTCTTTCGGGACCCTCGGTTCTATAGTCAACAAATATTTATTCGACACCCTACAGAGTTCGCCTATATCCTATAACTTTTCAGTATGTACGATTAAGAGGTCTGTCCCTGCTCTGGTTCGTTCCCAGGCCAGGTCTAGAAAATGAGATTTTTAAATAAAATTTACATTGCCTACTTTGATGTTAGTTTCAATCCTGGGGGACGACGATGGTGTTGTGAGGTTTTTCTGGTTTTTCTACAACTGTAAAGCAAATGCTCCATCAATCATCAGCACAAGCTGCAGAGCTTCTGGGGTTCACTCGTAAGGGGGAGAATTGCAGGGCGTATATTATTATTAATATAAGTTTAGAAGCCTAAAATAATAGGTATCTGTGTCCCTGTGAAAAATATTAACAAAGCAAACATTATTCAATGACCTAATTACTCTAAAACATTTTATTTATTATTTAATTATTTTTATCTAGTTGCCAAGGCAATGTCAAAAAGTTATCAACTGTCAAATATTATAGTGTATTCGAAGAATTACAATAAAATAAATATTTTATTCCCATTTAAGTTTGTAGTAAAGAGTCTTAATCATGTGTGAAAATATAATCTGAAGTAAGTCATAATCGTTATTTATAAATTGTATAAAACGTTATTATTAAGTTAGTTGAATTCTAAAATCTACCCAGAAATTTTAATGTTCATTTATACCTCGACTTTTTCAATAACCACTGGAAGATTTATCCCTGGAGGACTATTTATCGGAATATTTTCCAAATATATAGATAAGTTGAGGTGCAGGTGATTGATTAAATGATTGATTTCCACGAACTATTGCCCCACTCTGTATATTTATAGACAATTATTCATTTTTTCTAAAATAGATACAGAAATTTTATGAAAGTAGATGAGAGGTTAATCGCTTTAGGTTTATTTCTTGCTTTCATATAAAAAAAGTACAGATCTTGCAAAAATATCGTTCAGATGTATCGTACCACTCTATACAATCATAGATATAAATAATCAAATTTACGTTTATTAATAATTAACGTAAGGTGGGGAAATATATATATTGCATGCAGTGAATTCTGCCAAATAACCGGCAACAAAAATTGTTTTTATGCAAAAATAAATGGGATGTACTCATACATTTCAATAATTTAGACGTAAGTGAATATTCAAAAATAAACTACTAATAAACAACTTAAAATTCTGAAAGATATTCGAGATGATAGTCTGTAGTTCAGCTAAATATGCTTCAAAAATAATTGTAAATTAAATATTTCCAAAC
This sequence comes from Crepidodera aurea, assembly GCA_949320105.2. NCBI lineage: Eukaryota > Metazoa > Arthropoda > Insecta > Coleoptera > Chrysomelidae > Crepidodera > Crepidodera aurea. Next base: position 398,963 of record OX439474.1, read on the forward strand.
AATTATTCTATTCGATTTAAGTGAAACTAAAATTAAAATTAAGTAAACGAAACGTTCTAAATCGCTACCACGACAACTAAACGTTGGCGGCAACTAGTTTCGATCGTGCAATACCATCATCAGTAATATAAAGCACATTATGAAAATTAAAAATGTAGGTATACTCATGCAATTTATGATAAATCTTTAAAATTATTTACGTTAAGCTTTTTCTCACTTATAATTACATGAGAGCTTTTTTTTGTCGACGTAAACTTGACATTAATAATTTTGTTGCCTGACAATTTACCGAAAAAAACTGCCTCTGAAAAAATTACGAGTCCGTAGGACGAGTAATTTTTTCTTAACAAGTTTCAACCTGTTTTATAAATGATTAAACGTGTAATAAGTAAGTAAAGTAAAAGTGTCAAATTTACCAAAACGAATCAAATAATTAGGATCTCTGTGTAAAATTGCAATTTCAAAAAAAAAAAATAAAATTAAACCAACTTTCTTTAAAGTCGCAAACACACCTACATAAAAAATCAGATACCGGAGATATTTATAGTCAAATCAAAACAATTCTTCGTTTTTATAACAATCATAAAAAAGATGTAAAATCTGTTAAACGCTGCATCATAAAAAGTCAAATTTCAGTTAACCGTTTTATTTCGAACTTTACTCTTCGTAGTTGAAATAATTTAGGAATTGAATAAATAAATAAATAAAAACTTAATTATAGTTTTATCGGGATATTAGCAAATATATTAGGACCTCCTGTATATTAAGAAACTATTCCTGCCTACTGACATAAAAATACAGGGTGTCCCATTAAGAATGGGACATAGAACAACCGCAGATTCTCCAATTCAAAATAAAACGATTAAGCGAAATATGCTTAGATAAAATGTTACTCGTTTCCGAAGTTGAAAACTGAAAAATTATTAATGGCCATAATTTTTTTAATACACCGTATAATTTTACTCAAAACGGCACACTTGTTAAATATCATAAAATGCACCTAACAGTAAAAAAAACAGTTCAGTACGTTCTACCAGTAGCGTACGGCAAGAGTAAGTACCCCTTCTAAATGTTACGCCGCTGTCTAAATTTTAATTTTGACTATAATTTTAATTTTTTTGATATTTTCTAAGTCAATAATGTACACTTGTTAGTTTGTTGTAAAGTCATTGTTTTTCGAGATATCCGCAGTTAAAGATAGATAGACATGTACTTTTTATTTGTATTATTATTAATACTATTCATTTTTACAATTTTGTCTTAAAACCAAACAAAGTAAAAACTAATGTAATGAAATTTTTACTTCAACAAATTTTCAATGTGTCCACCATTAACTTGTACACACTTCCTTAGACGTTTAACTAAAGACTGTCTCACTTTAAACAACTGATTTGCTTGATTTTGTCGAATTGTAGCAGCAGCATTCTGAATTTTGTTCCAAAGTTCCTGACGGGTATTTATTGCTTCACCATAAACAAGACTTTTGATGTAGCCCCAATAATAAAAATCTAAAGGATTAAATTCAGGACTGCGTGGTGGCCAAGCAAATTCGCTTCCATTTCCAATCCTACGATGTGGAAAACGTCCTGCAAAAACCAGAAGTTATGACGTAAATTTGAATAAATAAATAAAAAGTACATGTCTATCTATCTTTAACTGCGAATATCTCAAAAAACAATGACTTTACAACAAACTTACAAGTGTACATTATTGACTTAGAAAATATCAAAAAAATTAAAATTACAGTCAAAATTAAAATTTAGACAGCGGCGTAACATTTAGAAGGGGTACAAGCATTACTTACTCCTGCCGTACGCTACTGGTAGAACGTACTGAACTGTTTTTTTTTACTGTTAGGTGCATTTTATGATATTTAACAAGTGTGCCGATTTGAGTAAAAGTATACGGTGTATTAAAAAAATTATGGCCATTAATGATTTTTCAGTTTTCAACTTCAACACCCCGTATTTCGGAAACGAGTAACATTTTATCTAAGCATATTTCGCTTAATCGTTTTATTTTGAATTGGAGAATCTGCGGTTGTTCTATGTCCCATTCTTAATGGGAAACCCTGTATATTGTCAGGAGTACATTTCCAAATACAAGAAAAGATTTAACCTGTTAAAGGGGGAATATCTTTATCGTTAAGGGTGTCAGGCATGTAAATTTGCCTATTGTATGAGTGACTTTTTTTTCATACGAAATTATGATTCTTCGCTCCGCTCTGTATCAAATTTTACGGTCAAATAATTACCATCCTTTACAGTGACGGTCCTAGAAATTCTTCAATCTCAAAATCTATTCTAAGTGTACTATGTTGATGTAATATTTTTGCAAGATTATCAAGTGTTCTGTTTCTATAGTAAATTTATTTATTTTGTTATGTCAGTTTGCTTTCGATGTAGAAACCCGAAACGTCAATTAAAAACTTTTTGAGTGGTCTTAATCCAGTGAAAAAAAAAAAAAAAAAAAGAGAGAGAGAGAGAGAGAGAGAGAGAGAGGAGAGAGAGAGATGAGAGAGAGAGAGACAGAGAGAGAGAGAGAGAGAGAGAGAGAGAGAGAGAGAGCAGAGAGAGAGAGAGAGAGAGAGAGAGAGAGAGAGAGAGAGAGAGAGAGAGGAGAGAGAGAGAGAGAGAGAGAGAGAGAGAGAGAGAGAGAGAGAGAGAGAGAGAGAGAGAGAGAGAGAAGAGAGAGAGAGAGAGAGAGAGAGAGAGAGAGAGAGAGAGAGAGAGAGAGAGAGAGAGAGAGAGAGAGAGAGAGAGAGAGAAATCAGTTACGGCCTTCCCACATTGTAAAATTTCATGACATTCAGAAAAAAATTTTTTGAGCGTACGTCTTAAACCAGGCCTTATCCTTTATGAATCACATTGTATAATAGTTTACTGGGAAAAATATAGCTATATAAAATCCCAATATAAAATTAATTCTGTAATATAATTTTTAGAATTTAAACAATGGATGAAGACGAAGAACATTCTCACGCTGTTTTGATAGGTTCCAGATTTTGGGTTCAACGAGTATTAGTCCCGATTTTACTATGTTTAGGACTTGTAGGGAATACCATCACCGTTATGGTACTAACAAGGTAAGTTTTATGAAAAAAAAGTGTCTTGCGCATCACTAGAATTTGTTTTTTTTTTTTTCAAAGAAAAAATATTTACGTCGAAATTTCTACCGGTTCTGACTGAATTATAAAAAAAAAAACAATGAAAAGTGGTGCTCTCGATTCAAATGATTAATTAAGCATTAAAATTAATTCTAATTTTTAAATTTGGTTTTAGAAGAAGGATGAGAAGTTCTACACATACTTATTTATCTGCACTAGCTTGTGCTGATATAATTCATTTATTGTTTGGATTTTTGTTGTCGTTTGAGCATTATCCAAATATTCACGAAAAAAAATACGAACTATATTGGAGATTTTATGGTTTAACTCACTGGTTATGCGATGCAGCAAGTAAGTTTATTCATTTTTGTTTATTTTGAATAAAGACTGTTTTGATATTATTTTTATAATTTATTTTTCCGAAAAACTAACTTTTTCCTAGCAAAATCAATTAATTTTTCCTTCTCTATACTGTATTTGAAAATCAAGAGAAAGTAAATTCCCAGAAATGTTTTGCAGTTATCAGTGTTAAAGGCAGTAAACCATAGACGTGCGTTTTCAAAATTAAATTAATATGGAAATAGAAATATTTAATTTGTTTTAGTTATTTATACCTAGATTACCAATTTTAGATAGATAAACATAATTCGTAAGTAGTAATTTAATTTGGGTAAAATGAAGAAAAAGTCAATATTATTTTAGGCATTTTGTTTTAGGCATATGTTTATTTACAAAATATGTATATAATATGTACAGATAATTACAATTATTTATAAATTAATATGAGGAGCTAAAAAAAAAATTAAGTAGGTATATGAGAAAAAAAAAACCAACCGCAAGGATAAAATTTGACGAGCAACATGCAAAAAATACGACAATATTAAATCTTAAAAAATAAAAATCTAAAAATAAAATTAAAGTACATAAATTAATAATTTTAAAGTTATGGTTCCTCGCACTCTGTGTCAGAAGATTCACCATCTGATTCTAGAGAAATTACAATGGGCTCTATAGTAATATCAATTATGTTATCTAGCTCCCACATTTTTTTTTCTATTTCTGTAACGTGTCTAATACATTTTTGCCAATTTTCACTTGTTACTTCAGATATTGCCTTATTGAAGAGATTTTTAACATCTGATAATTTAAAAGTAGTGTTATTTCTGGCAACATAACCTTTAACTTGAGCCCATATTAATTCTATCGGATTCAGCTCACAATGGTAGGGTGGTAAACAAAGGATTTTAATTTCTCTCCTCAATATTATATTTTTTATAATTTTGCTTATGTTTTTTAGCAATAGTTAACAATTCTGCCCTCAGCATTGTATTGTCAAAGGCTAAATTTTTAGAAGATAACCATTTTGCAATTTCACCCTTTTTCCATTTAGTGGTTGGTAAAGGTTCAAGTAATCTGGAGTGGTAACTTGCATTGTCCATTACAATAACCGATCCTTTTGGTATGAATTGAATCATCTGTTCAAAATATTCCTCAAACACGTCTCCATTCATTTCTTCGTGATAATCAACGGTTTTTTTTGATTCAAATAAGAGTAAACCATTCTCAAAAAAACCGTTTGTACTGCCTATATGACAAATAATTAATCTTTTACCTTTTCCTATAGGTTCCTTAAAACCAGTAGTATATCCTTCTAGAAAAGCTTGATGGGATGATTTTATATTTTTGTCTTTCCAAACTCTTCCTACACAATGTCCTTCATTAACCCATGTTTCATCTAAATAATAAATGTTTTTATTTTGAGCTTTAACTTGTTGTATTCTTCTGAGGTACTGTCTTCTCCAACATACAATTTCTTCAGAATCAATTAGCATTGAGTGTCTGCCCATTTTTTCAAATTTAAAGTTTAACTCATGTAACACTTTCTATAGTTTATCCCGGCTTATTGTGGGTAAATCAACATCATTCGTAATGGCTTGCAAAACTTTATCTAAAGTTGGTATTTGCTTGTTTATAAAAAATGAGTGAACAAGCTTACGAATAGCATTTTTAAAAAACTCGTCCACGTTGACTTTTAATAGTTTTGGTCTACCTGGTTTCGGCTTTGGTGAGGTTACTCCACCTGATTTTTCCTCCTTTAGAACTCTATATATTGTAGATTTTCCATATCCCATTGCCTTAGATGTTGTTTCAACTACACTGTCAATAGTGTTTGAGGGATTTTGATGTTTAAAATAGTGGTACACATTCACTACAGCACTCTTTTCATTGAGCGATAAATGGTCTAGTTTTAATTTTTTCACTGGCGTATACTCACAAACTGCTTCCATTTTTAGTCACTACTATTTGTCACGTTTATCGAAAATCAAATAACTGCATTTCTAGAAACTATTTAAGTCAAAATATCTGTCATTAGAAGCTGTTGCCATTCGGAGGTCGTTAAATAACAATTATCCCTTTCTATTCTGGTTACGCCTATGACGCACGTTAATCCTCTTAGGCCTACTGTAGTAACAATGAAAGATCATAAAATAATGTGATAGTCCAAGAAATTTAATAAAGTTTGTATTGAAATTAACAAAAACAATTTAGAATGCAATACAAATATTGAAGTTTTACCGCACGTACTGTACTATAGTTTTGCATACCGAATTACTTTTTATTCTGGGAATTTACTCTCTCTTGATTTTCAAATACAGTATAGAACAGTCTTTAAACGCAGCTACATAATCTTTGGAATTTTTTTTCAGGCGCCACATCAGCCTGGCTGGCGGTATCTTTCACAATAGAACGGTACATAGCAGTCTGCCATCCGATGAAGGGCAAAGTTTTTTGTACAGAGCGTCGTGCCAAACGTATCATAGTGATAGTCTATATTTTTTGTATCCTGACAACTGCTTCTACAACATTTGAGTACCAACTTAGTTTTACAGACACTTGTGTGCAAGAATGTTTAGTAGAACCTCAATATATTGTCAGTACGTCAAACAGTTCTCAGACAGAAACTAGTAGTATCAATAGAATCGAACCTACTAACCCAACTTTTGAATATTCTGACTTAAAAGGGTACGATAAGTACGTGCAAAAACAGTTAAAGTATATTTTGGCCAACTGTACCAGTCATCCTCATATTATTTTAGTACCTGTCTATCCGTACCATCTAAATACAACAAAAGACGTCGAAAAAACTACTATGGTGATGGAAAATGAGCTACAAAAAGTTTTACACACTATTGATCCAAATAATACACTTGAAACTGTTACTGATACATTAGAGATAAAAGATAAAGACAATAACAAAGTAACTAGATCAGCAGAGATACATATAAACAACGTTACAGATACTACAATCGATTTTACTAGCGCAAACGACACAATCACTGGTATTTCTGATCCCCAAATCAACGCCACGTACTGCTGTGTACCTTATAAACAAATTTTCGTGGAAAATACCGAACTGGGAAAGAGTAAAACTTATACAGATTTTATTTATTGGTACAGTGCTTTGTTTTTTGCTATACTGCCCTTGGTGTTGATAGCTACCTTTAATTGTTTTCTGATTAGAGCCGTATATCTGTCGCAGAAAACAAGGAGGATGATGACCAATTCACAGGTAACAAATTAAAATTAAATTCATAACAGCCAACGTAGTAGTTTCTTGTTAATTGCCAACAGGTACTTTCATATTTTATTTATAAAATAATTAAATTAAAAATAGTTATTTTTTCTTGTGGCACCTCTGGTTTACCAACAGATTGATAAAAGAGTTAGAATAACTAGTTATTTCTCTCGCATCTTTATTTAAACTTTTATTATAATTTTTTTTTTAATTATTATAAATTTATTTAATTGTTTAAGCATAGTAGTATTTGTATAAGGTTAAGTGGAAGAACAGTTTATTGAATTTTCATTCAAATAAACTGAACTTCGCCTTTTATTTTTCTAAGCAATCCTCTTGTAATGCTGTTAATGTAAAAAAATTTTGTTTTTTGTTAGAAAAATAATAAAGTCGTTTATTATTATTATTATTATTATTTGTAGCAGATACAATACGTTTAAATTATGAGTTTTAATAAACTTTATTGTTTTTGTTATATCGTTGATTTCTTATTTCTTATAGTTTTAATTTTTTGTTAATATTTATATTTATTGATGTAGCTTATTGAGATTATTTTATTATTCTTTATTTTGTAAAATAATTTCGAGATTAATTATAAACGAATCGTTGCTTTTAAAGTATTTTAATAAAATATTTTTAATTCATCCACTAAAATTTAAATGAGCATAGGATAATGAAACTTTTTTTTTAGGAAAACGTGTCTTGGACAAATGAAAAACGTATTACAATAATGCTGATAGGAATAGTAATAGCATTTTTGATATGCACGATACCCACAGCAACACATTTAATATATTATCATTTTAACGAACCAATAAATAAAGTTGAAATTAACATAAGACTGAGTAAGTTCATTTTTCAATATTTTTTTTTTAATTTTTGCCACCAAAAAACATCAAATAATCTTTTTTTAACTTCAATTACTAATCCACTAAATGAAGGAGGAAAAAAAGGCCAACCTTTAGATTATTAGTTTCCATTTTTATTTTCTGGTTGAAAGTGGCTTTTGGTACCTCATTAAAGATGAGACAAAGTTTGCGTGAAAAGTTTTCCGCGAATAGCTCCCAAAATATGACAGTTAGAGATTTTCAGTTCAGATAAAAATTGAAGATCAGTTAATTTTCTACAAAAATGGTCCTTATGATTTTTTTCGCAACATCAATATTTTCTTCAAAAAAATCGGGTTGAAAAATCGGAAATTTTGAGACTCATGAAAAATGCAAGTTTTTTTACAAAATTTGAGATTTGGGGTGTTTGAAATCCATTATTTTCAATGTTTTGGACTGTGGAAACCAATTGTAGATGGCGCCACCACATTCTATCCATTAAACCCCGTAAACCATATACTTTTGAAGGATATTTATGATTCCGAGGGTCTTATTTTCCTCGCACATGAGGCCTATAGCTATACTTGTTAGGAAAACAGGCTATAAGATTAATTGCAACAGGATGGACCCCACTAACAGGCCCGAAACTAGCGACAATCTACTTTGCACATGTGGCAAAATATTGAAGCTCATTAGGTTTTTGGTAAAAAAAACTCAAAATCTCTCAAGAGTGAAGAATATTTACCCATAATACAACAATTTCTTGCAGATTTTCCGCAAATTTTTGCAAATTTTTTTGCAACCATCCTAATCGAGGTTTTTGGAATAAAGATTTAATATCTGGTCACCGAGCTTCGCTCTTAATATTCAAATCTACATTTTTAAGCAGCCCAATGAGTATATAATTTAAGTATATTTATAACATGACAAATTATTAATTAATTCGCGAAAATCACGGAGTGGGCGACATCTACTTGAACTACTGATAGGGAGATAAATAAAAAGTTGATTGGCGATTGGCTTGAAAGTAGGCGGGAAAATTAAAAAAGCTGTCAGTGTTAATTTTCAATTGGCTGCAGATGTTGTTGACGTTTATCAACTGCTTGTCACAGAGGTTAGTTAAATGCATTAAAGTTGCCTAGTTTCTGGGGATTTCACCCTTTTAGGGCAACTTCTACTGACGCTTGATCTTCGCGAATTGTCACGGTGGACAGGCCCCGTTTCCGGGACGTGCAACAGCAGCGTGTAGGGCACACGTCCCGTCAACAGAAGATCGCTCAGCTCACTCTATTTATCACTATATAAGAAAAACTCTATGTTCAATTGATTTTATTATTTTTTGATCTGCAGTGAAGGAAAATTATAGGTCTGATATTCATACTTGGGTAAAAACCTCCACAAATACCTGTGACCAGACTCTCGAGGTGTGGCAGATATTGATATCATATTTTTTCAAAAATTCTTTCTCTCTCTCTCTCTCTCTCTGATCATGAAAACTTAAATATTAAAACTGTCCGCATAATAAAATAGTAGCCGTAAGGGGTAGTCTCACATTATCGGGGAAGGGAAGACAGGTGTCCATTTTAACAGTGTTACTCAATGTTCCTATAAATATTTACCTAAACCCATGATTTCTGAAATTGAATTGGCAACGTTGTATTTTCAACTTTGAATTAATAAGATGGCTGTCATTTGACAAGCAAATTATTTATGTCCGTCAAATGAACCTTTCCTTTTTTATATAAAGCGATAAATTTAAAATTGAATTCTTTCTGATTAAAACGCCAGAAATTAAATAAAGTCAAACCTTTTTACTACTATACTATACAGAAGAAAGGAGTGCAGTATTTAATTTACAGAACGTAGTACAGGTTCAAGAGGTAGAAATTTTATTTTTACCTCATCCTTCAATGCTTATTTGTAGTTAAAATTTAAATTTTAATACATCTGATCGGCCTAATATAGTTTTTGTCTAGATTCTTGTTTCCATGGTTTTTACTGTAATAAATTTGTTCTTTTGACAGATAAGTCAGACTTTATTTATTCATAGCCGTATCGTATGTATTTTAATTGATTCAGAATTTTGTATTAATATATATTTCAAAATGGCTTCATTCTAAAAATATTATCAGTCCTCCTAAATCCTTGAAGGCAGAATTATTAGTAATAGCAAGGCAACATAAAAACAAATTCAAAAAATATATTATGGATGAGATGGCCAGAGAAAAAGGAATTAAAATTCTCAGATTTCCTCCGAACCACGCAGAGTTAAATTCCATTGAACTGATCTGGTCTCAATTATTAAAAGGTTATGTTTCTCAAAACAATAAAACATTTAAATTTCCTGATGTGCGAAATTTGTTTTTGAAGGCAGTTTCAAATGTAAATAGAGAACATTGGGGAAAATGCATTGATCATGTTTAAAAATGTGGAAAATTCATTTAGGAAAGTGGATATATCAATGGATAATTTAATAGAACCGATAATAATAAACATCAGAAAAGACAATTATAGTGATGCCAGTAGATTTAGTGAAGACAGTGACTTTTAAAGATAGTTCTTGAACTAACTTTTTTTTTAATCTTTGAGTTTAGGTAAGTACTGAAGCGTTACTTTTAATGCCAAGAGATTTAATTTAATCCCAACATATAATCCTCCTTGTTATTTATTGGTTAAATTTAATTCGTTCAATGTTAAAGTGTCGGATGCATAAAGTTTATTTTTATTTTTTGTAAATAATATAACTTCAAAATTTAATCTACGAAGTGCGTATATATATTTGATATGCTGTCACCTTATTTATATTATAGAAACTTATTTTGCAAAGTACGCCTATGGAATGTGACGTTATATCCCCACTTTGACTGTACTCATCTATCCTTTATAGTATATATTACTATAGAAACAAATTATTATTATGTGCCGTTGCTAGGAAATAAAACTAAAAGCTTAACTTTTCTTGTCAATATCTCGGAAGATCGAATTTTCACAGACATGGGACCTACATTTTTCGCCGATTTAGATAGGAATTAGTCTACCCTGAAAGTTTCATTGAATTCTGACGAGTGGATTTCGAGATCCTCTGGACACACATACACACACACACATACAAACCTTGCTCGTTTAATAGTATTTGATAAACTTTCTTCAAGTTTCATTTATTTATAGAAAAATATATTTTTATTTATTTATGTATCAACGTGAGAACCCAATGATACAAGAATAATATATACTACAATATTATATAGAAAAAATTTAAAGAAAGTACAAGAGATTCACGGGTTATTTGTCCGTGAATTGATGAAAAAAGTAGATAAAAATGACATAAATCTGTTTGTTACCAGTCCCCATTTAATACTTGATCATTAACGTCATCCTCGCCAAAAACTTTTTCTGGGTCCAGAGTTTCCTCTAGCTCTACCTCTTCGGATAACGTATCTTGGCTGTCTTTATAATTCGAACACTGGCGTGACTCACATGAACCACAAATAGATGAGCAAGGTAGCCCTGCTTTCTTGTATGAACATTCTTTCTTACATTGACAAAATATTCCTTACACGTTTCCATCCCCATTTTTTTGGTGACAATTCGTTCCCGAGCCACTGCTGAACTTGCAGATATACCCGATAAAGGTGTTGCCTTGCAACTTCAGATGTGGGGGGCAAGGTTGCTAGGTTGAGCGCAGTTGGGTTTCTGTTTCTGTCTCTGGTGAATCGCTTGAAGGTCTCGTATCTAATTTTTGTCAGGGTTTGTGTATTATCATCACTGTACATCGACGCAATGACAGTCTCAGAAATACGGTCTCGTGGGGAAGATTATGGTTTTTAAAACTTTCCATGACCGCTTCCAGTTCCTTGTTCTTCGTTACTTTTCCCTCTAATTTGTCGACTATTGACGTTTTCCCTTTCCCGAAAAAAGCGGAAGTTGTATCGCTTCCCGAAAGCGCATGGAGAAATAAAATATTGTCTCGTGTATCCAAGCTCTTGGAGGAAAACATTTGCTGGGGTTTTTTTCCCTTTCCAGACTTCAAGAAATAAATTGTTTGATCTTCTGGGGTCAGGGCTGTTATCAGTACAAGGATGTCACTTTTCTTTCTATAATTTACAATAATATTTATCAAAATAATGAAAGAAAACAAACACTTATCACTGATCAAATGATATGACTTTATATACATTGATGGAAAGGTGAGAATTCCCCCTTCACACTAGTGAAGGTTTTAAAATGTTAGAAATAAGGAGCAGGGAGAAAAAAGCCACCAAAAAAAAGTGCGTTTTCCAATATTCTTGAAAAATTGACAACTTCGTGAAAAAAATTAATTGCACAGCCGAAAAGTAGACGTTCTTAGCTTTCAAATGATGTGTTTACAAAATTTACCCGCGCTCCAAAAACAGCAAAAAAATGGGATTCAACAAACAAAGATTTAATCAAAATGCAAAAAAATTAGAGTTTACACATTTCACAGATGACAAAGGACCTTTTGAGGACCCATAATCAAGAAAATTTGGAGCAAATTAGTGCAATACAAAAAAAATAGGAACAAATTCCTGGCGGGGTCAAAATTGCCCGGGAGCAGAAAGTTTGACCCGTGTTCCGATATGGCCAAAGGAGTCAAACCGTGACTCAATTCACAGGGTATGATAGCGGCAGATTTCCTCTTTCACATGAACTTTGAATCATGAGAAAATATGCATTTTTAACAAAGTTATTGGATAATTTGTCCGCCCGCTTTCTGCGGCATACAACACAGAAGCTCATTATTCGGGGTGCGCTTGGCCCCGTTTCTCTCGGAAACGGGCAAATTTTCGAGAAAAATCACGAGAACCATTTTTGTAGAAAATTAACTGATCTTCAATTTTTATCTGAACTGAAAATCTCTAACTGCCATATTTTGGGAGATATTAGCGGAAAACCGATTTTCCTGGTCTTTTGGGTCTTTGTCTCATCTTTAATGAGGTACCAAAAGCCACTTTCAACCAGAAAATGAAAATGGTAACTAATAATCTTAAGGTTGGCCCCTTCATTTATTGGACTATACCCATTTATGCCAAATTTCAACTCACTTTTATATAGGGCAAAATGTAGGTCGTTCAATCGAGGATTAATCAACATAATAATTTACTAGAACAATGAATACCTGAAATTTTAGTTTTTCTTTAGTTCTAGGAAACTTCTGCAATTTCATGGTAATGCTAAACGCTCCATGTAATTTTCTGATATACTGTCTGCTAAGCAAAAAATTCCGAGTGACGTTCAAAAAGATATTCTGGGAACGACGCAGGGGGCCCCACCTGGATGCCGAAACCATCCTCCTAACCTCCTCAAAAACGAAGGATTCGAATAAATTCAACATTTACAAACACGGATTAATGAAAAGAAATGCTTCAGAATATCGAACTCCAAGAAACTTGGAGGTAACTTTTTATTTTTTCAATAAAGGAGAGTACGTCAATACGTACACGGTGTGCGTGAGAGTGTGACAAAAAATGCCAGAGTGGCATTTACTTCTCATCTAATATTCCATCATCGGTAATTTTTATTGTAATATTAATGATTGCCTTATGGCCAGTCTTCACGTACGTTCATGAATGTATAACTGGAACATTTGAAAATGTTTTAATTTTTCTATAAACATTTTTCAGATTCAGTGAAATTGAAATATAATGAGGGCGTTTATGGACGTCTGTGTTACTAGCTATTACCGATACTGGCGTAACTATAGGATTCAGATGAGTTTTAATAAACTTTTTCCTCATTTCGTATCAAAAATAATAATATGCATGAAATCATCCATGTTCTCAAAGTGATCCATTAAAATTGAAAAAAAGGCAAAATCCGACGACTATATAAATTTGTTTACAACTAGTTTCGGCCTATGGTCATATCATCAGGTTCTAAAATTAAAATTAAATTTATATGCGAGAGGTACAGAATAAGATAAAGAACCCCGCACAAATCTTATGGAAATTGGCTCCCGGTCAAATTGGCTGAAATTTGGATATGTTGTTCGTTTCGGCATCCTGAGCAAAAGTCTCAATGGGCACAAAACTCAATTTTGCGTATTTCGGCTCCTACGGAGCTCCAAAGCTCCATAAATTTACCATTATTTACTACGTACACGGGTAATCTTTTCAAAAATTTAGTATTTGCTGCGTTAAAAAAAAGTACACCCTTATGTTTTCGAATGCCAATATAATAATATTGACAGTTGACAGCTGTCAAACTAACTATCAAACAGTATGTAACAATCAAAATTGATAAAATTAATATGTAAACATATGTTTTTAAGGTTGCTCGATTCAAATATGTTGTCAAAAAGTCGATATTGACAGTTGACAGCTGTCAACTAGCTGTCAAACAACAAGCAATAATCAAAATTCATAAAATCCTCATGTAAATATGTTTTTGAGGTTGCTGAGTTCAAAACTGTTAAAAAATCTATATTGACAGTTGACAGCTGTCAAATAACTGTCAAACAGCATGTAACAATCGAAATTGATAAAATTGGCATGTAAGCATATGTTTTTAAGATTGCTTAATTCAAATCTGATGCCAAAAAGACGATATTGACAGTTGAGTACTATCGTTAATTAAATATTTGACTGTGCATGATAATGTGTCAAGATAGAGTAATAGTTAGGTGGTAGCAAGCATGCTTCAGTTGTTTTTAAAAGATCGTTTTTTTTACCTTCAGTTTTGAATTTAGCGATCTCAGAAACATATGTTTGCAAGCGGATTTCATCCATTTTGATTGTAGCTTGTTTTTTGGCAGCTAGTTTTGACAGCCTTTAACAATTTTTTGACATTAGATTATCACGTATTTTCCACGTGGTGTACATCGGATAACAGTTATTTGACAGCTGTCAACTGTCAATATCGATTTTTTAACAGTTTTGAGCTCAGCAACCTCGAAAACATATATTTACATGTGGATTTTATAAATTTTGATTATTGCTTGTTGTTTGACAGCTGTCAACTGTCAATATCGTCTTTTTGACAATATATTTGAATTGGGCAACCTTAAAAACATATGTTTACATATTAATTTTATCAATTTTAATTGTTACATGCTGTTTGACAGTTAGTTTGACAGCTGTCAACTGTCAATATTATTATATTGGCATTAGATTTGAATGCAGCGACCTCGAAAACATAAGAGGGTACTTTTTTTTAACGCAGCAAATACTAAACTTTTGAAAATATTACCTATTTAAGTAGTAAATAATGTGCCCATTGAGACTTTTGCTCAGGATGCCGAAACGAACAACATATCCAAATTTCCCAATTCCCATAAAATTTGTGCGGGGTTCTTTGTGTACTCGTCTCACTTTGCGTTTTTTCTTCAATTTTCCTTTTTCAAAAATAGTATAAAACAGAATGTCCAATAAAATAAATGACCAATTTTCACTGATTTGTTTTTGGGATTATAACTACTCTTAGCCCATGAGTTACGCCAGTGTTTAGCATGCTCTATTAAAATGCTATAAAGTAAGATAGTTGGGCAATTTAATGAATTAACAAATTTTGCTGTACATTCATCTTTTTTGTGTCAAAGATTTGCACTAACAGCATGGATTTATTTATAGTATTTTTTACCCCAGTAGCGTCATCTCTTTAAAAAAAATGACCAAAATTCACTAGAAATACTATTTTACCTCAGATGTAATGCTATCCTGAGGCTGTATATGTAAACAAAAATATTGTGTTTAGTAGAAGTTTAAAAGATTTGCATAAAAAAATATCTAAACAGAAAATCTATAGTACTGCCAATGATATCAAAGTTTCTGATACTGTGTCCGGAATATTTGTGCAAAAAAATTTAAAATTCTAGAAGACAAACTTTTTTCTGGTTTTTCAATTTGTCTATGTTCCATTTTGATATTTTTACTATGTGCACAAAAAAATGAGATTTTTACGTGTCTTAACAATAAAAAATATTTAAAAACTTTCCAATTTTTTTTTAAATGTAGTTTTATGACTTTTCATTAATGCAAAATACTCTATTTTCGCTTAATCTAACAAAAATTTTATGTACCATCTATGTTTATTTTTAATAAGTTAAGATTTCAAAAAAAGTCAGTAAAAATTGTTTTTTATATTAATTTGGTTTCAAAATATGAATAAAGATATTTTTTATTATTTTAGACTCATAGCTTGACTAGTATGCCTAGATCAAAATCCCTGATGGTGAGACCAATAGGAAAAGCGAAATCCTGTGATCTGAACGTTTGAACTATATTAGTTTGTGTTTTTTTTAAGTGTAGGACCCATGGAAGATTATGAACAATAACTCGAAAGTGTTAATGGTATAATGAATATTAAGTATTTATTTTCTCAGCTATAACATTGTAAATAATTATGTAAATTTGTATAATTAATAATTAAATGTGATTTGCTGAAGTGTACATATAAATTTAAGATTTTTATTTATTTTACTTACATGAATAAGTACATTTAGAAAAGTCAAAATGGCGTGAAAAAAACTTTAATTTAATTAAAAATTAATTATTTAAAATAAAAAATAATTGCTAAAATTGCATATTATGAAATAAATCCTTAATAATCCAAAAATTTTAATGTTATTTACTCCTAAATAAGGATTTTTTGGAGATTTTCAAATTTTTTTACGAACTTAAAAATCACGCAAAAGTATTTATAGTAAAATAGTTTGGAAAAATCTACAATAAACTTTTTTTACTGGAAAAAGAAATGAACATAGAAATTTTTATTTAAGAAAAATACAAATTCAATAGTTAAAAAAAAAGATTTTTACGGTCATCCTGGTTGCTCCCCTAGGAACAACCCTCAAAAGCCAACAAGCTTGTCCGAGTTAGATGTGACGAGGTCTGATCTTAACGTGCGATTTTCCAGCACGGAAAGTATATAATATAGTTTCTCTCTCTTTCCACTGGATTAAAACCACTTAGTTGTTAAAAAAGTTTTTTTATTGACGTTTCGGCTTTCCAGATCGAAAGCCGTTAACAAAATGACATAAAATAAATAAATTTACTAGAAACAGAACACTTGATAATCTTGCAAAAAAATGACATCAACATAGTATACATAGAATAAGATTTTGAGATTGAAGATGTCAAAATCTGTTTCAATCATATTTTTGTGACGTTTCTGGGAACGAATTTTTGAAAGGATAGCGCATTTGCATATTATAAGAGAATTTATACTTCGTCATAAATGAAGTTTTCTTATTAATATTATCATAAGAAAAAACCAGATAAAAACTTATGATACTATCCCGATATAGAGGGTATCCTTTTTGCAATTAACTCTTTTTGTAAAATAGGTATCCAAATTTTTGAAATATCAACCGAACAATTAGAAACACATTCGTTATTATTTAAGCATATCAATGCTGCTTCTTTAACTTTGCGGTTATAATTATTCGGTTCTTTTAATAATCTAGTTGAAAAATTCCATTGTATTTTATGACCAGAATCCCATGCGTGTTCACATATTTTGGATTTTTCGAATTGTTTATTTTTAATGTACGATTGGTGTTCATTAAGTCTAATATGAAAAGGTCTAGATGTTTCTCCTATATAAAATTTATTACATTCGCATGGAATTTTGTAAATACAATTTTTTGTGTTTTGAATTTCATTAAAAGGTTTTGTATTTACTATTAAAGATTTTAATGTATTATTTATTAGTTTGAAAAACTGTTTTTAAATTAAATTTATTGCCAATCCTTCTAATTTTTTCGGATAATTTTGGAATATAAGGGATTTTTACTATATTTGAAAGAATTATTGGGGGGTTTAAATTTTGATCTTTAGTTTTGATGTCTCGGTAAAGTTCACGATTTATAAATTTACTTGGGTAGTTGTGAGAAAAAAGTTGACAAGTGATAATACATTAATAAATAGAACTAAATTAAGCGTCTCAGCAATTCTAGAATTATTGGAACTATGTATTAAAACTACATATTTTCAATTAAATAGTGATTTTTATCAGCAAAGTTTAGGCATGGCAATGGGTTCTCCTTTATCACCAAAATTGTGTGATATTTTCATGGAGAATTTTGAAATGGAAATTGTAAACAAACAAAATTTAAGACCTTCTGTCTGGTTTAGATATGTAGATGATATCTTTGCAATTTGGCAACACGATAGGGAAAATATTGATACATTTTTATATACTATTAATAATTCGGAACCTACTATTAAATTTACAATTGAAATTGAAAATAATAAAAAATTACCGTTTCTTGATGTACTAATACACAATAACAACAATTGTTTTGATACATCAGTTTTTAGAAAAGAAACACATACAAATAGATATCTAAATTTTAATTCAAACCACTCAATTTGTGTTAAACGAGGTATTGTCAAATCTCTTTCCGATAGAGCAAAAACAATTTGTTCAAATGACAATATCTTAAATAATGAATTATCACTTGTTAAATCTGTTTTGATTAAGAACAACTACCCAAGTAAATTTATAAATCGTGAACTTTACCGAGACATCAAAACTAAAGATCAAAATTTAAACCCTCCAATAATTCTTTCAAATATAGTAAAAATCCCTTATATTCCAAAATTATCCGAAAAAATTAGAAGGATTGGCAATAAATTTAATTTAAAAACAGTTTTTCAAACTAATAATACATTAAAATCTTTAATAGTAAATACAAAACCTTTTAATGAAATTCAAAACACAAAAAATTGTATTTACAAAATTCCATGCGAATGTAATAAATTTTATATAGGAGAAACATCTAGACCTTTTCATATTAGACTTAATGAACACCAATCGTACATTAAAAGTAACAATTCGAAAAATTCAAAATATGTGAACACGCATGGGATTCTGGTCATAAAATACAATGGAATTTTTCAACTAGATTATTAAAAGAACCGAATAATTATAACCGCAAAGTTAAAGAAGCAGCATTGATATGCTTAAATAATAACGAATGTGTTTCTAATTGTTCGGTTGATATTTCAAAAATTTGGATACCTATTTTACAAAAAGAGTTAATTGCAAAAAGGATACCCTCTATATCGGGATAGTATCATAAGTTTTTATCTGGTTTTTTCTTATGATAATATTAATAAGAAAACTTCATTTATGACGAAGTATAAATTCTCTTATAATATGCAAACGCGCTATCCTTCTTTCAAAAAATTCGTTCCCAGAAACGTCACAAAAATATGATTGAAACAGATTTTGACATCTTCAATCTCAAAATCTTATTCTATGTATACTATGTTGATGTCATATTTTTGCAAGATTATCAAGTGTTCTGTTTCTAGTAAATTTATTTATTTTATGTCATTTTGATAACGGCTTTCGATCTGGAAAGCCGAAACGTCAATAAAAAAACTTTTTTAACAACTAAGTGGTTTTACTCCAGTGGAAAGAGAGAGAAATTAAAATACAAACCACAATGAGCTTCCGTAATGAATTATATAATATAGTATATACAGAGTGGCAGAAAAAAGAAAAAAGTACAATATTTGGGATTATCTGCACTGTTGTCAAATTCACCGTTTTCCGATAATCCCAGTGTAACTATATACGTTACACTCGAGGTTTTGTGTATGTTCGGCACCAACCCTCCACATCTACCAACCTCGAATTCGAGCGCATTCTCGCGGTTTTCTTGGAATCCCACAAAGGCCTTCGCTTCGGCCCGATACTACATGACCCCCAATATCCTACCTTGCAATATACCTGTTTCGGACATTCACAATGGTACCGATTCTGAATTCCTCGCCCACGCAAGCCATCACGCAACTTCTTATACCGTGAAACGCCTCTTAGTCTGATGGGTATTGCGCCGAAGCGCGAGCCTACGCGCCGATCGGATTCGAAGAATCGATTTGGTCCAGAATCGATTCAGTTGACATTCGATAATTGTGTAAAATCAAATACTATTAAACGAGCAAGGTTTGTATGTGTGTGTGTATGTGTGTCCAGAAGATCTCGAAATCCACTCGTCAGAATTCAATGAAACTTTCAGGGTAGACTAATTCCTATCTAAATCGACAGAAAATATAGGTCTCATGTCTGTGAAAATTCGATCTTCCGAGATATTTATAAGAAAAGTTAAGCTTTTAGTTTTATTTCCTAGCAACGGCAGATATAATAACTTGTTTTTATAGTAATATATATTATAAAGGATAGATGAGTACAGTAAAAGTGGGGATATAACGTCACATTCCATAGGCGTACTTTGCAAAATAAGTTTCTATAATATAAATAAGGTCACAGCATATAAAATATATACAAAAAATAAAAATAAACTTTATGCATCTGACACTTTAACATTGAAGGAATTAAATTTAACCAATAAATAACAAGGAGGATTATATGTTGGGATTAAACTTTTTTTAATCTCTTGGCATTAAAAGTAACGCTTCAGTACTTACCTAAACTCAAAGATTAAAAAAAAAGTTAGTTCAAGAACTATCTATAAAAGTCACTGTCTTCACTAAAACTACTGGTATCACTATAATTGTCTTTTCTGAGGTTTATTATTGTAGGTTCTATTAAATTATCCATTGATATATCCACTTTCCTAAATGAATTTTCCACATTTTTAACATGATCAATGCATTTTCCCTAATGTTCTCTATTTACATCTAAAACTGCCTTCAAAAACAAATTTCGCACATCAGGAAATTTAAATGTTTTATTGGTTTGAGAAACATAACCTTTTAATAATTGTGACCAGATCAGTTCAATGGGATTTAACTCTGCGTGGTACGGAGGCAATCTGAGAATTTTAATTAGTTTTTCTCTGGCCATCTCATCTATAATATATTTTTTGAATTTTGAATTTGAATTACTAATAATTCTGCCTTCAAGGATTTAGGAGGACTGATAATATTTTTAGAATGAAGCCATTTTGAAATATATATTTTATTACAAAATTCCGAATCAATTAAAATACATACGATACGGCTATGAATAAATAAAGTCTGACTTATCTGTCAAAATAACAGGTTTATTACAGTAAAAACCATGGAAACAAGATTAAATCTAGACAAAAACTATATTAGGCCGATCAGATGTATTAAAATTTAAATTTTAACTACAAATAAGCATTGAAGGATGAGGTAAAAATAAAATTTCTACCTCTTGAACCTGTACTACGTTCTGCAAATTAAATACTGCACTCCTTTCTTCTGTATAGTATAGTAGTAAAAAGGTTTGACTTTATTTAATCTCTGGCGTTTAAATCTGAAAGAATTCAATTTTAAATTTGCCGCTTTTTATCCATAATGACCTACAAATTTTGACAACTACTGACACGCACATCTCTGGTTAAACGTTAAGAAAATGGGACCGGCTGGGATTTTCATGAAATTTTCGCAGATGCTATAAAACATGATAAAATCAATATACCTACTTAGCAATAGAAATTTTTGCGCGGAAAAATATTTTTCACATTTTTTTATTCTGCAAATGCCCAAGTAGCAATTTATAACCAGAATAAACCTGAAAAGTATAAAAAAGAAAAGGTTCATTTGACGGACATAAATAATTTGCTTGTCAAATGACAGCCATCTCATAAATTCTAAGTTGAAAATACAACGTTGCCAATTCAATTTCAGAAATCATGGGTTTAGGTAAATATTTATAGGAACGTTGAGTAACACTGTTAAAATGGACACTTGTCAAAACGTGACAACTGTTAAAATGTGATACGTGTCAGAATGTTACAACTGTCAAAATATGACACCTGTCAGAATGTAACAAATGTCAAAATGTCACACGTATCGTACTTTTCTTTATTTATTACACAGATCTAACCTAACCTAAAGCTAATCTTTTTTTTTTTGGCGGGTGGAAATTCTTTATGCACATCGGGTAAAGGTTCTTCCCTTCCCCGATAGTGTGAGACTACCCCTTACGGTTACTCACTAAAACCACCCCACTGAAACCACTATGCCCTACACGCTGCTGTTGCCCGTCCCGGAAACGGAAGATCAAGCGTCAGTAAATGTTGCCCCAAAAGGGTGAAATCTCCAGAAACTAGGCAACTTTTAATGCATTTAACTAACCTCTGTGACAAGCAGTTGATAAACGTCAACAACACCTGCAGCAAATTGAAAATTAACACTGACAGCTTTTTTAATTTTCCCGCCTACTTTCAAGCCAATCGCCAATCAACTTTCTATTTATCTACCTTTCTGTAGTTCAAGTAGATGTCGCCCACTCCGTGATTTTCACGAATTAATTAATAATTTGTCAGGTTATAAACATACTTAAATTATATACTCATTGGACTGCTTAAAAATGTAGATTTGAATATTAAGAGCGAAGCTCGGTGACCAGATATTGGAACTTAAACTAGAAAAATTAGGAAGAATATGAATGAAGAATTAGACAAACTACAAAAGTATTTGAAAATAAACTAAAATTGAACGTTCAAAAAACAAAGGCTATGATTATTTCGAATCCGAATAAAACTAAAAATATATATATAAAAATGGTATAACATTAATTATGGAAAACGAAAAAATTGACATTGTGGAGAATTTCAAGTACTTAGGAGTCGTGTTGGATGAAAATTTGAAATTTAAAGAGTACTTTAAAACAATTAAGAAAAACATATCGAAAAAACTATTTTTTTTCTCAAGAATAGCGGCTCAAATATCAATGAAAGCAAGATTAACAGTTTACAATATTATCCAACCACATTTTGAGTATTGTGCTATCAACTATATAACTTAAACAACAACAGTAAAGCCTCTCTTCAAATACTCCAATATCGTGGTACGAGATTGATTCTAAAATATTAGGATTTCCTATTATTATTAAACTATTACTTACTTACTTAAATCACGTCACTAAATGGACGTCAGAATGGTTCTTTTTTCGGACCAAAATTCATAGAAAAATGAATTTAAAATGTGGAATAATTCAAATAGATTTTTCAACGAAAAGAAAGACTCCCAGAGAAAAGAAACAAAGTTGTCACATCCAATTCATAATCAGACGAATCAAATGTTTCGGTTCAAGATTCGTCAGATGAAGAAAATTTTGAGAAAAAGGAATAGAATATTAATAAAAATTTTCTTGGCGAAATCCCATATGCCTTGTTTCTATTTATTTTATATTTTTTCGCAATTATGTAGTTTTTAAGAATTTATTAATTTATTTGTATTTTTAATTTAAAATGAAAAATGTTTTTACACCTATTCCTTAAATAACAAGTGCTCCACCAAAGTAATCCTATTCCACATTACAGATCCAATAAATTATCGCACATTTATGCCACAAATGTGGCCTAACTAGCGCCCTCTACAAATTACATCGATGTAGATACCAGATTATGATTTCTCGTTCCCAAAAACCCCCAGTTCCAAATTTTTATGTATACATATCCAAAAACGCTAAAGTTATCGCAAAAAATAAATCTTAAAATTTAACCTTTAACAACCTGTACATTCCTTATTAGCAACATTTTATTAGAGCAAGTTGGTTCAAATCGTAATATTTTAAAGTGAGGAATCTACCATTCTTCTATGTACAATTACTGTTTAATTTTCAAACAATTAAACAGATAAACTCATTCAACCGGCAACGTCGCACCAAATACGTTTGGAAACTGTGCTCAGACGGAATAGTTTTTTTACTCTATTTCACAATAATATCACGCCATATATCTAACCGTCTCGTCTAGACAATAGAAAAAATTTTACATGCTTGTTTACGCGGCTCACGCTAAAGAATCTTTCGAGAAGGTGTTGCGCAATCCGGAAGGGAAGATTTTGAAGCGACTGAGGTTCGAGAATTAAAACAGTGTGTCTCTAGCTGCGAATCAGGCTAGGACCCTCCAGTGTCTATTCATCACTCATCCAGAACACACGCAAAAAATATTTTCTGACTGATGCGGTCTTTTTAGTTTTTTTTACCTATGTGCTAGTGTTTGTTAAGCACATATGGTACTTATAATACTTTGTTCATCGATTACCAGTTAATGTAATCCTTTGTTACGTTGTTGTTTATTTATTTATTTATTTAACTTAAAATAAATCGTTAAATAAAAGTGTTAGTTGTTTTTGTCCATGGAGTGGGGAAGACAAAGAAATACAGTCCACTTAGAATACCACGATGCAGTTTAAAAAGGCGGTAACACATTGTTGGTCGTCCTGGGAAACTGGCACAACATAGGGTTTATTCCAGAACCCTCAACAATTACTTAAGGACCACCCTGTATATAAAAGTTTAAAATTTGGCGTTTGTTGATATAAAACATTAAAATTTGGTTTACGCAGAATGAATTTTGTATAAGAAACGATTTTCAATGCCAAAATTACAGAAAAAAAAATGTTTGGGCCTTTTTTGAAGGAAAAAGTGAGTTTTTCAGGATATAAATGAACCTAGAATCTACAAAAAATTCAAATTTGGATTACGCTAAATGAATTTTGTCTAAGAAACGATTGGCAATGTCAAATTTACCGAAAAAAAAATGGTTGGGCCATTTTTGAGTGAAAAAATGAGTTTTTTGGTATATAAATGGACCTAATCTACAAAAAAAAAATTTGGTTTACGTAGAATGAATTTTGAATAAGAAACGATTGGCAATGTCGAAATTACCGAAAAAAAAATGTTTGGTCCATTTTTGGAGGAAAAAGTGAGTTTTTTAGGATATAAATGGATGTAGAATCTACAAAAAAATTCAAAATAATTAAAATTTGGTTTTCGCAGAATGAATTTTGAATAAGAAACGGTTGGCATTGTCAAAATTACAGAAAAAAAATGTTTGGGCCATTTTTGAGGATAAAAGTGAGTTTTTTAGGATATAAATGGCCTAGAATCTACAAAAACAATTCAAAAAATTAAAATTTAGTTTACGCAGAATGAATGTGTATAAGAAACGATTGGCGATGTCAAAATTAACGAAAAAAAAAATGTTTGGGCCATTTTTGGGGGAAAAAGTTAATTTTTTAGGATATAAATGCACCTAGAATCTATAAAAAAAATTCAAAAAAATAAAATTTGGTTTACGCAGATTCGAGAAATATCCTCTCATAGTCGGCCTTTTTTTGGGGGGCAATAGACCTAAAACATTTTTTTAAAGTGGATTATCGTCTGTATAGGCATGTCAAAATTTAAATTTACCTTTATATACATTGACGTTCTACCTACTTTCCCAAATTTTAATAAAAAAAATATATATTTTAAATAATTTCCTTTGACAAATTTTAAACGATCAAATCGATTCTTTGAAAGTATCGATTCCGCATCCATTCGAATTAAACGTACTCAGCACGCCTGACTTGAGCTGATCGGCGATCTCGGAATAGAAACAACTGAATATCGGTTTCGGATCGTCTGCAAAAGACACGGAGCTCGGCATCCTCGCAGCGAGCGCTCTTTTTTTTTTCTCTATTATAAAACCAAGTGTTCGGCGTGCGCGAGTTACACGTCTGTTTGTGTGCAACAAATTGCAGGAATAACATATTAGCTGTGAATATACGGTGAGTCGGCGACAAAAGAAATTGGAATTTTTATTAAAAAAATTGTTCTTTTCATTTTTTTTCTTCGTAGTTTTTCCTTAAAATATGGATTTTAAGTTAGACATCTCATAAATTGAGAAATAATTATTTTAATACAAAGGGGGTCATCATAAAAATGTTTCTACACAATTTTTCAAAAATATTAAACTTACTTACTTTTAAAATATTGCGGGTCATAAAAACAACCATGTCAAATCCTTAAAAATCTAAATTTAGAATTTAAATTCGACACCTCAATTGAAAACTAATAAACTTATTACAATGGGGTCTTAAAGAAAATGTTTCTACATCGTTTCCACATAATGCTTTTCAATATTAAACTTATTTACTTCTGTAATGGTGAAGTGATAAATTTCTGCTTATACACCTTGTCGATCAAATATTTCCTGCACTCTTCTAAAAAATATTTATATATAAATTTTCTACATATTTTTTTTTTCGAATTTAAAACGTATCTATCTATCATAATTAGGTAATTTGAAACGGTGGGGTAATAAAGTATTGACTTTGGATTCAAAAAAGTTTTTCCACTATTTTCAAATGAGAACTTGAGATCTAATAAAAGGAGGTCTTCAAAAAAAAAACCTTAACATCTGTTATTATTTTCCTATGTAAACGTTGCTATCGTTAGAGCACAACCTAAATATAAAAATGCTCAATGAAGTTGATGTATTCAATCATAAGTATTTGAACTTGATCCAATTTACTAAACGAACAGTGGTTGAACGAGATCCAACTCGATCGATAACCAAACCTGTTTTTTCTCAGATATTCAACCTTGCGAAAATAGTTATTATAAGTATTAAAAATTATATAAGGGTAGGTAGTGAAAAGATCAACAAAAAAATATTTTCCCATTAGTGTGGAAAGTGGTAAAAAGCGAATACAACTTTTGAGCCCTATTTCCAACAAAAAAAAAAGTATTTTTATATTATTTTAAGTCTAGTTTCTCGGGTATTTTCAGGGGTAGTCAATATTTTTTGGAGACCAGTCAGTTGGGCAAAAATACCCGCTATAATCCCTTGCTCAAAAAGGGTCAACGTAATCCTATAGACAAATGTCGGAACAGGTAAAAAATAATACAAATCAACTAAATAACAATTATTTTTATTCCAATGAAGTAGGTCAATATTTATTTGACAAACATTTAATATAATTATATCTTCAATAAAATCTTGCCTTTTTTCATATACCCCTTGAGTTTGTTATTGTTAGATGTACTGTCTTAATTTTTATATATACAATGTCTGAATTTGCATATTGTTTAAAATGTTAATAAAGTTAAAAATATCGGGATGTGCCGAATAAAAATTTAAGTTAAATTGGGAGTGGAATGACTCACATGTATTCGTTGTTCTACACATGCTGTTTGTAATGCAATGAAATTTTGATTGAACGTCAATGTAGTATCCACAATATAATCGCAAAACGCAATCACGCGTTCATCATTTGGCATTATTTCAAAAATTTCGTTGGCAAAAAAAATCAGGTTCCAAAAAATAAATACCAAAAAATAATCTCCAAAATTGTTTTCTCGATCTATACTGTATTTGAAAATCAAGAGAGAGTAAATTCCCAGAAATGTTTTGCAGTTATCAGTGTTAAAGGCAGTAAACCATAGACGTGCGTTTTCAAAATTAAATTAATATGGAAATAGAAATATTTAATTTGTTTTAGTTATTTATACCTAGATTACCAATTTTAGATAGATAAACATAATTCGTAAGTAGTAATTTAATTTGGGTAAAATGAAGAAAAAGTCAATATTATTTTAGGCATTTTGTTTTAGGCATATGTTTATTTACAAAATATGTATATAATATGTACAGATAATTACAATTATTTATAAATTAATATGAGGAGCTAAAAAAACAATTAAGTGAGAGAAAAAAAAAAACCAACCGCAAGGATAAAATTTGACGAGCAACATGCAAAAAATACGACAATATTAAATCTTAAAAAATAAAAATCTAAAAATAAAATTAAAGTACATAAATTAATAATTTTAAAGTTATGGTTCCTCGCACTCTGTGTCAGAAGATTCACCATCTGATTCTAGAGAAATTAAAATGGGCTCTATAGTAATATCAATTATGTTATCTAGCTCCCACATTTTTTTTTCTATTTCTGTAACGTGTCTAATACATTTTTGCCAATTTTCACTTGTTACTTCAGATATTGCCTTATTGAAGAGATTTTTAACATCTGATAATTTAAAAGTAGTGTTATTTCTGGCAACATAACCTTTAACTTGAGCCCATATTAATTCTATCGGATTCAGCTCACAATGGTAGGGTGGTAAACGAAGGATTTCAATAATATAAAATGGTCAAAAAATCCTGGTCTCCTGAAGTCTTAATGTCGAGCACTTTGCTTTGCAAATAATGAAATAATGAATACTCTAAACTAGAAATAAATATTCTCAATTCATTAAAACTGAATGGTAGGATTAGGATTAGGAACTACTTGACCTTTTTGCCCAACTGACATATTACGATTTTTTTTATATAATTTTTTAAAGAAACGAAGTATTTATTCAAAATAAAATAAAATTATAGACACTCACTGAAGGTGGGGTACGGCCGAAACAAGTCGGGGAGTAAAAAAAAATTGTTCATTTTATACTTTCCAGTGGTGCACCAACGATTTTACTTCAAGTATTTAATTTTTAACGAAACTGTCTTATCTTATTTTTATATCGTATTTATCTAATGACCCATGTAGGTACGTACGTTACTGAATTTCTTTTGGATGTGCCGCGTCGTCTATAGAAAGCCATCTTCAGTGTAAACAAACGGGAGTGGCTGTTTGTTAGCACTAGACTATGCCATATTTAACTATCAACATTTTTATATAGAAACTTGCTATATTGGAAATACTCGAAATTTCTACTTTATGCATTTTAGAATCTAGGCAATCTAGAAGGCTGGTTATAGATAGCAGACTTTCGGCAAAAAAAAATTTTGTAAAAAAAATACCAATATGTATTGTTTATTATTGAAAACCTCTAAATACTTTTTTTTAACTAAAGTCGACTATTCACTGTTGGGTTCTAATTAACAGCGCTGTTTCCAAAGTGGCGCTGGGAAACAGTAATAAAACCTACACGGAACACGAGGCGTAATAACTACAGTAGTTGAAGCCGTTGATACAGAAAAAAATTGACTACTTTATTTTTAAATAGGTAAACACCAGCAGACTTAGATGGATTTTCTGCCAGAATTTTAAATTTGCCTGTCATTTCTTTCTTTATTTTTTTTGAATTCAACTTTGCTGGTTCGTATTTTTTTAAGTTCAAAATAAATGGACTGTATCATTTTTCTAAACAATTTATTAACGATAACAACTAGGAACAGTATTGGACATCATTTCTTGATATTACAATTCTTTATTTTAGATTACGCCATTTTTATAACACAACTTTTTCGAGTATTTTAATTTACACTTAATTTATAGGCAATGGTTACAGTTACATACCTTTCAGTGTATTATGGTATTAACAAAGCTACATAACCTAAAAATATGGGAGTTTTGATGTGTTTTAATGGTTGAATGGTATTTATTAGTTAATGGTAGAAATGTTGTTTTTCTATTAGGAAGGTATTATAAAAATAGTTACACAAAGTGTGTACCTGTAACCAAGGCTGATAAGGCCACTCACGTGAGTAACATTAGAAAAAATACTAACGTTACACAAGGTGTGTAACTGTAACCAAGGCGGATGTTTAATTTTCAGACAATTAAACATATAAACTCATACTCATTCAACCGGCAACGTCGCACCAAATACGTTTGGAAACTGTGCTCAGACGGGATAGTTTTTTACTCTATTTCACAATAACAATATCACGCCATATCTCTAAGACGCAATTCTAACCGTTTCGTCTAGACAATATAAAAAACCCACGCTAACGAACTTTCTAGAACAATTGTGCGAGCCGGGAAGGGATAAATTTGAAACCGACAAACTTCGCCGATCTTAAATCAGTGTGTTAATACTTTGTTCTTAATTACTTATTAAAGTAATCCATTGTTAAGCTGTTATGATGTTTATATTTATTTAACATTTTAATAAATAGTTAAATAAAAGTGTTCATTGTTTTTGTCGAATGGAGTTGAAAAGATAAACATACAGTACACCCATAACCAATATAAAAACTACAGTCCATTTAGAACTACGATGCAGTTTAAAAAGGCGATAACACATTGTTGGTCGTCCTGGGAAACTGGCACAACATAGGGTTTATTCCAGAACCCTCAACGGCGGATAAAGTTACTCACGTGAGTAAGAATAGAAAAAAATACTAAAGTTTGTAACTGTAACCATTGCCTAATTTATATAGCATTTAGTTACTTGTGTTGTCTTAAGTCTTAATATTTACGGGATTTTAGCTCGTTCGTGAATAGGAGGACTGAATCCTTAGGTATATTGAGATACTAACCTTTAGAGTTACGGGCATGATGTGTACATTGTATAAGTATCTTGTTTCGAATATTCTAAACTACGGATAAAATATTTGCTAGTACTTGTGAATCACCCTGTAGAAATTATAATTTTTGTACAAATATAAAATAATCTTGATTATTAAATATATGTCGTATAAATTATCACATCTTTGAAATCGCCGGCCTTTTCCTAAAGGTAAAACCTTGGTGCAAATATATATTTTAGAGAAAAAAAAACGTTAAAGTGTTTATATAGCAAATCTACAATCCTGCTAGACTGGAATTACATAATAAACATCAATATTAATTCCAAGGTGAAACGAATAAAATCTTTGGGTATTATTGAAAGCTCAAAGTGATAGTCATGATGGATTACGAAAAAATATACAATTTTTGTTCAATTCGTGAATGATAACCGACGATGCCTTTTGTATATTATTTTAAAGTTCTATAAACTTAGTTAAGATACCACAATACTCTTTTTTAGAAGAAGTGTATTTAAACCAGCAAACCACTAAGAATTACAGAAATGAATTAAAGTACCACGAAGATAATACCTCATAGATAGAAATCTGCATTTAAAGTTGAGCTTTGCAGCTCTTTGCATGAATTATTTTATATTTTATTTAAGGTTTATTTTTCAGAGTGTAGAAATTAGGAACTTTGAATTTTCGTACCTACTCTAAAGGTTAAAAATAGCAAAAACAAAAAATAAATTAAAACAGGGTCATGTATTAGTAAAACAAAAAAATGCTGGCCCAAAAAGTGTACCTACCACATTAGTTTTGGATGATTAAACAAATAAAATTTACGTATATCCGTAATACTAAGATTAACTGGACACACATCGAACGGCGTCAAGTTATTTTTAAAAGTGACACATTTTGCTTAAATTTCCATAAAATCAAGATCTCTATTGCGTAGGCTTTTAGTTGAACCAGGCAATTCACAATTGTTTTAATATTCAAACTGCATCTTTTTAACATTTATTCGACAAATTAACCTTTCAGGTATTAAGCAGCACAATTTCTAGGAAAATTGGGTTACATAATAATAATAATAGCGTCCATCCAGCCTTGATATTTTTCGTTGAACAAAAAAAAAAGGATTGTCTAGCAAAGTTTATTAATTTAGTCCCTCCCCCGCACAAGATCTGCTTCTGGGGTTCACTCGTAAAGGGGTGAATTGAAGGTGCGTATATTATTATTATTATTGTTATTATATACAAGAGTGTTTAATGAATATATGGACACCCTGTGTAATTATTGTACTATAATCTAAATAAAAGAGGAGTCCATTTAAAGGGGGGATATAACGTCATATTCCATAGGCGTACTTCCTTATGCTTCAGACAAAATTGTTGCACTTTAATATTGAACGAGTTAAATTTAACCAATAGATTACACGGAGGGTTATATGTTGTTAATGGGATTAAACTTTTTTTAATCTCTTTATTCAGTACCTAAAATCAAAGATTAAAAAAATAAAACGTTCAAGAAATATCTTTAAAAGCCACTGTCTTCAATAGAACTACTGGTATCATTATTGTCTTTTCTGAGGTTTATTATTATAGGGTCTATTAAGTCTTCCATTGCTATATACACTTTCCAAAATAAATTTTCCCTTTTTCACACGATCAACGCATTTTCTCCAATGTTCTTCATTTACATCTGAAATTACCTTCAAAAACAAATTTCGCACATCAGGTGATTTAAATCTTGTATTGTTTCTAGAAACATAACCTTTAATTGTCACCAGAAAATCAGTTCAATGGGATTTAACTTTGTGTGGTAAGGAGGCAATCTGAGAATTTCAATTCCTCTTTCTCGGGCCATCTCATCTATAATATATTTTTTGAATTTGTTTTATGTTACTTTTACGAGCAATTCTGCCTTCAAGGATTTAGGAGGAGTGGTAATATTTTTAGAATGAAGCCATTTTGAAATATATTGGTATGGTGTAAAAATTGAGACAAGATTATGGAATGTGTATTTTAGGGGAATTGAAATAAAAAAATATATAAAGCGGACTTTAGGGAAAAAAGGGTGATGGTTGTTATGGTATGTTTGTTTTGTTTTGATATGATGTTGAATAGATTAAAAAAATGTCAGATATGAAAATTTGAAAATAAAGTATATTAAAAACTAAGAAAAATCATAGAATTTTATTATCTTTACAATATATTAATACAAGATTCCGAATCAATTAAAATATATACGATACGGTTATGAATAAATAAAGTCTGACTTATCTGTCAAAAGAGAAGGTTTATTACAGTAAAAACCATGGAAACATGATTAAATCAAAACGAAATCTTTTATCAGGCCGATCAGATGTATTAAAATGTTCATTTTAACTACAAATAAGCATTGAAGGATGACGTAAAAATAAAATTTCTACCTTTTAAACCTGTACTACGTTCTACAAATTAAATTACAGCACTCCTTTTTTCCTCTAAACTATAGACTATTGATTAGATAAGACCTCAATCAAAATTAATAAAAATATTTTACATAATTCAGATAAAGTTTTTATGGTTGATGCAAATAATTTAATTGCCGACATTTTCGTTGATTAAAAACGACCTTAAACCTTATATTTTTGTAAATAAAAAAAAACAGACTTATTATATTTCATTGGATAAATACATTAATTAAATTTTTCGTAAAAGTAATTACATCATAAAAATTGCTTCTTTCTTCGATTAATTTAAATGAATTACATCTTTTAAATTTTGTCTAACTAAAAATAATGATTTTTAGATGTGCTACCATCTATGGTAAGAAGAGAGTATTGACATTAAATTTTGACTGAATCTAGTCAAGATGTCACTCTCTTCTTTTTTATCCCTTTCAGAGATTAATACAAAGTGAGTAAACCAGTAAGGAATTTTAATTTATTAGATTCGACATCCTAAGACCGGTTTCTGTCTTTCGACTTCATCAGTTAGGCTTTTCGAATCCAATAAATAAAATTCCAAACTCGTACAAGTCAATAGCTATATCCGCTATAAGATAACATTTTTAGATGTGCTACCATCTATGGTAAGAAGAGAGTATTGACATTAAATTTTGACTGAATCTAGTCAAGATGTCACTCTCTTCTTTTTTATCCCTTTCAGAGATTAATACAAAGTGAGTAAACCAGTAAGGAATTTTAATTTATTAGATTCGACATCCTAAGACCGGTTTCTGTCTTTCGACTTCATCAGTTAGGTTTTTCGAATCCAATAAATAAAATTCCAAACTCGTACAAGTCAATAGCTATATCCGCTATAAGATAACATTTTTAGATGTGCTACCATCTATGGTAAGAAGAGAGTATTGACATTAAATTTTGACTGAATCTAGTCAAGATGTCACTCTCTTCTTTTTTATCCCTTTCAGAGATTAATACAAAGTGAGTAAACCAGTAAGGAATTTTAATTTATTAGATTCGACATCCTAAGACCGGTTTCTGTCTTTCGACTTCATCAGTTAGGCTTTTCGAATCCAATAAATAAAATTCCAAACTCGTACAAGTCAATAGCTATATCCGCTATAAGATAACATTTTTAGATGTGCTACCATCTATGGTAAGAAGAGAGTATTGACATTAAATTTTGACTGAATCTAGTCAAGATGTCACTCTCTTCTTTTTTATCCCTTTCAGAGATTAATACAAAGTGAGTAAACCAGTAAGGAATTTTAATTTATTAGATTCGACATCCTAAGACCGGTTTCTGTCTTTCGACTTCATCAGTTAGGTTTTTCGAATCCAATAAATAAAATTCCAAACTCGTACAAGTCAATAGCTATATCCGCTATAAGATAACATTTTTAGATGTGCTACCATCTATGGTAAGAAGAGAGTATTGACATTAAATTTTGACTGAATCTAGTCAAGATGTCACTCTCTTCTTTTTTATCCCTTTCAGAGATTAATACAAAGTGAGTAAACCAGTAAGGAATTTTAATTTATTAGATTCGACATCCTAAGACCGGTTTCTGTCTTTCGACTTCATCAGTTAGGCTTTTCGAATCCAATAAATAAAATTCCAAACTCGTACAAGTCAATAGCTATATCCGCTATAAGATAACATTTTTAGATGTGCTACCATCTATGGTAACAAGAGAGTATTGACATTAAATTTTGACTGAATCTAGTCAAGATGTCACTCTCTTCTTTTTTATCCCTTTCAGAGATTAATACAAAGTGAGTAAACCAGTAAGGAATTTTAATTTATTAGATTCGACATCCTAAGACCGGTTTCTGTCTTTCGACTTCATCAGTTAGGTTTTTCGAATCCAATAAATAAAATTCCAAACTCGTACAAGTCAATAGCTATATCCGCTATAAGATAACATTTTTAGATGTGCTACCATCTATGGTAAGAAGAGAGTATTGACATTAAATTTTGACTGAATCTAGTCAAGATGTCACTCTCTTCTTTTTTATCCCTTTCAGAGATTAATACAAAGTGAGTAAACCAGTAAGGAATTTTAATTTATTAGATTCGACATCCTAAGACCGGTTTCTGTCTTTCGACTTCATCAGTTAGGCTTTTCGAATCCAATAAATAAAATTCCAAACTCGTACAAGTCAATAGCTATATCCGCTATAAGATAACATTTTTAGATGTGCTACCATCTATGGTAACAAGAGAGTATTGACATTAAATTTTGACTGAATCTAGTCAAGATGTCACTCTCTTCTTTTTTATCCCTTTCAGAGATTAATACAAAGTGAGTAAACCAGTAAGGAATTTTAATTTATTAGATTCGACATCCTAAGACCGGTTTCTGTCTTTCGACTTCATCAGTTAGGTTTTTCGAATCCAATAAATAAAATTCCAAACTCGTACAAGTCAATAGCTATATCCGCTATAAGATAACATTTTTAGATGTGCTACCATCTATGGTAAGAAGAGAGTATTGACATTAAATTTTGACTGAATCTAGTCAAGATGTCACTCTCTTCTTTTTTATCCCTTTCAGAGATTAATACAAAGTGAGTAAACCAGTAAGGAATTTTAATTTATTAGATTCGACATCCTAAGACCGGTTTCTGTCTTTCGACTTCATCAGTTAGGCTTTTCGAATCCAATAAATAAAATTCCAAACTCGTACAAGTCAATAGCTATATCCGCTATAAGATAACATTTTTAGATGTGCTACCATCTATGGTAAGAAGAGAGTATTGACATTAAATTTTGACTGAATCTAGTCAAGATGTCACTCTCTTCTTTTTTATCCCTTTCAGAGATTAATACAAAGTGAGTAAACCAGTAAGGAATTTTAATTTATTAGATTCGACATCCTAAGACCGGTTTCTGTCTTTCGACTTCATCAGTTAGGTTTTTCGAATCCAATAAATAAAATTCCAAACTCGTACAAGTCAATAGCTATATCCGCTATAAGATAACATTTTTAGATGTGCTACCATCTATGGTAAGAAGAGAGTATTGACATTAAATTTTGACTGAATCTAGTCAAGATGTCACTCTCTTCTTTTTTATCCCTTTCAGAGATTAATACAAAGTGAGTAAACCAGTAAGGAATTTTAATTTATTAGATTCGACATCCTAAGACCGGTTTCTGTCTTTCGACTTCATCAGTTAGGCTTTTCGAATCCAATAAATAAAATTCCAAACTCGTACAAGTCAATAGCTATATCCGCTATAAGATAACATTTTTAGATGTGCTACCATCTATGGTAACAAGAGAGTATTGACATTAAATTTTGACTGAATCTAGTCAAGATGTCACTCTCTTCTTTTTTATCCCTTTCAGAGATTAATACAAAGTGAGTAAACCAGTAAGGAATTTTAATTTATTAGATTCGACATCCTAAGACCGGTTTCTGTCTTTCGACTTCATCAGTTAGGTTTTTCGAATCCAATAAATAAAATTCCAAACTCGTACAAGTCAATAGCTATATCCGCTATAAGATAACATTTTTAGATGTGCTACCATCTATGGTAAGAAGAGAGTATTGACATTAAATTTTGACTGAATCTAGTCAAGATGTCACTCTCTTCTTTTTTATCCCTTTCAGAGATTAATACAAAGTGAGTAAACCAGTAAGGAATTTTAATTTATTAGATTCGACATCCTAAGACCGGTTTCTGTCTTTCGACTTCATCAGTTAGGCTTTTCGAATCCAATAAATAAAATTCCAAACTCGTACAAGTCAATAGCTATATCCGCTATAAGATAACATTTTTAGATGTGCTACCATCTATGGTAAGAAGAGAGTATTGACATTAAATTTTGACTGAATCTAGTCAAGATGTCACTCTCTTCTTTTTTATCCCTTTCAGAGATTAATACAAAGTGAGTAAACCAGTAAGGAATTTTAATTTATTAGATTCGACATCCTAAGACCGGTTTCTGTCTTTCGACTTCATCAGTTAGGTTTTTCGAATCCAATAAATAAAATTCCAAACTCGTACAAGTCAATAGCTATATCCGCTATAAGATAACATTTTTAGATGTGCTACCATCTATGGTAAGAAGAGAGTATTGACATTAAATTTTGACTGAATCTAGTCAAGATGTCACTCTCTTCTTTTTTATCCCTTTCAGAGATTAATACAAAGTGAGTAAACCAGTAAGGAATTTTAATTTATTAGATTCGACATCCTAAGACCGGTTTCTGTCTTTCGACTTCATCAGTTAGGCTTTTCGAATCCAATAAATAAAATTCCAAACTCGTACAAGTCAATAGCTATATCCGCTATAAGATAACATTTTTAGATGTGCTACCATCTATGGTAACAAGAGAGTATTGACATTAAATTTTGACTGAATCTAGTCAAGATGTCACTCTCTTCTTTTTTATCCCTTTCAGAGATTAATACAAAGTGAGTAAACCAGTAAGGAATTTTAATTTATTAGATTCGACATCCTAAGACCGGTTTCTGTCTTTCGACTTCATCAGTTAGGTTTTTCGAATCCAATAAATAAAATTCCAAACTCGTACAAGTCAATAGCTATATCCGCTATAAGATAACATTTTTAGATGTGCTACCATCTATGGTAAGAAGAGAGTATTGACATTAAATTTTGACTGAATCTAGTCAAGATGTCACTCTCTTCTTTTTTATCCCTTTCAGAGATTAATACAAAGTGAGTAAACCAGTAAGGAATTTTAATTTATTAGATTCGACATCCTAAGACCGGTTTCTGTCTTTCGACTTCATCAGTTAGGCTTTTCGAATCCAATAAATAAAATTCCAAACTCGTACAAGTCAATAGCTATATCCGCTATAAGATAACATTTTTAGATGTGCTACCATCTATGGTAAGAAGAGAGTATTGACATTAAATTTTGACTGAATCTAGTCAAGATGTCACTCTCTTCTTTTTTATCCCTTTCAGAGATTAATACAAAGTGAGTAAACCAGTAAGGAATTTTAATTTATTAGATTCGACATCCTAAGACCGGTTTCTGTCTTTCGACTTCATCAGTTAGGTTTTTCGAATCCAATAAATAAAATTCCAAACTCGTACAAGTCAATAGCTATATCCGCTATAAGATAACATTTTTAGATGTGCTACCATCTATGGTAAGAAGAGAGTATTGACATTAAATTTTGACTGAATCTAGTCAAGATGTCACTCTCTTCTTTTTTATCCCTTTCAGAGATTAATACAAAGTGAGTAAACCAGTAAGGAATTTTAATTTATTAGATTCGACATCCTAAGACCGGTTTCTGTCTTTCGACTTCATCAGTTAGGCTTTTCGAATCCAATAAATAAAATTCCAAACTCGTACAAGTCAATAGCTATATCCGCTATAAGATAACATTTTTAGATGTGCTACCATCTATGGTAACAAGAGAGTATTGACATTAAATTTTGACTGAATCTAGTCAAGATGTCACTCTCTTCTTTTTTATCCCTTTCAGAGATTAATACAAAGTGAGTAAACCAGTAAGGAATTTTAATTTATTAGATTCGACATCCTAAGACCGGTTTCTGTCTTTCGACTTCATCAGTTAGGTTTTTCGAATCCAATAAATAAAATTCCAAACTCGTACAAGTCAATAGCTATATCCGCTATAAGATAACATTTTTAGATGTGCTACCATCTATGGTAAGAAGAGAGTATTGACATTAAATTTTGACTGAATCTAGTCAAGATGTCACTCTCTTCTTTTTTATCCCTTTCAGAGATTAATACAAAGTGAGTAAACCAGTAAGGAATTTTAATTTATTAGATTCGACATCCTAAGACCGGTTTCTGTCTTTCGACTTCATCAGTTAGGCTTTTCGAATCCAATAAATAAAATTCCAAACTCGTACAAGTCAATAGCTATATCCGCTATAAGATAACATTTTTAGATGTGCTACCATCTATGGTAACAAGAGAGTATTGACATTAAATTTTGACTGAATCTAGTCAAGATGTCACTCTCTTCTTTTTTATCCCTTTCAGAGATTAATACAAAGTGAGTAAACCAGTAAGGAATTTTAATTTATTAGATTCGACATCCTAAGACCGGTTTCTGTCTTTCGACTTCATCAGTTAGGTTTTTCGAATCCAATAAATAAAATTCCAAACTCGTACAAGTCAATAGCTATATCCGCTATAAGATAACATTTTTAGATGTGCTACCATCTATGGTAAGAAGAGAGTATTGACATTAAATTTTGACTGAATCTAGTCAAGATGTCACTCTCTTCTTTTTTATCCCTTTCAGAGATTAATACAAAGTGAGTAAACCAGTAAGGAATTTTAATTTATTAGATTCGACATCCTAAGACCGGTTTCTGTCTTTCGACTTCATCAGTTAGGCTTTTCGAATCCAATAAATAAAATTCCAAACTCGTACAAGTCAATAGCTATATCCGCTATAAGATAACATTTTTAGATGTGCTACCATCTATGGTAACAAGAGAGTATTGACATTAAATTTTGACTGAATCTAGTCAAGATGTCACTCTCTTCTTTTTTATCCCTTTCAGAGATTAATACAAAGTGAGTAAACCAGTAAGGAATTTTAATTTATTAGATTCGACATCCTAAGACCGGTTTCTGTCTTTCGACTTCATCAGTTAGGCTTTTCGAATCCAATAAATAAAATTCCAAACTCGTACAAGTCAATAGCTATATCCGCTATAAGATAACATTTTTAGATGTGCTACCATCTATGGTAACAAGAGAGTATTGACATTAAATTTTGACTGAATCTAGTCAAGATGTCACTCTCTTCTTTTTTATCCCTTTCAGAGATTAATACAAAGTGAGTAAACCAGTAAGGAATTTTAATTTATTAGATTCGACATCCTAAGACCGGTTTCTGTCTTTCGACTTCATCAGTTAGGCTTTTCGAATCCAATAATGTTATCTTATAGCGGATATAGCTATTGACTTGTACGAGTTTGTAATTTTATTTATTGGATTCGAAAAGCCTAACTGATGAAGTCGAAAGACAGAAACCGGTCTTAGGATGTCGAATCTAATAAATTAAAATTCCTTACTGGTTTACTCACTTTGTATTAATCTCTGAAAGGGATAAAAAAGAAGAGAGTGACATCTTGACTAGATTCAGTCAAAATTTAATGTCAATACTCTCTTCTTACCATAGATGGTAGCACATCTAAAAATGTTATCTTATAGCGGATATAGCTATTGACTTGTACGAGTTTGGAATTTTATTTATTGGATTCGAAAAGCCTAACTGATGAAGTCGAAAGACAGAAACCGGTCTTAGGATGTCGAATCTAATAAATTAAAATTCCTTACTGGTTTACTAAAAATAATGATTTTAGAACACAATAATATTGGTGTATCTCAAGAATCAGTTATGGCAAAAATGAGTATTTTTAAAAAATCTTTACAACTGGTTTTGTAAGAACTTTAATGAATAAAGATTATCCTTAAATGGAGTAAATTTAGAAAATCCTCTACGGGTATTAAAATGTGTAGGTATAACTTTTTTTTTACCTAGTGACCCATCGTAGTCCGCTACTGTGTTTCTTTAAAAAACGATGTCATTCATGGAAAGTCATCTTCAGTTATAAACAAACGGGAGTGGCTGGTTGTTACCAGTAGACAAAGCCATATTTAAAACCCAGCATTTTTATAGAGAAACTTACTTTATTGGCAATATTTTAAAACCAACTTCAATTCAAAATTAGAAGGTAGCCAAATGGATGACAGAGAAGAGGGGTGCAGTTGTCTTACTAAATTAAATAAATATTTAACTAAAGATTACATTTTGCGTTAAAACTAAAGACTATGAAACATTTCATTTTAAATCAGATAGACAGATAGAATATCTTTCAACTACCATAAACTTTGACTACGCCCCTGGAAAGTATACAGAATTTTAAGTAAAAAAAATATGTTGCAAATCAATATAGACGCAAAGTTTCATTAAAAAAACTAATTAGAAAGAAAACAGCATTTTTTCAGGACTGAATCATATTATTCCACCAATAAATAATTTTTTTTAACTTTCCCTAGAAAATTAACTGTAAATCTGCAAAACTTTTTACATCTTACATGATTTCTTGAAGCATTCGTTCCAGTATTTCGAATTGACATTAATTTTCTGGCACTTGGGATTTGTGTTTTTATCATAATCCCCCTTTTTCATTTTATGATTATTATTTTATTTTCCAGATAAACCTAATCTTATTAAAGCATAGTAAAACACGTACAACAGCAGATATACCTATTTAAAAAAAACCAGTAGGTATATAATATACATAATGACATATTTTTAATACATGACTATTACTTAATACTACATAATATAAAAAGTTTCGAGAATGAAGCGTGTAAAAGTATAATCATCGGTAAATATGAAACATATGGTCAAAATACCGTCGTATTGCGAAATATTCTGCACGTTGTTAATGATTTGTCTTGTCCATACCAAATATAGAAACGCCAGAGATGTTGCGTGTGAGTGGTTCTACTTTTGTGGACTGTCAGTGTCGTACACGAAAAAAATCTACATTGAGAGGAATTTTAATAGGTATTTTTTTGTTAATTATTTCTTACTAT
The DNA here is from genome assembly GCA_949320105.2 of Crepidodera aurea. NCBI lineage: Eukaryota > Metazoa > Arthropoda > Insecta > Coleoptera > Chrysomelidae > Crepidodera > Crepidodera aurea. The sequence continues at coordinate 439,418 of OX439474.1, forward strand.
TTAATCTTAACTTTTTTTTTCTACTTCAAATTAATAAAAACGGAGGCACGTCATCTAGCTAAAGAACCTTGAGACGAACTAACTTTATAGATTTTACAAGCTCAGGGGCCCGTTTCACAAATGTACAAGGTACAAAGTTTGTAGCTAACAAGTAAGTTCTTACAAGTTTATTAAAGTATCTACTTTTTTACAAGTGAAAGTAGCTGTACAAATACAAGTACAAGTGTAGCTGACAGACTTGTAACTAACTTTTGTTGATAACAAGTGATTTTTTACCTACCTGAAGAAGTATGTAATAAACATTTACAAGTGCAAGTTTGAAACCAATTCTTGGTGTTTAAAAATTTTAAGTTACATTTAGAAGAACATTATTTATACTGTTTATAAGGTTTACAAATGCAGTGTAAAACTTATTATTTTAAACTTAAAACAGTTAAAATTTTAAACTTAACCATAACTAATATGAAAAACATCAGAATTTAACAAGGAATTAACTGAATATTTGAATAAAAAAATTTAAACTTCAATTAGTTTTAAAATAACGGAATGATTAATACAACCGTATCAATTTCCCACAAATAAAAATCGAAATACGAATGTAACAATTAATTGTTATTTCTTATATACTAGGTGTTGGTTGTTAATGAATGACTTTTATCTCTATATTTATATATACCTGTAAAAGCGGTTATTCATTATCTAGGAACGATTAGCATAAAAGTGGTGGGTAGCAAAATTCTAGAGTACTCGCGTCACAAAATATGCAATCTCTGATCCGCCACCGCATTTTCGAATCAGTTATCTACTTAAATGGCAAAGTAAACAAGTTTTCTTTTATTTATTGGTCAAATCTACAGGGTATGACAATAAATTATTCTTCGGAACTGAATTTAGGTGCAGCTAATATTTTAATATAGTTCATGCAAGGTGAAATATACCTGGAAATGGGCACAAGAGCGGATCTAAGGGGGATAATGGAGGTTGTGATCTCCCAATACCATCAAGTTGGTTTATATCAAATACTATTAAACGAGCACGGTTTATACAGGGTGACCCAGGGGGACGTGCATGCTCCATAACTTTTTTTCTATCCAAGCTATCGGTTTGATTTTTTTTTAATCGATAAGAGGGACAATGGGGCACATTCTAAAAATATTTCTATTTATATACAGGATGTCCCAAATAAGATACACAACTAAGTTCTGGTTTTTTAAATGGCAACCCCGCATTTTTGTTACATTTTTAGATTCGCCATTAAATTGTCGATATAACGCATCCGGGTTTCTTAGACACTTATCTGCAATAGTTTTTGACTTATGTCAATTTATTAGTCAAAATAGCGTCGTGCAGAGATCCACAAAAAAGTTCAGAACTTCAGAACTGTTCAAGATAACTTAATCAACTTTTTTCCAGTCGATTCCTTGATTTTTTGAAAATTACAAATTACAAATAGCAATAACTCGACTTTTTCAAATGCATCACCCTATATTTTATTACATCATTGCATGGCATTTTTTGAGAGCTTTTTGCTGATATAGGGTTTGTTGGGTCTATTTTGTAAAATTTGCGAGATTTATTGCAAAATAAGAAATGTTGACGGTTTATTCGAGAAAAAAAAAGGAATCGAGTAGGCCGCTGTCTTAAAATTTGACACATCCATATACTTTCAATAATTGTACGCGTCTAATTAAAAGAAAAAAGAACCGAGTAGGCCACTGTTTGACACATTCATATAATTTTGAAAAGAATATGTTTCAACAAAAGGAAATTGTAATAGAAACAGAAATACATTACAAAGTAAACAATTTTTATAATATTTACAAGAACATGAAAGAATGATTAATAGGATACGATATAAATATTTTTGATTTAAACCAATGCTCGAATAGGTCACCATCATGTTCCACGCAAACTGCTAGTCTTCTAGTAAATGAATCCCGAACTCTAGCAAGCATTGCTCCATCAACTGAACGGAAGGCTTCCATGATCCTGTTTTTCATATCATCTGCAGTTGTTGGACGATCTCTGAAAACAGTTTCCTTCACGTACCCCTAAAGAAAAAAATCTATAGGAGTAAGGTCTGGAGATCGCGCGGGCCAAGGAATAGTACCTCTCCCTATCCAACGATTGGAATTATCTAAAAATTCTCGCACCATCCTATGGTTATGCACTGAAGCACCATCGTGTTGAAACCACATTGTCCCTCTGGTATTCAAATCCACTTCTTCTTAAATATTGGGAAGATGTTCGCGGAGAAACTGTAAATACCTTTCACCATGCAGCACATTGTCAAAAAACAATTTCCTTTTTGGTATAAGATACAATACCAGTGAGTTCAAACCGATCTCTCAACTTTAGGAATGAAGACACCCGTAGAGTTTTTGCTTCTGGATATTTTTGCAGGTAGATTCTGCTTGCTAATAAAGGATTTCTGTCAGCTTCGCCATATTCACTAATTCCTCGCGAGTAAAACTCATGATTAATAGTTAGATGCGTACAATTATTGAAAGTACATGGATGTGTCAAATTTTAAGAAAGCGGCCTACTCGATTCCTTTTTTTTTCTCGAATAAACCGTCAACATTTCTTATTTTGCAATACATTTCGCAAATTTTACAAAATAGACCCAACAAACCTTATATCAGCAAAAAGCTCTTAAAAAATGCCATGCAATGATGTAATAAAATATAGGGTGATGCATTTGAAAAAGTCGAGTTATTGCTATTTTTAATTTGTAATTCTCAAAAAATCGTAGTAGGCGGTAGAACGACGACTCCGAATTCGCCTACAATTCAGAAGATGTGCTGAAGCTTAAGGAATCGACTGGAAAAAAGTTGATTAAGTTATCTTGAACAGTTCTGAAGTTCTGAACTTTTTTGTGGATCTCTGCACGACGCTATTTTGACATTTAAAAAATCAGAACTTAGTTGTGTATCTTATTTGGGACATCCTGTATATAAATAGAAATATTTTTAGAATGTGCCCCATTGTCCCTCTTATCGATTAAAAAAAAATCAAACCGATAGCTTGAATAGAAAAAAAGTTATGGAGCATGCACGTACCCCTGGGTCACCCTGTATGTAATATCTGGACCTACAAAATTTTTTGATTCTACCATGCATTTTGTATAACGATAAGAAACATTTACATTTTTCATTAAAAAAAAAGTTACGATGTTCTTCGCCAAAACGATATTTGCTCGAAAATTTATTAAATTTAACAAACCGAGTTTCAATATTAAAGTCTAACATAGACATATGAATATTTAACTCGGAAAAAGATGATTAAAACCAAAAAGTATTTATTACACATATTTTTAGCACATTTTGACAAGTGTCCATTTTAACAGTGTTACTCAACGTTTCATTAAATATTTACCTAAATCCATGATTTCTGAAATTGAATTGGCAACGTTGTATTTTCAACTTAGAATTTATGAGATGGTTGTCATTTGACAAGCAAATTATTTATGTCCGTCAAATGAACATTTTTTCCTTTTTTTTATACTTTTCAGGTTTATTCTGGTTATAAATTGCTACTTGGGCATTTGTAGAAAAGTTATGTATCTATGCGTTTGTATTGGAAAAATATGTTAAATAATCGTTTCAACGCACTAAATTTGTTTGTCTTGGTAGTGAGTATTTCAACAAATCCCAGCCGGCCCCATATTCTTAACATTTACCCAGAGATGTGCGTGTCAGTAGTTGTCAAAATTTGTAGGTTATTATATTTATCTATATTTTCCATAAAAATTATTTGTCTAAAAAATCAGATCAATGACCTGATAGGATTGGAGGATTGGCTTTACTCTACTTGCATGATATCTTACCACTTTATTTATTTTGTGTTTCAAGGCACGTGTCTCTGAGTAAACTGTAATGGCCTATACATTAAAATTTATTAACCATATGTTTTACTTACTCTTTCTTTTTTCTTTTTCTAAATCTAAAAGGTGTTAAATGTCAGTATGTTGTTCATTTCTATGAATGAAGCTGAATTAAGTGTGAAATTTGATTTTCTTGGCATTGTTTGTTTCAAGCCCATAGGTTGGATTATTTTTTAGAAGTTTATTTTAATAAAAATTTTTCTACGATCGTGCAAAAAGTTATTACTTTTTGCACTCTCAACCGTATTAAGTTTTACTTTGTTACACTAGTGCAACAATAGTATAGAAAACGAGTAAGGAATTTAATTTATCAGATTCGACATCCTAAGACCGGTTTCTGCCTTTCGGCTTCGTCAGTTAGGCTTTTCGAATCCAATAAATAAAATTCCAAACTCGTACAAGTCAGTAGCTATATCCGCTATAAGATAAAATTTTTAGATCTGCTGCCATCTATCATTAGAAGAGAGTATTGACAATTATTAAAAGCAAAAAATTCCCGGTGTATTGGGGTTGCATACACAATTTGCATTGTGTGTTGCAAAGCTTTTATTTGACTGATTCTAGTCAAAATGTCACTCTCTTCTTTCGTATCCCTTTCAGAGATTAATACAAAGTTAGAAAACGAGTAAGGAATTTAATTTATCAGATTCGACATCCTAAGACCGGTTTCTGTCTTTCGACTTCATCAGTTAGGCTTTTCGAATCCAATAAATAAAATTCCAAACTCGTACAAGTCAATAGCTATATCCGCTATAAGATAACATTTGTAGATGTGCTACCATCTATGGTAAGAAGAGAGTATTGACATTAAATTTTGACTGAATCTAGTCAAGATGTCACTCTCTTCTTTTTTATCCCTTTCAGAGATTAATACAAAGTGAGTAAACCAGTAAGGAATTTTAATTTATCAGATTCGACATCCTAAGACCGGTTTCTGCCTTTCGGCTTCGTCAGTTAGGCTTTTCGAATCCAATAAATAAAATTCCAAACTCGTACAATAGTATATTGTGCAACAAGTGGGAAAAGTTCAACTTTTCTCGCGAGTGTTAAAGTTTGTGGCACGAGCCTGAAGGGCGAGTGCCGCAAACACACGAGTGAGAAAAGTACTTTCCCCACGTGTTGCACACTATACTTTTTCTACAACTGCACAAATTTAAAGAATACAAGTAATGTAACTTGTAACTTAATATTTATTTTTATGGTTAGCAAATCTAAAATGACATGAAAGTAACCTACCTCTTAACAGTTGAATAATTTTATTTTTGTATTTCTTCTCCATTTCATAAATTTTTCGTATGCCAATTCAAACTTTTTTCTTGAAATTATCGGCAACAAATCTAACGTTATTTTTGCGGCTTTCCAATATCTCTGACCTAGTATTATCAAAATCGTCACTATTGTCATTACCCATATTATTTATTATAAATTATTACAATAATATTTAATGGAAATTGCGATTTTTATCAAAGCACGAATGAAAACTGCCTTAAGAATTTAAAAAACTTCTACAATCTGACAGTTGTGACAACTATTTAAAGCTGAACAGCAGCCTACTAAGTTTTTGTCGATTTTTGTTGATTCTCCATATAAATCTATGTGGTGTGAGGCAAAGTGCCGTGAGGAAAAGTATTCCCTCACGGTGTGGGCAATACATGGTTTTTTAAATTAAGTAAGCTATGAGAAATTAGCTACTTTTCATAGCAGTTGTAGAATAGTATATTCTGTAACAAGGTTGGAATGAGAATTCGACACGAGTGGAGGATTCCGAACGCGAGCGTGAGGAACCACGAGTGTCGGATTTTCATTCCAACAGAGTAACAGACTGTACTTTCTTCACGGACACAGAAAGTAGAGATTAAATATAGCAAAATGAAACCTCAATCTCTTAACATTGTATAGGTAGTATTTTTATATTCAAGCTTGGATTTTTGCGGTAGCAAATTTTGAGTTATATTATCGACATATTTTTTTATTTCTGGAGGAGTATTTTCAAATTCTACATCTGAATCGTTTGATTTTCTTCTCCTTTTTAATAAATTAAAAGTTTTTACAAACCAATATTAAGACCACGTCAACTAATACTGACAGTTAATTTGACATTCATGGCAAACCTTATTTTTGTAAACAATCACGGAATACAGATTTTATCTCTAGTGATAGAATGTAATACATATAAAATACATAAGAGACAAATGTTTCAGAATTTTCTTTCAATCTCAAGAGCGAGAATGTTTCTTTTCTGTTATTATAAGTGGTTTCAGAATAACTAAATTCGGTAGTGGCCGTGGAGAAAAACATTTTTTCCATGCAATTTGAGTATACTTATAAACGTGGTAACTGTAGGAACTTAGGTACCATTAAATATTATTAAAAACATTAAAAAGAAACATTTTTTACTGTAGTTTTGATTAATCCAAATATTGTTACTAACGAAAGCATATTCATAGTTAGCTATGGATGGCGTCTGACAGTGGAAGTTTACGTAATTCATCTCAAGTTGTCAATTTAAAATTTTAATATTTTGTTAGCTATTAAAAATGTCTGATTCGAATAGTGAAGAAGAATATATTTGTACTCTTCCAGATTTAATTAAAACCGCAAATGAAGCCACAGCAGATTTATTACCCGAAAAATCCAAAAAAAATTATGAAATTTGTTATAAACGCTTTACAGACTGATGTTAAGAACAGTAGCGTATTTGAAAGAAAAATCGGAGATACTAAAGCCATCGACTTTATAGTCAGAATATTCAGTGGTGAAGGCTGAAATTAATTGGAAAAAAGTAAATAACTATAGTCTATTTTTATGTATGAGAGAGTATTAAAATAATAAAGCGTTCGTAATCCATAGGCATAGGTACCACTTCTTTTAGTAGACAGTTAAAATATTTTGTCAAGTTATACCTCGAGTATTTTCGTATGAAATAACCTTTGTATAAATATAATAAATATATCGGGTGTACACTTATATTTTCACCTAATTAACCTGCTTATAACTTCTAAACAGCTGAAGGTAAAAAAGTGCAATTTTTTCTAAAATATTTTATTTTTCCACAAGGTATGTTAAGAATATTGTGTCAAACGGGTTATGTAGGTATAAGGGTTTAAACTTTGACTTTTAAACAACGTTACGTTCATAAATAATAATTTTAATATAAAAACTACTTCTTACCTACAAATCCAAATCAGAATCGAAATCAAAAGATGAACTGTCGCAACCAATATTTACAATGAGTGGCTCGATCATTTGATCAGTAATATTGTCCAACTTCCACATTTTCTCTTCTTCTTTAATCGTATGATTTACTGCCTTTTCCCAGTTTTCAGGCTTCACATTATTTACAGCCTCCAAAAACAACTGTTTAACATCACTCATTTTAAAAGAATTATTTTTTCTTGAAACTTCTCCCTTTATCTGTGCCCATATCAGTTCAATCGGGTTTACTTCGCAATGATATGGTGGTGATCTAACCACCGTCATCCCACGATTTTTTGCAATTTCATATTTTTTTAATTTCTCTTTATGAAGGGAACACAAATGATACAGTTCTCTTCTCACAGAACCGGGATGGAACTTAATATTCTTTGAATTTAGCCAATTCTGTAAATCTTTTTTTAACCACTTGGTTGTGGGCATTTTTTCTGTAAGTCTCGAGTGATAACTTGCATTATCCATTACTATTATACAGTTCTGAGGAAGAAGATCTATCATTTGTTCTAACCACTCTTTAAAGACATCATGTCCTCATGGTAGTCACCGGTACGAGTAGATTCAAAAGTCAATAAACCACCTTTAACAAAACCGTTTGAACTACCGATGTGTACTATTATCAGTCTGCGCCCCTTTCCTGATGGTGGATTTAAACCAGTAGATAAATTATTTAAAAAAGCCTGTCTTCGACTTGTAACAGTTTCATCTTGCCAAAATTTATTTGGTGTATGTCCCTCGTTGATCCATGTTTCATCTAAATAAAATATATTTCTTCTTTGGTTTCTCATTTCTTTTATAGTCCTTAGGTAATTTCTTCTCCATACTACAATATCGCTTCTTTCTATTAAAATAGACTTTCTGGAATGCTTTTTCCATAGAAAACCTATTTCTTTTAAAAGTTTCCATAGTGTGCTTCGACTCATTTCAGGGTAATCCTTATCATCTCGAACCGTGGCAAAAACTTTGTCTACTGTCGGAAATTCTTTTCTAAAGAAGAACGCATGCACTTTCCTTCGAAGTCTTTCTTTCAAATGATTTTCTATTTGAAATTTTGGTTTTCCTGGAGCTTTACGTGCTGTTTGAAACTCGCCACATTTCTCTTCTTTAACAACTCTGTAAATCGTAGATTTCCCAACACCAAGCGTACTACTAACTAATTCCACTGTGTCATCAACACTTTTACATAAATGTTTGTCTGTAAATGATTTAAAACAATTAAATATTAATGTTTTTTCATTAACTGTTAAAGGACCGATTTTTTGTCGTTTACGCGGTACTTCCAAATTTTCCATGATCACACTAGAATTCACAATAGACTGCACACTGCACCTTGCATGTTGCAACTAAACGACATTTAGTAAGCTGTCAAGAATACACAACTGGACCTCCTTACTAAATGGAAAACCTACAATCGCATTTTCGGTGAAATTTGTTAGTAAGGGATTTATCTACTTATAATTCGATTACTGTAAGAAATTTTTGGAATTAAAATAAAACAAAATTGGCAAATAGGTACTTATTGAAAATAATCTTAAGATACGGCTATGTTATCTTTAATACACAGGGCTTTTGGCCTGTCCAAACCTTTTTCTTTTGTTCTGTACAGCTTATGGTTATAAAAGACCAATAAAAGACCCAAAACTTGTATTAGCTCAGGTACATTTATGACAATTTTAGGAAATATTTAGATTATTCCGTAAAAATATTTAAAATGACCGTACTAAGTTTTGCATTAGTAATGCTGTTTTATTACTCTCTCATTCATAAAAATAGACCATAGTTTAATAAAATTATCGTTAGTTTAAAGTTACATTTTATTTTCGATCGTAGAAAAAATGTTGTGTGCTACACTCAGCATGATTGCAGCACTCGACTTCGTCTCGAGCTGCAAACTTCATGCATCGTGCAAGAAATATACACTTTTTGCACTAGTTACACAAATAACTATTTTACGAAATCACGTCAAAATTTGTCTTCTTAAAAAATTCACTTTTAATTAAGACATCCTGTACCTTTTCATTTAACAATCTAAATTCAACTTCCAACAAGTTTTTTAACCGTTTTGTATCTACAATCGAGTTGAAATTGCTATCGATCCAAAAATAATTTGTCAAAGTAAACTCGCTACTTTTTTATGGCAGATTTTGGCTTACAGCCAATTCTAAATTTACTTTCTATAAAATAATTCTTACTAAGTGCATTTTCTAGCACGTAAATCTGACAAGGTTATTAATCTAAAAAATATGAGTGGAATGATAATACAGTGCGATGAATATTATATATTAGTTTTAACTGCGTTTGGGTAACGAGTGCTATCTATACTGTATTTGAAAATCAAGAGAGAGTAAATTCCCAGAATAAAAAGTAATTCGGTATGCAAAACTATAGTACAGTACGTGCGGTAAAACTTCAATATTTGTAATGCATTCTAAATTGTTTTTGTTAATTTCAATACAAAATTTATTAAATTTCTTGGACTATCACATTATTTTATGATCTTTCATTGTTACTACAGTAGGCCTAAGAGGCGTAACCAGAATAGAAAGGGATAATTGTTATTTAACGACCTCCGAATGGCAACAGCTTCTAATGACAGATATTTTGACTTAAATAGTTTCTAGAAATGCAGTTATTTGATTTTCGATAAACGTGACAAATAGTAGTGACTAAAAATGGAAGCAGTTTGTGAGTATACGCCAGTGAAAAAATTAAAACTAGACCATTTATCGCTCAATGAAAAGAGTGCTCTAGTGAATGTGTACCACTATTTTAAACATCAAAATCCCTCAAACACTATTGACAGTGTAGTTGAAACAACATCTAAGGCAATGGGATATGGAAAATCTACAATATATAGAGTTCTAAAGGAGGAAAAATCACCAAAGCCGAAACCAGGTAGACCAAAACTATTAAAAGTCAACGTGGACGAGTTTTTTAAAAATGCTATTCGTAAGCTTGTTCACTCATTTTTTATAAACAAGCAAATACCAACTTTAGATAAAGTTTTGCAAGCCATTACGAATGATGTTGATTTACCCACATTAAGCCGGGATAAACTATGGAAAGTGTTAGATGAGTTAAACTTTAAATTTGAAAAAATGGGCAGACACTCAATGCTAATTGATTCTGAAGAAATTGTATGTTGGAGAAGACAGTACCTCAGAAGAATACAACAAGTTAAAGCTCAAAATAAAAACATTTATTATTTAGATGAAACATGGGTTAATGAAGGACATTGTGTAGGAAGAGTTTGGAAAGACAAAAATATAAAATCATCCCATCAAGCTTTTCTAGAAGGATATACTACTGGTTTTAAGGAACCTATAGGAAAAGGTAAAAGATTAATTATTTGTCATATAGGCAGTACAAACGGTTTTTTTGAGAATGGTTTACTCTTATTTGAATCAAAAAAACCGTTGATTATCACGAAGAAATGAATGGAGACGTGTTTGAGGAATATTTTGAACAGATGATTCAATTCATACCAAAATGATCGGTTATTGTAATGGACAATGCAAGTTACCACTCCAGATTACTTGAACCTTTACCAACCACTAAATGGAAAAAGGGTGAAATTGCAAAATGGTTATCTTCTAAAAATTTAGCCTTTGACAATACAATGCTGAGGGCAGAATTGTTAACTATTGCTAAAAAACATAAGCAAAATTATAAAAAATATAATATTGAGGAGATAGCCAAAAAACGAGAAATTGAAATCCTTCGTTTACCACCCTACCATTGTGAGCTGAATCCGATAGAATTAATATGGGCTCAAGTTAAAGGTTATGTTGCCAGAAATAACACTACTTTTAAATTATCAGATGTTAAAAATCTCTTCAATAAGGCAATATCTGAAGTAACAAGTGAAAATTGGCAAAAATGTATTAGACACGTTACAGAAATAGAAAAAAAAATGTGGGAGCTAGATAACATAATTGATATTACTATAGAGCCCATTGTAATTTCTCTAGAATCAGATGGTGAATCTTCTGACACAGAGTGCGAGGAACCATAACTTTAAAATTATTAATTTATGTACTTTAATTTTATTTTTAGATTTTTATTTTTTAAGATTTAATATTGTCGTATTTTTTGCATGTTGCTCGTCAAATTTTATCCTTGCGGTTGGTTTTTTTTTTCTCATATACCTACTTAATTGTTTTTTTAGCTCCTCATATTAATTTATAAATAATTGTAATTATCTGTACATATTATATACATAAAACAAAATGCCTAAAATAATATTGACTTTTTCTTCATTTTACCCAAATTAAATTACTACTTACGAATTATGTTTATCTATCTAAAATTGGTAATCTAGGTATAAATAACTAAAACAAATTAAATATTTCTATTTCCATATTAATTTAATTTTGAAAACGCACGTCTATGGTTTACTGCCTTTAACACTGATAACTGCAAAACATTTCTGGGAATTTACTCTCTCTTGATTTTCAAATACAGTATAGAAAAATATGAAGTAAAAAAAAAAGATTTAACCGTTTCTTCAATATCTACAACTAACGATAATAAAAACCGTTAACTCTACATTATCTTGTGTAAACTTACAATCCCTTCTAGAATCTGGAACTAAATCGGATTAAAGGAATATCAATGTGAGCATTGAATAAAGATTTATTATAGTTTCGTGCTTCATAGTTATAACTCATCAATTTATTTCAATCGATGGTGTACACCCACAACAGATTAATTTTGAAAACTGATTCAATGTTTATAATGGTCGCTGTTCCAATTTGGGAAGAATAGGGTTACAAAATATTTACATACCTACGTATTCGTGAGACATTCGTTTATTTTTACGATTCTGTTACGAATCGGTGGTAGCCTACTATTTTTGATGGACATAGAAAAACATTTAAATGGAGTCAATTTTAAAGACACTTCAAAAAATGAAATCTATTTGAATTTTTATGTTTTCCCCATGATTTTTATTACAAATAATTGTTAAAAACTTTTTTGTTCAATCTTATGTAACTAAACAACCCGCTAAAGCAATAACAGATTTTTAACAATCAACAACAACTTTGAACTTCACAAAAAAACGTAGTTAAAAGAACGCTTTGATAACCAACTGGTTGAATACCATATTTTAACCCAATGATGTCTTTTGTCTAACTTGACGCTAATCGAACTGAATCCTACCTGGGGCCCTTTTCACAAAGGTACAAGTATTGTAACTAACAATTGTTAAAAAAATTTACTTGTAAGTACAAAGAAAAATCGCTGCCTGTACAAATGATGTGAAATAAGTTAAAATCACAGAATTACGACATTATATCACTGCCACTTGTTGTTCACAAGAGAAATTTTTACATATTTCTTGTTTGTTATAAGTTACAAGTGTAGTTGGTACCTACCAGTGCCGGTCCTAGACATTTTTCTAGTGGATGCGAACAATTCACTGGCGCCCCTCACCACTGGCGTAGCTTGGGGGGCGTAATACAAGGGGGCCTGTCCTGCCATTTTTGAGTGAGTTTTTTAGGATATAAATGGACCTAGAATCTACAAAAAAATTTAAAACAATTAAAATTGGTTTATGCAGAATGAATTTTGCATAAGAAACAATTAACAATGTCAAAATTACCGCAATAAAATGTTTGTGCCATTTTTCGAGGAAAAAAATGTGTTTTTTGGTATATAAATGCACCTAGAATCTACAAAAAAATTTAAATTTGGTTTACGCAGAATAAATTTTGTATAAGAAACGATTGGCAATGTCAAAATTACCGAAAAAAAATGTTTGGGCCATTTTTTGAGGGAAAAAGTGAGTTTTACAGGATATAAATGGACCTAGAATCTACAAAAAAAATCAAAAAAATTATAATTTGGTTTAGGCAGAATGAATTTTGTATAAGAAACGATTGACAATGTCAAAATTACCGCAAAAAACTGTTTGTGCAATTTTTCGAGGAAAAAAACGAGTTTTTTGGGATATAAATGCACGTAGCCTCTACAAAAAAATTCAAAAAAATAAAAATTTGTTTTACGCAGAATAAGTTTTGTATAAGAAACGATTGGCAATGTCAAAATTACCGAAAAAAAATGTTTGGGTCATTTTTTGAGGGAAAAAAGTGAGTTTTACAGGATATAAATGGACCTAGAATCTATAAAAAAAATCAAAAAAATTATAATTTGGTTTAGGCAGAATGAATTTTGTATAAGAAACGATTGACAATGTCAAAATTACCGCAAAAAACTGTTTGTGCAATTTTTCGAGGGAAAAAACGAGTTTTTTGGGATATAAATGCACGTAGAATCTACAAAAAAATTCAAAAAAATAAAAATTTGTTTTACGCAGAATAAGTTTTGTATAAGAAACGATTGGCAATGTCAAAATTACCGAAAAAAAATGTTTCGGTCATTTTTGAGGGAAAAAGTGAGTTTTACAGGATATAAATGGACCTAGAATCTACAAAAAAATTATAATTTGGTTTAGGCAGAATGAATTTTGTATAAGAAACGATTGACAATGCTAAAATTACCGAAAAAAAATGTTTGGGCCATTTTTGGGGGGAAACGGAGATTTTTAGAATATAAATGGACCTAGAATCTACAAAAAAAAAATTCAAAAAAATTAAAACTTGGTTTACGTAGAATGAATTTTGTACAAAAAACGATTGGCAATGTCAAAATTACCGAAAAAAAATGTTTGGGCCATTTTTTGAGGGAAAAAGTGAGTTTTACAGGATATAAATGGACCTAGAATCTACAAAAAAAATCAAAAAAATTATAATTTGGTTTAGGCAGAATGAATTTTGTATAAGAAACGATTGACAATGTCAAAATTACCGCAAAAAACTGTTTGTGCAATTTTTCGAGGGAAAAAACGAGTTTTTTGGGATATAAATGCACGTAGAATCTACAAAAAAATTCAAAAAAATAAAAATTTGTTTTACGCAGAATAAGTTTTGTATAAGAAACGATTGGCAATGTCAAAATTACCGAAAAAAAATGTTTGGGCCATTTTTTGAGGGAAAAAGTGAGTTTTACAGGATATAAATGGACCTAGAATCTACAAAAAAAATCAAAAAAATTATAATTTGGTTTAGGCAGAATGAATTTTGTATAAGAAACGATTGACAATGTCAAAATTACCGCAAAAAACTGTTTGTGCAATTTTTCGAGGGAAAAAACGAGTTTTTTGGGATATAAATGCACGTAGAATCTACAAAAAAATTCAAAAAAATAAAAATTTGTTTTACGCAGAATAAGTTTTGTATAAGAAACGATTGGCAATGTCAAAATTACCGAAAAAAAAATGTTTGGGCCATTTTTTGAGGGAAAAAGTGAGTTTTACAGGATATAAATGGACCTAGAATCTACAAAAAAAATCAAAAAAATTATAATTTGGTTTAGGCAGAATGAATTTTGTATAAGAAACGATTGACAATGTCAAAATTACCACAAAAAACTGTTTGTGCAATTTTTCGAGGGAAAAAACGAGTTTTTTGAGATATAAATGCACGTAGAATCTACAAAAAAATTCAAAAAAATAAAAATTTGTTTTACGCAGAATAAGTTTTGTATAAGAAACGATTGGCAATGTCAAAATTACCGAAAAAAAATGTTTGGGTCATTTTTGAGGGAAAAAGTGAGTTTTACAGGATATAAATGGACCTAGAATCTACAAAAAAATCAAAAAAATTATAATTTGGTTTAGGCAGAATGAATTTTGTATAAGAAACGATTGACAATGTCAAAATTACCGCAAAAAACTGTTTGTGCAATTTTTCGAGGGAAAAAACGAGTTTTTTGGGATATAAATGCACGTAGAATCTACAAAAAAATTCAAAAAAATAAAAATTTGTTTTACGCAGAATAAGTTTTGTATAAGAAACGATTGGCAATGTCAAAATTACCGAAAAAAAAATGTTTGGGCCATTTTTTGAGGGAAAAAGTGAGTTTTACAGGATATAAATGGACCTAGAATCTACAAAAAAAATCAAAAAAATTATAATTTGGTTTAGGCAGAATGAATTTTGTATAAGAAACGATTGACAATGTCAAAATTACCACAAAAAACTGTTTGTGCAATTTTTCGAGGGAAAAAACGAGTTTTTTGAGATATAAATGCACGTAGAATCTACAAAAAAATTCAAAAAAATAAAAATTTGTTTTACGCAGAATAAGTTTTGTATAAGAAACGATTGGCAATGTCAAAATTACCGAAAAAAAATGTTTGGGTCATTTTTGAGGGAAAAAGTGAGTTTTACAGGATATAAATGGACCTAGAATCTACAAAAAAATCAAAAAAATTATAATTTGGTTTAGGCAGAATGAATTTTGTATAAGAAACGATTGACAATGTCAAAATTACCGCAAAAAACTGTTTGTGCAATTTTTCGAGGGAAAAAACGAGTTTTTTGGGATATAAATGCACGTAGAATCTACAAAAAAATTCAAAAAAATAAAAATTTGTTTTACGCAGAATAAGTTTTGTATAAGAAACGATTGGCAGTGAGTTTTACAGTATATAAATGGACCTAGAATCTACAAAAAAATCAAAAAAATTATAATTTGGTTTAGGCAGAATGAATTTTGTATAAGAAACGATTGGCAATGTCAAAATTACCGAAAAAAATGTTTGCGCCACTTTTGAAGGAAAAAGTGAGTTTTTTAGGATATAAATGGACCTAGAATCAACAAAAAAAAATTCAAAAAAATTAAAATTTGATTTACGCAGATATGAGAAATATCCTCTCATTGCGTAGATTTTTTTGTCGTACTGGACGAGTTTAAAAATATTAAAACAAGGCGTTTACTACTGTAAATAATAACATATATACTCTATTATTTATTTTTTTTTATGATAAATACAATATTACTTTAAATACCACCCCCCCGTCTTTAATTTCTAGAACTGCCACTGGGCCTGGGGAAATTTTTAAAATTTGAGTAGCCTAAAATGCTGGTTAGGACTACTTTTTATTACATTAGATTCAGAAAAAGTAATTTTCCAGCTGTGGCGCCCCCTGGCCGCGGCGCCCGCATCCTTTGCGTACGCCTTAAACCGGCCCTGGTACCTACACTTGTCAGTAACAGTTTTTGTTTTGATTAATATTGCCAACCAATGTAACGCAATATTTAACTGCATCTTTGTTGAAAGTGCTTCAGATCGGTTAGTAGGATGAAATAGTATATGACCAATGTCGTTTAGAAGTTGTTCCATTTTTAGGGATGTCATTCTAAATCGTTCATTGAATTCATATACGGGGAAATTAATATTGATTCTCTCTCTAAAAACTCTTCTATGTCTTTGTACCCTCACAACCGCTTCATCATCTTCTGAGGACGAACTAGACCACAACATAATTATTTGTAACGCAGTCTTTGTAAATAATATGGAAGAGATATGAAGAAAATATTTTCTTGAAGATATCATATTAATAGCAATCAAAGTTAAAACTTGCATTTTCTTAGATTTTGCATGATTAATTTTATAACATTTACATAAAAATCGACTAGCAATGTCAAAATTTATGAAAAATGAAACAAAGGTCTGGAGAAACATTTTGTAAATGAAAAATTACATTTCATTTTAAAAAATTTGCGATTAACCTAAGTCATAGATAGGAATTTTTTTTATTTAAATTACTATGAGGAAATTCCGTTATAAGAAATGCAGTTTAACGAGAATATCTCGATCTGCATTTGTACTGAAGTCATCTTTTTCAACATTTGTGTATAGTAACTGCGTACTTAATTTAAATATTCAAATAAGAGGATTATTTGTTTTTTTAATAATAAATATGAACCCGTCTTTCCTTCTTGGAAATGTGTTGAGTTGGCTAGTAAAATATGTAGTCAATTCATACAGGAAAAATCGAAATTATTCGCGATATACTTCTGTAATAACAACTCAGTGAAATATTTTTAAATAATTTGAAACATTGTTTATTTCTTAAATTATGATTTTGTTCCAAATTTCCGATTCCACGACGAAAATGTGGGCCAGTCTCAGTGACAAGTCAAAAATAGCATTTTTCATCGGATGAATAAGTCTGGGCAGGATATGAGACAATTTCGGGTCTGTGCGTTTGTATGGAACAAACACACTCACTCGTCAAACTTTAATTAGTGCCCTTTCAAACATAACACTTGAATTATTGGAGTGAGATATACCAGCGCCAATAAGACAAGCCGTAAATCTCTCTTTAAAGACCCATTAAATTTTTTCTCTTTCTTTTAAAGGATTAAATAATGTAGTGTTTGAAAAGAAATTCAAATTTTTAAAATTCGTTCATCTCCATCTCCGTTTTACGCGTCTCTTTCTATTTTAAAACTTTAATATCAAATAGTTTTAAATTTGATAGATTTGAACGAAAAAAATCGTTGAATCTCTATAAAAAAAAATTCCAACACCTGCAGAAAAAACCTAAAAAAGTTGAAATTCCGTACAAATGGATAAAGTAAGTAGAAAATGAGATTGGCGAAATGATGGATTTTGTCGAAAAAATGTCGTTAAATAGCTAAATAAAATGTAAAACCTACAGAAAAAATTTGTAAAAGTTGAAATTGGGTAGTAAGTGATAAACTGAGAGAAAAAACGATTGTCGCAAAAATTTTTTAATGGATGGAAACTTCAAATTTAGATACATAAAAATCGTAAATCAATTCTTTCGGTGTTTAGTCTAGTTTTGTTTCATATTTGGTTGATGATTTTTAACATTCTCGTTCTTACATATCCTTTTTTTTTGCTCGTTCTTACATATTCTTTTCATAAGAAATGTACCTACCTGATCGATATAACGAATGATTAAAAACGGTCAAGGATTTTCTTCCATTGCATTGATCTTAATATACCAAACTAAAAGCCTCTAAATGCTTAAAAACAAGTCACATAAGACAGGTGGCGCCATTGTCTGATCAATTTTAAAATCAACAAATGACCTTAGCCTATAAACGTCCAAATCCACCGACTACTTTAATGAGTAGATCGTGTATATACTACGTGCCGGTGGTGTTCTCTCAGCAAACTTTTTAAAAAACTGTTTTTGTTTTTTCTTAACGCTCACCTGCCTTTTTTCTGGCTCTTTATTAGTATCATTTTCTTTTACTTCGTCATTACTCCCTTTTTTATTTGCCCTACGATCTAATTTTATTGTGCGAAAAAAAAAACATTTAAACTTGATTACATACTTTTCATTCTGGCACTTAATTTAGAGACAAGATTAACGTTTTAAATGGACACAGCCACTCTCTATAGTTTTTGGTCTATAGCGTTAAAACATCTTTACAGACGATTTCGTTCTAATTGTAACGCCCCAGCACTTGGACCAAAATAACCTGTTTATTATTTCTGGGAGCTCAGACTGATATTGCGAATTTCTTGCATAGCAAAATTCCCTCACTCAATTCAAACTCAAATATACAGAGGGAAGTTAAAATGTACACATACATATGTGCATCAATTTAAAATCAAATACTATTAAACGAGCAAGGTTTGTATGTGTGTGTGTGTGTATGTGTGTCCAGAGGATCTCGAAATCCACTCGTCAGAATTCAATGAAACTTTCAGGGTAGACTAATTCCTATTTAAATCGGCGAAAAATGTAGGTCCCATGTCTGTGAAAATTCGATCTTCCGAGATATTTACAAGAAAAGTTAAGTTTTTAGTTTTATTTCCTAGCAACGGCACATAATAATAATTTGTTTCTATAGTAATATATACTATAAAGGATAGATGAGTACAGTCAAAGTGGGGATATAACGTCACATTCCATAGGCGTACTTTGCAAAATAAGTTTCTATAATATAAATAAGGTGACAGCATATCAAATATATATACGCACTTCGTAGATTAAATTTTGAAGTTATATTATTTACAAAAAATAAAAATAAACTTTATGCATCCGACACTTTAACATTGAACGAATTAAATTTAACCAATAAATAACAAGGAGGATTATATGTTGGGATTAAACTTTTTTTAATCTCTTGGCATTAAAAGTAACGCTTCTGTACTTACCTAAACTCAAAGATTAAAAAAAAAGTTAGTTTAAGAACTATCTTTAAAAGTCACTGTCTTCACTAAAACTACTGGTATCACTATAATTGTCTTTTCTGAGGTTTATTATTATCGGTTCTATTAAATTATCCATTGATATATCCACTTTCCTAAATGAATTTTCCACATTTTTAACATGACCAATGCATTTTCCCCAATGTTCTCTATTTACATCTGAAACTGCCTTCAAAAACAAATTTCGCAGATCAGGAAATTTAAATGTTTTATTGTTTTAAGAAACATAACCTTTTAATAATTGAGACCAGATCAGTTCAATGGAATTTAACTCTGCGTGGTTCGGAGGAAATCTGAGAATTTTAATTCCTTTTTCTCTGGCCATCTCATCCATAATATATTTTTTGAATTTGTTTTTATGTTGCCTTGCTATTACTAATAATTCTGCCTTCAAGGATTTAGAAGGACTGATAATATTTTTAGAATGAAGCCATTTTGAAATATATATTAATACAAAATTCTGAATCAATTAAAATACATACGATACGGCTATGAATAAATAAAGTCTGACTTATCTGTCAAAAGAACAAATTTATTGCGCTAAAAACCATGGAAACAAGAATCTAGACAAAAACTATATTAGGCCGATCAGATGTATTAAAATTTAAATTTTAACTACAAATAAGCATTGAAGGATGAGGTAAAAATAAAATTTCTACCTCTTGAACCTGTACTACGTTCTGCAAATTAAATACTGCACTCCTTTCTTCTGTATAGTATAGTAGTAAAAAGGTTTGACTTTATTTAATTTCTGGCGTTTTAATCAGAAAGAATTTAATTTTAAATTTGTCGCTTTATATAAAAAAGGAAAGGTTCATTTGACGGACATAAATAATTTGCTTGTCAAATGACAGCCATCTTATTAATTCAAAGTTGAAAATACAACGTTGCCAATTCAATTTCAGAAATCATGGGTTTAGGTAAATATTTATAGGAACATTGAGTAACACTGTTACAATGGACACCTGTCTTCCCTTCCCCGATAATGTGAGACTACCCCTTACGGCTACTATTTTATTATGCGGACAGTTTTAATATTTAAGTTTTCATGATCAGAGAGAGAGAGAGAGAGAGAGAGAGAGAGAGAGAGAAAGAATTTTTGAAAAAATATGATATCAATATCTGCCACACCTCGAGAGTCTGGTCACAGGTATTTGTGGAGGTTTTTACCCAAGTATGAATATCAGACCTATAATTTTCCTTCACTGCAGATCAAAAAATAATAAAATCAATTGAACATAGAGTTTTTCTTATATAGTGATAAATAGAGTGAGCTGAGCGATCTTCTGTTGACAGGACGTGTGCCCTACACGCTGCTGTTGCACGTCCCGGAAACAGGGCCTGTCCACCGTGACAATTCGCGAAGATCAAGCGTCAGTAGAAGTTGCCCTAAAAGGGTGAAATCCCCAGAAACTAGGCAACTTTAATGCATTTAACTAACCTCTGTGACAAGCAGTTGATAAACGTCAACAACATCTGCAGCCAATTGAAAATTAACACTGACAGCTTTTTTAATTTTCCCGCCTACTTTCAAGCCAATCGCCAATCAACTTTTTATTTATCTCCCTATCAGTAGTTCAAGTAGATGTCGCCCACTCCGTGATTTTCGCGAATTAATTAATAATTTGTCATGTTATAAATATACTTAAATTATATACTCATTGGGCTGCTTAAAAATGTAGATTTGAATATTAAGAGCGAAGCTCGGTGACCAGATATTTTTTATAGATCCTGAGAATAGTTGACTATACGTACGTTCAAAATTAAAAAATCTAATGTGTAATACCCATAACCTATAGTGGATGATGAGAGGCAAGAGATGTTAACGATTTAGTCCAAGAGCGTAAGAATTATTTAATTTATCTTTAATAAACGCAGTTACTTAACTAGATAAGTAATAAATTATGTATTATCCAACTATTAAAAAGTTATTTGGGTCACGCGCAACATTTCCTGAAAATATTTATTGTCACATTTGACGTATCTGTAAATCTAGGAGGGTGGGTCACCCCACAGCACGTAGGCCACATTTGGCCCATTGTGCGTCCTTCTGAGGTTGAGCCTTCCTTCTAGCTCGTCAGCCAGCCTACTTGTTTAAAGTAGGTGATGACGTCGCCTGAAGGTAGCTCCCTCATGTTGGCATGTGTTAGCCACCGAAAAGAAAATGCCTCATTTGTGAGAGTGTCGGGCATTCGCAAAGAATGTGATCGACAGTCTCGTCTTCCTGTTCACATCCTCTACACAGTGGAGTGTCAGATAACCCCATCCTATAGAGGTGTTTTCGTAGATGACAGTGGTCAGTCAGGATACCTGTGGCTGTGCGCAGGTTCTGTCTGTTCATTGTCATGTATTTTTTGGCTGTTTCGCTGTTCGGATACTGTAATAGTTCCTTGGCTAGCTTGCAGCCTGTTTCGTCGTCCCATCTACCCTTAAACTTGTCAAGGGAGTGCTTCTTTAGTAGGTCAGCCACAGCTGATGCCGATAAGCTTATGAAAGTGCTAGGTCCCAAAAGTTTATGAGAGGCTGCTTTCTTAGCTAATGAGTCAGCTGCACGATTTTCCATGACCTTTGATCCAAGCTAACGTGACCACGTTGTTGTTTCAAGCATCGATCAGGGCCTGGTGATATTCTAGTACTAGACCTGATGTAATGCGTGGTCTATCCAGAGCTAGTAGTGCCTGTCTGCTGTCCGTGAGGATGTAAATATTATTACCAGTGATGTTTCTTTTGGTAGTCTCTTTTGCGGCGATAGAGATAGCGGTGAGCTCTGTTTGAGCTACACTGGCATTAGAACCCATTGCCCATTTTATATTCAGATTCAGGGATCTGGAATAAATTCCACAGCCTGACCCCTCATTTGTTTTAGACCCATCGGTGTAGATGCACAAGGCACCTGCTGCCAATGTAGCCTCTTGCACGTTTTTTATTATTACCCATGTGAAAGGCATATCTTGGTGCAATCGAATCTGTGTTGGCTTGTAGCAGTGGGACCTCTCCAAGGATCTCGTGCCACAAGTTACACCTCGAGTGACGATTTGACGTATAAGAAACCCTAAAATGATGGCCCCCCTCACCTAGTTTTATCACATAATATAAACGCTATTGCATGGCAACAGGAAATTTAGAATGTTTTGCGATAATTAAGGAACCAATCTGAATCGATTTTTCATAGAAATTTTAATATATATGAAATTTTCAAGTATATGAATTAAAAATAAAATAAAGTAAATTTCAAGAAGACTCCAAAAATAATGTCTGAACGTTAATTTATTTTTAATTATTTAAAAATATAGGTAAAATTTTACTATTGGGGCTCAGCCCCAATTTTGATGAGATATTTTTTTTTAGACTAATTTGGGGTCGCTGATCACGAATCTGCAATCAGTTGCTTGCGGTCTCATTAAACAAAAAAGTTATGAATTTTTTAAGTGAAATAAATTGTCAACTTTTCTTTAATACTTACTAAATTATAAAAGATAACCTAAAAATTCATACAGCAATTTGACGTACTGACATTTGGCAATACTAGGGTTACTTGAGTTGCGATTAGCGTAAACTCTCGCTGTGGCTAGCGTCCCGTCCTTCCGGGACTCAATTTTTTTTCTCGTCTGTGATGAACGCATCTGTATTGCGTATTACTTGAAATTAATAGAATCTGGCTTATTCAGACGACAATTAGTTATTTCTCAATAAACAACATTGGTTATCAGGATTCCTCAATGTTAAATTTTTCCAAGAATTTTTTTGTATGGAGATATCCGACCTGTCCCAAAATCAATAGGCGTCATCCTCGTATCATTTCAGTGGTCTCAACCCGATCGGTTCCATACGTATTTTTTCGCGTTTTTCAGGCCAAATAACGATGAATGGACGCAAAAAAAAATATTTTTTTGACTTTTTTTTTTGCACGATTTGAAAAATAACCAATATCCAATGGACGTCTGAATAAACCAGAATTTAACAGATCAGGTGAGATCAGATAAGATAAGGTCAGGTGTGATCAGATTAATGATGTACAAAATAATATAAGGTCAGGTAAGAGATAAGTTCAGGTGTGCTCATAATAATGAGGTACAAAATAATATGAGGCCAGGTAAATGATAAGTTCAGGTGTGCTCATATTAATGAGGTACAAAATAATATGAGGTCAGGTAAGAGATAAGTTCAAGTGTGCTCATATTAATGAGGTACAAAATAATATGAGATCAGGTAAATGATAAGTTCAGGTGTGCTCATATTAATGAGGTACAAAATAATATGAGGTCAGGTAAGAGATAAGTTTAAGTGTGCTCATATTAATGATGTACAAAATAATATGAGGTCAGGTAAAAGATAAGTTCAGGTGTGCTCATATTAATGAGGTACAAAATAATATGAGATCAGGTAAATGATAAGTTCAGGTGTGCTCATATTAATGAGGTACAAATTAATATGAGGTCAGGTAAGAGATAAGTTTAAGTGTTCTCATATTAATGATGTACAAAATAATATGAGGTCAGGTAAAAGATAAGTTCAGGTGTGCTCATATTAATGAGGTACAAATTAATATGAGGTCAGGTAAGAGATAAGTACAGGTGTGCTCATATTAATGAGGTACAAAATAATATGAGGTCAGGTAAGAGATAAGTTCAAGTGTGCTCATATTAATGATGTACAAAATAATATAAGGTCAGGTAAAAGATAAGTTCAGGTGTGCTCATATTAATGAGGTACAAAATAATATGAGGTCAGGTAAGAGATAAGTTTAAGTGTTCTCATATTAATGATGTACAAAATAATAAGAGGTCAGGTAAGAGATAAGTTCAAGTGTGCTCATATTAATGATGTACAAAATAATATAAGGTCAGGTAAAAGATAAGTTCAGGTGTGCTCATATTAATGAGGTACAAATTAATATGAGGTCAGGTAAGAGATAAGTACAGGTGTGCTCATATTAATGAGGTACAAAATAATGAGGTCAAATGAGGTACAAAGTAATACTTCAAGTAAATATATTTATTATGTTACGCAATGCGCATGCGTTTATTAGACGGGAAAAAATTGGAGTTCCGAGGGACGGGACCCTAGCCACAGCGAAAAATATGACAAGAGTTTACGTTCTGACCGCTATTCAGGTGACCATTTTACTTAAAAAAATTCATAACTTTGTTGTTTGATGAGACCGCAGGAAACTGATTGCAGATTCGTGATCAGCAACCCAAAATTAGTCAAAAAAAAATACCCCATCAAAATTGGGGCTGAGCCCCAATAGTAAAATTTTTCCAAAATATATATTTTTCTGTTATAGGGGAATGGTGTAAAATAAAAAATGTCAACCGTACAAAGAAAAGAATACCAAGAAACAAAAGTAACACGAACATTATCACCTACCAGGAATTACAGTTCCAATCAAAATTTATCGCAATTTGACAGCAACTTAGGTAAATGATTCAAATATATACCCAAAAAAATATTATTACCGATTACTAAACTACTACTGTTTATAGATTATTTGTTAGAAGACCTCCAAAACTCAGTATCTCGACCGGGAAGTTCCTTAGGATACACCAATGGAGGAACTGGGGGTCATTCGTACAGGGAAACATCACGAACCGTAGACACAGGCAGAAGTAACTCGCTTAGTAGGATTGCCAACATAAAATCTTCGAATCCAGTGAATGAATACTCTTCAGATGACGCTTATAGTTACAAGGTGAGCATAGTTTTTAAATTGGACAGTTTTATCAATACAGATCTGTACGTATTTGACACGTCGCCTGCCATACATTTATGAATGAGCCAATGTGACACCGACATCCTTTAAATCAATTTTCATCAGTTTCGTTTCAACAAACGGCGCAGCCTCAGCTCGTTAACCGGATTTTAATACCAGTCTATTTTTATTGGGAACATCTAAGAAATAAAATTTATAAAACTACAATTGAATGTTTGTAGAATTGAGGCAAAGAATCGATAAATCTCAATTTCACTACTTTGTCTACCAATCAATCGTGGGGAAAATACCAATAACACTGAAATAACACCAAAATGAGCGGAACTAAGTCTTTCTGAATCCAAACTGGTGAAAATTGGCTTCAATAGTTATAGTTCCTTTTGTACATATTTACTTTATTTACAGAACTTATCAACACATACGGGAATTTTGTTTTTATATTTCGGCAATTGAAAATGGAATCGACTTTTTTCGGCTCTTTTCGACTTATTCGCCTTTTTTCAGCTTTTATCGGCTTTTTCGACTTATTCGGCTTTTTTCGGGTTTTTTCGGCTTTTTTTGACTTATTCGGCTATTTTCGGCTTATTTCGGCTTATTTCTTCATATTTCGGCTTATTTCGGCTTTTTTTGGCCTTTTTCGGCTTTTTTTGACTTATTCGGCTTTTTTCGGCTTTTTTTGACTTATTCGGCTATTTTCGGCTTTTTCGGCTTATTTCGGCTTATTTCTTCATATTTCGGCTTATCGGCTTTTTTTGGCCTTTTTTGGCTTTTTTTGACTTATTCGGCTAGTTTCGGCTTTTTTCGGCTTTTTTGGCTTTTTTCGACTTCTTCGGATTTTTTTTAAATTTTATTTTTCTTTTTTTTTTTTTTGATTTTTTTTTATTTTTTTTTTTGGCTTTTTTCATTCGGCTTTTTTCGGCGTTTTTCGGCTTTTCTCGGCTTTTTTCTACTTATTCGGCTATTTTCGGCTTTTTTGGGATTTTTTCGACTTATTCGACTTTTTTCGGCTTTTTTACACTTATTTGGCTGTTTTCGGCTTTTTCGGCTTATTTCGGCCTTTTTCGGCTTTTTTCGACTTATTCGGCTTTTTTCGACTTATTCGGCTATTTTCGGCTTTTTTGGGCTTTTTCGACTTTTTTCGACTTTTTTCGGCTTTTTTTGGCCTTTTTCGGCTTTTTTTGGCCTTTTTCGGCTTTTTCGGCTTTTTTCGACTTATTCGGCTATTTTCGACTTATTCGACTTTTTTCGGCTCTTTTCGACGTATTCGCCTTTTTTCAGCTTTTATCGGCTTTTTCGACTTATTCCGCTATTTTCGGCTTTTTTCGGCTGTTTTCGGCTGTTTTCGGCTTTTTTCGGCTTTTTTTGACTTATTCGGCTTTTTTCGACTTATTCGGTTTTTTTCGGCTTTTTTCGACTTATTCGGTTTTTTTCGGCTTTCTTCGACTTATTCGGCTATTTTCGACTTATTCGGTTATTTTCGGCTTTTTTCGACCCTTTTCGGCTTTTTTCGAACTTTTTCGACTATTCGACTATGGATTATTTATTTAACTTAAGTATTAATTTTTAAACGATGTCAGACCTGCATTGACCCCAACTGAGTTTACCATTTGTCACTATGAAAAGTCACGATAACCCAATGAATCAATCTACTATATTTCTGAATAAAGTTAATCTTTCCTTAATGGAACACCCTTCTTTTTTAACATTCATTTGAAAGTCTGATTCTTTCCCTTTACGAGCGTAACTATAGTTATCATTAATTTAGTACACTTCTTCACAATTTTCTCGATAAAGTCTAAAAAAAACACCTGTCAAGCTGTTCTTTTGCTTGAACAGTATTTTTTTACATTAAAAACTAATGCTTTATCAACACATGAAGTTGAGAATTTTTCTTTTTTTGGTTGTCAATCTGACGTTTAATATTTACTCATTTTTATTTAACAAAACTAAAAACTACAGGTATTAAAAGTATCCTGCTATAATCTTTTACGTTTTGCATTTCTTGCATCTCGCGCATTTTTGAATATCACACTGGTAAACGGGTCGAATACAATTTTGAAGTCATTGAAGTATTTTTCCTGGAGTAGCTTACTCGTAGTACTCCAAATTGTTTTTACAGTCACTTCTTTATATTCAGTTCTGTCAGCTTTTCTCATATTTACCGCATAATCTCTCAATATATTAGCCAAATTAGGCAAACTCGTTTCAGCATTCAGTTCCTATTCTCTGGTCGCACAAAACTCGAGAAATATTTTCCATATATATTTTTTTGATTTGGTTGTATTTTTTGGTATATTACTTGATATAATATCATTAATTGCATCGTCGAATGCATTACCAAATCTTAGCGACATTTTTAAACTAGTTGTCAGTTTGACGTTTAATTAATTTTTAATCAAAAACTTGACTTGTTGAATACACCAAACTGACTCTAAATTAAGTAATTTGATTGGTTACTATAGTTAGTAAAAAATTATCATGAAATTTTGATACGTATCATTTGAAGATTAGTACCTACTTCCTAAACATCATATTGATTTTTTTTGAGTGACCAGATAAATGGAAGTTATTTCTAGTATATTTAGGAAGTTCTTCGCATTTTATAGAGTCCAGATGGAAGACAGACAGTCAGCGGTTATAAGAAGGAAAAATATATGTACGGAACGAGTACATCAGATATTACACCTGAAAAATTAAGGGCCCAAAATAGCATTAATCAATTAGACAATCTTTTAGACGATCTGCAGCAAGTCAAGAACTCATCTTTTCTTAAAACAGGTGGGTTTAACAATAAATTCTTAAATTTTATTATTTTTAAGTGAAAATTAATATTAATAATTAAATAGCAGTTGTTGTTGTTTGTTATTACCACATTACCAACAAGGTGCTTTAAATATATATTTAAATTTGTTATTAAATGATTGTTTATGGGGTGTTTGGGCTAAATTGTAGTTAAGTTAATGTTCACTGCTTTCCAAATTATGTCGTACTTTAGGGGTTAAATTTTGTATTGCACCGAGCTAGGCTAATGAATGGGATACCTAAAATTAATTTTCACCCTTGTAAAAACAGTTGTGGTTGTTTAAACAAATACAGAAATAAGGCTAGTAACTAACTCAAAAGTCCCCCGGATTTCTTTATGTATTTTTTAAATTCTTTACGTTTTTTTTAATTTGAATTACAACAATATTTATTTTCATCGAATTTATCTACGTTTCAATGTTTCTAAAAATAGGCCTTTTATTTTGCA
The DNA here is from genome assembly GCA_949320105.2 of Crepidodera aurea. Taxonomy (NCBI): domain Eukaryota; kingdom Metazoa; phylum Arthropoda; class Insecta; order Coleoptera; family Chrysomelidae; genus Crepidodera; species Crepidodera aurea. The sequence goes on from OX439474.1 coordinate 467,519, forward strand.
GAATCCTATAATAGTGCTGGAACAGATCCAAATTATCAGTAAGTATTGTTAAAATCATCTGAGAATAATCTAAACGTTGCCAAAAGTGATGTACGGGACCAAATTTAATTAAAGTTAAAATATTGGCACCTGCATTAAACAAAAAACAAGAGTGTCCCCCATTTTCCAAGAAGGAGATGATTTATAGTTTACATATTTTGAATTGGTGTGGTTTCTTATTATGGTCTATTTTTATGCATGAGAGAGTAATAAAACAGCATTTCTAATGCAAAACTTAGTACGGTCATTTTAAATATTTTTACGGAATAATCTAAATATTTCCTAAAATTGTCATAAATGTACCTGAGCTAATACAAGTTTTGCGTCTTTTATTGGTCTTTTATAACCATAAGCTGTACAGAACAATAGAAAAAGGTTTAGACAGGCCAAAAGCCCTGTGTATTAAAGATAACATAGCCGTATCTTAAGATTATTTTCAATAAGTACCTATTTGCCAATTTTGTTTTATTTTAATTCCAAGAATTTCTTACAGTAATCGAATTATAAGTAGATAAATCCCTTAGTAAGGAGGTCCAGTTGTGTATTCTTGACAGCTTACTAAATGTCGTTTAGTTGCAACATGCAAGGTGCAGTGTGCAGTCTATTGTGAATTCTAGTGTGATCATGGAAAATTTGGAAGTACCGCGTAAACGATAAAAAATCGGTCCTTTAACAGTTAATGAAAAAACATTAATATTTAATTGTTTTAAATCATTTACAGACAAACATTTATGTAAAAGTGTTGATGACACAGTGGAATTAGTTAGTAGCACGCTTGGTGTTGGGAAATCTACGATTTACAGAGTTGTTAAAGAAGAGAAATGTGGCGGGTTTCAAACAGCACGTAAAGCTCCAGGAAAACCAAAATTTCAAATAGAAAATCATTTGAAAGAAAGACTACGAAGGAAAGTGCATGCGTTCTTCTTTAGAAAAGAATTTCCGACAGTAGACAAAGTTCTTGCCACGGTTAGAGATGATAAGGATTACCCTGAAATGAGTCGAAGCACACTATGGAAACTTTTAAAAGAAATAGGTTTTCTATGGAAAAAAGAAGCGATATTGTAGTATGGAGAAGAAATTACCTAAGGACTATAAAAGAAATGAGAAACCAAAGAAGAAATATATTTTAATTAGATGAAACATGGATCAACGAGGGACATACACCAAATAAATTTTGGCAAGATGAAACTGTTACAAGTCGAAGACAGGCTTTTTTAAATAATTTATCTACTGGTTTAAATCCACCATCAGGAAAGGGGCGCAGACTGATAATAGTACACATCGGTAGTTCAAACGGTTTTGTTAAAGGTGGTTTATTGACTTTTGAATCTACTCGTACCGGTGACTACCATGAGGACATGAATACTGATGTCTTTAAAGAGTGGTTAGAACAAATGATAGATCTTCTTCCTCAGAACTGTATAATAGTAATGGATAATGCAAGTTATCACTCGAGACTTACAGAAAAAATGCCCACAACCAAGTGGTTAAAAAAAGATTTACAGAATTGGCTAAATTCAAAGAATATTAAGTTCCATCCCGGTTCTGTGAGAAGAGAACTGTATCATTTGTGTTCCCTTCATAAAGAGAAATTAAAAAAATATGAAATTGCAAAAAATCGTGGGATGACGGTGGTTAGATCACCACCATATCATTGCGAAGTAAACCCGATTGAACTGATATGGGCACAGATAAAGGGAGAAGTTTCAAGAAAAAATAATTCTTTTAAAATGAGTGATGTTAAACAGTTGTTTTTGGAGGCTGTAAATAATGTGAAGCCTGAAAACTGGGAAAAGGCAGTAAATCATACGATTAAAGAAGAAGAGAAAATGTGGAATTTGGACACTATTACTGATGAAGTGATCGAGCCACTCATTGTAAATATTGGTTGCGACAGTTCATCTTCTGATTTCGATTCTGATTTGGATTTGTAGGTAAGAAGTAGTTTTTATATTAAAATTATTATTTATGAACGTAACGTTGTTTAAAAGTCAAAGTTTAAACCCTTATACCTACATAACCCGTTTGACACAATATTCTTAACATACCTTGTGGAAAAATAAAATATTTTAGAAAAAATTGCACTTTTTTACCTTCAGCTGCTTAGAAGTTATAAGCAGGTTAATTAGGTGAAAATATAAGTGTACACCCGATATATTTATTATATTTATACAAAGGTTATTTCATACGAAAATACTCGAGGTATAACTTGACAAAATATTTTAACTGTCTACTAAAAGAAGTGGTACGCCTATGGATTACGAACGCTTTATTATTTTAATACTCTCTCATACATGAAAATAGACTATAGTGGGATGATTATCGGTATTCTCCAAATTCGTAATTTTCTAGTATTTTTGCCGAAAAAGGTTTTATCATCATTTTAAGATTGACGTAGTTTTTTATACTTCTTCACTATTTTCCCAACTTTTCTTGCGAAAAAAATTGGATAAATCCACTATTTCTATTATGGCATTTTTGTATTTTTTCATTTTCTATAAATGTTATGCGGAAAAACGAAATTAGCATTGATTTTAAAATTTTTATAATTTTCACAATTTTTCTACTCAACTTTTCCTAATAACATTTTTTTTGTAATTTCCAATAATGCCAATCGATTTTTTTTTCATCCAAAATTATTCTTTTATGTAGATTTTTAATTTTCTATGATTTTTATTGAGGGTTATTATTTTCCTTGTAATAGAAATTTAAAAATATTTTTGTCCAGGGTTACTGGTTTAAACCATGACATGAAGCATATGATTTTTTAAAAAAATTATGTTTTTTTTTTATTTTTATTATCTGTATTTAATTGTAGTCAAAAAATTGTGAATAAATATTTTTCTCTTGTATTACTGGCAGCATTTTCATGTATGAAAAAGAATATTTTGCTGTGAGGAAGAAAGTACAAGCAAAAAAAAAACAAATGCTAATAAATGACAGCATATTTGTTTGTTTTTATACCTGATGAAGCCAACAGGCAGAAACTTTAATTTTTCATTACTTGCATAAATAAATACGTTATTCTTTTGTAGAAGTTCGCTCACGAAAAAGAACGTAAACAGAGAACTTCATTATGGCGATACACCAATGCGAACCCAGACTTTAGAAAGAGAAGGAGAGACCATAAAGAGGGACATCCAGTATTTAAGCGAAGGTAAATATAAGAGTATAAATTTGGTGTTCTGCAAAGATCAATGTTGAGGCCTTCATGTGTCTTTTTTATTTTGGCATTGGAAAGCATTAGTTACAAATAATGGAAGATTATCATATTTCATTTTGGCTTTTTAGGTACTTATAAGGAACGTACGACTCGACCAGTTTCTCCAGTTGTTAATTCGAGAACTTCAACGCTCAGTAAACAGACTAAAGTGAGCAACATCCATGACTATCCTGTGGAGGTTGTCGAGACTGTTTCGCCGGAAATAGATGCAGAGGTTTTGGCCCATATTGATCCCAATTTAAGACCTCCTGGTAAGATATTTTTATTTATATGGTATCTTCTCTGCCTAACAAAAGTTGAGATAGACCTATTTCTATTTCTTTGATTTTGACACTGCTAACTGTTTTTTTGATTGATGTGTTTTTTCTTAGGTAATACCAAGGTAACTACAACCATCAAAACTTACACTTACGAAATTCCCGGCTCAGGAGAATATCCGACGAATTTGACCCTCAACGATTCGAGTATTGGCGAACAAAAATATGTGTACTCTCCTAATCAAACCCTAACAACGCCCAGCAAGAGTTTCGTGTATAATAAAATCGAGAATAAGGAAAATACTCTACACCAAGATTATCCTCCGTATCAAAAACCTACCCCTCCAGGTAAATTAGTTTTTTTAATAACTAAAAATTACTTGCTTAAACAATCAGACAATCTATCATAAAATGATCAAATTCCTCTATTGATATTTTTGTTTTATATTTGTTGAATATTTGCTCTATCTTTGAAACCATAGTGAAAAAAATATATGGATACAACTCATTAATTTTTGTTTAAAGAAAGAGTTATTTAAATAAATAAAATAATTTGTAGATTTTATATTATACACAGTTCATAAAACCGTTATTATCTTTGTTGTGTCTGTTATTAAACTACAATAAAATGTTTGTATAACAATTTAATCCTTTTAAACCCTTAATGTACTAATTTGAATTAAATATCGATGACATGGGCGTGTACCTGAATTTTTTTTAGCGGGATTTAACAGTATATTACGATCTGCTGAGAAAATAGCCCCACAATGCTTTTTAGGTTAGTTAAAAAATTAAATACATGTTTTTTTTTCGTTTTAATTCACCGGAATCTTTATTTTTATGTAAAAAAATTGGAAAAATCCTCGAAAAATTCGTTATTTTACCACTAGATTTGTTTTTATCTAAAATTGTCCTTTATAATAACAAACAATAGATACAACAAATTTATTTAAAACCACTTAAACAATTAACTTACAAATTCATTGTAACTACTCAAAATACTACCAGACTAACCGCTAATACCAAACAATCCTAACAGGTGGCGTTCTAGTCAAAGAAACAATAACAACTCGCAACTATCAACCAGGTTACAGGGTGGACAGATCACCCCCTACCACGAATCAAACTTACATCTACAACGAATCGAATACGACCACAGAAAACGTAGATAATGGATATCCACCCCCACCTCCACCCCTCACCAAAGAAACTTACGTTCACAAGGAAAGTAACACGGTGGTAAATAAGAAGGAAGCTCCTAGATATCCTGATAATTATCCTGTGGGAGTGAAAGAAAGTTATTACATTAATGAGTCTCATACTACTAATAAAAATGATGTACCGTTTTCTGAAAGAGGATATCCTGTATATAATCCACCTGATGGGTAAGTATACATTTGTGGATTTTTATAAATTCTTCGATTTTGTGCTTCATGCAAAACTTGTTTAAAAAACTGTAAAAATGATTAGAAAAAAATTTGCAATACGACTAAAACGTTGGGACTTTTCATTGACTTCGTAAACGTAATTTCGCTATATTGTATATTTGTGGATGGAACATACATTTTTAAAATTAAGGTTGTTAGAGATTTAATAAATTATTCATTAAAGGAAATTAAAAATAGCATATTGTGTCACAAGGGCTGCTATAAAGCGTTTTCTGCACGTGTGACACAACTGTTTTTCGTCTTACCAAAACAAAACAAAAAATATTAAAATATAACAAAAATCTTTAATTTTATTTAACTTAATATTATATAACTCCACTATTATATCTATAAGTGCTTATTTTTTGTTACAATATTTTATTTTATTTTTTTATTATATTCATATTGTATCATCAAAGCGATTACTATTTAAAAATAAATGTGTTTTTCATTCATGTTTTGATTCATATCTATCACCACTGTAATTATCAGTAGTAATACCCCTAGGGCCTTGATAATACCGAGATAATTTTGTCATAGAGAATGCTGTAAGCGTGTTGCTTGATAATAGCCCGAGGCCGAAGGCCGAGGGCTATTATCCTTAAGCAACACGCTTGAAGGATTCTCTATGACAAAATTTTGAGGATTTATCAAGGTCCGAGGGGTATTCGATAAGATAATTTTTTACTTTGTAGATTTAAACATTTTTAAACTAGTTGTCAGTTTGACGTTTAATTAATTTTTAATCAAAAACTTGACTTGTTGAAAACACCAAACTGAAAACACCACGTGTAGGGTGTTATCGCTGTAATCCATAGCTGATTGGATGAAATTTGACACATGACTCTAAATTAAGTAATTTGATTGGTTACTATAGTTAGTAAAAAATTATCAATAGTAATACCCCTAGGGCCTTGATAATACCGAGATAATTTTGTCATAGAGAATGCTGTAAGCGTGGTTGCTTGATAATAGCCCGAGGCCGAAGGCCGAGGGCTATTATCCTTAAGCAACACGCTTGAAGGATTCTCTATGACAAAATTTTGAGGATTTATCAAGGCCCGAGGGGTATTCGATAAGATAATTTTTTACTTTGTAGATTTAAACATTTTTAAACTAGTTGTCAGTTTGACGTTTAATTAATTTTTAATCAAAAACTTGACTTGTTGAAAACACCAAACTGAAAACACCACATGTAGGGTGTTATCGCTGTAATCCATAGCTGATTGGATGAAATTTGACACATGACTCTAAATTAAGTAATTTGATTGGTTACTATAGTTAGTAAAAAATTATCAATGAAATAACTCAATGTTATTCAATATAGTACTATGGGGGCGTTGTAGTATACTATATCATTCATAATATTTTGAAAATCAGCATAATGGCCGACTCTGTAAAACCAATAGAAATCAAGTTACTACAGTCAGGCGAAGTAAAAGGCCAAAAATTTAGGATATGTCAGATGTAAATGTCAGATTTAAAATTTCTCGTATTTTTATATCTTAATAAAAGCTAACGAGTGTTTATTCAACATATATAAACATCTCTAGCAATAGTGAGTCGTTGTTATAGTGTAGAAAAATCTAGTGCATCAGAGGAGAGATGAATATTTAGGTATGTTAGAAATACTAAAGGAATATAGTGAAGTGGTGTCCAAGTTTGTTGTTTAAATCTTATTTTTTGACTTAATTATGTTTCATGAAAGGTTCATGAGTTTACTAAAGCTAAAATGTTTATTGTTACAACTCCAGAAACATCACATAAACTTTTAGAAAATATAAGAAATTGGGAAGAAGCAATTTTAACTCTCTTGGCATCCATCTGGCAATTCTAGTTTTGTAGCAATGTATGTAAGTTCAACATTCATATAAATCCCGACACACTTTGAGGGAGGATAAAAAAATAAATTTGGCACAGTTATATCTATCAGGAGAAAAACTTTGGTAAAAAGTTTCTCCAACTTTCGGAGGATGAAAAACTGAGGTAGACACTCAAAATTGGATGTTTCAGGAAGTTAATAAAACGACGAATATCACAAATAACCTTCTAGAAAATGAAGTGATATACCTAGTTGAAGTGTGAATATGTTTTAAGATATCTTCGAAAATTTTAAATACCAACTGGCTATTAAATTAAAATCGTGGAAAAAAGCGCAGTCATTTCACAATAATCTATTTGTTATTATCTATACTTTTGGGAATTTAAGACAACCTACTAGAGCAAGGGGAAATTTTAGTTGTCATCTTGATTGCATTGTTTAAAGGACAATTATATCGTGGACAAAAAACATTTTATTTGTTCAAAAGTGTATAAACTAAACAAAAACATACATTTTGAAGTTATGATAACAAACAAATTTATAATTTTTATCTATGGGCAGAAGGACCTCGGTCGATAGCCCTTTGTAAGTGGTTAGCTTACAATAAAGAACATAATAATAAATAAACAAAAACTGTTCATCTGTCGAAAATGTTAACTGCTAAGCCAACAAACTGCACTTGTACACAGTTTCGCGGATGAGTGCGAGCATATGCGACTTTGTCATATTAATTTTTTAATTAATTTAATTTTAATAAATACAAACAGAAAATCAGAAGATATATTATTATTTTATTTCCACCCTGTAGATTATTTAATTGATTTGAACTCGATTTTTAGCCGAAATCCCCCCAGCACAACGTATTACTTAAAAGAAACTCACAATACAACCACAACGACCAATCGACCAGGCTCTCCATACCAAAACGGCTACCCCCCTACCGAGCCCCCCAAAACTATCATCTACAAGCACGAAACCCATAATACGAACAACACTTACGGTCCCAATCGTCCCAAGACCCCCGAAGTCGAGACTTTCGATCCGAAACATCCTCCGCAGCCTTACAAGAATAAACCCAACGAGCCCATAAATATTCATTATTCGTACAAATCGACGAGTAAAACGGAAAATAACTTTAAAGGGGGGTATCCTGATGGAGAAACCCAATTATTGTTACCCAAGAAGTTTCCAACCGATGACGGACCTGATGGGCCACCCAAAAAGCTGGACGAGCTCATGGCGACGATCGGAAATGAGGTAACAAGTAATTTTTTCTTCTAATCAAAAGCTGATATAATTATTAGAGAGTTATTTCATGAAGTAGCCACTAAGTACTTCTACCAGATTTTTTTTTAATAATTTTATATGGAACTTATAAGAACTGTCCGTGGAAATGTTTATTTTATCACTTTCATCTTAATATAATTTTATAAATAACCAGTATGTTTATCTACCAAATTTTGTTATCTTGGATTTTTAGTAATTTTTATATTTGAAATGTTACTCTTTTACCCTTATAGGTGATTTTATAAAACAACCAGTATGTTTACCATATACGAATATTTTACCTGATTTTATCTTCTTGAATTTTTGGTAATTTTATAGAAATTTTAAAGAAATTGTTCATTTTAAGTAATTACATATAAAGTTCCATTCCAATATATTGTTATTAAACAAGATGAAAATATTTTAAAAAATTTAGCCACCTACCAGTCCCCTGAACGTGGGTTTTTTGCAAGCCGAGCAGGAGAGAGCTCATCAGAAAAAAGTCGACACCCTTAAAAAACAAGCTACCGAAGCAGATGATCTGCAAAAGAAAGAACCAGCACCAAAAACTAAGAACGTTTCAGGACCCGCTGTGTATTATCCTCCCGGAGAAATGTTCCTTAAGAAAGAAGAGGGAGAAGGAGCTTGGCGAGCACAAGTAAGTACAAAATAAATTCAAGGCCTGCTAGATCGCCAGATTTGACACCTATATAATTTGTTAATTTATGCTAGAAATTAAGTTTTTTAATTGAATTAATGATTTATTGTTGGTTTTCAGGGAGGATACGCCAAAGCGTCAGGAAAATATCAATATGAAGCCGAAAGTAGAAGCAAATCGAAGAGCAGTAGCGGAGCGACTGTCGTCCCCGTATGCTTACCGCTATGCTGCGGCTTACCCTGTACCATTTTGTAAAAAAAACAACGTTGTTATATTTATAATTTACTAAGAATTCTCAAGTGCCTTATTTAAAAGAAAATAATGAGAAATTATTTAAACGCGGTGATTAACGAATCACCTTGTATAAATTATTTTAAAAGTAATATATCAAACTAAAATGCTTATATTCTGTCCAAGAGGCTACCATGATCCCGTTTGTTTTATATCTTGCACATTTTACTACTTTTAAACGCACTTTTTTATGGTGTTCTAAAAAGATTCATCAGTTTTCGACAGTTATTAAATTTAAATCAATTGGATTCTTGTCTTGCAATTTTGAAGTTCGCTTTATGATTCCAATAGTAGCAGAAACGTCTTAGAGCAAAATTACAATAGAAATATTTATATGTTACATTAAACTTCACGCGTTAATTGTCAAAACATGCATTAATGTTCCTTAAACATCAAAACGTTTGTTAAACGAAAAACATTTTCCACGCACATTTTTTGTTTTTGCACTTAATTTGGTCTTCCAAAAACCAAATTAAGTGCAAAAACTTCAAAAATAACGATTTGGTCACTACACCTACCATTTTAATTCCTCACTTTTTTTTTATTTTTAACTCATGTTTTTGGTTGTTAACTGTTACGATAAACTTGCATCAAATAATAAAAAGGTACGTCAAAAATAAAAAACGTACGTTAATCGACAAAAAATGTTTTTCGCTTAACGTTTTGATATTTAGGGAACCTTTTTGTTTTTTGAATTTTAGAAACGGTGCCTCTTTCTTTAGCAGGATGAACTATATATTTATTGCTCTCTCTTTCTCTAACATGTTAAATTGTTTATGTAGTTGATCCAACTTGTATGTTTTGAACAGCCTCTAAATTATTTGATGGTGCTATGAACTATTAAATAAAAAAATACCTCAATAGTTTTATTTTTTTTCAATAAATAACGTTAATAATATACTTACAAAATAAAACATAAAATTATAACAGAATCTCGATTAGATAACAAAATACAATTTTAAGCTAAAAAAATTAATTTATCGTTAAGAATTGTAAGATTTATAATTTCTCTGAGTGTACATATTGTTTATTTTGGTATAAAAAGCTTTAAAAAAACAACAACCAATGTACTTTATTTGTTTTATTAGTAAATAACAATCTTGCCTGTTAACACATTGTGTCTAATCAAAAAAAATGTATTTTATTATAAAATAAATTATTAAAAAAACTATTCATTGTGCGTTTGATGTCTACTTTTTTCTTGGGCTAAGCCGAGTAAAAAACAATCTGCTTCGAGTAGAGTTAAATCTTTTTCAAATCCTAAAAACTTTGATGATAATTCCAATTCCTTTATTATTAATCTGACTTTTGCTCCCCGAATGTAACTCCTAAAAAATAACTTTCATGTCATAGAGTATATTATAGCCAGTACATCTACCAGGTGGTGTTTGTAGGAAAATTACATGGTCCCGAGTACTTACTCTGCGTTCTTTTTTGGTTTAGGGCAAACACAATGAAATTTCCAACCAAAATCGATATACAAATCATTATCAATAGTGTGAAATATTTTTCCTGTAACTACTTTATTTTCTGGATCCCCCAGCTAAAATTAGATTTTAATTTATTTCACAAATGGGTTGTTAAAATTATGTACTTTCTTAATCAATGAATAAGATATTTTCTTTGTATTTTAATATAAAACTTACGTCGATTAATCTAGAATTCTTCAATAACGATTCAAAAGTTTGAGGAGGAGATTTAGTTTGTCCGTCTTTGATGGTTTCAAATTTTTCGTAAGCCTTGGCGTATCCTCCACCTTCGTTTTTAGGAGTTTCTTCATTTGATAACAATCTTTCTCCCCGTAAAATTGTTAAAGTATTACTGTACTTTTGTATTGGTTTTGTTCTAGCGAAATTTCTTGTAATAAACATTTTTTTAACAGTATTTTAATATATATTTTTTAAACCAGCAATTCTAACCTAAAAAGTAGGTTGCTGGCTACTGGTTGGGTCGAGGCTGGTCGGTGTTGGCTAAATACAAAAGGGGTGAGCGACCCTTAAAGTAAAGCTCACATTTATTCTTGAAAGTGTCATTGATTACTTAGCTACTTTTTTTTAAGTAATCCCTTTGTTATTATTGTTATTTGCATGTATATTTCCATAAATAATAAAAAGTAAACAAAAAAAGAAGAACAGTTTGACCCTAACTTCTTACTGACAGTTAGTTCTGTCTTCTGTCAATAAATTGAAGTTTGAGAATTTAAGATTTATTTTTGGAAATTTAGGCGATTATTTAATAATTCATATTTTTTGTGGTTAAAATTAACTCACGTATATAAAAATGGCTTCGGCATCTTCAGCTAAAACGAGTGTTTGCGATAAATTAGGTTTGAAACCTTTAACCTGCGGTAATTTTTTTTACTACTACGTACCGGCCCACGGGGTTTTCAGCTACACTGCCCTTTCTGTAAATGTCATGAACCCATCTCTAGTGTTTAGGTAAGGATTAAAAATATAATCAAAAAGTCGTTAATCATTACACAATATTCCATAACTTTCAGGTTGTTCTCCAAAAGAGATGTAACTAATATACTGTTGGTTCAGACCCTAGTTGGTAGCGGTTTATATTTGTATAATAGACCACATTTGAAAGCGTTGCCCACCAAAGAGAAGGTTTTATATAGGTAAATGTTTATTTTGAAATTTGTGTTAACGAATTTTGGAACCTACTGTTGATACATCCAACTGACTGCATATTTTTATTTTAGTTCTTTTGGAGCTGTTACCTTTTCGCTAGGTTCTGTATTGATTTGGGCTATTTTACGGAGTGTGGTGCCCCAAAATGTAGGACTCTGTACTGTAGCTGGTGTGGGTTCAGGTTTAGCTTTGATTAAAATTGCACGAAGCTATGTGGAACATGCAGATTCTTTAGTGGAGATAAGAGCTTAAATAGGGCTTTTAATAATTTTAGATTAGTGTTTTTATTTAATGCAACAAATGTATTTGTGTAATTGTTCACAGAAATAAATTTTTTTAATACTCAAGTTTTGTTCATTCTTACTCGGCAGTCCTCCAAGTTCTCTTCATTCATTCAAAAATGCGAAAACGTTTGATGCACAACCCGTCGAACTTGTCCTTCATATAAGGTTTTATAGCATCGCGTCCTTTTCTCCCCTCAAAAGAAAAAATATAAGCCAAATAAAATATTTTATGTACGATTTGATTGACTAATAAAACGCTTTTTATAGAACAGTTTTGCGTCAATAAAGTAGCACTTTATTTTACTGCAAAATAAAGTGGTCTCTCGCAAGCTCGCTCGGCCATAAAATTATTCGTTCAATAAAGCCCTTGTTTATAAATAGATATTAGAGCCCAAGTAAATAACGTATGTGCTCTTTATCTAGTAAATGTAACTTTTTGGGTGCAACTGTAACATATTTTTAATAAAAAACGAAAAATTCGAAAAATCTCAAAGTCGGTACCAACAAAGTATAATAAAATTATACAGAAAATGCAATCACGTCCAAATCGAAAATAACTACTCCTGGGACAAAAGCCCCCACAGGTGTAGAATTAAACGATTTAGACGCGAGTTGGACGGCTATTAACCAAACCAACACTTTGATTTTGATATTTGAAGAGTTTGTCATTCCTAGACTAGTTTCGGTATTTTTGGACCTCATCAGTAGGAACTAGACAACCTCGACACCACGTCTCTAAGCAGTGTCTGAAGAAAACATTGGAAACACCGGGTACTTATAGCCACTGAAAGTGACGAAGTCGGTGTGTGTATATTCAACGCCCTCTTCACTCAAATATCAAAATCAAAGTTTGCAGGTATGGAACCCATCAAGCAGGTTCGGAGAAAATAGACAGACTGTCAATTTTTGAGAAGAACAAAAAAAATTTTTTTTTAGAATTTTTCGTTTTTTAAAAATAGAGCCACATTTGAGATATGGAGAAGTTGTTCTTTTCATATTTTTAAAAAATGATGGGATTGAAAAGAAAATCTGCTACACGTGATTTTTTTCGAATGACAAATAAGTGCATTATATATCGCATGCGTAATAGCGCGTAATAGCGCTAAAATAAAGGAAACTTTATTAACTGATATTGTTTTACGTTATTAGAGGTGAAATAAGGTTCCCTTAATAACGGATATTGTTTTCGCAATGGTGCCGCATGTAGAACATTTATATTTAAGTTTTATCGTGAACTCCAAAGTCTATGATAAATACATGTGAAATTTAGAAGATTTGAGTAAGTCTATAGTTTTCACCATTCTTACCACTTTTTTTCTTAAATATGAAATGAAAACATTTCATAAAATTAAGTGTTATGGCAACATAGGATATGGACATTGAAGAGATGTCACAACAAATCTTTTACCTAACCTATCTTTTGTAGTATTTGTTTCATTCTGGCTTCATTTAAAAACGATTTAAGGCAGTTAAAATAAAAAAAAAATCGTAAATGATTATTTAAACTATCACAAAGTGAGGGTTATCATTTATAAGGTTATAAATGTTTCTGGCATCTGTCACGTAAATAACGGAAGAGTGGGATGGCTTAAAAACTCATTTTCGAAATACGTTATTAACGTTCTGTGTTTACTTTAATAGCGGATAAAGGGATATAACGTATGAAGCTCAAGTTGTGGCTTAAAACCTCCCTATTAACGTAAAAGTTTTTCTAATATAACTTTTAGTATACTTATACCTGTTATGAAAATTAGTGTTTCTGATATGGCGCTGTTAATTCATAAATTTAACCTAAATTTGTCAGGAACAACTCAAGGGCGGCTCCAGCCCAGTGATTTCGGGGGAGGGGGGGGGCAAAAACGGCGTCGACTGTATTAAGGGGTAGACTTTTTTTGCCATATGGGGGTAAAGTCGACTCGGAGAGAAGATTCAACATCACCATCGAGTTCAGCATCCTCGAAAACGGGAAGATGACGCGGGTTTTCTCGATTATAGCGATGAACAAATTTTTCACCCTTTCGGGGGTGATTTTTGGTAGTTTGAGGGGTGGGGTCAACTCTACAAGAATTGTAACCACCGCCATCGTATCCAGCATCCTCGAAAATGGAGGGTGTTTTGCCGGTGAAAGACGCGCCATTTTGGGGGTGGTTTTTGGAAGTTTGGGGGGTGGGACTAACTCAAAAAAAAAAATTTTAACTCCCGCCATCGTGTTCAGCATCCTAGAAAACGGGAGGGAGGGTAATTTGGGTTCGTCAAAATTTACTCGTATTTTTCAAGGTTTTTTTTCCGACTGACAGAATGGACTAATAATTCCGAATATCTCTAAAGGGATGCGGTTCTTTAGTGGTGGCAGTAAAAAATAATAGACATCCAAAATTACGATTACAATTTATAGAATATTCTAATGTCTTAGAAAACCTAAAATATACAGTACGTTTCATGTAAACATTTAATACCATTTTATTTGTGTACGTAAAATACATGATTTTTCCTTTATCATAAAATATTTGCAGGTTTCCATTAAATTATACCCTAACTATGCTATATTGTTTGAAAGCTTTTTAATTGTACTAACAAATTGTAAAAAGACTTATAGGGTGATCCATTTGAAAATTTTGAGATATTGCTTGATTTGAGTTCTGTTTCACCCTGTATTAAAGAAACCATAGATAAAAAAGTAATTAATAGTGAGCACAGCCAACGATATGAGAATGACATTTGAATACAAAGACCTGTTGATTTATTTTGATTTACTGTTTTACAGAGTGTTAAAGTGTGAGTATTTTTGCTAATAATTGGCCATATAATATATTAACATGCTATATTTTTTTAAAGCTCCCGGTGAGATCTTTTCGATTCTTGAATAAAATATAGTATGTTCCATTTAAAAAAATGTAAGTTTGTGCTGCCACGAGTTTTTGGAACACCCTGTATAATCGAAACTATTTTCAAAATGTGCACCCAGTAACTGTACTAGCTCACACAAAATTTGAAAGTTTTATCTCTTACCACCAAAATTTGGTTTACGCCGAATGAATTTTGTATAAGAAACGATTGGCAATATCAAAATTACCGAAAAAAAATGTTTTGAGCCATTTTTGAGGTAAAAAGCGAGTTTTTTAGGATATAAATGGACCTAGAATCTACAAAAAAATTAAAACTTGGTTTACGCACAATGAATTTTGTATAAAAAACGATTTGCAATATCAAAATTACCGAAAAAAGAATGTTTGGGCAATTTTTGAGGTAAAAAGCGAGTTTTTTAGGGTATAAATGGACCTAGAATCTACAAAAAAATTAATATTTGATTTACGCAGAATCAGTTTTGTATAAGAAACAATTGGTATTGTCAAAATTACGGAAAAAAAATGTTTGGGCCATTTTTGAGGTAAAAAGTCAGTTTTTTAGGATATAAAAGGATCTAGAATCTACAAAAAAAATCAAAAAAATTAAAATTTGGTTTACGCACAATGAATTTTGTATAAGAAACGATTGACAATATCAAAATTACCGAAAAAAAAAATGTTTGGGCCATTTTTGAGCTAAAAAGTGAGTTTTTTAGGATATAAATGGATCTAAAATCTACAAAAAAAATCAAAAAAATTAAAATTTGGTTTACGAAGAATGAATTTTGTATAAGAAACGATTGGCAATGCCAAAATTACCGAAAAAAAATGTTTGGGCCATTTTTGAGCTAAAAAGTGAGTTTTTTAGGATATAAAAGGATCTAGAATCTACAAAAAAAATCAAAAAAATTAAAATTTGGTTTACCCACAATGAATTTTGTATAAGAAACGATTGGCAATGCCAAAATTACCGAAAAAAAATGTTTGGGCCATTTTTGAGCTAAAAAGTGAGTTTTTTAGGATATAAATGGATCTAGAATCTACAAAAAAAATCAAAAAAATTAAAATTTGGTTTACGAAGAATGAATTTTGTATAAGAAACGATTGGCAATGCCAAAATTACCGAAAAAAAATGTTTGGGCCATTATTGACGTAAAAAGTGAGTTTTTTAGGATATAAATGGATCTAGAATCTACAAAAAAAATTAAAATTTGGTTTACCCAGAATGAATTTTGTATAAGAAACGATTGGCAATGCCAAAATTACCGAAAAAAAATGTTTGGGCCATTTTTGAGGTAAAAAGTCAGTTTTTTAGGATATAAAAGGATCTAGAATCTACAAAAAAAATCAAAAAAATTAAAATTTGGTTTACGCACAATGAATTTTGTATAAGAAACGATTGACAATATCAAAATTACCGAAAAAAAAAATGTTTGGGCCATTTTTGAGCTAAAAAGTGAGTTTTTTAGGATATAAATGGATCTAAAATCTACAAAAAAAATCAAAAAAATTGAAATTTGGTTTACGAAGAATGAATTTTGTATAAGAAACGATTGGCAATGCCAAAATTACCGAAAAAAAATGTTTGGGCCATTTTTGAGCTAAAAAGTGAGTTTTTTAGGATATAAAAGGATCTAGAATCTACAAAAAAAATCAAAAAAATTAAAATTTGGTTTACCCAGAATGAATTTTGTATAAGAAACGATTGGCAATGCCAAAATTACCGAAAAAAAATGTTTGGGCCATTTTTGAGCTAAAAAGTGAGTTTTTTAGGATATAAATGGATCTAGAATCTACAAAAAAAATCAAAAAAATTAAAATTTGGTTTACGAAGAATGAATTTTGTATAAGAAACGATTGGCAATGCCAAAATTACCGAAAAAAAATGTTTGGGCCATTATTGACGTAAAAAGTGAGTTTTTTAGGATATAAATGGATCTAGAATCTACAAAAAAAATTAAAATTTGGTTTACCCAGAATGAATTTTGTATAAGAAACGATTGGCAATGCCAAAATTACCGAAAAAAAATGTTTGGGCCATTTATGAGCTAAAAAGTGAGTTTTTTAGGATATAAATGGATCTAGAATGTACAAAAAAAATCAAAAAAATTAAAATTTGGTTTACGAAGAATGAATTTTGTATAAGAAACGATTGGCAATGCCAAAATTACCGAAAAAAAATGTTTGGGCCATTATTGACGTAAAAAGTGAGTTTTTTAGGATATAAATGGATCTAGAATCTACAAAAAAAATTAAAATTTGGTTTACCCAGAATGAATTTTGTATAAGAAACGATTGGCAATGCCAAAATTACCGAAAAAAAATGTTTGGGCCATTTTTGAGCTAAAAAGTGAGTTTTTTAGGATATAAATGGATCTAGAATCTACAAAAAAAATTAAAATTTGGTTTACCCAGAATGAATTTTGTATAAGAAACGATTGGCAATGCCAAAATTACCGAAAAAAAATGTTTGGGCCATTTATGAGCTAAAAAGTGAGTTTTTTAGGATATAAATGGATCTAGAATGTACAAAAAAAATCAAAAAAATTAAAATTTGGTTTACGAAGAATGAATTTTGTATAAGAAACGATTGGCAATGCCAAAATTACCGAAAAAAAATGTTTGGGCCATTTTTGAGCTAAAAAGTGAGTTTTTTAGGATATAAATGGATCTAGAATCTACAAAAAAAATTAAAATTTGGTTTACCCAGAATGAATTTTGTATAAGAAACGATTGGCAATGCCAAAATTACCGAAAAAAAATGTTTGGGCCATTTTTGAGCTAAAAAGTGAGTTTTTTAGGATATAAATGGATCTAGAATCTACAAAAAAAATTAAAATTTGGTTTACCCAGAATGAATTTTGTATAAGAAACGATTGGCAATGCCAAAATTACCGAAAAAAAATGTTTGGGCCATTTATGAGCTAAAAAGTGAGTTTTTTAGGATATAAATGGATCTAGAATGTACAAAAAAAATCAAAAAAATTAAAATTTGGTTTACGAAGAATGAATTTTGTATAAGAAACGATTGGCAATGCCAAAATTACCGAAAAAAAATGTTTGGGCCATTATTGACGTAAAAAGTGAGTTTTTTAGGATATAAATGGATCTAGAATCTACAAAAAAAATTAAAATTTGGTTTACCCAGAATGAATTTTGTATAAGAAACGATTGGCAATGCCAAAATTACCGAAAAAAAATGTTTGGGCCATTTTTGAGCTAAAAAGTGAGTTTTTTAGGATATAAATGGATCTAGAATCTACAAAAAAAATTAAAATTTGGTTTACCCAGAATGAATTTTGTATAAGAAACGATTGGCAATGCCAAAATTACCGAAAAAAAATGTTTGGGCCATTTTTGAGCTAAAAAGTGAGTTTTTTAGGATATAAATGGATCTAGAATCTACAAAAAAAATCAAAAAAATTAAAATTTGGTTTACGAAGAATGAATTTTGTATAAGAAACGATTGGCAATGCCAAAATTACCGAAAAAAAATGTTTGGGCCATTATTGACGTAAAAAGTGAGTTTTTTAGGATATAAATGGATCTAGAATCTACAAAAAAAATTAAAATTTGGTTTACCCAGAATGAATTTTGTATAAGAAACGATTGGCAATGCCAAAATTACCGAAAAAAAATGTTTGGGCCACTATTGACGTAAAAAGTGAGTTTTTTAGGATATAAATGGATCTAGAATCTACAAAAAAAATTAAAATTTGGTTTACCCAGAATGAATTTTGTATAAGAAACGATTGGCAATGCCAAAATTACCGAAAAAAAATGTTTGGGCCATTTTTGAGCTAAAAAGTGAGTTTTTTAGGATATAAATGGATCTAGAATCTACAAAAAAAATCAAAAAAATTAAAATTTGATTTACGAAGAATGAATTTTGTATAAGAAACGATTGGCAATGCCAAAATTACCGAAAAAAAATGTTTGGGCCATTATTGACGTAAAAAGTGAGTTTTTTAGGATATAAATGGATCTAGAATCTACAAAAAAAATTAAAATTTGGTTTACCCAGAATGAATTTTGTATAAGAAACGATTGGCAATGCCAAAATTACCGAAAAAAAATGTTTGGGCCATTATTGACGTAAAAAGTGAGTTTTTTAGGATATAAATGGATCTAGAATCTACAAAAAAAATTAAAATTTGGTTTACCCAGAATGAATTTTGTATAAGAAACGATTGGCAATGCCAAAATTACCGAAAAAAAATGTTTGGGCCACTATTGACGTAAAAAGTGAGTTTTTTAGGATATAAATGGATCTAGAATCTACAAAAAAAATTAAAATTTGGTTTACCCAGAATGAATTTTGTATAAGAAACGATTGGCAATGCCAAAATTACCGAAAAAAAATGTTTGGGCCATTTTTGAGCTAAAAAGTGAGTTTTTTTAGGATATAAATGGATCTAGAATCTACAAAAAAAATCAAAAAAATTAAAATTTGGTTTATGAAGAATGAATTTTGTATAAGAAACGATTGGCAATGCCAAAATTACCGAAAAAAAATGTTTGGGCCATTATTGACGTAAAAAGTGAGTTTTTTAGGATATAAATGGATCTAGAATCTACAAAAAAAATTAAAATTTGGTTTACCCAGAATGAATTTTGTATAAGAAACGATTGGCAATGCCAAAATTACCGAAAAAAAATGTTTGGGCCACTATTGACGTAAAAAGTGAGTTTTTTAGGATATAAATGGATCTAGAATCTACAAAAAAAATTAAAATTTGGTTTACCCAGAATGAATTTTGTATAAGAAACGATTGGCAATGCCAAAATTACCGAAAAAAAATGTTTGGGCCATTTTTGAGCTAAAAAGTGAGTTTTTTAGGATATAAATGGATCTAGAATCTACAAAAAAAATCAAAAAAATTAAAATTTGATTTACGAAGAATGAATTTTGTATAAGAAACGATTGGCAATGCCAAAATTACCGAAAAAAAATGTTTGGGCCATTATTGACGTAAAAAGTGAGTTTTTTAGGATATAAATGGATCTAGAATCTACAAAAAAAATTAAAATTTGGTTTACCCAGAATGAATTTTGTATAAGAAACGATTGGCAATGCCAAAATTACCGAAAAAAAATGTTTGGGCCACTATTGACGTAAAAAGTGAGTTTTTTAGGATATAAATGGATCTAGAATCTACAAAAAAAATTAAAATTTGGTTTACCCAGAATGAATTTTGTATAAGAAACGATTGGCAATGCCAAAATTACCGAAAAAAAATGTTTGGGCCATTATTGACGTAAAAAGTGAGTTTTTTAGGATATAAATGGATCTAGAATCTACAAAAAAAATTAAAATTTGGTTTACCCAGAATGAATTTTGTATAAGAAACGATTGGCAATGCCAAAATTACCGAAAAAAAATGTTTGGGCCACTATTGACGTAAAAAGTGAGTTTTTTAGGATATAAATGGATCTAGAATCTACAAAAAAAATTAAAATTTGGTTTACCCAGAATGAATTTTGTATAAGAAACGATTGGCAATGCCAAAATTACCGAAAAAAAATGTTTGGGCCATTTTTGAGCTAAAAAGTGAGTTTTTTAGGATATAAATGGATCTAGAATCTACAAAAAAAATTAAAATTTGGTTTACCCAGAATGAATTTTGTATAAGAAACGATTGGCAATGCCAAAATTACCGAAAAAAAATGTTTGGGCCATTTATGAGCTAAAAAGTGAGTTTTTTAGGATATAAATGGATCTAGAATGTACAAAAAAAATCAAAAAAATTAAAATTTGGTTTACGAAGAATGAATTTTGTATAAGAAACGATTGGCAATGCCAAAATTACCGAAAAAAAATGTTTGGGCCATTTTTGAGCTAAAAAGTGAGTTTTTTAGGATATAAATGGATCTAGAATCTACAAAAAAAATTAAAATTTGGTTTACCCAGAATGAATTTTGTATAAGAAACGATTGGCAATGCCAAAATTACCGAAAAAAAATGTTTGGGCCATTTTTGAGCTAAAAAGTGAGTTTTTTAGGATATAAATGGATCTAGAATCTACAAAAAAAATTAAAATTTGGTTTACCCAGAATGAATTTTGTATAAGAAACGATTGGCAATGCCAAAATTACCGAAAAAAAATGTTTGGGCCATTTATGAGCTAAAAAGTGAGTTTTTTAGGATATAAATGGATCTAGAATGTACAAAAAAAATCAAAAAAATTAAAATTTGGTTTACGAAGAATGAATTTTGTATAAGAAACGATTGGCAATGCCAAAATTACCGAAAAAAAATGTTTGGGCCATTATTGACGTAAAAAGTGAGTTTTTTAGGATATAAATGGATCTAGAATCTACAAAAAAAATTAAAATTTGGTTTACCCAGAATGAATTTTGTATAAGAAACGATTGGCAATGCCAAAATTACCGAAAAAAAATGTTTGGGCCATTTTTGAGCTAAAAAGTGAGTTTTTTAGGATATAAATGGATCTAGAATCTACAAAAAAAATTAAAATTTGGTTTACCCAGAATGAATTTTGTATAAGAAACGATTGGCAATGCCAAAATTACCGAAAAAAAATGTTTGGGCCATTTTTGAGCTAAAAAGTGAGTTTTTTAGGATATAAATGGATCTAGAATCTACAAAAAAAATCAAAAAAATTAAAATTTGGTTTACGAAGAATGAATTTTGTATAAGAAACGATTGGCAATGCCAAAATTACCGAAAAAAAATGTTTGGGCCATTATTGACGTAAAAAGTGAGTTTTTTAGGATATAAATGGATCTAGAATCTACAAAAAAAATTAAAATTTGGTTTACCCAGAATGAATTTTGTATAAGAAACGATTGGCAATGCCAAAATTACCGAAAAAAAATGTTTGGGCCACTATTGACGTAAAAAGTGAGTTTTTTAGGATATAAATGGATCTAGAATCTACAAAAAAAATTAAAATTTGGTTTACCCAGAATGAATTTTGTATAAGAAACGATTGGCAATGCCAAAATTACCGAAAAAAAATGTTTGGGCCATTTTTGAGCTAAAAAGTGAGTTTTTTAGGATATAAATGGATCTAGAATCTACAAAAAAAATCAAAAAAATTAAAATTTGATTTACGAAGAATGAATTTTGTATAAGAAACGATTGGCAATGCCAAAATTACCGAAAAAAAATGTTTGGGCCATTATTGACGTAAAAAGTGAGTTTTTTAGGATATAAATGGATCTAGAATCTACAAAAAAAATTAAAATTTGGTTTACCCAGAATGAATTTTGTATAAGAAACGATTGGCAATGCCAAAATTACCGAAAAAAAATGTTTGGGCCATTATTGACGTAAAAAGTGAGTTTTTTAGGATATAAATGGATCTAGAATCTACAAAAAAAATTAAAATTTGGTTTACCCAGAATGAATTTTGTATAAGAAACGATTGGCAATGCCAAAATTACCGAAAAAAAATGTTTGGGCCACTATTGACGTAAAAAGTGAGTTTTTTAGGATATAAATGGATCTAGAATCTACAAAAAAAATTAAAATTTGGTTTACCCAGAATGAATTTTGTATAAGAAACGATTGGCAATGCCAAAATTACCGAAAAAAAATGTTTGGGCCATTTTTGAGCTAAAAAGTGAGTTTTTTAGGATATAAATGGATCTAGAATCTAAAAAAAAATCAAAAAAATTAAAATTTGGTTTATGAAGAATGAATTTTGTATAAGAAACGATTGGCAATGCCAAAATTACCGAAAAAAAATGTTTGGGCCATTATTGACGTAAAAAGTGAGTTTTTTAGGATATAAATGGATCTAGAATCTACAAAAAAAATTAAAATTTGGTTTACCCAGAATGAATTTTGTATAAGAAACGATTGGCAATGCCAAAATTACCGAAAAAAAATGTTTGGGCCACTATTGACGTAAAAAGTGAGTTTTTTAGGATATAAATGGATCTAGAATCTACAAAAAAAATTAAAATTTGGTTTACCCAGAATGAATTTTGTATAAGAAACGATTGGCAATGCCAAAATTACCGAAAAAAAATGTTTGGGCCATTTTTGAGCTAAAAAGTGAGTTTTTTAGGATATAAATGGATCTAGAATCTACAAAAAAAATCAAAAAAATTAAAATTTGATTTACGAAGAATGAATTTTGTATAAGAAACGATTGGCAATGCCAAAATTACCGAAAAAAAATGTTTGGGCCATTATTGACGTAAAAAGTGAGTTTTTTAGGATATAAATGGATCTAGAATCTACAAAAAAAATTAAAATTTGGTTTACCCAGAATGAATTTTGTATAAGAAACGATTGGCAATGCCAAAATTACCGAAAAAAAATGTTTGGGCCACTATTGACGTAAAAAGTGAGTTTTTTAGGATATAAATGGATCTAGAATCTACAAAAAAAATTAAAATTTGGTTTACCCAGAATGAATTTTGTATAAGAAACGATTGGCAATGCCAAAATTACCGAAAAAAAATGTTTGGGCCATTATTGACGTAAAAAGTGAGTTTTTTAGGATATAAATGGATCTAGAATCTACAAAAAAAATTAAAATTTGGTTTACCCAGAATGAATTTTGTATAAGAAACGATTGGCAATGCCAAAATTACCGAAAAAAAATGTTTGGGCCACTATTGACGTAAAAAGTGAGTTTTTTAGGATATAAATGGATCTAGAATCTACAAAAAAAATTAAAATTTGGTTTACCCAGAATGAATTTTGTATAAGAAACGATTGGCAATGCCAAAATTACCGAAAAAAAATGTTTGGGCCATTTTTGAGCTAAAAAGTGAGTTTTTTAGGATATAAATGGATCTAGAATCTACAAAAAAAATCAAAAAAATTAAAATTTGATTTACGAAGAATGAATTTTGTATAAGAAACGATTGGCAATGCCAAAATTACCGAAAAAAAAATGTTTGGGCCATTATTGACGTAAAAAGTGAGTTTTTTAGGATATAAATGGATCTAGAATCTACAAAAAAAATTAAAATTTGGTTTACCCAGAATGAATTTTGTATAAGAAACGATTGGCAATGCCAAAATTACCGAAAAAAAATGTTTGGGCCATTATTGACGTAAAAAGTGAGTTTTTTAGGATATAAATGGATCTAGAATCTACAAAAAAAATTAAAATTTGGTTTACCCAGAATGAATTTTGTATAAGAAACGATTGGCAATGCCAAAATTACCGAAAAAAAATGTTTGGGCCACTATTGACGTAAAAAGTGAGTTTTTTAGGATATAAATGGATCTAGAATCTACAAAAAAAATTAAAATTTGGTTTACCCAGAATGAATTTTGTATAAGAAACGATTGGCAATGCCAAAATTACCGAAAAAAAATGTTTGGGCCATTTTTGAGCTAAAAAGTGAGTTTTTTAGGATATAAATGGATCTAGAATCTACAAAAAAAATCAAAAAAATTAAAATTTGGTTTATGAAGAATGAATTTTGTATAAGAAACGATTGGCAATGCCAAAATTACCGAAAAAAAATGTTTGGGCCATTATTGACGTAAAAAGTGAGTTTTTTAGGATATAAATGGATCTAGAATCTACAAAAAAAATCAAAAAAATTAAAATTTGGTTTACCCAGAATGAATTTTGTATAAGAAACGATTGGCAATGCCAAAATTACCGAAAAAAAATGTTTGGGCCATTATTGACGTAAAAAGTGAGTTTTTTAGGATATAAATGGATCTAGAATCTACAAAAAAAATTAAAATTTGGTTTACCCAGAATGAATTTTGTATAAGAAACGATTGGCAATGCCAAAATTACCGAAAAAAAATGTTTGGGCCACTATTGACGTAAAAAGTGAGTTTTTTAGGATATAAATGGATCTAGAATCTACAAAAAAAATTAAAATTTGGTTTACCCAGAATGAATTTTGTATAAGAAACGATTGGCAATGCCAAAATTACCGAAAAAAAATGTTTGGGCCATTTTTGAGCTAAAAAGTGAGTTTTTTAGGATATAAATGGATCTAGAATCTACAAAAAAAATCAAAAAAATTAAAATTTGATTTACGAAGAATGAATTTTGTATAAGAAACGATTGGCAATGCCAAAATTACCGAAAAAAAATGTTTGGGCCATTATTGACGTAAAAAGTGAGTTTTTTAGGATATAAATGGATCTAGAATCTACAAAAAAAATTAAAATTTGGTTTACCCAGAATGAATTTTGTATAAGAAACGATTGGCAATGCCAAAATTACCGAAAAAAAATGTTTGGGCCATTATTGACGTAAAAAGTGAGTTTTTTAGGATATAAATGGATCTAGAATCTACAAAAAAAATTAAAATTTGGTTTACCCAGAATGAATTTTGTATAAGAAACGATTGGCAATGCCAAAATTACCGAAAAAAAATGTTTGGGCCACTATTGACGTAAAAAGTGAGTTTTTTAGGATATAAATGGATCTAGAATCTACAAAAAAAATTAAAATTTGGTTTACCCAGAATGAATTTTGTATAAGAAACGATTGGCAATGCCAAAATTACCGAAAAAAAATGTTTGGGCCATTTTTGAGCTAAAAAGTGAGTTTTTTAGGATATAAATGGATCTAGAATCTACAAAAAAAATCAAAAAAATTAAAATTTGGTTTATGAAGAATGAATTTTGTATAAGAAACGATTGGCAATGCCAAAATTACCGAAAAAAAATGTTTGGGCCATTATTGACGTAAAAAGTGAGTTTTTTAGGATATAAATGGATCTAGAATCTACAAAAAAAATTAAAATTTGGTTTACCCAGAATGAATTTTGTATAAGAAACGATTGGCAATGCCAAAATTACCGAAAAAAAATGTTTGGGCCACTATTGACGTAAAAAGTGAGTTTTTTAGGATATAAATGGATCTAGAATCTACAAAAAAAATTAAAATTTGGTTTACCCAGAATGAATTTTGTATAAGAAACGATTGGCAATGCCAAAATTACCGAAAAAAAATGTTTGGGCCATTTTTGAGCTAAAAAGTGAGTTTTTTAGGATATAAATGGATCTAGAATCTACAAAAAAAATCAAAAAAATTAAAATTTGATTTACGAAGAATGAATTTTGTATAAGAAACGATTGGCAATGCCAAAATTACCGAAAAAAAATGTTTGGGCCATTATTGACGTAAAAAGTGAGTTTTTTAGGATATAAATGGATCTAGAATCTACAAAAAAAATTAAAATTTGGTTTACCCAGAATGAATTTTGTATAAGAAACGATTGGCAATGCCAAAATTACCGAAAAAAAATGTTTGGGCCATTATTGACGTAAAAAGTGAGTTTTTTAGGATATAAATGGATCTAGAATCTACAAAAAAAATTAAAATTTGGTTTACCCAGAATGAATTTTGTATAAGAAACGATTGGCAATGCCAAAATTACCGAAAAAAAATGTTTGGGCCACTATTGACGTAAAAAGTGAGTTTTTTAGGATATAAATGGATCTAGAATCTACAAAAAAAATTAAAATTTGGTTTACCCAGAATGAATTTTGTATAAGAAACGATTGGCAATGCCAAAATTACCGAAATAAAATGTTTGGGCCATTTTTGAGCTAAAAAGTGAGTTTTTTAGGATATAAATGGATCTAGAATCTACAAAAAAAAGCAAAAAAATTAAAATTTGGTTTATGAAGAATGAATTTTGTATAAGAAACGATTGGCAATGCCAAAATTACCGAAAAAAAATGTTTGGGCCATTATTGACGTAAAAAGTGAGTTTTTTAGGATATAAATGGATCTAGAATCTACAAAAAAAATTAAAATTTGGTTTACCCAGAATGAATTTTGTATAAGAAACGATTGGCAATGCCAAAATTACCGAAAAAAAATGTTTGGGCCACTATTGACGTAAAAAGTGAGTTTTTTAGGATATAAATGGATCTAGAATCTACAAAAAAAATTAAAATTTGGTTTACCCAGAATGAATTTTGTATAAGAAACGATTGGCAATGCCAAAATTACCGAAAAAAAATGTTTGGGCCATTTTTGAGCTAAAAAGTGAGTTTTTTAGGATATAAATGGATCTAGAATCTACAAAAAAAATCAAAAAAATTAAAATTTGATTTACGAAGAATGAATTTTGTATAAGAAACGATTGGCAATGCCAAAATTACCGAAAAAAAATGTTTGGGCCATTATTGACGTAAAAAGTGAGTTTTTTAGGATATAAATGGATCTAGAATCTACAAAAAAAATTAAAATTTGGTTTACCCAGAATGAATTTTGTATAAGAAACGATTGGCAATGCCAAAATTACCGAAAAAAAATGTTTGGGCCATTTTTGAGCTAAAAAGTGAGTTTTTTAGGATATAAATGGATCTAGAATCTACAAAAAAAATCAAAAAAATTAAAATTTGATTTACGAAGAATGAATTTTGTATAAGAAACGATTGGCAATGCCAAAATTACCGAAAAAAAATGTTTGGGCCATTATTGACGTAAAAAGTGAGTTTTTTAGGATATAAATGGATCTAGAATCTACAAAAAAAATTAAAATTTGGTTTACCCAGAATGAATTTTGTATAAGAAACGATTGGCAATGCCAAAATTACCGAAAAAAAATGTTTGGGCCACTATTGACGTAAAAAGTGAGTTTTTTAGGATATAAATGGATCTAGAATCTACAAAAAAAATTAAAATTTGGTTTACCCAGAATGAATTTTGTATAAGAAACGATTGGCAATGCCAAAATTACCGAAAAAAAATGTTTGGGCCATTATTGACGTAAAAAGTGAGTTTTTTAGGATATAAATGGATCTAGAATCTACAAAAAAAATTAAAATTTGGTTTACCCAGAATGAATTTTGTATAAGAAACGATTGGCAATGCCAAAATTACCGAAAAAAAATGTTTGGGCCACTATTGACGTAAAAAGTGAGTTTTTTAGGATATAAATGGATCTAGAATCTACAAAAAAAATTAAAATTTGGTTTACCCAGAATGAATTTTGTATAAGAAACGATTGGCAATGCCAAAATTACCGAAAAAAAATGTTTGGGCCATTTTTGAGCTAAAAAGTGAGTTTTTTAGGATATAAATGGATCTAGAATCTACAAAAAAAATCAAAAAAATTAAAATTTGATTTACGAAGAATGAATTTTGTATAAGAAACGATTGGCAATGCCAAAATTACCGAAAAAAAAATGTTTGGGCCATTATTGACGTAAAAAGTGAGTTTTTTAGGATATAAATGGATCTAGAATCTACAAAAAAAATTAAAATTTGGTTTACCCAGAATGAATTTTGTATAAGAAACGATTGGCAATGCCAAAATTACCGAAAAAAAATGTTTGGGCCATTATTGACGTAAAAAGTGAGTTTTTTAGGATATAAATGGATCTAGAATCTACAAAAAAAATTAAAATTTGGTTTACCCAGAATGAATTTTGTATAAGAAACGATTGGCAATGCCAAAATTACCGAAAAAAAATGTTTGGGCCACTATTGACGTAAAAAGTGAGTTTTTTAGGATATAAATGGATCTAGAATCTACAAAAAAAATTAAAATTTGGTTTACCCAGAATGAATTTTGTATAAGAAACGATTGGCAATGCCAAAATTACCGAAAAAAAATGTTTGGGCCATTTTTGAGCTAAAAAGTGAGTTTTTTAGGATATAAATGGATCTAGAATCTACAAAAAAAATCAAAAAAATTAAAATTTGGTTTATGAAGAATGAATTTTGTATAAGAAACGATTGGCAATGCCAAAATTACCGAAAAAAAATGTTTGGGCCATTATTGACGTAAAAAGTGAGTTTTTTAGGATATAAATGGATCTAGAATCTACAAAAAAAATCAAAAAAATTAAAATTTGGTTTACCCAGAATGAATTTTGTATAAGAAACGATTGGCAATGCCAAAATTACCGAAAAAAAATGTTTGGGCCATTATTGACGTAAAAAGTGAGTTTTTTAGGATATAAATGGATCTAGAATCTACAAAAAAAATTAAAATTTGGTTTACCCAGAATGAATTTTGTATAAGAAACGATTGGCAATGCCAAAATTACCGAAAAAAAATGTTTGGGCCACTATTGACGTAAAAAGTGAGTTTTTTAGGATATAAATGGATCTAGAATCTACAAAAAAAATTAAAATTTGGTTTACCCAGAATGAATTTTGTATAAGAAACGATTGGCAATGCCAAAATTACCGAAAAAAAATGTTTGGGCCATTTTTGAGCTAAAAAGTGAGTTTTTTAGGATATAAATGGATCTAGAATCTACAAAAAAAATCAAAAAAATTAAAATTTGATTTACGAAGAATGAATTTTGTATAAGAAACGATTGGCAATGCCAAAATTACCGAAAAAAAATGTTTGGGCCATTATTGACGTAAAAAGTGAGTTTTTTAGGATATAAATGGATCTAGAATCTACAAAAAAAATTAAAATTTGGTTTACCCAGAATGAATTTTGTATAAGAAACGATTGGCAATGCCAAAATTACCGAAAAAAAATGTTTGGGCCATTATTGACGTAAAAAGTGAGTTTTTTAGGATATAAATGGATCTAGAATCTACAAAAAAAATTAAAATTTGGTTTACCCAGAATGAATTTTGTATAAGAAACGATTGGCAATGCCAAAATTACCGAAAAAAAATGTTTGGGCCACTATTGACGTAAAAAGTGAGTTTTTTAGGATATAAATGGATCTAGAATCTACAAAAAAAATTAAAATTTGGTTTACCCAGAATGAATTTTGTATAAGAAACGATTGGCAATGCCAAAATTACCGAAAAAAAATGTTTGGGCCATTTTTGAGCTAAAAAGTGAGTTTTTTAGGATATAAATGGATCTAGAATCTACAAAAAAAATCAAAAAAATTAAAATTTGGTTTATGAAGAATGAATTTTGTATAAGAAACGATTGGCAATGCCAAAATTACCGAAAAAAAATGTTTGGGCCATTATTGACGTAAAAAGTGAGTTTTTTAGGATATAAATGGATCTAGAATCTACAAAAAAAATTAAAATTTGGTTTACCCAGAATGAATTTTGTATAAGAAACGATTGGCAATGCCAAAATTACCGAAAAAAAATGTTTGGGCCACTATTGACGTAAAAAGTGAGTTTTTTAGGATATAAATGGATCTAGAATCTACAAAAAAAATTAAAATTTGGTTTACCCAGAATGAATTTTGTATAAGAAACGATTGGCAATGCCAAAATTACCGAAAAAAAATGTTTGGGCCATTTTTGAGCTAAAAAGTGAGTTTTTTAGGATATAAATGGATCTAGAATCTACAAAAAAAATCAAAAAAATTAAAATTTGATTTACGAAGAATGAATTTTGTATAAGAAACGATTGGCAATGCCAAAATTACCGAAAAAAAATGTTTGGGCCATTATTGACGTAAAAAGTGAGTTTTTTAGGATATAAATGGATCTAGAATCTACAAAAAAAATTAAAATTTGGTTTACCCAGAATGAATTTTGTATAAGAAACGATTGGCAATGCCAAAATTACCGAAAAAAAATGTTTGGGCCATTATTGACGTAAAAAGTGAGTTTTTTAGGATATAAATGGATCTAGAATCTACAAAAAAAATTAAAATTTGGTTTACCCAGAATGAATTTTGTATAAGAAACGATTGGCAATGCCAAAATTACCGAAAAAAAATGTTTGGGCCACTATTGACGTAAAAAGTGAGTTTTTTAGGATATAAATGGATCTAGAATCTACAAAAAAAATTAAAATTTGGTTTACCCAGAATGAATTTTGTATAAGAAACGATTGGCAATGCCAAAATTACCGAAATAAAATGTTTGGGCCATTTTTGAGCTAAAAAGTGAGTTTTTTAGGATATAAATGGATCTAGAATCTACAAAAAAAAGCAAAAAAATTAAAATTTGGTTTATGAAGAATGAATTTTGTATAAGAAACGATTGGCAATGCCAAAATTACCGAAAAAAAATGTTTGGGCCATTATTGACGTAAAAAGTGAGTTTTTTAGGATATAAATGGATCTAGAATCTACAAAAAAAATTAAAATTTGGTTTACCCAGAATGAATTTTGTATAAGAAACGATTGGCAATGCCAAAATTACCGAAAAAAAATGTTTGGGCCACTATTGACGTAAAAAGTGAGTTTTTTAGGATATAAATGGATCTAGAATCTACAAAAAAAATTAAAATTTGGTTTACCCAGAATGAATTTTGTATAAGAAACGATTGGCAATGCCAAAATTACCGAAAAAAAATGTTTGGGCCATTTTTGAGCTAAAAAGTGAGTTTTTTAGGATATAAATGGATCTAGAATCTACAAAAAAAATCAAAAAAATTAAAATTTGATTTACGAAGAATGAATTTTGTATAAGAAACGATTGGCAATGCCAAAATTACCGAAAAAAAATGTTTGGGCCATTATTGACGTAAAAAGTGAGTTTTTTAGGATATAAATGGATCTAGAATCTACAAAAAAAATTAAAATTTGGTTTACCCAGAATGAATTTTGTATAAGAAACGATTGGCAATGCCAAAATTACCGAAAAAAAATGTTTGGGCCATTTTTGAGCTAAAAAGTGAGTTTTTTAGGATATAAATGGATCTAGAATCTACAAAAAAAATCAAAAAAATTAAAATTTGATTTACGAAGAATGAATTTTGTATAAGAAACGATTGGCAATGCCAAAATTACCGAAAAAAAATGTTTGGGCCATTATTGACGTAAAAAGTGAGTTTTTTAGGATATAAATGGATCTAGAATCTACAAAAAAAATTAAAATTTGGTTTACCCAGAATGAATTTTGTATAAGAAACGATTGGCAATGCCAAAATTACCGAAAAAAAATGTTTGGGCCATTTTTGAGCTAAAAAGTGAGTTTTTTAGGATATAAATGGATCTAGAATCTACAAAAAAAATCAAAAAAATTAAAATTTGATTTACGAAGAATGAATTTTGTATAAGAAACGATTGGCAATGCCAAAATTACCGAAAAAAAATGTTTGGGCCATTATTGAGGTGAAAAGTGAGTTTTTTAGGATATAAATGGACCTAGAATCTACAAAAAAAAAATCAAAAAAATTAAAATTTGGTTTACGCAGATATGAGAAATATCCTCTCATTGCCGGACTTTTGGGGAGGGGGCAATTGCCCCTACTGCCCCCCCTTGGAGCCGCCATTGGAACAACTACCGCCACCTTTAGGTCGCGAATAAACCAATTATTTTATCAAACTACCTACTTGTGCCCGCCCTTTAATTCCTTAGAACTCGTGTTCTACGCACAAAACATCCATCATTTAAAATGTCACTTTATTTTTACTATCTACTAACATCATTTTCAAAAACTAAACATGTAATCTCTTTCGTACAATGACCGAACATCAAATAACCGAAGATCGAGCGACTGTTCTAACCGAATTTGAGCAATGGCAGGAATTCATCCACCTCTCCTGCGAAGCAGCGTCTTTCCAAGGGAGGCTTGCATACTTTTTAATGTCCTTATATGCTTGTAATTCGGAAGTGATTAATTCGTAAGTAAGTATTGAATCTCATATTTTGGCATTTTAAGAGCAACTTATATACAAAACAATTTTATTTATTATTAGGCAAGTGCCAAAGCGGATTTTAAAGCCTAAAATGGGGAATATTATCAGGAGGCAAAGACCAGTTGGAACATTTAGTTAACATGAGATGAAAGAAAATGGTGAAATGGGGGTGGTTTTTAGGGGTTGAAAATGGTTTTTTGCAATTTTCGTGAAAACTTGACCTCCTAGCGAAAAATGTTGTACACAAAAGTTGTAGGGAATAAAAAAATGGAAAACTTTCACATAAGATATTTTTTAACATAACCTCAAATTGTCCGAGAAAATGGCGGAAAATCGATTTTTCACACTTTTATTTTTTACTTTCGTAAAAATAATTCAATTTACTTGAAATTTTGTGAAAGTATACCTTTTTTGCACTGAATAAGCATGATTTTTTTTGAATATGGAAAACAAGTAGTAGTAATATTTACATTTTTCGAAAAAAAAGAAGAAAATCTTCCACGGAAAGTTTACTGGAACTTTTTTTCGATTTCAATATCGTGTCAGAGCTCAGTTTAACCGTTGAAATCTCTACTTTAAAATAATCTATACATGTTGATGGTTTATTCCTCATTGAACCGCTGAAATTGAAGAAAAACCAAAAAAATGACATTTCGCGTGACGACTTTTTTAATATCTTATATTATTTCAATTTGGATGTGTCATTGAATCAATTAAGATTTCAGCAGTACCAACACTCTTACAGACTATATTATCAGTTACAAACTTGGCTTGATTATTTCGACAGCGAGCTCAATAACAAAGCTAAGCAATGGGACTGGAAGGAACGCTAAGGTAGACTCGTGCCTACATTTATTCCAGACAATGCAGAGTTAATTCCAGAAAAATTATTAAAAACTATTTGTTGCAGCTGTGAAACTGGTTGTAATAACAGATGTGAAAACACGGCTTAAAATGTACTAATTTATGTTCTAATTGCCGTGAAAACTGCTGTAATAGAGATTAAGAAATATTCGAGAATTTAAGCGATTCGGAAGAAATTGAAGAGCCGCCTACGAATCTTCCGGTTGAAATTGAAGATCTCGATCTAGAAGATCCTTCAGAAGTACAAAGTTCTACTCAAGAACCACAACGTAAAAAATTAAAATTGTATTAGCGTATTAACATTTTTTGTATATTTTTTATTTTTATAAAATAATTTATAAAATAAAAACAAAGCGAATACAAACTTTTGTAATATATAATTGTAATATAAATATCAAATAATAAATCAATTGTTCTACTTCATAATTATGTATTCAAATTATTTTATCAAAATGTACCTAACATAAATTACTACTACTTATTTAGTGAAAAAATATTTCTTAATAAAAATGCATACTGGAGTACCGGGTCTTAACTCTAATTACCGACTTTCAGTACAGTAAGGTGAATTTACATGATTTTCTACACTTTCTTCAATTAAATTCATTCAACTTTAGTAATATAAATTCTGTCAATAAAATTTAATCCATTATTTACATAAATAATAAAAAAAATTGAAATAATATAAGATATTGAAAAAGTCGTCACGCGAAATGTCATTTTTTTTGGTTTTTCTTCAATTTCAGGGGTTCAATGAGGAATAAACCATCAACATGTATAGATCATTTTAAAGTAGAGATTTCAACGGTTAAAATGAGCTCTGACACGATATTGAAATCGAAAAAAAGTTCCAGTAAACTTTCCGTGGAAGATTTTCTTCTTTTTTTTCGAAAAATGTAAATATTACTACTACTTGTTTTCCATATTCAAAAAAAATCATGCTTATTCAGTGCAAAAAAGGTATACTTTCACAAAATTTCAAGTAAATTGAATTATTTTTACGAAAGTAAAAAATAAAAGTGTGAAAAATCGATTTTCCGCCATTTTCTCGGACAATTTGAGATTATGTTAAAAAATATCTTATGTGAAAGTTTTCCATTTTTTTATTCTCTACAACTTTTGTGTACAGGGTGTCCCAAATTGGTGCGTTTTGCAGGGTGTCTCGTAAACTAGAAGAGATAAAAGAAAAGCAGTTAAGATGTTATGACTTCTTTTTTTGTTAAAGTAACGATAGCCTAATTAAATCTTTAGTAACTCCCTGCAGTTGGAAGATACAGGGCGATTATTGAAAACTGTCGAAAACTACAAGGTACTATAACTTCTTAATTAAGAAAAATATAAAAAAACGTTATAAAAACTTTTGATAGATATAATATTAAAGAGTTCAGTGGCGCACAGATTATTTTTTTTAGGGGACTCACTAAGGAAATATAATGCAAACTTATGTTTTTTTAAATGGGACCCCCTGTATATTTTGACGTTTTTCGTTTTCTTTTTTAATTCTCATTCACCTGATATGACATACTATATATCTATTTTCAATGGTTGGAGCTACAGTGCAAATAAACCATTTATGGATGTTATCAGGTGAAACACCCTTAAAAAATTGAACACTCAGTAACGAAATTTAACATTTTATTTTAAGGATACTGATGTGTGACAATTTTATTTATCAAAATTATAATTAATAAAAAATAAAACCAGATTAAAAAAATAAAAATAATAAACTTAGGAAACAACAAGAAACATTGTAACAACTAATCTACCTATAACTAATTTTATTAGAATGTGAAAATTATATTAAATGTTCAAAATGTCCTCCGTTTTGTTGTAGTAATAATTGACACCTTTTTCTTACTGATCTTACACAATTGAGTATGTGCACTGGCTTTATTTTTCTAAATATTTTGTAATAAATCTTCCCTACTCTCGAAGTAAATATTGTTTTATGATTTTATTTTTGGTAATGCTGAATTGGTTGGATATTATTTAAACGAAAAACTTTTTAATCGATGAAAACGGAGAGCATTTTGAACATTTAATGTAATTTTTACATTCAAATAAAATTAGTTATAGGTAGATTAGTTTCATAAGTTTATTGTTTTTATTTTTTTAATCTGGTTTTATTTTTTATTAATTATAATTTTGATAAATAAAATTGTCACACATCAGTATCCTTATAATAAAATGTTAAATTTCGTTACTGAGTGTTCAATTTTTTAAGGGTGTTTCACCTGATAACATCCATAAATGGTTTATTTGCACTGTAGCTCCATCCATTGAAAATAGATATATAATATGTCATATCAGGTGAATGAGAATTAAAAAAGGAAACGAAAAACGTCAAAATATACAGGGTGTCCCATTTAAAAAAACATAAGTTTGCATTATATTTCCTTAGTGAGCCCCCTAAAAAAATAATCTGTGCGCCACTGAACTCTTTAATATTATATCTATCAAAAGTTTTTATAACGTTTTTTATTGCCATCTATGATTAGAAGAGAGTATTGACAATTATTAAAAGCAAAAAATTCCCGGTGTATTGGGGTTGCATACACAATTTGCATTGTGTGTTGCAAAGCTTTTATTTGATTGATTCTAGTCAAAATGTCACTCTCTTCTTTCGTATCCCTTTCAGAGATTAATACAAAGTTAGAAAACGAGTAAGGAATTTAATTTATCAGATTCGACATCCTAAGACCGGTTTCTGCCTTTCGGCTTCGTCAGTTAGGCTTTTCGAATCCAATAAATAAAATTCCAAACTCGTACAAGTCAGTAGCTATATCCGCTATAAGATAAAATTTTTAGATGTGCTGCCATCTATGATTAGAAGAGAGTATTGACAATTATTAAAAGCAAAAAATTCCCGGTGTATTGGGGTTGCATACACAATTTGCATTGTGTGTTGCAAAGCTTTTATTTGACTGATTCTAGTCAAAATGTCACTCTCTTCTTTCGTATCCCTTTCAGAGATTAATACAAAGTTATTTATTGGATTCGAAAAGCCTAACTGACGAAACCGAAAGGCAGAAACCGGTCTTAGGATGTCGAATCTGATAAATTAAATTCCTTACTCGTTTTCTAACTTTGTATTAATCTCTGAAAGGGATACGAAAGAAGAAAGTGACATTTTGACTAGAATCAGTCAAATAAAAGCTTTGCAACACACAATGCAAATTGTGTATGCAACCCCAATACACCGGGAATTTTTTGCTTTTAATAATTGTCAATACTCTCTTCTAATCATAGATGGCAGCACATCTAAAAATTTTATCTTATAGCGGATATAGCTACTGACTTGTACGAGTTTGGAATTTTATTTATTGGATTCGAAAAGCCTAACTGACGAAGCCGAAAGGCA
Organism: Crepidodera aurea; assembly: GCA_949320105.2. NCBI lineage: Eukaryota > Metazoa > Arthropoda > Insecta > Coleoptera > Chrysomelidae > Crepidodera > Crepidodera aurea. The sequence continues at coordinate 503,945 of OX439474.1, forward strand.
GAAACCGGTCTTAGGATGTCGAATCTGATAAATTAAATTCCTTACTCGTTTTCTAACGTTTTTTATATTTTTCTTAATTAAGAATTTATAGTACCTTGTAGTTTTCGACAGTTTTCAATAATCGCCCTGTATCTTCCAACTGCAGGGAGTTACTAAAGATTTAATTAGGCTATCGTTACTTTAACAAAAAAAGAAGTCATAACATCTTAACTGCTTTTCTTCTATCTCTTCTAGTTTACGAGATACCCTGCAAAACGCACCAATTTGGGACACCCTGTACAACATTTTTCGCTAGGAGGTCAAGTATTGACGAAAATTGCAAAAAGCCATTTCCAACCCCTAAAAACCACCCCATTTCGCCATTTTGCTTCATCTCGTGTTTAATTATTTTTTTTTTCTCTTTGTTATAACCTTAACTAAATGTTCCAACTGGTCTTTGCCTCCTGATAATTTTTTCCTTCAAAAACCGCTTTGGCACCAGCCTATATATACAATTCAGCGAATATATTTTACAAAGTATGAAGTATGGATAATTCCCGTTACTGTAACATAACTTATGATCTATCGCGTATTTTTAGTTACGTTGGCTTCGATCCATACCCGTATCTATGGATCAATATGGTGTATGGTATCGCGGTAATGATAATTCAAAGACCAACGTTTAGGGTAGTGTCACCTTTAAATAGAATAGCGTTTGCGTAAGTATCTTCAACAAACATTTCTGCATCTCTTCCAATCATTAAATTACACCTTAAAACTGTTGAGAAAATAAAGATATTTTTTTTTAGAATTTTAGGTTCCCTTATGTTCAACCACGCCAGTATGAACTGTTTCAATTGGGTATGCACGATTTACCCGGAAAGACCGTACTTAAGAACATTTATGGTATTCTTTAGTGGTCGAGTTATGATGGTACATTTTTTGGCTTTTTTGTATCACCTCGATTCTCGAACAAACACTCCCGGAGTAGTTGTACAAAGAGATATTGCTTTTGAACAAATGTATATTCAACATTCATAGAAATAAAATTTGCAAAATATTTTAATTTTTCAATTATTCTATTTTTATGCAGGTATAGTGATAATAATGTGTTGTATCAATTTCTGGTTTAAAGTAGGATAAATTGCCGAGTAAGTTTTTCTCTATTTATTATCATTAAGACTGGAAATTTTCTCAAATTATCTTAATCCAGCAGTTGGGTAAAGTTAATTAGAACTTACATCAAGTTGCCCTATAAATCTGCTAACCACCCTATCCAAAGTATTTGGAAAAATGTATGTGAGGAGACTGAAAATGGTACTAGAAAATCTCAAAATAATACTCGATCGACAGTTCGGATTCGAAGAGATTATTTCACAAGCCTGTAACTTATAGAATCGTAAATAAAAATTGGGTTTTCAAAAATGAACTAGAAACTTTTCCAAAAAGTGGAACTTTATTACGTGATTACAGTACAAAAGTAAAATGTAAAAAGCTAGCAAATGCCGGCAACAAACTAGTTTTGTTGAAATCCGATCTAGGCAGGGCCTTATCATGGTCTTGCGGCGTCTGCATAATTCTAGTTAGACTATTACAATTACGTTATCATAACTCTTCCACCCTTAGAGGAGAATCCGGGGGCTAGCCTCTGGATTTTCTTCCTTCTTCGATGAATTCTTCCTATATTTTATATATGAATATATGCAGAATAATAAACAAAATACAATGAATATATAAATCAATATAGTCCAAACACTGATTTTGTTAAAATGGATAGGATTATCAAATATGTTTTCAACTTTTTGTTTTTGAAAATTTAGAGAGTCTTTTAGAATGGTTAATTGGTCCAAATTAATACTGTTCAATTTAATAGGTTTAAGATAAATAGGATTTTTATTATTAGAGTTTTTAATATTAAGTTTAGGAAGTTCAATTATTTTAAATTCACTTTTTGGCAGTTCATTGCTACGTAGAACTATTTTACCTATTCTTATTGTTTAATTCTAACAAAAATGTTCCTTCTAATGGGACATTGTCTTTGTCTTGTCCGCAGATTCTTTGGGCCACTGTGTTCTGAGGTAAGACGATCGTCCATTTGTTTTCACGAATTTTTGTATCCACAATTTCGAGAGAGATGTTGGTGAGGTTCTTGGAAAACCTCAACATTAAAACTTCGCAGGGGGCGTCTTCTTCTACTGGAGTTGGTACTGATTCGTGGCAGATAAATCTTGGTTGCTGATTCCTTGACATTCTGAATCAAATGACATGAAATTTTGCTCGTTTAGGATAAGGAATTTCGAATTTGGAATAATCATTTGGTAAAGGTTGTTTTTAGGAGTAGGTAAAGGAAAAAGTTGATATAAATCGTAATTTTCTCTCTCCACAATTGGGATATCTATGATAAAAATAATTTTATTGTCTTTACTGTAGCTTTTAATCTGCATTATTTTTTCAAATTTAAGAATATTATTTAAAATTGGTTCAAATGGGAATTTGTTGTTTGAGAAATTGATTGATTTAATTTGGTTGATCAAATCTTTAGGATCTATTATAGAATTATGGAAAACATTTATTTTAGAAAATGTGATAGCAGTTTCAATTTTTTCTAGTAAATCGTAAATATTTTGATATAAAATTGATATTTGGTTTGTGACTTCTTGAATATAGACACTTTCAAAAGTTTGTTTATTTTGGATTTGAGCGGTTTCTAAAATGTGTTCTATTTTGTTTATTTGAGATTTTAATTTTAGCTGATTGTGAGCTAAGACTTGACTACTTTTATTAAATATATCCAAAGAATTTTCAACTAAGGTTATTTGTTCATTAATTAAAGTTTTCATTTTATTTTGATTTTTCGAAAGATTTTCAATTGCTTCGTCATATTTTTCGGCGTTGTTTTGATCTAAGTTTCCGGATATTGATTTGATTATGGTACCTAAACCATTAAGAAGTCCACGTTTTTCCTTGTGGGTTTGTTCAAATGATGGGTTTAATTGATTAATTTGGCCAAAAACTATGATTTGATTAATTTTGTTATTTATTATTTCATCATTGGTAGTTTCGTTAGCTGTCGTATGCTGGGTTGATTGGAAACTGTCATTTTCTGATGGTTTATCAGGAGGCTTAATTTGTATGCCTGATAGTATTTTAGATTGTTTAGTGTAAACGGGGCTTTCGTCTGTAAGTTTTATTTTGTGTTTAATTGTATTTGAAAAAGTCAAAGGAATGTTTTCGCAATAGAAAATATCTCTATATTCGAAGCAAAGGTTTTTTATTGCATCCTTTTCTTCCTGGTTACAATGATCTAGCCTAATTTGTTTTAAATTTTCCTTTAAAAATCTATCATGGCTTTCTGTAAATATTTGATCAGTTTCCATTTTTTCTATAAAATTAATTTCATTAATATCTAACTGTTCTATATCGAAGGGTCTGGATATTGTAATTATTTTTAGTTCAGTACTAGAATTAGTTATTGACGTGATTACAAAATAATTTTTTATATTTACTAAAGATTGTGGAGATTCTAACTGATTGTCAAATTTAATGTAATTCATACATCCTATTCCTGATTTTACATTTACTGGTAATCGAACTATTTTTGTCGTTCTTTCAGGGACTACTATTTTATAATTTTCTAATTTTAATTTGTTTTTAAAATTCGTTAAATCTTCAGATTCATAAATTATTGGTATTTGCACTGTTGGGGTAATAATTAGTTTTTGATGCAAATTGACTGATGCTTTTAATTGTTTAAGAAGGTCAATTCCTATGAGACCGTCGTATTTTTTACTAAAATTAAAAAGAAAAAATTTGTGTTCAGCGTTTACATTAAAACTGCTGAAAACGGGAATTTTTATTACTTCGTTATGAAAACTTATACTGTGCGCTGTTTGTATGTTAAAATCTTCATTAAAAATATAATTTTTATAAAATGTGTAAGCTAATCTAGGGTTCATTAGACTTCTACTACTACCAGTATCTATTAAAAATTTTGCATTTATTTCTGGTATAAAAATATAAAGTAAATTTGATCTTACTAAGTTCAGCTGGACCTTGAATGGGTTCATGGGAATATGTCAGCTGTGTTGGGTTCGCGTTAATTTCTTGGTTTTGATAAGCACTATTATTGTCGTTAGTTGTGTTAAATGTTGAGAAATGATTATTTTCTGGGAATTTGCATTCACTGTTATTAAATTGGTTATCAAATGAATTTACGAATTGGTTTTCTATTTGATCAGAATTTTGCAAATAAAGATTATTATTATTTATACGCGTATTTCCAGACGATGTATCCATTGGCTCTGGGATACTATTTGATCTGTTATTAAAATTAGTATTTCTTGAAATTTGACTATTTCGGTTAAAATTAGTTGAATTTTGACCAAAATTTTGATTTCTGAAATTATTTGAATTTCGACCAAAATTTTGATTATTGAAATTATTTGATTGGTTAAACTGGGGCCTTTGAACGAATTGATTTTGATTCTGAAAATTTTGATTTTGGAAATTCTGGTTATTTTGTCTCGGAAAATTATTAATATTTGAATGAAATCTATTAAAATTATTAGAATAAAATGGTTTTTGTATTGGTTGTCTCAGCTGTGATTTCGAATAGTTATTTCTGCTATTTGCGGGTTTATAATTTTGAGAATCTGAAAAATTGACTTTTTGTGAACTAAAAAGGAAATTTTCTTCTTCGACTACGAGTGCCATTGCTCGTTCTAAACTATCTGGATTTCGTAAACGAACGTTATTTTGTAATTGACCTGTGAGGCCATGAATGAATGTTTTGAGAGCCAAATCGTTATAATTTTGAAGTCTGATACGTTTTTCTTCAGCCGAAAAATTTGACGCATTTATTTTTGATACAATTAAACTTCTAGCGTCTTGGCAACGCATACCAAAACGGCATGGGGGTTCATTTTTTAAAGGATGTAAAGCAATCAAGTCTTGTACAAGACAGTCCAAATTTCTCTGATCGCCAAAACTTAGTATTAATAAATTTTTTATATCTATCCAAACAGTTAATTCACTACGCGAGCCTATTAAACTCAAAGCTCTACCCGTTAACTTGCCAATAATAGCTCTTAAAATATAAGCATTAATTGTAGCTGCACTATTTTTTCGATCGGAAAATTGTCCAATCAAACTTTCACAAGCATCTAAAAATACTGTTAATATATGGAGGTTCCCATCAAAATTTGGAATAGTGGCTACATATAATTGCAAAAGTTGATAATTAGTTGTATCAGTCATATTTAAATCTGAACTTTCTGAATCTGATTCTACTATAGGAGGTAAAGTATCTAAATTTAATGTGGAATATGTCCTAAGAGTACTATTAAAAATAGCCACTAGTTCGTCTATCTCAGACATAAAATGTAATAAAATCTCTCAATGTTTTATTTTATCCCAAATGTGAAAATAAAAAAATCACTAATATAATCAACTCAAAAATAAAATATTTAATAGGAGAGGAGAGCAAAATTTCTTACGCAATTACTAGGATTATTTTCATCATATCAATAGAAGTTGAGCGATGCTGTCTCTTCTTCCTGATTTTCTTAATCTAGCTGGATTTGGCAATGTGGTCCTCGTCCAGGGTCTCCAAACTTTGTCAATGTTGGTCCTCTGCTTGGATGTACACTTTTTGGTCAGTTTATATCACCAATTTTTGCGAATTCGATTTGCCATTAAACTATTGAAATAGACCGATTTGACACGATTTTTGTTGTCACACCGTTAGGCAATCCTACTGACTGCGCCACTTATAGAATCGTAAATAAAAATTGGGTTTTCAAAAATGAACTACAAACTTTTCCAAAAAGTGGAACTTTATTACGTGATTACAGTACAAAAGTAAAATGTAAAAAGCTAGCAAATGCCGGCAACAAACTAGTTTTGTTGAAATCCGATCTAGGCAGGGCCTTATCATGGACTTGCGGCGTCTGCATAATTCTAGTTACACTATTACAATTACGTTATCATAACTTGTATAAACTAAAATTGTACCTCCCACATCTTCACTTCTTAATTACTTATTTCATTTTCTAGTGAAGCACGATAATTAATTTCCAAATTTACAATTAAAATAATCTGGTGTTCCGCCATACTGTGCCTTATGCCTTATACCCAGAAAACAATATTTACATGTCTTGAATTTTTTTACCCCCGCTTATATTCATTACCTCACCGCTAATATACTCTAATTTCATCGCAAAGATTTAAAAACTATAAAAATGCATTCAAAAAATGCATTTTTTTTGAGACGATTTTTGGAAGATTTAATAACTTTGTAAATAAGAGTCAGAACCGGTCTAAATCGGGTTACCTCGGATTTTGAGGTCGCTGATCACGATTATGATGTTCAAATTGACCCACAGCCGACCTGGAGCTCAGGAACGCCAATGAACGTCATCTCCGTGGGACTCTCCCAACATTCACGTGGGGAAGGAGAGAAACTCGGCGCCCGTGGGTTTTTTGGGTCGTTGAATTCAAATATGGCATCGACGAACACCCCCCGGACACCTGGGGCGCCGGAACCTGGACGTGGACTTCATCTTCGGTGCACCAGGTGTTGGGAGGGTCGTTTTCGACGTGAAATTCGAATTCAGCGCCCAAAAAAAACCCCCATAACGATTTTCGGTTCGTCTTTTTCGATTGTGTGAGGAAAATCCACGGAGATGAGATCCGCGTCTAGCTGCCGGTGCACCAGGTGTTCAGGGGGTCGTTCTTGACGTGAAAGAACCCCGCACAAAAAGATATGAAATGGCCGCTCGGTCAAATTGTCTGAATTTTTGATATTTTATACATTTTATCATTCTGAACAAAAGTCTCAATGGGCACTAAGCTCCAAAGTCCATGGTTTGGCTGCTGATTCCACTATAGTATAGAAACCTTTAAAACGCATATCATCTTTTTAAAAATCATATTTTAATTATTTTAATGTACGTCCTTAAGTTTTTGAGGATGCTGAATTTAAATATGATGTCAAATCCATAATATTGACAGTTGAGAGCTGTCAAATAGCTGTCAAATGCTTTAAAGAAAAAAGAAATCTTATATTAAAGAATATTATCATATATTTTTGAGGACGCTGAATTCAAATAATCGATAATATTGACAGTTGACAGCTGTCGAATAGCTGTCAAATGCTCTTAAAAAAATAAATCTTACACTAAGGAATAGGAACTTATGTTTTTGAAGACGCTGAATTCAAACATGATTTTAAAATACGTTTGTTGAAATCAATGAAATTGACAGTTGGCAGCTGTCACCTTACAGTCAAATAATTTTTTCCAACTGATAATATTTCAGTATCACATTATATTTGAATTTTTAAGCCCAAATACTATTTTTCATATAATAATGTTAACTATTCTTAATTACTTAATAATTGCTTAAGATTTCTCGAAAGTGAAATGGATTTTTGAATGTATATAAGTCTTAAAAAATATATTTCGCCCCTATGCACGTCTGCCCAATCATAACCATAGTTGCATAATAGTTGTAAACCTCAAGCCTGCCGAACGGAAGAGCATTTGACAACTATTTGAAAGCTGTCAATTGTCAATATTATTGATTTGACATTACATTTGAATTCAACGTCCTCAAAAAGATATGATTATATTCTTTAATATAAGATTTCTTATTACTGAAAAGCATTTGACAGCTATTTGACAGCTGTCAACTGTAATATTATCGATTTGATATCACATTTGAATTCAGCGTCCTCAAAAACATAAAGGTCTTATTCCTTAGTGTAAGATTTATTTTTTTAAGAGCATTTGACAGCTATTTGACAGCTTTCAACTGTCAATATTATCTTATTTGAAATCAGCATCCTCAAAAACATATGATAACATTCTTTAATATAATATTTCTTTTTTCTTTAAAGCATTTGACAGCTATTTGACAGCTGCCAACTGTCAATATTATGGATTTGACATCCTCAAAAACTTAAGTGCATACATTAAAATAATTAAAATATGATTTTAAAAAAGGTGATATGCGTTTTAAAGGTTTCTATACTATGGTGGAGTCACGGATCTTCGGAGCTCCATAGCAGCCAAACCATGGACTATGGAGCTTAGTGACCATTCAGACTTTTGTTCAGAATGACAAAATGTATAACGTATCAAAAATTCAGACAATTTGACCGAGCGGCCATTTCCTATCTTTTTGTGCGAGGTTCTTTGGATTCAGCGCCCCCACAATGATTTTCGGGTTGTTTTTGGCAACCTTATCGGGAAAACTCTCGGAGATGACGTCCACGTCCAGGTTCTTGCGCACCAGGTGTCCGGGGGTGTTCGCCGATGCCATATTTGAATTCAGCGACCCAAAAAACCCCCGGGCGCCGAGTTTCTCCCCTTCCCCGCGTGAATGTTGGGAGAGTCCCATGGAGATGACGTTCATCGGCGTTCCTGAGCTCCAGGTCGGCGGTGGGTCAATTTGAACATCATAATCGTGATCAGCGACCTCAAAAACCCAGGGAACCCGATTTGGACCAGTTCTGACTCATATTTACAAATTCATTTCGGAAGCTCATAGTGGTTTGTATTTTAATTTCTCTCTCTTTCCACTGGATTAAAACCACTTAGTTGTTAAAAAAGTTTTTTTTATTGACGTTTCGGCTTTCTAGATCGAAAGCCGTTATCAAAATGACATAAAATAAATAAATTTACTAGAAACAGAACACTTGATAATCTTGCAAAAATATGACATCAACATAGGACACTGAGATTGAAGATGTCAAAATCTGTTTCAATCATATTTTTGTGACGTTTCTGGGAACGAATTTTTGAAAGGATAGCGCATTTGCATATTATAAGAGAATTTATACTTCGTCATAAATGAAGTTTTCTTATTAATATTATCATAAGATAAAACCAGATAAAAACTTATGATACTATCCCGATATAGAGGGTATCCTTTTTGCAATTAACTCTTTTTGTAAAATAGGTATCCAAATTTTTGAAATATCAACCGAACAATTAGAAACACATTCGTTATTATTTAAGCATATCAATGCTGCTTCTTTAACTTTGCGGTTATAATTATTCGGTTCTTTTAATAATCTAGTTGAAAAATTCCATTGTATTTTATGACCAGAATCCCATGCGTGTTCACATATTTTGGATTTTTCGAATTGTTTATTTTTAATGTACGATTGGTGTTCATTAAGTCTAATATGAAAAGGTCTAGATGTTTCTCCTATATAAAATTTATTACATTCGCATGGAATTTTGTAAATACATTTTTTTGTGTTTTGAATTTCATTAAAAGGTTTTGTATTTACTATTAAAGATTTTAATGTATTATTAGTTTGAAAAACTGTTTTTAAATTAAATTTATTGCCAATCCTTCTAATTTTTTCGGATAATTTTGGAATATAAGGGATTTTTACTATATTTGAAAGAATTATTGGAGGGTTTAAATTTTGATCTTTAGTTTTGATGTCTCGGTAAAGTTCACGATTTATAAATTTACTTGGGTAGTTGTTCTTAATCAAAACAGATTTAACAAGTGATAATTCATTATTTAAGATATTGTCATTTGAACAAATTGTTTTTGCTCTATCGGAAAGAGATTTGACAATACCTCGTTTAACACAAATTGAGTGGTTTGAATTAAAATTTAGATATCTATTTGTATGTGTTTCTTTTCTAAAAACTGATGTATCAAAACAATTGTTGTTATTGTGTATTAGTACATCAAGAAACGGTAATTTTTTATTATTTTCAATTTCAATTGTAAATTTAATAGTAGGTTCCGAATTATTAATAGTATATAAAAATGTATCAATATTTTCCCTATCGTGTTGCCAAATTGCAAAGATATCATCTACATATCTAAACCAGACAGAAGGTCTTAAATTTTGATTGTTTACAATTTCCATTTCAAAATTCTCCATGAAAATATCACACAATTTTGGTGATAAAGGAGAACCCATTGCCATGCCAAAATTTTGCTGATAAAAATCACTATTTAATTGAAAATATGTAGTTTTAATACATAGTTCCAATAATTCTAGAATTGCCGATACGCTTAATTTAGTTCTATTTATTAATGTATTATCACTTGTCAACTTTTTTCTCACAAGATTAAGAGTTTTATCGACAGGAACATTTGGAAATAAACTGACTACATCAAAACTAACCATTATATCTGAATTTGTAATTTTGATTTTTGATAATTTTTCTAAAAAATGTTTTGAATTTTTGATAAAGGAATTAGTATTTCCTGATAACGGATCTATTATTTTAAGTAGAAATCTTGCTAAATTTTGACAAGGTGAATTTATAGAACTTATTATTGGTCTTAATGGTATTTGTTGTTTATGAATTTTGGGTAAACCATAAAAATGTGGAGGTTTACTATAATGAGAAGTAAGAGATCTTCGTTCTTTATCAATTAGGAATTTTTTATTTTTATATAAAGTTTTGTAAATTTTGTTTTCAAAATACTAGTAGTTGGATCTTTATTTAATTTTGAATAGCTACCGTTTTCAATAATTTCGTTAATTTTGTTATCATAATCTGTTTTGTTCATGACAACCGTCGCGTTACCTTTATCTGCCGGTAAAATCTTAATTGTATTGTCATTTTTTAAATTTTTAATTGATTTAAATTCTGCGGAGGTTAAATTTTGATTAATTTTGTAAGATTTTTCTAATTCAATTTTGCAATGTACCTTGTATTCGTTGCTTAAGTCAGTTGGTAAATTTTGAGAAGCGTTTTCTATAGAACTAATAATATCAAAATATCTGGTCACCGAGCTTCGCTCTTAATATTCAAATCTACATTTTTAAGCAGCCCAATGAGTATATAATTTAAGTATATTTATAACATGACAAATTATTAATTAATTCGCGAAAATCACGGAGTGGGCGACATCTACTTGAACTACTGATAGGGAGATAAATAAAAAGTTGATTGGCGATTGGCTTGAAAGTAGGCGGGAAAATTAAAAAAGCTGTCAGTGTTAATTTTCAATTGGCTGCAGCTGTTGTTGACGTTTATCAACTGCTTGTCACAGAGGTTAGTTAAATGCATTAAAGTTGCCTAGTTTCTGGGGATTTCACCCTTTTAGGGCAACTTCTACTGACGCTTGATCTTCGCGAATTGTCACGGTGGACAGGCCCCGTTTCCGGGACGTGCAACAGCAGCGTGTAGGGCACACGTCCCGTCAACAGAAGATCGCTCAGCTCACTCTATTTATCACTATATTAGAAAAACTCTATGTTCAATTGATTTTATTATTTTTTGATCTGCAGTGAAGGAAAATTATAGGTCTCATATTCATACTTGGGTAAAAACCTCCACAAAAACCTGTGACCAGACTCTCGAGGTGTGGCAGATATTGATATCATATTTTTTTAAAAATTCTTTCTCTCTCTCTCTCTCTCTCTCTGATCATGAAAACTTAAATATTAAAACTGTCCGCATAATAAAATAGTAGCCGTAAGGGGTAGTCTCACACTATCGGGGAAGGGAAGACAGGTGTCCATTTTAACAGTGTTACTCAACGTTCCTATAAATATTTACCTAAACCCATGATTTCTGAAATTGAATTGGCAACGTTGTATTTTCAACTTTGAATTAATAAGATGGCTGTCATTTGACAAGCAAATTATTTATGTCCGTCAAATGAACCTTTCCTTTTTTATATAAAGCGACAAATTTAAAATTGAATTCTTTCTGATTAAAACGCCAGAAATTAAATAAAGTCAAACCTTTTTACTACTATACTATACAGAAGAAAGAAGTGCAGTATTTAATTTGCAGAACGTAGTACAGGTTCAAGAGGTAGAAATTTTATTTTTACCTCATCCTTCAATGCTTATTTGTAGTTAAAATTTAAATTTTAATACATCTGATCGGCCTAATATAGTTTTTACTGTAATAAATTTGTTCTTTTGACAGATAAGTCAGACTTTATTTATTCATAGCCGTATCGTATGTATTTTAATTGATTCAGAATTTTGTATTAATATATATTTCAAAATGGCTTCATTCTAAAAATATTATCAGTCCTCCTAAATCCTTGAAGGCAGAATTATTAGTAATAGCAAGGCAACATAAAAACAAATTCAAAAAATATATTATGGATGAGATGGCCAGAGAAAAAGGAATTAAAATTCTCAGATTTCCTCCGAACCACGCAGAGTTAAATTCCATTAAACTGATCTCGTCTCAATTATTAAAAGGTTATGTTTCTTAAAACAATAAAACATTTAAATTTCCTGATGTGCGAAATTTGTTTTTGAAGGCAGTTTCAGATGTAAATAGAGAACATTGGGGAAAATGCATTGATCATGTTTAAAAATGTGGAAAATTCATTTAGGAAAGTGGATATATCAATGGATAATTTAATAGAACCGATAATAATAAACATCAGAAAAGACAATTATAGTGATGCCAGTAGTTTTAGTGAAGACAGTGACTTTTAAAGATAGTTCTTGAACTAACTTTTTTTTTAATCTTTGAGTTTAGGTAAGTACTGAAGCGTTACTTTTAATGCCAAGAGATTAAAAAAAGTTTAATCCCAACATATAATCCTCCTTGTTATTTATTGGTTAAATTTAATTCGTTCAATGTTAAAGTGTCGGATGCATAAAGTTTATTTTTATTTTTTGTAAATAATATAACTTCAAAATTTAATCTACGAAGTGCGCATATATATTTTATATGCTCTGACCTTATTTATATTATAGAAACTTATTTTGCAAAGTACGCCTATGGAATGTGACGTTATATCCCCACTTTGAATGTACTCATCTATCCTTTATATTATATATTACTATAGAAACAAGTTATTATTATGTGCCGTTGCTAGGAAATAAAACTAAAAGCTTAACTTTTCTTGTAAATATCTCGGAAGATCGAATTTTCACAGACATGAGACCTACATTTTTCGCCGATTTAGATAGGAATTAGTCTACCCTGAAAGTTTCATTGAATTCTGACGAGTGGATTTCAAAATCCTCTGGACACACACACACACATACACACACACACACACACACACATACAAACCTTGCTCGTTTAATAGTATTTGATTTTGGTACATATTTTGGAGTTACCGAATAATTTAAACCTTTGGCCAATAATAAATTTTCTGTGTGATTAAGATCTCTACTTGAAATATTTATTACCGTATTTAAATTTTGTTCTGAATTTCTAAGGTTGTAAAAACTTTTTTCTTCAATTAGATTATTAAATTTTCTTAATTGTCTATTTTTGGTACAATTGAATTCTTTCTCATAACTATTTAAAACACAATGGATTATTTTATGGAAATCAAATCTGGATACCTGATTATACAAATATGATTTAATATCCTCGATATCTTTTTCTAAATTAAATTTATTAAACCTATGGAACTGAATCCTCTCTCTTACTATGGCGTGCTCTGCTCTATTTAAAATTCTCCATATCTTGTTTATATCATATTTACAAAGTTATTAAATCTTCCAAAAGCCTTGTCAAAAATAGTAATTTATGTATCAAGGGAGTTATAATGCATTTTTTGAATGCCTTTTTGGCTGCAGCAATGCAATTTCCGGTTTGTATAAGATACAAAGTAGCATTTTTTACAAAAAATTTTGCAAAAATGCAAAAAACCGCATTTTGATCCGTCTTAGTGTGAAAGATTGCCTCGACTAAAAGTGTATTTTAATTTTAATGTTTTTTCGTTCTGCAGATTTAAAAAAAGTACGGTTACTGATGGAGTCTTTTCTAACAAAAAATCTACAATTTACGATTTAGTAAATTCCTTTTTTTTTCTTAAATAAAATAATAAAAAAACCAACTGTTATCTTTATTTCTTAACCTTAGTTATCACAATAAAATATATTTATTTTAATCTTCTTTTATATTTACATTATTGTCCATTCACACTAGTTTTTCACGTTACTAATTACATTAGTGGGATTTTAATTCCGCTTCAACTTTGTACTTGATTTTTAAAAGACAATTTAAAAATAAGAGATAAATTTTCCAAAAACTGAAAATCTTGATAAACTGCAAATATCTTCTTATCTTTTTAAGAATTAATTCAATCCTGATTCACAAATCAATCCTAATGTGTTAATTTTCTATGATGGCAGAGGGGAGGACAATTCTTCAAAATGATGATGAGGTTCTTGGGGTGTCGTAGGGTGGTGGGGATGATGCTCATGTTCGTGTTCGTGACCAACTGTAACAAGAAAAAAAACCCGTTTTAGAAGTAAAATTTTTTTGTTATCTAAACGTAGCAGTATATCAGTAGCCAGTATCCACAGATTTGTTCAAAACATGCCTAGTTTTATATAATGCTCTAGTTACTTTTTCAATTTTCTTTAAAAAACCGAATTGTCATTTTTATTTAATACCAGTTAATTTAACAATAAAAAGTATTATTCTTTGCAAACAATACTTAGTTTAATCAATATTTACAGTAACACCTGTCACCTGTTGGTAGGTACTTGGCAAATACTTTCCCATTTACTGTTAATACAGTAAGTAGTAGAAGTTAAAAAGAGATTGTCTGGTATCCTTGAATAGTTATAATAATTATTATTGAAAGCGATCTATAAAAACAACCACGGAACGATTTTTAAGGTCACGTAGCTGTAACCTAGACAATAAAAACAACACTTTAATAAATAACAAATAACTCTTTCTTTCAAGAATCACAAACAGATAAGGAAGAAATATCGAAGATTTTACGTAAGATAGAAATGTTATTTGAACCTTGAACTTTTTAGTTCACACAGTTTTGTTTGTTTCAAGGAAATGCATTTAACAGTTTTTTATAGTGTTTCATAATAAACTGCCGAAACGTCGAGAAAACTCATTTTGTAGAAATACTGTTTTTTCTAGCCTAACGAATATTTAAAAACGTTTATTTCAGTATCAATGATTTACTTTTATTTTTATTTATAAATCTGGTTGAAGAGAATAATAGAAATGAAGAGTATCTATATTTAGAACTTATATTTTATCAAGTAGTGAAACAGGAGGATATAAATTGCCATGTTGGTCGGTCTGTCGGCGTTAAAACAATAGTTTCACTTCTTTGCTCTCTCTAAAAGGACTTTATCGCTGAAACACTTGTTTTGTATTGTTGTTTTCGTTATTTACCATATACAGGGTCCTTTAAGAGGATATCTTTAATCATTTCTAAAGGATATACCTATCGTATCCTGTAGAAATTTTGTTGAGATATGTATATGGAGAAAATTTAGATATGTAGTGAATCAGTTTAAGATTTTCTAAAAAGCCTTACTCGTAATAATATCCTGGTTGGTAATTAGGAGATAAAATAAAAACAAGAATTAAATATTGAGTTGGCAAGTCAAACGTATGAACCAGTGAGAAAAAATAAGATAATTTCTGGCAAATTACGTAAAATTAATAAATATTTTAATTTATCATATAGGTCATCTCTGGGAAAAACCTTCTTGAATTAAAAACAGTATAATATGAATATAACAAATTTATTCTACGTCTTGTTTCATTTATACAGTGCGGATCATAAGTGTTACCCCCCCTATCTAACTCGTTACTGGACTATTGTTAAGAAAATCGCCGAGATACGTCGACTTTTGATTTCTACAATGTACATTTTTGTATGTATAGTTTACCCCTAATTTCATCCCTTACTGGAGGGGAGTAACCCTTTCGAAAAATTTAAATAGCATGGGGTGGTGAGTGATAGCTCATTTGAAAGGGGGTTTTATTCTCCATTCAACCGTGCAAAAATTTTTAAACTTGCTTGATTACCTGTTGAGTAATGGGGTGAGAATCATAAGAGTTACCCCCCCTATTTAACTCGTTACTGGACTCTTGTTAGGAAAATCGCCGAGACAAGTCGACTTTTGATTTCTACAATGTACATTTTGTATCAATATTTTACCCCTAATTTCATCTCTTACTGGAGGGGAGCAACCCTTTCGAAAAATTTTAATAGCATGGGGTGGTGAGTGATAGCTCATTTGAAAGGGGGTTTTATTCTCCATTCAACCGTGCAAAAATTTTTAAACTTGCTTGATTACCTGTTGAGTAATGGGGTGAGAATCATAAGAGTTACCCCCCCTATTTAACTCGTTACTGGACTCTTGTTAGGAAAATCGCCGAGATACGTCGACTTTTGATTTCTACAATGTACATTTTTGTATGAATAGTTTACCCCTAATTTGATCCCTTACTGGAGGGGAGTAACCCTTTCGAAAAATTTTAATAGCATGGGGTGGTGAGTGATAGCTCATTTGAAAGGGGGTTTTATTCTCCATTCAACCGTGCAAAAATTTTTAAACTTGCTTGATTACCTGTTGAGTAATGGGGTGAGAATCATAAGAGTAACCCCCCCTATTTAACTCGTTACTGGACTCTTGTTAGGAAAATCGCCGAGATACGTCGACTTTTGATTTCTACAATGTACATTTTTGTATGAATAGTTTACCCCTAATTTCATCCCTTACTGGAGGGGAGTAACCCTTTCGAAAAATTTTAATAGCATGGGGTGGTGAGTGATAGCTCATTTGAAAGGGGGTTTTATTCTCCATTCAACAGTGCAAAAATTTTTAAACTTGCTTGATTACCTATTGAGTAATGGGGTGAGAATCATAAGAGTTACCCCCCCTATTTAACTCGTTACTGGACTCTTGTTAGGAAAATCGCCGAGACAAGTCGACTTTTGATTTCTACAATGTACATTTTTGTATGTATAGTTTACCCCTAATTTCATCCCTTACTGGAGGGGAGTAACCCTTTCGAAAAATTTAAATAGCATGGGGTGGTGAGTGATAGCTCATTTGAAAGGGGGTGTTATTCTCCATTCAACCGTGCAAAAATTTTTAAACTTGCTTGATTACCTGTTGAGTAATGGGGTGAGGATCATAAGAGTTACCCCCCCTATTTAACTCGTTACTGGACTCTTGTTAGGAAAATCGCCGAGATACGTCGACTTTTGATTTCTACACTGTACATTTTTGTATGAATAGTTTACCCCTAATTTCATCCCTTACTGGAGGGGAGTAACCCTTTCGAAAAATTTAAATAGCATGGGGTGATGAGTGATAGCTCATTTGAAAGGGGGTTTTATTCTCCATTCAACCGTGCAAAAATTTTTAAACTTGCTTGATTACCTGTTGAGTAATGGGGTGAGGATCATAAGAGTTAGTTACCCCCCCTATTTAACTCGTTACTGGACTCTTGTTAGGAAAATCGCCGAGATACGTCGACTTTTGATTTCTACAATGTACATTTTTGTATGAATAGTTTACCCCTAATTTCATCCCTTACTGGAGGGGAGTAACCCTTTCGAAAAATTTAAATAGCATGGGGTGGTGAGTGATAGCTCATTTGAAAGGGGGTTTTATTCTCCATTCAACCGTGCAAAAATTTTTAAACTTGCTTGATTACCTGTTGAGTAATGGGGTGAGGATCATAAGAGTTAGTTACCCCCCCTATTTAACTCGTTACTGGACTCTTGTTAGGAAAATCGCCGAGATACGTCGACTTTTGATTTCTACAATGTACATTTTTGTATGAATAGTTTACCCCTAGTTTCATCCCTTACTGGAGGGGAGTAACCCTTTCGAAAAATTTAAATAGCATGGGGTGGTGAGTGATAGCTCATTTGAAAGGGGGTTTTATTCTCCATTCAACCGTGCAAAAATTTTTAAACTTGCTTGATTACCTGTTGAGTAATGGGGTGAGGATCATAAGAGTTAGTTACCCCCCCTATTTAACTCGTTACTGGACTCTTGTTAGGAAAATCGCCGAGACAAGTCGACTTTTGATTTCTACAATGTACATTTTGTATCAATATTTTACCCCTAATTTCATCTCTTACTGGAGGGGAGCAACCCTTTCGAAAAATTTTAATAGCATGGGGTGGTGAGTGATAGCTCATTTGAAAGGGGGTTTTATTCTCCATTCAACCGTGCAAAAATTTTTAAACTTGCTTGATTACCTGTTGAGTAATGGGGTGAGAATCATAAGAGTTACCCCCCCTATTTAACTCGTTACTGGACTCTTGTTAGGAAAATCGCCGAGATACGTCGACTTTTGATTTCTACAATGTACATTTTTGTATGAATAGTTTACCCCTAATTTGATCCCTTACTGGAGGGGAGTAACCCTTTCGAAAAATTTTAATAGCATGGGGTGGTGAGTGATAGCTCATTTGAAAGGGGGTTTTATTCTCCATTCAACCGTGCAAAAATTTTTAAACTTGCTTGATTACCTGTTGAGTAATGGGGTGAGAATCATAAGAGTAACCCCCCCTATTTAACTCGTTACTGGACTCTTGTTAGGAAAATCGCCGAGATACGTCGACTTTTGATTTCTACAATGTACATTTTTGTATGAATAGTTTACCCCTAATTTCATCCCTTACTGGAGGGGAGTAACCCTTTCGAAAAATTTTAATAGCATGGGGTGGTGAGTGATAGCTCATTTGAAAGGGGGTTTTATTCTCCATTCAACAGTGCAAAAATTTTTAAACTTGCTTGATTACCTATTGAGTAATGGGGTGAGAATCATAAGAGTTACCCCCCCTATTTAACTCGTTACTGGACTCTTGTTAGGAAAATCGCCGAGACAAGTCGACTTTTGATTTCTACAATGTACATTTTTGTATGTATAGTTTACCCCTAATTTCATCCCTTACTGGAGGGGAGTAACCCTTTCGAAAAATTTAAATAGCATGGGGTGGTGAGTGATAGCTCATTTGAAAGGGGGTGTTATTCTCCATTCAACCGTGCAAAAATTTTTAAACTTGCTTGATTACCTGTTGAGTAATGGGGTGAGGATCATAAGAGTTACCCCCCCTATTTAACTCGTTACTGGACTCTTGTTAGGAAAATCGCCGAGATACGTCGACTTTTGATTTCTACACTGTACATTTTTGTATGAATAGTTTACCCCTAATTTCATCCCTTACTGGAGGGGAGTAACCCTTTCGAAAAATTTAAATAGCATGGGGTGATGAGTGATAGCTCATTTGAAAGGGGGTTTTATTCTCCATTCAACCGTGCAAAAATTTTTAAACTTGCTTGATTACCTGTTGAGTAATGGGGTGAGGATCATAAGAGTTAGTTACCCCCCCTATTTAACTCGTTACTGGACTCTTGTTAGGAAAATCGCCGAGATACGTCGACTTTTGATTTCTACAATGTACATTTTTGTATGAATAGTTTACCCCTAATTTCATCCCTTACTGGAGGGGAGTAACCCTTTCGAAAAATTTAAATAGCATGGGGTGGTGAGTGATAGCTCATTTGAAAGGGGGTTTTATTCTCCATTCAACCGTGCAAAAATTTTTAAACTTGCTTGATTACCTGTTGAGTAATGGGGTGAGGATCATAAGAGTTAGTTACCCCCCCTATTTAACTCGTTACTGGACTCTTGTTAGGAAAATCGCCGAGATACGTCGACTTTTGATTTCTACAATGTACATTTTTGTATGAATAGTTTACCCCTAGTTTCATCCCTTACTGGAGGGGAGTAACCCTTTCGAAAAATTTAAATAGCATGGGGTGGTGAGTGATAGCTCATTTGAAAGGGGGTTTTATTCTCCATTCAACCGTGCAAAAATTTTTAAACTTGCTTGATTACCTGTTGAGTAATGGGGTGAGGATCATAAGAGTTAGTTACCCCCCCTATTTAACTCGTTACTGGACTCTTGTTAGGAAAATCGCTGAGATACGTCGACTTTTGATTTCTACAGTGTACATTTTTGTATGAATAGTTTAACCCTAATTTCATCCCTTACTGGAGGGGAGTAACCCTTTCGAAAAATTTAAATAGCATGGGGTGGTGAGTGATAGCTCATTTGAAAGGGGGTTTTATTCTCCATTCAACCGTGCAAAAATTTTTAAACTTGCTTGATTACCTGTTGAGTAATGGGGTGAGAATCATAAGAGTTACCCCCCCCCCCTATTTAACTCGTTACTGGACTCTTGTTAGGAAAATGGCCGAGATACGTCGACTTTTGATTTCTACAATGTACATTTTTGTATGAATAGTTTACCCCTAATTTCATCCCTTACTGGAGGGGAGTAACCCTTTCGAAAAATTTAAATAGCCTGGGATGGTGAGTGATAGCTCATTTGAAAGGGGGTTTTATTCTCCATTTAACCGTGCAAAAATTTTTAAACTTGCTTGATTACCTGTTGAGTAATGGGGTGAGGATCATAAGAGTTAGTTACCCCCCCTATTTAACTCGTTACTGGACTCTTGTTAGGAAAATCGCCGAGATACGTCGACTTTTGATTTCTACAGTGTACATTTTTGTATGAATAGTTTAACCCTAATTTCATCCCTTACTGGAGGGGAGTAACCCTTTCGAAAAATTTAAATAGCATGGGGTGGTTAGTGATAGCTCATTTGAAAGGGGGTTTTATTCTCCATTCAACCGTGCAAAAATTTTTAAACTTGCTTGATTACCTGTTGAGTAATGGGGTGAGGATCATAAGAGTTAGTTACCCCCCCTATTTAACTCGTTACTGGACTCTTGTTAGGAAAATCGCCGAGATACGTCGACTTTTGATTTCTACAGTGTACATTTTTGTATGAATAGTTTAACCCTAATTTCATCCCTTACTGGAGGGGAGTAACCCTTTCGAAAAATTTAAATAGCATGGGGTGGTGAGTGATAGCTCATTTGAAAGGGGGTTTTATTCTCCATTCAACCGTGCAAAAATTTTTAAACTTGCTTGATTACCTGTTGAGTAATGGGGTGAGGATCATAAGAGTTAGTTACCCCCCCTATTTAACTCGTTACTGGACTCTTGTTAGGAAAATCGCCGAGATACGTCGACTTTTGATTTCTACAGTGTACATTTTTGTATGAATAGTTTAACCCTAATTTCATCCCTTACTGGAGGGGAGTAACCCTTTCGAAAAATTTAAATAGCATGGGGTGGTGAGTGATAGCTCATTTGAAAGGGGGTTTTATTCTCCATTCAACCGTGCAAAAATTTTTAAACTTGCTTGATTACCTGTTGAGTAATGGGGTGAGGATCATAAGAGTTAGTTACCCCCCCTATTTAACTCGTTACTGGACTCTTGTTAGGAAAATCGCCGAGATACGTCGACTTTTGATTTCTACAGTGTACATTTTTGTATGAATAGTTTAACCCTAATTTCATCCCTTACTGGAGGGGAGTAACCCTTTCGAAAAATTTAAATAGCATGGGGTGGTTAGTGATAGCTCATTTGAAAGGGGGTTTTATTCTCCATTCAACCGTGCAAAAATTTTTAAACTTGCTTGATTACCTGTTGAGTAATGGGGTGAGGATCATAAGAGTTAGTTACCCCCCCTATTTAACTCGTTACTGGACTCATGTTAGGAAAATCGCCGAGATACGTCGACTTTTGATTTCTACAATGTACATTTTGTATCAATAGTTTACCCCTAATTTCATCTCTTACTGGAGGGGAGCAACCCTTTCGAAAAATTTTAATAGCATGGGGTGGTGAGTGATAGCTCATTTGAAAGGGGGTTTTATTCTACATTCAACCGTGCAAAAATTTTTAAACTTGCTTGATTACCTGTTGAGTAATGGGGTGAGGATCATAAGAGTTAGTTACCCCCCCTATTTAACTCGTTACTGGACTCTTGTTAGGAAAATCGCCGAGATACGTCGACTTTTGATTTCTACAGTGTACATTTTTGTATGAATAGTTTAACCCTAATTTCATCCCTTACTGGAGGGGAGTAACCCTTTCGAAAAATTTAAATAGCATGGGGTGGTGAGTGATAGCTCATTTGAAAGGGGGTTTTATTCTCCATTCAACCGTGCAAAAATTTTTAAACTTGCTTGATTACCTGTTGAGTAATGGGGTGAGGATCATAAGAGTTAGTTACCCCCCCTATTTAACTCGTTACTGGACTCTTGTTAGGAAAATCGCCGAGATACGTCGACTTTTGATTTCTACAGTGTACATTTTTGTATGAATAGTTTAACCCTAATTTCATCCCTTACTGGAGGGGAGTAACCCTTTCGAAAAATTTAAATAGCATGGGGTGGTGAGTGATAGCTCATTTGAAAGGGGGTTTTATTCTCCATTCAACCGTGCAAAAATTTTTAAACTTGCTTGATTACCTGTTGAGTAATGGGGTGAGGATCATAAGAGTTAGTTACCCCCCCTATTTAACTCGTTACTGGACTCTTGTTAGGAAAATCGCCGAGATACGTCGACTTTTGATTTCTACAGTGTACATTTTTGTATGAATAGTTTAACCCTAATTTCATCCCTTACTGGAGGGGAGTAACCCTTTCGAAAAATTTAAATAGCATGGGGTGGTGAGTGATAGCTCATTTGAAAGGGGGTTTTATTCTCCATTCAACCGTGCAAAAATTTTTAAACTTGCTTGATTACCTGTTGAGTAATGGGGTGAGGATCATAAGAGTTAGTTACCCCCCCTATTTAACTCGTTACTGGACTCTTGTTAGGAAAATCGCCGAGATACGTCGACTTTTGATTTCTACAGTGTACATTTTTGTATGAATAGTTTACCCCTAATTTCATCCCTTACTGGAGGGGAGTAACCCTTTCGAAAAATTTAAATAGCATGGGGTGGTGAGTGATAGCTCATTTGAAAGGGGGTTTTATTCTCCATTCAACCGTGCAAAAATTTTTAAACTTGCTTGATTACCTGTTGAGTAATGGGGTGAGGATCATAAGAGTTAGTTACCCCCCCTATTTAACTCGTTACTGGACTCTTGTTAGGAAAATCGCCGAGATACGTCGACTTTTGATTTCTACAATGTACATTTTTGTATGAATAGTTTACCCCTAGTTTCATCCCTTACTGGAGGGGAGTAACCCTTTCGAAAAATTTAAATAGCATGGGGTGGTGAGTGATAGCTCATTTGAAAGGGGGTTTTATTCTCCATTCAACCGTGCAAAAATTTTTAAACTTGCTTGATTACCTGTTGAGTAATGGGGTGAGGATCATAAGAGTTAGTTACCCCCCCTATTTAACTCGTTACTGGACTCTTGTTAGGAAAATCGCTGAGATACGTCGACTTTTGATTTCTACAGTGTACATTTTTGTATGAATAGTTTAACCCTAATTTCATCCCTTACTGGAGGGGAGTAACCCTTTCGAAAAATTTAAATAGCATGGGGTGGTGAGTGATAGCTCATTTGAAAGGGGGTTTTATTCTCCATTCAACCGTGCAAAAATTTTTAAACTTGCTTGATTACCTGTTGAGTAATGGGGTGAGAATCATAAGAGTTACCCCCCCCCCCTATTTAACTCGTTACTGGACTCTTGTTAGGAAAATGGCCGAGATACGTCGACTTTTGATTTCTACAATGTACATTTTTGTATGAATAGTTTACCCCTAATTTCATCCCTTACTGGAGGGGAGTAACCCTTTCGAAAAATTTAAATAGCCTGGGATGGTGAGTGATAGCTCATTTGAAAGGGGGTTTTATTCTCCATTTAACCGTGCAAAAATTTTTAAACTTGCTTGATTACCTGTTGAGTAATGGGGTGAGGATCATAAGAGTTAGTTACCCCCCCTATTTAACTCGTTACTGGACTCTTGTTAGGAAAATCGCCGAGATACGTCGACTTTTGATTTCTACAGTGTACATTTTTGTATGAATAGTTTAACCCTAATTTCATCCCTTACTGGAGGGGAGTAACCCTTTCGAAAAATTTAAATAGCATGGGGTGGTTAGTGATAGCTCATTTGAAAGGGGGTTTTATTCTCCATTCAACCGTGCAAAAATTTTTAAACTTGCTTGATTACCTGTTGAGTAATGGGGTGAGGATCATAAGAGTTAGTTACCCCCCCTATTTAACTCGTTACTGGACTCTTGTTAGGAAAATCGCCGAGATACGTCGACTTTTGATTTCTACAGTGTACATTTTTGTATGAATAGTTTAACCCTAATTTCATCCCTTACTGGAGGGGAGTAACCCTTTCGAAAAATTTAAATAGCATGGGGTGGTGAGTGATAGCTCATTTGAAAGGGGGTTTTATTCTCCATTCAACCGTGCAAAAATTTTTAAACTTGCTTGATTACCTGTTGAGTAATGGGGTGAGGATCATAAGAGTTAGTTACCCCCCCTATTTAACTCGTTACTGGACTCTTGTTAGGAAAATCGCCGAGATACGTCGACTTTTGATTTCTACAGTGTACATTTTTGTATGAATAGTTTAACCCTAATTTCATCCCTTACTGGAGGGGAGTAACCCTTTCGAAAAATTTAAATAGCATGGGGTGGTGAGTGATAGCTCATTTGAAAGGGGGTTTTATTCTCCATTCAACCGTGCAAAAATTTTTAAACTTGCTTGATTACCTGTTGAGTAATGGGGTGAGGATCATAAGAGTTAGTTACCCCCCCTATTTAACTCGTTACTGGACTCTTGTTAGGAAAATCGCCGAGATACGTCGACTTTTGATTTCTACAGTGTACATTTTTGTATGAATAGTTTAACCCTAATTTCATCCCTTACTGGAGGGGAGTAACCCTTTCGAAAAATTTAAATAGCATGGGGTGGTGAGTGATAGCTCATTTGAAAGGGGGTTTTATTCTCCATTCAACCGTGCAAAAATTTTTAAACTTGCTTGATTACCTGTTGAGTAATGGGGTGAGGATCATAAGAGTTAGTTACCCCCCCTATTTAACTCGTTACTGGACTCTTGTTAGGAAAATCGCCGAGATACGTCGACTTTTGATTTCTACAGTGTACATTTTTGTATGAATAGTTTAACCCTAATTTCATCCCTTACTGGAGGGGAGTAACCCTTTCGAAAAATTTAAATAGCATGGGGTGGTTAGTGATAGCTCATTTGAAAGGGGGTTTTATTCTCCATTCAACCGTGCAAAAATTTTTAAACTTGCTTGATTACCTGTTGAGTAATGGGGTGAGGATCATAAGAGTTAGTTACCCCCCCTATTTAACTCGTTACTGGACTCATGTTAGGAAAATCGCCGAGATACGTCGACTTTTGATTTCTACAATGTACATTTTGTATCAATAGTTTACCCCTAATTTCATCTCTTACTGGAGGGGAGCAACCCTTTCGAAAAATTTAAATAGCATGGGGTGGTGAGTGATAGCTCATTTGAAAGGGGGTTTTATTCTCCATTCAACCGTGCAAAAATTTTTAAACTTGCTTGATTACCTGTTGAGTAATGGGGTGAGGATCATAAGAGTTAGTTACCCCCCCTATTTAACTCGTTACTGGACTCTTGTTAGGAAAATCGCCGAGATACGTCGACTTTTGATTTCTACAGTGTACATTTTTGTATGAATAGTTTAACCCTAATTTCATCCCTTACTGGAGGGGAGTAACCCTTTCGAAAAATTTAAATAGCATGGGGTGGTGAGTGATAGCTCATTTGAAAGGGGGTTTTATTCTCCATTCAACCGTGCAAAAATTTTTAAACTTGCTTGATTACCTGTTGAGTAATGGGGTGAGGATCATAAGAGTTAGTTACCCCCCCTATTTAACTCGTTACTGGACTCTTGTTAGGAAAATCGCCGAGATACGTCGACTTTTGATTTCTACAGTGTACATTTTTGTATGAATAGTTTAACCCTAATTTCATCCCTTACTGGAGGGGAGTAACCCTTTCGAAAAATTTAAATAGCATGGGGTGGTGAGTGATAGCTCATTTGAAAGGGGGTTTTATTCTCCATTCAACCGTGCAAAAATTTTTAAACTTGCTTGATTACCTGTTGAGTAATGGGGTGAGGATCATAAGAGTTAGTTACCCCCCCTATTTAACTCGTTACTGGACTCTTGTTAGGAAAATCGCCGAGATACGTCGACTTTTGATTTCTACAGTGTACATTTTTGTATGAATAGTTTAACCCTAATTTCATCCCTTACTGGAGGGGAGTAACCCTTTCGAAAAATTTAAATAGCATGGGGTGGTGAGTGATAGCTCATTTGAAAGGGGGTTTTATTCTCCATTCAACCGTGCAAAAATTTTTAAACTTGCTTGATTACCTGTTGAGTAATGGGGTGAGGATCATAAGAGTTAGTTACCCCCCCTATTTAACTCGTTACTGGACTCTTGTTAGGAAAATCGCCGAGATACGTCGACTTTTGATTTCTACAGTGTACATTTTTGTATGAATAGTTTAACCCTAATTTCATCCCTTACTGGAGGGGAGTAACCCTTTCGAAAAATTTAAATAGCATGGGGTGGTGAGTGATAGCTCATTTGAAAGGGGGTTTTATTCTCCATTCAACCGTGCAAAAATTTTTAAACTTGCTTGATTACCTGTTGAGTAATGGGGTGAGGATCATAAGAGTTAGTTACCCCCCCTATTTAACTCGTTACTGGACTCTTGTTAGGAAAATCGCCGAGATACGTCGACTTTTGATTTCTACAGTGTACATTTTTGTATGAATAGTTTAACCCTAATTTCATCCCTTACTGGAGGGGAGTAACCCTTTCGAAAAATTTAAATAGCATGGGGTGGTGAGTGATAGCTCATTTGAAAGGGGGTTTTATTCTCCATTCAACCGTGCAAAAATTTTTAAACTTGCTTGATTACCTGTTGAGTAATGGGGTGAGGATCATAAGAGTTAGTTACCCCCCCTATTTAACTCGTTACTGGACTCTTGTTAGGAAAATCGCCGAGATACGTCGACTTTTGATTTCTACAGTGTACATTTTTGTATGAATAGTTTAACCCTAATTTCATCCCTTACTGGAGGGGAGTAACCCTTTCGAAAAATTTAAATAGCATGGGGTGGTGAGTGATAGCTCATTTGAAAGGGGGTTTTATTCTCCATTCAACCGTGCAAAAATTTTTAAACTTGCTTGATTACCTGTTGAGTAATGGGGTGAGGATCATAAGAGTTAGTTACCCCCCCTATTTAACTCGTTACTGGACTCTTGTTAGGAAAATCGCCGAGATACGTCGACTTTTGATTTCTACAGTGTACATTTTTGTATGAATAGTTTAACCCTAATTTCATCCCTTACTGGAGGGGAGTAACCCTTTCGAAAAATTTAAATAGCATGGGGTGGTGAGTGATAGCTCATTTGAAAGGGGGTTTTATTCTCCATTCAACCGTGCAAAAATTTTTAAACTTGCTTGATTACCTGTTGAGTAATGGGGTGAGGATCATAAGAGTTAGTTACCCCCCCTATTTAACTCGTTACTGGACTCTTGTTAGGAAAATCGCCGAGATACGTCGACTTTTGATTTCTACAGTGTACATTTTTGTATGAATAGTTTAACCCTAATTTCATCCCTTACTGGAGGGGAGTAACCCTTTCGAAAAATTTAAATAGCATGGGGTGGTGAGTGATAGCTCATTTGAAAGGGGGTTTTATTCTCCATTCAACCGTGCAAA
Organism: Crepidodera aurea; assembly: GCA_949320105.2. NCBI lineage: Eukaryota > Metazoa > Arthropoda > Insecta > Coleoptera > Chrysomelidae > Crepidodera > Crepidodera aurea. The sequence continues at coordinate 531,262 of OX439474.1, forward strand.
AATTTTTAAACTTGCTTGATTACCTGTTGAGTAATGGGGTGAGGATCATAAGAGTTAGTTACCCCCCCTATTTAACTCGTTACTGGACTCTTGTTAGGAAAATCGCCGAGATACGTCGACTTTTGATTTCTACAGTGTACATTTTTGTATGAATAGTTTACCCCTAATTTCATCCCTTACTGGAGGGGAGTAACCCTTTCGAAAAATTTAAATAGCATGGGGTGGTGAGTGATAGCTCATTTGAAAGGGGGTTTTATTCTCCATTCAACCGTGCAAAAATTTTTAAACTTGCTTGATTACCTGTTGAGTAATGGGGTGAGGATCATAAGAGTTAGTTACCCCCCCTATTTAACTCGTTACTGGACTCTTGTTAGGAAAATCGCCGAGATACGTCGACTTTTGATTTCTACAATGTACATTTTTGTATGAATAGTTTACCCCTAGTTTCATCCCTTACTGGAGGGGAGTAACCCTTTCGAAAAATTTAAATAGCATGGGGTGGTGAGTGATAGCTCATTTGAAAGGGGGTTTTATTCTCCATTCAACCGTGCAAAAATTTTTAAACTTGCTTGATTACCTGTTGAGTAATGGGGTGAGGATCATAAGAGTTAGTTACCCCCCCTATTTAACTCGTTACTGGACTCTTGTTAGGAAAATCGCTGAGATACGTCGACTTTTGATTTCTACAGTGTACATTTTTGTATGAATAGTTTAACCCTAATTTCATCCCTTACTGGAGGGGAGTAACCCTTTCGAAAAATTTAAATAGCATGGGGTGGTGAGTGATAGCTCATTTGAAAGGGGGTTTTATTCTCCATTCAACCGTGCAAAAATTTTTAAACTTGCTTGATTACCTGTTGAGTAATGGGGTGAGAATCATAAGAGTTACCCCCCCCCCCCTATTTAACTCGTTACTGGACTCTTGTTAGGAAAATGGCCGAGATACGTCGACTTTTGATTTCTACAATGTACATTTTTGTATGAATAGTTTACCCCTAATTTCATCCCTTACTGGAGGGGAGTAACCCTTTCGAAAAATTTAAATAGCCTGGGATGGTGAGTGATAGCTCATTTGAAAGGGGGTTTTATTCTCCATTTAACCGTGCAAAAATTTTTAAACTTGCTTGATTACCTGTTGAGTAATGGGGTGAGGATCATAAGAGTTAGTTACCCCCCCTATTTAACTCGTTACTGGACTCTTGTTAGGAAAATCGCCGAGATACGTCGACTTTTGATTTCTACAGTGTACATTTTTGTATGAATAGTTTAACCCTAATTTCATCCCTTACTGGAGGGGAGTAACCCTTTCGAAAAATTTAAATAGCATGGGGTGGTTAGTGATAGCTCATTTGAAAGGGGGTTTTATTCTCCATTCAACCGTGCAAAAATTTTTAAACTTGCTTGATTACCTGTTGAGTAATGGGGTGAGGATCATAAGAGTTAGTTACCCCCCCTATTTAACTCGTTACTGGACTCTTGTTAGGAAAATCGCCGAGATACGTCGACTTTTGATTTCTACAGTGTACATTTTTGTATGAATAGTTTAACCCTAATTTCATCCCTTACTGGAGGGGAGTAACCCTTTCGAAAAATTTAAATAGCATGGGGTGGTGAGTGATAGCTCATTTGAAAGGGGGTTTTATTCTCCATTCAACCGTGCAAAAATTTTTAAACTTGCTTGATTACCTGTTGAGTAATGGGGTGAGGATCATAAGAGTTAGTTACCCCCCCTATTTAACTCGTTACTGGACTCTTGTTAGGAAAATCGCCGAGATACGTCGACTTTTGATTTCTACAGTGTACATTTTTGTATGAATAGTTTAACCCTAATTTCATCCCTTACTGGAGGGGAGTAACCCTTTCGAAAAATTTAAATAGCATGGGGTGGTGAGTGATAGCTCATTTGAAAGGGGGTTTTATTCTCCATTCAACCGTGCAAAAATTTTTAAACTTGCTTGATTACCTGTTGAGTAATGGGGTGAGGATCATAAGAGTTAGTTACCCCCCCTATTTAACTCGTTACTGGACTCTTGTTAGGAAAATCGCCGAGATACGTCGACTTTTGATTTCTACAGTGTACATTTTTGTATGAATAGTTTAACCCTAATTTCATCCCTTACTGGAGGGGAGTAACCCTTTCGAAAAATTTAAATAGCATGGGGTGGTGAGTGATAGCTCATTTGAAAGGGGGTTTTATTCTCCATTCAACCGTGCAAAAATTTTTAAACTTGCTTGATTACCTGTTGAGTAATGGGGTGAGGATCATAAGAGTTAGTTACCCCCCCTATTTAACTCGTTACTGGACTCTTGTTAGGAAAATCGCCGAGATACGTCGACTTTTGATTTCTACAGTGTACATTTTTGTATGAATAGTTTAACCCTAATTTCATCCCTTACTGGAGGGGAGTAACCCTTTCGAAAAATTTAAATAGCATGGGGTGGTTAGTGATAGCTCATTTGAAAGGGGGTTTTATTCTCCATTCAACCGTGCAAAAATTTTTAAACTTGCTTGATTACCTGTTGAGTAATGGGGTGAGGATCATAAGAGTTAGTTACCCCCCCTATTTAACTCGTTACTGGACTCATGTTAGGAAAATCGCCGAGATACGTCGACTTTTGATTTCTACAATGTACATTTTGTATCAATAGTTTACCCCTAATTTCATCTCTTACTGGAGGGGAGCAACCCTTTCGAAAAATTTTAATAGCATGGGGTGGTGAGTGATAGCTCATTTGAAAGGGGGTTTTATTCTCTATTCAACCGTGTTTTTTTAATTTTATTTATTTTTTTATTATTTTTATTTTATTTATTTTTGCCAGGAAGTCAACGGGGAACATTTTGAACATTTATTGTAATTGTAATTGTAGTTTAGTTGCCTTCCTGTTTGTGGTGTTTTGTTATTTTTAAACATTAATAACTCAACACGTAATAAAGCAAATTTAAAATTTTTTGCACAGTTGAATGGAGAATAAAACCCTCTTTCGAAAGAGCTATCACTCACCACCCCATGCTATTTAAATTTTTCGAAAGGGTTGCTCCCCTCCAGTAAGGGATGAAATTAGGGGTAAACTATTCATACAAAAATGTATATTGTAGAAATCAAAAGTCGACGTGTTTCGGCGATTTTCCTAACAAGAGTCCAGTAACGAGTTAGATAGGGGGGGTAACACTTATGATCCGCACTGTATATCACTAGGCTACTTTGAGAAAAATGAACGATCTGTATTTAAGCATAAGTTACAACCAGAAATTTTTATTCTGACCTGATCTATAAATTATTTTTCTCATTGTGTATTTTATGACATATTTTCTGTCTTGCCAAAGCAACAATTTATATATTTTTCTTTGGAATCCTTTGATAAGAAAATGCTTCTTCAGCAAGGACGATTGAAAAAGTCTTGAACAAATTACTTTTCCGAATTTCGCCATAAGCGGAAAGCTTCCAGTTAATCAGTATTGTTTTTTCAATTAATAAAAACAAACAAACTATTGACACCATTCAACAAAAGTGGGACATTACTGGTAATACGGATTATCCGGTTTTTATTTAGTCATAAATAATTAATTATTAAATTCTTAGGATTACGCCGGTTAAAAATTAAAAAAATAACACTGTATTGATTAAACTGATATCCGGCTTATCTGTTCTAGGAACTTATTATTTATTACAAAAGTAAAAAAACCACAATTTGGCGTGTGTCTAAAGTAGGAAGAATTTTATTCCTACATTTTGTACAGCGGAGTGAAATTGGAATTTTATATGAATGTAAGAGCTAAGTCAAATTTTTTTTTAGTTTTTTCTAATTTATACATAAAGAGAAGCTTGTAAAAAATTTGTCAATAAATTTCTTCGCGGGATATGTGTCAAAAACGGCTTTTGTGGTATTTTTCGAGTGGATTGCTTCACTATTTTTTAAATATCTCCGGCTCTAAGAATCGTGGAAAAATAAAAAAAAATTAAAATGACCGTGATGAAGTAGAGTATCGATCCGTATAGTAGGTTTTTTTAAAAAATGCATCCTAACCTCAAAAAACGAATTCGCGCACATTATTTTTTTTTACTGAATTGGCAATAAATAACCAAAGAATCCTCGAATTTTCTTAAAAAATGAAGAAAATATGTATTTTTATGTCGGAAAGACATTGTAAAAATTAAAAAAAAATGTATTTGTCTAGCCAAAATCGGCATTTTTCGAAAAAAATTGAATTGGCCGCCATTTTTGGAAAAACAATAGTAGAGAAAAATTTTTTATCTTAAAAAGAAGGATTTTGTGTGTACTTTTGTCTAAGAAAATCCAACATTTTATTTCTTTAGTTAAAGTGACCAATTTAGGGAATAATAAAAAAAATCCGATTTTCATTTGTTATATTGATTCGTTCCCTCACAAAAATCTTACTTTAGAACCTGAAATACTTTTTCAATTTTTTTAAACATTTTTTGGATTGAAATAGAGTTAATCAAGCGTAAATATCGCGATAAAAAGTTGGAAAAAAATGAAAATCGAATTTTTATTTTTTTATTATTCAATAAATTGGGCATTTTAAATAAAGAAATAAAATGTTGGATTTTCTTAGATAAAAGTACACACAAAATCCATCTTTTTAAGATAAAAAATTTTTCTCTACTATTGTTTTTCCAAAAATGGCGGCCAATTCAATTATTTGTCCAGTCAAAATCGGCATTTTTCGAAAAAAATTGAATTGGCCGCCATTTTTGGAAAAACAATAGTAGAGAAAAATTTTTTATCTTAAAAAGATGGATTTTGTGTGTACTTTTGTCTAAGTAAATCCAACAATTTATTTCTTTATTTAAAATGACCAATTTAGGGAATAATAAAAAAATAAAAATTCGATTTTCATTTTCTTCCAATTTTTTATCGCGATATTTACGCTTGATTAACTCTATTTCAGTCCAAAAAATGTTTAAAAAATATTTCAAGTTCTAAAGTAAGATTTTTATGAGGGAACGAATCACTATAACAAATGAAAATCGGATTTTTTGTATTATTTCCTAAATTGGGCACTTTAACTAAAGAAATAAAATGTTGGATTTTCTTAGACAAAAGTACACACAAAATCCTTCTTTTTTCTCTACTATTGTTTTGCCAAAAATGGCGGCCATTTTAATTTTTTTTTTCGAAAAATGCTGATTTTGACTGGACAAATAATTTTTTTTTTAATTTTTACCATGTCTTCCCGACATAAAAATACATATTTTCTCCAATTTTTAAGAAAATACGAGGATTCGTTGGTTATTTATTGCCAATTCAATAAAAAAAATGTGTGCGAATTCGTTTTTTAAGGTTAGGATACATTTTTAAAAAAATCCTACTATACTCTACGACACTCTACTTCATCACGGTCATTTTTTATTTTTTTTTATTTTTCCACGACTCTTAGAGCCGGAGATATTTAAAAAATAATGAAGCAATCCATTGGAAAAATTCCAAAATGCCGTTTTTGGCACACATCTCGCGAAGCTCCAGCTCAAATTTATTGAAAATTTTTTTACAAGCTTCTCTTTATGTATAAAATCGAAAAATTTGACTTAGCTCTTACATCTATAAAAAATTCTAATTTCAATCCACTATTAATAATAGATGGTGGCCCCATACTTTCGAAACTTTTTTTGAACTCAACGACGAACATGTGTTTTTATAAAAATTTTACAATCCTCATAATTTGTGTGTCATTTTTTAAAAAAATTACTTAAATTGCTTATTTTAAAATATATTTCTGAGATTGAAACAGTTTCATATTATTTTTTCTGCCAAATGTACGAAAAATCTAGTTTAACATTTAAATCCACCCAAATTCTGATCTTTTTTCTGAGACCAGTTAATTTTGACACAAAATACGAAAACCGAACAATCTATAAATAAATCTTAAAAAGAAGGATTTTGTGTGTACTTTTGTCTAAGAAAACCCTACATTTTATTTCTTTATTTAAAGTGACCAATTTAGGAAATAATAAAAAAATAAAAATTTGATTTTCATTTTGTTCCAATTTCTTTATCACAATATTTATGAAAAACTGTATTTCAGTCCAAAAAATGTTTAAAAAAATTAAAAATATATTTCAGGTTCTAAAGTAAGATTTTTGTGAGGGAACGAATCAATATAAAAACCAATATAAAAAATGAAAATCTAATTTTTTATTATTATTATTATTCCCTAAATTGGGCACTTTAAATAAAGAAATAAAATTTTGGATTTCTTTAAACAAAAGTACACACAAAATCCTTCTTTGTAAGATAAAAAATTTTTCTCTACTAATGGTTTTCCATGTCATGTCAATTCATTTTTTTTTTCGAAAAATGCCGATTTTGGCTGGACAAATACATTTTTTTTTAAATTTTACCATGTCTTCCTGACATAAAAATACACATTTTCTCAAACTTTTAAGAAAATTCGAGGATTCTTTGGTTATTTATTGCCAATTCAGTAAAAAAAAATAATGTGCGCAATCCACTCGAAAAAAAAAGCTCGAGCCCAAATTTATTGACAAATATTTTTATAAGCTTCTTTTTATGTATAAAATCGAAAAAATTAAAAAAATTTGACTTAGCTCTTACATCCATTTTCAGAATATTTTCGTCTAATTTCACTCCGCTCTACTGCCAATTTAACATTATATCCAATTATTATTATTATTATTTTATTAATCAACATAATCACATTTTTTTTAGTTAAATATGTAGGTATAAGTACTAAGACTCAGAATTAACTGCAATTTATTTAATGGCGGATTTTAAGTTACTGTTCTACTTAGATAAAATTAAGAAGTGAGCAATGAAAAAAAATAAGGTCAATATGATCAAGACGCGGTATTATTCACTGTTATTATTTCGGAAACGAATAAAAAGGTGCATGCATTTTTGTATACATTTATGAGTAAAGTGTGTACATTTTTCTTATGTTAATGTTAAAACAAAATGCCAGTAAAATATCACAGTTAAAATATAAAAAAATAAATAAATAAAACCTATTTTTCATTAAATATTATTCTCAAAGACATTCTATCACAAAGATGTAAAGGAGGCACTGGTATGTACAGAAATAAAGCATGATGTCCATGATTTTTACCAGCCAGATAGACGTAATTCATGATAATTTCAGTAATTTTAGATTGCGTCATCAAATTGCTCTGCTCCTCCAAAAAGAATGCCATATATTATGTGAGGATAGCAAAGAGTTACGAGAAATATTTGAATTTCTAATAATTTCAAAATATTGTAACGTTTAAAAATGCAATTTTATTATATATTGAGATAAATTTGAAATTATGAAGTTTTTAATTTTCAAGGATTTTATTTTCCTCATTCTGACTTTGACATCTCTCAATCTATCTAAAAAACTCTTGTCACATTTTTTAAGTCCCCTACACATAATTTTTCACATTAATCATTTTACTCTAAACAACTTCATTTCATTATAAATTTTAATAATGTAAATTTCTAAATTTCCCTCTTCAAATTATTAGTTCTAATATCAAATTCCATTTCAATATATATAAATAAATAAATAAAAATAAAATATTTAAGAATTATTTCTTGGCTTAATGAAAGCCTACAAAACAAAACATCTCATTTAAAAGAAAACAAATAATAAATACACTTTTAAAATAAAAAATGTCGGTCCATTTAAAATAATACAATTAAAAGGCATCTCGGGATTGACGCCTGTATATTAGTATTATTTTAATAAAAAAGTTCATTTACCATTTTCTAATATTTTTTCCTACGGCTGCTTAGAATATGCATAAAAACGCACTGTCAACTTCCCTTGAAAAACGTCAATTTCAAACAGCGTGTGTAAACGTTTATCAATGAATCGAGATGAAATCTAGCATGCGGACACTGTCACTACTGACAGTTCTCATTTCTCATTAAAATGAAGTCAAATTTATTGCAAAATTTTAAAAAAGCAGTGTTACACGATGATAGAAGATGAATTTAACTGTACTCCTCCAGAAATACTTGAAAGGGCCTCCCAAATCACGCAAAATCTTTTACCATTAATTTCCAAAGAGAGGTATGAAAGTTCAAAATTGAAATTTCCAAAAAAATTGTCGGATCAGTAAATCCTTCTGGACGGTCTGGACAGAATTTAGAAGAAAGCTTAATAGACAAATCAGATAACCAGCTACACGAAATGTTTCCTTTTAGTTCTCAATATTCTGAGCCATCTTGTTCAAACAAAACAAACATATCAATTACTGAAAATGTGTTGAATGGGCAGGACCTTCCTGCAATTAATTTTGAAAACTGTTCTAACATAACAGTAAATTACAATTTCAAATAAAACAGCTGTGAAGACTATTAATAAGCGAATAAAAATTATTTGTTGATTGTTGTTGTTCATTGTTGTAAATATGTAACTATATGGTTATAAATAAAAATATAAATCAGTTCTGGTCGTTTTAAATAAGATTTGCTTTACCTAACAATAAATAGGTACCAATAAAAATATATATATGATAATAAAGTCGCAGCCGTAGGAAAAGTATAGTGTGTAACTCGTGTGAAAAAGCACTTTTCACATTTTGTGACTTGTGACTTTGTGACAAATCGTCACATGCGTGTGAAAAGTGCTATTTTCAAAACTTGTTGCACAATATACTACTTCGTCCTAGACGAGAATAATTAAAGGCATTTTTTTCCTTCTTAACCGTCTTTCTATTGTTTACGGTTTCCATGATAGCGATGTCAAAGCAGCATAAAAATACACACACTGTATAGTTATGTAAGTATTGACTAACATAATATTTTTCCACTATTGGAAGGCGAATCAAGCTTTTGAAGTGTTCTGTTGATTAAAGATATTTAATGTAGGTATAATTGGTATTAGTTTATTCTCAATCTTATATCTATAATGCTTTTTTAAAGCTGCTATAATTTTTTGCCTTGGCCAATAAAGTAATTTTTAAGGCATCTTTATTTTCCAATAATTATCTAGTTATTTTGACCTCATATTTTACATTGTATTTCAAATTCCATTAAATAAACAATCAACAGAAAAGTGATTAATTGCATTTATAGTTATTTAGCTATTTATTGTAATGAAAACAAGTTTTTGGTAAGACATTATTTATTCCGGAATTATTACGTTTTTAATTATTTTAATCATTCTAAAAATTGTTATTTTGCAATTTATTTTACGCTCTGAAATCGATAAGGTTCTTAAAAGTCATGGAAAAAATCTGTGCAGCAATAATAAATAAAACTTTATAAACCTTTTATTTGATGACGTGGCTTCAAAAAATTGTTCATAACTTTCCTGTGAAATTCTTCATCTACAAACATATTTGTTTTGACCCAAAACAATTTCTTGTAAATTCGGCAATATATCAAAACCGTCTTATTTTATCAAACATGTCTTGATCCATAAAATTCTTAGCTTCATCAAATATATTTCAAAATTTTGGGTCACCCTATCAAATTTGATTCGATTATTCCAAGAAATTACAAACTGGTGAGATGGGGAACCTTAAGAACAACTAAACATTGCCAGGTAAAAACACCTTGTCCACCTTGAAAAACTATGATTTAGAATCATTTAACAATTATAAAAAGGAAGTATTGTGAAAGAGATGTTAAGAAACGTCGAGAAAAATCCATCAAGTCAAATGTAGGATTTCGTAATTCTTAACGTTCAACGCACCTATTTTTACGATTAATTAGTGCTTGACTCGCTGATATTTCACTGTTTGGACCAGACAAGCAGGTTGGGTATGATTTAGAAATGCAACTGAATCATAGGCGTAGGTAAGGAGCCAAATTCATTATTTTTAGATCGATCATTGTCTAAAGTCCTTCTAACTTATGAACGAAAAATAATGTAATTACCGAAGATGGTGTTGCGACGAATATATTTTCAATATTTTCAACACCTATGAAGAACAATTCAGTTCGTCACGACGCTGATGGATTACTTGTTCAAATAAAACAATTTTACTTTGTACTATTGTGATGTTATACATTTTAAATCACTTAAATAGTTTTTCTAGTAATGAATTGGTGAGTTTATTCCTCTGCTTTGGAATAGCTCCTTTGGCACTATGCTGTAAACGATTTAATCGTTCATCAAATTTTTGGAATAACTGTTCCTGTTTCTTAAGTTGTTCTCAGATTAATTGTAACGTCGGGTCAGTAGTTGCTTTAATTTGTGTTCTAACATTATTGTTTTTACTGGCATTGGATGGTCCTGCAACAGCTTGGTTGCAGGAAGATGGTCTATTTTCACTTTTTTGAACTTGATCTCCGGTATTCCTTCTTTGTACTGAAGAGTCAGTTCTTACCTGTTGTACTTGTCGTACTGGTTGTCTAGGTAAAGATGGTTTCTTCATAGTATCAGCTCTAATTTTTTGTATTTGTTTAGCAACGATACACCCTCGATAATTAGCAGTACATTTGACACATCTTGGTTCTTTAGCACAGAAACTTTGTGTGTGCCAATAGCCCTGGGCATCTCTTACATTGGGGAACTAATTTTTAATTGGTTTAATTTCAACCCTGATTCCCAGTATATCCGTAATACTATAGATTTCATTTACATCTTCATCTTGTTTAAATGACAACATACACATGTTTAACGGTTGCTTAGGTTTAAACTTAAGTTTTTTAGTGGCTTCTAATACCTTATATTCCCTTCTTCGAAGGTCATCTACAATTGCCTTTGGGTGATGTTCATTATGTAATTTATTAGCAATGACTCTGATTGGTCTCTTCTGTTTGTTCTCTATAGGTATACCAAGAATGCTCATTATCTCCAAGCAATTTTGAGACTTTTCTATAACATTTTTCATCTGGCACATTAATTTTGATATTATCATTACTGATAATTTTGATTTGATGACCTGTCACCATTCAGTTTTAAAGTTATCACTATTGGTGGGGGCATGAGGTTTTTTGGCTTTTATCTGTTGATTAATTGAGACAGTTTGTGGAGGTGAGAGTGAGATATCCATTCTTCTTTTCTTGTTGTTTCCATATTTCTTTCTTATCAACTCTGTCTCTCTAGCTAATTCTTCTTCATCAGTGTGATATTCTATTTTATCTTTTTCCTCTTCCTGTGAACGAGGAGATAATTTCTTTAGCAGATCTGTGTGATCTTTTTGCATTTGTTCTAATTGTTGTTGTATAGTATTTATTTTGTTTACTAAACAACTTTTTTTATATTCGGAATTTTTCCAAGCACTGTACAGGGTGGGCCACGCTCAACGGGACGGAGCTTACTGGGAAAACGAAAAATGTTATGAAAAAGTTATTTGGCAGGAGTACGTAGGTTAGTGACGACTACATTTCTAAATTAGTTAGACATATACAGGGTGTTCCAAAAAAGCGTGATATATCAAAGTTATGTTTTTTTTTAATGGAACACCCTGTATTTTATTTTATTTTTGAAGTATATTGAACAAAATAATGTCACTTTATTAAGGGCTCCCTATACCCATTCTTGATAGTTTTCGATTTAAATGACTATTTTTGCTAAATTAATATGGTTTAAATACATTTATTACACTTCGTCCCATAAAAATTAACTAACGCATTTTTGTTTATTAATTGCCAATTAGGAAGGCCATCGATACGAATTATTGTAATGTAAAGTTTATTTACAGGGTGTTGTTAATTGAGAGTTTCATGACAATACAATATTTTATACGATTACTGCGTTATTCTAAATGGGACACCCTGTATTTTGTTATTGTAATAAAAGGGTAAAACAATTCCCTTTCAAATTACTACAAGGTTCCCTATACCAATATCCACCAATTTCAGACTTATTTGCATTATTTTACCTGCATCAATAAAAATCGGTAATTTTATAACACGTTTTTATTAAGTAAGCTATGAAATAGACAAAACACTAGTTTGCTGTCAAACTGTGACAATAGTTTAATTTTTACCGTGTTATTAGCTGTCGTTCAGATACAAAATGAAAGAATATACAGTTGAAGATAGAGTTAATATGATTTTCATACTCGGAGAATGTTTTCAAAACTGTCTATTAGCATCCACGAGTTTATGCCGAGAGATATCTCTTAAAAGATCATCCTCGCAAAGAGGTATTTGAAAGGCTGCTAGCAAGGTTTCGTGAAGCCGGCAGTGTTTCTTACAAAAAACGAGATATTAGAAAGCTCGTAACTCGCAACGAAAATACAGAGTTTGAAGTTCTCCAATCACTTATTGAAAAACCAAACACTAGCACAAGAGTTATGGCCAGGGAATTGGAAATAAGTCGGACTAGTATCAGAAGAATTATTAAAAATCATTGTTACCATCCATACCACATTCAGATGCACCAACATTTGTATGGAACGGATTTTCACCGTAGATTGGAATTTTGTTTATGGTTTCTCGAAAAAGCGGGAGAAGACGAATTCTTTTTTGATAAAATATTATTCACAGACGAATCTACGTTCCATAATAGTGGACTAGTGAATAGACACAACTTTGACTATTACAGTACCGAAAATAAAAAAGAATTTAGAACGATAGATCGTCAAAGCCGATGGTCTTTAAACGTTTATGGAGGATTAATAGGAGAATATGTTGTGGGACCGTATTTTTTTAATGGCATTTTAAATGGACGTAAGTTTTCCAGATTCCTTCAGAGAGATTTTTCTGTTCTGTTAGAAAATATCCCTTTGAATGTAAGAAGCAGAATGTGGGTACAGCTCGATGGTGCTCCCGCACATTTTTCTCTCATTGTAAGATCATATTTAAATCGAAAATTTCCGGAAAAGTGGATTGGTAGAGGTAGTCCTAACAATTGGCCCCCTAGATCTCCCTGTTTAACCAACATGGACTTCTTTTTATGGGGGTACATTAAAAATTTAGTGTATCAGACTCCACCCACGACTGCCCAAGATATGAAAATTCGTATCCGTGAAGCGTTTGCAACCGTAACGCCAGAAATGTTAAGAATTGTAAAAAAAAATTTTGTTTTCCCAGTAAGCTCCGTCCCGTTGAGCGTGGCCCACCCTGTATAGTGCTTGTTCATTTTGCGATCTTGCACTATTTTCCTGAAACAGTGCAATATTCTGTTGACCTACATCCACCATCGACACCCGAAACACGCGTTTGTTGATGTTGACGTAACATAATAGCCGCATTTAACTTTTGTTTTCGTATCGAGAATTTATTGTTTAAAAAATATTTTCAAAAGAAAACTGATTTATTGGAATCAGAATTTTAGTTTATTAAAGATCTGATATAAATCAGGTAATTTCCAAGTTGGACTTTGTCGTGACTTCAGAAAACCCTCCATAACTATTTTTAATAAAAAATTATACGAGTTTGGAACAATTTTAATTCGATTTCTTATAGAAAACAGTTTTTTTAAAGAATCTAATTATTTTCATCTATAATTGTTTCAGAGTTTGAAGTTTTAGATAAAACGTTTGTTCAAATTTAAGTGGTTTTATTCAAATTATCACTAAATATTAAAGAAAATCTCATACCATCTTGAAGGAAAAAAGAAAAACTTGTGTATATGCAAATTTCAAATATAAAAGTCTTTAATATACAATTCGAGCCTTCTATTGGTACGTCTATGTACTTATATTCCACATATTATGCAAGCGAGATTTTTGAAATGCACTAGGTCAGTAGTCGTCAGTAGTGAGAGGATTTATAGATTCTATATCGGAAATTTGTGTACTTCCTGCTTTAGATTCACGTATAAGAAAGTTGTTACATTCTTTGATATACTTTAGTAATTTTGCTAAAGGGGGATATTCCACAAAAACCGTATAGTTTGTTTCCTGAGAATTCTCCATTTTATTAAATGATGTATCTAATTTTTTTGGAAACCGTTTTTCGGAAAGAATGGCCACCAAGATCGCCCGATTTTACTCTATTGGATTTTTGTTTATAAAACACGAATAACTCAAAAAATAGCCATTTTGGTTATAGGGAATGCTTAATAATAAAGTCGATAAAAGAAAAATTTAAATTAAAAAAACCGATTACATATTTAAATGAACCAATTATTTCAAACAAATATAAACTACATCCAACTGTAAAACGCTACAGGGTGATATTAATTAATATAAAGTGCTCATATCTTTTAAATTACCCTGTATAATATAATGAAATCTTTTATTATAAAAACGATAAGATCTAGAAGAATTAAAGATTGTAAAAATATACAAGGTGTTCCATTTACACATGTATTTGTACCAATTAATGACTGAATTATGTTTGCATTTATAATTATTGTAAGGGACATAAATATCACTCCATAAATAAATATGAAAATGGTTAAAATACACTTTTGGACCTATTTAACCCCAAACGATGTTGGAGACTGTTTTGTATTCGGCCTATGTTCAGTACGAATAAACAATCAGTTAAGTATTGTGATTATATTGTCAAGTCATATATTGAAGAAGGCTCAGATTTCCCACCATGGGCCCAGTGTAGTTCTTCAGCAAATATGTGTGAGTCGTTCCATTCGAAATTTAACGAATCACTCTACACAACTCACCTGTCAATATACATATTTGTGGAAAAATTTAAAGAATTTTAAACTGATACTTATGTCAAAATTCAAAGTCTACAAACGCCTGCAAAAATTAAGGACGCCTCTGTTTGAAGAAAATTAAAGACAATGACAGAATTATGTGAGAAAGTTAAAAAAAAACTGCTATATCAAAAATTGACTTTGTTAAATGTGTTTCCTATTTAAGCTTATCTAAATAAACTAAGAGGTTACTAATTTATATAATTGTTATAAATACCTATGCTATAAATAATATTGCAATTATTATAAAATCATACCCCAACTGTTAGTGGTACAAATACCTGTGGTCAGGCATATTTGGTGGTACATTTGCCTCTGCCCATTTTTCCAAAATAAGGGCTTATATATGCTTTAACTTTTAACGTTAATAAAATAACAGTACTTACTTATTACTTGAAGTGCGAACATACAACCGAATCCAGCACAAATGGAAACTAACTGCCAGAAGCCGCTATGGCTATTCTTCTTTTCTCTAGCTAATACTTCGAAAAATACTACGTAGAGTAAAGTCCCAGCTGCCATCCCTTGCAGAATAACAGATGTGATGTCTTCGGCACTATCGTCTTCGCTAAGGATGATACCAGCTCCAATGCCTGAAAAAAAAAACAGCAATACGTGATTCTGTCCTACGTATAAATTTCGTTAATTCTATTCGTATTCTTAATTTGAGTTAGCCCGACTGATGACAGATACAATATTTTATGGATTAAGGCAGGAATAAGTTTTTTTTGGGAAAAATTAAGACAAAAATCTAGTAATAATGACAAAATAAAAAAACAACTTACCTAAAGGAGTTACAGCAGCAAACGTCCCAATATATAACATCACTAATAAAGTCCTTGTCTTAGAAGTGACCAATTCCAGCCCAACACAGAACGCTATAACCAACTTATGAGTAGCAATAGCTGCAAACAAGTACCAAACCTTCTCAACGCTGCTCTCCAATCCTACGGCTAAACCTTCAAACACAGCATGAAAACTAAGAGCCAGAACTACCAAAAATCCACCAAAAGAATGTTTCATACTTTCATCAAAATGATGATGGTCGTGATCATGAGGTGGTTTTTCAAAATTTACAGTAGTTTGTGAATTTAATAATTCTTTATTGGAAATGCTAATGCAACTGATATTCCCATCATCTAACTTTGTTAAAGATACTCTAGGAATGGTCAATTCTTGCTTGGAACATTTTCTAACTGATAGAGATCTATGTAGAACATCGTTATTATGTTTTCTATCTAAAAATATGTGCACTACTTCTTCTATGAGGTACACAAAGAAAAATCCTAAGCAGAATACTAGCTCTGATATTGGTACGCCAGGTCCTACTGTAGAACCTGTTATTATACCGCTTTTTTCTAAATGTTCGAAACCTTCCCTAACTTCAGGTTGTAAGTGTAAAAAAGTCGTAAATAATAATACACCACCTCCGAAACATAGCAGTAAGGAAATCGTTAAGTTTTTATCACCGTCTACAGATTTGATAGATATTATTTTGGTTAATTTAATCGGTAAAATTCCTAGTACAAACGAAGTTAGCCCTAAAACTAGCATAGCCACTACTTTGGCTAGTATTAAATCACTGCTTTCTATCGGTTCACTGGTTTTCACAATGTTCTCCATTTTTTCTATTTTTTTTTCTTTGAATCACTATTCACTGTTGAGGTTTGTTTTAGAATTCTCAGCTGTTCGATGACATCGGCTGTAACAAAAAATTTAAATATTTGAGAAAGTTTTAGCACTTTGGTTTTTTTGTTATTTGCGAAAATTGAATATTTGCAAATTAGCGAGTGAGATTCAATTAGGAGAGATTTAGTGTTTTAGTTTTTTGTTAATGAAACATTATACAAGGTACGCAATTGTGTTGCCATTTATTACCAAAACTGATACATAAAGCCGATTGTTTTGACAACATAACAGCAAACAGTTTTTAATCGTTTCAACCTCTTCAAATTGAAACAAATCAAATTCTTATATCACAAAAGGAACCTACTATCCTAATTTCGTTCATTTTAGCTGTTAATTTGGGCTATCCGTAGATTAGTTTCAATTTTGGAAACCAGAGAAATACGTATTTATTTTATATATATTTTGATCAAGGCCCAATTTTAAAATTCTACCTCAAATGTTTTTGTTCAAATTTTTACATGCAAACTTGAACACAGTGTTTCACCCCTTTAGGAGTTGAATATAAAAGCAATCGTTTTTTAGTCATATCTTCCTGAAATGATAAATGGATGTGGATAAATGAATGAACGTTCTTATAGGTAACATAATCACAGCATAACATACTGTGTAAACCAGTAAGGAATTTTAATTTATTAGATTCGACATCCTAAGACCGGTTTCTGTCTTTCGACTTCATCAGTTAGGCTTTTCGAATCCAATAAATAAAATTCCAAACTCGTACAAGTCAATAGCTATATCCGCTATAAGATAACATTTTTAGATGTGCTACCATCTATGGTAAGAAGAGAGTATTGACATTAAAAATGTTATCTTATAGCGGATATAGCTATTGACTTGTACGAGTTTGGAATTTTATTTATTGGATTCGAAAAGCCTAACTGATGAAGTCGAAAGACAGAAACCGGTCTTAGGATGTCGAATCTAATAAATTAAAATTCCTTACTGGTTTACTCACTTTGTATTAATCTCTGAAAGGGATAAAAAAGAAGAGAGTGACATCTTGACTAGATTCAGTCAAAATTTAATGTCAATACTCTCTTCTTACCATAGATGGTAGCACATCTAATAACATACTGTATTCGTATATTCGATTTTTATACTTTTTAATAATCTTTATTTCAATTAATCTCTGACATTTCAAAAATCATCTAATCTCCCAAATAAAACATGTCATAACAACCATCACTTTTTTTAAAGTCCCTTTTACATAATTTTTTTCTTTAATTCGTTTAATTCCCGTAATTTTGTCTCATTTTTACACCATAAGAACATTTCCAAAATTTGTTTCCTAATTTATTTTTATCTTGAAAAGAAATAATAAAAACAAATTTTAATTTCTATTTTTCCCACTAATATCTTATATTTATCTTTGATTATTTCTTTTCGTATTCTTAACTTTTCTTCCTCTGCTATTTCAAAATTCATTTTAATTTTTTTCCAATATACAAAAATATTTTTTTAATTTAATCTTCCATCTGTGATAATCTCTTTTAATTTTATTTTCCAACATCTTTCTCTTTCCTTTACTTGTTTTATTTCTTCATTTTTATTTTCCATTTGCGCCAATTTTATTTGACATATTTCTTCAATAAACCCTATTTCTATTACTTTCTTATTTTCCTGCTCCTGTAATTCTTCTACCTCTATTAATCTTGCAATCATTTCTTTTTTACTATCTTTTCTTGTTTCTTCAATTTTTTTATCTGTATCATTTCTTAAATCTTGTCTGATTTCTTCTAAGCTATTTTCTACACTTCTTATTTCTTTTTTTATAGTTTCTTCTAAATGCATTATATCTGTCTTCAAATCTTTCTTCAATTCCAATTCATTCTTTATGTTCTGTCTGATTCGAACACCATTTTCTTGAATTACTTCTCTTAAATTTTTCTCGTATCCTTGTATGTTTTCTTGTATATTTTTGAATTGTTCCTTCTTGTTCCTTTTTAATTTTTTCTATTTGTTCTAAACCCTTGTCTAATTTCCTGTTCATTGTTTGACTTTCTTCCCGATTTTCATATAATTTTCTATTCATATCTTCCTTATTTTCTTCTAATTTCTTATTCATACTGATCAAAAATTCCATTAACCGTTACCATCTTTTGGGTTAATTCAATTTTCGTGCCCCACGTTGGGCGCCAATTGAATTGGTAATATTGTTCTATGATTTTTATACTTTTTAATAATCTTTATTTCAATTAATCTCTAATATTTCAAAAATCATCTCTCATAAACAACCATCACTTTTTTTAAAGTCCCTTTTACATAATTTTTTTCTTTAATTCGTTTAACATACACTTCCCATAATTTTGTCACAGATGACAGATGGTAGATATATGATAGGATGACAAACTGACACATTACAGGATAAGAGATAAACGGATTTTATGCAAAATGAAAATTGCAATGAGTATTTTCTAACCAAAGAATAATTTTAATAAAAAAATTTACTCACAATAAAAATTTCTAGAGGAAAATATCTATAACTTGTACTCAATTTTTTTAACGCTTCCATTTCCAATTTAACATCCCGGAATGATACATTTAAGTATAACCTTCAGATGTGTGAAACGGAAATAGAAAAATAGACTGATTTGCATTGTGTTAATCTTTTGTTAAAACATCTCTTAATGAATATGCATTACTTTAATTATAAATAATGTTTTAATATTCATATTTTTTGTGTTAGTAACTCGAATAAAATTCGTATATAATTTTAGGCAGTTAAATTGCGAATCTTAATAGCAAATTATAAAAATTTAAAATTTAATTTTTATCCCATCTAACACAATAACCTTCTGAATATCCCCTGTATAGAACTGCATTGGTTACAATTTTGAAACGGTGTATATAATCGATGTATTCATCCATCTACAAACTGGCAATTCGTGTTGTTGTTTTTTTTTTCAAATTAGAAATGGCCGAGGTACCAACTTGTAACACGATCTGAAACTATTTTTGGAATTTCAACCATGAACTTGAAAGTATAGATTTTTCAAATAATGAAAGCGCCATAAAAACATAAAAGTATAAAACCGATTTCAAATGTATATCAAATGTATACGAAAAAACATTCAAGACCAATTTTGTCAAATTTTTTTTGGAAAAAAACAAATTGTTATACAAAGTTAGAAAACGAGTAAGGAATTTAATTTATCAGACTCGACATCCTAAGACCGGTTTCTGCCTTTCGGCTTCGTCAGTTAGGCTTTTCGAATCCAATAAATAAAATTCCAAACTCGTACAAGTCAATAGCTATATCCGCTATAAGATAACATTTTTAGATGTGCTACCATCTATGGTAAGAAGAGAGTATTGACATTAAATTTTGACTGAATCTAGTCAAGATGTCACTCTCTTCTTTTTTATCCCTTTCAGAGATTAATACAAAGTGAGTAAACCAGTAAGGAATTTTAATTTATTAGATTCGACATCCTAAGACCGGTTTCTGTCTTTCGACTTCATCAGTTAGGCTTTTCGAATCCAATAAATAAAATTCCAAACTCGTACAAGTCAATAGCTATATCCGCTATAAGATAAAATTTTTAGATATGCTGCCATCTATGTCAATACTCTCTTCTAATCATAGATGGCAGCACATCTAAAAATTTTATCTTATAGCGGATATAGCTATTGACTTGTACACGTTTTACATAATACATAGGAAGATATAACGTGATAATAATTATTATTGTTCCGAAAGATTTCTCAAAGAGAATAATCTGAACGCGCCACGAATTGTACCTGTACGGCACGTCAAATGTCAAATTTTGGGAAGTCCCTCAAGCAATGGACCGTGATGGTGTTACTGGTTCTACACATAACGAGTAACCATAGCAACGCTGTCAGTTTAAATGTGTAGTAACCATAGCAACGGTGTCATAGTTGTCAATCATGACATAAGTGACATCGTTGCCATGGTAACCTTGTTTTGTGTAGAACCATTTACATAGTTAGAAAACGAGTAAGGAATTTAATTTATCAGATTCGACATCCTAAGACCGTTCTATGATTAGAAGAGAGTATTGACAATTATTAAAAGCAAAAAATTCCCGGTGTATTGGGGTTGCATACACAATTTGCATTGTGTGTTGCAAAGCTTTTATTTGACTGATTCTAGTCAAAATGTCACTCTCTTCTTTCGTATCCCTTTCAGAGATTAATACAAAGTTAGAATCTGATAAATTAAATTCCTTACTCGTTTTCTAACTTTGTATTAATCTCTGAAAGGGATACGAAAGAAGAGAGTGACATTTTGACTAGAATCAGTCAAATAAAAGCTTTGCAACACACAATGCAAATTGTGTATGCAACCCCAATACACCGGGAATTTTTTGCTTTTAGTAATTGTCAATACTCTCTTCTAATCATAGATGGCAGCACATCTAAAAATTTTATCTTATAGCGGATATAGCTATTGACTTGTACGAGTTTGGAATTTTATTTATTGGATTCGAAAAGCCTAACTGACGAAGCCGAAAGGCAGAAACCGGTCTTAGGATGTCGAGTCTGATAAATTAAATTCCTTACTCGTTTTCTAACTTTGTATTAATCTCTGAAAGGGATACGAAAGAACTAGAAAGACTAGAATCAGTCAAATAAAAGTTTTGCAACACACAATGCAAATTGTGTATGCAACCCCAATACACCGGGAATTTTTTGCTTTTAGTAATTGTCAATACTCTCTTTTAATCATAGATGGCAGCACATCTAAAAATTGTTATACGTTCTGTCTAAATAGTATATTACATAACGAGTGCGGAAAGTGACACTTTTCACACGAGTGTGAAAAATCACTTTCGCACAAGTAATGTACATTATTTTTCCTACGACCACGCGATAATTTGACCAAATATTGTGAAATGTGATGGTTTTATTTGTGACACAAAGTACTTTCCGCACACGTGTGGAAAGTATCACTTTTCGTCGGAGTATCTGTTATTGTCCTATGTGGTCGTAGGAAAAAATGTTTTTTTTTTTAAATTTTGAAAATTATCTGAAGGTAGTATTAAAAAAAGAGACTACTTACGTATATAAAAGGTAAATAGTACTGTAAAATTTATGAATATTGACTAACAGCTACATTATTTTTATTTTTAAATAATTATTGTTATATTCTACTTAACTAAGGTCCCAATCAACTGCAATTTTTTTTATTATCGTTTTTCTGTAATGAGCTGATATGGTAAACAATTATTATTAGAAAATACATAAGAATCTCATAATATATATTTTTTAATTTTAGGAAAAACTACAATAACAATGATAAATAAATAAATGTTCTTTTTTCTGTTCTTCTTTCTGGATACTAAAACCAATTTTTTTATATTAAAATATTTTTAAATAATTGAAAAAAAAAACAGGATTTAGTGTAAATTCGATGGATATATCACGGTAGTAAACTAACCAATGTCACACTTTTTTATTTACTTTGTAATTCAAACAATTTAACCGTATGTATCACAGATACAACAATATTCACAAATAAAGAGATGGCAGAGGTTTTTTGTTTTTATCATGAACGATTTTTCTGTTCTATTAGGAACAGAATTTACAGGAAAGTCGAATATTAGAGAATACATACAGGAAATCACTGAATGCAAAAACTATCTCTAGAATAAGATTCTTTAAACAAATCAGAATTTTCAGAATGTCAGAAATGCATTCATACAATGACTGGAAAAAAGAGAAAAAGGAGACCGAAAACGAAAATTAAAGAAAGCGTAAACATACTGGATGGAAGAAGACGTCGAATAATAGGAATAAATGGTAGAATATATAAGCAGCCAAGATGGAAACGGGATGAAAAAGTGTTAAGAAAAAGTTGGGGAAATGATAAAAAGATGCGGAAAATCTTAAAATCAATGATAACTAATGTCTCATTGCATATCACTTTGCATATTGTAAGATTATCTTGTAGAAAATACCTCAACGTTTGTTTTTACAAGTGCCTTGAAATTTGAAAAAAAAGGAACCTCTTATCTCACAGATCTTTGCTGCATAACCACAGTAATTACAGCATAAACGAGAATGAAAGTCAAGACAGACTACACAAACAGCTATTTTGTTGTTTTTGTTTTCTTGTGATATAAAACTGACACCCGTGAACCCAACCAGCAGGATTTCTTTGTTTTTTTTTTCGCTCTTTAAAATGTTTGCCAATCCTTTTTTGGGATCAGTTTTAAGGTGCCACCCAAAACCCAAAATAGGTAAACAGGTGATTTAATACATTACGTAACATTTGAATTATATGTAAGAAAAAACAATCGACCTTTGCTGACAATCAAATAACTGGAAGTTGTCCCACACATCTTACGTTCACACTCAAATTTTATTATAGGTGTGATTACTTTCAATTTCATTTAAAAATGATTGCAGATATCAATGGCGTAGATATGGGATTAGAAGGGTAGGAACTATACTTTTTTTTTCTGTAAAATTACCCCTTTCTATGGATTTTTAATTTTATACGTTTTAATGCAGGATTTTCATTTCTCTTGTAAAAGAATGCAATACATAGGTACAGTTTTAAATTAGAATTTAAAAACCATGTAAAACTTACCATTAACAACAAAAAAAATGCAAAGTGAGGCAATTCATTAAAAATACACAAAATTAGTCACCCAATCAAAAATACGATAAAATAAAACACGCAAACTTCTAGGTTAAATGGAAAATTACCAAAAACGAGAAGTAAAACAAGCTAGAAATTAGAAAAACAGCCCCGTAAGAATAATTTAAAAGATTCAAATCCAGGCCAACAGGCCAAAGAAATTCAATTTCACACCCAATCCAAAAAGGAAATCAAACATCTTACTTTAAATTTAAAATTGACCAAAACACGAACATATTTTGTACCACTCACACATATCGATGAAGAAAAAAAAGTTTTTTATTTGATTAAAAATTCTATACTGAGATAGTTTTCTCAGAAAGTAATACGTATCGGTGTTTCTAATCTCCAAAAATTATCATGTATCCGTTTACGAAATTCCTGTTGTTGTTTTTTTGCGATTTTTAGTTAGTTACATATTTTTGATTTTCACAACGTTTTAACACATCAAAAATATAAACAATTTCATTAATAATATATACGCACTAAATTTGGTAATTATCATGAAATTGTTTATTAGAAGTGCTAAAATCTGGTATTAATTTTTATTACAGCTTATCACAGCTTTGGGAAAATTATAATTACAAGAAAAATTAATATCCCACAATATAAACAAAAATCTCCACAGACACAGGAAGAATTTTGGATGATAATTGACATTTTTCGAACATTTTTGTGGTAAAAGATGTAAAACATGTGGACAAATGGTGAAAATAAAAATGACGATTTTTTGACAGATTCTCCCAATTTCATTTATAACAAAAAAATAAATATCTAGTCTGTTTTGATTGCTTTTAGATCTACGAAAATTATGATAACAAATAAGCACCACAAGGTTATCGCAAAATTAACTGAGCGTTTGAATTATCTTTACTTCATGCAGTAAAATAGGAAATATATATATATAAAAAAGTTCGAAATTAATTAATTAAAAAATTGAATTAAATAAAAGGGCCAAAATTGTAATTTTGTAAAAAATAAAGTGGCGATAGCAAAACAGAATTAGTGCATTGATTAGAAATGAAAATCAAGTTACTAGTAACTCAGCTACCAGGAAGTCTGAGACAGCGTTAAAAAAATAGAAAATCGATGCTATAAAGAATAAAAAGAAGAAGAACAAGCAAGAAGGATGTAAACATTTTCTGCTATATAAAAAAATACGAGTTCATTTAGTTTTTAATCGATTAAAAGCAAGTTTGAATCATCAAACAAAGTGGCAGATATTTTCCTGTTGATACAATTCTAAAATATTTTTAAAGTGAATTTTAGAAATCATTTTAAAATCTAAAAAAACATTTAAATTTGTTTTTCCATAATTAAATTCCGTTTAAGTTATCATCTAACTTGAAGTAATTGATATACTTAGACGGTTTTCAATTTTAATTTAGAAATAAAAATATAGTTTTGTCATATAAGTAGATAACCTAGAAATTATTCCAATATATGTACAGATCACAAATCAAACAAAGTGGCAGATATTTTCCTGTTGATACAATTCTAAAATATTTTTAAAGTGAATTTTAGAAATCATTTTAAAATCTAAAAAAACATTTAAATTTGTTTTTCCATAATTAAATTACGTTTAAGTTATCATCTAACTTGAAGTAATTGATATACTTAGACGGTTTTCAATTTTAATTTAGAAATAAAAATATAGTTTTGTCATATAAGTAGATAACCTAGAAATTATTCCAATATATGTACAGATCACAAATCAAACAAAGTGGCAGATATTTTCCTGTTGATACAATTCTAAAATATTTTTAAAGTGAATTTTAGAAATCATTTTAAAATCTAAAAAAACATTTAAATTTGTTTTTCCATAATTAAATTACGTTTAAGTTATCATCTAACTTGAAGTAATTGATATACTTAGACGGTTTTCAATTTTAATTTAGAAATAAAAATATAGTTTTGTCATATAAGTAGATAACCTAGAAATTATTCCAATATATGTACAGATCACAAATCAAACAAAGTGGCAGATATTTTCCTGTTGATACAATTCTAAAATATTTTTAAAGTGAATTTTAGAAATCATTTTAAAATCTAAAAAAACATTTAAATTTGTTTTTCCATAATTAAATTCCGTTTAAGTTATCATCTAACTTGAAGTAATTTATATACTTAGACGGTTTTTAATTTTAATTTAGAAATAAAAATATAGTTTTGTCATATAAGTAGATAACCTAGAAATTATTCCAATATATGTACAGATCACAAATCAAACAAAGTGGCAGATATTTTCCTGTTGATACAATTCTAAAATATTTTTAAAGTGAATTTTAGAAATCATTTTAAAATCTAAAAAAATATTTAAATTTGTTTTTCCATAATTAAATTCCGTTTAAGTTATCATCTAACTTGAAGTAATTTATATACTTAGACGGTTTTTAATTTTAATTTAGAAATAAAAATATAGTTTTGTCATATAAGTAGATAACCTAGAAATTATTCCAATATATGTACAGATCATAAATCAAACAAAGTGGCAGATATTTTCCTGTTGATACAATTCTAAAATATTTTTAAAGTGAATTTTAGAAATCATTTTAAAATCTAAAAAAATATTTAAATTTGTTTTTCCATAATTAAATTCCGTTTAAGTTATCATCTAACTTGAAGTAATTTATATACTTAGACGGTTTTTAATTTTAATTTAGAAATAAAAATATAGTTTTGTCATATAAGTAGATAACCTAGAAATTATTCCAATATATGTACAGATCACAAATCAAACAAAGTGGCAGATATTTTCCTGTTGATACAATCCTAAAATATTTTTAAAGTGAATTTTAGAAATCATTTTAAAATCTAAAAAAACATTTAAATTTGTTTTTCCATAATTAAATTCCGTTTAAGTTATCATCTAACTTGAAGTAATTTATATACTTAGACGGTTTTCAATTTTAATTTAGAAATAAAAATATAGTTTTGTCATATAAGTAGATAACCTAGAAATTATTCCAATATATGTACAGATCACAAATCAAACAAAGTGGCAGATATTTTCCTGTTGATACAATTCTAAAATATTTTTAAAGTGAATTTTAGAAATCATTTTAAAATCTAAAAAAACATTTAAATTTGTTTTTCCATAATTAAATTCCGTTTAAGTTATCATCTAACTTGAAGTAATTTATATACTTAGACGGTTTTCAATTTTAATTTAGAAATAAAAATATAGTTTTGTCATATAAGTAGATAACCTAGAAATTATTCCAATATATGTACAGATCACAAATCAAACAAAGTGGCAGATATTTTCCTGTTGATACAATTCTAAAATATTTTTAAAGTGAATTTTAGAAATCATTTTAAAATCTAAAAAAACATTTAAATTTGTTTTTCCATAATTAAATTCCGTTTAAGTTATCATCTAACTTGAAGTAATTTATATACTTAGACGGTTTTCAATTTTAATTTAGAAATAAAAATATAGTTTTGTCATATAAGTAGATAACCTAGAAATTATTCCAATATATGTACAGATCACAAATCAAACAAAGTGGCAGATATTTTCCTGTTGATACAATTCTAAAATATTTTTAAAGTGAATTTTAGAAATCATTTTAAAATCTAAAAAAACATTTAAATTTGTTTTTCCATAATTAAATTCCGTTTAAGTTATCATCTAACTTGAAGTAATTTATATACTTAGACGGTTTTTAATTTTAATTTAGAAATAAAAATATAGTTTTGTCATATAAGTAGATAACCTAGAAATTATTCCAATATATGTACAGATCACAAATCAAACAAAGTGGCAGATATTTTCCTGTTGATACAATTCTAAAATATTTTTAAAGTGAATTTTAGAAATCATTTTAAAATCTAAAAAAATATTTAAATTTGTTTTTCCATAATTAAATTCCGTTTAAGTTATCATCTAACTTGAAGTAATTTATATACTTAGACGGTTTTCAATTTTAATTTAGAAATAAAAATATAGTTTTGTCATATAAGTAGATAACCTAGAAATTATTCCAATATATGTACAGATCATAAATCAAACAAAGTGGCAGATATTTTCCTGTTGATACAATTCTAAAATATTTTTAAAGTGAATTTTAGAAATCATTTTAAAATCTAAAAAAATATTTAAATTTGTTTTTCCATAATTAAATTCCGTTTAAGTTATCATCTAACTTGAAGTAATTTATATACTTAGACGGTTTTTAATTTTAATTTAGAAATAAAAATATAGTTTTGTCATATAAGTAGATAACCTAGAAATTATTCCAATATATGTACAGATCACAAATCAAACAAAGTGGCAGATATTTTCCTGTTGATACAATTCTAAAATATTTTTAAAGTGAATTTTAGAAATCATTTTAAAATCTAAAAAAACATTTAAATTTGTTTTTCCATAATTAAATTCCGTTTAAGTTATCATCTAACTTGAAGTAATTTATATACTTAGACGGTTTTTAATTTTAATTTAGAAATAAAAATATAGTTTTGTCATATAAGTAGATAACCTAGAAATTATTCCAATATATGTACAGATCACAAATCAAACAAAGTGGCAGATATTTTCCTGTTGATACAATTCTAAAATATTTTTAAAGTGAATTTTAGAAATCATTTTAAAATCTAAAAAAATATTTAAATTTGTTTTTCCATAATTAAATTCCGTTTAAGTTATCATCTAACTTGAAGTAATTTATATACTTAGACGGTTTTTAATTTTAATTTAGAAATAAAAATATAGTTTTGTCATATAAGTAGATAACCTAGAAATTATTCCAATATATGTACAGATCATAAATCAAACAAAGTGGCAGATATTTTCCTGTTGATACAATTCTAAAATATTTTTAAAGTGAATTTTAGAAATCATTTTAAAATCTAAAAAAATATTTAAATTTGTTTTTCCATAATTAAATTCCGTTTAAGTTATCATCTAACTTGAAGTAATTTATATACTTAGACGGTTTTTAATTTTAATTTAGAAATAAAAATATAGTTTTGTCATATAAGTAGATAACCTAGAAATTATTCCAATATATGTACAGATCACAAATCAAACAAAGTGGCAGATATTTTCCTGTTGATACAATTCTAAAATATTTTTAAAGTGAATTTTAGAAATCATTTTAAAATCTAAAAAAACATTTAAATTTGTTTTTCCATAATTAAATTCCGTTTAAGTTATCATCTAACTTGAAGTAATTTATATACTTAGACGGTTTTTAATTTTAATTTAGAAATAAAAATATAGTTTTGTCATATAAGTAGATAACCTAGAAATTATTCCAATATATGTACAGATCACAAATCAAACAAAGTGGCAGATATTTTCCTGTTGATACAATTCTAAAATATTTTTAAAGTGAATTTTAGAAATCATTTTAAAATCTAAAAAAATATTTAAATTTGTTTTTCCATAATTAAATTCCGTTTAAGTTATCATCTAACTTGAAGTAATTTATATACTTAGACGGTTTTTAATTTTAATTTAGAAATAAAAATATAGTTTTGTCATATAAGTAGATAACCTAGAAATTATTCCAATATATGTACAGATCATAAATCAAACAAAGTGGCAGATATTTTCCTGTTGATACAATTCTAAAATATTTTTAAAGTGAATTTTAGAAATCATTTTAAAATCTAAAAAAATATTTAAATTTGTTTTTCCATAATTAAATTCCGTTTAAGTTATCATCTAACTTGAAGTAATTTATATACTTAGACGGTTTTTAATTTTAATTTAGAAATAAAAATATAGTTTTGTCATATAAGTAGATAACCTAGAAATTATTCCAATATATGTACAGATCACAAATCAAACAAAGTGGCAGATATTTTCCTGTTGATACAATTCTAAAATATTTTTAAAGTGAATTTTAGAAATCATTTTAAAATCTAAAAAAACATTTAAATTTGTTTTTCCATAATTAAATTCCGTTTAAGTTATCATCTAACTTGAAGTAATTTATATACTTAGACGGTTTTTAATTTTAATTTAGAAATAAAAATATAGTTTTGTCATATAAGTAGATAACCTAGAAATTATTCCAATATATGTACAGATCACAAATCAAACAAAGTGGCAGATATTTTCCTGTTGATACAATTCTAAAATATTTTTAAAGTGAATTTTAGAAATCATTTTAAAATCTAAAAAAACATTTAAATTTGTTTTTCCATAATTAAATTCCGTTTAAGTTATCATCTAACTTGAAGTAATTTATATACTTAGACGGTTTTTAATTTTAATTTAGAAATAAAAATATAGTTTTGTCATATAAGTAGATAACCTAGAAATTATTCCAATATATGTACAGATCACAAATCTATTAAAATCAATGGGAATCAGTTTTCTTATCAAATCGAATGCGTGATTAAGAGATACTTGAGTGAGTTATCTCATAGCGAAAGCTTAAGAAATATTAAAATACGATAAAATAGAAATATTATTTTAAAATAAAATTTAAGATGCATCCAAATTTGTCTTAAACGATATAAATATGTACCTAGAATACCTAATTTTATAATAAAGTTTGCCGTTACGGAACGGTAATTTAGTAATTTATCCAATAATGCGTATGGTAAAACAAATGATTGTGTGGGTCGAGTATGCCGAGTATTTCCCATGCGCATTTTAAATGTCTTTCACAATATCAGGCATAATTTAAATTTTTTAGTTTTTCATTAACTATCTAAGTTGTTAATCAGATTTACTATATTCTCAAGTCTGGAGTAGTAAAATTTTTTAAATTATTGTAAAATTCGTAAAAATTTTATCCATAAATAAAATATTTAAAGGATTTACTAGAAAAGTCATCAAATGCGGTAAAGATGGAAACGTAAGAGATAAAGGAATCCCACCTTAAAAATGTATCCGAAAAAATCTAACAAAACATTCGTTGAATTCAAATCAAGATGTTATAAAACTGATAAGATGAAAAAGAGGAAGAATATTGGGTTCTAATAAATGGAAAGTAAAAGACACATTAAGGTTACAGATGTAGTAAGAAAATACAATTTTTGAAGAAACAAAATACAGGTGTCATATTTTCTAGACAACCGATTATAACTTCAAACGACAGTAGAACCATTTTGATGTTTTGAGCCAAACTCTTGTGAACGCTAGAGAATCCAAAAACCATGTTATGATTAACAAACATGAATGAACAAATTATGATTACAGAAAATGGTCCAAAAACACGATTTTTGAACCATTTTCATTGATTTTTCATAAAATTTTACGTCTAGTGAGTTAATTGAAAGAAAATTCCAAAACTCTATTATTTTTGCAAACTTAGCAAACTAATTTTAGATTTGATTTTTGAAAATCGTCCATAACTTTTTTAAAAACAAAAATACGAGTTTCTTATGGACCTCTAGAGTTGTATATTATTTGACTTGAAAAAAATTATTAGAACCCTGGAAAATTCCAAATTACTTATATTGTTTTATCAAATTTGATAAAAGAAATTTTGATTTGCGCGCATAACTTTTTTCACAGAGATTTTGAGATAGTTTTCATTTGAACTCTTATAAAATTTTTACATGTAATCATTGGAAAATTTCAAAACTATTTATAGCAAACTTGTCAGAAGAGAATTTTGAGTTATTCATTCATAACTTTCTTCAAAAAATTCATACGAGTTAAGTGAACTATTTGTTTTGGCTCGAATAAAAATTTTAAACTCAGAAAATTGTTCAAAACTTCGATGAATAAGAACTCCTAAGAATCTGGTTTAACATCTACAGTGAGGTATTTGTCTTAACCCAAAAAAAAGTCATTGCGAATGTTTCTCAAAAGCAGGTGTCATATTTTCGAAAGAATTTCATTTTCATAAAATCTACCTTCCATTTTGGAACATTAGGAATTACGTCCCGGTATCTGAAAAGGTCATCTATAAGACATCAAGGAATATACAAAAAAAATCTTATCGACTGATGATTTAAAAATAAAATTTGATATTAACTTACATTAAATACGTTTCTCAAACTACGCAACAAAATCCACTAAAAAATCCATTCTAGTTTGTAAAAAAAAATAAACCGCACTAAAACTTTAATATCACCCGCTTGTTCTCCTTACTTTTTTTAGTATTGCTCGCTGACTATTCTTCGAACTTTTTTTTAACTTTTTAACGCAGTATTACCGT
Source organism: Crepidodera aurea (assembly GCA_949320105.2). NCBI lineage: Eukaryota > Metazoa > Arthropoda > Insecta > Coleoptera > Chrysomelidae > Crepidodera > Crepidodera aurea. Next base: position 562,220 of record OX439474.1, read on the forward strand.
GTACTATTGATTCCATAAACGTTTTGAACATTCTTGGTTGGTACGTTCTAAAACTCCCTGAGTTGGTGCGATTCAAAAACGTGGTTCTGACCGTCGCCGTCGCCGGTAGTTACTTATTCTGTTTACCGAATGGTCTGTCCAAACCAAAAGCGAGTCGATCGACTCATTCAAAAGAGGGTTTTCGCTCACTCGGCATTAAATGTCCGCGATTCCGCCGCACGAGGAATGGAGAGAGGAAGAGGGGCAGTGGCGTAAATTAATAGGGTAATTTTTTTCTTACTTTATTTATGCAACAAGTGGCGTAAAGTGAGAAGATAATAGGGAGGTTTTAAGCCACCTATTTGAACACCAATATACTTTAAACGTTATACATCGCATGCGCAATAGCGCTAAAATAAGGGAAACTTTATTAACTGATATTGTTTTACGTTATTAGAGGTGAAATAAGGTTCCCTTAATAACGGATATTGTTTTCGCAATGGTGCCGCATGTTGATCATTTATATTTAAGTTTTATCGTGAACTCCAAAGTCTATGATAAATACATGTGAAATTTAGAAGATTTGAGTAAGTCTATAGTTTTCACCATTCTTACCACTTTTTTTCTTAAATATGAAATGAAAACATTTCATAAAATTAAGTGTTATGGCAACATAGGATATGGACATTGAAGAGATGTCACAACAAGTGTTTTATCTAACCTATCTTTTGTAGTATTTGTTTCATTCTGGCTTCATTTAAAAACGATTTAAGGCAGTTAAAATAAAAAAAAAATCGTAAATGATTATTTAAACTATCACAAAGTGAGGGTTATCATTTATAAGGTTATAAATGTTTCTGGCATCTGTCAAGTAAATAACGGAAGAGTGGGATGGCTTAAAAACTCATTTTCGAAATACGTTATTAACGTTCTGTGTTTACTTTAATAGCGGATAAAGGGATATAACGTAAGACGCTCAAGTTGTGGCTTAAAACCTCCCTAATAGAGAGTTGAAGTTGTGCCAAGTACGTAAACGTTAGGAGCCGAATTGACATCTACGCATGCGCATTTGTCTGGAAATAACGTTTACGTGAGAAATAGGATTGCGTACGTACGTAAGCTTGCGTTCTCTCACGGATACCTTAAAAATCTACGTACGTTAACCGAAGATTATACGAGTGACACCGATAAATGGCGAATGTCCCAATTTTGAATTTTGACTTAAAGTAAATTATTCATAGCTTCAAAAAGACTTTCTTTATTTTTTTTTGTTAGATTACATTCAGTTATAATATAATATAATATATAATAATAGTTGAGAAATTCCTATAGAAGTAATAATAATAATAATCCTTTAATTTCTCTAAGAGAGAGAGAGAAATTAAAATACAAACCACTATGAGCTTCCGAAATGAATAATCCTTTAATTTAGCTCTTGGCTAGTATTATTTTTACATTTAGGTTTACAAAAAAAAATAAATAGTTATATACTTATATTCACAACCTACATGTTCTTTTAAAGCTCATTAAATTATTGCAGTTTTTAATACAATCAGGCAATTCATTGTATTGCTTTAATCCCTTATAAAACAGACTTGTTGAGGGTTCTGGAATAAACCCTATGTTGTGCCAGTATTTTTTAGATTGAGTATATGTGTACTGTAGTAGGTTTGTCTTCTCAACAGAAAATATTATTTTTGCGTGTGTTCTGCGTGAGTTATAATTAGACACTGGAGGGTCCTAGCCTGATTCGCAGCTAGCGACACACTCACTTGCCGTACTAAGAGGCATTATGAAAAAATGAATTTATTGACGAGGTTTTCTGTAACCCCGGAGTATGCGCTCATGATGAGGGCTCGATGCAAAACTGATTTTAAATTGAATTGGACTGCTTGATACGCAGCTAAGTCCCACTAACTTGCCGTACTAAGAGGCATTATGAAAAATAAATTTATTAACGAGGTTTTCTGTAACCCCGGAGTATGCGCTCATAATGAGGGCTCGATGCAAACTGATTTTAAATTGAATTGGACTGCTTGATACGCAGCTAAGTCCCACTAACTTGCCGTACTAAGAGGCATTATGAAAAATGAATTTATTGACGAGGTTTTCTGTAACCCCGGAGTATGCGCTCATGATGAGGGCTCGTTGCAAACTGAGTTTAAAATCGGCGAAGTTTATCGGTTTCAAATTTATCCCTTCCGGATTGCGCAATTGTTCTAGAAAGTTCGTTAGCGTGGGTTTTTTATATTGTCTAGACGAAACGGTTAGAACCGCGCCGCAGACTATGGCGTGATATTTTATTGTGAAATAGAGTAAAAAAAATTATCTTTTGATGAAACCGCTTCCTGGTTTGAACGCCGTTCGCAAATGTATTTTGGTGCGGCGTTGCCGGTTGAACGAATATGAGTTTACATGTTTAATTATCTGAAAATTAAACAAGACTATATTCTGACTATATAACTCTGTCTAAATAAAAATTGTTTCTTGATCTTGTGGAATATTTATATATGTCTTTAACAAACCTACAATTATTTACAAATTGAGACACTATAGTTAATTAATCATTTTATATATAAATAACATGGTATTAAGGGTCACTCAAGAAGTTACTAAATATTCGTTTTTGTTTCATTTGATTTATATAATTTAGGAATTTAAGTGTGATTTAGAAGTTCTCAAAAGAATTTCTTTATTTTTCTGTTATTAGATTACATTCGGTTGAGAAATTCCTATAGAAGTTACTAAATATTCGCTTATTATGTTTCTAAAGGTTATTTCTCATATTTTAGTAAGATAATAAAAAACTTTCAAGTTAAAACATTTTTTATTATATAAATATTTATGAATCACAAGAACAATAACAAAACAATATTACTGAATATTTATCTCTAAAACTACAAAACAACGAATCTTTACATTTTTAGAAAATATACTCAATAAAATTACATTTACAAAGTGTAGAAATGTTCAACTAAATTTAGTTGATGGCGCTTTTTACATCTTAAAACTAGCAAAAAATGCAAACAAAATATTGGTAATAAAACAAACATTAAAGTTGTTTTTGCTTGATAAAAGGTATGCTACTTTAATATTGCGATACTAACTTTACAAAAATCAATCTAGGTACATTTACTAAAATTTAATCAGCATGATGGATTTTGAAAATATGTGTGTGGAGGCTCAATCGCCCATAAAGCTCTGCTCGATTCCCAACAGGATCATTGTTGAATATATGTAGCAAGATTACCTCATCCATTTCATCTTCTTCGAAATCTGAATCCCCAAGTTGTGCTGCATCAAGAATACCTTCCACCTTAAATGAAATAAATAGAGCCTAATTGAACATGTATAAAGACGTGCTTACCATAAAAATGTAACTTCTATTTTAGTAGAATTTCAAGAAATCCAATTCCAATATATATTTTATTTTGTTTTTCATTTCTATAACTCATTAGTGGCTTTGTACTTCAAATACTCTTCTTAATGGATATAATAAAACCTCTTATTTTATTAAAAAATTTTTTAATTTTGACTTTTCGACTTTCTGCTCACATAAAACAACATAACAGCAAAATACAGACCAATTAATTAAAGGTTGACAGTTGACATCTATTTTACGTACGTACATGAACACTTCAACTCAAATTTCATACAACTTTATTACGTTATATTTCGTACGGTATTTTCTACGTAAAGGGTTACGTACTGTGTTTACTTCAACTCTCTACTAGTAGTTTGTACAACAACTCGCTGGATTTGCGGCACTCGCCTTACGGCTCGTGCCACAAACTTCTGCGCTCGTGGGAAAAATGCTTTGCGTACGAGTTGTACACAATATTTTTTCTACAACCACGTTTATTAATGAAAGAAAAATAGTAGCTTATAAAGGTATTTTATTTAAACTTTGAACAGAAAGAATTTAAAACATGAATTTTTGAATATAGAAAAATCAGTTAAACTTATAGTTAATAGTGAAATTTGAACAATTTTGAATTGTTATGCCTGGCGTATCTTTTTTTGATAGTAAGTTTTTATTAAATGTAATATTGGTGTTTGTCAACGAAGATGTTGATGCTTGTTCTTCATTAGTAATAATATCATATGAATTAGAAGCCCCAGGTATAATAGATTTTTCTAATTTATTGGCCTGAATTTGCTAAAATTGTTGCTGAAGATCGGCGAAAACAATAATCCGTGTACAATTTAGAGTTAGGTAAGTAAGTAATAGTTTACTTACAGAATTGTTAGTTCAAATTTAAAATTTGAACACCTAGAAATTATTCACTACAATGATAATGTTAAATTGTCAAAAAAATGTTGACAGGTCATAGCTGTGTTGATGTACCTGTACAAAATCAATTCATTATGGTTGTTTGCTGTTTGTAACTATAAAATTTTGACATTTCTGTGAGGAAAAGTGCCATAGCGTGTACTTTTACCATTTTTAAATTATTACTTTTCCAACGGATATCACAGGAATTAAGAAAAGGCCTGCTTTGCTTATAAAAATTGGTGTAGAAAAGCGTGTTTTGCATAGTGGTTGCAGAAAAATGTCTATTCCTTTTCTCAACGTTTTCTGATAAACAATCGAGTACATTTCCTTATAGAGGATATTGCTACACAAAGAAAAATTAAAATTTATATTCAAGAAAAGCTTTGTATTCGAAAGATTATACTTCTTTAAAGTAAAGCACAGTTTTCGCCAAATAATATATCTCGATACAATAAGAAAATAAATGTTGAATCAAATGTAGTTTTAATCATGTATTTTAATATTTAAAATTATTAATCTGAAACTAAATTATTTCATCCAAATGTAGAATTTTTAACAAATCCAAGTTTCAAGTTTGTTGTAAGTAAAATTTGCTCTTAAAACTGACCAATGCGTACTTGATCCAATGTTTTAGGACTCAATTCAATTTTATAATGGTATTAAATTCAAATGGAACTAATATTATCTTTAGCATTAAAATTTCAGAGCAAGAATTAAAAATTCGAATCAAAAAACTATGTACTTCACATAAGACTAGTGAGAACAAACTCATTAACATCACGCGTTCATGTCCCAACAAGATCCAGTTCCAGACCGTTCTTTGTTCTTTCTTATTATAGTTTAGAGAAGAAAGGAGTGCATTAATTTAATTTGTAGACGAAGTACAGGTTTGAGAGGTAGAAATTTTATTTTTACCTCATCCTTCAATGCTTATTTGTAGTTAAAATGAAAATTTTAATACATTTGATCGACCTAATAGAAGATTTCGTTTGATTTAATCATAACGTAATAATCTAATAAACCTGTTCTTTTGACAGATAAGTCAGACTTTATTTATTCATAGCCGTATCGTATGTATATTAATTGATATTTCAAAATGGCTTCATTCTAAAAATACTATCAGTCCTTCCTAAATCCTTGAAGCCAGAATTACTCGTAATACCAAAACAACATAAAAATAAATTAAAAAAAATATATATTCAAGATGAGATGGTCCGAGAAAAAGGAATTGAAATTCTCAAATTGCCTCCTTAAGTTAAATCCCATTGAAGTGATCTGGTCACAATTAAAAGGTTATGTTTCTCGAAACAATACAACATTAAAATTACCTGATGTGCGAAATTTATTTTTGAAGGCAGTTTCAGATGTAAATGGAGAACATTTGAGAAAAGTGGAAAATTCATTTTGTAAAGTGGATATACAAATGGAAAACTTAATAGACCCTATAATAATAAACCTCAGCAAAGACAATGATAATGATACCAGTAGTTAAAGGTAGTTCTTGAACTTTTTATTTTTTTTTAATCTTTGATTTTAGGTATTGAAGTGTTTTAACGTCAAGAGATTAAAAAAAGTTTAATCCCATTAACAACATATATTCCTCCGTGTTATTTATTAGTTTATTTTTATTTTTATTTTGAAAAGTACGCCTATGGAATGTGACGTTATATCCCCACTTTTACTGCACTCCTCTTTTATTCAGAGTATAGTGGAGCTTGCATTGTATTTTTGTGAGAAATTAGTGAAATTGAAATGGAAGAATTATTAAGTTCTTGGGACATGGGTGAGCTAATACCGATATTGAAATGTAAGTAAATTGAGTTCACTTACTTGTAGGTAAATACAATTATTATAAGAACACGAGGCAAAATACAAAATGTGATAGAAGAGAGCTAATGCCGACAAATATGTACCTAATATGCTTGTCGTTATTTCTATAGCAAAAAGTATTATGCTGTTTGTGGGATTTTTTTATAAGGATAAGGATAATTTCATAATTCATTTTTTTATGTATGTAATAATAAAATTGTGAAAAATGTTTTTCTGTGAATTAATACTTAAAAACTATCTCTTGGTATTTTTAAATAGGTGCAGTACAGGGCAGGACGATTTTTCTTCCACATTTTATAGAATTTATAGATTGTATGTAAAAAATAAGTATTTTTTTATACTTAAACTTAAATTATTACTTTTAGAACCATAAAGGCCTTTAAAAACGAGGTTTTTAACTTTTACTCAATATTGTGTCTAAATACTTACTTACTTAGTTCAAAATTTGACAAAAAACAACTTACTTGTTTTTCTATTTGAACTTTTTGGTTATACCTACCTAATGCTTTGCAATAAATAAAATTGTCTTATTTTTTAAGCATATGAAATAAATCTTCAAACTGGATGAGGAGTTAATTAAAGAAATTATCCCAATTATGGGACAGAGGATTAAATTTATACAACGGTGGAAAGAATTAAAAGAGTTATCAAGCTTATCAGTGGTAATATTCAACCAAAATCAATATATTTTATAGCTAGTATTAACATTTTTTGAAACAAACTTAATTGTACTAGATTTAAGAACAATGTATCATTAAATGAAATTTATATTAAATTTGAACCATTAAAATATATCTTGTTATAAGATAATAGTTTCCTGAATGAAAATAAAGTATATTTAAAGAACATTTAAGTGTATTTCATTTAAGATTAGAATATACTGCAATTGTCTTAAATTAAATGGCGATATTTTAGTTAAGGCAACTTGACTTTATTCTTGAAGCAAAATTAATTCGCTATTGTTGAACAAACATTACTATAATCTTAAATTGAGAATAGTATTAATTGCGGCTATTTAATCACAACAAACCATTGAAATAAGACCAATTATCTTGAATATATTACACCTTTTCTTCTGTGTAAGCCTAATAAGCCCACGGTCCGAAATATTTTTAAAATGAACCTTAATCTGCATGGAACTTCGACCAAGATTTAAAAATTGTTGCTTTTTCCATAACCCCAACGTTCATTGATCTGTGTATTTAAGTAGTTTTTAATCGAGAAAAGAGGATGGTTCGGGTTTAGTATATGAGACGAAGACCAGACTTATATGGAATTAAGAAGTAGGAGGCGTATTTAAAACGAGAAACTGGGTCAATAAGAAATCAAGAAGTAAAGAAACTGAATTTTTTTGGCAATGAAACAATTATCTCTTCATCTGCGTCTTGATAAAACTATACGTGATAAATTAATCTTGGTATGTCAGTGACCGACAGAGATTGTAAACTTGTACACTTTTAAATTATTATTTTATTATTTACTTTCTATTCTACGTGGGTTAACTGTACGATAAGAATAACTAATGTTACAAATGGCAATAAACATAAAAAAAAACAAATAGAAAGCTTACTTTGTTAGCGTTTATAAATAAATTTCAGACTTTATTCGATTTTTGTTTAATTAAAAACATGAATGAAATATATAAGATAAAATTTAATGAATTTTTTACAATTACTATATTGGAATAACGCAGGAAAGGTGTTGTTTTACGATTTTTTTTAATACTTTCTATGTTATCTACGTCAACGTAGAAAAGATGTTGATTTGCCAGTTTTTTATACTTTCTGTAATAAAATAAAAACTGAAAGGCAGAAATTTTATCAAATAATTTTAAACATTAATCCACTATCATTATTTGTTCCTATCTAATTCAGCAAATTTTTTTTTCAATTGTTTAAGAGCTATATATAATTTCTTCTTGATCTCAACCAATCGAAGGTCTGTTTTAAAAAACATTTAAAGTTGACATTAAAATCATTATCAGATACTACCGAGTTGTTGCCTTAAAACCTCTAAGATTCCAGTTATACTGTATTTGAAAATCAAGAGAGAGTAAATTCCCAGAATAAAAAGTAATTCGGTATGCAAAAGTATAGTACAGTACGTGCGGTAAAACTTCAATATTTGTAATGCATTCTAAATTGTTTTTGTTAATTTCAATACAAAATTTATTAAATTTCTTGGACTATCACATTATTTTATGATCTTTCATTGTTACTACAGTAGGCCTAAGAGGATTAACGTGCGTCATAGGCGTAACCAGAATAGAAAGGGATAATTGTTATTTAACGACCTCCGAATGGCAACAGCTTCTAATGACAGATATTTTGACTTAAATAGTTTCTAGAAATGCAGTTATTTGATTTTCGATAAACGTGACAAATAGTAGTGACTAAAAATGGAAGCAGTTTGTGAGTATACGCCAGTGAAAAAATTAAAACTAGACCATTTATCGCTCAATGAAAAGAGTGCTCTAGTGAATGTGTACCACTATTTTAAACATCAAAATCCCTCAAACACTATTGACAGTGTAGTTGAAACAACATCTAAGGCAATGGGATATGCAAAAACCTACAATATATAGAGTTCTAAAGGAGGAAAAATCAGGTGGAGTAACCTCACCAAAGCCGAAACCAGGTAGACCAAAACTATTAAAAGTCAACGTGGACGAGTTTTTTAAAAATGCTATTCGTAAGCTTGTTCACTCATTTTTTATAAACAAGCAAATACCAACTTTAGATAAAGTTTTGCAAGCCATTACGGATGATGTTGATTTACCCACAATAAGCCGGGATAAACTATGGAAAGTGTTACATGAGTTAAACTTTAAATTTGAAAAAATGGGCAGACACTCAATGCTAATTGATTCTGAAGAAATTGTATGTTGGAGAAGACAGTACCTCAGAAGAATACAACAAGTTAAAGCTCAAAATAAAAACATTTATTATTTAGATGAAACATGGGTTAATGAAGGACATTGTGTAGGAAGAGTTTGGAAAGAAAAAAATATAAAATCATCCCATCAAGCTTTTCTAGAAGGATATACTACTGGTTTTAAGGAACCTATAGGAAAAGGTAAAAGATTAATTATTTGTCATATAGGCAGTACAAACGGTTTTTTTGAGAATGGTTTACTCTTATTTGAATCAAAAAAAACCGTTGATTATCACGAAGAAATGAATGGAGACGTGTTTGAGGAATATTTTGAACAGATGATTCAATTCATACCAAAAGGATCGGTTATTGTAATGGACAATGCAAGTTACCACTCCAGATTACTTGAACCTTTACCAACCACTAAATGGAAAAAGGGTGAAATTGCAAAATGGTTATCTTCTAAAAATTTGGCCTTTGACAATACAATGCTGAGGGCAGAATTGTTAACTATTGCTAAAAAACATAAGCAAAATTATAAAAAATATAATATTGAGGAGATAGCCAAAAAACGAGAAATTGAAATCCTTCGTTTACCACCCTACCATTGTGAGCTGAATCCGATAGAATTAATATGGGCTCAAGTTAAAGGTTATGTTGCCAGAAATAACACTACTTTTAAATTATCAGATGTTAAAAATCTCTTCAATAAGGCAATATCTGAAGTAACAAGTGAAAATTGGCAAAAATGTATTAGACACGTTACAGAAATAGAAAAAAAAATGTGGGAGCTAGATAACATAATTGATATTACTATAGAGCCCATTGTAATTTCTCTAGAATCAGATGGTGAATCTTCTGACACAGAGTGCGAGGAACCATAACTTTAAAATTATTAATTTATGTACTTTAATTTTATTTTTAGATTTTTATTTTTTAAGATTTAATATTGTCGTATTTTTTGCATGTTGCTCGTCAAATTTTATCCTTGCGGTTGGTTTTTTTTTCTCATATACCTACTTAATTGTTTTTTTAGCTCCTCATATTAATTTATAAATAATTGTAATTATCTGTACATATTATATACATATTTTGTAAATAAACATATGCCTAAAACAAAATGCCTAAAATAATATTGACTTTTTCTTCATTTTACCCAAATTAAATTACTACTTACGAATTATGTTTATCTATCTAAAATTGGTAATCTAGGTATAAATAACTAAAACAAATTAAATATTTCTATTTCCATATTAATTTAATTTTGAAAACGCACGTCTATGGTTTACTGCCTTTAACACTGATAACTGCAAAACATTTCTGGGAATTTACTCTCTCTTGATTTTCAAATACAGTATAGGTTAGACGAAATATATCGATACCATAATTCTAATACCACGTATGAGAATTTTTAAGTCAGGCGTTAACTGCTTGATGTATCTATCCAGCTGTTCCAGTACCAGTAGACATAAAATCCCGAGTATTTTTTTGAGATCCCTTTGAAGAGGGACCCCACTGGAATTAAATAATACTGACATACATGCCTCTGTCAGTCTCTTCAAGCCAAGGGAGCATGATTCTTTCCTGAAGTGGTCACAGACAGTTGAACTTCTTTTTTTTTAATCGTGTATAATTTAAAAATTCTTTATTTTATTTGGAATGGTCCTCAGTATTATACCGCAATTTTATGGTTTTAGTAGATAATAAAAAAAGGTTAGTTGGCAATGATTTTTTGCGAATTTTGTTGGTAATATTTTCTAGAAATAGAATTAAATGTGGGTTTTTTATTATACTAAATAATAATTATATGATTATAACGAATGTGGGTTTTAATAAATTCGTGGTGTAAATATGGATTCTGCTATAATATACACACTGTATATCACAGTTTTATCAAAATTTATTACATACAATTTAAATTTAAAAATTACTGTTTAAATTTTTAAACAATAAGTAATTGATTTTTTTTATATTTCTAGAATTCGATAAAAAGTAAATAAATTATTACAGAAAAATAAAAATGATTTAATTTTTACCATGATTAAGAGTTTTGTCTACTTCATACCAAAATAATGATTAATTGTTTATATCTACAAAATATAATTATCGCTTTAAATATTTTTGAAAAGTACCTATAATCAGAAAAAAATACTACTACATTAAAATCATTATGATATGTGGATATATTTTGCGTAATAAAGATAAATCTAATTTAATTAGTTTGAAAAAAGTGACTGAAATAATACTGCGTTCCAATCTCTCGTAACCCTCAACTAATTTGCTTAACATCAGATCTCCTCAAAGACAGCGAGTTTTAAAAATAGAAATCCGATAGTGCGCAGTTCAGGTGGTGGGGTATTCACATAACTAAACCTGTACAATTTCATTCACAGAATGAATTCTGTAAATCAGTAATGTTCACAATGTATTTTCACGTTGGCCGTATTTTTCACATAATATATTAGTCTGTGAATAATTTTACAATGTACTTTTGAGGCTTATATAATGTAAAATGTAGGTCACATAGTATATTTTGTGAAAATTATCTTACTTATCAAGTTTTTTCACAACCATTTTTTAGAGTTTGCACGGAACTAAAGTTTATGTAGGATTGGACACTTAGACAAACTTTCGCTCTTAATATTCAAATCTACATTTTTAAGCAGTCCAATGAGTATATAATTTAAGTATATTTATAACCTGACAAATTATTAATTAATTCGTGAAAATCACGGAGTGGGCGACATCTACTTGAACTACAGAAAGGTAGATAAATAGAAAGTTGATTGGCGATTGGCTTGAAATTAGGCGCGAAAATTAAAAAAGCTGTCAGTGTTAATTTTCAATTTGCTGCAGGTGTTGTTGACGTTTATCAACTGCTTGTCACAGAGGTTAGTTAAATGCATTAAAAGTTGCCTAGTTTCTGGAGATTTCACCCTTTTAGGGCAACATCTACTGACGCTTGATCTTCGCGAATAGTCACGGTGGACAGGCCCCGTTTCCGGGACGGGCAACATCAGCGTGCAGGGCATAGTGGTTTCAGTGGGGTGATTTTAGTGAGTAACCGTAAGGGGTAGTCTCACACTATCGGGGAAGGGAAGAACCTTTACCCGATGTGCATAAAGCATTTCCACCCGCCAAAAAAAAAAAGATTAGCTTTAGGTTAGGTTAGATCTGTGTAATAAATAAATAAAAGTACGATACGTGTGACATTTTGACATTTGTTACATTCTGACAGGTGTCATATTTTGACATTTGTTCATTTTGACAGTTGTTACATTCTGACACGTATCACATTTTAACAGTTGTCACGTTTTGACAGGTGTCACATTTTGACAAGTGTCCATTTTAACAGTGTTACTCAACGTTCCTATAAATATTCACCTAAACCCATGATTTCTGAAATTGAATTGGCAACGTTGTATTTTCAACTTAGAATTTATGAGATGGCTGTCATTTGACAAGCAAATTATTTATGTCCGTCAAATGAACCTTTTCTTTTTTATACTTTTCAGGTTTATTTTGGTTATAAATTGCTACTTGGGCATTTGTAGAATAAAAAAATGTGAAAAATATTTTTCCGCGCAAAAATTTCTATTGCTAAATATATTGATTTTATCATGTTTTATAGCATCTGCGAAAATTTCATGAAAATCCCAGCCGGTCCCATTTTCTTAACGTTTAACCAGAGATGTGCGAGTCAGTAGTTGTCAAAATTTGTAGGTCATTATGGATAAAAAGCGGCAAATTTAAAATTGAATTCTTTCAGATTTAAACGCCAGAGATTAAATAAAGTCAAACCTTTTTACTACTATACTATACAGAAGAAAGGAGTGCAGTATTTAATTTGCAGAACGTAGTACAGGTTCAAGAGGTAGAAATTTTATTTTTACCTCATCCTTCAATGCTTATTTGTAGTTAAAATTTAAATTTTAATACATCTGATCGGCCTAATATAGTTTTTGTCTAGATTTAATTTTGTTTCCATGGTTTTTACTGTAATAAACCTGTTATTTTGACAGATAAGTCAGACTTTATTTATTCATAGCCGTATCGTATGTATTTTAATTGATTCGGAATTTTGTAATAATATATATTTTAAAATGGCTTCATTCTAAAAATATTATCAGTCCTCCTAAATCCTTGAAGGCAGAATTATTAGTAATTCAAATTCAAAATTCAAAAAATATATTATAGATGAGATGGCCAGAGAAAAACTAATTAAAATTCTCAGATTGCCTCCGTACCACGCAGAGTTAAATCCCATTGAACTGATCTGGTCACAATTATTAAAAGGTTATGTTTCTCAAAACAATAAAACATTTAAATTTCCTGATGTGCGAAATTTGTTTTTGAAGGCATTTTCAGATGTAAATGTTAAAAAGGTGGAAAATTCATTTAGAAAAGTATATCCACTATCAATGGATAATTTAATAGAACCTATAATAATAAACCTCAGAAAAGACAATTATAGTGATACCAGTAGTTTTAGTGAAGACAGTGACTTTTAAAGATAGTTCTTGAACTAACTTTTTTTTTAATCTTTGAGTTTAAGTAAGTACTGAAGCGTTACTTTTAATGCCAAGAGATTAAAAACAGTTTAATCCCAACATATAATCCTCCTTGTTATTTATTGGTTAAATTTAATTCGTTCAATGTTAAAGTGTCAGATGCATAAGGTTTATTTTTATTTTTTGTAAATAATATAACTTCAAAATTTAATCTACGAAGTGGGTATATATATTTTATATGCTGTGACCTTATTTATATTATAGAAACTTATTTCGCAAAGTACGCCTATGGAATGTGACGTTATATCCCCACTTTTACTGTACTCGTCTCTCCTTTATAGTATATATTACTATAGAAACAAGTTATTATATCTGCCGTTGCTAGGAAATAAAACTAAAAGCTTAACTTTTCTTGTAAATATCTTCACAGACATTTTCACAGACATGAGACCTACATGTTTTGCCGATTTAGATAGGAATTAGTCTACCCTGAAAGTTTCATTGAATTCTGACGTGTGGATTTCGAGATCCTCTGGACACACACACACATACATACATACAAACCTTGCTCGTTTAATAGTATTTGATATTCGAAACAATTTTATAAATGCTAGGATACGGTATAAAAATTATTTGAACTTTTTGTCATATTCTAATAAAATATAATTATGTGCATCTAAAATTGTCTAGAAACCCTGCACATTGGAGATAACAATTAAAGAAACTGAAAAAAGACGATCAAGATCATGTCAATGCACTTTGTGATCTCATAGGTATTTCAGGTGAACCAATAAAATGGGAAAGCTTCTAATGGGAATTACCAGAAGTTTTGAAAAAATTTTAATGCCGCACGAACGTGATTCTCATTCGCAATGTTTGTAAATATATTGTGAGGAGACCGCATCAAATTACACAGTTTAGAATTTGTGTCTCGATGCATTCAATCCATACGCAATTATTGTGATAAGTTTTAAATTCATTGATTTTGTATATTTTTAATGTGGTGAGTAATGATTACTGATTGGTCCTCTTATAAATAAGAAATTATTTTTTCAAAACATATTCGATAGACGAATATTTTAAATTACTTTCTACTGGCACCGGGTGTTCCAAAAAAGGTGGCTCGAATCGAAACTTTTCTAATCACTCTGTATTTTTTCCTTTTAATTATTTTTAAAGCCTCTATGTTCATTTTTAAGAACAAACATTTTCAGGATTAGGTACAAGTTGATGAATTATTTTTCAAAGTATTAATTCTTTAGCATATATTGGATGGTCACGAGAAAAATTTAAATTTGAATTTTAATTCACAGGATTTCCTCTTTTCTACGAAAAAAAAAAATTTATATAAAAATCCTTCATTTTACTAGAAATTACTAATCAAATATGATTGCAGTTTGTATAAATTTTTTAAGATATTAATTGATTCACTTTTTAACAGAAAAAATGCAAATAAATTAAATTCCACATCAATCCAACGCAGTTTATTGTACTTTCAACAGACGTTAGTTTCTTCTTTTCGGATGAAAATACATAGGAAATTGCATTAAATAGTCTTAAAACTTCTTAAATCGTTTAAAAACGTACCTACTACCTACTTATGTAAATTACGCAGTTATTTGCATTCAATTATTATTTTTTGTAATTTTACATTTAGTTAGTTTACGAATTGAATATAAAATACAAAAAATTGAAGTATGACTCCCAATAAAATACTTGATATCTGCAAAAATTTACGTGCGTTAATATTAAAATTTGAAATATTTATAAGAATGGTACTCAATTTAATATCTATCTGTGTATCTATATCTGTTATCTGTATTTGAAGTGATTATGTTATAACAAAGAGTATTTTCTATATAAGGAAGTACTTGCTTTCGATTATAATGAAAGCGTAGTCACTGTGTTTAGCTATAAAGGAGGATTTTTGTGAGTGGTGACCAAATATTTAATGTAAAACCTAAGTAAGATAAATTTTTTTAAATTTCTAAATGTCACTAACAATCGTGGTCATGTAAATCTTAGTCTTAAAATATTTTTAGCTACTTTTTTTATCATTATACGAGGGTATATTGGATAAATTGTAAGCCTAACACAGAAAATAATACTTTCAAATAATTTTTTAATTATAACAAAATTTTTAAACCCTGGATAAGTCAATAATAAATCCAGCTAAGTTGTTTAAAATTATAGTGTTTAATTTAAAAAAAAAAATTCACCACATATACCAATATTACACCAGACTGACCGAGTAAGTGATCATCTAGCTCGCCCTACAATTTTTGTACAATTTTACAGCGTAAATGCAGGCGTTTTTCACAAATTTATATATCTACATATAAGGTGTACTAAAATTTTAAAGATATTCTGAGAAATCACCACTTAAAAATTGCCAGGTACGTTCATGCCATGTAGCGTTTCCCTTTGTAGGATCTCAAAATTCATACAAACTGATTTTTTATCCCGAAAAATATATCTGAAAGGGATACGAAAGAAGAGAGTGACATTTTGACTAGAATCAGTCAAAATAAAAGCTTTGCAACACACAATGCAAATTGTGTATGCAACCCCAATACACCGGGAATTTTTTGCTTTTAATAATTGTCAATACTCTCTTCTAATCATAGATGGCAGCATATCTAAAAATTTTATCTTATAGCGGATATAGCTATTGACTTGTACGAGTTTGGAATTTTATTTATTGGATTCGAAAAGCCTAACTGACGAAGCCGAAAGGCAGAAACCGGTCTTAGGATGTCGAATCTGATAAATTAAAGTCCTTACTCGTTTTCTAACTTTGTATTAATCTCTGAAAGGGATACGAAAGAAGAGAGTGACATTTTGACTAGAATCAGTCAAATAAAAGCTTTGCAACACACAATGCAAATTGTGTATGCAACCCCAATACACCGGGAATTTTTTGCTTTTAATAATTGTCAATACTCTCTTCTAATCATAGATGGCAGCACATCTAAAAATTTTATCATATAGCGGATATAGCTATTGACTTGTACGAGTTTGGAATTTTATTTATTGGATTCGAAAAGCCTAACTGACGAAGCCGAAAGGCAGAAACCGGTCTTAGGATGTCGAATCTGATAAATTAAATTCCTTACTCGTTTTCTAACTTTGTATTAATCTCTGAAAGGGATACGAAAGAAGAGAGTGACATTTTGACTAGAATCAGTCAAATAAAAGCTTTGCAACACACAATGCAAATTGTGTATGCAACCCCAATACACCGGGAATTTTTTGCTTTTAATAATTGTCAATACTCTCTTCTAATCATAGATGGCAGCACATCTAAAAATTTTATCTTATAGCGGATATAGCTACTGACTTGTACGAGTTTGGAATTTTATTTATTGGATTCGAAAAGCCTAACTGACGAAGCCGAAAGGCAGAAACCGGTCTTAGGATGTCGAATCTGATAAATTAAATTCCTTACTCGTTTTCTAACTTTGTATTAATCTCTGAAAGGGATACGAAAGAAGAGAGTGACATTTTGACTAGAATCAGTCAAATAAAAGCTTTGCAACACACAATGCAAATTGTGTATGCAACCCCAATACACCGGGAATTTTTTGCTTTTAATAATTGTCAATACTCTCTTCTAATCATAGATGGCAGCACATCTAAAAATTTTATCATATAGCGGATATAGCTATTGACTTGTACGAGTTTGGAATTTTATTTATTGGATTCGAAAAGCCTAACTGACGAAGCCGAAAGGCAGAAACCGGTCTTAGGATGTCGAATCTGATAAATTAAATTCCTTACTCGTTTTCTAACTTTGTATTAATCTCTGAAAGGGATACGAAAGAAGAGAGTGACATTTTGACTAGAATCAGTCAAATAAAAGCTTTGCAACACACAATGCAAATTGTGTATGCAACCCCAATACACCGGGAATTTTTTGCTTTTAGTAATTGTCAATACTCTCTTCTAATCATAGATGGCAGCACATCTAAAAATATCTGTATCAACTTTTGTCAAAAATTTTACTATTCTTAATGAATCGTCCTGTATTAATTGGGAATTCACTGCACTTTTATCTTTAATCGACTGATTAATTGTTCGATCTCCAAGCTATAATCTTTTAAATAATATTTACTTTCATCTTAAAATTTCTTATATTTTCTACTAGCGAAAAAAAAATTTTTAGAGGTTAATAAACCTGATGGAACAATTTGGGAAACTTTCGGTAATTTTTTTTAAACGAAAACAAGCTGTATAAAACTAAGTAAATTACTTAAAATAATAAAAACATACAGATAAGAAATTTTGCAAAGTAAATAACTATTGCTAAATATAATTATTCGTAAATACAATTTCGTGACAAATTAAAAAAAAGGTATGTAACATTTTATTACCAGTTTACTCATATTATGTGACTTTTCCGGATACTTTAGTTTAGAGAAACTTTATTTAAAAATAAATAGTTCTTCTCAATTCTATTTTTTTAGTGGTAACTTGTAGTATAGTAGAACCCACCGTTTTATTAGAAAGAAAAAACGATATAAAAACAGCAAAGGATACCGCCAATAGAAGAAATGCTAATTGATCTGGACATTTTTGAGTTCTTTAATGTCGAAAACGCTGTACACTGTCCATATACATAAAAATAAAATGATATTTTGGCTATTAGGACCACTGTGCAAAGATTCAATAACCAACTTAGCTGGATATCGTTATAGGGGAGAATGGCGTATAATTATTTAATATGAATTTACATTTTAATTTCTATAACGCATATTAGATTTGAATAGAGGTTGATATCTTCATTTTTTGATCTCTTGTGAGATTAACAAACGTTACTAATTAAAATTTTGTCTCAAATTTTAATTCTAAAATTAAAAACACAGCGAATAAAGTCATAAATATTATAAATTAATTAAGCTTACCTACCCTATCTCACCCTCACTGTCATCAACATTGATAATCAATTTGGTCGGACTCGTTATATAAGAATTTTCTTCTTTGATAACATGTTTGATTTTTGTCTGCCAATCATCAGCTGAACTTTTGTTAATTTCTTCTTTTACCAAATTTGCTATCAATCCGTCAAATTTGGGAAACACGTTATAACGCCTTATTCTTTTTTAATTTGTCCCCAAATTAATTCTGTGGGGTTAAATACACAAAAATAAGGCGGAAGGCGCAATACCTCGTGGCCCCTTTTTGATGCCATTTCATCAATAAAAAGTTTTATAATATGTTCGAAATCGAACATTTTTAACTACGCCCATGGCAGCAAGAGAAATAAAATAACCGAACCTCGCACATAGCAACAGTGTAAGCACGCATAGTAAATCAAGGCCAGAGCACAGCTAAGAACCCGGAAGTAATTAATAGTCCATATAAACATCAATAGTTAAAAACCGCCTTATCGGCTACCTCTTTATCGGCTGCCGCCTTTAGCGGCTGCCGCTTTCAGAGGCTCCACGGCCAAGGGCAAGATTGGCAGTTGCATAAAAAAAAGGATATCAATAGCGCCGAAAACACGTACCCGTGATTGGCCAAGGAAGAATATCGGCGGACCACACGCGACTAGAATAAATTAAATAAAATCAGTAGAACTTCTATCTCCGGGGAAACAGGTCGCACTCAGACTGTTTCTTACGTAATAAATTCACCAATCTCAACTTATATAAATTGCATATTACTACATACGCACTTGCGTTTCACAATTCATAAATTTTTGAGCAATTGCAAACATAGTTTTGAGTTTGTTATATTCTTTGTTTTCTTTGTAAAGTGTTTTTGTTTTACGTTATCGTTAATACACAAAATCCAAGTACTCAAGAGTATAATTTCACTACAACCTAACTACGTATACAGTCCACATCAAACTCTCTGCCAACTTAATCTACAATAAGTTGGGACAGGCACATCTACAGGGTGTGGCCTAATAAGTTTGGGTCTCCAAATTTGACATTATTTGGAACTTCCCAAAACATAATATATATGTAAAGATGCTCAAACGATATCTACAAATGTTTAGAAGTGTCATTTCAAGTTGACATTTTTACTTGATTCATTTTTCAAGTTAGAAAAATGGCGTCGAATGATGTAATTCCTGCTAGAATAAAAGTTGTAAATAAGCTAATTGTGGATGGATTACTAAAAATCAGAGAAAAAATTTCAAGTTGAAATTTTTATACAAAATAACCTCACAATTAGAACCCTCCGTGGACGGTTCACACTAGCGTCAGCGTCTATTTGGTATTTGAGGTATTTTTTTGTAAAATTTTTAGGAATCCATCCACAATTAGCTGATTTACAACTTTTCACATCATTTGACGCAATTTTTGTAACTTGAAACAGGAATCATTTAAATAAAAATGTCAACTTGAAATGGCTTGAATCAAATATTGAAATAGTATGAACGTTCACTTGAATTCAGGTTACTCCTTTCAAGTTACTTGAATTCAAGTAACTTGTAAAGTCTGAACGCCGCTTTATATAAATTAAAATGTAAATTCATATTAAAGAAAGTTAATCAATATAGAAATTTTACGCAAATTACCCCTAACGATCTCCAGCTAAGTTGGTTATTGAATCTTTGCACAGTGGTCCTAATAGCCAAAATGTCATTTTATTTTTATGTATATGGATAGTGTACGGTGTTTTCGACATTAAAGTTCTCAAAAATGTCCAGATCAATTAGCATTTCTTCTATTGACGGTATCCTTTGCTGTTTTTATAGCGTTTTTTCTTTCTCATAAAGCGGTGGGTTCTACTATACGAGGTAATTGATATACTAAAATTGAAACTTGAATTTTAATTTGCTTCCCTACCTTTTTCCCGAATAACCTTTTTCCCGAAGTCAATTATACCGAACGTCTTTTTTCTCGAAACTTTTGTTCGATGATTCCATTGCTATGAATGGCTATGGCTATGGCACTGTTATCAAATACTATTAAACGAGCAAGGTTTGTATGTGTGTGTGTGTGTGTATGTGTGTCCAGAGGATCTCGAAATCCACTCGTCAGAATTCAATGAAACTTTCAGGGTAGACTAATTCCTATCTAAATCGGCGAAAAATGTAGGTCCCATGTCTGTGAAAATTCGATCTTCCGAGATATTTACAAGAAAAGTTAAGCTTTTAGTTTTATTTCCTAGCAACGGCACATAATAATAATTTGTTTCTATAGTAATATATACTATAAAGGATAGATGAGTACAGTCAAAGTGGGGATATAACGTCACATTCCATAGGCGTACTTTGCAAAATAAGTTTCTATAATATAAATAAGGTGACAGCATATCAAATATATATACGCACTTCGTAGATTAAATTTTGAAGTTATGTTATTTACAAAAAATAAAAATAAACTTTATGCATCCGACACTTTAACATTGAACGAATTAAATTTAACCAATAAATAACAAGGAGGATTATATGTTGGGATTAAATTAAATCTCTTGGCATTAAAAGTAACGCTTCAGTACTTACCTAAACTCAAAGATTAAAAAAAAAGTTAGTTCAAGAACTATCTTTAAAAGTCACTGTCTTCACTAAAACTACTGGCATCACTATAATTGTCTTTTCTGATGTTTATTATTATCGGTTCTATTAAATTATCCATTGATATATCCACTTTCCTAAATGAATTTTCCACATTTTTAAACATGATCAATGCATTTTCCCCAATGTTCTCTATTTACATCTGAAACTGCCTTCAAAAACAAATTTCGCACATCAGGAAATTTAAATGTTTTATTGTTTTGAGAAACATAACCTTTTAATAATTGAGACCAGATCAGTTCAATGGAATTTAACTCTGCGTGGTTCGGAGGAAATCTGAGAATTTTAATTCCTTTTTCTCTGGCCATCTCATCCATAATATATTTTTTGAATTTGTTTTTATGTTGCCTTGCTATTACTAATAATTCTGCCTTCAAGGATTTAGGAGGACTGATAATATTTTTAGAATGAAGCCATTTTGAAATATATATTAATACAAAATTCTGAATCAATTAAAATACATACGATACGGCTATGAATAAATAAAGTCTGACTTATCTGTCAAAAGAACAAATTTATTACAGTAAAAACCATGGAAACAAGAATCTAGACAAAAACTATATTAGGCCGATCAGATGTATTAAAATTTAAATTTTAACTACAAATAAGCATTGAAGGATGAGGTAAAAATAAAATTTCTACCTCTTGAACCTGTACTACGTTCTGCAAATTAAATACTGCACTCCTTTCTTCTGTATAGTATAGTAGTAAAAAGGTTTGACTTTATTTAATTTCTGGCGTTTTAATCTGAAAGAATTCAATTTTAAATTTGTCGCTTTATATAAAAAAGGAAAGGTTCATTTGACGGACATAAATAATTTGCTTGTCAAATGACAGCCATCTTATTAATTCAAAGTTGAAAATACAACGTTGCCAATTCAATTTCAGAAATCATGGGTTTAGGTAAATATTTATAGGAACATTGAGTAACACTGTTAAAATGGACATCTGTCTTCCCTTCCCCGATAATGTGAGACTACCCCTTACGGCTACTATTTTATTATGCGGACAGTTTTAATATTTAAGTTTTCATGATCAGCGAGAGAGAGAGAGAGAGAGAGAAAGAATTTTTGAAAAAATATGATATCAATATCTGCCACACCTCGAGAGTCTGGTCACAGGTATTTGTGGAGGTTTTTACCCAAGTATGAATATCAGACCTATAATTTTCCTTCACTGCAGATCAAAAAATAATAAAATCAATTGAACATAGAGTTTTTCTTATATAGTGATAAATAGAGTGAGCTGAGCGATCTTCTGTTGACGGGACGTGTGCCCTACACGCTGCTGTTGCACGTCCCGGAAACGGGGCCTGTCCACCGTGACAATTCGCGAAGATCAAGCGTCAGTAGAAGTTGCCCTAAAAGGGTGAAATCCCCAGAAACTAGGCAACTTTAATGCATTTAACTAACCTCTGTGACAAGCAGTTGATAAACGTCAACAACATCTGCAGCCAATTGAAAATTAACACTGACAGCTTTTTTAATTTTCCCGCCTACTTTCAAGCCAATCGCCAATCAACTTTTTATTTATCTCCCTATCAGTAGTTCAAGTAGATGTCGCCCACTCCGTGATTTTCGCGAATTAATTAATAATTTGTCATGTTATAAATATACTTAAATTATATACTCATTGGGCTGCTTAAAAATGTAGATTTGAATATTAAGAGCGAAGCTCGGTGACCAGATATTTGTTTATTATTGACAGAAGGCGTGAAATGGCTGAAGAGGAGATCCCAGCAATTATTGGCGAAACTAAGATGACATTGGCCGGATTCTTATATCAAAGATCCAAGATAAGTGGTGCTATGACGTATTGGGAGTGCAGAAAACTTCGCTGGGGTGAATACAGATGTCGTGCGCTGATGATTATGGGGCCTGTGAATCCCGTTGTTGAGTGGACCACGATCATCCCCCTGACCGGGAGGCAGCTCAATATCCTCCTAGTCTATGGAATCAACATGAAGCTACAAAAGCAGGTTATGCAACAACAAATAATGCATCTGAACCGCTTTAGGTTACCAGTCGGGAAAAACCACCCGGATCTGTACTCAGCTCTAAAAGAGCTGCAGAAAGAACAGAGGTTGCCTTGATGGAATTAAGTGTTGGGAAAAGTATCAAGGGCAAGCCAAAAAAGAAGTGGTACGACATGCACGAGAGGCTGAAATCGGTTGAAGAAGAATATTAAGATTACAAGAACGATAGGAACTCTCTTGAATTTCTAAGAGCTATCGCGCACAATATAATTTTCTAAAATACAATGATGTATCTTGTGTATGAATATATTTGGATATGAAAAGTATGAACTCATTTTTATACAATCGGGAAATAAGGTGTTCGGTAAAAAACGGTCAGGTGCGTTTAATTCTATTTCTAATTAAAAATTACGATCTATGAAGTAAATATGAGGCTTTTAATCACTTCTAAGTCATCCTTTACCTACTCCATTCTATAAAAACACGTTTTTTAACCCCTGTGAGTTCAGAGAGAGGGATATTGACAGAGCTACTTTAGGACGACAATCGAAAATTTGTGATGGGACAATTCCGCCTATCTTAACTGAAGGTACACTTTACTTTTGGCTAAACTCTGTATGGATTAAAATTATTTTCAATATCAAAACATTACAGACAAAACCAAGAACCAAAAGAGGCTTTTCTAATTGGGTAAAATTGGGAATAAGTATTTTTTATTATTAGAGAATGGTAAGGATATAAAGGATTGTAATAGATATAACTAATGCAATAACTCCTTCTAATTTATTGGGGATGGATCGTAAAATTGCATAAGCAAATAGGAAATACCATTCTGGTTGGATATGAATTGAAGTAACTACGGGGGTTGGCCGGGATAAAGTTAACTGGGTCTCCTAGTAGGTAAGGGTTTCTGAGGGTAAGAAATGTTAGTCTAAAAATTATAAAGACCTCCTAGGATGTCTTTAAATGTTACATGCAAACCTTGATATGAGTTCGAACCACAAATTAGTCAATAATTTTCCACAGATATAAATATGTGAATGATATTTTCACGTTTTTTAATAATAAGAAAACCAATATAAAAGAATTATTTATAAAATTAGATTTTTGTTTGTCATTATAAATAATAGTTTGATATCTAACGTAAAGACATTGCTATAAGAAAGTATATCGCAGCTGACTCTTTTCATAGTAGACATTTTTTAGTTCTGTGTTTGGTTAATTTTTAAATTAAAAAAACCTTGCGCGCACCACAATCTTTCAAACTGTGAAACTGAAGAATATATTTATGTGCCCTCATTTTCAACAAAGTCTATTAAAAATTAGTTTTTCAGTCATAACACTTTATGACAGAAGTTGGGCAAATTAGATCTGCAAATAAAAAAAGGCTAAACATAATTATTCTTTGTTTCAGAAAAATGAACCTCATCCGTATCCCTCGTCATATAACCCACGACCACGATCACCACGACGATGAAGGAGATGCTACAGTGGCTAAAGCCACCGCTATGGTAGTCCTATTTATAGCTTCCTTCACTTTAGGAAACCTCCCGATCAAACTCAACCAATGGTTCCGTTGGCAATCAGATGCCAAACAGAACACATACGTAAAGTTTCTTCTAGGAATGGGAGGTGGCGTGTTACTCTGCACCACGTTTATCCATCTTCTACCAGAAGTCAACGAGAATTTTGAGGATTTGAATCTTACTCCAGACATAGAACTGCATTACGCTGAAATCCTTATGTGTATAGGATTCTTTATTATGTACTTTATTGAAGAATGTGTCCATATATACCTCATTTACAAAGAAACGCCTTCAGAGATGGTAGTAATTCGAAGAAGCTTGTCTATTCGTAGAGGAGAGCAACAAGAGAAGCTTCAAAAGTTAGAAGAAGATATAAACACTACAAATCACTCTCATGCGGGACATTCTCACATAGTAATGACCCCACAGCATTCCACAATAGCTATAGTTCGTGGTTTACTGGTAGTACTAGCTTTATCAGTACACGAGCTATTTGAAGGCTTAGCTGTAGGTCTAGAATCATCACCGCATAATGTCTGGTACATGTTCGCAGCTGTTAGTGCTCACAAACTAGTTATAGCCTTCTGTATAGGTGTTGAATTAGTTACTTCAGGTCTGAAGAATGTTTTTATAGTGACGTTCGTGTTTATGTTCGCTGTGGTTAGCCCGTTAGGGATAGGAATCGGAATAATAGTTAGTAGTTTGGAAGATTCTTCCACAACTTTAATTTCTGTGATATTACAGGGGCTAGCCTCTGGAACTTTGATGTATGTGGTGTTTTTTGAGATCCTGCAAGGGGATAAGAAGAGTGGATTAAGACAATTTTATGCCATATTATTAGGATTTGTAATTATGTTCGGCATTACTTTGTTAGATCTGTTAGGACAACATCATTGATGGTTTATTTTATTTATTTTTTTAATAGAATGTTTAAAAACTTGTTTTTTTTTAATACCAATTTCATCTTTGATAGTAGTAAAATAGGCTGCTTTTTTAAAACATCCACAGAGGCGTATATTCGTCGAACAAAGTCCAGTTTTGGGACAATTTTACAAATAAAATACAGTAATTATTTTAATGAAATTAACTTTATTTTCATCTAAATTTTTAGTAATATAATTCCCCTCAAGATATTTTTGGTTAGTTCAAGGGTTAAACATCAAAGGCTCCAAATAAAATAATATTTTTTCTTTTTAGCCAAGCAATCAATTTGTGAAATTTGCTGATCAAATACTATTATACGAGCAAGGTTTGTATATGTATGTATGTATGTATGTGTGTGTGTGTGTGTGTGTGTGTCCAGAGGATCTCGAAATCCACTCGTCAGAATTCAATGAAACTTTCAGGGTAGTCTAATTCCTATCTAAATCGGTAAAAAATGTAGGTCTCATGTCTGTGAAAATTCGATCTTCCGAGATATTTACAAGAAAAGTTAAGCTTTTAGTTTTATTTCCTAGCAACGGCAGATATAATAACTTGTTTCTATAGTAATATATATTATAAAGGATAGATGAGTACAGTAAAAGTGGGGATATAATGTCACATTCTATAGGCGTACTTTGCAAAATAAGTTTCTATAATATAAATAAGGTCACAGCATACAAAATATATATACGCACTTCGTAGATTAAATTTGGAAGTTATATTATTTACAAAAAATAAAAATAAACTTTATGCATCTGACACTTTAACATTGAACGAATTAAATTTAACCAATAAATAACAAGGAGGATTATATGTTGGGATTAAACTTTTTTTAATCTCTTGGCATTAAAAGTAACGCTTCAGTACTTACCTAAACTCAAAGATTAAAAAAAAAGTTAGTTCAAGAACTATCTTTAAAAGTCACTGTCTTCACTAAAACTACTGGTATCACTATAATTGTCTTTTCTGAGGTTTATTATTATAGGTTCTATTAAATTATCCATTGATATATCCACTTTCCTAAATTAATTTTCTACATTTTTAACATGACCAATGCATTTTCCCCAATGTTCTCTATTTACATCTGAAACTGCCTTCAAAAACAAATTTCGCACGTCAGGAAATTTAAATGTTTTATTGTTTTGAGAAACATAACCTTTTAATAATTGTGACCAGATCAGTTCAATGGAGGCAATCTGAGAATTTTAATTCCTTTTTCTCTGGCCATCTCATCTATAATATATTTTTTGAATTTGTTTTTATGTTGCCTTGCTACTCATAATTCTGCCTTCAAGGATTCAGGAGGACTGATAATATTTTTAGAATGAAGCCATTTTGAAATATATATTAATACAAAATTCTGAATCAATTAAAATACATACGATACGGCTATGAATAAATAAAGTCTGACTTATCTGTCAAAAGAACAGGTTTATTACAGTAAAAACCATGGAAACAAGAATAAATCTAGACAAAAACTATATTAGGCCGATCAGATGTATTAAAATTTAAATTTTAACTACAAATAAGCATTGAAGGATGAGGTAAAAATAAAATTTCTACCTCTTGAACCTGTACTACGTTCTGCAAATTAAATACTGTACTCCTTTCTTCTGTATAGTATAGTAGTAAAAATGTTTGACTTTATTTAATTTCTGGCGTTTTAATCTGAAAGAATTCAATTTTAAATTTGCCTCTTTATATAAAAAAGAAACGATTCATTTGACGGAAATAAATAATTTGCTTGTCAAATGACAGCCATCTCATAAATTCTAAGTTGAAAATACAACGTTGCCAATTCAATTTCAGAAATCATGGGTGTAGGTAAATATTTATAGGAACGTTGAGTAACACTGTTAAAATGGACACTTGTCAAAATGTGACACCTGTAAAAACGTGACAACTGTTAAAATGTGATACGTGTCAGAATGTAACAACTGTCAAAATGAACAAATGTCAAAATATGACACCTGTCAGAATGTAACAAATGTCAAAATGTCACACGTATCGTACTTTTCTTTATTTATTACAAAGATCTAACCTAACCTAAAGCTAATCTTTTTTTTTTGGCGGGTGGAAATGCTTTATGCACATCGGGTAAAGGTTCTTTCCTTCCCCGATAGTGTGAGACTACCCCTTACGGCTTCTATTTTATTATGCGGACACTGAAACTGAAAATTTTTGAAAAAATATGATATCAATATCTGCCACACGTCGAGAGTCTGGTCACAGGTTTTTGTGGAGGTTTTTACCCATAATTTTCCTTCACTGCAGATCAATAAATAATAAAATCAATTGAACATAGAGTTTTTCTTATATTGTGATAAATAGAGTGAGCTGAGCGATCTTCTGTTGACGGGACGTGTACCCTACACGCTGCTGTTGCCCGTCCCAGAAACGGAGCCTGTCCACCGTGACAATTCGCGAAGATCAAGCGTCAGTAGATGTTGCCCTAAAAGGGTGAAATCCCCAGAAACTAGGCAACTTTTAATGCGTTTAACTAACCTCTGTGACAAGCAGTTGATAAACGTCAACAACAGCTGCAGCCAATTGAAAATTAACACTGACAGCTTTTTTAATTTTCAAGCCAATCGCCAATCAACTTTTTATTTATCTCCCTATCAGTAGTTCAAGTAGATGTCGCCCACTCCGTGATTTTCGCGAATTAATTAATGATTTGTCATGTTATAAATATACTTAAATTATATACTCATTGGGCTGCTTAAAAATGTAGATTTGAATATTAAGAGCGAAGCTCGGTAACCAGATTGTCAATATTAAGTATGTAAGTTTTACAGTTGGTACGTCATAATATGGCGACAAATAATCTGTGGATGGCTTAACCTCCTCATTAATTGACGTTTTCTTTTTGTTGAGCTGAACTTCAAAATATTAAATTGATTTTTGCTGTATTTTACAAAAAGTTTATTAAATATTTAGAACAGTGTAGCAATTGGTTTGGTCTCTTGACCAGCAGACTTACTTTAAAAGGTAATTTTTCTTTAATTTAATTGTCAAGAAATACAATTACAATGTTAATAAAAAAAAATTAAATTTTTGCAAAAAATATTCTTCGAGTTTAGTTCTAGAAATATGCATGTATCCTTTTTTGTTTATTTTAATAAAATATTTGCATTTGACAAAAAAGATTCCACACAAAGTTTTCGGTATTTAAAAATTTGACAGCAAGTTCTGCAACGTCAGCTTATAAAACTTAAAAATTACGAAAAATTGACGAAAAATTTCTTCACGAAAGAAAAATTAAACAATCTTCGTTATTTATGCTATTCAAACTTCGGAATTATTTTTGTACACACTCATTGAACTCTTATTCTTATAAAATGTAACAAATTTAGTTTATTTGAATTGGATGTGACGTGTATATTTTAGTTCGTACTTTAACAAATTTAAAGAAGTCCATCCTGTGTGGTATTTTTATTCTATAAAATTAACTGTTTCCATAATTTAACCAAATAATACGAACTACCCCCCTTTTTGATTACAGAAAAAAGTATCTTTTAAGAATACAACGCCACGTCCCATCCAACCATAACAATCATGAATTCGATTACGACCTGGACAAACTCACCTTAGCAAAAATCATAAGCATGGTCATCCTCTTCATAGTCTCTTTCATCATGGGTGCTGTACCCATCAAACTAAATCAATGGTTTCACTGGAGTAACCAAGACAAACATAGCCCGGTCATAAAATTTTTGCTTGGCATGGGAGGAGGTGTCTTGCTTTGTACAACTTTCATACACATGATTCCGGAGGTGAAGTCCAATTATGAATGTCTGCATGTAAATTCACGCATAAACAAGCGTTTTGCGGAAACTTTGCTGTGCATCGGATTTTTCATTATGTACTTTATAGAAGAATGCGTACATAGTTACTTGCATTACAGAGAGAAACATATGATGCTGCTAAGAAGAAGCTTGTTGATCAGAAGAGGAGAACCTTTGGAGAAGACTTTAATGTTAGAACAAGAAGAACAAAACGCGGCCATCAGGGCTCATGATCATGGAGAGCATACCCATACGGCTTATTTCGATAAAGGCAACACTACTGCTGTAGTACGTGGATTGTTAATAGTACTAGCCCTGTCGATACATGAACTGTTTGAAGGTCTAGCTGTAGGACTAGAAAAATCTACCCGTTCGGTTTGGTACATGTTCGGAGCTATTAGCGCCCACAAACAAGTCATATCTTTCTGTATAGGAATAGAGTTGGTAAGTTCAGGTATCAGAACGTGTCTTATAATCCTCTACGTGTTTATTTTCGCTACAGTTAGCCCTGTAGGGATCGGAATTGGAATTATAGTGAGCAATTTGAATGAAAGTACTGCTTTGGTTGGGATTATACTTCAGGGGATGGCGGCAGGGACTCTGGTGTACGTTGTGTTTTTTGAAATACTACAGGGGGAGAAGAAAAGTGGACTGTTACAATATTTCTCTATACTTATAGGGTTTAGTATTATGTTCGGTATAACTTTCTTAGATTAGGACGTCAAGATCGTATATGAATGTTTTATTTTTAATAAAGCGTTAAACTTTTGTTTGTTTTTTGTTGTTGATATTTTGACGCGGTTACTATACAAACATCCAAATAGGATCTCTAGAGTTATTCGGAATAGGGAAGCTAAACGGAGGGTTTACTCATTTCATTATCAAAATTCGTTTGTTTTTTTCCATTTATGACGCGTTTCAATTCGTCAATTTTTACGGCCCCGATTGTCTAAACCGTAAACCCGCAAGAAAATTTCCTCCTTTTTCTCGACAATGTTATTTTTACGAAACATAAAATTCCTTATGCAGAAAGTTTTAGACGTTGTGAAATGTTGGTTACCTACATTAGAGTCAACTCAGAAAAACTTTTCTCCACGACTATATAATAATGCACAAATTATTTTTACATATTTAGCTGAATAATGACATAAATTCTTCACACCAGTGAAGAATGAAAAAGAATTCACTCTCGTTAACCAATCACATTCTATGATTATCAGAAATCACGCTAAAATGAATAAATCAAATCGTCTCTTTTAAAACGTCAAATACCTAACTACGGAAATCGCTTCTGACAGCGCGTCGTTTGAAACGTCAAAATAATCATATAATCATAATTTTACGTATATATAGAGAACAAAATGGACAACAGTAGCGATAGTGAAGAGTTAATATGTACGCCTCCCGAAATTAAACAAATTGCTCAATCATCCACAATGGATTTGCTACCGGAGAGATCAAAGCAAGACTATAATAAGATTTATGAAACATTTATGGTATGGAGAAATTCCAATAAAGTAAGTTTATTTTCGGAAAACGTTCTCCTAGCATATTTCACAAAACTTTCCGAAAAATATAAACCTTCAACTTTATACTAAGAAGTACGTTAAATGTTAATAATGAAATAGACATTGAAAATTATTCAAAATTGCGGGCGTTCCTTAAACGAAAAGGAGAAGGATTTCAAGCAAAGAAATCGAAAACGTTTACCTCAGAATTCAATACCAACCACGTTAAATATAAGCAATTGTAATAACTTTACCACAAATTTTGCAAAAGAATGAGTCTAAATTAAGTACCTATATCAAATACTATTAAACGAGCAAGGTTTGTATGTGTGTGTGTGTGTGTGTGTCCAGAGGATCTCGAAATCCACTCGTCAGAATTCAATGAAACTTTCAGTGTAGATTAATTCCTATCTAAATTGGCAAAAAATGCAGGTCTCATGTCTGTGAAAATTCGATCTTCCGAGATATTTACAAGAAAAGTTAAGCTTTTAGTTTTATTTCCTAGCAACGGCAACTTGTTTCTATAGTAATATACTATAAAGGAGAGAGGATATAACGTCACATTCCATAGGCGTACTTTGCAAAATAAGTTTCTATAATATAAATAAGGTCACAACATATAAAATATATATACCCACTTCGTAGATTAAATTTTGAAGTTATATTATTTACAAAAAATAAAAATAAACCTTATGCATCTGACACTTTAACATTGAACGAATTAAATTTAACCAATAAATAACAAGGAGGATTATATGTTGGGATTAAACTTTTTTTAATCTCTTGGCATTAAAAGTAACGCTTCAGTACTTACCTAAACTCAAAGATTAAAAAAAAAGTTAGTTCAAGAACTATCTATAAAAGTCATGTCTTCACTAAAACTACTGGTATCACTATAATTGTCTTTTCTGAGGTTTATTATTATAGGTTCTATTAAATTATCCATTGATAGTGGATATACTTTCCTAAATGAATTTTCCACCTTTTTTACATGATCAATGCATTTTCCCCAATGTTCTCTATTTACATCTGAAAATGCCTTCAAAAACAAATTTCGCACATCAGGAAATTTAAATGTTTTATTGGTTTGAGAAACATAACCTTTTAATAATTGTCACCAGATCAGTTCAATGGAATTTAACTCTGCGTGGTTCGGAGGCAATCTGAGAATTTTAATTCCTTTTTCTCTGGCCATCTCATCTATAATATATTTTTTGAATTTGTTTTTATGTTGCCTTGCTATTACTAATAATTCTGCCTTCAAGGATTTAGGAGGACTGATAATATTTTTAGAATGAAGCCATTTTGAAATATATATTAATACAAAATTCTGAATCAATTAAAATACATATGATACGGCTATGAATAAATAAAGTCTGACTTATCTGTCAAAAGAACAGGTTTATCTAGACAAAAACTATATTAGGCCGATCAGATGTATTAAAATTTAAATTTTAACTACAAATAAGCATTGAAGGATGAGGTGAAAATAAAATTTCTACCTCTTGAACCTGTACTACGTTCTGCAAATTAAATACTGCACTCCTTTCTTCTGTATAGTATAGTAGTAAAAAGGTTTGACTTTATTTAATTTCTGGCGTTTAAATCTGAAAGAATTCAATTTTAAATTTGCCGCTTTTTATCCATAATGACCTACAAATTTTGACAACTACTGACACGCACATCTCTGGTTAATTGTTAAGAAAATGGGACCGGCTGGGATTTTGATGAAATTTTCGCAGATGCTATAAAACATGATAAAATCAATATACTTAGCAATAGAAATTTTTGCGCGGAAAAATATTTTTCACATTTTTTTATTCTACAAATGCCCAAGTAGCAATTTATAACCAGAATAAACCTGAAAAGTATAAAAAAAAGGAAAAAATGTTCATTTGACGGACATAAATAATTTGCTTGTCAAATGACAGCCATCTCATAAATTCAAAGTTGAAAATACAACGTTGCCAATTCAATTTCAGAAATCATGGGTTTAGGTAAATATTTATAGGAACGTTGAGTAACACTGTTAAAATGGACACTTGTCAAAATATGACACCTGTCAAAACGTGACAACTGTTAAAATGTGATACGTGTCAGAATGTTACAACTGTCAAAATGAACAAATGTCAAAATATGACACCTGTCAGAATGTAACAAATGTCAAAATGTCACACGTATCGTACTTTTCTTTATTTATTACACAGATCTAACCTAACCTAAAGCTAATCTTTTTTTTTGGCGGGTGGTAATGCTTTATGCACATCGGGTAAAGGTTCTTCCCTTCCCCGATAGTGTGAGACTACCCCTTACGGTTACTCACTAAAACTACCCCACTGAAATCACTATGCCCTACACGCTGCTGTTGCCCGTCCCGGAAACGGGGCCTGTCCGCCGTGACTATTCGCGAAGACCAAGCGTCAGTAGATGTTGCCCTAAAAGGGTGAAATCTCCAGAAACTAGGCAACTTTTAATGCATTTAACTAACCTCTGTGACAAGCAGTTGATAAACGTCAACAACACCTGCAGCAAATTGAAAATTAACACTGACAGCTTTTTTTAATTTTCCCGCCTACTTTCAAGCCAATCGCCAATCAACTTTCTATTTATCTACCTTTCTGTAGTTCAAGTAGATGTCGCCCACTCCGTGATTTTCACGAATTAATTAATAATTTGTCAGGTTATAAATATACTTAAATTATATACTCATTGGACTGCTTAAAAATGTAGATTTGAATATTAAGAGCGAAAGCTCGGTGACCAGATATTTTATGTTATTTCTATTATTATTCCTAATAATGTTATAATTTCATTTAAAAATGTAAAGGTTTCTACTAAAAATTGAGTTACCTATATCTATGTTCTAGCTGGTAGAGATACTTGACTATTTCGCGGGCGATCGAGGTTCGATTCCCAATGAAAGATTTTTTTTATACATAGCCGTGGAGAAAGTATAGTTTTTTACTTGTGTAGAATGGCTATTATTCACTTGGATCC
Source organism: Crepidodera aurea (assembly GCA_949320105.2). Taxonomy (NCBI): domain Eukaryota; kingdom Metazoa; phylum Arthropoda; class Insecta; order Coleoptera; family Chrysomelidae; genus Crepidodera; species Crepidodera aurea. The sequence continues at coordinate 595,939 of OX439474.1, forward strand.
GCGTGAATAATAGCCATCATTCTACACTCGTTGAAGAATATACTATTCTTCAAATGTGTATTGCAAAAGCAATTTATAAAAATGGATAGTGATAACAATGACAATAATTCACCACAGATTACACGTAGTAGTAGAAAAAATATAGTAAGCTATTCCTGTAGACAACCCATTCCAAAATTCCTGCGGGCTCGAATATTCCGTTGGTTCAAAATTCCTGTGGGCATGGAGATATTTAATGAGAACGATATGACCGATATTTTTCAACAGGTTTGAGCGGGATTGAGTGAAACCCAATTCGCCTATAAAAACTGCGGGGTCCTTTCCAATTATTCTCAAAATAGCAGTAAGAAGTGGCCGATTCTCCATCCATGCAAGAAAATTTCCCTCCCCTTCCAATTTCCGATAGATTTAGAACTCGTTCAGTCCCAGCAGGATTTTTCCAAATTTGCGCTATTTTCCCGCATTTCTTATCTTCTTATAGTTGGAAATTGCAGCCGATTCTCAAATCCTGCAAGAAAATTTGCTACTGGTTGGATTAAGAACAATATTTTGTTTAGTCCCTACAAGTTTTTGACATATTTTCTTTCGAAAGCAATTAAAAAAATACTTTTTATAGATTTTGATTATGGCAGACTTTGTTTCTACATTTTTTACTCCTTTATGCCGAGTTGGGAAATTGTTGCTTCGTAAAGTTGTCAAAACTCACGTCTAATTGAAGGTATGGAAGAAAAAGTCCTTTTTATCTCACAAGTTATTTATTGAAGGTACCACAGGAAAAACACCAACAACATGTCAGCACATAAATCAAAATAAGGAACGAATTGTACAGGTCCTGTTGAGGGTTCTGGAATAAACCCTATGTTGTGCCAGTTTCCCAGGACGGCCAACAATGTGTTACCGCCTTTTTAAACTGCATCGTAGTTCGAATTTCGAGTGGACTGTATTTTTAGATTGAAGATATGTGCTGTAGTAGGTTTGCCTTCTCAACTTCATCCAACAAAAACAATGGACACTTTTATTTAACCATTTATTAAACTTGTTAAATAAATAAATGAACAAAAACAACAACGTAACAAAGATTACATTAAACTAGTAATCATGAACAAAGTATTAGAATTAATTTAAAGAAATGACCACATCATTCAGAAAATATTATTTTTGCGTGTGTTAAATTCTCGAAGCACTGAGTTTTGATTTTGAGTATAAAATGAACAGTAAAGTGGACCGCCTGATACGCAGCAAAGTACCACTGTGAAGAAATATTTTTAAAATAAAAATGGACCGCTTGATTGCAGCTAAGTCCCACTGGTTTAACGAGGCCTTGTTGTGGCCTCGGAGCGTCGCTGAGCACTGACTTTAAAAATCGGCGAAGTTTATCCCTTCCCGATTGCGTAATTGTTCTAGAAAGTTCGTTAGCGTGAACCGCGTAAACAAGCATGTAAAATTTTTTCTATTGTCTAGACGAGACGGTTAGATTTATGGCTTGATATTATCATTGTGAAATAGAGTAAAAAAATTATCTTTTGATGAAACCGCTTCCTGGTTTGAATGCCGTTTGCAAATGTATTTTGATGCGGCGTTGCCGGTTGAACGAATGAGTATGAGTTTATATGTTTAATTATCTGAAAATTAAACAGGTCCCAATATATAAATGTAATTTATAAAAATTTAAAATATTGTTATAAAATTTTAAAGCTTTTTAAAAAACCAGTCATAAGGACATTTACATACAAATTAAAAATTAAACTAACAAAAAGACATTTTAAAACCAGCTAACTTTGGGATAAATATTGGGACCTGTACAATTCGTTCCTTATTTTGATTTATGTGCTGACATGTTGTTGGTGTTTTTCCTGTGGTAATTCCTGCGTGGCAAAGTTTTTCTTCCATACCTTCAATAATTATTACTCACATATGGCTAACCCTACTTTAAAAAAACTCACGTCTAAGTTTCATTTTTCAATTTCGCTGATAGATGGTAGCACATTTGCGAATTTTATTTTATAGCGGATTTAATTATTGATAGTGGCGTCCATGAAAAATGGACCAAAATTTACCCGGATCAAGAGTACCCCCACCCCGTTTTCGAGGATACTGAAAACGATGGCGGTATCAGAATTTTTGTTTTCGACTGCTGAACCCCCTAAAACGGCCAAAAACTACCCCTAAAGGGGTTAAATGGGCAGTGCATCATTTCCCTGTAAAAAAAAAGTCTTTTCCCCAGTTTTCGAGAATGTCGAGCACGATGGTGGTGTTAAAGATTACTTCCGAACCTCAACAACCCCTTCCACCGGTCAAAATTCACCCCCGACAGGGTGTTTTTTTTCTTCTTTTTAACAGCGACAAAACGTTTGTGCCCCTGTTTTCGAGGTTGCTGAACACGACGACAGTATCAGAAAACTACCCCCTAAAGGGCAGCACACTATTTCCCTGTAAAAAACTTTTTTCCCCCTGTTTTCGAGGATGCCGAGCATGATGGAGGTATTTCGGGGGTGAGTTTTGACCTGTGGAGGGTAAGTGAGGGTCGGAAGTAATCTTCCATACGTTTATTTTACAGTGAAATGATGCGCTGCCCGTTTAACCCTTTTAGGGGTTAGCTTTTGGCCGTTTTAGGGGGTTCAGCAGTCGAAAATAGATATTCTAATACCGCCATCGTGTTCAGCATCCTTTAAAACGGGGGGATACTTTCGATCCGGGTAAATTTGGGTCTATGTCCTTCCGATTCACAGACGCCACTATGACTTACACGCGCGTTTGGAATTTGATTCATTGGGTTCGAAAGCCTGTCTGTCGAAGCCGAAAGGCAGAAACTGAATTTAGGATGTCGAATCGAATAAATTAAATTTCCAACTCGTTTGCTTACTTCGTCTTTTTCCCTTAAAGGGACCAGAATAGGCCAAAAAACTTTGCAACCCCCAATACAAGTTGTTTATTTGTTGCTCTGTAAAGTTGTCAAAACTCACTTCTAAGCTTCATTTATCTGTTTTGCTGGTGGTAGCACATTTGCGAGTTTAAACCCCCAAAATGACGACTTTTTGCGTCTATGAGAGTGTGACGACAATTTTCAATAAAAAGCTTATTTTTGACGACTTTTTACAGGTGACACATTTCGGTATTCATAGAAGCATATCATTATTTTCAATATACACGTTTTACATAATACATAGGAAGATATAACGTGATAATAATTATTATTGTTCCGAAAGATTTCTCAAAGAGAATAATCTGAACGCGCCACGAATTGTACCTGTACGGCACGTCAAATGTCAAATTTTGGGAAGTCCTTCAAGCAATGGACCGTGATGGTGTTACTGGTTCTACACATAACGAGTAACCATAGCAACGCTGTCAGTTTAAATGTGTAGTAACCATAGCAACGGTGTCATAGTTGTCAATCATGACAGATAAGTGACATCGTTGCCATGGTAACCTTGTTTTGTGTAGAACCATTTACATGTTACCAACTTCGTTGTGACGTCACGACTATCACGGTCCATAAGGGACTGAGTTGCACGAGTGTATTTACTTTTGTTGAAAAAAATATTTTTTGACGATTTTAAGTCGAAACGTTAAATTAAAACCTTTTTTTTTTATTCAAATAAGTGGTTTTATTTCCAAATAGAAGAGTAATTTTTTAGAAAACGAGTAAGGAATTTAATTTATCAGATTCGACATCCTAAGACCGGTTTCTGCCTTTCGGCTTCGTCAGTTAGGCTTTTCGAATCCAATAAATAAAATTCCAAACTCGCACAAGTCAGTAGCTATATCCGCTATAAGATAAAAGTTTTAGATGTGCTGCCATCTATGATTAGAAGAGAGTATTGACAATTATTAAAAGCAAAAAATTCCCGGTGTATTGGGGTTGCATACACAATTTGCATTGTGTGTTGCAAAGCTTTTATTTGACTGATTCTAGTCAAAATGTCACTCTCTTCTTTCGTATCCCTTTCGTAAGAGTTTAGAATTTTATTTATTGGATTCGAAAAGCCTAATTGACGAAGCCGAAAGGCAGAAACCGGTCTTAGGATGTCGAATCAGATAAATTCCTTACTCGTTTTCTAACTTTGTATTAGTCTCTGAAAGGAATACGAAAGAAGAGAGTGACATTTTGACTAGAATCAGTCAAATAAAAGCTTTGCAACACACAATGCAAATTGTGTATGCAACCCCAATACACTGGGAATTTTTTGCTTTTAATAATTGTCAATACTCTCTTCTAATCATAGATGGCAGCACATCTAAAAGTAATTTTTTAGTTTTGTTGGTTAAATTTTTATTCTTTGTGTACTTATCAGGTCCGTGCATCCCCTCAAGAAGAAAGTTTTTGTATCTTTATTTGAAATATTAGAAAAAACTTTTCTTTACGATGGACAAACTAGAGTTCATTCGATATTTTCAATGGAAATCCCCCCTCCCCCCTCGAGCAAATCCTGCGCACGGGCCTCGTACTTATAATAAAGTTTATTTTGCTATGTTCCATAAAAACAAATTTTTTTATTTAATATTGGCAGTTTCCTAACCCCAATATCTCAAAAAAGCTGTGACGACTTTTCATACTGGAGGCTACAAATTCAGTCAAAATGTTCAAAAGTTTCTTTTTAAATAAAAATAAAAAAAACAAACATCATTATAGTGAAATTTATTTTAATAATAAAACGACAAGACATTATTGGAAAATTTTTATCACTTCGTTGAAAATTAAAAAAAAAAGTTAAATAAATTAATCAAAAACAAATAACAAAATACGCAAATGTTCTAATAAGTAACAGTAAAAATTAAATCACCAAAACAGGGGGAGAAAAAATCCTAAAATAAAAATAAATATACTTAAATAATAGTTATAATAAAGTTATTAATTATTATCTACTTTTGTATTTAATAAAAGGTGTCCCAAAAATTTTATTTCAACAATTTCTGGTTTTCCATTTTTTTGTTTATTTTCCTGGGCTATAATAGTTTACATTTAGTCCAAGAAAATTAGTCCGTAAAAAATAATTTTTGAAACGAAATTGATCAATGATCAAAGTACTAATGAAATTCACTTGAAAGAAATTATTAGTATTAGAAAAATCCTCTTTTAGTTTCTGTTGTAGCGAAAATTTTATTAGTTTATGGATTGTTCGGTTTTCGTATTTTGTGTCAAAATTAACTGGTCTCAGAAAAAAGATCAGAATTTGGGTGGATTTAAATGTTAAACTAGATTTTTTGTACATTTGGCAGAAAAAATAATATGAAACTGTTTCAATCTCAGAAATATATTTTAAAATAAGCAATTTAAGCAATTTTTTTAAAAAAATTTTATAAAAACACATGTTCGTCGTTGAGTTCAAAAAAAGTTTCGAAAGTATGGGGCCACCATCTATTATTAATAGTGAAGTGAAATTAGAATTTTTTATAGATGTAAGAGCTAAGTCAAATTTTTCGATTTTATACATAAAGAGAAGCTTGTAAAAAAATTTTCAATAAATTTGAGCTGGAGCTTCGCGAGATGTCTGCCAAAAACGGCATTTTGGAATTTTTCCAATGGATTGCTTCATTATTTTTTAAATATCTCCGGCTCTAAGAGTCGTGGAAAAATAAAAAAAAATAAAAATGACCGTGATGAAGTAGAGTATCGTAGAGTATAGTAGGATTTTTTTAAAAATGTATCCTAACCTCAAAAAACGAATTCGCACACATTTTTTTTATTGAATTGGCAATAAATAACCAACGAATCCTCGTATTTTCTTAAAAATTGGAGAAAATATGTATTTTTACGTCGGGAAGACATGGTAAAAATTAAAAAAAAATTATCGGCATTTTTCGAAAAAAAATTGAAAAGAAAAAAACTTTATTTTAAAAAGAAGGATTTTGTGTGTACTTTTGTCTAAGAAAATCCAACATTTTATTTCTTTAGTTAAAGTGCCCAATTTAGGGAATAATACAAAAAATCCGATTTTCATTTGTTATATTGATTCGTTCCCTCACAAAAATCTTACTTTAGAACTTGAAATATTTTTTTAATTTTTTTAAACATTTTTTGGACTGAAATAAGAGTTAATCAAGCGTAAATATCGCGATAAAAAATTGGAAAAAAATGAAAATCGAATTTTTATTTTTTTATTATTCCCTAAATTGGGCATTTTAAATAAAGAAATAAATTGTTGGATTTACTTAGACAAAAGTACACACAAAATCCATCTTTTTAAGATAAAAAATTTTTCTCTACTATTGTTTTTCCAAAAATGGCGGCCAATTCAATTTTTTTTCGAAAAATGCCGATTTTGACTGGACAAATAATTTTTTTTAATTTTTACCATGTCTTTTCGACATAAAAATACATATTTTCTCCAATTTTTAAGAAAATACGAGGATTCTTTGGTTATTTATTGCCAATTCAGTAAAAAAAATAATGTGCCGTAATTCGTTTTTTGAGGTTAGGATACATTTTTAAAAAACCCCTACTATACAGATCGATACTCTACTTCATCACGGTCATTTCAATTTTTTTTTATTTTTCCACGACTCTTAGAGCCGGAGATATTTAAAAAAATAGTGAAGCGATCCACTCGAAAAATACCAAAACGGCCCAAATTTATTGAAAAATTTGACCTAGCTCTTACATCCATTTTCAGAATATTTTCGTCTAACTTCACTCCACTATAAAGTTGAAACATAATTATAACTATTAAGTAAAAAAAGCTGCTATATATTTATGCAATATTTTTGTCGACACTTAAAAAGATCAACAATTTTAAATATATTTTTTTTTTATCAATTGGTGTTCATTATTAAACAATTTTGGGCAGTACAACTGAAACACGACTAAACTCTAATAAATCTACCACTTACTCCCTATATCCCAATCGGATCAGAACCAGAAAAAAAAAAATCAAGATAATAATAGATAAATAGATAAAAAAATAAAAATTTAAATCCAGTTTATTACCAGAAAAAAATTGACAAAGGACCTCGCGCCATTTAAATGTAAAAAACGTCCCGGTCAAATTGTCTGTTATAAAACTCGATGCAATGACAAAAAGTGTCCATTGGCCCAAACCAATCCTATGGCTACTAGTTTTAAATATCTATGGGATAGTATTATAACAAAATTTTGTTAAATACTAAACTTTTGTTAATGTGGAAATGTATTAATTTATAAAGTTGACGGAGAAACTTTTAAAATACAGGGTGGTGCACAAAACAGAGCTTTTCTAATTTTTTTAAAGTTTTTGCAATCAGTTTAACACCCTGTATGCTATAGAGTGGTGGTAGAGTGACAGGTCGTACATTTGTTTAAGATAATACAAAAATTTTATAACACATCATTTATACGGGGTGACTCGTTAAAGCTAATAACACTATACGCCCCCTGTAACCACATTTTGTTAGTCACCCTGTATAAAATTCATGTTTTCTACAATAAACGCCAATAAAACAAGTCTGTTATGACAAAAGAGTGGTATTTCCGATGTTTAACACCCTGTACTTCGAAAACTAGCCATAGGATTGGTTTGGGCCAATGGACACTTTTTGTCAGTACATACCAAAGTTTCACAAAATTTGACAGACGTTTTTTACATTTAAATGGTACGGATCCATTTCAAAAAGCAAAAATTTCACAAAAATTCCGATTAGATCGAAAAAACCTGTTCATAAATTTCAAATAAATCGATGAGAAAAAAGGTTTTTATACAGATTGAAAAGTAGGTTATCAGAAAAAATTGGAATGATAAAGTGAACAAGATCAGAAAAAATATTTTGAAGATTTAATGTGGATTGCAAAATATTTTTTCGTAATTTAGCTCAGAAAAAACGTTTTGAGTTTAATAAAGAAAAACATTTTACACGGCTTGTAAAATGTACGTGTATTCCCCAAAAGAATCGTACAAAAAAAATGTCTACATTCGCATTTTATGTTTTACATAATTTTAACCTCGGGGTCATGCAAAAATCCCATTTTTTCTGAACAATTCACACTGAATTTCGGAAACAAATAGAAAAAACTCTCAACCCAATTCACACTTATTATCTCTTGCCACTTCTGCGGCTAGATCGGCAAAATTAGCGGAAAAATCAATACTGTTCTGAGTCAGCATAGACCTAAGTTGCGAATCGACGTCCTGAGACATCCTAGAATCCTCGTTCACCGATTTAATCGGAGATTCCAAGTGACCTAAGAGACTGCTCAGCGAATAATCCCCCACTTCTGAATTAATCCAATGTTCGCCTTCTTTCAGAATTCTAGAAGGACTAGAAGGTTCTAAATCGACCATCGAGCTCTTCAACGTTTCGTCCAATACTTCATCGGGTTTCACAATGAAATCCGAAGACGTGGACGTTTGCTGGGAATGAGGGATGAACACGTTAGTGGCGGGTATTTGTTTGGTTTCTACGAGCGATTCGGATGGTATGCGAGGCGGATTTGAGTCCTCTTTCGAGATTATGTTCATTCGGACGATTTGATGGCCGCTTTCAACGTTGTTTGGCAAAAGCGGGAGTTGTCTTTCGACTACTACTTGCTTGGAACGTGGGCGACGTCCTAAAAAAATTAAAATGTGAAATTTTTTGGTGTTAAAAGTGTAATAAAACGAACAAACCTTTTCTATTGCAATATCTGGGCGTCAATCTCTGAATCGAAGCTATCTGGGATGATAGATGCATAGCGTTACCTTGGAAATACTGATTAATCGGTATTTTAGGAGGTAAATATACGGGAGGCGTCACAAAAGTACCTCCGTTATGATTATTCTCGAAAATGTGTTCCTCGTTGGTGATTTTTTCCTCGTTTTCATCAGCGCACTTATCAATATCCGTCAAAATCTTTCTGATCTTCGTTTCTACGTCTCTTTTTAATTGCGCGTTGTTTTTGGTGCCGCAAACGTGTCCGCAGGGACATTTAATAATATTTTTTCGATAATGGAGCTTAGCTACGGACAGAAGCTTCGAAAGTGACTCGCTTAAATCTAAATTAGACGATGGTTTTATTGGAGAGTTACAGTTTAAAATGTCGCTTTTCATTTCAGTCTTAACGGTGACTTTGTTATCAGTTTCGGGTGGTGTTAAATTCGGGGGATCCCAACTGTATTCTAGGATTAGTTTGGAATTTTGGCCGAACATTAGATAGATTTCGCCTAAGGTGACGCTTTCGCTGTCTTTTTCGGTCCAGCCTCCTCTTATTGCGTTGATACGTTCCTAAAAGTAATTTTTTAAAACGTTTTTATTTTTTATTTAATGTATTTTATAAACGTCTTGTAAAAAACGTGCCGTAAAGAACGCATAAATGAAATTTTACGAAATTTTTCAATTAAAAATGCCAAATCTAATGAAATTAAAATAAAAAAGTACAAAGAGGAAAATAAACCATTTTCCGCTGTGTACAGATGTAATTGGTGCATGTTACAAGTCGTAAAAATAAAGAAAAAAAATTACGAAGTTGCAAGAAAAACGGATTCCTTACTTGTTTTTCAGATTCAAGCTTCACATTCTCACTACCATTAACCTTAATCTCCTCTTGAACTTTAGCATCCTCGGTACTTATTTCTTCAACTTCCTGTTTAGTAACTGCATTTGATCCTTTTCCACTCAACACCTCCTTAACGTTATTATTACTTTCCTTAGTATTAACAGTAGTACCACCTTCTTTAATACTGTCATTATTATTTGCGGTACCCCCATCTTTGCTCGCTTCACTTCCAGGTTCCGTTTCCAAAGTATCACAAGTCTCTTCCTCGTTGTGCGAGCTATTTTTTTGAGGAGATTTTTCTGATTTGTCACTAACACTGTCTGTTCGAGGTCTTGAACCTTTTTTGGAGCCTTTGCTCATCATTTTGTAAATGCTGTAGTTACAAAAAGAATTGTAGTTCGAAATTCCTAAACGGGATTCGTGAGAATTAAAGCAGATGCTTTGTCGAGTAAAGTATTCCCCTAGGCTGATAGAAGGGACTTCGATTTTGCAGTCAGGGGGTGGTGTAAGTCTGAGAAAAAAGTAGAAGGGATAGTTTGGGGCAATTACTTCAAAAACCTGAGATATACTATGGGATAGCATCAAGATTAAATACCTTAAAAGCGGATTCAATCTCCCTCGATTAACTTTTATATCTATCTCATTCGGTATACAACTGTTAGTAACAGGACTACTTGAAATCAGTGCTTTATCATACATTCCAGCTTCAATGCTTTGCCATTTTTTACTTAAACATTCAATAAGACCACTCAGTCTTTTTTGCAATGGCATATAAGTCTTTAACCTAAAAAATAGGTTAATTCAGAACACAATTTCTTGAAACTCTCTGTATATTATTTACCTCGGATTCTGTGCTGAACTTTGAACCCTCAAAAACGATGTCATGTCTTTCGGTCTGAGCTCAACTGAAAGTCTATTAGGTAATTTAATTTCTTCATACTTATCATCTAATTGATTCAGTTTTCGCAAAGCTCTACAGAAAGGAGTTTTAATTCTTATTTTTTTACCTTTCAGCGTCAACATTATAGAACCTTTGTATATTAGTTTGTTGAGTTTCAGCAGATATTTTTCATTTACAGATCCCACCTTCAAAAAAGATATCTGTGTTGGATAGGAAAAGATTTGAGTACCTAATCTAAGATTCTAATACATAAAACTCTAAGACGATTTTAGGTTGTAATAGATATACAAGAATAAAAGATATGTTGAAAGAAATAAATTTATTTAGTGTAAGATAATAAGATGTTTGTTTTTTTATTCACAACAAAGTAGAGTACTAAATATAGATTTGATTTTTATGTGCCACCAGCTTAAACTTCATTTGCTCAAAGTAGTTTATTTTTAGAGGTTTAGTAGAGTTTAATATTTCAATCCAAATTGAAATTGTTTTTCTTGAATTTAAGAAACTAATAAGAATTTAAGTAAGATAAGTATATAACAATGTTATTTCGTTACCAAGCAGAACATAATAATTGGTCTTGCGCTAAAGAACTTCTGTCAATGATATTTTAAGGATAATCGTGTACTTATATAATATAAAATTTTCTATAAATACTAGCAAAGAATTGAGGAGTTTCATATAACTTCTTATATTTATTTATGAATATTTAAGAGTAATTTATACTATATATTTGTACATTTTGTATATATAATTTTGATGCACTTACCTTCTTCCTTAGTTCACCGTAATTGATCAAACCATAAAGTTCTTGGGTTGGTTTTTTGATCCCATCAGCAAATTTTAAGTATTTGGATATCTTAGCCCAAGTACGATAATATAAATGCCTTATTTGATCTTTTGTCTTAATTAAATGATCTGGGACCCCTTTTTTTCTAAATTTGTTACTTATATACAGCTGGATACTCTCGAAATCCTTACCATACTCGTTTAGAGCTTCAAAAAACAACGTTTTATCATCCGAAGACCAAAGAGGTTTGAAACACTTCTTTTTATCCTGCTTTATGTTCTCCTTTTTCTCGTTTTTTTCTGGTACCGCCAAGGGGGCCGTATCCAATTTCATCTTTTTAAATACTCTAGCACTTGATCTTAACTGTTGCCCCTTTAATTCAGGGAGATCTGATAAAGTTAGAGAGCCTAAAGGTTCTTCCTCAACAACTACATCTGATGCTTTTTCTTCAGCATTATCGTTTTTCACTTCCATTTTACCGACTATTCTCGTACTGTTAATGTCTTAATACATTACATTTACAATCAAGTTAGTCATTTAATAGCTTTTTAAGTTGTTAGAAATACTGTTATTTACAAGACTTGTTTATATTTAGTTACGATTTGACAGTTTGACAGAAATGTCATCCAAAGTTTGAAAGAAATGTCATCCAGAGTAGTAAAGGAGGGGTACGTTCGAATTTTGAACCTACCAAATATAACACTCAAACTGACATTATGCGGCGCGGCTCGTAAGTTATCTAATGAAAAACCGTTGCAGTTTCAAAATAAAAAATCTAAAAAAGAAAGTTAATATTATTTTTAAGTATAATAATTACTTGAACGCGATTTTTTAGCACATTTTTATCCATTCATTTCTCCCAAAAGATAAAACTGCTGGATTCGAAATTCGTAAACGCATTTTGGAAACTTTGAAAAGAAGTTACCGATTAATAGTAATTTGTGACAATACAATGCTTCGAAGTTGTGGCAAAAAACAGAACAAATTAGGAATGAAGAGATTATACGGATACTTTTATTTTATTCATGTGTTTATTAACATATATGTAGCGATTTTATTAGAAGTAAAATTTTTCTCCGATACAGGGTGTCCCACGACGAACTGTACATCCAAAAGTAAAAATTTCAGACAAAGACATACTGAGTATGCTCCCTGAGCTCAATAAAATAAGTTTTATAAAAATTTGAATTTCAGATCCGAACCTAGTTTTTTTAGATTTTTATTGGTTTTTTTAAAAACAACACCCTGTAAACCAGACCAGACAATTTTTATTTTTCTCACTTTAAAGCTTTTCTGCAGAAAAAAATAAAATTTTGAAAAATGGTATAATTTTAATGGATTTACATTCTTCTTATGACTGATACGGCACTACATCGATAGCACATCATCATTTTTCAACAAAAATCATAAGGAAAGTTCATTTTACTCTATATAAAGTATTATTCAATCAACCGTTGAAATTCCAGGGCCGTATTTATTATTTTTTTTTAGTTTTTATTGATCCTGTAAAAACAACACCCTGTAAAGCGAGTTGAACAAATTTTCTTTCTGTCACGTCAAAGCGAAATTAAAAAAATGCTGTTTGGCATAGAAAAAACTATTACTTTTGAAAACAGTGCAAATGTACCTATGTATTTCTACTGTGGCTAATACAACACTACATCGGAAAAAACATTTATTTAAAATAAAATCGTTGGGTAAGTATCACTTACTCGATTGAAAGAATGATGTTAGAGGTCCTAACTTAGTGTTTTTAACGTTTTAATTGGTTTTGTAAAAACGATATCTTGTCAATTTTGCTCAAGTGCTTAGTATATTAGCCATCCTCCAATTTTCCTCAAATACTTAGTATTAGCCATCCTCCAAGGTGACAGTGTCAGGCCCATGCGCAGTGGGGGGGTTTTGGGGGTTGGAACCCTCCCTCAAGATGAAAATTTCTGTATCTTTACTTGAAATAATAGAAAAAACTTTTCTTTACGATGAACAAACTATAGTTCCTTCGATTTTTTTTAATGAATCAATCGAGTAAGTGATATACTTTCCCAACGACTTTATTTTAAATAACATTGTGTATCTAGTAGTAAAAGCGATATATTCCCGGACGATAATGCAAATTGCTTAACGCCTCGGCCAACAAGCTTTGAAGTCTGGGAATGTGCTTTTACTACGAGATATATACATACATACATACATACATACTATTTTTTCTGAAATCGCAATCAACATTATCATAAATTAAAGAATTTTATAAATTTACTGGCAACACTAAATATTAAAGCAATATAAATAAACTCCTGGAGAAAATTAACGCACCACTTTAATTATTCTAAATATTTACAATATAAACACAAAATAAAACTTAGTTAAATTGAAACAATAATGAATACCTAAAAATTAGTCGAATATGACCTTAACATGACCTTAATTTGCCTTATTTTTTCTTTAAAAATTTGTTTTTGCTGAAAATGCATAATTAAGCTATCATGCTTTCCAATTGAAAAAAGAAAAAAGAATATGTGAAACACAATAAATGAATTTTGGTGAACCCTAATACCGTGTAGGGCCTCCTCTACTTCTTATTACTGCATTCATGCGTCGAGGCATGCTTGATATTAAATGTTCAACAAACGCTTGCGGAATAATCTCCCATTCTTCAATATAAGTTGGTTGTGATTAACAACAGGAGGTCTAAGACTTCGAATCTTCTTTTTGAGATAGTCCCATAGATGCTCTATAGGATTCATGTCCGGACTGTTAGGTGGCCACTCTAATAAAGGGATATTAACATCATTTAGGTAACCAATAACCTGTCTTGCCACGTGGGGACGAGCGTTGTCCTGCATGAATAAAAAATTAGGCCCAACAAATGGAGCAAAAGGCATTACATGTTCGACAATAATGTTATCTAAGTAATATTGGGCATTCATAGACCTCGTACGTATAGGGACTAATTCCGTACGAGCATCGAAGCAAATTCCTCCCCAAAACATTTTAGAGCCACCACCAAAAGGTACTTTAGGAGAGATATTACAGCTAGCAAACCTTTCTCCTCGTCTTCGCCAGACACGCTCACGTCCATCTGGAGCTTTAAGGCTAACTCTGGTTTCATCGGAGAACATAACCCGTTTCCAATCATTGATGGTCCAATTCTGATGTAGTCAATCTCTGAACTTTGTGTTCTCTGGTAAGCAAGGGCTTTTTGGCTGGTCTTCTATTGCTCAATTCTGCTTCATGTAAACGTCTTCTAACCGTTCGAGATGATATAGCGACGTTGCGAACATCCGCTAATTCATTTTTTAACAGATTGCTGGTAACTCTCCTGTCTCTGAGAGCACGTTGTCTCAAAAAACGATCATCAATTTGATTAGTGCAACGTTTTCGCCCTTGTCCTGTTCTTCGAAGGTACGAGCCTGTTTCATTATGACGTCTCACTACGCGACTGATACTGGAATGATGTCTTCCTAATAAACCAGCAACATGTCGCATTGAATAATATCCTTCATCCAGAAGAGTCGATGCTCGCACTGCCTCCTCTATTGACAAATTTCTTTGGCGGTTCATTTTTCTTACTTGTTTTACTCGCAAATGAACTTCCAAACATGCATATGATAAAAACAATTACAAACAAACGCTTGCTTCTTACAGAAATTTTGTTTTAATCAACACTTTTTTAAAAAAATTTTACACAGATTTACTCTAAAACAAAGTTTAATATGAATTATTGTCAAAACAAGGTATTATGTGACACTAGCTAGTTTAAATAACATCTGTCAGTATCAAACACGGTCCATAGCCTACTTGTCGTACACTAAGTTAACAATAAATAAAGATTATTGAGAAAAATATGAGTGGTGCGTTAATTTTGTCCAGTAGTAAACATAAATATCTAGGTTATTTTAAAATTCTTACATTGTAAACGTACCTATTCATTTAGTATATACAGTGAGGATCATAAGTGTTACCCCCCCTATCTAACTCGTTACTGGACTCTTTTTAGGAAAATCTCCGAGACAGGCCGACTTTTGATTTCTACAATGTACATTTTTGTATGGATAGTTTACCCCTAATTTCATCTCTTACTGGAGGGGAGCAACCCTTTCGAAAAATTTTAATAGCGTGGGGTGGTTTTATTCTCTATTCAACCGTGTATTTTTTATTTTATTTTTTTTAATTTTTATTTTATTTTTTTTTGCAAAGCGTCAGAGCTGAAACTAAAAATAGACTTTATTTTTGCCAGGAGTTTAGTTGCCTTCCTGTTTGTGGTGTTTTGTTATTTTTAAACATTAATAACTCAATACGTAATGAAGCAAATTTCAAATTTTTGACACGGTTGAAAGGAGAATAAAAACCCCCTTCAAATGAGCTATCACTCACCACCCTATGCTATTTAAATTTTTCGAAGGGGTTGCTCCCCTCCAGTAAGGGATGAAATTAGGGGTAAAATATTCATACAAAAATGTACGTTGTTGAAATCAAAAGTCGACGTATCTCGGCGATTTTCCTAACAAGAGTCCAGTAATGAGTTAGATAGGGGGTAACACTTATGATCCTCACTGTATAATCTGGTTTTGTACATCTGACAAAACATTTGACTTCTTTGGTTGTCACTTTGACGTTTCAGGAAAGCAGGTAGATTTTGACGGCCTAGGCCGGCAAAAATATTCCCGGACAGTTTTCGATCCGGGAAAGTTTGTTGCTCCGAGAAAGTAGACATTCTTGAGCGATTTCAGAAAAATGTTTTTTTTGTACCATCACTTTAGAAAATGCGTTTTTCCGATCATTCTTTAGCTCGGAACGTGCGTCGTTGCCGGTCTAGATCGGAAAATTGACATAACTGCTCGGAAAAGTACCTACTTTCCCGAGCTCTTATGAAATGGGTATGTTAAATATCACAGTTGCCATGACAATACCGTAGCCATCTGTCAGTAGATGTTTTTGACGTTTTGATGCACTTTGTGTATTATTACAAGTTTCTAAACCGTTTCAAGATATTGTTAAATTATAGTACTGCATTAGCCACAGTAGAAATACATACATTTGCACTGTTTTCAAGAGTAACAGTTTTTTTCTATGCCAAACAGCATTTTTTTAATTTCGGTTAATATCATCCGCTTTGACGTGACAGAAAGAAAATTTGTTCAACTGCTTTACAGGGTGTTGTGTTTACAGGATCAGTAAAAACTAAAAGAAAAAAAATACGGCCCTGGAATTTCAACGGTTGATTGAATAATTCTTTATATCGAGTAAAATGAACTTTCATTATGATTTTTGTTGAAAAATGATGATGTGTTATGGATGTAGTGCCGCATCAGTCATAATAAGAATGTGAATCCATTAAAATTATACCATTTTTCAAAGTTTTATTTTTTTCTGCAGAAAACAAAAAGTTGCTGTTGCTTAGTATCATCCTTAAGCTTTAAAGTGAGAAAAATAAAAATTGTGTGGTCTGGCTTAAAAAAATCTAAAAAAACAAGTCCGGGGACTTGAAATTAAAATTTTTTAAAAACCTATTATATTGAGCTCAGGGAGCACACTCAGTGTGCCAAATTTTATTTGTCTGAGATTTTTACTTTTAGATATACTTAACGTAGAATAATTCACATGTTAGGGAGGTTTTAAGCCACCTATTTCAACACCAATATACTTTAAACGTTATACATCGCATGCGCAATAGCGCTAAAATAAGGGAAACTTTATTAACTGATATTGTTTTACGTTATTAGAGGTGAAATAAGGTTCCCTTAATAACTGATATTGATTTTGCCATGGTGCCGCCTGTAGAACATTTATATTTAAGTTTTATCGTGAACTCCAAAGTTTATGATAAATACATGTGAAATTTAGAAGATTTGAGTAAGTCTATAGTTTTCACCATTCTTACCACTTTTTTTCTTAAATATGAAATGAAAACATTTCATAAAATTAAATGTTATGGCAACATAGGATATGGACATTGAAGAAATGTCACAACAAGTCTTTTACCTAACCTATCTTTTGTAGTATTTGTTTCATTTAAAAAACGATTTAAGGCAGTTAAAATAAAAAAAAAATCGTAAATGATTATTTAAACTATCACAAAGTGAGGGTTATCATTTATAAGGTTAATATCTGGTCACCGAGCTTCGCTCTTAATATTCAAATCTACATTTTTAAGCAGCCCAATGAGTATATAATTTAAGTATATTTATAACATGACAAATTATTAATTAATTCGCGAAAATCACGGAGTGGGCGACATCTACTTGAACTACTGATAGGGAGATAAATAAAAAGTTGATTGGCGATTGGCTTGAAAGTAGGCGGGAAAATTAAAAAAGCTGTCAGTGTTAATTTTCAATTGGCTGCAGATGTTGTTGACGTTTATCAACTGCTTGTCACAGAGGTTAGTTAAATGCATTAAAGTTGCCTAGTTTCTGGGGATTTCACCCTTTTAGGGCAACTTCTACTGACGCTTGATCTTCGCGAATTGTCACGGTGGACAGGCCCCGTTTCCGGGACGTGCAACAGCAGCGTGTAGGGCACACGTCCCGTCAACAGAAGATCGCTCAGCTCACTCTATTTATTACTATATAAGAAAAACTCTATGTTCAATTGATTTTATTATTTTTTGATCTGCAGTGAAGGAAAATTATAGGTCTGATATTCATACTTGGGTAAAAACCTCCACAAATACCTGTGACCAGACTCTCGAGGTGTGGCAGATATTGATATCATATTTTTTCAAAAATTCTTTCTCTCTCTCTCTCTCTCTCTCTGATCATGAAAACTTAAATATTAAAACTGTCCGCATAATAAAATAGTAGCCGTAAGGGGTAGTCTCACATTATCGGGGAAGGGAAGACAGGTGTCCATTTTAACAGTGTTACTCAATGTTCCTATAAATATTTACCTAAACCCATGATTTCTGAAATTGAATTGGCAACGTTGTATGTTCAACTTTGAATTAATAAGATGGCTGTCATTTGACAAGCAAATTATTTATGTCCGTCAAATGAACCTTTCCTTTTTTTATATAAAGCGACAAATTTAAAATTGAATTCTTTCTGATTAAAACGCCAGAAATTAAATAAAGTCAAACCTTTTTACTACTATACTATACAGAAGAAAGGAGTGCAGTATTTAATTTGCAGAACGTAGTACAGGTTCAAGAGGTAGAAATTTTATTTTTACCTCATCCTTCAATGCTTATTTGTAGTTAAAATTTAAATTTTAATACATCTGATCGGCCTAATATAGTTTTTGTCTAGATTCTTGTTTCCATGGTTTTTACTGTAATAAATTTGTTCTTTTGACAGATAAGTCAGACTTTATTTATTCATAGCCGTATCGTATGTATTTTAATTGATTCAGAATTTTGTATTAATATATATTTCAAAATGGCTTCATTCTAAAAATATTATCAGTCCTCCTAAATCCTTGAAGGCAGAATTATTAGTAATAGCAAGGCAACATAAAAACAAATTCAAAAAATATATTATGGATGAGATGGCCAGAGAAAAAGGAATTAAAATTCTCAGATTTCCTCCGAACCACGCAGAGTTAAATTCCATTGAACTGATCTGGTCTCAATTATTAAAAGGTTATGTTTCTCAAAACAATAAAACATTTAAATTTCCTGATGTGCGAAATTTGTTTTTGAAGGCAGTTTCAGATGTAAATAGAGAACATTGGGGAAAATGCATTGATCATGTTTAAAAATGTGGAAAATTCATTTAGGAAAGTGGATATATCAATGGATAATTTAATAGAACCGATAATAATAAACATCAGAAAAGACAATTATAGTGATGCCAGTAGTTTTAGTGAAGACAGTGACTTTTAAAGATAGTTCTTGAACTAACTTTTTTTTTAATCTTTGAGTTTAGGTAAGTACTGAAGCGTTACTTTTAATGCCAAGAGATTTAATTTAATCCCAACATATAATCCTCCTTGTTATTTATTGGTTAAATTTAATTCGTTCAATGTTAAAGTGTCGGATGCATAAAGTTTATTTTTATTTTTTGTAAATAATATAACTTCAAAATTTAATCTACGAAGTGCGTATATATATTTGATATGCTGTCACCTTATTTATATTATAGAAACTTATTTTGCAAAGTACGCCTATGGAATGTGACGTTATATCCCCACTTTGACTGTACTCATCTATCCTTTATAGTATATATTACTATAGAAACAAATTATTATTATGTGCCGTTGCTAGGAAATAAAACTAAAAGCTTAACTTTTCTTGTAAATATCTCGGAAGATCGAATTTTCACAGACATGGGACCTACATTTTTCGCCGATTTAGATAGGAATTAGTCTACCCTGAAAGTTTCATTGAATTCTGACGAGTGGATTTCGAGATCCTCTGGACACACATACACACACACACACATACAAACCTTGCTCGTTTAATAGTATTTGATAAATGTTTCTGGCATCTGTCACGTATATAACGGAAGAGTGGGATGGCTTAAAAACTCATTTTCGAAATACGTTATTAACGTTCTGTGTTTACTTTAATAGCGGATAAAGGGATATAACGTATGACGCTCAAGTTGTGGCTTAAAACCTCCCTATTTTCAAATATCAGATATGAAATGGACTCGGTCCATAGTACTTATGGTTGGACTATGTACAATTCGTCGTGGGACACCCTGTATACTAAAATCAGTATCATCCTCAAATATAGAGATTTGGTGATTCCCACTTTTTTTTTTATAAATATTAATCGATGTCACGCGACTTTTCTTACAACCAAACATTTTGAACGATGTTGAAAAATATATAAAAATTGTATTATTGTTTTTAACTATTGTACTTGGAATTTCCAGAAGCTAGAAAAATATAATCACGATTCGGTACCATAAAGAATTTAATGCAAAACTTCGTGTATGACCTACCTATGCAGTATTACACGTTTTCCAACATTATATTGAAGAATGTTGAATGGAAGATTTATTTGAGATATAATTGAAATTATTCTATACCTATACAGAAAACAGATTCGTCTTCATTAGCGACTAAGCAATCGTAGTTAGAGGGATTACCAGGTTCTGCTATTTTTTTTATAAGAGTAAACATAATTTTGTTCAAATTACGTCAAAACTGAAGCTAAATCATCTGTTAGGGTGGTCGCCTAAATAGGATTATTCCACCATTCACGATTAGGGTGGGAACTTTGTTGTCTATTATTTATAACTCTCTTGACAGATCATTATTAAAAAGTCAAAAATATTAACATATTTTCTTAAAACATCATCATTTTATAGCCCTTGTTTATGAACTTGTAATATAAATAGCTATTTTTATTCAGAATAGGTACTGCTCACTCAAGTGAATATCGTATGAATAAAATATTTTATTAAATGCGTTAAATTCTCCGTCTGCATTAAGAGTATCAACCATCCACAAATGTATTTTTGGTCTATTTATAGTTGGAAAACAAAGACAGGAAAAAAATATTAACATAAATAATTTATATTAACAAAATCAACAACAGTTTTTTGTCGGAAAAACTACTCTTTTATAACAATTTATTGATTAAAATACACGTGTATATTTTAAAATGAAATTAAAGTTATTTCTAGCAGCGCAAAATATTTACATTAATTTTAGTTAACTATATATAAATAGAGAATAAGCGAATCATTTTTTTAGATTATAATCTCAATTACAATGTTAGTTGAAATAATATTAAGTATTTGTACTGAGCATAGTTTCTACAAACGGATAGAAGTTTAAAATTTCAAAGAGATGTGTACAAAATACGAAGAAATACTCGTTCAAAAATAAATTTTTAACAAAGACAACATTTTGATTTTTCACGACTTGAGATAGAAAATAGAAATTTTGCAAAATGTATAAAAAATATCTTCTTGAAGACATACTTTTAATATCCTACAGTAGATTAGTATTTATTATCTGACCACATTTTGCAAAACGATGATATAGAGAACCTTTGCCGAAAAATTGTAAAAGATTTCAGACATGTTTCTTAAATTTTAGTTATTTTTAAAACTATTTACTTGAAACGGAAGATATTCAACAATTTCTCAAGCAACTAATATATTGTCTGAAATTTATTTTCGGGATTTCCCAAAAGAAAAATGTTTATTATTAAAAACTAATTTAGAGCAATACTATCTGTGTCTTTCACCTTTTCAACATTTTTACCCTTGAAATGATCCTGGATTTCTTCCAAGGTCTTACCCTTGGTTTCGGGTACAAAAAAATACATTAAAATAGTAGCTACCCCACAACATAAAGAGAAGCATATAAAAGGTAAATACATACCTACATTATCTCTAGTAACCTGGAAAAATTTAGAGGTACCAGTAGCTATAGCTGCGAAGTAAATATCTGCAAAACACAAAGCTACAGCTTTAATATCTTGATTGAAAATTTCGCTCAGTATAATTATGGGTATGTTTTGAAGGCCAAAGCTGAAGCAGATGATATAGACAATAAGTGATATTATGGGGATTAAAGTAAAATTTGTTACATCTATATTAGTTGAAGTTTTAACATAAAAATATAAACCTACAATCATAAGCGATATAAACGCTCCTGACACAGAAAATAACAATAAAGGTCTCCTACCCAATCTGTCAACCAATCCAGCAGCTATAATTGTACAAACTAACTGTATTGAAAAAAATATAATGGAAGCTACATCAGCCGATACGCTACTACCTGCTTCGTAGAAGATATTTTGGGCGTAGAACACTATCGCCGAAGCACCACTAAATTGTTGGGTTCCTCTGACCAGCATCATTACGGATACGGCCTTAAGGTTACGTTTTACTATGAATAGGTTTAGAGGATTGGATTTCGTTTGGGTAAGATCTTCTTTTACGGCTTCGTCGATTCTTGCTAATTCCGAGCTAGCTAATTTGGGACCTATAAAGGTTTGAAGGCTTCTTCTAGCTTCTGAAAGTTTAAAAAACTATTTTGAGTTTGGATTATTATTAATATTAATACAGGGTGGCCCACCTATCCTCGCTCGGACCGTAGCTGCTAGGCTGATGAAGATCAAGAAAATTTTTTTATTGTATTTTATTGGAGGCTCGATGTGCTACTTCTTGAAATTATTTTCGAGTATACAGGGTAAAACATGAATCCGGGGCAAAACATTCTGTCTTTTTTTTTAAATGGATCACCCTATATATTTTTTCATTTTTAGAATAACTGTCATGTGGACTTTACACGTCCCTTTTGTTTTTGAGGTCACATGCAACATTGTCAAGTTATTTACATTTTAATAAAATTTTATGAAAAAACATGAACGAAGAAAAATCTTTATAAAAACTATATTTTCAAAAATTGATGGAAAAAACTGGGTATGCAAGTATCAAAAGTATGTGCAGAAACATACGTATCATTTGGGTTCATTCAAAAAATACAGGGCTTTTCGAAACAAGGACCAAATTTCGCCAACTTCAAATTGCTGAAACTCATTTTTTCAAATGGATTATTTACCTTTCGAAAAGTATCATTGGATATGGTCCATATGATACCATTGGAAAGGTCTTTGAATGGACTTTCAAATTATGAAATCATATATAGGGTGATCCATTTGAAAAAAATGAATTTCGGCAATTTGAAGTTGGCGAAATTTGGTCCTTGTTTCGAAACGCCCTGTATTTTTGAAAGAACCCAAATGATGTGTATGTTTCTGCACATACTTTTGGTACTTGCATATCCAGTTTTTTCCATCAATTTTTAAAAATATCATTTTTATGAAGGTTTTTCTTCGTTCATGTTTTTTCATAAAATTTTATTCAAATGTAAATAACTTGACAACGTTGCATGTGATCCTCAAAAACAAAAGGAGTATGTAAAGTCCACATGACAGATATCCTAACAATGAAAAAATATATAGGGTGATCCATTTAAAAAAAAGACCGAATGGTTTGCCCCGGATTCATGTTTCACCCTGTATACTCTAAAATAATTAAAAGAAGTAGCACATCGAGCCTCCAATAAAATACAATAAAATTTTTTTCTCGATCTTCATCAGCCTAGCAGCTTTGGTTCGAGCGAGGGTAGGTGGGCCACCCTGTATAATAACATAACTGAAAGAGGGGTCAAGTAAGTAAAAAAAAACTATTGGCAGCATCGACACAAACCAAAAAAATTATTTGACTGATTTGGCAATTTTATTTGAAAAAATAAATTTACATCTAAGGTCACTAATCAAATCAGGAGCGCAGCTAGGTGGCAGGGCTCTAATAATTTAAATAGAGAAAATCATTTAGAATAGAAATAATTTATTTCCTTATTACAAATTACAGTTGTATGGAAAACGTCAAGTATATGCTCATAAATATATAATGATACAATACAAATAATAAAAACAAATTAAAATTGACCAAATATATACTCATCTATATCATAAAACGAGTAAGACAATAAATTTTTTTAAATGTTTTCTTAAAAATATTTACAATACCACTGTTTTTAATATGGCTTGACAACTTATTGCATAATCTGGGACTCTAACTTAGAGATAGTTTTAGATAAAAAAATTGATTGATATTATAAAAATTTATGAAAAAAAATCTTACCTTCTTGTCTATCCTTCATTATAAGAAAATAGGGCGACTCAGGCATCCACACAAAAGTAACAACCAATGCGATAGGCAACACGCAAGCTATCAAAGCTGTAATTTTTATAGTCATATAGGAGCCTATGATGTTTATAAGCAAAATACCAATTATAAAAGATACCGATGATCCAGATGCCAACAGTCCTCTAATTTTAGGCTGGGATATTTCTCCAATGTACATGGGCACAGAGGTAAATGCCCATCCATCTGAAATCCCAGCAATGAACCTTGCTATACATAACACAGGTGCATTCCAAGCAAGCATTATCAAAATCCAAGATGTCGAATAAGGTAGCGAAGTTAAAAGTATGGTTCGTCTTCTACCTAAGTTTTCCACCAAAAAAGGGGTTGTTAAGGAGCCTAGAAAGGCTCCGAATAGGGGCATGGTTGCCAACCAGAACCCTTGGTCGTCCGTTATGGGAATATGTGAGTTGGGCGCTAGGAGTTTCGCTAGAGAGGGTGATGGCCAGCCATAATGGAGTCCACTGGATACTATGGCTAACATTGCTGAAAAATATGTGTAAATGAAAGACCAGGAAACAGTAAAAACAAGAGAAAGGTGTGAGCCGATCGCTAAAGATAATGTTAGTCTATAAAGTTTTGATCTAAGCAAAGACAAAGTAAATAACAAATGTCCAAACAAAGTTTCTAAGTTAGACCAGCTAAGGAAACTAGGAAAGAATCTGGAAATTCAGTTTTTTCTATTTATACCTCATAAAAAACACTTTTTTGTTAAGTTTAATCTTGTGCTTGACTGGTTAATCCGATACTGTCATTGTTAAGCTTAATAGTTAATAATTTAAATTTAAATATTTATATGTTGTGTGAACGTAGTGAGATTACAAGTCAAATGTTATCGTTTACCTAGCGCGTGCGTCATATATCTTCATTTGTTTCAACATCAAAGAAAATTTTCTATTTAGGTATCTCGAAAGAAATTGAACTTTTTCCTAAACATAAACACAACTGAAAGATGCTACGATTGTGATATTAATTTAAAAAAATATAAAATCGAATGGTGACTTTTAAAAATTCATAGGAACCTGTAATTTGACAACCAAAAAATGGAAAAATTCTTGTTTATTCTGACCTTACAAATTTCGAGTGCAAAAATCATACAAATATAAGTTTTACATTTATGTATTTTTGTTTGAATTTTCTACCTTATTTAAAGTAAAGTAAAGGTAATAGGTTATATTATTACCTAAACTATTATTAAAATAAAAAACACAGGATGTTCCAATAAAAATAACCAAGTTCTGGTAGAACTGGAAGAGTCCTAAGAATATTTCAATTTTCGAAAACTTTAAAAAAATTGAATAACTCACCACTAGTGCTGGCAAAATACTGAAAAAATGCACCGTTATTTTCATTTTTCAAAATTTCACTTACGAACTTCATTTTTTTTTTTCAAAATCAAAGAAAAAATCTCCGCACTCTCCCAACCAATAACTCTCAAATAATCGAATAATTAAAATAATTAAGAAAGCATCAAACTCATATTTATTATCGACAACCAAAAAAGGTCATTATCGCTAAAAACCAAGAAATTTAATGCCAGAGTTTATTCTTACGGGTATTTACAAAGTAAATCTTTTATTTGAATTATTTGAAACATTGTATTATCAGATAAAATTACGAAAAATTTTGCTCAAACAGCAACAGCATTTTTTTTTAATTGGACGAAGTTGAGTTGTATAATAATTATAGAAACGTTACAAGTTAAGTAAAATAATAAATAACAAAAAAAATATAAATAATGATTATATTTACTGTGTACAGGTCCGTATTCAGTGGTTAAAGAGAAAATTCTATTTCTGAAAAAGTCATGTTATAAAAAACCATTCTCATCTAAAAAGTAAAACAACTAAAAATCGTAAAAACTAAGATCAAATTTCACATTTTCAAGAAAATCGAGAACAACTCAATTTCCAAATTCATTTCAAACAAACTTTTTGTTTAAAGATTTTAATTTAAAAACGTTAAAAACATGCGAGGAAAGCGATAAAAACGAGCGACAAAGCGTCAAAAAATTTAGTCAAATCGTCGAAAACATGCATGTATCAAAGCGTCAGAAAAGTGCATCAAATCGTAAAAAAACCAAAATTGTATATAATAACATCAAGAGAAGATAAATGGGAATATTTTAATTTGAAATTCACTCAGATGTGAAAATAACGAATTGACGTTTTGATATAATTTTAGAGTAAGTACGTTGCTTACATCAAAAAAAGTTTAGAAATCAAAATAAAATCTTCTAAAAGACGCTGTATATATATATATATATATATATTTATATTTAAAACAAAAACGTAAAGCGGTGAACACCTAACTTGCCGATAAATGCGCATATATCGAGTTCCCTCTAATCAGGTAAAACTCGCGCTAGCTCGAAATCTGTAGATAGGATTGACTTGGGCCCGTGGACACTTTTGATTGGGATGGGATGACGAATAAATTTCCGAAGTTATCTAAAAGCCATTTCCGTATCAAAAACTGCGGGGTACTTTACCAACTTGTCAAAATAGAAATAGAATAGGCCGTATCAAAAACTGCGGGGTACTTTACCAACTTGTCAAAATAGAAATAGAATAGGTCATAAAACCTAATTTACGATTGTTTATAACAATGAAAAATGCCTATTTTATACGAATATAATGTTTTAACTGTAATCTTTGTGGTAAAACGACAAATATATATTTAGAGTGCTACACGTTCTGTGAGTACACATATAGGATAATGCAGAATTTTTTGTTAATCGAGTATTAAAACATCATTTAATCATTTTTAATGTAACTTCGTTTTGGTATGTATTAGAAATTGTCTCTCTTAAACAAACTAAACGCATATGATGTTCCATGCAGGGTGATCAAAGTTCGATATGTAGCAACTAGTACGGCATATAACTTAAATTTATTAAAGTCTGCAGGGTGATTCTCAAATGCAAGTCAATAGAAATTTATATTTCTTTAAATAAGACACCCAGTATATTTTTACACTTTCAAATATTAGACAAGATTCCTTTAATACACTAATTTATGTCGAAATTTGTACTCAGGGATTACTAAACAAGACAAATGAGGAACTGGAAGTATGAGTACCACCTCCAGAGTATACCTACGTCCGATATATCAAAATCCAGAAATACGGTATTGAGTCCATATGAAGATGACACCGGCAATCGGCATTGAGCGACCTGGAGGAATGGTGTGTTAAATGGAAATGCTATTCAGAAAACGAAGGTAGGGAACAAACATATTCAACAACAGAACATGACAAATAACAAATCGCACGCTTGGTCGCTACCCATAATAAAGGTAATGACAGCACAAAAAAACTGCCCCATAACCATTTAGAGTTACGCTGGTTGGTGGAGATACTATTTTAATCAGGGCTCATGCTGGTTTGCTGTGAATAGTTAGCAATAATTTAGTACCTACCGTTTTCTTTGTCTTGCGGCACTTTCTTCATAATTGTAATTTTGCAGTAAAGGTCGAATTTAAATACTATAAAAATTAAAGTGAACAAAGAATGTTTAATTCTTTTTTTTTTCTAATAACATAGTACTACGCGCATTAATCAAAGACGAAAATGACTAAATTACTGGGATTATCCCGTATGAAAAGAATTAATGATAAACAAATTATGTTTAAAAAAAATCCTTTGAAATGCAGTAATGTACTAGTCTGTCCGGTATATCGATAAAAACATGATGAATTTAAAAAATAAAATAAATAGTTTGAGGAAATTTATATATACCTATCCACTATATAGATTATCATAATTTACTCACATTACCGTAACACCAGCATTTCAGGATAGAAGTTTTAGTAAACTGAAGCAAATATATATTTATTTTATTTCTTGAAAAAAATTGAAAAGCAACTGTTTTGTCAGAATTTAAGATTAATGTGATGTTACTGCACCATTTAGTAAAATTAGATGCTAATGAATTAGGAGATTCTGCCAAAGTTGTATCATCAGCATACAAAGGATTTTATGTATGTATGTATGTATTTCTTCGTTGGTTCTGTTTTAGCATGTCACATTTTTTTTAAATTTAAAGCCACCTATTAAATACAGAATAGAATACCTAATTAAGGCACTTATATATAATCCAACCTTATATTCTGAAATCCCTCGACTTAATACACATGACCTAACAAATAAATACTGGACTCGTAAAAACTCACCGCCTTTATGTAAAGCTGTCCAAAGTTGTGAGATAACTACCCAGTTCTTTCGACCAACTCTTCACCATAACTGACTTCCCTTGCTTCTTCAACAAAACTTTACTTAAACAACCCAATTATGAAGAAAATCCTCACAATTGTTCAAACCTACTCCTTTATAATTTAAATTATTTTCCTGATTATACTGTTATATACACTGATGCCTCCAAGACAATTGTAGGTACTGGCTGCGCCTATTATGTCCCGTCCCTTAATATTAAGAATATTTTTAAATTACCAGATAACTTCTCTAGTTACACTGCAGAAGCAATTGCGATACTAGAAGCCTTACAATTTGTTTCAGAATCCAATATTAAAAAAGCTTTAATTGCTTCAGATTGTCTATCTGTCTTAAAATCAGCGGTAGCGATGGATATGCCCAAGTTTAATTCTAATCAATATATTTTCTTGATCAAAAAGATTTTGTACCAACTAATGAATAGTAGTGTAAATATATGTTTTATATGAGTAAAGGCACATATTGGTCTAAATCACAACGAATATGATGACATGCTTTCCAAATCTGCAATAGAAAATGGAAATAACACAACTTATAACATCAGTAGCCCAGATGTGTTTGTCTTACTAAAATCTAATACTATGAGAAGATGGAGGTCTGATTGGTCACAATTCTACTCCACTTACTCCAATCAATATACAAAAATACAGAGAAACATCTCAAACTCACCCTGGTTTAGAAATCATATTTTTCCAAGACAGTACATTACATCTTTAATTAGAACTAGATTTGGTCATGCCAGTTATCCAAAACAAATGTTTAAAATTAATGTAAAAGAAAATGAATATTGCGATTTTTGTGGTTCAATTGGAGACCTCAATCACGTTTATTTCGAATGCAAAAAATACACGGAACATTCAAATACACTTTATATAAACCTTATAAAATATAATATTCCTTCTCCCTTAAATGTAGAAACGGCTTTGACCCATTTCTCTGATAAAATTATCGATTGCTTTATGGAATTTCTGAGAGATACTAAGATTCGTCTATGATTAGAATCTTAATCTTGTTTCCTCTGTTTTATACCTAATATCTGGTCACCGAGCTTTCGCTCTTAATATTCAAATCTACATTTTTAAGCAGTCCAATGAGTATATAATTTAAGTATATTTATAACCTGACAAATTATTAATTAATAAATAGAAAGTTGATTGGCGATTGGCTTGAAAGTAGGCGGGAAAATTAAAAAAAGCTGTCAGTGTTAATTTTCAATTTGCTGCAGGTGTTGTTGACGTTTATCAACTGCTTGTCACAGAGGTTAGTTAAATGCATTAAAAGTTGCCTAGTTTCTGGATATTTCACCCTTTTAGGGCAACATCTACTGACGCTTGGTCTTCGCGAATAGTCACGGCGGACAGGCCCCGTTTCCGGGACGGGCAACAGCAGCGTGTAGGGCATAGTGGTTTCAGTGGGGTGGTTTTAGTGAGTAACCGTAAGGGGTAGTCTCACACTATCTGGGAAGGGAAGAACCTTTACCCGTTGTGCATAAAGCATTACCACCCGCCAAAAAAAAAAGATTAGCTTTAGGTTAGGTTAGATCTGTGTAATAAATAAAGAAAAGTACGATACGTGTGACATTTTGACATTTATTACATTCTGACAGGTGTCATATTTTGACATTTGTTCATTTTGACAGTTGTTACATTCTGACACGTATCACATTTTAACAGTTGTCACGTTTTTACAGGTGTCACATTTTGACAAGTGTCCATTTTAACAGTGTTACTCAACGTTCCTATAAATATTTACCTAAACCCATGATTTCTGAAATTGAATTGGCAACGTTGTATTTTCAACTTAGAATTTATGAGATGGCTGTCATTTGACAAGCAAATTATTTATGTCCGTCAAATGAACCTTTTCTTTTTTATACTTTTCAGGTTTATTCTGGTTATAAATTGCTACTTGGGCATTTGTAGAATAAAAAAATGTGAAAAATATTTTTCCGCGCAAAAATTTCTATTGCTAAGTATATTGATTTTATCATGTTTTATAGCATCTGCGAAAATTTCATGAAAATCCCAGCTGGTCCCATTTTCTTAACAATTAACCAGAGATGTGCGTGTCAGTAGTTGTCAAAATTTGTAGGTCATTATGGATAAAAAGCGGCAAATTTAAAATTGAATTCTTTCAGATTTAAACGCCAGAAATTAAATAAAGTCAAACCTTTTTACTACTATACTATACAGAAGAAAGGAGTGCAGTATTTAATTTGCAGAACGTAGTACAGGTTCAAGAGGTAGAAATTTTATTTTCACCTCATCCTTCAATGCTTATTTTTAGTTAAAATTTAAATTTTAATACATCTGATCGGCCTAATATAGTTTTTGTCTAGATTTAATCTTGTTTCCATGGTTTTTACTGTAATTAACCTGTTATTTTGACAGATAAGTCAGACTTTATTTATTCATAGCCGTATCGTATGTATTTTAATTGATTCGGAATTTTGTAATAATATATATTTCAAAATGGCTTCATTCTAAAAATATTATCAGTCCTCCTAAATCCTTGAAGGAAGAATTATTAGTAATTCAAATTCAAAATTCAAAAAATATATTATAGATGAGATGGCCAGAGAAAAACTAATTAAAATTCTCAGATTGCCTCCGTACCACGCAGAGTTAAATCCCATTGAACTGATCTGGTCACAATTATTAAAAGGTTATGTTTCTCAAACCAATAAAACATTTAAATTTCCTGATGTGCGAAATTTGTTTTTGAAGGCATTTTCAGATGTAAATAGAGAACATTGGGGAAAATGCATTGATCATGTAGAAAAGGTGGAAAATTCATTTAGGAAAGTATATCCACTATCAATGGATAATTTAATAGAACCTATAATAATAAACCTCAGAAAAGACAATTATAGTGATACCAGTAGTTTTAGTGAAGACAGTGACTTTTATAGATAGTTCTTGAACTAACTTTTTTTTTAATCTTTGAGTTTAGGTAAGTACTGAAGCGTTACTTTTAATGCCAAGAGATTAAAAACAGTTTAATCTCAACATATAATCCTCCTTGTTATTTATTGGTTAAATTTAATTCGTTCAATGTTAAAGTGTCAGATGCATAAGGTTTATTTTTATTTTTTGTAAATAATATAACTTCAAAATTTAATCTACGAAGTGGGTATATATATTTTATATGCTGTGACCTTAGTTATATTATAGAAACTTATTTTGCAAAGTACGCCTATGGAATGTGACGTTATATCCTCTTTCCTTATAGTATATTACTATAGAAACAAGTTGCCGTTGCTAGGAAATAAAACTAAAAGCTTAACTTTTCTTGTAAATATCTCGGAAGATCGAATTTTCACAGACATGAGACCTATATTTTCTGTCGATTTAGATAGGAATTAGTCTACCCTGAAAGTTTCATTGAATTCTGACGAGTGGATTTCGAGATCCTCTGGACACACACACACACACACACACACACACACACACACACACACACACACACACACACACACACACACACACACACACACACACACACACACACACACACACACACACACACACACACACACACACACACACACACACACACACACACACACACACACACACACACACACACACACACACACACACACACACACACACACACACACACACACACACACACACACACACACACACACACACACACACACACACACACACACACACACACACACACACACACACACACACACACACACACACACACACACACACACACACACACACACACACACACACACACACACACACACACACACACACACACACACACACACACACACACACACACACACACACACACACACACACACACACACACACACACACACACACACACACACACACACACACACACACACACACACACACACACACACACACACACACACACACACACACACACACACACACACACACACACACACACACACACACACACACACACACACACACACACACACACACACACACACACACACACACACACACACACACACACACACACACACACACACACACACACACACACACACACACACACACACACACACACACACACACACACACACACACACACACACACACACACACACACACACACACACACACACACACACACACACACACACACACACACACACACACACACACACACACACACACACACACACACACACACACACACACACACACACACACACACACACACACACACACACACACACACACACACACACACACACACACACACACACACACACACACACACACACACACACACACACACACACACACACACACACACACACACACACACACACACACACACACACACACACACACACACACACACACACACACACACACACACACACACACACACACACACACACACACACACACACACACACACACACACACACACACACACACACACACACACACACACACACACACACACACACACACACACACACACACACACACACACACACACACACACACACACACACACACACACACACACACACACACACACACACACACACACACACACACACACACACACACACACACACACACACACACACACACACACACACACACACACACACACACACACACACACACACACACACACACACACACACACACACACACACACACACACACACACACACACACACACACACACACACACACACACACACACACACACACACACACACACACACACACACACACACACACACACACACACACACACACACACACACACACACACACACACACACACACACACACACACACACACACACACACACACACACACACACACACACACACACACACACACACACACACACACACACACACACACACACACACACACACACACACACACACACACACACACACACACACACACACACACACACACACACACACACACACACACACACACACACACACACACACACACACACACACACACACACACACACACACACACACACACACACACACACACACACACACACACACACACACACACACACACACACACACACACACACACACACACACACACACACACACACACACACACACACACACACACACACACACACACACACACACACACACACACACACACACACACACACACACACACACACACACACACACACACACACACACACACACACACACACACACACACACACACACACACACACACACACACACACACACACACACACACACACACACACACACACACACACACACACACACACACACACACACACACACACACACACACACACACACACACACACACACACACACACACACACACACACACACACACACACACACACACACACACACACACACACACACACACACACACACACACACACACACACACACACACACACACACACACACACACACACACACACACACACACACACACACACACACACACACACACACACACACACACACACACACACACACACACACACACACACACACACACACACACACACACACACACACACACACACACACACACACACACACACACACACACACACACACACACACACACACACACACACACACACACACACACACACACACACACACACACACACACACACACACACACACACACACACACACACACACACACACACACACACACACACACACACACACACACACACACACACACACACACACACACACACACACACACACACACACACACACACACACACACACACACACACACACACACACACACACACACACACACACACACACACACACACACACACACACACACACACACACACACACACACACACACACACACACACACACACACACACACACACACACACACACACACACACACACACACACACACACACACACACACACACACACACACACACACACACACACACACACACACACACACACACACACACACACACACACACACACACACACACACACACACACACACACACACACACACACACACACACACACACACACACACACACACACACACACACACACACACACACACACACACACACACACACACACACACACACACACACACACACACACACACACACACACACACACACACACACACACACACACACACACACACACACACACACACACACACACACACACACACACACACACACACACACACACACACACACACACACACACACACACACACACACACACACACACACACACACACACACACACACACACACACACACACACACACACACACACACACACACACACACACACACACACACATACAAACCTTGCTCGTTTAATAGTATTTGATTTGTTTACCCCCTAACCGAGGGCTACCACTGTTTGTCAAAAAAAAAAAAATGTCCTGATCGGTCCCTGGACGAGAAGCATGTATCCCTATCATATATTGTTTTTTTTCTTGCTATAACTTCTGCTGTTAGGTAATATTTTGGGGTATTTCTAATTATAGACGAATCCGTGTCTGGCTGAATGCCAATCCGCCTAGGCCAAAAAAAAAATTGTTTTTGGTCTCTAAAATGAAATAAAAAATCAAATACAATAAACAAATCTGAACAATTTATACGTAAGTATCTAAATATGTCTTCATGAACATATTAGATAAAGAATCGTTTAATGTAGTCTATTTAAAACGTATGAAAAAATGCTTGTTATGCCCATTCTATAGAATATACTATGTAATAATCAGAAATCAAAAAATGTTTTACGTTTGATTCCTAAACACCTTTTGTTATTTATCGATAGTTCGTGCAGTGATTCAGCTTAATGATTCGATAGAAAAAAAAATTTCCTAACGATTCGTTCCAGCTTGAACTTGCGGTTGACTATGAAGACTTTTAATGTTCTTGGTATCCATAGGATTTATCAGTGTCTAGCCGCTATTTCAGGTATTTATTTCTTATAACTTTACATTTTTTTGGGATATTCTACCAACAAAGGCCTAGTTTTTGAGATACAGAGCGTTGAAATTTTGAAAATAAAAATCAAAAACGGCAAATTTTTTTCAAATTCGGGGGATATTTGAAAGTAAATATTTAACAAGAATTATATTTTGAAAATTTTATGGGTTTAGCTGCAACTTTTACCCTCTATTTTTTACGCCATTCAAGATTTTTTTCAATTTTAAATGTTTATTTTTACTTAAATAATAAATAAAATATATAATTTATGTAGTCCTTTGAAGGACACTACAATGTTATAGGACACGTCACAAATTGCTTAAGGCAAAACTAAAATTTTGTAGTACATAGTACATAAAAATATGTAAAAGGAAAATAGTTTGACATAATAAATAGCAATTATACACATTGAAAACTTTCACATTGACTTTGTTACAAGAAATCATAGTGGTAAAATTCATCTAATGTATATGGACATAGTTCAATTAATATATTTTTTATGTTTTTACTAAACAATTTTAATGTTAAATCCCTGACACGAGGAGGAAGATGGTTGAATAATCTCAATCCTGCAAAACTTATAGATTTAGTGCAAATATTTAAACGGCTTAATGGTACATGAAAATTATCATTCTTTCTTGTATTATGATTGGGAATTGAGTTATTTTTTATAAAATTTTCTTTGTTTTTATAAACGTACATCAGTAATTCAAAAAATGTACAATCCTGGAACTGTTAAAATATTATATTTTTTAAATAAGGGACGACAAGACAATCTTTAATATGACAGGAGCATTTAATTAGAACTAAAACGAACGGTGTTATAAATGTTTGTGTTTAAACGAAATGCCTGCAATTTTAACATTTTCCACTTTCGAAATGAAGAAAATACGCACTTTATTCGTCAACTGGGATTTTAATCTAAATTTTCAGTTATAGTGTGGTTGGAAATTGTTTAGTCTTTTATCTAATAAATTAAATAAAACCATTTATACATAATTTCTGACAGAAGTATTAGAAATATTAGAAGACACATATGGATTCAGCAATATGAGGCATTTTGAGCGCAGCTGCCAGATATTTCTTAAAAAAGGATTGGTAGAGGAGGACTCCAAGATCACTCGATTTAAACCCTAACGACTTTTTTATCTGTGGTTACATGAACCATCATGGAAACTGAAGAAGATTCAGTGAGAATTCAAGCTACAATTAGACAACATTCAGTTAAATCCGAAGTTATTCCCTAAAAACTAACAAAAAATTAAATAAGAATTTTAAAAAATCCTCCAGTATCGTAAAAAAATTGGGGGTAAAAAGTTACTTTCTTGTCTGTCTACCAAATTTGAAAAAATATTTATATTTGATTTTAAAATTTCAACACACAAGTGTAGAGCATTGTCAATTGAATATCGCAACCTCCTGGATAAAAAAAGGAGGACAAAGTATTTTGGGAATCAATTTGATAGACAATCCTTATTGCAAATGTGGGACATTGGAATTCTTTCCTGTTAGAATGCCACAAAAATCGACAAAGCATTACCAAATTTTATGATCAACTAGTTAAAGCCAACGACTACCTTCCAGTAGACCTAAACTGTATAATTTTTTCCAAAAATATCAAAATCTAATTCCTTTTTTTATGTGACCTACAGGCTGTAAAATACTAACATAATGAATGAAAAAAAAAACAATTCAGATATAGATTTCCAAAAGTAACAAAAAACAAAATAAAATATGTACATATACAGGGTGTTTCATAGTTAAACCGACATACGTTAACTGTAAATAGAGGGAACTTAGGTGATTCCAAATAACCTTGGTTAATCAGTCTAACGCCTTTAATAACCGAGATACGGGGTGTTTCATCCATTTCGGCCAATATTTTGATAAGCCGTAACTTTAGAACCACCCTGTAGATTTCTCTCATACTTGGTACAGATATAGTGTGTTAATAGCCCAATCCTATAGTGTAAGAACTACAATTAAAATCTAGATCCGGATTAAGAAGAATTTCCAAAATTTGAAAATCCCCAAAACAACACCTTGTATATCAGATTTTATAAAATTGGGATGGATATTTGAAAAGAACGGAAAAAAATGAGGTAAAAGTGAATTTTTTTTTAAGTGCACATCCCATTTTACTACTGGAGTTTTAACGTCAAATTACATCAAATGCATTTTTTTCATTTTAACAAGTAGTAACTTTCGAAATACCCGGTAGATTTCTTTCATATTTGGTACAAGTATCATTTTTAGTAGCCCAATCGTATAATGTAAAGACTATACTACAGTTAAAATCCAGATACGGATTAAGAAAAATTTATAAAATTTGAAAATCCCCAACGCAACACGCTGTATATCGGATATTTTTTAAATTGGATCAGACATTCGAAACGAATGGAAAAAACTGAGATGTTCTGACATATTTTTATAAATGCACATCTCGTTTTAAATATTACTAAACTTTTAAAGTAAATTCAATTAATGCAATACATATTGTCACTTTCATAAGCCATAACTTTGGAAACACTCTGTACATTTCTTTAATATTTGGTACAGGTAGATTTTTTAAATAGCCCAAACGTACAATACAAGAACTAAAATTAAAATCCAGATCCGGATTAAGAAAAATTTGTAAAAGTTGGTAATCTCTAAAATAGCATCCTGTATATCAGATTTTTTTAAATGATACCTATTTAAAAAAAGAAAAAATAAAGACAAAAGATGTGTTATACTAAAATATTTTTATAAGTGCACAAGATCGTTCTACAAACAAAAAATACAGATTTAATTTTTCGGATTAATTCCGGATACAAAACTTATTAAACTATCAAGTAAGCTTCGGCAATAACACGCTTTTCCTTTTTTCAAATAGGTATCCGATTACATTTTAAAAAATCTGATATACAGGGTGCTATTTTAGAGATTATCAACTTTTACAAATTTTTTCTTAATCCGGATCTGAATTTTAACTTTATTCTTGTATTGTATGATTGGGCTATTTAAACAATCTACCTGTACCAAATATGAAATAAATCTACAGGGTGTTTTCAAAGTTACGGCTTATGAAAACGACAATATGTATATCTGGATTTTAGCTGTAGTATAGTCCTTACATTATACGATTGGGCTACTAAAAAATGATACCTGTACCAAATATGAAAGAAATCTACCAGGTATTTCGAAAGTTACTGCTTGTGAAAACGAAAAAAATGCATTTGATGTAATTTGACGTTAAAACTCCAGTAGTAGAATGGGATGTGCACTTAAAAATTTTTTTCACTTTAACTCATTTTTTTCCGCTCTTTTCAAATATCCATCCCAATTTTAAAAAATCTGATATACAGGGTGTTGTTTTGGGGATTTTCAAATTTTGCAAATTCTTCTTAATCCGGATCAGGATTTTAATGGTAGTTCTTACACTACAGGATTGGGCTATTAACACACTATACCTGTACCAAGTATGAGAGAAATCTACAGGGTGGTTCTAAAGTTACGGCTTATCAAAATATCGGCCGAAATGGATGAAACACCCCGTATCTCGGTTATTAAAGGCGTTAGACCCATTAACCAAGGTTATTTGGAATCACCTAAGTACCCTCTATTTACAGTTAACGTATGTCGGTTTAACTATGAAACACCCTGTATAATACAAATAGCAAAAGGAAAAAAATCATTCAATTTCTTTATTATTATTGCTAGAACCCAAATAGTGTGAAAGTTTTAATGTGCAGTTTACCCCTACAAAGCTCGGGCTAATTGGCCCCTGTCAAAGCCATAAATTGAGAAAAAAAAGGTATTTTGTTTTTGTCACATGAAAAATTCCCTAATTAAAAGAAAATTTTTTTCTATTATACACTGTGTAACATTTGGACATTATGAAACGTTTCATTTTGGTAGATTGACACATTTAAAATATGGGTACTATTAAAAATATTATTATATTATATATTTACCTAATTATAATAATTCTTTCTACCAATCTTAATAATTTACAGCCAAAGTTAACTTCAAACATTGTCTACTTTTTTAAAACCAATCTTCACTATCCATGATTTGATCTCAGTCTTATTGCTAACTCATAATTTGCCTAAATGTTCTAGTAGGCTAGTAGTCAGTCTGATATTTTCGATTTTAAAATTCCCAATTTTAATTTTATTTTACACCAAAAAACATGTCGATGAATTGGAAAATGGGAACTGTGGAACAAAATTCACTTTTTTTCAGTCCCCATCGGCTTTATCAATATCTCGTCGCTTCTACAGGTATGGTTTTTTAAATTTCAATTTTCTGTATAAAAAAGCTTTGGCTGGTTTAAGAACTTGTGTGCATAGTTTTAAAATTGTTTGTTTTTGGGTTATTTAGAATTAATTTCATTTTTACTATGACAAAAGTCATTGACATTGACATCAAAGGTGTTTGATAATTTTAATTTTTAAGTTGGTAATACTCAAAACTAGTTAGATTATTGACTTGTGACCTTACGAAATCAGACATTCATTTTTTTTTCTATTATTTCAGGAACAATTTGCATCATTTCATCAGAAATGCACTTCGGATGGACTTCTCCCTCGCTTCCAGCTTTAACAGATGGCAGTTACAAATTCAGAATTTCCAACAACGAAGCATCTTGGCTGGCTGTCATTCTATTGGCGGGAACAATTTTGGGTGCGATTATAGCAGGAAAATTAACGGATATTTTGGGCAGGAAAAAAATTATTTTGATCACTTCCGTACCTCTGTGGATCGCGTGGATGACGATTGGGCTTGCCACAAATTCTGCTGCGCTTTTTGTCGCCAGATTTGTTGCTGGTATTTCTAGCGGATTGTCGTTTTCTACTGTACCGATGTATTTGGCTGAAATTGCTGAGCCAAAAATAAGAGGTACGCATTCATAACATTATTAAAATTTGAAGCACGTAGAAATATTCTGTTAGAAATCATATTTTAATATTTAACCAGATTTTAAAGTAGAAAATTGGATTTTTAAAACATTTTAAATGACATTTTTAAGAATTTGAGTGTGTCTTTTATTTTAGACTAGGGCCAATCATTTTTGAAACTGTAGGGTCAATTATAAGTAATTTTTTTACGATTTATGGCTGAAATATGAATTCTATCGAAAAAAGATTAATATAAGAGTTGTAGATAATTAAAAAATCTAAAACTTTTGTATTTATAATTTTTTTACATAACCTCAAAATTATCGAGAAAAATTATCTCCCGCAAAAATAATTGTTGTTATGAAACTTAGAGAAAACGGTTTATTTTTGTGTTTGAAATAAGCTGTAATTTTTTCAAAGCAATATATTTTCCATTTTATACGAATTTAAATTAAACAAAAAGAATTCGGGTATTTAAAATGGGTTTTTTTTAGTTTATTATTTATTATCTTTTGGTGTATAATACATTTTTCTAGGACATTTCATTTTCCTAATTGTGTATCTTGGTTGGGGCCTGTGTGGGCTGGAGCTGTTTCCCGGTTTTTTTTATCTAAGAATCGCCAATTTTGCTATTTCCACCCTTATGTTTGGGGAAAACGGTGCCCATTCTAAGGGGGAAAATACGATTTAGG
Source organism: Crepidodera aurea (assembly GCA_949320105.2). Taxonomy (NCBI): domain Eukaryota; kingdom Metazoa; phylum Arthropoda; class Insecta; order Coleoptera; family Chrysomelidae; genus Crepidodera; species Crepidodera aurea. The sequence goes on from OX439474.1 coordinate 636,515, forward strand.
ATAACCACGAAAACCTAAATCACGATTCTGTACAGGTGGTTCTTATGTTATGTTTAATTATGGTATTGTACGTTGAGGGGGTTGGGGTTTGTGGGGGTTTACCTTACGGTGAGGGGGGCGGAGTCCGATAGATCCTGGTGTTCGGGGGAGAGGGGGAGGTCTTGGGCGTCGGCCAGAAGTCTGAGGTTGGGCTGTGGGAGTTTTGCTTTGGGTTTCCTGAAGAGGGGGGACGACGAGGTCGCCAGGGGGTTAGGAGGGTGTTTTGGGCGTGGGTGTTTGAGCCATTCAGGGTGTGAGAGACGTATTTTTTCAATAGGAGTTGGAAACGAGAGAGAATTGGGGCGCTGGAGACGTTGTTGTAAACTTCTCCAGAAAGAAACTGATAGGGGAGATATTGGCATCGTCGTAGGATACGTCTCTCGAGTGAGGAGATTTTTCGGGCTAGCTGGGGGGGTAGTACGCCGTATGGGACTGCTCTGTATTCGGCAACGGGGCGGATGAAGGAGTTGTAGTTGTGTATAAGGGTTCTGGTGTTGCACCGGCCACATAAACCACCAAGGAGCCCGGCTCGTTTACGCATTCTGTTAAGCGTGTTATCAAGGTCTGGAGACCATTTAAGTGTTTGAGAGAATCGAACACCCAAATAATCTACTTCCCTTTGTTGAGCGAGCCTGACTCCCTGGAGGTTTACATTGACGTCTTGGGGGAGCTGGGAGGGTCTTTTTGAGTATTGCTCCAGCTGGTGAACTGATTCAGTAGGTTTTGGGTTCTGATGCTAAGTTGGTTAGAGTTTTCGCCTACGGAAATCAGAGCAGTGTCGTCGGCGGGTTGACGATGGGTGGTTTGGGGGCGGGAGTTCGCAGGTGTAAATGAGATAGAGGAGGTGAGGCCAGGACGGAGCCCTGGGGCACTCCAGCGAGGGGAGTGAAAGGTTCGGACATGGCGTTGCCTACTTTGACTTTGATGGTTCGGTCCGTCAGATAAGAGTGGATGAGTTTGGAGATGTTAAGGGGGAGACCTATGTTCATGAGCTTTTTGATTAATCCGGCATGCCAGACTTGGTCAAAGGCTTTTTGAACATCCAGAAGAACGGCTGAGGAGATTTAATTTGTGTTAACTGCCGTGACGGCAATTGTATGGAGTGAGAAGATTGCATCCTGAGTGGAGTGGTGGTTTCTGAATCCATGTTGGGATTGATGGATGATGTTTCTCTCTTCACAATAGGTTAAAATGGCTTTGGCCCTGGTCTATCTATAGCCCACTACATTCACAGTTAGAATATACAAAATTCATTTTTATTTTCAGGTTTAGTAACATCACTGTGCCCAGTTTGCGTAGTCCTGGGTGTCCTTTGCATTAACTTCTTAGGCTCAATATTTCCCATAGATACGACCGCATACATAGCAAGTACCCTTCCTCTCATATTCTTCATAACCTTTATCTGGATGCCGGAAAGTCCTTCTTACCTACTCCAGAAAAACAAAAGAGAAAAAGCTATAAAAGTTCTGAATTTACTACGAGAAAAAAACGAAGCGATCGAAGAGCTGGATAGAATAACGAGGTCGTTAGAAGAGAGTACTGAAGAAGGGAGATTGATGGAGCTATTTATGGATAGAACAAACAGAAAAGCCGTACTAGTAGCTTACGGACTAAGGACTGTTCAGCAATGTTGCGGTGCAACTGCTCTTACTTTTTATTGCAAAACTATATTCCACGAAAGCGAGAGTCTGTTATCGTCAAATGTAGCAACGATAATATATTTTTCTCTTCAGTTATTCGTGTCAATTTTGGCGATATTTTTGGTCGACGTATATGGTAGAAAACCATTGTTGCTCATGTCAACCATAGGTAGTACTATAACGCTATTTACAATGTCTGTTTACCTCTTCTTCAAAGACTACACAGGGATAGTTATGTCGCAAGTCAAATATATTCCTTTGATAGCCCTTTTTTTGAATATAATATTTTTCAGTATAGGAGTAAGGATAGTACCGTTGCTGATGATGGGGGAGGTTTTTTCACGCAAAATTAAAGGTAAAGCATTGTGTATCGGTACTATCTACTATAGCGTACTAGCAATGGTGTTCGCTAAAGTGTTTTATGACACCAAGGAGGCGTACGGGCTGTTCGTACCTTTTATAGTTTTTGCGGTACTATCCTTTTTTAGTATATTTTTCGTGGTTTTTATTATACCCGAAACGAAGGGATTGAATTTAGAAGAAATTCAGGAGATTCTGAGGGGTAGCAGAGCGGAAACCGATCAGGAAGCAGCGAAGGGTGACAACAGGGTAGAAACGGTTCAAGGAACGACAAAGGGGATCACTCATGAAATAGGGATTACAAATACTACGGGAAATATTGGGAGTAAGTCTTAAAAGCTTTATAAAGGTCGGTGTTTAAAATTAAATTATTAAAAGCAGTATTATGTAGAATTTTATATGAAAATAAAAATGTCAACACAGATTTTCCCGCTTTTTATTTTAATTTTTAAAAATAATGTCTAAGAAAAACTTGGTGGGGCTCCTCCGACAGAGCTGATATGACAATGACAAATATTATTTATTTATTTAGTAATGAACTACCCTTATAAAGAATAGGAAAATGGAGGAAATCTATGAAATATATTTATGTTTATTGATCTCCTAATGTTTATCAATTTTTTCACTTATTCGAATTATAAATGTTAAGTTTACTTCGACTCAAAAACAGACAATTTAATGAATATGTAAATGAATAAATTAAAAAATGAGATGTAAATTAGTTTATTTAATTTAACGGAAAAGTACAATTGTTAAAAACACAATTATTAAAAATAGCTTGATTTTCAGAACTTTCGTGTCTTTTGTTAATATTTTGCTGCATGCTAGTATAGTAACTGTTTCCTGGATGGTAGTACGAATGGAACCAATCATTTCTCTATGATGTTCTTCATCTAACTGAAGGTACAGTTTTAATGACGATGGGTTGCTATGTCCCGTAATTTTCACAAGTTTTTGTTCACCTATACCACTCCTGGACAATTCAGTTACGGCGGCAGCTCGATTAGAATGGTTCGTAATTTTCACCCGTCCAATATTTTTCGCCGAAGATTTGGTCCATTTAGATATTTCGTTTATCCCAATAGGAGAATTCTTATACCATCCTTTCGAATTTGTTTTTTGCCAGAAAGGATTTGGAGTTAAAAAAAACTTTTCACATGTGATATGGTTTCCCCTCTTCCCATAATTTGTTTAAACAATCTTACTGGACAAACACAATCTTCTGCAGTGTTTGCTACCAACCATTTACTGTCGTCCAACTTCTGATTTCCCCCTTGTGCTGTCTTCGAAAACACTGGGTTATATTCAACTCTTCCGGCAATGCGATAAAATTTTCTTTGGAAGCCTTCAGGTTCGTTCTTCTTCACTCCAGGTCAGTGCCACTTCAAAAATTTCTCGTTTTGTGAGAGCATTAGAACTCACCTTCCTTTTTTCTGGGATTGCTTGTAAAATTTTGCGTTTTGTGTCGCGTACATTTCTCGCTTTCTTAAACTGTATGTCCGTGAACGGATTAAAAATTATTTTACAATCTTTAAAGTACTTCTCTTGTAACATTTTTGCTGAAGTGTTCCAAATCGTCTTGACTGCACTCTCTTTATAATCTTCTGCATTGTTCTTCTTCATGTTGAATGCCCAGTCACATAAAATAGAAGCTAACTCTTGAGTGGAAGTTTCTGCAATGAGTTCATATTTTTTTCCAAACAAAACATCGCCAAATTGATGTAGTTGAATTCGCAATATTGCGAGGCACATTATCATTGATGGCTTTTTCAATTTCTCCACTCGAAGACTCTCCAAATCGCGACATTTCCACAAATGAAAACTTTTCTGACAACGCAAGTTTGAGAAAAATTGACATAACGTCATCAAAAATGCTGGTTGTCATGCTTTCAAAAGATAAAGCTGATTTAGACGTATCCAGTAGCTGTCGACAGTGTCACTGTCACGCTTGCTAGGACACGCCCACTGCTGGAACTGGTCGTTTACACGAGTCCAGTTTGTCGTGAATGTGTGCTTATGATCAGGTGCGTACGAAAATGAATGTGGGGTTCTTTAAAAGGAAATCTGTTAAGATAATGCCCTCGCTCTTATTACAGGAGCTTACAGATATGTTGGAGGAAGAATTATTAAATAAAAAAGGGATGTGGGTCAGAAAATGGATCAACGATAGAAATATAACGGGAGGTTTTGCTTTGCTACAACAACGAAAACTAGAAGTTCCCTCTGAGTACATTTTGGCGTTACGACGTACGTCAGAAAATGTGCTGTTTGTTTTTATACGCATTACAACGCAGATTCCATAAACATTCGTGTTCTCTATAAAGTTGAACCAAGTTCAACGTTTCTAATTCGCTTCATTTTCGGGTCAATTTTTAAACGCCGCCACTGTTCACTCTATAAAGATGCGCCATGGACTGATTCGGGTGTTTGGGGGGACGCGGGTGAGGACTACTGTCGTCAAAAATAGACGGACTTTCTATTCGAGACAGCGCTGACGGACAGCGCTGTACTGTCACAAAAAAGTGTTTACATGGAGCCAACTACTCGACAGCGCTGACGGACAGTAAGACTGTCGACAGCTACTGGATACGCCTAAATCAGCTATAAAAGCTGATTTAGACGTATCCAGTAGCTGTCGACAGTGTCACTGTCACGCTTGCTAGGACACGCCCACTGCTGGAACTGGTCGTTTACACGAGTCCAGTTTGTCGTGAATGTGTGCTTATGATCAGGTGCGTACGAAAATGAATGTGGGGTTCTTTAAAAGGAAATCTGTTAAGATAATGCCCTCGCTCTTATTACAGGAGCTTACAGATATGTTGGAGGAAGAATTATTAAATAAAAAAGGGATGTGGGTCAGAAAATGGATCAACGATAGAAATATAACGGGAGGTTTTGCTTTGCTACAACAACGAAAACTAGAAGTTCCCTCTGAGTACATTTTGGCGTTACGACGTACGTCAGAAAATGTGCTGTTTGTTTTTATACGCATTACAACGCAGATTCCATAAACATTCGTGTTCTCTATAAAGTTGAACCAAGTTCAACGTTTCTAATTCGCTTCATTTTCGGGTCAATTTTTAAACGCCGCCACTGTTCACTCTATAAAGATGCGCCATGGACTGATTCGGGTGTTTGGGGGGACGCGGGTGAGGACTACTGTCGTCAAAAATAGACGGACTTTCTATTCGAGACAGCGCTGACGGACAGCGCTGTACTGTCACAAAAAAGTGTTTACATGGAGCCAACTACTCGACAGCGCTGACGGACAGTAAGACTGTCGACAGCTACTGGATACGCCTAAATTAGCTATAAAAGCTGATTTAGACGTATCCAGTAGCTGTCGACAGTGTCACTGTCACGCTTGCTAGGACACGCCCACTGCTGGAACTGGTCGTTTACACGAGTCCAGTTTGTCGTGAATGTGTGCTTATGATCAGGTGCGTACGAAAATGAATGTGGGGTTCTTTAAAAGGAAATCTGTTAAGATAATGCCCTCGCTCTTATTACAGGAGCTTACAGATATGTTGGAGGAAGAATTATTAAATAAAAAAAGGATATGGGTCAGAAAATGGATCAACGATAGAAATATAACGGGAGGTTTTGCTTTGCTACAACAACGAAAACTAGAAGTTCCCTCTGAGTACATTTTGGCGTTACAACGTACGTCAGAAAATGTACTGTTTGTTTTTATATGCATTACAACGCAGATTCCATCAACATTCGTGTTCTCTATAAAGTTGAACCAAGTTCAACGTTTCTAATTCGCTTCATTTTCGGGTAAATTTTTAAACGCCGCCACTGTTCACTCTATAAAGATGCGCCATGGACTGATTCGGGTGTTTGGGGGGACGCGGGTGAGGACTACTGTCGTCAAAAATAGACGGACTTTCTATTCGAGACAGCGCTGACGGACAGCGCTGTACTGTCACAAAAAAGTGTTTACATGGAGCCAACTACTCGACAGCGCTGACGGACAGTGAGACTGTCGACAGCTACTGGATACGCCTAAATCAGCTATAAAAGCTGATTTAGACGTATCCAGTAGCTGTCGACAGTGTCACTGTCACGCTTGCTAGGACACGCCCACTGCTGGAACTGGTCGTTTACACGAGTCCAGTTTGTCGTGAATGTGTGCTTATGATCAGGTGCGTACGAAAATGAATGTGGGGTTCTTTAAAAGGAAATCTGTTAAGATAATGCCCTCGCTCTTATTACAGGAGCTTACAGATATGTTGGAGGAAGAATTATTAAATAAAAAAAGGATATGGGTCAGAAAATGGATCAACGATAGAAATATAACGGGAGGTTTTGCTTTGCTACAACAACGAAAACTAGAAGTTCCCTCTGAGTACATTTTGGCGTTACAACGTACGTCAGAAAATGTGCTGTTTGTTTTTATATGCATTACAACGCAGATTCCATCAACATTCGTGTTCTCTATAAAGTTGAACCAAGTTCAACGTTTCTAATTCGCTTCATTTTCGGGTAAATTTTTAAACGCCGCCACTGTTCACTCTATAAAGATGCGCCATGGACTGATTCGGGTGTTTGGGGGGACGCGGGTGAGGACTACTGTCGTCAAAAATAGACGGACTTTCTATTCGAGACAGCGCTGACGGACAGCGCTGTACTGTCACAAAAAAGTGTTTACATGGAGCCAACTACTCGACAGCGCTGACGGACAGTGAGACTGTCGACAGCTACTGGATACGCCTAAATCAGCTATAAAAGCTGATTTAGACGTATCCAGTAGCTGTCGACAGTGTCACTGTCACGCTTGCTAGGACACGCCCACTGCTGGAACTGGTCGTTTACACGAGTCCAGTTTGTCGTGAATGTGTGCTTATGATCAGGTGCGTACGAAAATGAATGTGGGGTTCTTTAAAAGGAAATCTGTTAAGATAATGCCCTCGCTCTTATTACAGGAGCTTACAGATATGTTGGAGGAAGAATTATTAAATAAAAAAAGGATATGGGTCAGAAAATGGATCAACGATAGAAATATAACGGGAGGTTTTGCTTTGCTACAACAACGAAAACTAGAAGTTCCCTCTGAGTACATTTTGGCGTTACAACGTACGTCAGAAAATGTACTGTTTGTTTTTATATGCATTACAACGCAGATTCCATCAACATTCGTGTTCTCTATAAAGTTGAACCAAGTTCAACGTTTCTAATTCGCTTCATTTTCGGGTCAATTTTTAAACGCCGCCACTGTTCACTCTATAAAGATGCGCCATGTACTGATTCGGGTGTTTGGGGGGACGCGGGTGAGGACTACTGTCGTCAAAAATAGACGGACTTTCTATTCGAGACAGCGCTGACGGACAGCGCTGTACTGTCACAAAAAAGTGTTTACATGGAGCCAACTACTCGACAGCGCTGACGGACAGTGAGACTGTCGACAGCTACTGGATACGTCTAAATCAGCTATTAAGTTCCGTTATTGTCGCTGGACAAACTTTTTTCGCTGTCATAATGACAAAATCTCGCGGCTTATGGGATTTTGTATACATGAATTAAATTGTCAGAGACAAAACTAGAAGTCACAAATGTTTTTAGAAAAATTATGCTAAAACTCACATCAACATTATGCTAGTAGAAAAAAATGAAAATTAAACCTTGAATTTTAATAAAAATAAAATAAAATTAAAATATCACCCTTTCAATGAACTAATTCAGCGAGATATATGATACGACCTAATCCATAAAATCAACCCCCTTTGACCCTTATCAGTTATATAGGCCATCGCGTATTTACATCTGAACTTAATACGATTTTGTATTTACCACGCTTTCACAATACAATGAAGTTATCAGTGTTTTTGCTGATTTTACGTATTTCGCAGCAATTTTCAGTTTTACTGACTAGTTTTTAAATTAGTGTTTGTTTAGTGTTAGTGATTAAACAAATGTGGATTATTTTCACAAAACGGGTTGACACTAAAAATGATTTGTTGATACCGATTCAAATTTTCACCGAACAAATTGTTCGGTATCTGAATTCGAAAACCCCGAAAACAGAGCTACTCTCGATACGGGTAAATTTTGGTCAATGTCCTTCCGACTCACAGACGTCACTAATTTTGTTCGGTTTATGGCAAGGCTACAAGAGCATCCTCAACTGGTTTTATTTATAAATGTATGACAACTGCTTTAGAGAGGCTGTACAGGGTGTCCCAATTTTTATGTTCTATTTGCAGTAACATAAAATACAAGGTTTTTCAAGGGATTCAATAGCTTCCAAAGGTAAACACATTTTAAAATAAATTTCATTTGCATAGGGTGTTCGAAAAAAAGACGCATTATCATTTATTATCAAAATATCTCGTTTAATGCCCCCCCCCCCCCCCGAGCTTGTCTCTGGATTCGCCACTGATTGATACAAATTTTAAATGACTTAATAACTTAAGCTGACATGACCGCTACTAGGAACTGGTAGGACTGTTAAATGCTCTCTGGCATGACTGCTAAAAAGCATGATGTCGTAAAATTAGTAAAAAAGTCTGTAACCACTAATTTGATATTATAAAATATTAGAAAGAGAAGCCATTATAGATTTTTGTTTATTCAACTGACATCCCAAGACAGCGCTGTGTCTGCCCATTAGGCGTCATCAACTATAGTCTATTTTTATGTATGAGAGAGTAATAAAACAGCATTTCTAATGCAAAACTTAGTACGGTCATTTTAAATATTTTTACGGAATAATCTAAATATTTCCTAAAATTGTCTTAAATGTACCTGAGCTAATACAAGTTTTGGGTCTTTTATTGGTCTTTTATAACCATAAGCTGTACAGAACAATAGAAAAAGGTTTGGCCAGGCCAAAAGCCTTGTGTATTAAAGATAACATAGCCGTATCTTAAGATTATTTTCAATAAGTACCTATTTGCCAATTTTGTTTTATTTTAATTCCAAGAATTTCTTACAGTAATCGAATTATAAGTAGATAAATCCCTTACCAACAAATTTCACCGAAAATGCGATTGTAGGTTTTCCATTTAGTAAGGAGGTCCAGTTGTGTATTCTTGACAGCTTACTAAATGTCGTTTAGTTGCAACATGCAAGGTGCAGTGTGCAGTCTATTGTGAATTCTAGTGTGATCATGGAAAATTTGGAACTACCGCGTAAACGACAAAAAATCGGTCCTTTAACAGTTAATGAAAAAACATTAATATTTAATTGTTTTAAATCATTTACAGACAAACATTTATGTAAAAGTGTTGATGACACAGTGGAATTAGTTAGTAGTACGCTTGGTGTTGGGAAATCTACGATTTACAGAGTTGTTAAAGAAGAGAAATGTGGCGAGTTTCAAACAGCACGTAAAGCTCCAGGAAAACCAAAATTTCAAATAGAAAATCATTTGAAAGAAAGACTTCGAAGGAAAGTGCATGCGTTCTTCTTTAGAAAAGAATTTCCGACAGTTAATTCTTTTAAAATGAATGATGTTAAACAGTTGTTTTTGGAGGCTGTAAATAATGTGAAGCCTGAAAACTGGGAAAAGGCAGTAAATCATACGATTAAAGAAGAAGAGAAAATGTAATGAAAAAGTAGTTTTTATATTAAAATTATTATTTATGAACGTAACGTTGTTTAAAAGTCAAAGTTTAAACCCTTATACCTACATAGCCCGTTTGACACAATGTTCTTAACATACCTTGTGGAAAAATAAAATATTTTAGAAAAAATTGCACTTTTTTACCTTCAGCTGTTTAGAAGTTATAAGCAGGTTAATTAGGTGAAAATATAAGTGTACACCCGATATATTTATTATATTTATACAAAGGTTATTTCATACGAAAATACTCGAGGTATAATTTCACAAAATATTTTAACTGTCTACTAAAAGAAGTGGTACGCCTATGGATTACGAACGCTTTATTATTTTAATACTCTCTCATACATAAAAATAGACTATAGTCGGAAAAAAGTTGGTCCAAAAAAAAATTGATCAAAAATAATAGGCCAGTCAGTAGAGGGGTTGAATCTTGCAAACGGTGGAGTAGTAAATTTTATTTTTGGAGCTTGTTTATATGTGTATTAGGAAGAAAATATCAAAAATGGTAACACGAAAAATGTCGGAAGAACTTTTGGCAGGCTAATAATTTTCAAAATTTCGATTTTTTTGGCATAAAAGGGTGAAATATTCACTAAATATATAATTTATGCAAGGCAATTGATAGATTATAAAAAAACAAAAATTTTGAGCCCTCCCATACATTTCTAGCGTAAATAGTTCCCGAGATATTAAGGAAATTGTAATTTGCTAAACACAGTACGTTAAATAACCATGTTAAAAAAACAGTTTTGTCAAAAAATGGTTTTAGTCCTTTCTGAACGTCTGAATCTTTAAAAAGATACTAAAAAAGTTTGAATTGTGATATGATGCTTACGATATCACTTAAATAATTTCTACAATTCAACGAATACATTCTAAGGTGTCATTCTTTTTTAAAGGGCGTAAAAATAGTGATGCAAATCTTTTATAAATATGTTTATTCAATGTTAATGATAAATGTCACAAATTCTAACTAATAATTTTCCAAATTCCATTTAATAACAATTTTCAATATTCAATATATAATTATTTAAAATTTCATATAAAAATCGTCTACAATATAATTGCAAGTACATACACCTTTATTTCTATCGTGAAAATTTTTTAATAAAACATATCATATTCTAATTAATTATAAACAATTTTCAGTTTTTATTTCATACTTTTATTTCATATACTTCCGTTCATTCTGCATAATATTAAATATGGTTAATTCAGCTGAACTAGCAATTTGCTAAAGGTACAAAAATCATGACGTTGAATCAACCTAAAATATTATACAGATCTCAGCAAATGAGTTGTAAAGGTAACTGTACGAACAAATTGAATTCATTCAGATTCTGAATTCAGGGACTCTCCTGATATTCAAGTGTCAAGAGCTCCGCGCCTTTAAAAATAAAATAAAATAAAATAAAAAGAATTTGTGAAGTGCCCCAGCAGATAAATGTGGTAAGAATTAACTTTAATTATATATTTTCATTTTTTATTTTGGGAACTATACTTTCGTAATAATTCATTTTTGCTTGTATTGGTTTTTGTTTGGTTGGACAAACAGACAAATTTTAAGTTTTCCATTTTTTTATATTTTGGCATAAAAAGTTTTTAGTTTTCTGAAATAAATCATTTTTCATTTGTTTTGTTTCCCTTGTAAATAATTTTGTGTAAATAAATGTATATAATTTTTTAAATCAGTGATTTTATTTCTGGTTCTAATCGGTAATTAAAATAAAGCGTTTTCCTTGACAAACCTCTCCAGGGCGGACTTTATTCAAACCTTGAAGAAGTCCGAGCTATCCTGAATACAGCGTGGCGAGCTAGAGCTCGTCGTGGCGTCAGATAAAAATCTGAGCTACAAAACCCCAAAAAAACGAACTGAACGTCACGACATGACAGTATGTTGCAATTACATTAATCTTTACTGTTTATTTTTCAAATTGAACTACTAGTTCTCTTTTTTAACCGTTTGAACGGACCTGGTTCTTCTAGGGATGACCGTGTGAACGTTTTATCCAGCTCTCGTTCTTCAGGTTCAAAAAGCAGGTCAGCTTTATCTTCATCGTCGTCGTCGTTGTAAACGATTGGTAGCGTGACGTTCTCACATTGCTGGCCACAACAGTGTTTGCAGATTGAAGAACATTTTAGGCCTCTTTTGCGGCAAGAACACGCTCCGGCACAACCCTTCTTGCAAGCGCAACCAACTCTTTGTTCCTCCGTACCCACCCCCAATCCCGTAGATTCAAGTTGTTTCCTAACCAAGTTTGAATTTGGTGATAGCAGCGGTAAGCGTGGTGGACTGCAGCGTCAAATGTCGGTGGCAATCGTGCAAGGTCTACTTTCCCCTTGCTCACTACTCTTTGAAAATTATAGTATCTTAGCTCATCCAGGGTTGCTTGATTCTCCAGCATAGATGGCCAAAAATACACGCGCATCTGCATCCGTAATCTCACTGTGGCTTGCAACTGGATCAAGGAATCTTCTGCATATGTTTTTCAGATCTTTTGAAGAATTGATCATATTCCCGAGCTTCATCTTTCCTTGGCCAAAGATTGCAGACAGGGTGTCGCATCCTGTGAAAGTGTGAATGAATAGGATGATGTCATGATCGAACTTGCATGATGTTGTTGAGTAGTACACATCAGCTGCACCCCCTCTTCCAGGATTCTGAAAAAACAAATTGTTGTGAGGGTGACCAAGCCCTGTCATTAGCACTAGAATGTCTACATCCTCGGCTACAATCGCAACATATTCATGGTCCTTAGCCTTGGAGATTGTTGTTTCGATTATCAGCAAGTCAGCATCTTCTGTGGCCTGCTTACATTCGATTTTACAATCTTCAAAGTGACTCTTCAGGACCTCAATAAAACGTTGTTTGTTTTTTTCATTACTCAGAAACTTTTGCTGATTGACAGTGTTTTCATTAAAAATCACTTCTGAGGATTGGTGAACTCTCATCCGCCGGAACCTCTCGGTTCTTTTGGTACCACTCTGAGCTGGGTAACCGTCAGATACAACAGTTACGTTTGTGCACCCATGGTAGTGCCTTTTTAAAAAAGAGGAGTACAACATAGCAATGTTGGCGAAGGAAGCAACGTACTGTGTTTAGCAAATTACAATTTCCTTAATATCTCGGGAACTATTTACGCTAGAAATGTATGGGAGGGCTCAAAATTTTTGTTTTTTTATAAACTATCAGTTGCCTTGCATAAATTATATATTTAGTTCATATTTCACCCTTTTAAGCCAAAAAAATCGAAATTTTGAAAGTTATTAGCCTGCCAAAAGTTCTCCCGACATTTTTCGTGTTACCATTTTTGATATTTTCTTCCTAATACACATATAAACAAGTTCCAAAAATAAAATTTACTACTCCACCGTTTGCAACTAAACCACCTTTTTTCCTCTCTACTGACTGGTGTATAAAGATAAAAACATAATCAATTTTTAAAAAATTCAAATTTTTGATTTCAAGACATCATCAGTTAAAAACAATCAATATATTAAAATCCAGTTTTCAAGAGAATATTTCTACATCCTTTCATCACTACATTAAATTTTATGAATAAATAGTCGCGATAAAACTAATGGCATCATTAAAAATCACTCAAACTTGAAAATCAGTGTCAAACTACATATTTTGTTTCAAAAAATAACTAAATTGTTGATTTCTTTCCCGCAAGAATAAATATGCTCATTATGGCAAACGTTTGTACAGGGTTATTCACTATAAATTACCCACCCCTTATTATCGTTATTATTGGATAAAGAAAAAAATTTAAATAAAAGTTGTGTTTAATTTTCAAAACAAATTAAACATATAAACTCAAATCAACAACATCGCATCTGTTTAATTTTCAAACCAAAGGAAACACAAACCCGTTCAACCTGACAACAGCGCTGAGACAGGAAGTCTCAACGAATATTTTTTTTCATTACGCTACGATCGTCACGTATCCAAATATCTGCAGCGCAGATTCTAACGAATTTCTAGGCTTACGCTAGACTCGTCACGTCCACCCAAACCTCATAACGACGTAATTAAATTAATCCTTGTCTTCTCAAGCGGGAGAGAAAGAGACAGACATAAAAAACTTACATATCTAACAAATCGATTCGCCCACTAGATAACGAATATTTCTTTCTAGAACAAACGGATGGGGGGAAGAAACTTTGAAAAGATACAGACTTCGCGAACTTTAAGTTCAGTGCTCATTTATCACTCTTACATACAACACCTAAAAATATTTTCTGAATGATGTGATCATTTTAATTCTCTACCAATATGTGTTAGTGTTTGTTAAACACATATGTTAACTAATAGTTTGTTCGTTGATTACTTATTAAAGTAATGTATTGTTAAGTTGTTTGTGATGTATCTATTTATTTAACATTTAAATAAACCGTTAAATAAAAAGTGTTCGTTGTTTTTGTCAATGGAGTTGGGAAGATAAAAATACTACAGCAAATATACAGTCCATTTAGAAAATACGATGCAGTTTAAAAAGGCTATGTGCTTATCTCGGTAGTCCTGGTAAACTGGCACAACATAGGGTTGGTTCCAGAACCCTCAACAAGTTGTTAAAATTCTATTAAATGTACAGTACCGTGCAGATTTCAGGGAATACAAAAAAATAATATATATTTTTAAATGGGATACCTTGTACATTTTTATAGATTTATAATCTGAAGGTATGGAAGAAAATAAAGTCCTTTATCTCACAAGTTATTTTCTTCCATACCTTCAGTAATTACTACTCACATATGGCTAACCCTACCTTAAAAAAAAAGATTTATAATCTTCTCGATGAGCTGATTTCAATGATGTATAATACTTAATGTCTAATCTGGATAATAAAGGATCTACAGCCACCTGAAAATCACATTTTTTGAAAATTGGAATTCCCATCTGATTTTTAATCACCCGTCAATATTTTTAGTGCCATAGTATAGAATTTGAAAAGTTAGGATAGAGACATGTAAGCCATTTTTCTCGATTTTCAACCGTGTGGCTACTACAGCTGCTTTAACTCAAAAAATGTGATTTTTCAGATGGCTGCAGATCCTTTATTATCCAGATTAAACATCAAGTGTGATACGTCGTTAAAATCGGCTCGTCGAGAGGATTATAGAAATGTAAAAATATACAGGGTATCCCATTTAAAAAAAATATTATTTTTTTGTATCCCCTGAAATCTGCACGCTACTGTACATTTGATAGCAACACAAACAACCACACAACTTTTCTTTGAAATTTTTTTTTCTATAGGCAATAATAACAATAATAAGGGGTGGGTAATTTGTAATGAATAACCCTGTACAGGGTGTCCCAAATTGGTGAGTTTTGCAGGGTATCTCGTAAACTAGAAGAGATAGAAGAAAAGCAGTTAAGATGTTATGACTTCTTTTTTTGTTAAAGTAACGATAGCCTAATTAAATCTTTAGTAACTCCCTGCAGTTGGAAGATACAGGGCGATTATTGAAAACTGTCGAAAACTACAAGGTACTATAACTTCTTAATTAAGAACAATATAAAAAAACGTTATAAAAACTTTTGATAGATATAATATTAAAGAGTTCAGTGGCGCACAGATTATTTTTTTTAGGGGGCTCACTAAGGAAATATAATGCAAACTTATGTTTTTTTAAATGGGACACCTTGTATATTTTGACGTTTTTCGTTTTCTTTTTTAATTCTCATTCACCTGATATGACATACTATATATCTATTTTCAATGGTTGGAGCTACAGTGCAAATAAACCATTTATGGATGTTATCAGGTGAAACACCCTTAAAAAATTGAACACTCAGTAACGAAATTTAACATTTTATTATAAGGATACTGATGTGTGACAATTTTATTTATCAAAATTATAATTAATAAAAAATAAAACCAGATTAAAAAAATAAAAACAATAAACTTATGAAACAACAAGAAACATTGTAACAACTAATCTACCTATAACTAATTTTATTAGAATGTAAAAATTACATTAAATGTTCAAAATGCTCTCCGTTTTCATCGATTAAAAAGTTTTTCGTTTAAATAATCTCCAACCAATTCAGCATTACCAAAAATAAAATCATAAAATAATATTTACAAGAGAGTAGGGAAGATTTATTACAAAATATTCATGCCGGATTTAGAAAGGACATTTTGAACATTTAATGTAATTTTCACATTCTAATAAAATTAGTTATAGGTAGATTAGTTGTTACAATGTTTCTTGTTGTTTCATAAGTTTATTGTTTTTATTTTTTTAACCTGGTTTTATTTTTTATTAATTATAATTTTGATAAATAAAATTGTCACACATCAGTATCCTTATAATAAAATGTTAAATTTCGTTACTGAGTGTTAATTTTTTAACCTGATCCATAAATGGTTTATTTGCACTGTAGCTCCAACCATTGAAAATAGATATATAGTATGTCATATCAGGTGAATGAGAATTAAAAAAGAAAACGAAAAACGTCAAAATATACAGGGTGTCCCATTTAAAAAAACATAAGTTTGCATTACATTTCCTTAGTGAGCCCCCTAAAAAAAATAATCTGTGCGCCACTGAACTCTTTAATATTATATCTATCAAAAGTTTTTATAACGTTTTTTTTATATTTTTCTTAATTAAGAAGTTATAGTACCTTGTAGTTTTCGACAGTTTTCAATAATCGCCCTGTATCTTCCAACTGCAGGGAGTTACTAAAGATTTAATTAGGCTATCGTTACTTTAACAAAAAAAGAAGTCATAACATCTTAACTGCTTTTCTTCTATCTCTTCTAGTTTACAAGATACCCTGCAAAACGCACCAATTTGGGACACCCTGTACATATATTTTTATCAGACTACTCTGTATATCACACTTTATGGAAATTACAATTATGTTATCTTTCAACTAAAACAAATTGTGGCCATCGGATACGCAGCCACTTTCCCTTTTCTTCATTATCCGATATGGATATTAAGTACCAAACAGTTACATGGTCGTCATTTACAGTAAATTTGTGACGCCTGCAGTCGGTCACATATTTCGCAAATACCGTACAAAGAAGTAAATTATTTCGATATATATAAATTTTGAATTATTTTAGTGATAACAAATTGTACAGAAGTGAGGTATGTCTCTTTGAGATTATATCGTCGGGTGGATACATTACTGGCACAACTCAAAAATTGGTTATTTTCGGAAATCCTGATAAAGGTATCAGTGACATTAATTTTTACGTATTTTTTTTTATTACAACTTTAGGTAATTAATAGTACTATTATTGTGCTACTAATGCATGCAATAAATAGTGGTTTTTCAAACACTTTGATGATGAAATCAATTTTGTCTATTTTTGAGTTATGCCAATATTGCATACAGAAATTCAAATTCAAATTTAAATTCTTTATTTGGAGCCAAAATGGCCATTGGACAATTGACAAATTTTATATGTAAAATAAACGTATTTAAGTGGAGTATCATTTTACACATAAAATGTTAAACAATTAATAATAATATTTATTGATCCTTGAAGACATTATACAATTTGAGTGTTTTCTCTCTCATATAATCGTAATTTAAATTGATTATCTCACCGGGTTTATCTGTGTTTTCAAATCAGCTTCGATTATCAATCTGTAAATCGAGAAATATAAATATGAATAAAACCACAGTTTTTAATTGACGTTAAACCTATTTTTTCAACTTTGCTGATATTTTCTAAAGATTCTCTGACAATTTAAAATTTTCTTTATTTCAGAATATAAACTAAAAAAAAATGCCATGGTGTTTTATAGATGACTACGAGGAAAATACTTTTAAAGAGTATGATCTCTCTGATTTGACTTTAGATCAATTTTATTTGGACTTCAACGTGGAAAATAATTCCGAATTCGAAGATGTTTATCTATATACTTCAAATAGGGAGTGTTATCAGGTGAGAGGAAGTAAATATTTTAAGAATGTTTTATTCGATCGTTTTCTGCATACTATCTTTCCGAAATCGAATCCTGGTGACTCCCAGTTATATAGAATATCAGGGTAGAACACAGGATGATTCGCCTGGACATGATGAGTAGAAGTTATCAGACATTCTTTTGACTAATGAAGAAGAGGGGGATGAAAAGTCCTTTATATCTCACAAAGTTATTTATTGGCGACCAGTTTCGACAATATTATGTCATCATCAGGGAAACTTATGGGGTTAAAAAATTTAATTGTCAAAACACCAATTAAGTTTGAAAAAATTAAATAAAATCGTAGGTAATGAAGATAGACTCCCCATAACTTATCCATGAAGGATTAGCGACAGGATTTTCACAAAAAACATGGTACAGGTCACTGTGTTAACATTTAAAAAAAATTTGTGATGTAATTAAAATATTTTGAATAAAAGCACAAATTGATTTCAAAATATTTTTAATAACTATCGTTATAATTACATCACAAACTTTTTAATTGTTAACACAGTGTACCAAGTTTTTTTGTGAAAAACTTAATTGCTGTTTTGACAATTAAATTTTTTAACCCCATAACTTTCCCATTTAGGTGTGCCTGATGATGATATAATATTGTCGAAACCGCCAAAAAATAACTTTGTGAGATATAAAGGACTTTTCATCCCTCTCTTCTTCATTACCTTCCACTCACATATGGCTAACCGTAACTTAAATTCTTTTGACTGTTCCGTTTTATTGATTTGTTTATAAAAATTTCTTGTTCTACATTTTTCAGTGTCCATATCTCCTGACTTCGTACTGTAACGGGTCGATACAAAAATGCAGCAAAGATGAGACTAAAAATATATTCAAAACAGATTTAACGTTCCGCCTTTCGACTGTCCACAAAGAGTATCTTCCGCTTGAGCAAAATGACGTGATATGCGACATTGATGAAGCATTTGGACAATTTGGAATATACAAAGTTGACGTTACAAAAACAGGATGTCACGTTGAAACCGTGAAGGAACCTGTTAATATTTATTCACGTAAATGTTATAATAAGTTCATAATACCATTTCTCCACGGCCACTACCGAATGTAGTTATTCTGAAACCACTTATAATAACAGAAAATAATCTGTATTCCGTGATTGTTTACAAAAATAAGGTTTGCCATGAATGTCAAATTAACTGTCAGTATTAGTTGACGTGGTCTTAATATTGGTTTGTAAAAACTTTTAATTTATCAAAGAGTAGAAGGAAATCAAACGATTCAGATGTAGAATTTGAAAATATTCCTCCAGAAATAAAAAAATTGCCGATAATATAACTCAAAATTTGCTACCGCAAAAATCCAAGCTTGAATATAAAAATACTACCTACACAATGTTGAGAGATTGAGGTTTCATTTTACTATATTTAATTTCTACTTTCTGTGGCCGTGGAGAAAATACAGTCTGTTACTCTGTTGGAATGAAAATCCGACATACGTGTCGAATTCTCATTCCAACCTTGTTACAGAATATACTATTTCATAACTTATCCTCTTTTTAGCTATTTTTACTGTCGTTTTTATTTATATTGCTTTATTTTTGTTGGCATATGGATTGTATTACTTTTGGAAGAAGTATACTTCGAATAAATCAGATAAAGATGAACAAATCGAAGATGTTTCCCAAAAAAGAAGAATTCAGTCTTTGGATACTTTCAGGGGGTAAGTGAAATTGAACTTCTTAACACATTTTTTGAAAAGAAAACGGGAAAAAACCCCTTTTATAACCTTGTTTTGTCAAAAAATAAAAAAAATACAAAATTTTCAGTTATAATTACACGAGAGCTTTTTTTTTGTCGAAGTAAACTTGACATGTATCAATAAGAATTTTGTTGCCTGGCAATTTAACGAAAAAAACTGTCTCTGAAAAAGTTACGAGTCCCTATAGAACGAGTAATTTTTTCCTGCAGTTTTTTGAGTTGAATTACCCTAATGGCAACAAAATTCGACTCAAAAAAAAGCTAGAGTGTAATTCGGTAAGACAATTTAATGAATATGTAAATCAATAAATTAAAAAATGAGATGTAAATTAGTTTATTTAATTTAACGGAAAAGTACAATTGTTAAAAACACAATTATTAAAAATAGCTTAATTTTCAGAACTTTCGTGTCTTTTGTTAATATTTTGCTGCATGCTAGTATTTTGAGCGGTGGTAGTAACTGTTTCCTGGATGGTAGTACGAATGGAACCAATCATTTCTCTATGATGTTCTTCATCTAACTGAAGGTACGGTTTTAATGACGATGGGTTGCTATGTCCAGTAATTTTCACAAGTTTTTGTTCACCTATACCACTCCTGGACAATTCAGTTACTGCGGCAGCTCGATTAGAATATGGTTCGTAATTTTCACCCGCTTGATATCAAGTCCAATATTTTTCGTCGAAGATTTGATTCATTTAGATATTTCGTTTATCCCAATAGGAGAATTCTTATACCATCCTTTCGAATTTGTTTTTTGCCAGAAAGGATTTGGAGTTAAAAAAAACTTTTCACATGTGATATGGTTTCCCCGTCTTCCCATAATTTGTTTAAACAATCTTACTGGACAAACACAATCTTCTGCAGTGTTTGCTATAGTAGAACCCACCGCTATATGAGAAAGAAAAAACGCTATAAAAACAGCAAAGGATACCGCCAATAGAAGAAATGCTAATTGATCTGGACATTTTTGAGAACTTTAATGTCGAAAACACCGTACACTATCCATATACATAAAAATCAAATGATATTTTGTCTATTAGGACCACTGTGCAAAGATTCAATAACCAACTTACTGGAGATCGTTAGGGCTAATTTGCGTAAAATAGAGGTTGACCACTCCACCTGGTCTATAGCTTCATTTTCTGATCTCTTGTGAGATTCAGAAACGTTGCTAATTAAAATTTTGTCTCAAATTAAAAACACGGTGAATAAAGTCATAAATATTATAAATTAATTAAGCTTACCTACCCTATCTCGGGCGGATGTAATTTCGGCCGGAAAAAGGGCAGGTACTAAAAGCCGGTAGGTAAATTCGGCCGGAGGTTTTAAGTTGCTTCCTTATCTCATAGGTATTTTCGGCCGCAAATCAAATAAAATAACAGAATGCTTTATATTAAAATATTTCTTTATTTCAAAGTGACGTAGAAAGTGAAAACGAAGATAATACGGAGGCTCCGCCTCAGACATCAAAACAACAACAGCCTGCGGCTATTGATAAAAAAATTATACCTCAGCGGGCTACGCAGTCCTTTGCTCCGGCTACGCAGTCCGGCGTTGAAGCTGACGGCGTTGAGGGCCCCTCGGCCGAAATTACCCCTGTCATAAATGGTACCCCTTGATTTATGCAGGTAGGCCAAGGGATTACCGGCCGAAATTACGCCCGCCGCCTATCTCAACCCTCACCATTGGATTCACTGTCATCAACATTGATAATCAATTTGGTCGGACTCGTTATATAAGAATTTTCTTCTTTGATAACATGTTTGATTTTTGTCTGCCAATCATCAGCTGAACTTTTGTTAATTTCTTCTTTTACCAAATTTGCTATCAACCCGTCAAATTTGGGAAACACGTTATAACGCCTTATTCTTTTTTAATTTGTACAAATTAATTCTGTGGTGTAAAATACACAAAAATAGGGCGGAAGGCGCAATACCTCGTAGCCCCTTTTTGATGCCATTTCATCAATAAAAAGTTTTATAATATATATGTAAAGATGCCCAAACGATATCTACAAATGTTTAGAAGTGTCATTTCAAGTTGACATTTTTACTTGATTCCTTTTTCAGGTTAGAAAAATGGCGTCGAATGATGTAATTCCTGCTGGAATAAAAGTTGTAGATCAGCTAATTGTGGATGGATTACTAAAAATCAGAGAAAAAATTTCAAGTTGAAATTTTTATACAAAATAACCTCACAATTAGAACCCTCCGTGGATGATTCACACTAGCGTCAGCGTCTATTTGGTATTTGAGGAATTTTTTTGTAAAATAAAGTCTAGAATTTTTTCTCTGATTTTTAGGAATCCATCCACAATTAGCGGATTTACAACTTTTATTCCAGCAGCAACTTGAAATGACTTGAATCAAATATTGAAATAGTATGAACGTTCACTTGAATTCAGGTTACTCCTTTCAAGTTACTTGAA
Organism: Crepidodera aurea; assembly: GCA_949320105.2. NCBI lineage: Eukaryota > Metazoa > Arthropoda > Insecta > Coleoptera > Chrysomelidae > Crepidodera > Crepidodera aurea. The sequence continues at coordinate 658,226 of OX439474.1, forward strand.
TTCAAGTAACTTGTAAAGTCTGAACGCCGCTTTATATAAATTAAAATGTAAATTCATATTAAAGAAAGTTAATCAATATAGAAATTTTACGCAAATTACCCCTAACGATCTCCAGCTAAGTTGGTTATTGAATCTTTGCACAGTGGTCCCTTTGCTGTTTTTTCTTTCTCCTAAACCATTTACTGTCGGCCAACTTCTGATTTCCCCCTTGTGCTGTCTTCGAAAACACTGGGTTATATTCAACTCTTCCGGTCTCTCTTCCACAGTTGTCTGTCTCGATTTTAAAATAGAATACCTTACAATTTGCTGCTTCTCCACCTCTCCAAGCCAATTCATACGCAGCAATGTGATAAAATTTTCCTTTGGAGGCCTACAGGTTCTTCTTCACTCTAGGACAGTGCCATTTCAAAAATTTCTCGTTTTGTGAGAGCATTAGAACTCACCTTTCTTTTTTTTGGGATTGCTTGTAAAATTTGGCGTTTTGTGTCGCGTGCATTTCTCGCTTTCTTAAACTGTATGTCCGCGAACGGATTAAAAATTCTTTTATAATCTTTAAAGTACTTCGCTTGTAACATTTTTGCTCAAGTGTTCCAAATCGTCTTGACTGCACTCTCTTTATAATCTTCTCCATTGTTCTTCTTCATGTTGAATGCCCAGTCACATAAAATAGAAGCTAACTCTTCAGTGGAAGTTTCTGCAATGAGTTCATATTTTTTTCCAAACAAAACATCACAAATTGTCGCCAAATTAATGTAGTTGAATTCACAGTATGGCGAGACACATTATCATTGATGGTTTTTTCAATTTCTCCACTCGAAGACTCTCTAAATCGCGACATATCTTTTCTGACAACGCAAGTTTGAAAAAAATTGACATAACGTCATCAAAAATGCTGGTTGTCACACAGGGTGATTAAAAGTTAGTCCCAAATACGGACCTGTCATCTCGTTTTTTAATAAGGTTGGGATCCACAAATTAGGAGAATAAGAAATAGTTGATGATTTTATCGATGAAAGCTGGAAAAATACCATTTGGGGAAGAAAAAAATTTTTTTTTTCATTATCGAAATATGTAGATTTGACTCAAGTTAATAAGTAAAAAAGTTATATGCGGAAACACCAAATACATTTAGCCTTACTTATTTTTTCTGCTCTTTCCAAATTTGTAAATAAAATTTTAAAATATTGAGATACGACTCGAAACCTACTTATTAATTTGTTTAAGGCCGGACCTGGAATAAGACTTTTTTTGTATTATGTTAATCGACGCCACTGTAGACAAATAACATACGAACCAAATATTATAAAAATGTATAGGGTGGTTCATAAGTTATGATTAATTTAAAAAATGGGGAAAATTAATAAATCACCCTGTATCTTGGTTATAAAGAACGATAGACCCATAAAATATAGGTTATTTAGAAGCACATCGGTGTCCTCCATCTACCCTTACTGCATATGCATTTCCCAATTAAACACCCTGTATATTTCCAAGGAATGAGCCAGTTACCTTGCAGTATATTTACTGTAGATATTTAATATCCACACTGTATATAACGTGAAATAATAAATTAAATTTAAAAAGAAAAAGCAGAACTGTTGCAAAGAAAAAATTAAAAATGTGTGAAATAGATTTTTGAAAATAAAGCCAATTTTGCCAAGAGTTATTCAGGATATATTATTTATTTACACAAGGTCTAGACCACAACCAAAAATAAATAAAAGATACTCACAATAGTTTTGTTGGTTCCTCCAACAAAACTGTGTGGTCACGTGAAAACTGACAATCTGTCAAAAATAAAAAAAAATAAAAATTTAAAAATATTTTTTAATGTAGGAAAAGGTTTTTTGAGGTTAAATTACTGAGGTGAACATTTCACGAGAGTCGACATGGATTTATTAGTTTTTTATACCATTCACATCTAAAATAGACTTGACACTTGACAGGAAGTTTTGTTTTTTCGCGTGAGCTACGTTCGAGATAGATGACAACATCAAGGGCAAACCTGGAGAAATGATCTGGTATACAGATGGTTCCAAGATCAAGGAAGGAACTGGTACCGGAATATACATTGAGTGTTTACAATGCTGATTGTCACGCTTTCAAAAGTTAGGTTCTGTTATTGTCGCTGGAAAAGTTAGGGCAAACTTTTTTCGCTGTCATAATGACATAATTGTCATTTTAATTTTGGATTTTAATCCACATTGCAGAAATAAACGTAATATTGCATCTTTCACATACATCGACTTTTACTATCTTTCTTTTCGAATTGCTGTTTCGAAAAAAATATTTTTTTATCAGTAAAAATATTTATTTATATTTTTGCAACAGAAATAATAATAATAATAATAGTATTTACTTAAATAAAAGCCCAACATTGGAAATATTTGATATTTCACGACTAAACCGTAAAATATAAGAAACAATATTATAATTTACTAAATTTTCCGATGATCCACATATTTAAAATCGCTTTGGCCATATTGACAAAACTAAAAACTTCTGAAATGTACAGAAAAAATCTCATGTCATTATAGAGAATAATTGTTGCTCACAAAAGACATATTTTATGTTTTTAATTCATTTGTATTTATAAGAAAAATTATAATAAATACAAAAAATTTTGTTATTATCATTTTGTGAAATATTCACAGCAGTTATCTCAATTTTAATCCCTCTAAGTTTAAATATGCTATATAGTCGGTTTTTTAGACATCAACTTTTTACTCTCTGCTATTTTTTCAGTTTAGCTATAATATTAATGATTTTTGCAAATTATGGACAAGGAGGATATACTGTCTTTGGACATGCTCGATGGAACGGTCTTCACATTGCAGATTTAGTTTTCCCATCATTCTTGTGGATAATGGGAGCTTGTGTTCCCATTGGCATCCAATCGAATTTCAAAAAGCAAGTTTCCAATAGAGATATGATCGCCAATGTAAGCAAAGTAAGTTAACTGTTTGAAAATATATTCTTACTAAAGCTTTTTAAATAAAGAAAACATTGTTAATTTATACATAAATCAATCTGCACAACAGTGGCGGCTCGTGAACTTTCTCATAGAGGAGGCAAGTGGAAAATAATAAAAATTTGCCGTTTTTTTTTCGCTTTGGAGGTGAAGAAAACTCTTTATGGGGAGGCTAAGAGTCTATAGTCTCAAGGTCTACTGTGAGAGTCTCCTTTCCAGACATATTTTTCATAATTCGAGGTATTAAAAGACCTTTTTTGTTTACCATCCACAACTAGATTTTTTAGCGCGGGAATTGGTCACGAATTGGCAGCGTTTCTATTTTAACTTTATCGTAATAGGTCAACTCACTAAAATTATTATTAAAAAATATTCCTAAGAACAAAGACATTAAATGTCCTACACTGCACCAACGTCTGGACTTCAACAACTACTCCTTGGGCTATATGCCCCCCCAGGAATTGAATTACGAAAGTCCAGACGTGGTTTGGCGCCCGACCAAGTCGGGGCTTTAAACCAAAAACCAAAAACTTTGATTTTATTATTAAAGGAGCTTGCCATTTCACAACCTTAGGTAGTTTTGGTACGCCCATGGTCCTTTTTTGGTATTTTTATGGTTCAAAAAATTTCACCACCGTTACAAAAAATATTCCACTAAATCTTGGCGATCAATTATACTAGGAACACTCATTTTAAATTTGTATTAGGTAATTTAATTATTTAAAAAAACTTCCATCTTAACCTTAAAACCACTCACGCTGTAAACACAAACACTCACAGAGAACTGATTTAAGTGATTTATTTTATGCGCATGATTAAGATGTGACAGTTAATATCCAGACCATTCGTTGGCTACCGGTAATGACATCATAAAATTCGCGTATCGCTATTGGTTGGAGGCTAGCCTTTAATGTAGTGCAAGATAATGCATTATAGCAGTGAAAGCTCTGAAAATATTTCTATTGTCGATCTAGGATCAAGAGTCGCGTTATTGCTGTATTAAAAACATGTTGTAAAATCTGGGATAATAGCGAAAATACTTTAACTGTGTTTAGGACTAAAATTAAAAATAATTAAAATAAACGGAGGATATATGTGTAAATATTTAAGAGGAGACTCAGCCTCCGTTGTCTCCTTAGGCCAGCCGCCACTGCTTCACATTGAAATTATTCCCACGCTCCTATTTTTCCTTTTTTCCGCTACTCAATACTCAAGGATGATTCTTGATCTTTATTTGTGCTCTTCAATGGATCATCCTTGTCCTATCTCAGAACCCGCGCTTTTCAACTATTCGCGTACAATTTTTAGAGATGCATGAAATTGTTTTGCCTTGGAATATTTCTAAATAGTGGTGCAGATTTAAATTATCTACGTTTGATGGGTGTACTACAACGATTGGGAATAGCTTATTTCGCAGTATCTATAATATGTATATATTTTATGAACAGAATAGAGGATGGAAATTTAATGGAATCGAAATTGGTGAGATTTTTTTTACAACATCGATTTGTTTTTTTTTTAATTACAATGTTATTTTACCTTCCAGGTGTATGTAGCTGATATAATAAAACTATGGAAAGGTTGGATAATAGTTTTAGCAGCGTTAATCTTACATACTATATTAATATTTAGTGTGGCACCAACTGGATGCCCAAGGTAAAATAGTATTGTCTTGATTCTTGAATCACTAAAGGCGTCTTTATTACATTTATATATTTTTAGAGGATATATGGGACCAGGAGGTTTGCATAAGAATCGGTCTTACGTCAATTGTACAGGAGGAGCGACAGGATATGTTGATGAATTGATTCTAGGCAATCATAGATATCAACATCCGACCATTTTTGAAATCTACGAATCAAAACCTTTTGATCCTGAAGGAATAGTAGGTAATATAAACATAACAGCTCTAGAAGGACTTGCAGGACCTTTTTTAATCAATAGTCAACTAATATTATTTTTTTTTTCAATAATTTAGGTTGCTTGACCACAATTTTTCACTGTTTTATCGGAGTCCAAGCTGGAGTTACTCTTTTAACGTACAAAGGTCATTATGAACGTTTAACACGTTGGTTACTATGGGCTGTAATTAGTGGAATAATTGGAGGTGTCTTATGTGGATTTACTAAAGAAGACGGCTTCATTCCTGTTAATAAAAGTTTATGGTAAGCCAAAATGAGAGGGTTATGTCTATTTTACCATCTGTAGTACCCTTTAGAAAGTCCTAGGTTGAAGTCTTTTACTTTCAATATTTTTCAGGTCACTATCCTTCGTCCTGGTCACAAGTTGCTTCGCTTTTTTCGTCTTGAGCATCTTTTACTCAATTGTCGATTTAAAAAAATGGTGGTCAGGCAAACCGTTACTATTCGCGGGTAAGAACGCCATCTTGATGTATATTGGACACGAAATGTGCGATGGGCACTTTCCGGTGAGATGGTACATCCATAATTACAGCGATTTGACTGGTGAACCGAGAAGGACGCACTTTTTAGCGCTGCTTTCTGATATTTGGGCCACCGATTTTTGGGTGATAGTTTCATATTATTTGTATAAAATAAAATACTTTTTTACTGTGTAATTTTTATATATTTAAATAAAACATAAATTATTAAATATGCATTTTTTTATCCCGATAATACGCCATTGCGTGTTTATCAGAGCTGGGGAGGATTCGAATCACGGTTGGCGGAATTTTGCTCGAAAAATTTTGTTCGAAGCACGTTTGTTCGAATGTGAGTATGTTCGAAAAACATATATTCGAAAACCCCTATTTCGAAAAATCTTGAATCGAAAATTGTTTTGTTCTAGCAACTTTTAATCATCATCTTAGAATTTATTTTTGATTTAATAAACATTTTTAGAAATGTACGTAAGATGGCTTATTTAAAACCAAAAATTTTATTGGTCTGCGTTCTAGTTAATGGAGGAAAAAGAAGGTATGTCTTTCCTAGTGTCTGTATATTAGTACTTTCCGGTTTATTTTTAGGTCAGAAAATCTCATTTTGTCGGACCGAGCCAGAAAATTATTGTGATAGTCCGGTAAAAGCTTTTACCGGACTCATTTTTATTTACTTTAATGAAAAAAATAATAATATAGTTAGTCTAAGATAGCGGTCAATTGGTTTCTATAGTAACCGAGTTTTGTATTATTTAAAACTATAAACTAACTTGACATATTTTGACTTTTTGGTTGAGAACGTGACATTTATTATAAAATGGACATTCAAAATGATGCATTTGATTGTGAATTAAAGGAAGATGAAATTATACCAGATGAAATTGTTAAGTCGGCCACCCAAGCAACGTTTGATTTATTATTATTAAATTAGTTAATAAAGAGTTCTTGTTATAAAAATGTAAACTGAATAATATGATGTTTATAGTACAAGACTGCACGTTTTAAAAAAAATATTGTACGTAATACGTCACAAAAGTGCTTTTACTGGACTCGTCCAGTAAAAGACCACTTTAGGGACTTGTTACGTAAACTACTATTAATACTACTATTAATATCAAAAAAAAAGTATGATACCGATATTGAGTTTTCACAAAAAGTAAAACTTTTACAGTCAATAGCATTTGTACCTGAAAATTGTATTGTAAGATCTTTTAATTTAATTATGGAACAAAACCTGTTCAAAACAGAATGCCAAGATTTAGTTAATTATTTTGAAGATGTATGGATTGGAAAATTAGAGAGAAGGGTACGAAAAAAACCAAAATTTCAGCACAGCATGTGCCGTTACTAACAATGTGGTCGAGGGATGGAACAGTGGCTTTTTAACACAAATTAAAGCAAAAAATCCTTCCATTTGGAAATTTTTAAACGACTTAAAAAAAGAACAAAGTTTAACATATATTAAAATTGTTAAAGAGAGAAGTGGAGAACTCTTGGCTAAAAGAAATAAAAATTACAATACACTCAATGAGCAGCTAAAAAGAACACTGGATGGGTTTGAAGCTAGTATTGGAGACGAGGAATTATTACAGTACTTATTTAAATAATAGCTCTATCTGTATCATATTAAATGAATTATTCTTTATGTATTTATCGTTTTTCATTAATCAAACAATTTGAAATAAAATAATTTAACATTTAGATTGTTCCCTTTTTTCCCTTTTCTCGAACAAGAATTGTTCTACCTAATTTTTTTTTTTCGAGAAAACTATCTTCGATAATAACTGTTGAGGGTTCTGGAATAAACCCTATGTTGTGCCAGTTTCCCAGGACGACCAACACTGTGTTATCGCCTTTTTAAACTGCATCGTATTCGTAAAGTGGACTGTATTAGGATTGTCTTCTCAACTTCATTCAACAAAAACTATGAACCCTTTTATTTAACCATTTATTAAACTTGTTAAATAAAATAAAACAACAACGTAACAAAGGATTACCTTAAACTAGTAATCAATGAACGAGTATTATAATTAATATGTGCTTAACAAGCACTAACACATATTAATGAAAATGAATTAAAATAAATGATCACATCATTCAGAAAATATTGTTTTGCGTGTGTTCTGCGTGAGTGATAATTAGACACTGAAGGGTCCTAGCCTGATCATGGCTAGCCCCACTTCTCTCTTTATTCGACAACCTCCGTCGCTTCAAAAAAATCTTTCTTTTCAGATTGCGCAACACCTTCCCGAAAAATCCTTTTAACTTGAGCCGCGTAACACGTGTAAGCTTTTTTTTATTGTCTAGATTCGACGGTTAAATTTGCCCAATACCATTATTAACATCGAGCAAAAAATAACTTTGATGAGCCGCGCTTCCGGGTTTGATACCGCAATTATGAAATGGAGCAAAAAATTACTTTTGCCGACACCGCATCTTTGTGATGCCGCTCGTCAACGTATTTTGGTGCACCGTTGCCGGTTTTACGGTTTTACGAGTAACGAATATGAGTTTACATGTTTAATTATCTGAAAATTAAACAATAACGTTTACGATTAAAAGTATCTTCGAATAAATGTTTCTCGAACATACTCACATTCGAACAAACTTATTTTCGAACAAACGTGCTTCGAACAAAATTTTTCGAACAACATAATTCGAGCAAAATTCCGCCAACCTCGAATCACATAGGATTCGAATCCTTTTTGAGGATCCGAGGCCGGTGATTCGAATCCTTAAAAAAAAAGGTTTTGTGATTCGGATTCGCCGAAGAAATCCTAAAGAATTCGTATTCGAATCACCAATGTTAGGTTCGGATCCTTTTACAGACCATATTACACCGACGCGACAAGCCGACTTAAGTAGTGATGGGAAAAAATTTTTTTTCACGCATTTAGGGGTGGTTGTTGGCTGTTTGGGGGTTAGAATCGGCTTGGGGAGAAGATCCAACATCATGAGAGATGACTAGGGTTTTCTCGTTTATACCGAAAAATAAATTTTTCATCCTTTCGGGGGTTATTTTGACCGTTTGAGGGGTGGGGTCAACTCTCAAAGACATGACATGATTCGTGATTCGTGATCCGAAAAATGGATTCGAATCACTTGCTTCGAATCCTTTTTTTTTAGCAAAAAGGATTCGGACATTGGATCCGTGATTCCTATCACATCTCGTGATACGGATTCGTGATTCGAATCCTTTTTTTGAGGATTTGTCCCAGCTCTGGTGTTTATAATATTTACAAAGATTATTTGGGATACATAAACAGAAATTACAAGGACAGTCACCAGTTAGGAAATAAACTGAGAAGTTGTTAACAATTTTTGTTTAATAAGTAAAAATTCCTCCCCATAAAGTCACTATTGGCCACCTACCATGTAAAAATTGCACTGCAAATATTACAGCGAAAGTAGAGTACCTACTATATTAAAAAAAAATTGAAGAAATTCAAATACTTCAATTTAGTTTTAATTTTTTTTACGTATTTTATTAATTTCCCGTCCTGAACTTGTTCTAATTCTCCTAAATGTATTTATACTCCGTATATCTGACCTCATTTTTCATAGTTATAATTTCTTTTTATCCTACTGAACAATATTGTAAACTACTCCTATTTCATTATACTCGAGAATCAGACAAATTTGTAAGTTCATTTAAATATATCTTAAATTATTTCTCGTATTTTGTAATTTTCCTGCTTCTTGAGCCGTCTCTGCAAACGAAACCTGCCAACGGCAGGATTGAAACTTATTCGCCTTGACTCAGATCGCTCAGAATCAGGATCATTCAAATCATTTAAATTGTTCTCGTTCGCAATTCACGTATTGCAACAATGTTCTAATTGATATACTTATCACAAATGATCACAAATTATTAAAGTGGAACCACTATTGTAAGCATTCACGATAAATTCACAACCAGATATTAAATTTAGAAAAATTGATTTCTTTTATTTTATCTTTAGCTTTAAGCTGTAAGTGTCATTGATGATTTTTCAGTTAAAAATTTTTTCTCAAAATCTCCCGACCTATCTTAGAATTGTTAAGGCTCGGTCAGACTTTACAAGTTACTTGAATTCAAGTGCAATAATTGGTCCAACTCGAAAGGTGTGAAAATCATTTCAAGTTTCAAGTAGAAGTAGAGACCAAGTTAACTTTTGCTTTCAAGTTGGGGACTTAAAGGTCGAGTTGAAAGGCTCGTTCAGACTTTACAATTTACTTGAATTCAAGTAACTTGAAAGGAGTAACCTGAATTCAAGGTAACGTTCATACTATTTCAATATTTCAATCAAGTCATTTCAAGTTGAAATTTTTACTTGAATGATTTGTTTCAAGTTTACAATACCTCACAAGTAGAACCCCCCGTGAGTGGTTGACTAATTTGTCGCAGTGCAGAGCCACTTTCACTACTTCCAGTGACTTCAAGTGCACTTGAATATCAGTTCACAGTTGAACTGTGATTCAAGTCCCCAACTTGAAAGCAAAAGTTAACTTGGTCTACATCTACTTGAAACTTGAAAGCACCTTTCAAGTTACTTGAATTCACACACCTTTCAATTTGTTTCAAGTTGCACCAATTATTGCACTTGAATTCAAGTAACTTGTAAAGTCTGAACGAGCCTTTTTAACACCTACCTAATATATCAAATTAAAAAAACAAATTGTGAGGTTATGTTGGTTTTATTTTCTGTTTGTATTTTTTTGTAAAATGAAGTGTAGAATTTTTTCTCTGATTTTTAGTAATCCATCCACAATTAGCTTATTTACAACTTTTTTTCCAGCAGGAATCACATCATTCGACTTAAAACAGGAATCATTCAAGTAAAAATGTCAACTTGAAATGACATGAATCAAGTATTGAAATAGTATGAACGTTCACTTGAATTCAGGTTACTCCTTTCAAGTTACTTGAATTCAAGTAACTTTTAAAGTCTGAACGCCGCTTTACCACATTTTCTATACAACTTTTTGCCCAAACATTCGCCATTTAGTTATTTATACATAAAAATTAATAATTTTGGGCCATAGCCAGGAGCTGTTGACACTTACGCCATCGTGGTGCTTCGTTGGCCTTAATCTAGTCCCGATAGAATCAAAGCTCTAAACACTTTCAGCAGAATTCCTTTTTCGACCCCCAGTAGATTTTTGAATATCATACGCGTTCTTTTATTTGCCCCACTTTCCCTTTGCGATCATTTGTATTATGCACTCTATAGGCGAGTAGTCGATAGTAATATTAACCTGTCTATTCAAATTCTCCTTCACTCAAATCGCTACCAGTCGGTTCGCATCGCTTCTAATCGTTACCGGGTTAATTCGGATATTCAGTATTCAGAGTTTCCTCAGTTTCTCGCGGGTTGTTTAAACCTCTAAAATCAATGGAAGTTGTGCAGTTTTCGTAGTTGATGAAGTTCGAAACGTGGTTTATGATGCCAGAATTGCCTAAAAGTAATCAAATTTGTATGGTATGAAATAGGAATGTTTGTTTAGTTATCAACCCTTAGCTTACGCAAAATAATTGATGTTTTATTGAAATAATCCTTTGTAGAGTCAAAAATCTAATATATCTTAATTTTGCATTCAAAATTGAAGTGTCTCGGACTTCCACGATTATAGTAATAAAGGAGGTGGAAAATAGTTATACTAGACTATTTTTTTTCTAGCATTTAAAGTTTTTTTTTAAGGAAATACTAATAATACTTTAATTTGATCAAAAGTGATTCCTTTTTATAAATATATTACAAAAAGTGGTTTCGAAAATTTAAATTATTTATTAATATACTTAAAAATTGTTAATAATTTAAAGAACATTATAAAAATTTATTTATGGAAACAAGATTTCATATGCTAGGGTACAATACCTTCGAAATTTCATTCGCACTTTTTAAAAGTTGTTTAGGGAAACATATCAGTGGGCAAAACAATGAGAGAAACGGGATGAACCGCGTTGGAACTTTGAAATTTCCCGACGTTTCGCATTTTATTTTGAAGCCATAATCAGGAGCGGTAGGTGATAATACGGTTGCGTACCCCCATTTTCTAGGTACTCCAATAAACGAAGGTATCAACTCGGGCATCAGGTCTGTCCAGCACCATTTTTTTTTAATTTGCAGGTATTCATTGTTACATTTACCCCCGAAAATCTCAGCTGTCTGAAATTTGTGGAAGGGCGGGAAAATGGCCCATTGGTCTCAAAAATGTGTTTTTTTTCGCATATTTTCGCCGATATTTCCGAAAATATGACAGAATTTTTGTTTGGAAGAAAATGAAGATCAGTTCATTACCTACAAAAATTATTCTTATCATTTTTGTCAAAAATATGATACTTTTCGACATGACCGGCTCCAAAACGCACCCCCATTTTTAGCTCCTGCTCTGCATTTAGAGAGCACGCTCTAAAGGAATGACACTCCCAAATTTTTCAATAAATCACGTAAAAATTAATATTTTTTCATGATTCAAAGTTCAGATGAAAGAAGGAACCTGTAGCTATAATATCATGTTACTTTTCCTTTTATCTATTTCTCTGGATTATTGAAAAACCAGCCCAAAGTTTGTTTTTGTTCGTTATTTTGACCCTCCTATAAATTTATTCATATTTTTTTTTTCAAGACTATACTGTATTTGAAAATCAAGAGAGAGTAAATTCCCAGAATAAAAAGTAATTCGGTATGCAAAACTATAGTACAGTACGTGCGGTAAAACTTCAATATTTGTAAAGCATTCTAAATTGTTTTTGTTAATTTCAATACAAAATTTATTAAATTTCTTGGACTATCACATTATTTTATGATCTTTCATTGTTACTACAGTAGGCCTAAGAGGATTAACGTGCGTCATAGGCGTAACCAGAATAGAAAGGGATAATTGTTATTTAACGACCTCCGAATGGCAACAGCTTCTAATGACAGATATTTTGACTTAAATAGTTTCTAGAAATGCAGTTATTTGATTTTCGATAAACGTGACAAATAGTAGTGACTAAAAATGGAAGCAGTTTGTGAGTATACGCCAGTGAAAAAATTAAAACTAGACCATTTATCGCTCAATGAAAAGAGTGCTCTAGTGAATGTGTACCACTATTTTAAACATCAAAATCCCTCAAACACTATTGACAGTGTAGTTGAAACAACATCTAAGGCAATGGGATATGGAAAATCTAAAATATATAGAGTTCTAAAGGAGGAAAAATCACCAAAGCCGAAACCAGGTAGACCAAAACTATTAAAAGTCAACGTGGACGAGTTTTTTAAAAATGCTATTCGTAAGCTTGTTCACTCATTTTTTATAAACAAGCAAATACCAACTTTAGATAAAGTTTTGCAAGCCATTACGAATGATGTTGATTTACCCACAATAAACCGGGATAAACTATGGAAAGTGTTACATGAGTTAAACTTTAAATTTGAAAAAATGGGCAGACACTCAATGCTAATTGATTCTGAAGAAATTGTATGTTGGAGAAGACAGTACCTCAGAAGAATACAACAAGTTAAAGCTCAAAATAAAAACATTTATTATTTAGATGAAACATGGGTTAATGAAGGACATTGTGTAGGAAGAGTTTGAAAAGACAAAAATATAAAATCATCCCATCAAGCTTTTCTAGAAGGATATACTACTGGTTTTAAGGAACCTATAGGAAAAGGTAAAAGATTAATTATTTGTCATATAGGCAGTACAAACGGTTTTTTGAGAATGGTTTACTCTTATTTGAATAAAAAAAAAACCGTTGATTATCACGAAGAAATGAATGGAGACGTGTTTGAGGAATATTTTGAACAGATGATTCAATTCATACCAAAAGGATCGGTTATTGTAATGGACAATGCAAGTTACCACTCCAGATTACTTGAACCTTTACCAACCACTAAATGGAAAAAGGATGAAATTGCAAAATGGTTATCTTCTAAAAATTTAGCCAAAAAACGAGAAATTGAAATCCTTCGTTTACCACCCTACCATTGTGAGCTGAATCCGATAGAATTAATATGGGCTCAAGTTAAAGGTTATGTTGCCAGAAATAACACTACTTTTAAATTATCAGATATTAAAAATCTCTTCAATAAGGCAATATCTGAAGTAACAAGTGAAAATTGGCAAAAATGTATTAGACACGTTACAGAAATAGAAAAAAAAATGTGGGAGCTAGATAACATAATTGATATTACTATAGAGCCCATTGTAATTTCTCTAGAATCAGATGGTGAATCTTCTGACACAGAGTGCGAGGAACTATAACTTTAAAATTATTAATTTATGTACTTTAATTTTATTTTTAGATTTTTATTTTTTAAGATTTAATATTGTCGTATTTTTTGCATGTTGCTCGTCAAATTTTATCCTTGCGGTTGGTTTTTTTTTTCTCATATACCTACTTAATTGTTTTTTTAGCTCCTCATATTAATTTATAAATAATTGTAATTATCTGTACATATTATATACATATTTTGTAAATAAACATATGCCTAAAATAATATTGACTTTTTCTTCATTTTACCCAAATTAAATTACTACTTACGAATTATGTTTATCTATCTAAAATTGGTAATCTAGGTATAAATAACTAAAACAAATTAAATATTTCTATTTCCATATTAATTTAATTTTGAAAACGCACGTCTATGGTTTACTGCCTTTAACACTGATAAAACTGCAAAACATTTCTGGGAATTTACTCTCTCTTGATTTTCAAATACAGTATAATTTCACCGAATCCTTTTGGATAATGGGGCTTTGCAAGGTCTTAAATATATTCAGAAAGATTCAATAAATTATTTTTGTGTATTTTCATAAACAACATGTTTTTTTAGGGAGTTTTTTTTTTGGATTTCCGGAATTTTTGAAAATGCTCGGGTCTATCGGCAATTAATAGATAATCAAAGACTATAACGGTTTTCAAAGCACATCATTAGAAAGCTTAGCTTGTCTCCCTGTCGATGGCATTTTTCTTTTTTTTTCATATTTTTTGATTTTCGGAAAATTGAGAAAATTCTGACCACTAGGGCATTTTTGTTTGAGGATTATTTTCTTTTCGTGCTAAAATTTTTTTGGTGTTAGGAATTGTACTAAATAAAAGATCACATTCTGACCTTTTCATCAATATATTATTTTAATTATTATTAAGGCCTTTTTATATTTTTAACTATTTATTTAAAACAAATATTTATAAATTTCAGGGTATTTTGTGGGATCAAAATCTGACATTTTCTAAATTCATTTACTAATTAATTGACAACTTTCTGTCAAACAAAAAAAACTTCCTATTACACTATGAAAAAAAAACTATATCTAACTTACACACTACAATATATATATCAAGTATTTTATTAAGTGCACGAGAAAAAACTGCCTTCAAACTTTCTGTGAGTGAAAAAAAAAATAGTTATTATTGCCTTACCTTTTGTCTTCAGACAAAAACGGGAGGATATTCAAATTTTCCGTTTTCACCACAATAATTTTGCGAATTTTCAGATTCTCAAAATTGCGAATTTTTGAAACGCCGTTTTTGCAAAAAATATTACTGTAGCGAAATAAATCATAGGAACAACTTTTGTAGGTAATGAACTGCTCTTCATTTTTTGTCTAAACAAAAATGCTCTAAGGGTCATATTTCGGCAGATATCGTCGATTTTCCCACTCTTCCACAAAATTCCACGTAGCTGATATTTTCGGAGGTAAATGAACCTATGAATGAACTTGATGCCCAGGTTTGGGGTTTATCTGGGGTTAATTTACTGGACTATAATTGCTAGTTGGTTCTAATCAAATACTATTAAACGAGCAAGGTTTGTATGTGTGTGTGTGTGTGTGTGTGTGTGTGTGTGTGTGTGTGTGTGTGTGTGTGTGTGTGTGTGTGTGTGTGTGTGTGTGTGTGTGTGTGTGTGTGTGTGTGTATGTGTGTCCAGAGGATCTCGAAATCCACTCGTCAGAATTCAATGAAACTTTCAGGGTAGACTAATTCCTATCTAAATCGGCGAAAAATGTAGGTCCCATGTCTGTGAAAATTCGATCTTCCGAGATATTTACAAGAAAAGTTAAGCTTTTAGTTTTATTTCCTAGCAACGGCACATAATAATAATTTGTTTCTATAGTAATATAAACTATAAAGGATAGATGAGTATAGTCAAAGTGGGGATATAACGTCACATTCCATAGGCGTACTTTGCAAAATAAGTTTCTATAATATAAATAAGGTGACAGCATATCAAATATATATACGCACTTCGTAGATTAAATTTTGAAGTTATATTATTTACAAAAAATAAAAATAAACTTTATGCATCCGACACTTTAACATTGAACGAATTAAATTTAACCAATAAATAACAAGGAGGATTATATGTTGGGATTAAATTAAATCTCTTGGCATTAAAAGTAACGCTTCAGTACTTACCTAAACTCAAAGATTAAAAAAAAAGTTAGTTCAAGAACTATCTTTAAAAGTCACTGTCTTCACTAAAACTACTGGCATCACTATAATTGTCTTTTCTGATGTTTATTATTATCGGTTCTATTAAATTATCCATTGATATATCCACTTTCCTAAATGAATTTTCCACATTTTTAAACATGATCAATGCATTTTCCCCAATGTTCTCTATTTACATCTGAAACTGCCTTCAAAAACAAATTTCGCACATCAGGAAATTTAAATGTTTTATTGTTTTGAGAAACATAACCTTTTAATAATTGAGACCAGATCAGTTCAATGGAATTTAACTCTGCGTGGTTCGGAGGAAATCTGAGAATTTTAATTCCTTTTTCTCTGGCCATCTCATCCATAATATATTTTTTGAATTTGTTTTTATGTTGCCTTGCTATTACTAATAATTCTGCCATCAAGGATTTAGGAGGACTGATAATATTTTTAGAATGAAGTCATTGTGAAATATATATTAATACAAAATTCTGAATCAATTAAAATACATACGATACGGCTATGAATAAATAAAGTCTGACTTATCTGTCAAAAGAACAAATTTATTACAGTAAAAACCATGGAAACAAGAATCTAGACAAAAACTATATTAGGCCGATCAGATGTATTAAAATTTAAATTTTAACTACAAATAAGCATTGAAGGATGAGGTAAAAATAAAATTTCTACCTCTTGAACCTGTACTACGTTCTGCAAATTAAATACTGCACTCCTTTCTTCTGTATAGTATAGTAGTAAAAAGGTTTGACTTTATTTAATTTCTGGCGTTTTAATCAGAAAGAATTCAATTTTAAATTTGTCGCTTTATATAAAAAAGGAAAGGTTCATTTGACGGACATAAATAATTTGCTTGTCAAATGACAGCCATCTTATTAATTCAAAGTTGAAAATACAACGTTGCCAATTCAATTTCAGAAATCATGGGTTTAGGTAAATATTTATAGGAACATTGAGTAACACTGTTAAAATGGACACCTGTCTTCCCTTCCCCGATAATGTGAGACTACCCCTTACGGCTACTATTTTATTATGCGGACAGTTTTAATATTTAAGTTTTCATGATCAGAGAGAGAGAGAGAGAAAGAATTTTTGAAAAAATATGATATCAATATCTGCCACACCTCGAGAGTCTGGTCACAGGTATTTGTGGAGGTTTTTACCCAAGTATGAATATCAGACCTATAATTTTCCTTCACTGCAGATCAAAAAATAATAAAATCAATTGAACATAGAGTTTTTCTTATATAGTGATAAATAGAGTGAGCTGAGCGATCTTCTGTTGACGGGACGTGTGCCCTACACGCTGCTGTTGCACGTCCCGGAAACGGGGCCTGTCCACCGTGACAATTCGCGAAGATCAAGCATCAGTAGAAGTTGCCCTAAAAGGGTGAAATCCCCAGAAACTAGGCAACTTTAATGCATTTAACTAACCTCTGTGACAAGCAGTTGATAAACGTCAACAACATCTGCAGCCAATTGAAAATTAACACTGACAGCTTTTTTAATTTTCCCGCCTACTTTCAAGCCAATCCCCAATCAACTTTTTATTTATCTCCCTATCAGTAGTTCAAGTAGATGTCGCCCACTCCGTGATTTTCGCGAATTAATTAATAATTTGTCATGTTATAAATATACTTAAATTATATACTCATTGGGCTGCTTAAAAATGTAGATTTGAATATTAAGAGCGAAGCTCGGTGACCAGATATTGAGATCTCAAACTGCGTACTTCTCAGAGACAACTGAGTGTCGTCTGTCTGTGATCCTCTTTTTTTGTATAAATTTGAAGGTAGTCGACTGTGGGATGGGGCGGGTAATTTGTTTATTTATTATGCTAAATTTGCTTCTACAGTCCTTTTTCGCCATATAGACTGTCCCAGCAGAAGGAGAAAATTTATTGCACTCGGTTTTTTCTTTTAGATGTGCATATTGTAGGTCAATTTTGTTTTTAATTAATAAATTAACATTCAAACGCACATTGAAGGTGAACGCGTAATTATGTCCCGTCTGATTTTTAACAAAATTGCCATTTGAATGCCAATTTATAATAAAAATTAAACGTTACAATTTTTGTTGGTTATTTTATCCAATATTTTGTGAAATAAACAGTTTTTTGAGATAGAACATTTTATATGCCTACTATCGATATTTACATCTAGGTAACCATGACACACTAATGGAAAAAATGAAAAATGCGTTGGTATGAAAATTTATACCGTACGCTGTGAATTTACATTTTTTTTATGCGATAATATGTGTGTTCTACATTATTGTAGATTTAAGTAAGTATGAAAATTGGGTCTATTTTGAAAAGCTAAAAATAGTTTTATAATTGTGTTATTTACGAACGTGACTGTATGTGCAAAATTCAGATGCATTAACATGTTGCATTTTTCATTTTTTACTGATAGAACTCAAAATCGCGAAAGAAATTATTTCATGTCTCGTCTAACTTTCTTTATGCCTTTTTCTTTGATTCACTGACTATCGATATGAAAACTTTCAAACAAAGAAAAACTATAAAAAATTTTCATCTCTCGAGAGAGATTTGAATAGTAAGAGAGATTAAAATGCACAGGAAAATTCACATTAATCCTGACAAAGTCACACAATAAAAAACTTTTAATTAAAAACTTTGTCCAACCAGTGAACTAAATAAACATATTTTTCAGAATAGAAAATAAACCAGAGAATGAAATGGCGATGAAAACGTTTGTTTGTTATTTTTAATTTTAATAAATATAAGTTGTATATGTATAAACTCTCTATTTTACATTTAATATATGGTTTTTTACTCTAAAATTTACAAATCTGAACTATACAAAGGACAGCACAAGTGGCTCAAAGAAAAAATCGTAAGATTCGGGAGATTTCATGCTTTTATCATAGAGTAGGTAATATTAATATTTATTTTACTTTAGTATTGCCACTCAGTGTACCGCGAGCCTTTTTTAATCCCAGATAAAATGATCTGATTACAGTGCATAGTCGTACATATTAAATGAATACTAAGAGGATATAATGAAATTAAAAATTTAATTTAAAAGAATTTATATTTATAAAACTTAACGAAATCATTTAAGTTTAAATCCAAAATTTAAATACGTAATAATAATAATAATAATAATAATAATAATGTTTATTTAAAAAGAGTTTAAATTAAAATAGATACAATAAATATAAATGTTAAGTAAACATAGTTATTTAAGGAAGTTGTTTTACAAAATTGTATGTACTTTCTAATTTTATCTAAAACATGTAGAAAACATAAAGTAAATTCCAAAGATAAAGATTATTTAATAAGAAACAATAATTAAAAGAACTTTATATGTTAGTACTTACTTTTAAAATTTGTGTCAGTGATTTGACAGTTCCTGTCTTCTAGATAGAAATGTGACAGATATTATCAACTTTCTGACATTTACTTATGAGATGTAAGCTACTTTCGCATATAGTCGTATGAAAATAAATTTTATAAATGCTTGGGAGCTATAAAGTGGGTATCCTACCCTTATTATTTGTTTTACTATTTTTTTATTTGTGACTTTAAACTTCAAAATTTAACAACCACTTGTTTCTCGCATCTTTTTTACTCCTCTCGCCCCCATATACACTTTTTAATCGCACTTTCATTGCTCTCTTAGACACACAACAGTAACGACATAAAAATAAATAACGTTTAAATATTTAAATAATTTTTTTATTATTACAGCTCCAGAACAATATTTCGAGATAAAAAATTTACGACCAAAGAAACAGAAGTTAAGACCGATTTAAATATTTCATCAGTGTTAATCAGTTTATAAACGTTGATAATTAAATAATAATAAAATGGAAAATGTTTTGGTACTCCTTGATTGTTGGATTTATAAATTAGCAACGTTTGGAGAGATATTTTAAAAGGAAAATTAGTTTTTAGTACTTTTGAAGAGATTATGGGATTTAAATGGTTAATAAAATGGTATGTTTTTATTTTTAATATTTTAAAAATTAACAATTTAAATACTGGATGCATTTATATTTACTCAATATATTTTTTAGACTATTTATAATATATATTTCGTAAGTCACTCTTTTCAATGATTAAAAAATGTGATTTATAGGATTTACGCTAGTGAGAGTATTATGTATGCCTGTGGGGGCAAGTAGCCCGAGGAGTAGTTGTTTGACGTTCATATGCGAGACAGATGTGAATATATTGTAGTGTGTAAGTTAGCTATTGACTTGTACGAGTTTGGAATTTTATTTATTGGATTCGAAAAGCCTAACTGATGAAGTCGAAAGACAGAAACCGGTCTTAGGATGTCGAATCTAATAAATTAAAATTCCTTACTGGTTTACTCACTTTGTATTAATCTCTGAAAGGGATAAAAAAGAAGAGAGTGACATCTTGACTAGATTCAGTCAAAATTAAATGTCAATACTCTCTTCTTACCATAGATGGTAGCACATCTAAAAATGTTATCTTATAGCGGATATAGCTATTGACTTGTACGAGTTTGGAATTTTATTTATTGGATTCGAAAAGCCCAACTGATGAAGTCGAAAGACAGAAACCGGTCTTAGGATGTCGAATCTAATAAATTAAAATTCCTTACTGGTTTACTCACTTTGTATTAATCTCTGAAAGGGATAAAAAAGAAGAGAGTGACATCTTGACTAGATTCAGTCAAAATTTAATGTCAATACTCTCTTCTTACCATAGATGGTAGCACATCTAAAAATGTTATCTTATAGCGGATATAGCTATTGACTTGTACGAGTTTGGAATTTTATTTATTGGATTCGAAAAGCCTAACTGATGAAGTCGAAAGACAGAAACCGGTCTTAGGATGTCGAATCTAATAAATTAAAATTCCTTACTGGTTTACTCACTTTGTATTAATCTCTGAAAGGGATAAAAAAGAAGAGAGTGACATCTTGACTAGATTCAGTCAAAATTTAATGTCAATACTCTCTTCTTACCATAGATGGTAGCACATCTAAAAATGTTATCTTATAGCGGATATAGCTATTGACTTGTACGAGTTTGGAATTTTATTTATTGGATTCGAAAAGCCTAACTGATGAAGTCGAAAGACAGAAACCGGTCTTAGGATGTCGAATCTAATAAATTAAAATTCCTTACTGGTTTACTCACTTTGTATTAATCTCTGAAAGGGATAAAAAAGAAGAGAGTGACATCTTGACTAGATTCAGTCAAAATTTAATGTCAATACTCTCTTCTTACCATAGATGGTAGCACATCTAAAAATGTTATCTTATAGCGGATATAGCTATTGACTTGTACGAGTTTGGAATTTTATTTATTGGATTCGAAAAGCCTAACTGATGAAGTCGAAAGACAGAAACCGGTCTTAGGATGTCGAATCTAATAAATTAAAATTCCTTACTGGTTTACTCACTTTGTATTAATCTCTGAAAGGGATAAAAAAGAAGAGAGTGACATCTTGACTAGATTCAGTCAAAATTTAATGTCAATACTCTCTTCTTACCATAGATGGTAGCACATCTAAAAATGTTATCTTATAGCGGATATAGCTATTGACTTGTACGAGTTTGGAATTTTATTTATTGGATTCGAAAAGCCTAACTGATGAAGTCGAAAGACAGAAACCGGTCTTAGGATGTCGAATCTAATAAATTAAAATTCCTTACTGGTTTACTCACTTTGTATTAATCTCTGAAAGGGATAAAAAAGAAGAGAGTGACATCTTGACTAGATTCAGTCAAAATTTAATGTCAATACTCTCTTCTTACCATAGATGGTAGCACATCTAAAAAAGTTAGGTTATAGTTTGTTATTGTGTAATAGGGAGTTTTTGACAGTTAGTTAGGGAGTTGTCAATGAATTGAAGATGTCATATTATGAATTCACTGAAAAACCCTGAGATTGTTAATATTTGTATTTAATAAAAAGATATAAAAATAAAAAGGTCTTAATATCAAAATAATATATATAATAGCTATTTATATTACAAGTACATAAACAAGGGCTTTATTGAACGAATAATTTTATAGCCGAGCGAGCTTGCGAGAGAGGCTATAAAATGATGAGTCCATAAAGCCTGTTTATGTACGCGTTATATACATGATTTTATGTTCGATTGCAATTAAAAAATAATAATAAATTGAAAAAATTAAAATTTGATACGATTTTGGCTGACAGCAGTTGCAGATGTTTATTTTTTAAACATGTCAAATGAGTTGTCTTGCAACTTCTCAGTGACGTTGGCAATTACTTTATTGACGCAAAACAGCGTTTTATTGGTCAATCGTACATAAAGATTTTTATTTATTTAGATTTTTTTGTAGGACCTTATTTCTTCTTATCCAAACACAAGCGATTACTACAAGACTGGTCAGGAATGAGTGTAAAATTTTTAATTCTCTTTTGAAATGTCACGGACAGTATCCTAGAAATTTAACTTATTCTACAAATATCACAGAGCTATATTTAACCAACCTAGCTTGGGACACACTGAATTTGGGAGATATCTTAGACACATTTCCTAATGTTGAGAAGATTTTTGTTAATTATGGCAATATAACTAATGTCGTAGTACCTTTAAAATCAAATAAAATTAAGGTAAAATACACACAAAACGTGTTCAAACTGAAATATATTTTTCTACGATTATAGTCTGTTTTATTCCGCCAAGTATAGTATTGAATAACTGTTCAAATGTAACATTTATTTTCCACAATAAGAAATACATAATCGTAGAAAAAGTATAGTGTACAACTCGCGCAAAATGTATTTTAAGAGATTTTCGTTTTAAAATCACACTGGAACCGAAACATTTTTATCCTTAAATAATTTTAGGTCCTTTCATTACGTTACAATCAAATAAAAAATCTGCCTCAAGATTTTGTTAAGTATTTTCCAAATTTAAAGGAGCTTAACATCGAAAACAATGTTTTGACCAATATGGACGTAAATTTTTTTCTAGGAGATCTTGAAAAATTATCCATGAAGGGTAAGTCAAAAATTTTATAAATGTAGACAATTCTTTAATTTTTTTACTATTTTTTAGAGAATCCTTGGAACTGTTCTCTAGATCTATCTTGGACTATTCAGATGAATAAAACAATTGCCAGAGATTTAATTAACGCAACCTGTAAAGAAAGATTTTCTGGGAAAAATCTGTTGTTGATTGCCAGATACAAGGAGGTGAGTCGATATACGGAACTTAAGGATTTTCACACAGAACTAATGAGGAAATTATTTTTATTGTAGGAAATGTATCAAAGTTGCACCGAACCGTGCGACTGCTCCTTGGAAAATGTCGTCCAAGATCTTCATACAGATATCCAACACCCAATAATAATGGTAAATTGTTCGGGAAGAGGTCTAAAATCCCTACCGACACATTTACCTTTAAACACAAGAATCTTGCGTTTGGAAAGAAACGAAATAAGCGATTTGAGACCTTTAAAAACTAATCCCGTTTTCAAATCGTTGTGGGACTTGTATTTGGACAATAACACTGTAAATACTATATCGTATTTGGAGGGATCACATTGGTTGCAGAATTTCAGGGTGTTTTCGTTGAGAGGGAATCAATTGCAAAAGGTAAGGTGAGTCCGCTGTCTCCCTCTATCGCTTTATATTAGAGTTTATTAATAATTGCTTGGATTAATAGATCAATAAAGTACTTATGACTATAGTTACTTATAAGGAATTTAATGTATCTTAGTGGAGTAGATCTGGTTTTGAAAACAAAGTTGCTCTTTTCGAAAAAAAATTTTTTGTGATTTCATAGATTCGAGGTTCCTCTTTTACGTGATCACTATATAAAAGCTAAGGGAGGTGTGGAGGGGGGTAAATTAAGATGTAAAGATATGGAAGATCGGTTTTTCGCACGTAATTAGAGTTTTATTCGGATTGAAACCTGTCTAAATCGGTCTAGTGGTTCTCGAGATATTGTGATTTGAAAGTAAACGGATTTTGGCCGCGGTGAGAACACACTGTTTAATTTTCAGATAATTAAACATGTAAATTCATATTCGTTCAACCGGCAACGCCGCACCAAAATACATTTGCGAACGGCGTTCAAACCAGGAAGCGGTTTCATCAAAAGATAATTTTTTTTACTCTATTTCACAATAAAATATCACGCCATAGTCTGCGGCGCGGTTCTAACCGTTTCGTCTAGACAATATAAAAAACCCATGCTAACGAACTTTCTAGAACAATTGCGCAATCCGGAAGGGATAAATCTGAAACCGACAAAACTTCGTCGAGCTTAACTCAGTGCTTCGAGAATTAAAACAGTGTGTTTCGAGCCCTCATTATGAGCGCATACTCCTGGGTTACAGAAAACCTCGTAAATAAATTCATTTTTCATAATGCCTCTTAGTACGGCAAGTCAGTGCGTCTCTAACTGCGAATCAGGTTAGACCCTCCGTTGACACCAGCTCAACGTAAAAATATTTTGTTTATCACAGTGTGTCTCTAGCTGCGAATCAGGCTAGGACCCTCCAGTGTCTTTTCATCACTCACGCAGAACACACGCAAAAATAATATTTTCTGAATGATGCGATCATTTCTTTTTAATTCGTTTTCATTAATATGTGTTAGTGCTTGTTAAACAAATTATAATACTTGTTCATTGATTACTAGTTTAATGTAATCTTTTGTTACATTGTTGTTTTATTCATTTATTTATTTTAACAGTTTAATAAATGGTTAAATAAAAGTGTTCATTGTTTTTGTTGAATGGAGTTGAGAAGACAAACCTACTACAGTACACACATACTCAATCTAAAAAATACAGTCCATTAGAACTACGATGCAGTTTAAAAAGGCGGTAACACATTGTTGGCCGTCCTGGGAAACTGGCACAACATAGGGTTTATTCCAGAACCCTCAACACACACCTAGAGCCGTATTCGCGTTTTTCGCAGGGAAGAAAGTGACATCGGTAGGTAGTCGTGACCAGAGCATTGTGTCCAAATTTCAACTCGCTAGTTTAATTTGGGGGGGAAGGAGGAGGGCAAACACTGATTAATCTTTGACTGTAGGTAACTTTTTTAATTTTTGATCAATCCGGGTTAGCAAAATGGCAAATTCTTTCTTGAGGAGCCTGCTACAGGATGTATTAAGGAGATGATGGTTTTCGCAAAAACGGACAAATGGCGACAGAATTTCGGATGTTGCAAATTTTATTTTTCGATTTTCGCAACGAAAGAGTAAAGCGGAGAAAATTTTTTATTCGCCATCGGATGCGGAATTTTTTTTCTTTGATTTGAGCCCTACAAGAACTCAATCCGATAATCAGGAAGGGAGGGAGGGAAGGGGTGAACGCGTTTTATACTGTAGAAGGGCAAAGCATAGGGTTAGCTATTATTTACTTATTTATTTATTTATTTAGCTTACGGCATGACAGACATATAGATAACACAGAATTAAAATATAAAATACAAACATAATAAAATAAAGATGTAAAGTTCAACAATGACATCAAGACAAACATAAAAAAGTAAATTTAAAAATAACATGAGATAAAATAGATATTGAGCATAATAATTCCATACTCAGGTTTTGCAACCATTCCACAGCCTGTGATGTTGCTCTCAAGAAGTCGTCATCAGTGCCAGGAAATTTTCTGAGTGGGCAGTCGTTAACAATATGATGAATGGCACAAATGAAAAGAAAAATAGTCTAATCTCCCAGGAATTGGACATTGAATGTCAACGTTGCCACAACGTCTGGACTTCAAACAACTACTCCTTGGGCTATATGCCCCAACAGGTATTGAATTATAGAAGTCCCGACGTTGGTTGGAACCTGAGATATCAGGACATTAAACCAACAACTTTGATTTTGTTATTAAAGGAGCCCGTCAACCATAGACTAGTTTCGGCATTATTGTGCCTCTTCAGTATGGCGTATGATGAATGGTTTGTTCTTGAGCACCACAGTCGGGTCTCATGTTCCATTTATACCTGTCCTTATTCTAGTGAGTGCTACCCAGGTTTTCCTTGGTAGATGAAAGCCCGTTGGAGGGTTTGGAGTTTCAAGTAAAGGGTACAGTTTGTTTCTTCAGTTCGTACGCCAAGTTTCAGCACCATCATAGTTTTGACTTAGGAGTTGTTGCACAGGATTTCTTGATTTGAGTCTTTCAAATTCAATCAAGTCCCGGTGGATAGGGTTAGTGACTTCCTGCTAGGCTCATTTTCAAGGGCAATCAGTTTTCTTTCAAGATTTTTTTACCCCAAAGCTCTATCTATATTAAGACCTGCAGGAGTGCGTGATATATTTATAAAAGCGTATGCGCTCGCTCAGCCGCCGTAAAATTAGATGCCGGAATAGTATTTGTGAGGGGGAAGAGAGATGATGTGAGAGAGAATAGAGATGAAAAGGAGCGCTTAGCTCATATCTCGAAGTCACTTTATTTCCTGCGAAAAACGCGAATACGTCTATAGGTGTGTTCTCGCCGCGGCGAAAATCCGTTTACTTTCAAATCGCAATATCTCGAGAACCGCTAGATCGATTTAGACGGGTTAAAATTCAGTTAAAGCGTTTTCGCGAGCACTTTTTTTATATATAGAAGTCGTTTCAATCCGAATAAAACTTTCATATAGTGATCACGTGAAAGAGGGACCTCGAATCTATGAAATCAAAAATTTTTTTTTCGAAAAGAGCGCTTTGTTTATCGGTTTTTTTCTCGCCGGATCGACTCCACTATTTGTGTGAGATAGAACGGGGATGTATGATTCAACGGGTGTGAGATAGACGATAGATTCCTTACGTTGATAAGCAAGAGTACTTTACAATAAATAATATATAAAAAATAAAGGCAGTAGTAAAATTATTTTTTTTTTAGTTACCAGCTTTTGCCTTAGACAACGCACTTATGAAAAATCCAAATATGCCAGGAGGAGTTGTGTTGTATCTTGGAAATAATCCCTGGAGATGTGACTGTATTTTTGTACCAGTTTTTCAGGTAAGACAATAAGGTGAATTATTGAATTTTCTGAACTTCAAATTAAAGACAATTTCAAATTGTTTTTGAAACACATCCACAATTTTATTTTTATTTAATTTAACACTTTTTACTTATTTTTCTCATTTTGTTGCTCTCCTACTACTTTGATTATTTAACCACTTTGTAGGGAATTTCCACTTTCTCCGATTTTTCTCGTAAATTTTTCGCTAATTTCTTAGTCAGAAAAAGTTTCTCGTTAACTTTGATTCCTCCAATTGTCTATTTTACCTCTTTTGTGGATACTTTTGATTTTTTCATATTTTTATAGCAGATTTGTTGTTTATTATAACCAACATAATCACAGTGAAATTTGTCAAAAAAATGTATTCGTTATTTAATTACTCCAGCTGCTTTTTCCGCTTATTTTACCACTTTGGACTGAATTTTTTTGTAGATTTTACATAAAAAACTTATTTTTTAACGACTTTTGTATCTCAAAAACTAAAATAATGGTTTTTAGGAGTATGTTTTACAAAAATATTCCAACAGGGTTGCCGACATAAACGATGTCAAATGTAAATATGTAGAGGGTGATGAGAATTCTTGGCTACCTGTAAGTTATTTTTTTTTTCGTAATTATTATTATTATTAATCACTTAAATTTAGGAAAACAAAAACATTTATTTTTTAATTTTAGATAGTGAGTCTTTCAAGAAGTTCAGTGTGTATGGTCCCATCCGATTTCTCGTTACAAGAGGGATTAGACTTGTTAAATGCTGTTTTGGCGAGTCTTATACTTTTTATTTTAGGAAAATTGGCTTACGATTATTATCATTTTAAAAAGTCAGGAAGACTACCCTGGATAGTGACTAAAATGCCCTGAATATAAGTATTTATTGTATGTATAAGTTGTGTAAATAATTTATTAGTTATAACTCAAAATATAAATTAACTATTTAATTTTTAAGATCGATTTTTTCATTTTAAATCGTTAGTTTCACTTTACGTTTAATCATTTGCGCTATTTTTATTTGTAGGTCTCGCCGCAATTTTTTTTAAAGCAACTTTGGCTGCAAAATTCTCTTTGATTTTGATTCTGGCAACTGTTTTTTATATTTTTAATTTTCTCTTATTTCTTTTTGTTTATATAACTGTTAAGTTATAGTTTGCTAAAATCAGATGATATATATTTTGACATGTCTTCACAAAATCGTCCATAACTTCCTTAAAAAAAAATCGTACGAATTTGGAACCGTCGTTTTTTAATTTGTTATGAAATTTTACGTCTAGTAAAATATATTAGTTAAACCAAAAAAAATTATTTTGGGCGGTAGAATTTTTTATAAACATAGTTTGCTAAAATCTGAAGAAATATTTTGACATGTCTTCAAAAAATCGTCCATAACTTCCTTAAAAAAAATCGTACGAATTTGAAACCATCGTTTTTTGATTTCTTATGAAATTTTACGTCTAGCAAAATATATTTATTAAACCAGAAAAAATTATTTTGGGTGGTAGAATTTTTTATAAACAAAGTTTGCTAAAATCCGATGAAATATTTTGACATGTCTTCACAAAATCGTCCATAACTTCCTTAAAAAAAAATCGTACGAATTTGGAACCGTCGTTTTTTGATTTCTTATGAAATTTTACGTCTAGTAGAATCTATTTGTTAAACCAGAAAAAATGGTAAAAATCTACTATCGGGGTTCAACCACAATATTGATGGCATATTTTTTTTAGACTAATTTTGGGTCGCTGATCACGAATCTGCCATCAGGGCCCCGATGTTTGAAATGTGTGAGTACAACTCGTCTGCGAGAATGTACCACGTGACCATCTCGAAATCGGTCAACGTTGCCAAATTTAAATTTAGACAGTTCAACAAAAAGTAGAGCAAAACATATATTTTAGTTCACTTGAAACCTTCGTACAAGAAGAAATAGAAGAAGTGATTAGGGGACAGACAGCCAAATTATTGGATTCAGACCAATTATAAGCTCTTTAGATCCGTTATGGAAATATTAATTCAAAATATAAAACATTTTTCAGAAAAATTATCAAAAATTAAAATAACAATTTTTCAAATGAAAACATTTATTTTTCAGTTATACGGATTTAAATTAAGAAAAAGCTTAATTTTCAATCGAAAAAATTAGTTTATACATTTTCATTTTATAATTTTATCCAGAGCTCATTTGTTAATTATCTAATGGTATATGTCTACATAACTGCCTATCCTTAAAAATCAAATAACTCACTTATTTTTCATCTAAACTTCAACATATTATACATTTTCGGAAAGGGAAAGAGTTCACCTTTCAGATAGTATAAAAATATATAGGGTGTGTCGTTAAAAAAATCGACGTTGTTTGCATTTTAAAAAGACCGCTTTTTTAAAACACCCTATATAAGATTTTACTAAATAAACATTTATACTGAAAAAACTTTATATAAAAAAAGAAACTGTTCAGTGAAAACCGCACTTTCCTATCGTTTCTGAGTTCCGAGATATTTGCAGTTAAAATGGATCAGAAACTTCTTCAAAAATAAAGGTACTTTATTCCTGAGTAAATTTCATATTTTTTGGCAAATCTCGTATACGACTGAAAAAATTTGATATGAGATAGTTGCATTTTAGGTTTTTAAATAAAAACTGTTATAAAAGTCTTTTTAATATAATAATGATATAAGAGTATTTTTTTGTATGAACTTTCGGTTAACTGTTTTGATATCTGAAATTTCATCAGAATTGATCATAAAAGTATATTACAGAAAATCTTTGAATATGTTGGCAATAAAGTACATTCAAATCTGTTTAGGATTATAATAAATAGGACCTTTTGAAATTTGTTTTAGGGTAAATCGGCATTAGTCTAGGCTTAATATGGCTTATCTGTATACACGGAAATTAGTATAATAAAAATAGTCCTGGTTTCCCCTACTTTAAGGGAAAGAAATCTGTAAATTCTCTTTTCCAATAAATATTTTATTTATTCCTAAGTGAAGTTCGCAGCCAATAAAAATATATTTTTTTGTGTTTACCAATATTTTTCCAGTTTTGTAGATTCAGTCTGGTAAGTTAAAATATTTTAATGTATTTTTTATTTGGTGTTTGTTTTTCAAATAGAACTTTTTCATTTTATAGATTTTATTAATTTTAAATATTATATAATTATTCTTTTTATGATATATATAATTGTTTAATTTTCAGATAATTAAACATGTAAACTCATATTCGTTTATTCGTTCAACCGGCAACGCCGCACCAAAATACGTTGGCGAGCGGCGTCAAACCAGGAAGCGGTGTCGACAAAGATAATTTTTTGCTCTATTTCATAATGATGGTATCAAGCCATAAATTTAACCGTCTTGTCTAGACAATAGAAAAAATTACATGCTTGTTTACGCGGCTCACGTTAAAGAATCTTTCGAGAAGGTGTTGCGCAATCCGGAAAGGAAGATTTTGAAGCGACTGAGGTTCGAGAATTAAAACAGTGTGCTTCTAACTGCGAACCAAGTTAGAACCCTCCGTTGCCCAGCTCAACGTAAAAATATTTCGTTTTACACAGTGGTACTTAGCTGCGTATCAGGGGGTCCACTTTATTTTTCATTTTATTTTCAAAATCAAAACTCAGTGCTTCGAGATTTTAATCAGTGTGTTGCTAGCCGCGAATCAGGCTAGACCATCCGTTGACACCAACTCAACGTAAAAATATTTCGTTTTACACAGTGGTACTTAGCTGCGTATCAGGCGGTCCACTTTATTTTTCATTTTATTTTCAAAATCAAAACTCAGTGCTTCGAGATTTTAATCAGTGTGTTGCTAGCCGCGAATCAGGCTAGACCATCCGTTGACACCAACTCAACGTAAAAATATTTCGTTTTACACAGTGGTACTTAGCTGCGTATCAGGCGGTCCACTTTATTTTTCATTTTATATTTAAATCTAAACTCAGTGCTTCGTAGTACAGCAAAAATAATATTTTCTGAATGATGTGGTCATTTCTTTAAATTAACTATAATACTTTGTTCATGATTACTAGTTTAATGTAATCTTTGTTACGTTGTTGTTTTTGTTCATTTATTTATTTAACAAGTTTAATAAATGGTTAAATAAAAGTGTCCATTGTTTTTGTTGGATGAAGTTGAGAAGGCAAACCTACTACAGTACACATATCTTCAATCTAAAAAATACAGTCCACTCTAAATTCGAACTACGATGCAGTTTAAAAAGGCGGTAACACATTGTTGGCCGTCCTGGGAAACTGGCACAACATAGGGCTTATTCCAGAACCCTCAACAATAATAAAATACAAACTACAAATCACATACCAAACAATTAATATCAAAGATATAGGTTATAATTAATATAAATTTGACTTGATAGTCTCGACACTTAACCAGCGTTGCCAAACTGCGGGGAATCTCAAGATGATTGGGGATTTATTGGGGATTGGCATTATGCGGGGATTTTGAAATCTCATCGTTAAACAATATAATAAATAATCATGCAGGAATTAAAATTAAAATTAAAATAAAAAAACAGTTCAGATTGGGCATAGAACTCAAGACCATTTGCACAGCAGCAAATCATTTGTCCATTGTACCTACTTTTGTTATAATAAATCATATTATAATCGGGTAAGTTCGTTTATCTCCGCGCGGTGCGAACGCGAACACATAGAGAAAACCTTTCTGTGATTCCCTTAGTTTTAGACGCTTCTAATTTGCTAGCTTTGCTTTAGATAAGTTAATTTTGTATTCTGTCGCGAAATAACGATACGATTTTGTGCAAATATGGATAAATGGTTAATAAAAGGTCAAAACAAAGAAGATAATCCTAAGGTAAGGTACTTAAGGGCGCGGTCTTGTACGTCAAATGTCAGCGAAATTATGTCAAATAAGGTGCTGTCCGGGAGGTGCTGGTATCTCGTGATAAATGCTTAAATTAAACAAAGTAGTTACAGAAACCTTCCTTTGAAATTTTCTCATTACAGAAACCAT
Organism: Crepidodera aurea; assembly: GCA_949320105.2. Classification (NCBI taxonomy): domain Eukaryota; kingdom Metazoa; phylum Arthropoda; class Insecta; order Coleoptera; family Chrysomelidae; genus Crepidodera; species Crepidodera aurea. Next base: position 689,974 of record OX439474.1, read on the forward strand.
TCGAGAAATTCATTGTCTGCTATATTTAATACAAGGGGAGAATAATATTTAGTATTACCAAAATGTATAATCTTAACTTTTTATTATTCATTTATGGGCAGAAGGGCCTCGGTCGATAGCTCTTTGTAAGTGGTTAGCTAACAATAAAGAACATAATGATAAATAATTATTCATTTATTTTCTTTGTAGGTATATATTATTTATACAGAGCCTTTCAATGAAAACTATTCATCCATAAAATCTTTCTTTTAATTCTTAAAATTAAAATAATTTGTTACTGGGGCATTGATAATATCAAAATAACATTTTCTTTTCAGTTATTTATATGAAGTGATTTTGTTCCTCGTTATGAAGTATATGAGAAACAAAAGAAAAATTTACCACGCAAACGATTTATTTATTTATTTATTACGATGAATTACGATTTAGGTAAACATGTCAAAGATATTTACAAGTAGGAAACAATTTTTTACTAGGGTATAATTGGTATTAAATTTTCGAAATAAAGTTAGTATATAGCTATGACAACTATTCCAGAATCGACACGTGTCAAGTTGTGTCGGCGCTTCTTTGTAGATCAAAGAATCGCTTTTTTAAGTCAAGGCGGGCAGGCATCGTTTGAACTTTGGTTCAGCTCACGGTGGCCCTAGACTCCTAGACAATTGCATCAAAGGAGTAAGCCGCTTTAGCAATTTTTTTTCACCGAACTTTTCTTGAAGACTATTTAAACCCGAGATCCTTGATTTTATATAATAAAAAGTGCGTTTTATGATGATCTACTTATATTTTTGTGTTTTGAAGAAATATTAATTTTAAAATTATAGCAATTCTATTTGTATTTTTAGTTTTATCAAAATGCTTAACTATAAAAACCAAGAATTAAAGTACAAACTGTAAAAAATTAAAAAATGCCAAATCTCCAATTAAATCACGGTAATAGGTTATGTCGAAAGAGATTTCGCGAACAATCGGACGGCGTCGGCATTATTTAACTCGGGTCGCTAAGGCAAATGCAATACGCGTATAGTTCGTGTAATACATAAAGTTGCCCCAATTTAACAGCTTTAAAGCGGCGCCTTTGTTGCTACCAAAAAAACTTCTAACGTACCGGCATATCGCGATTATAGTTTAAGTAATCGCTATAATCCAGCGATCGGATAATAAAAAATAAATAGTGAAAGGGCCTACAATGATCACAAAAAGCATTGTACTAAAAACACAGAAGAAAACAAAAATTATATGTTTTATCAATGAATTTGTTTATTAATAAATTCTTAAACAGATAAATGAATAATTTTAAAATAAATTTATAAATATATACCTTATAATATTTTTTCTTGATTTTTCAATAAGGTTGGGATCCAGAAATTAGGAGAATAAGAAATAGTTGATGATTTTATGGATTAAAGCTAGAAAAGTACCATTTGGGGAAGAATTTTTTTTTTTTTTTGTGCCACCTCATTATCGAAACATCTAGATTTAAGTCAAGTTAATAAGTAAAAAAGTTGTAAGCGGAAGCACCAAATATATTTAGTCTTACTTATTTTTTTCTGCTCTTTCCAAATAAAATTTTAAAATATTAATATACTGGGTATTGTTTCGATTCGAAACCTACTCATTAACTTTTTAAGGCCGGACTTGGAATATGTTAATCGACACCACTGTAGACAAAGAACATACGAACCAAATATTACAAAAACGTATAGGGTCGTTCATAAGTTATGATTAATTAAAAAAATGGGGAAAATTAATAAATCACCCTGTATCTTGGTTATAAAGAACGATAGACCCATAAAATATAGGTTATTTAGAAGCACCTCGGTGTTCTCCATCTACCCTTTTCTGTATGCGCATTTCTCAATGAATTACCCCGTATAAAGTGATTTTGTTCTTCGTTATGAAGTGTGAGAAACGAAAGAAAAATTAACCGCGCGAACGATGAATTACGATTTAGGTGAACATTTCAAAGATATTTAGAAGTCCCAAACAATTTGAAAATAAATATATCTCTATAATTTTCAGATTAATGAATTTGAATATAAAATATGAAAGATTACATATTGATCGACATCTACCAAAATCAAAACTTTTTTTTAACCAATTTGACAACAGGAAGTTGGTGTTTGAAAACAAAACAGAAGTGAAAATTTACATTTCTATGCCTATGCACAAAATTATTACATTTTTTTTAATTTGATAAATTAGAGTTCCATGGAAAAAAATAATTTGACACATTGACAATTTAATAGTTATTATAACTGATTAAAAAAGAAAAATCATGATTCCGACACAAGTAAAAATTAATTTATTATGAAAGTCATACAACATATCAGTTATTTTGAATATATTCTTATCTTCTACTTTATAATATTCCCTAATTCTTTTCTAAAATACTTTCTATATTTTTAATCTAATGCATAACATACACAAATAATTTTGAATTCTTTTTAAAAATTCCCGCGTTATGACAGTTAAACGACATGCGCAAAAAGCGTCTCGTCCTCGAGTAATAAAAAATATATCTATAAATACTCTAAAATCTCGTCAACTTTGAGACAAAACGTTGCCTAACCACTGATTCGACGTTGCCAAATGAACTTATCAACAACAGCTGTGAGTTCCTGCGAAAATTTAAATTCATGATATATTATTATATTCGGCGTACTTAGAATGTTCCTTTCTGATTAAAGTTTTTTTAAATGTTCGGAGAGCAAAAACTTTACTTTACTTTATTTACAAAGACAATAAATACAATTGCAGCGTTCTTTTTGTGTTTTGAGTGCATGTTTCTTTTATTATGTGCCAACATTGCTATATTCTAAACCATAACAGATAGGAATACGATGAAATGGGAAAAAAATTGAATTTTTGGAAAAAATTAGAGATAAAAAAAATCTACAGATTTTATTGATTTTCTTGAGTTGTACAGTAAAACCAAAAATGGCATTTTTATAGTTTGAGATAAAATTTGCTATAAGTGACGTTTATAGTTTACAAAATATCAATAATTTATTGTAGAATAATGAAAACAATTCAATGAATAAAATGAAACAGTTAACAAACAAAATATAAAATTAGCAATATAATTTGAAAAGAAACATTTAAGTATATTACATTAAAATAAAATTTAAAGTGAACAAATGTTATCTGAAATATAAATAATAGTAAAATTTTTTGCTGTTTCACGTGGTTGTGCTATTAGTTTTTCGAATTTAGCATACACTTTAGAGCCGCAAAGATTTTTTTATCGTTTTCTACACCTTTTAAAGCGATATCACATTTTATGAGAGGTCAAAGTCTCTCACAACTGGGCTAATTATGGTATCACCCCGCTAAATATCTCTGCTGATGGGTTGGCATCCATTGCAAATTTGATTTGCTTCGGGCACCATCTTTCTTACAGTGTTAAAACCTATATGATCTATATATAATTATATATATATATATATATATATATATATATATATATATATATATATATATATATATATATATATATATATATACTGAATACCTATGGGTAAAGAATTTTTAGACGCCATTGTTTGACCAAACTTTCAAATTAATTTCAAATCGACTGATTTCATAAATTAAAGTATTTTGATGTATTCTGATTAAACCACATTGTAGATAAAGGTCTAACTTAGGTCAAGTTAATGTTTATTTTTCTTATTTTTTCAGAATCGAGGATATATAGATTGTTAAATGCCACTTTTAAGGTTAAAAAAATTGGATGATTTTAAAGCTGTCGTTTTCATAGAAAATAATAAATTTATCGATTTAAAATAGTAAGACTACCTAAGTTAGACCTTCATCTTTAATTTGTCTGAAAATTATATTTTAAATCCCATTACATTCGGAAATCAGTAGATTTAACTTTTGGTCTGCAGCATAGGATTTTATACACAGGAAGACCGCGCCCTTAACCTATTGAGGGGAATCAGCAGATTTTTGTCCCCAAATTTTGGGAATTTGACTTGGGATATTGGGGAATATGATAAATTGGCATCGGCAACACTGCACTTAACGCCTTCACGGCGCTATTGCGCATGTTTCCTCTCTTACTAAACTCAACTCTACTGGTACAACCCAGTAGAGCACTTCTATGCGAACTTGTAGATGATTTCTCTTGGTTTCAAACATACCGATTTTGTGACGCTGAGAGAGTGAGGAGTGATCACGTGGTACATTCTCGCACACGAATTGAAAATTTATAAACTAACTTTTTCGATTGAAAATTAGGCTTGTTCTTAATTTAAATTCGTATAAATTTGAAAATTAAATATTTTGCTTTGAAAAAATTACTAATTTAATACACAAAAAAGAACGTTTTCACCAGAGGTTTCATAAAAAAATTATTTTTGCAAGAGATAAAAATTAAAAACGAAAAACATGGTTTTATCGTATTTGTATTTTATCTTCTAAAGGCTGATGTTTTAAAACAAATTGTTATTGATGTTTATTAGTACATTAGGAAACGGTAATTTTGTTTTCAATTATAATTTTAATGTTATAACTTGTCTACTTTTTCTCATAAGATTAAGAGATTTATCGACAGCAACATTTGGAAATTTCTTTTTTGTGTTTTAAATAACCTGTAATTTTGCCAAGACAAAACATTGCATTTTCGATTTTATATTAAAAAAAATATAATTATTATACTTTTTTTAAACAATATATATTGTTAATTATTAATTATTATTTAATTAAATTATTAATTATTATAAACTAACTTTTTTTTCAATTGAAAATTAGGCTTTTTCTTCGTATAACTGAAAAATAGATATTTAGCTTTGAAAAATTGTCATTTTAATTTTTGATAATTTTTCTGAAAAATGTTTTATATTTTGAATTAATATTTCCATAACGGATCTAAAGAGCTTATAATTGGTCTGAATCCAATAATTTGGCTGTCTGTCCTAATCACTTCTTCTATTTCTTCTTGTACGAAGGTTTCAAGTGAACTAAAATATATGTTTTGCTCTACTTTTTGTTGAACTGTCTAAATTTAAATTTGGCAACGTTGACCGATTTCGAGATGGTCACGTGGTACATTCTCGCAGACGAGTTGTACTCACATATTTCAAACATCGGGGCCCAGTTTCGTGCGGTCTCTTCAAACAAAAAAGTTATGAATTGTTTAAGTAAAATAAATTGTTATTAACTGTTTTTTCAACTTATTTTACAGCTTTGTGACGAATTTTAACCTTCTTTTGACTCAAAATCAATTTTCTTCTTATATTTTTAATTCGCGGGATATTTTTTCTACGTATTTTCGTTGTGGATTTATTGTTTATATTCAGAAAGAAAATATTTTTGCTGCAAAAATAATTTGTGTTTAAAAGTAATTAAGTACAAAAGATTATAAAGATATTTCATTTTTAACTATTTCAAAACGTACTGTTTAAAATTGTTCAAAGAATAAAGAAATGTTTTTTCGACAGTAGTAGGTCCATCTAAAATAAAAAAAAATACGTAAATCGGAAATTTTTTTAAATTTTCCAGTGAATTTATTTCATGTTTTAATAAATTATAGTTACCAAATGGCACCCATTTTACACTACTTGTATCAGCTTCCTGTCTCGCTGAAGCTACAGCATTTCTCACAGCTAAAGGTACAGCTACAGATAAACACATCGGTGGTTCGGCAACCGCTACAAATTTTAACAAATAAAATGAGATGACAATATCTGATCGGTCGGATGTGAAAAAAGAAAAACCTGATTTGTAAATGTCTTTTACTACTTTATCGCGTTCCCTAAAAATAAGTCAAGATTTACCCGTGATAGCCATAAATGGATTGAAAAATGTTCGCTATCAACAATGTAAATAAAAATTGTATTATTTGTTAGATATAACGTTAAAAACTCCCTAATACTGTCAAAATAATATATTGGCAGCAATGAATGTTGAAACATTCAGGTGTTAAATACATAAAACTAGAAAACGAGTAAGGAATTTAATTTATCAGATTCGACATCCTAAGACCGGTTTCTGCCTTTCGGCTTCGTCAGTTAGGCTTTTCGAATCCAATAAATAAAATTCCAAACTCGTACAAGTCAGTAGCTATATCCGCTATAAGATAAAATTTTTAGATGTGCTGCCATCTATGATTAGAAGAGAGTATTGACAATTATTAAAAGCGAAAAATTCCCGGTGTATTGGGGTTGCATACACAATTTGCATTGTGTGTTGCAAAGCTTTTATTTGACTGATTCTAGTCAAAATGTCACTCTCTTCTTTCGTATCCCTTTCAGAGATTAATACAAAGTTAGAAAACGAGTACAGAATTTAATTTATCAGATTCGACATCCTAAGACCGGTTTCTGTCTTTCGGCTTCGTCAGTTAAGCTTTTCGAATCCAATAAATAAAATTCCAAACTCGTACAAGTCAGTAGCTATATCTGACGAAGCCGAAAGGCAGAAACCGGTCTTAGGATGTCGAATCTGATAAATTAAATTCCTTACTCGTTTTCTAACTTTGTATTAATCTCTGAAAGGGATACGAAAGAAGAGAGTGACATTTTGACTAGAATCAGTCAAATAAAAGCTTTGCAACACACAATGCAAATTGTGTATGCAACCCCAATACACCGGGAATTTTTCGCTTTTAATAATTGTCAATACTCTCTTCTAATCATAGATGGCAGCACATCTAAAAATTTTATCTTATAGCGGATATAGCTACTGACTTGTACGAGTTTGGAATTTTATTTATTGGATTCGAAAAGCCTAACTGACGAAGCCGAAAGGCAGAAACCGGTCTTAGGATGTCGAATCTGATAAATTAAATTCCTTACTCGTTTTCTAACTTTGTATTAATCTCTGAAAGGGATACGAAAGAAGAGAGTGACATTTTGACTAGAATCAGTCAAATAAAAGCTTTGCAACACACAATGCACATTGTGTATGCAACCCCAATACACCGGGAATTTTTCGCTTTTAATAATTGTCAATACTCTCTTCTAATCATAGATGGCAGTACATAAAACTAGTCCAGGCCACAAAAACTCCAAACCTGGGCATCAAGTCTGTTCGTCAATTTTTTTTTTTAATTTGTAGGTATTCATAGGTACATTTGCCTCCGAAAATCTCAGCTACGTGGAATTTGTGGAAAGGAAAATGGCTCTAGAGTTCCCGAAAATCCGTTTGTCGACGATATCTGCCGAAATATGACCCTTAGAGTTTCCTTAAAGTTATCCCTATGATTTTTTTTCGCTACACTAATATTTTTTGCAAAAACGGCGTTTCAAAAATTCTCAATTTTGAATAATAATGATTATTTTTTTCATCTTTCAATACAGTCAGATTTTGTGGTTTCAGCCAATAACAGCTCAGGATCCTAACCAATCATTGTGTTTTATACTGATAAAACCGCTTCTTCGTATTTGTTTCTTGATTAAATTGTGTTTACCTTTTTGAAATGTCAAATGTAAACATTTAACAATTTTTATTATACTAAAATGTATTGCAAATCTATGTTAATAACCAAATTTCAAAATGTATTTGTAAACTAACCTGTTTTTATTAGTTTATTTCAAAACGCCTTTAACATTTTTACATACCTCACTTTGACACTATACTTAAAATTAATTAAATTAAGAAAGACTTCATTTCATTCTTCTTCTTCGCTTTTATTTACGGCGCCGTTTCGCGGGGTAGCCAGTCAAAAAATCGCCTTTGTGGCCCTGTATGTAAAACTATAACAGCTCAGGTTTCAATTTAAATTGGTAAAGAAAATTTTCAATATTTGTGTGTAAAATGTCTTTTGCATAAATGCCTATGTTCTCTGTTTTTAATACAAAATGATTCAAAAAATAATCCTTTCAAATACGACTCGTCCTCTGAAATTTTATAGATTAAATTTTTGATCTTCATACTCAAACGCCTTTATTTTAGGCAGAACCACTCAAACAAACTGATTTAAGATAAAATCAGTTTGTTTTCGTGGTTTTTCCAAATAAAGCCGTTTTCGTGAAAACCAAAAATTTAATCGATAAAATTTGGAGGACTCGTGGTAGTACCTTTGATAATTCGCAAAATTGTTGTGGTAAAAACGGACAATTTGAATATCCCCCCAAAAAATTTTAGCACGAAAATTTCACACCAACATTTTTTAACCAATAAGAAGCTTTCGTTTCAGCTCGTTACTGTGGCAACCAAAAAACTTGGCCTACCCTGGGCTGTACCACAGCGATAGTATTTCTGTCAAGTGTCAAATTATAAAAAATACACCGGTCTTACGAAAATGTCATGTCATAATTTTTTATATTACTCTCGGGATACTTTTAAAAAAAATCATGCTTTCGGAAATATTTCCGATAGTAATTCAAGCTCTATGGAGATTACAAGTGAAAAGAAAATAATTCTTAAAAAAAAAATGTCGATTTTTCATAGGGGTGAGAATTTTCTTAATTTTCTGGAAAACCAAAAAATATGAAAAAAAAAAAAAATGCCATCGACAAGGGGACAAGCTAAGCTTTCTAATGATGTGCGTTGAAAACCGATAAGGTCCTTGATTATCTATTAATTCCCGAAAGACCCGAGCATTTTCGAAAATTCCGGAAATCCAAAAAAAACTCCCTAAAAGAAAATGTTTCGAAAACTCCGTAAATCCAAAAAAAAAATGCCCCAAAAGACATGTTGTTTATGAAAATACACAATAGTATATTATTTAACAAGAGTATAATGTAGAACATATGTAGTATGGTCCATTATACACGAATTGAATACTATACTTTATCTACAACTAAATACGGGGGCTCACCAAAAACGAAAAGGTGATTTTTAGAAAAATTTATTTCGAGCTGTTATAAATAGAATTGACAAAATTGTTCATAATTTAAAGACCTTTCAAATGAGGGGTATTTAAGCCCCCGTGTGAAATAAAAAGCCAATTTATACAGGAACTCGTTAAAAGTTATTCATTGATATAATTAATAGTAACATTACAATTTGAAATATTAAGGGATCCGGCAACATCATTAAGATTACTGGTAGTTAAAGAAAAATTACTGTTGCTATTAATGAGGCAGAATATGATGGATTATTTAGGCCAACACAATTATCATTATTGATTTGACTTAAAATTGCTTCAGCTGTTTGTATTTTGTTCTTTTTTGAATTGGCGATGTACCCTTCTGCTGTGGAGGCTCCATGACGTTTCAATGTTGTCATTGAAGCTCCAGAATCAGCAACCAATGTTGCAGATGAACGCTTGAGGCAATGGCCAGTATATCTCTCAGGGTTTGCTAATTGTAAAAACGTTGGAATTTGCTTTCCCATTGCGCCAAACTTGTTTATTCCACTGTTACTTTTAAGTTTGGTTTCAAAAAAGAATCGGGAACAATAAATAACTGTCAACTAATTTGAGAAACGCGACCTACTAGATCTAATGATTTTTAATTCTATTCCGGCTAATAGAAAAATCAAATACTATTAAACGAGCAAGGTTTGTATGTGTGTGTGTGTGTGTGTCCAGAGGATCTCGAAATCCACTCGTCAGAATTCAATGAAACTTTCAGGGTAGACTAATTCCTATCTAAATCGACAGAAAATGTAGGTCTCATGTCTGTAAAAATTCGATCTTCTGAGATATTTACAAGAAAAGTTAAGCTTTTAGTTTTATTTCCTAGCAACGGCAACTTGTTTCTATAGTAATATACTATAAAGGAGAGAGGATATAACGTCACATTCCATAGGCGTACTTTTCAAAATAAGTTTCTATAATATAAATAAGGTCACAGCATATAAAATATATATACCCAATTCGTAGATTAAATTTTGAAGTTATATTATTTACAAAAAATAAAAATAAACTTTATGCATCTGACACTTTAACATTGAACGAATTAAATTTAACCAATAAATAACAAGGAGGATTATATGTTGGGATTAAACTGTTTTTAATCTCTTGGCATTAAAAGTAACGCTTCAGTACTTACCTAAACTCAAAGATTAAAAAAAAAGTTAGTTCAAGAACTATCTTTAAAAGTCACTGTCTTCACTAAAACTACTGGTATCACTATAATTGTCTTTTCTGAGGTTTATTATTATAGGTTCTATTAAATTATCCATTGATAGTGGATATACTTTCCTAAATGAATTTTCCACCTTTTTAACATGATCAATGCATTTTCCCCAATGTTCTCTATTTACATCTGAAAATGCCTTCAAAAAAAATTTCGCACATCAGGAAATTTAAATGTTTTATTGGTTTGAGAAACATAACCTTTTAATAATTGTGACCAGATCAGTTCAATGGGATTTAACTCTGCGTGGTACGGAGGCAATCTGAGAATTTTAATTAGTTTTTCTCTGGCCATCTCATCTATAATATATTTTTTGAATTTTGAATTTGAATTACTAATAATTCTTCCTTCAAGGATTTAGGAGGACTGATAATATTTTTAGAATGAAGCCATTTTGAAATATATATTATTACAAAATTCCGAATCAATTAAAATACATACGATACGGCTATGAATAAATAAAGTCTGACTTATCTGTCAAAATAACAGGTTAATTACAGTAAAAACCATGAAAACAAGATTAAATCTAGACAAAAACTATATTAGGCCGATCAGATGTATTAAAATTTAAAATATCTGGTCACCGAGCTTCTATCTCAAATCTACATTTTTAAGCAGTCCAATGAGTATATAATTTAAGTATATTTATAACCTGACAAATTATTAATTAATTCGTGAAAATCACGGAGTGGGCGACATCTACTTGAACTACTGATAGGGAGATAAATAAAAAAGTGATTGGCGATTGGCTTGAAAGTAGGCGGGAAAATTAAAAAAGCTGTCAGTGTTAATTTGACGTTTATCAACTGCTTGTCACAGAGGTTAGTTAAATGCATTAAAAGTTGCCTAGTTTCTGGAGATTTCACACTTTTAGGGCAACATCTACTGACGCTTGATCTTCGCGAATAGTCACGGCGGACAGGCCCCGTTTCCGGGACGGGCAACAGCAGCGTGTAGGGCATAGTGGTTTCAGTGGGGTGGTTTTAGTGAGTAACCGTAAGGGGTAGTCTCACACTATCGGGGAAGGGAAGAACCTTTACCCGATGTGCATAAAACATTTCCACCCGCCAAAAAAAAAAGATTAGCTTTAGGTTAGGTTAGATCTTTGTAATAAATAAAGAAAAGTACGATACGTCTGACATTTGTAACATTCTAACAGGGGTCATATTTTGACGTTTGTTCATTTTGAGATTTGTTCATTTTGACAGTTGTAACATTCCGACACGTATCACATTTTAACAGTTGTCACGTTTTGACAGGTGTCACATTTTGACAAGTGTCCATTTTAACAGTGTTACTCAACGTTCCTATAAATATTTACCTAAACCCATGATTTCTGAAATTGAATTGGCAACGTTGTATTTTCAACTTAGAATTTATGAGATGGCTGTCATTTGACAAGCAAATTATTTATGTCCGTCAAATGAACCTTTTCTTTTTTATACTTTTCAGGTTTATTCTGGTTATAAATTGCTACTTGGGCATTTGCAGAATAAAAAAATGTGAAAAATATTTTTCCGCGCAAAAATTTCTATTGCTAAGTATATTGATTTTATCATGTTTTATAGCATCTGCGAAAATTTCATGAAAATCCCAGCCGGTCCCATTTTCTTAACGTTTAACCAGAGATGTGCGTGTCAGTAGTTGTCAAAATTTGTCGGTCATTATGAATAAAAAGCGGCAAATTTAAAATTGAATTCTTTCAGATTTAAACGCCAAAAATTAAATAAAGTCAAACCTTTTTACTACTATACTATACAGAAGAAAGGAGTGCGGTATTTAATTTGCAGAACGTAGTACAGGTTCAAGAGGTAGAAATTTTATTTTTACCTCATCCTTCAATGCTTATTTGTAGTTAAAATTTAAATTTTAATACATCTGATCGGCCTAATATAGTTTTTGTCTAGATTTAATCTTGTTTCCATGGTTTTTACTGTAATAAACCTGTTATTTTGACAGATAAGTCAGACTTTATTTATTCATAGCCGTATCGTATGTATTTTAATTGATTCGGAATTTTGTAATAAAATATATATTTCAAAATGGCTTCATTCTAAAAATATTATCAGTCCTCCTAAATCCTTGAAGGCAGAATTATTAGTAATTCAAATACAAAATTCAAAAAATATATTATAGATGAGATGGCCAGAGAAAAACTAATTAAAATTCTCAGATTGCCTCCGTACCACGCAGAGTTAAATCCCATTGAACTGATCTGGTCACAATTATTAAAAGGTTATGTTTCTCAAACCAATAAAACATTTAAATTTCCTGATGTGCGAAATTTGTTTTTGAAGGCATTTTCAGATGTTAATAGAGAACATTGGGGGAAATGCATTGATCATGTTAAAAAGGTGGAAAATTCATTTAGGAAAGTATATCCACTATCAATGGATAATTTAATAGAACCTATAATAATAAACCTCAGAAAAGACAATTATAGTGATGCCAGTAGTTTTAGTGAAGACAGTGACTTTTATAGATAGTTCTTGAACTAACTTTTTTTTTAATTTTTGAGTTTAGGTAAGTACTGAAGCGTTACTTTTAATGCCAAGAGATTAAAAACAGTTTAATACCCTGAAAGTTTCATTGAATTCTGACGAGTGGATTTCGAGATCCTCTGGACACACACACACACACATACACACACACATACACACACACATACAATCCTTGCTCGTTTAATAGTATTTGATTTTAACTAAAAATAAGCATTGAAGGATGAGGTGAAAATAAAATTTCTACCTCTTGAACCTGTACTACGTTCTGCAAATTAAATATTGCACTCCTTTCTTCTGTATAGTATAGTAGTAAAAAGGTTTGACTTTATTTAATTTCTGGCGTTTAAATCTGAAAGAATTCAATTGTAAATTTGCCGCTTTTTATCCATAATGACCTACAAATTTTGACAACTACTGACACGCACATCTCTGGTTAATTGTTAAGAAAATGGGACCGGCTGGGATTTTCATGAAATTTTCGCAGATGCTATAAAACATGATAAAATCAATATACTTAGCAATAGAAATTTTTGCGCGGAAAATATTTTTCACATTTTTTTATTCTACAAATGCCCAAGTAGGAATTTATAACCAGAATAAACCTGAAAAGTATAAAAAAGAAAAGGTTCATTTGACGGACATAAATAATTTGCTTGTCATCCAGCCATCTCATAAATTCAAAGTTGAAAATACAACGTTGCCAATTCAATTTCAGAAATCATGGGTTTAGGTAAATATTTATAGGAACGTTGAGTAACACTGTTAAAATGGACACTTGTCAAAATGTGACACCTGTCAAAACGTGACAACTGTTAAAATGTGATACGTGTCAGAATGTTACAACTGTCAAAATGAACAAATGTCAAAATATGACACCTGTCAGAATGTAACAAATGTCAAAATGTCACACGTATCGTACTTTTCATTATTTATTACACAGATCTAACCTAACCTAAAGCTAATCTTTTTTTTTTGGCGGGTGGTAATGCTTTATGCACATCGGGTAAAGGTTCTTCCCTTCCCCGATAGTGTGAGACTACCCCTTACGGTTACTCACTAAAACCACCCCACTGAAACCACTATGCCCTACACGCTGCTGTTGCCCGTCCCGGAAACGGGGCCTGTCCGCCGTGACTATTCGCGAAGATCAAGCGTCAGTAGATGTTGCCCTAAAAGGGTGAAATCCCCAGAATCTAGGCAACTTTTAATGCATTTAACTAACCTCTGTGACAAGCAGTTGATAAACGTCAACAACACCTGCAGCAAATTGAAAATTAACACTGACAGCTTTTTTTAATTTTCCCGCCTACTTTCAAGCCAATCGCCAATCAACTTTCTATTTATCTACCTTTCTGTAGTTCAAGTAGATGTCGCCCACTCCGTGATTTTCACGAATTAATTAATAATTTGTCAGGTTATAAATATACTTAAATTATATACTCATTGGACTGCTTAAAAATGTAGATTTGAATATTAAGAGCGAAAGCTCGGTGACCAGATATTACCGTGTAATATGGATTGTCTTATGTTGCCTTAGATACGCAAATAATACATCCATATAATGACAGTTGTAGATAAAAATAATTTATTGAATCTTTCTGAATATATTTAACACCTTTCAAAGCCCCATTATCCAAAAGGATTCGGTGAAATTAGTCTTGATAAAAAAAATATGAATAAATTTATAGGAGGGTCAAAATATGGAGCAAAAATAAACTTTGGCCCGGTTTTTCAATAATCAAGAGAAATAGATAAAGGGAAAAAGTAACATGATATTATAGCTACAGGTTCCTTCTTTCATCTGAACTTTGAATCATGAAAAATATTAATTTTTACGTGATTTATTGAAAAATTTGTAATCCGCTTGGGAGTGTCATTCCTTTAGAGCGTGTTGTCTAAATGCAGGGCAGGAGCTAAAAATGGGGGAGCGTTTTGGAGCCGGTTATGTCGAAAAGTATCAAATTTTTGCCAAAAATAATGAAGATCATTTTTGTAGGTAATGAATTGATCTTCAATTTCGTCCAAACAAAAATTCTCTAAGTGTCATATTTTCGGAAATATCGGCGAAAGTAGGTGAAAAAATACACATTTTTGAGACCAATGAGCCATTTTCCCGCCCTTCCAAAAATTTCAGACAGCTGAGATTTTCGGGGGTGAATGTACCCGTGAATACCTGCAAATTAAAAAAAATGGTGCCGGACAGACCTGTAAAGTTAATCGAAGTTTATTTAACTAATCAAATAAAAATACCAAAATTATTGGCTTTGTAATGGCCTCAAATCAGAAAATAATAGAAGCAGATGTCTCTCAAAGCTTAATTTATATATATATTTTTTTGTATTTTAATTGTATTTACATCTGCACGTATTGTATTGTATTTATCTAATATTTCATGTATTGTTGTATCAATTCTTTGTATGCATTTTATCTATTTTAGTGTATTTACATTTACATTTTAGTGTTTTACTTATATTTACATTTTTTTTACATGACTTGTCACAATCTTATGGAAAATGTGATCATAAAATTCATTCACGTGTGTGCAATCATGACTCATGATTTTCCGATTCATGATAATATACAAGTACCTTTATGCTTTCAATTTATATAATAATTGTTTATTGTTTAACAAACCTTTTGACTTAAGAACTCCCACAGGATTTTGACTTTTATCGGCAAATTTTATCCTAAAATTAATAGGAATATCCTTAGCACCAGGAGGTTTATAAGTCCATGTTCTATTTGTCAGTAACTTCCCTTCTTTGTCGTGTATTATTTCTTCTGTCATATAGTAACCTATACCTACAGAATAAAAAAAAGATGCCTACATTAAATAGAGACAATTTACCATTGACTAAATGGAAAAAATTAGGGAAAAGCTGAAATTTTGCAGGTAGTTTTTGATCAAAGGGACGAACTCAAATCCAAGTTTTCGACCTTCAACCCCTTGCAGAAGGGTTTTTTTGGGGGTCAGTTTGTTTTTTGCAAATAACTCCCTCATTTTTAATCTTACAAAAAAACTTTCAAAAGCAAAACCACTTTTTCAATTTTTTAAACAATTGTTATAAACAAAATAATGCAGTTATGAAAAAAAGTGAAGAATTGAAAGTTGTTGCAAATGTAATTCTCTACAAAATTACTCTTGAAAGTTTTTTTGTAAGATTAAAAATGAGGGAGTTATTTGCAAAAAACAAACTCACCCCTAAAAACGACTCTTTTGCAAGGGGTTGAAGGTCGAAAACTTGGATTTGAGTTCGTCCCTTTGACCAAAAACAACCTGCAAAATTTCAGCTTGCCTCTAATTTTTTCCATTTACAATTCTAATTTTACTGTACTAATACGGATTTAAAGTAGATAAAAAAGCACTGTGTTCATCAATAGGGAGGTTTTAAGCCACCTATTTCAACACCAATATACTTTAAACGTTATACATCGCATGCGCAATAGCGCTAAAATAAGGGAAACTTTATTAACTGATATTGTTTTACGTTATTAGAGGTGAAATAAGGTTCCCTTAATAACGGATATTGTTTTCGCAATGGTGCCGCATGTAGAACATTTATATTTAAGTTTTATCGTGAACTCCAAAGTCTATGATAAATACATGTGAAATTTAGAAGATTTGAGTAAGTCTATAGTTTTCACCATTCTTACCACTTTTTTCTTAAATATGAAATGAAAACATTTCATAAAATTAAATGTTATGGCAACATAGGATATGGACATTGAAGAGATGTCACAACAAGTCTTTTACCTAAACTATCTTTTGTAGTATTTGTTTCATTCTGGTTTCATTTAAAAAACGATTTAAGGCAGTTAAAATAAAAAAAATCGTAAATGATTATTTAAACTATCACAAAGTGAGGGTTATCATTTATAAGGTTATAAATGTTTCTGGCATCTGTCAAGTAAATAACGGAAGAGTGGGATGGCTTAAAAACTCATTTTCGAAATACGTTATTAGAGAGTTATTGCAAACTGGCAGAATGTATACCGTATACGTTATACCTTAGCGCTATGACGATGTAAGGTATGCGTAAAATAGTGAGTTATTGCAGTTGCTTTTCTCAAGGTAGTGACGTTTGACATGCTAAAAGTGGGGTGGCAATGGTGTCGAAATATAAATATTGGATATTGTGCTTGAGTTGATGGTAGAAAAGTATTAACGAAATTACGGAAGAACTTTTGAATATTTTTGTTGAGGAAGAACATGAAGATGAACACATAGATGAAGCCATATTATTTCACCTTATCAATAATAAGGAAGGTCGAGGAAGAAATATCAATGATCGCCTCAATTTAGAGTTAATGTTAACCCATTACATAAAATCAAATTTCCGATTTGAAAGAGAACACATTGTATTCTTAGCAGAACGTCTTATGTTACCAGCTGTAATTAGAACAAGAAGAAGTAATGTTATATCAGGTATAAACTATTGACTTTCTCCTAATGAAAGTAAAAACCTATTACCCCTAATTTTGTGTTACAGGATTGTGGATTTTGCTTAGAAGATTAGATTATACGAATAGGTTGAAGGGTTTTGATGAAATTTCAACAATCAAAACCGGGAACCAGGAAGTTCATACAAGAAAAGACTCTTAAGATCCATCGGAACAAAAAACAAACCAAGAAATAGAAATATGTTGTAGTATTAAGTTTAAATTACTTTGAAATAAAATATTTTTAACTTTCTTACCTTTATTAAGCAATAAATTAAGACTGATAGTTTTTTAGTTTTATTTAAAACCTAAAATGCAAATATCAGATATCAAAACTAATGGAAAATTTCATTTTTTGTATTTTAAATAATTAACATCTTTTCAATAATATATATTTAAATACATTACAATTAAGCACAGAATTTTGGAAAATGATTTCTTTAATCCCCAGCCAGCAGTTAAATTTACATTATAAGGATTGGATTATAGGTTTTTCCCAATCTGTTGTAATCCAAACAGACTAAGTTCCTTGAAATAATGCAATAATTTATTTTTCAAAATACTCATAAACTAATTCATCGAACAAACCCTTTTATGGTACCGAAGCCCTATGTTTTGAGGGTTGGATATTGGATTTTTAGAATTTGTAGCTGAAATATATCGTAAACAGTTTAATATAAATGTAGATAATTAAAACTTTTGTATTAATTTGTATTACTTTTCAACATAAACTCAAAATTATCGAGAATAATCGTTTTTATTAAAGTCTAATGTTCAGTCGAAAAATTTTGTTTACAAATTTTCAATTTTGTAACTTTATTTACGTTAACCATTGAATACGGTTTAACATTGCTCTTCTTCTGTTATTCAATTCTAAAATCGATCGCGAAAAAGCCGCTTTTTGGTTTTAGAACATCAAATATACATAAGGTATGAGGTTTAAGGCTCTCCTTATGCCTTAGATATAGCGTACGACGTTATACCTTAAAAATGGTTGTTTACTGTTGCGCACGCGTAACTGTCACTGTGTCAGATGATGTGCAATAACTCTCTATTAACGTTCTGTGTTTACTTTAATAGCGGATAAAGGAATATAACGTATGACGCCCAAGTTGTGGCTTAAAACCTCCCTACTGTATCCCCTTGTATAACAGTATTGCCAATGCTTTAAAACTTTTTATCTTTTATATTGGCAGCACTGAGTATAAACAATAAATCATTCATGCTTCAAGCTGAATCGAGAAAGGTAGTTTAAATTCATTTTGATGTGGATTATACAGGGTGACCCAGGGGTACGTGCATGCTCCATAACTTTTTTTCTATTCAAGCTATCGGTTTGATTTTTTTTTTAACGATAAGACCGACAATGGGGCACATTCTAAAAATATTTCTATTTATATACAGGATGTCCCAAATAAGATACACAACTAAGTTCTGATTTTTTAAATGGCAACCCCCCATGTTTGTTACATTTTTAGATTCGCCATTAAATTGTCGATATAACGCACCCGGGTTTCTTAGACTTATCTGCAATAGTTTTTGACTTATGTCAATTTATGTGTCAAAATAGTGTCGTGCAGAGATCCACAAAAAAGTTCAGAACTTCAGAACTGTTCAAGATAACTTAATCAACTTTTTTCCAGTCGATTCCTTAAGAGCAAACCGAACCCCTTAAAAAATTTTAATAACCTTTTAAGCCTTTAGTTTTCGTCTGATTTTGGTGAAATTTTCAGGAAATACTAAGAATTCCAAAACTTAGGGTGGAGAAATCTTTATTTTTTTGTAAACCTTCGAAAAGTATTTATTTTGTTAATTTTAAATGGAAAATCACAAAAAGAAATATTCGCGCCATTCTGCATTAAATTTATGAAAATTTGCTCCTATTTGTTTTAAAAAATATCAAGTACTTTTTAAATAATATGGTTTCCCATTTTTTCCTAAATATCTTTGTAAATTCATTTCGGAAGTGGTTTGTATTTTAATTTCTCTCTCTTTCCACTGGATTAAAACCACTTAGTTGTTAAAAAAGTTTTTTTATTGACGTTTCGGCTTTCCAGATCGAAAGCCGTTATCAAAATGACATAAAATAAATAAATTTACTAGAAACAGAACACTTGATAATCTTGCAAAAATATGACATCAACATAGTATACATAGAATAAGATTTTGAGATTGAAGATGTCAAAATCTGTTTCAATCATATTTTTGTGACGTTTCTGGGAACGAATTTTTTGAAAGGATAGCGCATTTGCATATTATAAGAGAATTTATACTTCGTCATAAATGAAGTTTTCTTATTAATATTATCATAAGAAAAAACCAGATAAAAACTTATGATACTATCCCGATATAGAGGGTATCCTTTTTGTAATTAACTCTTTTTGTAAAATAGGTATCCAAATTTTTGAAATATCAACCGAACAATTAGAAACACATTCGTTATTATTTAAGCATATCAATGGTGCTTCTTTAACTTTGCGGTTATAATTATTCGGTTCTTTTAATAATCTAGTTGAAGAATTCCATTGTATTTTATGACCAGAATCCCATGCGTGTTCACACATTTTGGATTTTTCGAATTGTTTATTTTTAATGTACGATTGGTGTTCATTAAGTCTAATATGAAAAGGTCTAGATGTTTCTCCTATATAAAATTTATTACATTCGCATGGAATTTTGTAAATACAATTTTTTGTGTTTTGAATTTCATTAAAAGGTTTTGTATTTACTATTAAAGATTTTAATGTATTATTAGTTTGAAAAACTGTTGTTAAATTAAATTTATTGCCAATCCTTCTAATTTTTTCGGATAATTTTGGAATATAAGGGATTTTTACTATATTTGAAAGAATTATTGGGGGGTTTAAATAATTCTTTCAAATATAGTAAAAATCCCTTATATTCCAAAATTATCCGAAAAAATTAGAAGGATTGGCAATAAATTTAATTTAAAAACAGTTTTTCAAACTAATAATACATTAAAATCTTTAATAGTAAATACAAAACCTTTTAATGAAATTCAAAACACAAAAAATTGTATTTACAAAATTCCATGCGAATGTAATAAATTTTATATAGGAGAAACATCTAGACCTTTTCATATTAGACTTAATGAACACCAATCGTACATTAAAAATAAACAATTCGAAAAATCCAAAATATGTGAACATGCATGGGATTTTGGTCATAAAATACAATGGAATTCTTCAACTAGATTATTAAAAGAACCGAATAATTATAACCGCAAAGTTAAAGAAGCAGCATTGATATGCTTAAATAATAACGAATGTGTTTCTAATTGTTCGGTTGATATTTCAAAAATTTGGATACCTATTTTACAAAAAGAGTTAATTACAAAAAGGATACCCTCTATATCGGGATAGTATCATAAGTTTTTATCTGGTTTTTTCTTATGATAATATTAATAAGAAAACTTCATTTATGACGAAGTATAAATTCTCTTATAATATGCAAATGCGCTATCCTTTCAAAAAATTCGTTCCCAGAAACGTCACAAAAATATGATTGAAACAGATTTTGACATCTTCAATCTCAAAATCTTATTCTATGTATACTATGTTGATGTCATATTTTTGCAAGATTATCAAGTGTTCTGTTTCTAGTAAATTTATTTATTTTATGTCATTTTGATAACGGCTTTCGATCTGGAAAGCCGAAACGTCAATAAAAAAACTTTTTTAACAACTAAGTGGTTTTAATCCAGTGGAAAGAGAGAGAAATCTTTGTAAAGTGCTGCCACATCGTTACATACATTTAAAGCTGTCGAGAAATATTCCATGGCCAAGTGTTCCCAGTGGCGCGCATATAAATACAATTTTATATTAAACAATCCTCATAAAATAGAAGTGAAATTTGCTTCTCACAAGACATCCGGTTGCCACTTAAGCTTCAGCGCATCTTCAGACTTGTAGGCGAATTCGGAGTCGACGTTCTACCGCCTACTACGATTTTTTGAAAATTACAAATTACAAATAGCAATAACTCGGCTTTTTCAAATGCATTACCCTATATTTTATTACATCATTGCATGGCATTTTTTAAGAGCTTTTTGCTGATATAGGGTTTGTTGGGTCTATTTTGTAAAATTTGCGAGATTTTTTGCAAAAGAAGAAATGTTGACGGTTTATTCGAGAAAAAAAAAGGAATCGAGTAGGCCGCTGTCTTAAAATTTGACACATCCATATACTTTCAATAATTGTATGCGTCTAATTAAAAAAAAAAAGGAATCGAGTAGGCCGCTGTTTTAAAATTTGACACATCCATATACTTTCAATAATTGTACGCATCTAATTATTAATCATGAGTTTTACTCGCGAGGAATTAGTGAATTCGAGCATTTGTTATAAATCAAAAATATTTATATTGTATCCTATTAATCATTCTTTCATGTTCTTGTAATTATTATAAAAATTGTTTACTTTGTAATGTATTTCTGTTTCTATTACAATTTCCTTTTGTTGAAACATATTCTTTTCAAAATTATATGAATGTGTCAAACAGTGGTCTACTCAATTCTTTTTTTCTTTTAATTAGACGCGTAAAATTATTGAAAGTATATGGATGTTTCAAATTTTAAGACAACGGCCTACAAGATTCCTTTTTTTTTGCTTTAATTAGACGCGTACAATTATTGAAAGTATATGGATGTGTCAAATTTTAAGACAGCGGCCTACTCGATTCCTTTTTTTCTCGAATAAACCGTCAACATTTCTTATTTTGCAATAAATCGCAAATTTTACAAAATAGACCCAACAAACCCTATATCAGCAAAAAGCTCTTAAAAAATGCCATGCAATGATGTAATAAAATATAGGGTGATGCATTTGAAAAAGTCGAGTTATTGCTATTTGTAATTTTTCATTTACAAAAAATCGTAGTAGGCGGTAGAACGTCGACTCCGAATTCGCCTACAACTGAGAAAATGCGCTGAAGCTTAAGAGCAAACCGAACCCCTTGAAAAATTTTAATAACCTTTTAAGCCTTTAGTTTTCGTCTGATTTTTGTGAAATTTTCAGGAAATACTAAGAATTCCAAAACTTAGGGTGGAGAAATCTTTATTTTTTTGTAAACCTTCGAAAAGTATTTATTTTGTTAATTTTAAATGGAAAATCACATAAAGAAATATCCGCGCCATTCTGCATTAAATCTATGAAAATTTGCTCCTATTTGTTTTAAAAAATATCAAGTACTTTTTAAATAATTTTTTCTTAAATATCTTTGTAAAGTGCTGCCACATCGTTATATACATTTAAAGCTGTCGAGAAATGTTCCATGGCCAAGTGTTCCCAGTGGCGCGCATATAAATACAATTTTATATTAGAAAATCCTCATAAAATAGAAGTGAAATTTGCTTCTCACAAGAACTCCGGTTGTCACTTAAGGAATCGACTGGAAAAAAGTTGATTAAGTTATCTTGAACAGTTTTGGAATTCTGAATTTTTTTGTGGATCTCTGCACGACGCTATTTTGACACATAAATTGACATAAGTCAAAAACTATTGCAGATAAGTCTAAGAAACCCGGGTGCGTTATATCGACAATTTAATGGCGAATCTAAAAATGTAACAAAAATGCGGGGTTGCCATTTAAAAAACCAGAACTTAGTTGTGTATCTTATTTGGGACATCCTGTATATAAATAGAAATATTTTTAGAATGTGCCCCATTGTCGATCTTATCGTTTAAAAAAAAATCAAACCGATAGCTTGAATAGAAAAAAAGTTATGGAGCATGCACGTACCCCTGGGTCACCCTGTATAAGCAATTTACCCATAACAAATGCTCCTTCGATTTGCCCTATGTCTACCAAAGGACTCATACTTTCTCCCAAATCTTCGATAATATCAACCTGCAAAATTTCGTACTTTCCCGTAAGAATATCCACTTGTACACTAGTAGCGCAGATTCCATATACAGGGTATTCTTCGATACCGGGGGCTTCACCCCAGTAACTAAAAAAATTACTGTCATTAATACAAATCTTTATTTTACGACGTTTCAAATGAGGTGTCACACAACCCTTCGAGTAATAATTTAAGCCTTTTACAAATATCCAAATTAAGAATGTACTTACAATCCAGTGGCAGATAACTGTATATTTGAATCGAAACATTTTTTAACGAGTTGAACCCAAGTTGGATTTTTCATTTGTTTTTTAATAGGTGCCATTCGTTGTAAAAGTGTTTCACAAGCCTTTATGACAGCCTAAAAATTAAAATTATTGGAAAAAACATCCAACTAATCTAAACAATAAAAGCCAATCCTGTACACTAAATAAAAATTTCCAATAAAAATTTAATTAAGTACGCCTATGGTCATTTGCAAATCAAATCAAACCAACAGTTCAGAGTGACCGTGAGATCAAAATTATTCGGAATTGTTCAACACAAAGAGTTTCCGGTAATTTGAACGGAGCGCGAGGTCTGAACCAAGAAAAACCGATAATTTGAATAGACCGCGAAGTCGCAATAAATAAAAATTAAATTTTTAGCATGTGATTTCCATCATCTCCAAAGCAAGTAAGACGTGAAAAGAAACGTAAATTTTTTGACGCCATTCCAGTCGATCCTAAGCATTCAAGAAAACAACATTTTTTTTTTTTTTTTTATTATTAAACACCCATAAAGGCATTTAGTACATTACAATCTGGTCATCAGTGACCAATGAGCAACTTAATTCTAACTTAATCTAATAGAGTTTGAAATCTAAAACTAAGGTACACTCATCAGCGTTCCTTAGGTTCTGTAGAAAGGATTGCACTAAACTTTAACGTGCACACATAAGCTCTGCTTTTGCACTAAAAACACTAAACTAACTCAAAGGGCTTGATCCTCTTAAGTCTTCTTTCTAACCCAGTATTGTCAAGGAGCTGGATAGCCTCGACATTGACATGATGATGAAGTCTTTCTTCATGACTCTTGGCTAATTTCTTGATGGTCTGATCAACAGTGTCCATTTCCAGATCCCTGTGGAGGTCACTATTGCGAATGTACCAAGGGGCATTTACTATGTTCCTCAGTGCTTTGTTTTGAAATCTTTGGATGATTGCTAAGTTGCTTGCTTTGGTGCATCCCCATAGTTGGATACCATAGGTCCATACAGGCTTAAATATCTGCTTATAAAGCATAAGCTTATTATGTAGAGACAGAGTGGAGTTTCTTCCAATTAGCCAGTACATTTTTCTATATTTCAGTCCAAGTTCTTCTCTTTTCTTTTTAACATGCACTTTCCATCGGAGTTTGGCATCTAATGTAATACCTAAGTATTTTGCTGTGTTTGAATATGGAATCAGGTTATTGTTTATTCTGACTGGAATATGATCTATCCTGTTGTTTGTAAAGTTAATGTGGAGTGATTTAGTTTCATTAAGTTTAATTTTCCATCTCTTCGTCCAGTCATAGATAAGGTGGACGGCTGTTTGCAGCTTGTGGGTTGCTTCTTCATTGCTCTTTCCTACCGCTAGAATGGCAGTGTCGTCGGCGAAGGTGGCTATGGTATTGTTTTCTAACTCTGGAATATCACATGTGTACAGTAAGTATAGGACAGGTCCTAGGACACTTCCTTGTGGTACTCCAGCCTTAATTTCTTTAAGATCGGAATAGGCTTCTTCTTGCCTAATTCTAAAGTATCTTTCCGATATATATGAATGGAGGATATCTGTATATTGTTTTGGAAGGAAAAGCTTGAGCTTATGTATTAAGCCTTCATGCCAAACCTTATCAAACGCTTGTGCTACATCAAGAAAGATAGTAGCACAAATGTTTTTCTCTTCTAATGATTTCTCTATAATGTTGGTTATTCTATGAACTTGGTCGATCGTAGAGTGCTTATTTCTAAATCCAAATTGGTGATCAGGGATAATTTCTCTTTCTTCGATAAGTGGTTTTAGTCTTTTGAGTAGGAGTTTCTCAAATAGTTTCGACATAACAGGCAGTAATGAGATCGGTCTGTATGACGATGCCTCATGTGGTGGTTTCCCTGGCTTGGGTATCATTATGACTTCCGCAATTTTCCAAAGGCTGGGTACATATTTCAATCTGAAGGCAGCATTTATTAGGTTAGTTATTTTAATTATTGCTTTTTTGGGTAATTGTTTTAAAATTTCTCCAGTAATTAAGTCAAAACCTGGAGCTTTTTTCGGATTGATATTTTCTTTTATTTCGGTAATTACTTCTTTGGGAGAGGTAAATTCTATTTCTTGACCAATCTGTGGCTGATCTTCCAGAGTAGGTTCTTCATCTTGATCTTCATGAGGCTGAAAGATTTTTTCTAGATGATTTGCAAATCTTGTTGCCTTTTGCTCATTATTTCTAGCCCATTTACCATCTTCCAATCTGACAGGTGGTATTCGCATTATGGGTCTTTTCAATCTCTTAGTAGCTTTCCAGAGTGAATAATCAGTACTACTGTCGTCTGTCAATTCTCTTAGGTAAATACTAATCGATTCTTCTTTAATTTGTTGTATTTCTCTTTTGAGTCTTTGGGTAGCATTGTTGAGTATAGTTTTATCTAGTTTGCTGCCATTTTCTTCTAAGCTTTCTTTTTTCAGAGATTAGTTCCCTTATTTCTCTAGGATAGTTGTTTCCTACCGTCCTTCTATTAATAGCAGGTGAAGTTTCCCAAGATGCTTGTTGGATATTATCATTAAGCAATTTCACTTCGTCGTCTAGTTGTTGTTTATTTCTTAAAGGAACAGATAGATTAATTTTTTCTTCAAGAATGATTTTGAAGCTTTTCCAATCTGTTAATTTGTTAGTCAATGTAGGGTTATTTTCTTTTTTAATAATGTTTTCACTAAGTGTTAAGATGATAGGGGAATGATCAGAATTCATGTCCCATCCTTCTTCTATTTCTAAAAAGTTGACCGATATGTTTTTGATTATAAAGGTCTGGAATCTTGTTGGGATCGGTTGGCCAATAGGTAGGCTTTCCAGTGGATAAAGCTTCACACTTATATTCTTTCATTGCTTCTAAAAGTTCTTTACCTTTAGTGGTCGTTAATCTAGATCCCCAGTGGGTATTTTTGGCATTAAAGTCACCGCCAATAATAAATGTGTTTCCCTGATTAGATAGGAAATCTATATATTGGTTTTTCTTCAAAGAATATCTTGGTGGGCAATAGGTAGCAACTAGAGTATTATGAGAGTGTCTAATGCTCACACTTACTGCAGTAGCCTGGATTTCTCTGGTCTTATATTCTATTTCTTCATGATGTAAGATATTATCCTTAATTATTATGGCACTTCCACCTCTCGCTGCATTGTCAGGATGGTTAGTATGATAAATTTTATAATTTTTAAATTTAATATGTGACTGATTAGTAAAATGCGTTTCAGAAATGAGACACACATCTAGTTTATTTACATCTAGGATTACTTGCAATTCTTGTTGGTGTTGCAAGAAAACAACATGTCATAGTTAAATTTTACATCATTATAGCAACCTATCATTTTCATTCGTTTAAGCTTATAGGGCTTTTCATAAATACATTCTACAATGTTTAATTTTCAGACAATTAAACAGATAAACTCATTCAACCGGCAACGCCGCACCAAAATACATTTGCAAACAGCACTCAGACCAGGAAGCGGCATCGTCAAAATAAGTTTTTTATTCTATTGCACAATAATAATATCACGCCATATATCTAACCGTCTCGTCTAGACAGTAGAAAAAATTCTACATGTTTGTTAACGCGGCCCAAGAATTTAGCGTTTAGTCCGAAAAACGCTACACTTGACGAGACCACTTGTCCCCTACGTATTTTGGGGCGCTGATTACGAAAATGAGGGTTACAAGTTGCAGCAATTGTTGGAACACCCCTAAAATTGCAAAATGGGGGTGTTTTTCGACTTTACTTGTTGTTATGCAAATTTAACCATTTTATATGTTTTTTGGGATGCTGATTACGAAAATGGAGGTTAAAACTTGCGGTAATGGTCGAACCACCCCTAAAATTGCACAAAACACCCCTAAATAGGGGTGTTTTTCGACTTTACTTGTTGTTTTGCGAACTAACTCATCTCATATGTTTTTTTGGGACCTGCTTACGAAAATTAGGGTGCCGAGACTGGAAAATTGGTGTTACACGCCCCACATGCATGAAACACCCCTCCCAACCGGTGACTTTTGGTGAAACTTTTGGTGAAAATGAAATATAAAATACAAAAACTCAAAATGGATTATATTTTTATTAATTGATATGACATATGACAACTATCAAATTTCTTACAAGATATCACTATTCAGTTGTATCTAGTCTTGGTAATTTGCAAGGAGCAATTTCTTCATCCTCGCCAAAATCTGGACCGTGTCTGGACAACCCTCGGGACCGGCAGCTTCAGGGGTGGTTCAACCATTGCCGCAAGTTTTAACCTCCATTTTCGTCCTCAGCGCCCCAAAAAACATATGAGATGAGTTAGTTCGCAAAACAACAAGTAAAGTCGAAAAACACCCCTATTTAGGGGTGTTTTGTGCAATTTTAGGGGTGGTTAAACCATTGCAGCAAGTTTTAACCTCCATTTTCGTCATCAGCGCCCCAAAAAACATATGAGATGAGTTAGTTTGCAAAACAACAAGTAAAGTCGAAAAACACCCCTATTTAGTTGGTCGTCCTGGGAAACTGGCACAACATAGGGTTTATTCCAGAACCCTCAACACTACAGTTGTTGAGGGTTCTGGAATAAACCTTATGTTGTGCCAGTTTCCCAGGACGACCAACAATGTGTTATCGCCTTTTTAAACTGCATCGTAGTTCTAAATGGACTGTAGTTTTTATATTTTTTATGGGTATACTGTAGTATGTTTATCTTCTCAACTCCATTCGACAAAAACAATGAACACTTTTATTTAACTATTTATTAAAATGTTAAATAAATAAATGAATAACACAACAACGTAACAAAGGATTACATTAAACTAGTAATCAATGAACAAAGTATTAAGTACCTTATGTGCTTAACAAAAACTAGCACATAAGTAAAAAACTAAAAAGACCGCATCAGTCAGAAAATATTTTTTGCATGTGTTCTGCACGAGTGATGAATAGACACTGTTTTAAAAAGTCTCGAAAACTCATCGCTTCAAATTTTTTATCCCCTTCCTTGTAAGTTTTTTATGCTGTCTCTCTCTCCCGCTTGAGAAGACAAGGATTAACTCAAATTACGTCATCATGAATTTCGGGGCGGACGTGACTATAGTAGCGTAGACCTAAAAAATCCGTTATAGATTCTACGCGGTAAATATTGGCCTACGTGTTAATCGTAGCGTAATGGGAAAAAAGCCCAAAAAAAAAAACTATTTGTCGATGTCTCGTGTTTGAGCGCTGTTTTGCAAATGCATCCTAGTGCGGTGTTGCCGGTTGAATGAATATGAGTTTACATGTTTAATTGTCTGAAAATTAAACAACAGTGAATAACAAATTCGTTCAATATGTGTTCATTTTCCTGAGTATATTCTTGCTAATAACTAAGCAATTGTAAATTGTAATTGTTGTTAAACTATTCAAGGATAACCTAATATACAGTGTGTCTACTTAAGTTGGAACCATATGGAAAACTTTTTTATTATTGGTTTTGTGAAAAAATTTATTCTTCAAATAAAAAGCTCTGCATGGTCCAAAACTTAAAATACAACTATCAGATGTTAAATTTTTGTAGTCGTATACGAGGTTTGTCAAAAAATTTGAATTTTGTGTAAGAGTAAAGTATCTTTATTTTTTACAATTCAGTAAAGTAAAGTTGTTTTGAATTAATAGTTATGTTTAAATATGCAATTACAGCCATTTATTATGAAAATTCAGGTTTTGTGATTATTTACTAACCATTCCGTATTAATTATTCTGGCGGGATACAATTTTGCTAGGTTGTTCAAAAATCAGTAATAAATAGAAAGGTTATCATATTTTTAACAGATGTTGAGGGTTCTGGAATAAACCCTATGTTGTGCCAGTTTCCCAGGACGACCAACAATGTGTTACCGCCTTTTTAAACTGCATCGTGGTATTCTAAGTGGACTGTATTTCTTTGTCTTCCCCACTCCATGGACAAAAACAACTAACACTTTTATTTAACGATTTATTTTAAGTTAAATAAATAAATAAATAAACAACAACGTAACAAAGGATTACATTAACTGGTAATCAATGAACAAAGTATTATAAGTACCATATGTGCTTAACAAACACTAGCACATAGGTAAAAAAAACTAAAAAGACCGCATCAGTCAGAAAATATTTTTTGCGTGTGTTCTGGATGAGTGATGAATAGACACTGGAGGGTCCTAGCCTGATTCGCAGCTAGAGACACACTAACTTGCCGTACTAAGAGGCATTATGAAAAATGAATTTATTTACGAGGTTTTCTGTAACCCCGGAGTATGCGCTCATAATGAGGGCTCGATGCAAACTGAGTTTAAAATCGGCGAAGTTTATCGGTTTCAAATTTATCCCTTCCCGGATTGCGCAACACCTTCTCGAAAGATTCTTTAGCGTGAACCGCGTAAACAAGCATGTAAAATTTTTTCTATTGTCTAGACGAGACGGTTAGATATATGGCGTGATATTATTGTGAAATAGAGCAAAAAAACTTATTTTTTGACGATGCCGCTTCCTGGTTTGAACGCTGTTCGCAAATGTATTTTGGTGCGGCGTTGCCGGTTGAATGAGTTTATCTGTTTAATTGTCTGAAAATTAAACAACAGATAAGAGAGATAAATTGTATCCCGCCAGAATAATTAATACGGAATGATTAGTAAATAATAACAACCTGAATTTTCATAATAAATGGCTGTAATTGCATATTTGAACTTTTAATTCAAAACAACTTTACTTTATAACATTTTTCTGAATTGTAAAAAATAAAGATACTTTACTCTTGCACAAAATTCAAATTTTTTGACAAACCTCGTATACGACTGCAAAAATTTAACATCTGATAGTTGTATTTTAAGTTTTGGACCAAGCAGAGCTTTTTATGAAGAATAAATTTTTTCACAAAACCAATAATAAAAAAGTTTTCCATATGGTTTCAACTTAAGTATGTATGTGGAGTTTTGTTGAGTGATTGAGTGTCGCATTTTATTCCACCTCTTCAAAGTATACAAGAACGAACAGTCCACTTTTGTCTTAGCTAATCATTAGCCGATTTTTGAGGCGATTAGGGCTGGAACAGCAGAAATCCCGTCTAATATCCGACATGGTCCTTCGAGCCGGATTTAATCCAGACAACTGCATCATTATCTAACATTTTCCGCTGGACGACTCGAGCGCGGATGCTAGCAAGTTTAGTATTATAAAAATTATATTTCGTATACTCGTCCAAATAGATATTACACATGTAGTTCCACTATTGCTACTTTTTCGAGCACATTTTTCAAAGAGTGATTCATAATTTCTGAATCATCGCCTCCCAGCCGACACGTTCACGCTATTCACATCATTACATTATTGTGCTTTGACGAGTAGAGACTTGGAATTTTAAACAAATTGAAAAATGCCTAAAAGAATTCTTACAAGTGAGAGTGATATAGATAGTATTCTAAAAAAGAAAAGAATGCTATTACGTGAATTAGAACATATAGAACAAAGAAAGAAAAAAAGAATCTTACCTATAAGCAGTGACGACTCAAGTGACGATAGTAAGTATTTTATCAAATTACATATAATTAGATATGTATGATTATAAAAAGCAAGCGAGATTGGAAGATGCTTGCCTAAAACTAAACATCCGATTGCCGAGTTGTTTAAGTTTTCTTTCAAATAATGTACGTAAACATCCGACTACCGAGTTGTTAACGTTTTGGATAAACTTAATTCCAATAAATAAGTAACAGTAAGTTATTGTCTTGTTCTAAGGTGAGTCGCCTCGTGCTGAACTACACAATGTGCAATTAAATGTGCACAGAGAAGAAAATGCACCCTCGGAGGAAGTATTAAAACTATTTGGGGAAGAACCCTTAGGGAGTGAAACAACATAGGGGGAAGAAGTTCAGCCCATCATAGCAGATCGTTGGCAAAAATATATGACATTGGGGGTTACTAAACAGGAAAAAGAAGAACTGCAAAAGAAATATCCTTCACCAAAAAACATGAAATTTTTACAAGGACCGGAATTAAATCCGGAAATTTTGGCGACAATAACGGAAGCTCAAAAACATACTGATAAGTATATGACTATAGTCCAAAATCAGATCGGTAATGGGTTATCAGCTTTGGGCAAAGGATTAAACTTCCTAATGGTAAACACCAATAGCATGGACGTGAGACCCGATATTATTTCCAACCTTATAGATGCGGGAAAGATTATTGCTGACGCCTTTCACATGCTATCAAAAAGTAGAAAATATCATATAGAGGGGAATTTAAACCCCACGGTTAAGAAAATTGTTCGAGAAAGCAAACCCGATAAATTTTTGTGCGGAGAAAATTTTTCTGAAAAATTTAAAGACGCGAAAAACCATCAACGCACTGGTAAAGAGCTTAAATTTGCAAAATCCAATTTTGTTATGGACAGGCGTTACTCCAACAATTATTCAGGAGCACTAAATCAAAATGCTAGCAGGACTACTGGGAACCAACCTACCACTAGCGGTTCTTTAAACTACCGCGGACCGTACTACAAACACAAAATGAAGAAACCCCCTCAAAGATACCAAATGAAGACAGGCTATCATCAGAGAAAAGAATATCGCAAATAAACAAGGTGAGTGTATATGGTGGAAGACTGAAATTATTTAGGAAAGAGTGGGAAAACATAACAAATAATCTTACTGTTTTATCTTGGCTTAAAGGGTATGAAATACCCTTTCAGAGAAATCCCATTCAGATGTATAAACTTAAAACTAAAATTTTTAGTCAATTAGAAAAACAAAAACTAGACACAGCAATAGTAAGTTTAGAAAGGAAAGGTGTAATAAGCCAATGCAAACGAGTTGTAAATGAATATTTGTCTCCCTTTTTCTTGATTCCGAAAAAGGATGGTTCTTCTCGTTTTATTTTAAATTTAAAAAATCTTAATATGTTTATTACTCAGCCGATGCATTTGAAATTGGAAAATTACAAATCTGTAAAAGATCTCATTTTTAAAGATTGTTTTATGGCTACAATAGATCTGAAAGACGCTTATTATATGATACCAATTGATCAAAAATTTAAGAAATATTTAAGATTTGAATTTAACGGTCGGCGTTATCAATACAATGTCATACCAATGGGTTTATCAACTGCACCATATGTATTTACAAAGATGTTAAAACCACTACTTAATGAACTTAGGAAAAATGGAATTCTTTGTGTAATTTATTTAGACGATATTTTTGTAATAGGTAAAACTAAGCAAGAAACTATTAGTAATATTAAATATATTACTTGTTTACTCGAGAATTTAGGGTTTATAATAAACTATAAGAAAAGTAAATTATTGCCAACAAAAGAATGTAAGTATTTAGAATTCGTTTACAACAGCCAAAACCTTACCCTAAAGATAAAATAAATAAAATACGATCAATGATTAATCATTTACGTAATAAAACAATAATCTCTATTAGAGACTTCTCAAAAGTGGTCGGAACGCTGGTTGCTGCTTGTCCGGCCGTGTCTTATGGGTGGCTTTATGTTAAGCGTTTAGAACGAGAAAAATACCTGGCCCTTGCTAAGTTTAAGACATATAATGCCAAAATGTTAGTTTCAAAAGTAATAAAAACTGACTTAGAATGGTGGGAGAATAACATTCTGGACTCCAATAATAATATGAACATAACAAAGTTTGATTTTGAAATATTTACCGATGCTTCAAAAACGGGTTGGGGGGCTGTATGTGGAGAAACAAGAACACACGGATTTTGGGGAAAAAAGGAGAGAAATAGTCATATTAATTACTTAGAACTCTTAACAGTATTTTACTCACTTAAGTGCTTCGCTATAGATAAGAGTCATTGTAACATAGTACTACGTATCGACAATAAAACAGCAATTGCATTTATAAATAAAATGGGTGGTATTCGTTTCCAAAAATTAAACAAACTAAGCAGGAAAATTTGGACATGGTGTGAAAAGAGAAATATATTTATATTCGCAACCTATATTTCATCCAAAGACAACGCTATTGCCGATTTTGAATCTAGATCAGTATCAATTGAAACTGAATATAGTTTAAGTTGGAAATCTTTCAAAAATGTAGTTTTGCGACTTGGAAAACCTACAATAGACCTATTTGCAAGTAACATCAATAGCAAATGCATAAAATACATATCATGGCGCAAAGACCCCGGAGCTATGGCTGCTGATGCGTTTACCCTGAGTTGGCAAAATTATGACTTTTTTTATGCCTTTCCCCCATTCTCCATTGTTGGTAGAGTGTTAAATAAAATAGTTAAGGACAAAGCAAGGGGAATCCTAATTGTACCATTGTGGCCCACACAATATTGGTATCCACTGTTTTTGAAACTTTGTATCGAAAAGCCACTAGTCTTAACACCAAATAAAACGCTGTTGTTATCTCCTTTTAGGACACCCCATCCGCTTTGGCAACAATTGTCCCTAGTAGCAGGGAAATTACCCGGGGATCATTTTTAGTGAGAGGCATCCCAGATGCAGCTATACCTATAATGATCGGTTCGTTAAGTGAAGCTACCTTTAAACAACACAGTGGGACCTACAAAAAGCAAAAGCAAAATGAACTTGAGCTATATAAAGCAGATGTTGGAACCGTTATCACTTTTCTTAATAACTTATTTTCGCAAGAAGCTTCATATACCACTTTAAATACTCACCGATCTGCTTTATCATTGATTCTAAATTATAACAAAGGGGAAGAACTTCTAATTAAAAGATTTCTTAAAGGCGTTTATAGGGCAAAACCCAGTTTTCTCAAATATAATACAACATGGGATCCTTTACCGGTCTTAGATTATCTCAAAAAGTTGTATCCGTTAGATACACTTACATTAGAAATTCTTACAAAAAAACTGGTATCCTTATTAATCCTAGCAACTGGACAAAGAGTACATACTATTTCCAAAATCGAATTAAATAACATTAAAGGTTTAGATTCTACAAAAATTACAATTTATTTTACAGAATTACTTAAAACTTCGAGCTATAATCGTGAGCAGCCAGTCTTAAAATTTAATAATTTTACAGAGTGTCCAGAATTATGTGTTGTTAGTACCTTAAAAGCATACTTGGCAAAAACAAGTACGTTAAGGAAGGATAATAAAGGGTATCTTCTTCTGACTTTTAAGAAACCACACCTCAGTCTATCAGTCGCTGGATAAGACAAATACTGAATGAAAGTGGTATTGATACGAATCTTGATAAAACTCATAGTACAAGACACGCTACATCTTCAGCAGTACTTAGGAAAGGGTTTACCATAGATCAAATAAAAATACTATAGATTGGTCCAAAAATTCACAGGTGTTTCAAATATTTTACAATCGACCCCTTGGGAAGGGGAAGTTGAATTTCCTAGAAATTATTGAAAAAGGTAATAATAGTTAATTTTGTTAAGGGATTGTTAACTATTATAGCTTCTATTTTTTCGCGTTTTAGCCTATACTTTAGAAGTTAGGTTAAATATATATATATATATATTAATTCTACATAGTCTTAATGTATAATGTTGATCATGGAAAAAAAAAAAAAAAAAGAAAAAAAAATTATATATATATATATTGTTTTTAGAATTGGGTTACTACCTAAGATAATTTTTGGAAATAAATGGGTCCTAAAAATTAGTATGCTTCTTATTTACCTACAATTTCAAAAAATAAAATTTTATTTCTTTCAACATCTACATGTGTAATATCTATTTGGACGAGTATACGAAATATAATTTAAAGAACAAACGACTTACCTGTAGGAAGTTCGTTCTCAATTATATGAGTATACTCGTCCAAATAGATATGTTTCCCAACCCAGGTTTGAGAGACCCTCCCCAAAAAATTTTATTTTTTCGCAAAATAATGTAATGATGTGAATAGCGTGAACGTGTCGGCTGGGAGGCGATGATTCAGAAATTATGAATCACTCTTTGAAAAATGTGCTCGAAAAAGTAGCAATAGTGGAACTACATGTGTAATATCTATTTGGACGAGTATACGAAATATAATTGAGAACGAACTTCCTACAGGTAAGTCGTTTGTTCTTTAAATTATTACCCGAACATTTCTTTATCATTAATAATAATAATAACGGTGGTAGTCAATTATGGTTTTATATACAGGGTGTCCCACGACGTACTGTACACAGTCCAACCATAAGTATTATGAACCGAGGCCATGTCATATCTGGTATTAAAAAATGCCTTGTTGCGTTTTTGACGGATATACAGGGTGATATTTGAAAATATGTGAATTCTTCTACGTTAAGTATATCTAAAAGTAAAAATCTCAGATCAATCAAATTAGGCACACTGAGTGTGCTCCCTGAGCTCAATAAAATAGGTTTTAAAAAAATTTTAATTTCAGGTCCGGACTTATTTTAGATTTTTATTGGTTTTTTGAAAACAACACCCTGTAAGCCAGATGAGATAATTTTAATTTTTCTCACTTTAAAGCTTAAGGATGATACTAAGCAACAGTTAAAAAAAATTGGACGCGCAACTTTTTGTTTTCTGCAGAAAAAAATAAAACTTTGAAAAATAGTATAATTTTAATGGATTCACATTCTTCTTATGACTGATGCGGCACTACATTGATAGCAAATCATCATTTTTCAACAAAAATCATAAATGCAGTTCATTTTACTCGATATAAAGTATTATTCAATCAACCGTTGAAATTCCAGGGCCGTATTTATTTTTTTAAAGTTTTTGTTGATCCTGTAAAAACAACACCCTGTAAGCGAGTTGTACAAATTTTCTTTCTGTAACGTCAAAGAAAAAACTATTACTTTTGATAATTGTGCAAATGCAAGTAGGCTTTGAATTCGCTTTGACGTCCATTTTGACAGTTTGTGACAGAACGTGGTGAGCGAATGACAGAAGACCAAAAAAAGGGTATTTTGTAAATGGTAAATCAAAATGAAAAGCTAAGTACCCGGCGAATATCCAGTATTTTGAATATTTCTAACTCAACAGTTTTCAGGACGTTAAAGAAAGATCTCCTCCATCCATATCACCCCCAACTGGTATAGAGACGGCAAAAAATAAATACTGCCCTGGAATTTCAACGGTTTATTGAATAATACTTTATATCGAGTAAAATGAACTTTCCTTATAGTCCAGTAAACGAAGCCCGAAAAACACCCTAACCTCCCCATCTCATTATTGACGGACTTTTTTGTTTTTTAACTTGTAGGTATTGACGGGTAGATTACTCTCCGAAAATATGTCCTCCGGGAAATGTGCCGATCGGCTGGAAAATGGCCAATGATCCCGAAAATTCAGTTTTTCGCCGATATCTCCCGAAATATGACACTTAGAGAAGCGGGGTTGGGCTAGAAATGGAGAGCAGTTCGTTACCTACAAAAATGGTCCTTACCATTTTTTTCGCGGCGCCAATATTTCTTGCAAAAAAAGCGTTCCAAAAATTCTCGATTTTCAGAAAATCAACGTGGGCTCACGCACTATAGCACGCGCATGTACGATACTATACATGGCCGCCGCGTGGTCGCGATGAATAAAAGTGTATAACAAATGAAGGAAGTTTGGAGGCAGAATTTATTCGTATGCACGTAATAAAATACTTGATATATATTATAATGGTATGTGATTTTTCTTTTTATATTTATTATTAAAGTTTTTATTTAATTTACCTTCTTC
Organism: Crepidodera aurea; assembly: GCA_949320105.2. NCBI lineage: Eukaryota > Metazoa > Arthropoda > Insecta > Coleoptera > Chrysomelidae > Crepidodera > Crepidodera aurea. The sequence continues at coordinate 726,726 of OX439474.1, forward strand.
CGTAAATTTAGACAGAACGTGTTTTGTAAATCTTGTTATTGTAGTTGGGCGCCATCTGTCTAATTACCTAGGAAATTATAGCCAATATCTATCTCAGGTTCTAGGGTTCTCTAAGAGGTTAGATTTTTATAAAATCATTGACAACGAACGTAATGAAAATTATAAACATTTATTAAAGGAAAAAAAATTAACGATAACTTTATATGTACATGGACAATTGTTTGGTGTAATACGGTAAGTGTAGTTTTTATAAAATAATATTTGTAAGTGTGATATGAAATTTCCTTAAACTTCTAACCTAACATAATTAAACTTTTATAAGTTTAGATTGTTTTCAATCTAACTTTATTATTATGGCCTTTTATAGTTTAAACTTTTTAAATATCGATATTTAGTAATTAAAATGGTACCTTTTATTCAATTTATGCTTTTCGTTCTTATTTTAGTTGTTCAAAATATATGGGATTTTATAAAATCGTTTTTCCAAATAACACCAAAATCAGGAAACAGGATGGATATTTTTATGCCGAATATAGTTGGATCTGGATACTTTTATACAGGAATACAGCTGGGATTGGAGATGTCCAAACAGGAACACAGGATAGGATGGATAATTTTGGATAAAGCCACCTTTTAAGATTGTTGTTCTTCTTGAATTATAAACATTTATTAACCTCACTTTTTCTGACAGGTAACAAATTTTTCTTTTTTATCGCGTTGCTTTGGGTTTTTCTTTTGTTTTTATTGTACGGAGCGATGTGAACTCTTCAAAAGATTTTGGTCAAAAGCCCCTCCTTTGACACACGAATTGCTTTTTATTAAGTACCATGTCATAGCTCACTAGATAAAAATTTGACACTTTTTAACCTAAATTTTTACAAAATTAAAAAAATTATTGATTTTATTGCAAATTTTGACTAATAACATCTTATTCTATGAATTAAAAGAAAATTTTTGATATACTTTTTATATCATTTCGAATTATATTAACATCTTACAAAGACACTTTTGTTCGTCATCATTGATTCTCTAAATATCATTAAACTTCATTATTGTTGTACTTTTTTGCTATATTTCTTTAATTTTATTAATCCTAAACTCTTTTTCGTTTAATTTAAACTAATTATGTTGAATTTTAAGGTTAACTTTTATAAGTAATATTTTCTTCTTGTCTATGTTATACGTTAAAAAGAGGCTTTATATTCAATACCATTACAATATATTGATGAAAAGCTGGGAGTCTGATCTTTTATCTTGTACAACCCTTAGCCTCCAAAAATTCAACCCTGAGAAGAAAACAATGGTTAAAAAAAATCGTTGATTTTTCATTGAAGCGGGAATTTTCCCGATTTTCCAGAAAACCAAAAAACTTGGACAAAAATTAAACACGCCATCGAAAAGAGGACATTTTCAGCTTTCCAATGATGTATATTGAACCCCGATATTGTCAATCATTATTTATTAATTTACGGTAGACCCGAGAATTTTGGAAAACTCCGAAAATGAAAGAAAAAACGTCCCAAGAAAAACATGTTGTTTATAAGAATACACAAAAATTATTTATTAATTCTTTCTGGAATACATTCACAACCTACCAGAGCCCCATTATTCGGAAGGATTCGGTAAAAGAACTCTTAATTAAAAAAATATGAATGGATTGATAAGGAGGTTCAAATATCGAGGAAAAAAAAAGTTTGGCCAGTTTTTTCAATATTCCAGAAAAATAAGAAAATGGACAAAGTTACCCGATATTGAAGCTACAGATCCCTCCTTTCATATGAGCTTTGAATCATCAAAAAAGATTAATTTTTACCCAAGTTATGGGCTAATTTGCCCGCCCGCCCATGCCTACATTCACGGAGCGTGCTCTCTTAGACGCGGCGCAGCAGCTCGAAAAACATGCTACGGTTGGGGCTGGTTATCTCAAAAACGGTTAAACTTTTGATAAAAATGATAAGGATCATTTTCGTAGATAATAAACTGCTCTCCATTTCTAGCCCAACCCCGCTTCTCTAAGTGTCATATTTCGGGAGATATCGGCGAAAAACTGAATTTTCGGGATCATTGGCCATTTTCCAGCCGATCGGCACATTTCCCGGAGGACATATTTTCGGAGAGTAATCTACCCGTCAATACCTACAAGTTAAAAAACAAAAAAGTCCGTCAATAATGAGATGGGGAGGTTGGTACCTTCGTTTACTGGACTATTATGATTTTTGTTGAAAAATCACGATGTGCTATCAATGTAGTGCCGCATCAGTCATAAGAAGAATGTGAATCCATTAAAATTATACTAGTTTTATTTTTTTTTGCAGAAAACAAAAAGTTGCGCGTTCAATTTTTTTAACTGTTGCTTAGAATCATCCTTAAGCTTTAAAGTGAGAAAAATAAAAATTGTCTGATCTGGCTTACAGGGTGTTGCTTTCAAAAAACAAATAAAAATCTAAAAGAAACTAAGTCCGGACCTGAAATTAAAATTTTTTTAAAACCTATTTTATTGAGCTCAGGGAGCACACTCAGTGTGCCAAATTTGATTGGTCTGAGATTTTTACTTTTAGATATACTTAACGTAGAAGAATTCACATATTTTCAAATATCACCCTGTATATCCGTCAAAAACGCAACAAGGCATTTTTTAATACCAGATATGAAATGGCCTCGGTTCATAATACTTATGGTTGGACTGTGTACAGGGTGTCCCAAATTGGTGCGTTTTGCAGGGTATCTCGTAAACTAGAAGAGATAGAAGAAAAGCAGTTAAGATGTTATGACTTCTTTTTTTGTTAAAGTAACGATAGCCTAATTAAATCTTTAGTAACTCCCTGCAGTTGGAAGATACAGGGCGATTATTGAAAACTGTCGAAAACTACAAGGTACTATAACTTCTTAATTAAGAAAAATATAAAAAAACCTTATAAAAACTTTTGATAGATATAATATTAAAGAGTTCAGTGGCGCACAGATTATTTTTTTTAGGGGGCTCACTAAGGAAATATAATGCAAACTTATGTTTTTTTAAATGGGACACCCTGTATATTTTGACGTTTTTCGTTTTCTTTTTTAATTCTCATTCACCTGATATGACATACTATATATCCATTTTCAATGGTTGGAGCTACAGTGCAAATAAACCATTTATGAATGTTATCAGGTGAAACACCCTTAAAAAATTGATTACTCAGTAACGAAATTTAACATTTTATTATAAGGATACTGATGTGTGATAATTTTATTTATCAAAATTATAATTAATAAAAAATAAAACCAGATTAAAAAAATAAAAACAATAAACTTATGAAACAACAAGAAACATTGTAAGAACTAATCTTATTAGAATGTGAAAATTACATTAAATGTTCAAAATGTCCTCCATTTTTTTGTAGTAATAATTGACACCTTTTTCTTACTGATCTTACACAATTGAGTATGTGCACTGGCTTTATTTTTCTAAATATTTTGTAATAAATCTTCCCTACTCTCTTGTAAATATTATTTTATGATTTTATTTTTGGTAATGCTGAATTGGTTGGAGATTATTTAAACGAAAAACTTTTTAATCGATGAAAACGGAGAGCATTTTGAACATTTAATGTAATTTTTACATTCTAATAAAATTAGTTATAGGTAGATTAGTTGTTACAATGTTTCTTGTTGTTTCATAAGTTTATTGTTTTTATTTTTTTAATCTGGTTTTATTTTTTATTAATTATAATTTTGATAAATAAAATTGTCACACATCAGTATCCTTATAATAAAATGTTAAATTTCGTTACTGAGTGTTCAATTTTTTAAGGGTGTTTCACCTGATAACATCCATAAATGGTTTATTTGCACTGTAGCTCCAACCATTGAAAATAGATATATAATATGTCATATCAGGTGAATGAGAATTAAAAAAGGAAACGAAAAACGTCAAAATATACATTTAAAAAAAACATAAGTTTGCATTATATTTCCTTAGTGAGTCCCCTAAAAAAAATAATCTGTGCGCCACTGAACTCTTTAATATTATATCTATCAAAAGTTTTTATAACGTTTTTTTATATTTTTCTTAATTAAGAAGTTATAGTACCTTGTAGTTTTCGACAGTTTTCAATAATCGCCCTGTATCTTCCAACTGCAGGGAGTTACTAAAGATTTAATTAGGCTATCGTTACTTTAACAAAAAAAGAAGTCATAACATCTTAACTGCTTTTCTTCTATCTCTTCTAGTTTACGAGATACCCTGCAAAACGCACCAATTTGGGACACGCTGTACAGTACGTCGTGGGACACCCGGTATAAAAAAACCTACGAATTGATTTAAAATCCGAAGCCCAACAGACGAAATCACCCACAAACAAACACATTTAAACAACTCACATAACAAATAGCTTCACTGGTTAAGCTACCTCCTGTGGGTGACGAATTCGGAGCTATAAAAGAATAACTTGGTTTTATTGATACTTGATTGAGTCCAATACCAAATTTGTAAGCACACACTTGGGCAACCTAAAAATGAAACATTGTAGTAGATACTGATTAAAAACAAACAATTTTATACTTTTGTGTTAATTCCTTGTCCTATTTCTATACCACCGTGCGATATTGCTACGCTACCATCACTATGGAATATTGAGACAAGAACTGTGTAATTTGCTGCTATTTCTAGAAGCCACTTCATTGGTACTATAGCCAGACCTTGTTTCATCCATCTGTTAGTCTGTAAACCAAGCGCATACTTACAGGGAATCTGTTTAGGAACGATTATGAGAAATTACTATTATATGGTGATCACAGAAACTTTTCCAGATGAGATAAAACAACAAAATTTTTATTTAAACTTTGTATAGCAGTCATTGGAAGAAAGACATTCAGTCATAATTAATCTGATTAGTACAAATCGACTTGTGAAATATTTTTAATCTGCATGAGTAAGGCTCGATGCAGACGGGCGAGTTCTATCGCTGCGAGCTCGCCGCGAACTTTTCTCGCGCGAGGTAGCGGACCAAAGAAACAAATGGTGCGATTTACACGTAGGAGAGCTCGCAGCGAACTCGCCGCGTGCACGCTACTAGCCGCCGACGCTCGCCAGGGACTGCCACTTCGCCGCGATCTCGCGGCGAGAATTCCTCGCCGGCGGTTAAGCGGTACCAGGGCCCCGATGTTTGAAATATGTGAGTACAACTCGTCTGCGAGAATGTACCACGTGACCATCTCGAAATCGGTCAACGTTGCCAAATTTAAATTTAGACAGTTCAACAAAAAGTAGAGCAAAACATATATTTTAGTTCACTTGAAACCTTCGTACAAGAAGAAATAGAAGAAGTGATTAGGGGACAGACAGCCAAATTATTGGATTCAGACCAATTATAAGCTCTTTAGATCCGTTATGGAAATATTAATTCAAAATATAAAACATTTTTCAGAAAAATTATCAAAAATTAAAATGACAATTTTTCAAAGCAAAATATCTATTTTTCAGTTATACGAAGAAAAAGCCTAATTTTCAATCGAAAAAAAAGTTAGTTTATAATAATTAATAATTTAATTAAATAATAATTAATAATTAACAATATATATTGTTTAAAAAAAGTATAATAATTATATTTTTTTTAATATAAAATCGAAAATTCAATGTTTTGTCTTGGCAAAATTACAGGTTATTTAAAACACAAAAAAGAAATTTCTAAATGTTGCTGTCGATAAATAAATCTCTTAATCTTATAAGAAAAAAGTAGACAAGTTATAACATTAAAATTATAATTGAAATTGAAAATATAAAAAAATTACCGTTTCCTAATGTACTAATAAACATCAATAACAATTTGTTTTAAAACATCAGCCTTTAGAAGATAAAATACAAATACGGTAAAACCATGTTTTTCGTTTTTAATTTTTATCTCTTGCAAAAATAATTTTTTTATGAAACCTCTGGTGAAAACGTTCTTTTTTGTGTATTAAAGTAGTAATTTTTTCAAAGCAAAATATTTAATTTTCAAATTTATACGAATTTAAATTAAGAACAAGCCTAATTTTCAATCGAAAAAGTTAGTTTATAAATTTTCAATTCGTGTGCGAGAATGTACCACGTGATCACTCCTCACTCTCTCAGCGTCACAAACTCGGTATGTTTGAAACCAAGAGAAATCATCTACAAGTTCGCATAGAAGTGCTCTACTGGGTTGTACCAGTAGAGTTGAGTTTAGTAAGAGAGGAAACATGCGCAATAGTGCCGTGAAGGCGTTAAGTGCAGTGTTGCCGATGCCAATTTATCATATTCCCCAATATCCCAAGTCAAATTCCCAAAATTTAGGGACAAAAATCTGCTGATTCCCCTCAATAGGTTAAGTACCTTACCTTAGGATTATCTTCTTTGTTTTGACCTTTTATTAACCATTTATCCATATTTGCACAAAATCGTATCGTTATTTCGCGACAGAATACAAAATTAACTTATCTAAAGCAAAGCTAGCAAATTAGAAGCGTCTAAAACTAAGGGAATCACAGAAAGGTTTTCTCTATGTGTTCGCGTTCGCACCGCGCGGAGATAAACGAACTTATCCGATTATAATATGATTTATTATAACAAAGTAGGTACAATGGACAAATGATTTGCTGCTGTGCAAATGGTCTTGAGTTCTATGCCCAATCTGAACTGTTTTTTTATTTTAATTCCGCCTGATTATTTATTATATTGTTTAACGATATGATTTCAAAATCCCCGCATTTTCCCCGCATAATGCCAATCCCCAATAAATCCCCAATCATCTTGAGATTCCCCGCAGTTTGGCAACGCTGGTTAAGTGTCGAGACTGTCAAGTCAAATTTAATTTAATTACTATATCTTTGATATTAATAGTTTGCTATGTGATTTATAGTTTTTTGTTTAGGGTGTTTGTGTATATTTCGTTAGGACTCAATCATTAGCTGTTTATTTTGCTGATTTGCTTATTGTTGTTTGAAAATATTAATTAATATTTAAAATTAATAAAATCTATAAAATGAAAAAGTTCTATTTGAAAAACAAACACCAAATAAAAAATATATTAAAACTTACCAGACTGAATCTACAAAACTGGAAAAATATTGGTAAACACAAAAAAACATATTTATATTGGCTGCGAACTTCACTAAACACTATTTGTTTTAGGAATAAATAAAATATTTATTGGAAAAGAGAATTTACAGATTTCTTTCCCTTAAAGTAGGGGAAACCAGGACTATTTTTATTATACTAATTTCCGTGTATACAGATAAGTTATATTAAGCCTAGACTAATGCCGATTTACCCTAAAACAAATTTCAAAAGGTCCTATTTATTATAATCCTAAACAGATTTGAATGTACTTTATTGCCAACATATTCAAAGATTTCCTGTAATATACTTTTATGATCAATTCTGATGAAATTTCAGATATCAAAACAGGTAACCGAAAGTTCATACAAAAAAATACTCTTATATTATTATATTAAAAAGACTTTTATAACAGTTTTTTATTTAAAAACCTAAAATGCAACTATCTCGTATCAAATTTTTTCAGTCGTATACGAGATTTGCCAAAAAATATGAAATTTACTCAGGAATAAAGTACCTTTATTTTTGAAATAGTTTCTGACCCATTTTAACTGCAAATATCTCGGAACTCAGAAACGATAGGGAGGTGCGGTTTTCACTGAACAGTTTCTATTTTTATATAAAGTTTTTTTCAGTATAAATGTTTATTTAGTAAAATCTTATATAGGGTGTTTTAAACAAGCGGTCTTTTTAAAATGAAAATAACGTCGATTTTTTTAACGACACACCCTATATATTTTTATTCTATCTGAAAGGTGAACTCTTTCCCTTTACGAAAATGTATAATGTTGAAGTTTAGATGAAAAATAAGAGAGTTATTTGATTTTTAAGGATAGGCAGTTACGTAGACATATACCATTAGATAATTAACAAATGAGCTCTGGATAAAATTATAAATTGAAAATGTATAAACTAATTTTTTCGATTGAAAATTAAGCTTTTTCTTAATTTAAATTCGTATAACTGAAAAATAAATGTTTTCCTTTGAAAAATTGTCATTTTAATTTTTGATAATTTTTCTGAAAAATGTTTTATATTTTGAATTAATATTTCCATAACGGATCTAAAGAGCTTATAATTGGTCTGAATCCAATAATTTGGCTGTCTGTCCTAATCACTTCTTCTATTTCTTCTTGTACGAAGGTTTCAAGTGAACTAAAATATATGTTTTGCTCTACTTTTTGTTGAACTGTCTAAATTTAAATTTGGCAACGTTGACCGATTTCGAGATGGTCACGTGGTACATTCTAGCAGACGAGTTGTACTCACATATTTCAAACATCGGGGCCCAGTAGAGACATTGGGGAGTTCAAACGTCTCGCCGGCCGCTTGTGCTCGCGTCTAGAAATTAATCAGTGGTGGTTCGTACTCAGGGCTGCCAGATCGTATAATTGGATACAAAACGTGTATAATTTGGTAATCTTATGTATCCTATTTGTATAATGGATCGTCTTGTATAATTGGATACAAAACTGATAACTGATGCAAGTTTTATTTGACGTTTTTTTATCCTAAATTCTTTCTAATAGTTATAGTACAAGTTATGGTAAGTAAAGTACGCCACTGCAACACGTCTTGATGCATCCATGTTTGAAGTCGACAACATACTGATGATTCATAGTTGCGATCTTCGAGAAAAGCTTCGCCCGTGTGCATAGTGGGACGACGAGCTCGCGACGAGAACGCTGCGTACTCGTCGCGAATCTACTCGCCCGTCTGCATCGAGCCTTAATAGTCTGGTTCACAAGTGCCATTTCCCTCGAAACCTGATCGCCACCACCGAAAATTATGATTTTGGGCTCATTCGATTCGGAATGGCATCTAGAACGTTCTATCAAAATTCCAAAAGGGGCTGAAAAAAAATGCAAAAGTTATAAACAATTAAGTGAAATAAAAAATAAGGGTTTGGTTTTTTTGATATATTTCAAAAACTATTTGAGATAATCGAAATTTGAAAAAGATCCTTAAAGAGCAGGAAATTTCCTAAAAAAAAGTTCTACCTCCCGGAACTGTACCAACAACCCTTATAATTTTAATTAAGCGGCGAAAATAACAGTAAAAACGCGTAGTTAGGCTGCCGCGTGCATCGCCCCAATCTGACTAAAAAAATTATTTTAACTGATTAAATATTAATATTAAGGAATAAAAAAATTTGGATACTAAGTAGACATATCAATAAACAATAATCCGTCAACCAAAAATTTTTATCACAATTATTTTATTAGTTATGCTTTTGTTAATTAGTTAATTTTCACCATTTTAATGTTAACATAAAAACGCTGATTATTTCAAAACAAGAAATCTAGAATTTTTTTTTTGATTTTTTTGAGCCACTCTTAAAAGAGTTTAAAAGAGATCCCCGTTGGAAAAATTCAAAAATTTTGATTTTTCGTTTTTATTAACAATCAAAAGCATGAGTAAAAACAAAGAAAACTACAAGTGCAAAAGTACAATATTTTTAAAAGTTAAATAAAAAATAATAAATAATTTTTTTCAATAAAAAAATATATATGGTTGTTTTTGTAATATTTTTTAGTATTTAAAAAAACTATTGCGTAAAATTGCATTTGTTTATAACAAATTGTTTTTTTAATAAACAAATGAAAAGTTAATAAAAAGATTATTTTTTTTATAATACGAAAGGACATAATAAATAATGATTTTTTAAAAAAAAATGGTTCCTTAATATTAATATTTAGTAACAAAAAAAATTGTTAATTAACAAGTGCGATTTTTGTTAATAAAAAAATTTTTTTAAGGAACGATTTTTTTTTAAATCATTATTTTCATCAAGGATGAAATTCCAAAGAAAAAGTTTTCAAAAATATGCATTTGTTTATAACAATTATTTAAATAATGTTAGTTAAAAATAAAAAAAAAATTATTGTTATATGGCTTTTATCAATAAGAAAAAAAAATATTAACAATGATTGGAAAAAAAAATTTTCCTGATGGCTTTATTTACATAAATAATTTTTTAATGCCTTTGATTGTTAATAAAAAAACGAAAAATCAAAATTTTTGAATTTTTCCAACGGGGATCTCTTCTAAACTCTTTTAAGATTAGCTCAAAAAAATCAAAAAAAATTCTAGATTTCTTGTTTTGAAATAATCAGCGTTTTTATGTTAACATTAAAATGGTGAAAATTAACTAATTAACAAAAGCAGAACTATTAAAAAAATTGTGATAAAAATTTTTTGTTGACGGATTATTGTTTATTGATATGTCTACTTAGTACCCAAATTTTTTTATTCCTTAATATTAATATTTAATCAGTTAAAATAATTTTTTTAGTTCACGTGTCAGATTGGCACGCGGCAGCCGAATTACGCGTTTTTACCGTTATTTTCGCCGCTTAATTAAAATTATAAGGGTTGTTGGTACAGTTCCGGGAGGTAGGACTTTTTTTAAGGAAATTTCCTGCTCTTTAAGGACCTTTTTTCAAATTTCGATTATCTCAAATAGTTTTTGAAATATTTCAAAAAAACCAAACCCTTATTTTTTATTTTACTTAATTGTAACCAGACTATAAGTAAATATTATTTTATTGTGTAAAAAAATTAAAGAGCAAATGCGGCATCTCTGTTGAAAAATATTCTAACCCGATGAAATACATTTTTGATTGCTTGATCTTAATATGGAACTCGAAGGAAGAAAATATTTTAAGATATAATAATTCTTACTTACTTGATTAAAGAGAGCTATATCATTTTTTCTCTTAACTATATTAGCCCAAGTTTTAAGATCGGTCCAATATTTTGGTATTTGTGGTATATTTGAACTAGTATTAGCTATTTTCACTTCTATTGGATCTAAATTTAGAGTATAAGCTATATGCTCCATAATGCTTTCTATAGCTCCAAGTCCTTCTAATGTACCTTAAATTTTTTTATAAAAAACAGTCTTTCACAGTGTCCTATATATTTCCTTACTCCTATTTTATTTTTAACACAGTTTTCTTAGTGTAGATTTGCTATTTTCATTTTTGTACCTACATTCATAACAGTGGGAGAAGGAAATGAGTAAATGGTGTAAAATTTTTATTAAATTAATTTAGCTAAACGCTTTCGACCTAACAACAGGTCATCTTCAGAGCTAAAACGGAGTATTTGTAGTTATTTTGAGGTTTTAGCTCTGAAGGTGAGCTGTTGTTAGGTCGAAAGCGCTTAGCTAAATTAATTTAATAAAAATTTTACACTTACTCCAAAAAAATACAACATTTTTCATTTCCTTCACCTATTTTCTATTTTTCAATACACACTAAGAAAACACTACAATTGCGAAATTAAATCACCGAATTTTTATTTTTGTGGCTAGTTTAGAAATTTAGACTTACCGGGACTTCTTGTAAAGCAATTTGCATGGGTATCAGTCTTCACAGTGTAGGTACTGAACTCCCAACGGCTGATGTCATATCCACTTTCGAATCCACTCACTACTAGATTATCAATTGGTTCGTTACCACCAACTCCAAAATCAGAATACAAATTACTATTTAAATATTGAATAATTCCTTTGTCGTTTACTTCGACTTCATATTTCATATACAGCGGGTAACGTTTACCTATGATGTTCATGTTTTGTTCGAAAGTTAGTGACATTGTAACGGGTAGATTTAGTTTGTAGGCGGCTAGAGCAGCCGCTGAAGATAGTAAGGCGTTTCGGAACATTTTTCCACCAAAGCCGCCGCCTAAGCGGCGAACCTTTACGTTTATTCTAGAAAAATACATGAATAGTCTTAAAATACTTTTACAATGCTAAAAATTGTGAAATACATTGAACTTTAAACACACCCTTATAAGATATATTATATATATTAGAAAACGAGTAAGGAATTTAATTTATCAGATTAGACATCCTAAGACCGGTTTCTGCCTTTCGGCTTCGTCAGTTAGGCTTTTCGAATCCAATAAATAAAATTCCAAACTCGTACAAGTCAGTAGCTATATCCGCTATAAGATAAAATGTTTAGATGTGCTGCCATCTATGATTAGAAGAGAGTATTGACAATTATTAAAAGCAAAAAATTCCCGGTGTATTGGGGTTGCATACACAATTTGCATTGTGTGTTGCAAAGCTTTTATTTGACTGATTCTAGTCAAAATGTCACTCTCTTCTTTCGTATCCCTTTCAGAGATTAATACAAAGTTAGAAAACGAGTAAGGAATTTAATTTATCAGATTCGACATCCTAAGATCGGTTTCTGCCTTTCGGGAATTTTTTGCTTTTAATAATTGTCAATACTCTCTTCTAATCATAGATGGCAGCACATCTAAACATTTTATCTTATAGCGGATATAGCTACTGACTTGTACGAATTTTATTTATTGGATTCGAAAAGCCTAACTGACGAAGCCGAAAGGCAGAAACCGGTCTTAGGATGTCGAATCTGATAAATTAAATTCCTTACTCGTTTTCTAACTTTGTATTAATCTCTGAAAGGGATACGAAAGAAGAGAGTGATATTTTGACTAGAATCAGTCAAATAAAAGCTTTGCAACACACAATGCAAATTGTGTATGCAACCCCAATACACCGGGAATTTTTTGCTTTTAATAATTGTCAATACTCTCTTCTAATCATAGATGGCAGCACATCTAAACATTATATATATTATAATGGTATGTGATTTTTCTTTTTATATTTATTATTAAATTTTTTATTTAATTTACCTTCTTCCGTAAATTTAGACAGAACGTGTTTTGCAAATATTGTTATTGTAGTTGGGCGCCATCTGTCTTATTACATAGGAAATTATAGCCAATATCTATCTCAGGTTCTAGGGTTCTCTAAGAGGTTAGATTTTTATAAAATCAATCACAACGAACGAAATGAAAAATTATAAACATTTACTAAATAAAGGAAAAAAATTAACGATAAACTTTATCTGTACAGGAACAATTGTTTGGTGTAATACGGTAAGTGTAGTTTTTATAAAAATAATATTTGTAAGTGTGATACGAAATCTTCTTAAACATAATTAAACTTTTATAAGGTTAGATTGTTTTCAATCTAACTTTATTATTATGGCCTTTTATAGTTTAAACTTTTTAAATATCGATATTTAGTAATTAAAATGGTACCTTTTATTCAATTTAAGCTTTTCGTTCTTATTTTAGTTGTTCAAAATATATGGGATTTTATAAAATCGTTTTTCCAAATAACACCAAAATCAGGAAACAGGATGGATATTTTTATGCCGAATATAGTTGGATCTGGATACTTTTATACTGGAGATGTCCAAACAGGAACACAGGATAGGATAGATAATTTTGGATAAAGCCACCTTTTTCAGATTGTTGTTCTTCTTGAATTATTTTTATCGTTTATTAACCTCACTTTTTCTCACAGGTAACAAATTTTTCTTTTAAATCGCGTTGCTTTGGGGTTTTCTTTTGTTTTTATGATACGGAGCGATGTGAACTCTTCAAAAGATTTTGGTAAAAAGCCTCACTTTGACACACGAAATGCTTTTTATAAAGTACAATGTCACAGCTTCCTAGATAAAAATTTGACATTTTTTAACCTAAATTTTTACAAAATTAAAAAAATTATTGATTTTATTGCAAATTTTGACTAATAACATCTTATTCTATAGATTAAAAGAAAATTTTTGATATCCTTTTTTTAAATCATTTCGAATTATATTAACTTTGTACAAAGACACTTTTTGTTCGTCATCATTGATTCTCTAAATATCATTAAACTTCATTATTGTTGTACTTTTTTGCTATATTTCTTTAATTTTATAAGTCCTAAACTCTTTTTCGTTTAATTTACTATCGTTTCGTTTAACTTAAACTAATTATGTTGAATTCTTATTAGATTGAATTTTAAGATTAACTTTTATAAGTAATATTTTCTTCCTGTCTCAGTTATACGTTAAAAAAAGGCTTTATATTCAATACCATTACAATATATTATCGGCGACGGTGGCTCAGTTGGCAAAGACGGATACATTTCAATATCACCATTAATAGGTGTTTTGGGAAGTTCCAAATAATGTCAAATTTGAAGACCCAAACTTATTAGGCCACACCCTGTAGATGTGCCTGTCCCAACTTATTGTAGATTAAGTTGGCAGAGAATTTGATGTGGACTGTATACATAGATAGGTTGTAGTGAAATTATACTCTGAGTACTTGGATTTTATATATTAACGATAACGTAAAACAAAACACTTTACAAAAAACAAAGACTATAACAAACTCAAAACTGTGTTTGCAATTGCTCAGAAATTAATGAAGTGAAACGCAAGTGCGTATGTAATAGTATGCAATTTATATAAGTTAAAATTGAGGAAGTTATTACGTAAGAAACAGTCTAAGTGCGATCTGTTTCCACGGAGATAGAAGTTCTACTGATTTGATTTGATTTATTTTAGCCGCGTGTCGACCGACGAGATTCTTCCTTGGCCAATCACGGGTACGTATTTTCGGCGTTATTGTTGTGCCTTTTTTTTATGCAACTTCCAGCCTCGCCCCTGGCCGCGGAGCATATAAAAGCGGCAGCCGCTAAAGGCGGCTTTTAATTATTGATGTTTATATGGACGGTGAGTTACTTCCGCGTTGGTTATCTGCGCGCTGGCCTTGATTCACGATGTGTGCTTACACTGTTGCTATGCGAGAGGTTTGGTTATTTTATTTCCCTTGTTGCCATGGGCTTGGTTAAAAATGTTCGATTTCGAACAATAGGTCTGTCCGTGCTCTGGTTCGTGCCCCGGTCTAGACAATGAGATTTTTAAATACTTCTGGGCATGATTTGTAGCGTATTTAACATTAATTACTTTGATGTTAGTTTACGCTGCAAAGATTTAAAAATCCTGGAGGAGTCCATCGTTGTCGATGATGGTGTGTGGTTTTTCTGGGTTTTCCCACAACTGTAAAGCAAATGCGCCATCAATCATCAGTAAGTCGCCCCAGAGCGCCACAGCAAATAATAATAATTGCCGTCCCTCCCCCGCACAAGCTGCAGAGCTTCTGGGGTTCACTCGTAAGGGAGTGAATTGCAGGGCGTATATTATTATTATTATTATTATTATTATTATATCGTAAGCTAAACAGAGCTGTTTAATTTCCAATTAAACATAAATTCAATCCATTCATTTTAAAACAAATCGGCAACACCGGCAACTGAGCATTCGCGAATCGCCAAATACATTTACAGTAACGTTAAAAAATATTTCAACCATCCATATGAGTGCGAACGAGACAAATTCGCATAACGAGACGCAGAATCGAAACGGATTTCCGACTCGCGCCATCGTACCATCACAAATTCACACGTACGCCAGCACACTTCCGGATTGAACGCCTATGACGTAGGCACATTCCTTTGTATAGTCCATGTATAGTGACACGTAGAGACTTTTGGGGTAGGGGAGAGCGACACAGCTAGGAAGCAAAATTAACAAATTTTTAAATCATCTCCAGGGTAACGAAACCTCGTCAAATTCAGAAGGTTTTCAGCTGCATACCAGGCTAAAACCATTTAACGTAAATTCATTTGCACCAAATACTTTAAATACAAAGAACCCCGCACAAAAGGATAGGATTTTGCCGTTCGGTCGAATTGGCTGATTTTTGGATATGTTGTAGGTTTTGTCATCCTGAAAAAAATTCTCCATGGGCACCAAGGTCCAAAGTCCATATTTTGGCCGCTATCGAGCTTCAAAGGTCCATTTCTCCATCATAACGTAACCTCTTGAAGCAAGCCAATTACTCATTGAAATATCGTTTTTGATTTATTTTATTATCTAGTTATATGTTTTCGAGGTCGCTGAGTTGGAATCTGATGTCAAAATGACAGAATTGACAGTTGAAAGCTGTCAACAAGCTGTCAAGTTGACGGAAAAATACAAAAAACTTGAATTAATGATGTCACCATATGTTTTCGAGGTCGCTGAGCTTGAATCTGATGTCAAAATGACAGAATTGACAGTTGACATCTGTCAACAAGCTGTCAAGTTGACGGAAAAATACAAAAAATTGAAATAATGATGTGACCATATGTTTTCGAGGTCGCTGAGCTTGAATCTGATGTCAAAATGACAGAATTGACAGTTGAAAGCTGTCAACAAGCTGTCAAGTTGACGGAAAAATACAAAAAACTTGAATTAATGATGTCACCATATGTTTTCGAGGTCGCTGAGCTTGAATCTGATGTCAAAATGACAGAATTGACAGTTGACAGCTGTCAACAAGCTGTCAAGTTGACGGAAAAATACAAAAAAATTGAAATAATGATGTGACCATATGTTTTCGAGGTCGCTGAGCTTGAATCTGATGTCAAAATGACAGAATTGACAGTTGAAAGCTGTCAACAAGCTGTCAAGTTGACGGAAAAATACAAAAAACTTGAATTAATGATGTCACCATATGTTTTCGAGGTCGCTGAGCTTGAATCTGATGTCAAAATGACAGAATTGACAGTTGAAAGCTGTCAACAAGCTGTCAAGTTGACGGAAAAATACAAAAAACTTGAATTAATGATGTCACCATATGTTTTCGAGGTCGCTGAGCTTGAATCTGATGTCAAAATGACAGAATTGACAGTTGACAGCTGTCAACAAGCTGTCAAGTTGACGGAAAAATACAAAAAACTTGAAATAATGATGTGACCATATGTTTTCGAGGTCGCTGAGCTTGAATCTGATGTCAAAATGACAGAATTGACAGTTGACAGCTGTCAATTAGCTGTCAAGTTCACGGAAAAATACAAAAAACTTGAAATAATGATGAGACCATATGTTTTCGAGGTCGCTGAGTTGGAATCTGATGTCAAAATGACAGAATTGACAGTTGACAGCTGTCAAGTTGACGGAAAAATACAAAAAACTTGTCAACTGTCAATTCTGTCATTTTAACATCAGATTCAAGCTCAGCGACCTCGAAAACATATGGTCTCATCATTATTTCAAGTTTTTTGTATTTTTCCGTGAATTTGACAGCTAATTGACAGCGACCTCGAAAACATATAACTAGATAATAAAATAAATCAAAAACGATATTTCAATGAGTAATTGGCTTGCTTCAAGAGGTTACGTTATGATGAAGAAATGGACCTTTGGAGCTCGATAGCGGCCAAACTATGGACTTTGGACCTTGGTGCCCATGGAGACTTT
Organism: Crepidodera aurea; assembly: GCA_949320105.2. Taxonomy (NCBI): domain Eukaryota; kingdom Metazoa; phylum Arthropoda; class Insecta; order Coleoptera; family Chrysomelidae; genus Crepidodera; species Crepidodera aurea. The sequence continues at coordinate 743,907 of OX439474.1, forward strand.
TGTTCGGGATGACAAAACCTACAACATATCAAAAAATCAGCCAATTCGACCGAACGGCAAAATCCTATCCCTTTGTGCGGGGTCCTTTCTGAGTGACTATTTAAAATCATAAGTAATGTAAACCATTTTATTGTTACACGTTTTGTAATCGTTGAAGTTTTTAAATAAAAGTGTTACACGTACGTGTGTGTCTTATTGGGAGGTTTCTGGACAACAACAAAAAATATATACAGTCCGCTTTTAACATCATATTTCATACAGAATTTAAAGACACAAGTTTCAACGGCCGACCTTGTAAATGGCTACCCAACCGTAATCTTCACTGATTTACGACAAGAGCGAAATATAACCGTCACTTGGATCGGACTTATAGAAGAATTATAGTAAATTTTTCAGAGACTAACTTGTTAGTAGGTAGGCCCAACACTGTAGCAGCTGCTATCTGGTTTACGTCCATCCATTGGGTAGAAGGATACATATCTATGCTATCTTCGGTCGGTATAACTTTACAACACTGTAATTCCATATGGTAATGGTACTGCAAACCAATGTAAAACTCTCCGGAGATGGTTTTTTTAACGTCTTTACCTAAGGTCATTAAAAAACTAATTAAGCTGAAAATATTAATTCGCAATTTGTATAGAAAGTTGACTGGTTTTAAATTGGCAAGATGTCAATGCCAATTTATACCTTTATCTTTGGGTAAAAGAGTAGTTTGATGACTGATCCTAGTTTTAACATCATCTTTTACGACATCTTTAACGTTAAGGTAAACTTTATCTTTCGGAGCCTGATAAGTGACTCTAACCAGTTCAACTGCATTCCAAGCTAAAAACTCGTCATTTGCGACAATAATCCCAATGGGTTGATCGTAATACTGAACAGTACCACTGCAGAATAGTTCTTCTTGTACAGCAAACAATCCGACATCTTTTGGAGTAAAGGTGTTTATACCTGGGATGTCTTTTTTGTCGTAAAAAGCGACAACTCCTTCTAGTTTCTGGAAAAAATAAACCAAAATAAATAGCAAAAAAAAGTAAACGTTATTTAGTAGTACCAAAGCTTCTGATGTGTCGATGGATATTATTATACAGCCTGGTATAGCCTGAGCAGTTACAAAGGCTGCGTAGAGTTCATTTGGTAAGGCTGGTGCGTCTAAAATATATTTAGCTTGGCCTAAAATCAAGGTAAGGATAATTTGATATGAATCAAATAAGATAAATAAATATTTTTTTACCGGAAGTTTGTGCCAAAGACTCTAGTTTTGGTATAGGTTGAGTCAAGGGCCATTCTTCCTTAATAGTTCCATATTCCTGAGAACCTGTAGAAATCGGACGGACTAATAATGTACCACCACTTTTGTACTCGTCAGAAACCTCAGCAGGAGGGCAGGTCTTGAGAACAAACTATTTAAAAAAAATTATATTTTGTAAGCAGTGAAAAATTTACAGATATAGCAAGAAGTAAAACGGAGTTCCACCAAGTTCTCTTTTGGGCCCTGTACTTGTTTACATTAATGATATTTCTGATAGTGATGATATGACAGTAACTAGGAAGAAGATTGTTAACGATGTAAATGCGCTTATTAAAAGGATGTTGTTTGTTTGAAACATATTTACCTTGTAAAATAAAGAAATCGCGAGATTTTTTCTAAATTCGGGAGAAGGATCTGGTAAAATATAATCTGGTACAATTTCGTAGTACAAAGAGTTGAAAGCTTTTTGTAACGTTGCATTATCGTATAATTTTTTCCCCATTAAAAATTTTTCAGTTGCTGAAGCATGTACGAAAGTTGGATCGATACCACCGTAGACAAATCTGGCTTTTTTAATTAAACCGTCTTCAATTTTGACCAAAAATCCTGCGTTTACCATGGCGTGTGCGTTTTGGGCTCTTGGCATTATCTACAAAAATATTTCGATCATTTAAAAAAGTCCTAAAAAACAAAGATGATTTAAAGTATCTCTAAAAAAATATACAATATTAATCTTGTGGTATTATAAAAACATTCAAATATAGAAATGAATAATAATATCTCACTTTATACGATGCATAACTGTAAGAATGATCCAGGGGATTAAGAACGATATTTTTAATAATCCTTTTCGTCATATCAGTTTTTAAAAACTGCTGTGGACTTACGAAATACTCGGTTCCATCAACTTCAACTACAAAAATAAAACTATTAAATATACCCCGCGCATTTAGTTATGTTAAGTTTTCTATTTTCATTTTATTTGACAGTCCTACAAAAATATAATTACCAATAAATATAGAAGCATCAAAAGTCTCCAGTAACAAAAAAATATCAGATTGGAACTCCTGATGGTGATATTTCATCATTAAATTTCCAGCAAGACTACCAATCTTAAAAAAAATATTAATTTTAAAATATATACTGATTATATAAGTAAGAATATTTTTTTAATGTCGTCTCGGCAATGAAAATAAACTTCGCCCTTTATTTTTAATTAATATATATATGGTGATGGTGTTGTGTGGTTTTTCTGGGTTTTCCCACAACTGTAAAGCAAATGCGCCATCAATCATCAGTAAGTCGCCCCACAGCGCCACGGCAAATAATAATAATAGCCGTCCCTCCCCCGCACAAGCTGCAGAGCTTCTGGGATTCACTCGTAAGGGAGTGAATTGCAGAGAGTATATTATTATTATTATTATTTTTTTTTTTTTTACTTCTGTGTCAACGGCATCGACTACTACGGCCATTAGCCTCGTGTTCTGTGTAGGCTTTGTTACTGTTTTTCAGCGCCACTTTAGGAACAGCACTGTTAATTAGAACCCAACAGTGAATGGTCGAGTGAGGAATCACACCTGGTATATGAAAATCAATTTCTAAATTTTTAATTAATTAAAAATCAGAAAAAGATTTCTGCCTTTGGTGTGATTCGAACCCACAACCCTTGGATTATGAGTCCAGTGCTCTACCGCTGAGCCAATCACCCCCCTATTATTATTATTATTATTATAATTATTATTATCAAGTCAAAAATAAATCAAACATAGTCTATGAAATCCCATGCAGCAGCTGTGATGAAATTATACATTGGTCAACCAAATAGAATGCTTAAAGATAGAATAACCTCTAATAAAAGTGACTGCAGAAGGAATGTGAGATCTTGTGGCCTTGCTGAACATGTAAAAGATAAAGATCATGTAATTGACCATAATAATGCCAAAATTGTTATACATTTTTTATATCTCACTCTGTATCTTTAAATTGGTATACTGATTTTTAGAAATTGTCATTTTATCATTTTAAATTTAAACACTGATGTTTCTTTTTGTATATAATTTTATCTGAATTTCATGTTATTTGTCTTGAAAAAGAAAATAAACATTTTCGAAAGCTCGATATAAAAACGAAGAAAGCATACTAATTATTGATCTACATTTGACTGATTTTCACTAATTCTACTTACTTAAATTATTGAACAGTCATGAAAATATCCACTTATATTGCTCTCTATCCTACATTAATACTTTGACCCCTAAACTCATTAACATTTTCATAGATAATAACATTAAAATTGCGCAGCATTTTCACAAAAACCAAAACTAGGATGAAAACGCCTGAAAGATCGAATGTCGTATATAACATCACTTGTCAGGATTGTAATGAAACATATATTGGACAGACTTCGAGGAATTTGTTTGGACGTATCACTTCCCACAAAAGTGACTGTAGAACAAAAAACTTTCTTGTGGTCTTTCTGAACATGTCATTAAAAATAAACACAGTGTGGATTTTAGTAATGTTAAAGTAGTGTGCACTGAAAACTATTTAAAGAAATATATTACATCAAAATGGATGAAAACAGTATGAACAAAAAAGCAGATGTGAATAATTTGAGTATCATTTATAATTACACTTGAAAAACACCACAGATTACTCAAATTAACGTTACTTTGTTTAAATTCTTTCTCAATTTTATCTACTTTTACTAACAAGTTTTTTTCCATAATAATATGTCGTTTTTCATAATTAAAATTTAAAAAAATCTTAATTTTCTCTTTTCTAAATTTCAAGTTTTCAAATATTGATTTTTTACACAGGCCTGGTTTAATAAGATTTACTAAATATCTCCCACCATTTATAACAATATTAATAAATAAAGTTTGTCATTTTTAAATTTGTAAAGAATAATAAAGGTTGTGGAAATTTAGTTCAAAACTCCCACCTAATTTTTAGGTTGGTAGTACAGTTGGTATCACTGCTTCCCTCCAGTTTTGATGTATGTCATTGTCAATTTTTAAAATTTTACTTTGTCGGTTTTTGTCTCAATTGTTTTGTTCACGTTGGAATAAGATCATGATTTTATGAATGTTTTGTGAACATTTTTAACTGTTTTCTTTCACGAGTTAGCATTTTTTAAATATGTGACTATCACTTTTGTAATCTTTTGTAGATGTCTTGATATAGGAAATAAACATTTCCGAAAGCTCGACCATATAACAAAGAGTATTCTTTAACCTTACCCAGTTTTTTGACTGCATCCTCAAGATTAATCCTCGTATTTCTTGGATTTAAAACTTTTTTCTTCAACTAGTCAGTCAAGACTACTCTTCAGTTATATTATTAACTGAATTATACTGTATTGTAAATTGGAAATAATAAAGACGATATTATTATTATTTAATAGATGTACTGAAACACTTTTTCCAGTGTAAAATTGAAATATTTAAATGTAGGTAGGTACACCCAGAAAAAGATTAAAAACTTACATTTCTAATTTGTACTGTCGCTACTAGATCCAAGTGCTCTGCTATGGTAGTCAAATACGAATAATGGGTTTTTGTAGAATTTTGATTGCAGATATTTATCAATTGGGTTATAGTGACGTTACCCCCAAGTGATAGACCGTCGTCATTTATTGCGTAGTCGGTAAGTTCTGAGACATCGCGTATATCTATATAAACGCTAGGGGTTGGTGAGTTTTTGAAAACTCCTAAAATATCAGAAAAAAAAAATTTAATTTGAAATTTTTGTAATCTTTTTTACTAGAAGCTTTGCATTGTAGATATGTATATTTATGTTAAGAAAAGTAATATAAATAATTATTAATTAGTGTTTATTGCGGATTTTTTATATCTTTATTTACCTCTAGCTGTATTTCCATACACCAGCGTATAGTCATCAGAAACAGTTCGTAAAACTTCCATTAAATCTTTCAAAGTATACACTTTTATCCACTGCGAGTCTCGAAAACTCAAAAAAAAACTTTCTTTGGATTTTTTGCAATCGTTCGTACAAATTTGACCTGGTTTGTTTGGACAAAGTTTTATATCTTCTATATCAGTAATGTTATTAAGTGTTCTTCTTTCTGGATAATAAAACCACTTTTTTATATTAAAATGTTTTTAATTTGACTTTTGGTATTTTAAAACTGTCCCAAAATCCTAATATATATAAATAAATAAATAGTGAAAGAAACACAAAAATATGTTCAGATGACAAACAATAGGTAAGCAAATATCCCATTAGCCTTACCGATATCTGAGGCGAGTTGTTTAAATCCGTACAAAATAGGTCTATACCCTGTACAACGACAGATATTACCCCCGAAAGCGTTTTCAATTTCTTTTTGGGTTGTTTGCCCAGATTGTTGAAGGGCGTACATATTCATGACCATTCCTGGTGAGCAAAATCCGCATTGCGTCCCGTTGTTGTCGCTTAAAACTTTTTGAATTTGATGGTAGCCTTTTAGAGGATCACCTATACCTTCTACTGTATGTATTTTCCAGCCATGGCAGGAGTATATTGATACCAGGCACTAAAAATATTCACAGAAAGACATGAAGCCTAGTATAGGGTTTATTATTATATATGGACCCCCCTATATCTGCATTTTGAAGGTATGTAACTAATTTAAAATATTCCTTTTCAATTTTTGATATAATATATGTATCTAATGATAGGATAGAATAAGAAATAATCAAATGAAGCCAAAATGAAGACAAAAATGATTTCTGTCATATCTAATATCTTAATTACATAAATAATTAAGATTTCAACACTTAAACTTATTATTTTATTGCAGAGAACTCTGAAGAATCATTAGCATCCAGTTCTCGTATATTACGAAAAGATGTTATGAAGATTCACAGAACTTTGAAAAGATATTTTGTCAGGAAATGCTTCTTCGTATAAACGAAAATCCTGATATCTTCCAGCAAATCTGTTGGACAGATGAGACCAATTTTTCTACAGCTGGTAGATTTAATAGAAAGATGAGATGATCATGGGAAAATAAACATAATAGACAAAGGAAAGTAAAGCAAATAAAAAAATCTGGACGGAAATCGATTAAAATTTGGTGTGGAATATTCCAGAATAGGACCGTTATTTTTTAACTACAAGTTAGGAAGAACTTACCTAACTCGCATATTACCCAAGGTTAGTGAGATGCTAGAAGAACAATTTACAGGAGATTAACTAAATAATATGATCTGGCACCAAGAACATCTCAATAATCAATTTCCAGTCTGAATTGGAAATAATGGGACAATTCTATGGCCTCCTAATAGCCCTGATTTAACTCGTTTAGATTCTTTTTTGTGGGGTTTACTTAAGGACAAAGTTAATTCGGGAGAAAATAACAACCCCCAGTCAATTAAAGCAAAGGTTCAAGCCGAAATTAATAACAAATAATAATAATAATAATAATAATGACGTCTTTCGTTGTTTAGAGAATTTAAAAAAAGATACCAACTTTGCATCGACAACAATGGAGGTAATTTTAAACAATATTTATAGTTTCCTTTATGTTCACTTTTGTTTAGGTTAATTTAATTTTGTAAATAAAAGTATTGAATTCTAATAGTACTGTTTAACTGTCGATTTATCTGTCTTTCTGCTGTGTGCTGTAAAAGATGTCTCGGATTTTCATAGATGTGATTTAATAGTATATTGTGCAACAAGTGGGAAAAGTACTTTCCCCACGTGTTGCACACTATACTTTTTCTACAACTGCACAAATTTAAAGAATACAAGTAAAGTAACTTGTAACTTAATATTTATTTTTATGGTTAGCAAAACTAAAATAACATGAAAGTAACCTACCTCTTAACAGTTGAATAATTTTTTTAATTTTATTTTTGTATTTCTTCTCCATTTCATAAATTTTTCGTATGCAAATTCAAACTTTTTTCTTGAAATTATCAGCAACAAATCTAACGTTATTTTTGCGGCTCTTTCCAATATCTCTGACCTAGTATTATCAAAATCGTCACTATTGTCATTACCCATATTATTTATTATAAATTATTACAATAATATTTAATGGAAATTGCGATTTTTATCAAAGCACGAATGAAAACTACCTTAAGAATTTAAAAAACTTCTACAATCTGACAGTTGTGACAACTATTTAAAGCTGAACAGCAGCCTACTAAGTTTTTGTCGATTTTTGTTGATTCTCCATATAAATGTATGTGGTGTGGGGCAAAGTGCCGCACGGTATGAGCAATACGTGGTTTTGAAATTAAGTAAGCTATGAGAAATTCGCTACTTTCATAGCAGTTGTAGAAAAAAATATTTGACAGTTTGGTTTACTTTCACAAATATTAGACTATGTTATAAACTTTTAAGTTAGAAAACTCTATCAGTTTTGACTATTTAAATGAGAATAAAGCTACATCTACCGGTAAAAAAATCTTTAATTATCTTAACTCTTCAACCCCAAGGTATTGGAGTTCAAACGTTAAGAGAAATAAAGATTTTTACAGGTAAATGTAGACATATAGAACAGTGGCGTAGCCAGGAATTTTTTTCGGGAGGGGGCCCACCATTTCTCGTAGATAATACTTACTATAAATACTTTTTTCAGCAGGGATGGGGTAAATATACAGGGTGACCCAGGGTTAAACCGTCAAACGTTCAAATAAGATTTTTTATTCCCATATTCCTGGGTCCTAACTTGTTTTGATTTTAGAACAAAAGAGTTTTTTATGAATTGCTCAAAAAACAATTTGGTTGATTTTGATAAAACTTGGCACGCTTATTTGCGGCAATAATTTAAATTGAGTAACCCAGTAAGGAATTTTAATTTATTAGATTCGACATCCTAAGACCGGTTTCTGTCTTTCGACTTCATCAGTTAGGCTTTTCGAATCCAATAAATAAAATTCCAAACTCGTACAAGTCAATAGCTATATCCGCTATAAGATAACATTTTTAGATGTGCTACCATCTATGGTAAGAAGAGAGTATTGACATTAAATTTTGACTGAATCTAGTCAAGATGTCACTCTCTTCTTTTTTATCCCTTTCAGAGATTAATACAAAGTGAGTAAACCAGTAAGGAGTTTTAATTTATTAGATTCGACATCCTAAGACCGGTTTCTGTCTTTCGACTTCATCAGTCGAATCTAATAAATTAAAATTCCTTACTGGTTTACTCACTTTGTATTAATCTCTGAAAGGGATAAAAAAGAAGAGAGTGACATCTTGACTAGATTCAGTCAAAATTTAATGTCAATACTCTCTTCTTACCATAGATGGTAGCACATCTAAAAATAATTTAAATATTATTAGAATTAAATTATTAATTCCAGTGACGTTCCAGAAGGTAATTTAATTGATATTGGGACAAATCATTGTACGTCACTGTTACTTTTCTTGGATTAAACAGTTGAGCACACAAATTTTTTGCTTCTTCAATTTTATTCGTATCTCGCTTAGTTTTTGAGAAAAAAATTAAAAACTCGGAAATAAAAATCTTATTTTTTCCTGAAAACCCGATACTGAACGTTTAACGTTTAACTCTGGGTCACCCTATCTACAATGTAGGCTATTTAAATAAACAATTTTTTTCGAGGGGGCCCACTATAAGATTAAAAGACAACTAATTATTAATATAATTATTAATATAAGATTGAACTTTGAATGAGCATTATTCAAAGGCAATTCTGCGAGTTTCTCTGACATCAAAGCTAGGCCTGTTAATCAATTGGTAGATGTATTATTCCGAAAATATGATTTCAGTCTTTTCATCGTTGAGTTCGTTCTACAGAGGCAGTGGTAACGGGTAAAACGGCTAAAATTTGGAATAGCGTAAAATATTCGGGGGGGGGGGCTTGGCTACGCCACTGATATAGAAACAACTCGATTAGTGTAGCAGAAAAACTTGCGATTTTCAAATCTTTATTTTTTCTGAACTGTTAACATTGGACTAGACTTCTTGTGATACATTTTGAACTCAAGGGAGATTTTAAAAGTGTAAAAATATATAGGGTGTTCTATTTAAAAAACAAATCTAGTTTGGCTCGATGTTTTGGAACATCTTGTATCATTTTAGAAGGAAATTTTAAAAACAACATTAAAGACCTTACATCTTATATTTGAAACTTTTTGTGTACATTACATAATAACTGAGATATAGGGGGGCTCCATATATAATGATAAACCCTGTAGCTACTACTGCAAAAAGTGAATATAGTGAACAGCGGATAAGTTATAAATCATTAAGTACGTATATATGTGTAATATTTTAAATATAACTATTATTTAGTTGCTACAATTGTCGATAAGAACAATACAAATGCTTTACAAGATCTTAAATTTTTTTTAACAAGGTTTGAAAATCATTTGCAAAATAATATTAAAGTTATTAAAATCTACACACATAAAACAAACTTCTAAAATTTCAGAATATCGTATTTAAATATTTCTTTAACTTACAGAATTTACGGAAAAAACTTTCTTTTTTCCATCAACGACTTCTTCTACTGCCACTGTACAAACCCCACATCCCCCCTCCCCGCACATTCTTTTGGTTCCCGTCAGGTGAGATTTCGCCCTTAAGTATGTGTTAAGGGTTGTTTCAGGACCAATATCTTCCACATTTACTAAAATAACAATTTTCTTATTTTATAGTAATAAAAGATTTTTATTTACTCATAACGTCGGGTTCATCCATAGTTAATATCACAACCTTATATTTGTATAGGTATTACCTAAGTTTAAGAAAAATAAAAAACCACAGCCAAATGGCATGTTTCAGACGTATTAGAAATCTACAATATACAAAAAAATATTCATAAAGAATTGCAAGTTCTTAGAATATTAATAAAGACACAAAAATTACAGGAGTAAAAATCTTAGAAACAGCTTAAAAATTCGTCAAAATATTATTTCATATGTATTTAGGATATTTCTAAAATTTGAAAAGTGGTAGAGTAAATCCTGGCGTAATTAGAATGTCATTTGGTATTTTAGCATAGCAACTTTTAATTTACCAATAGATTATTGTATAAAAATAACTAAAAAACTTACCTGTATGTTCTTTATCACCCACGAAAATTTTTATAACTTTCTTCTCTAACATTTCGCTCTAATTTGATTTAATAATCTGATCCAAAAACGAGACGTAGGTAAATAATAAAAATAAAACAACTCTGCATTTAGTTTATTGCTAAATAAAATAATACTGTTGGATATTAAATAAAGTTAGATGTGAAAGAATGCGAGAGAAAGTTTTTTAATAGGATTACAGTAATTTTACGGTAAGTAAGCAGATAATAATGTAAATAATTCAGATGAAAACAGTTTGAAAGAAGCTAAAACTAAAATTGTAATTTTTAAACCAACAAATGCGTAAAATTAACAAATAAACAAATAAAAGTCATGATAACCTTCTCGTATCTTCCAATTTAAACACGTAATGAATGCATATACATTTATTTTGCAAGTACATACAAATAATAAGAGGATTACACGTAACTACAGTAAAATTTGCGTTGTTATTATACCTAGAAATACATTTCAAAAATGAATAAATTTTTTCAATGTAAATGGATGTAATTGCATATTTGAACGTACTCTTTAGTTCTGATCAACTTTTTTTTAATAACATTCTTCTGTATTGTAAAAGATAAAGGTACTTATTCCCTCTTGCGTAAAATTCATATTTTTTGACAAACCTCGTATACGACTAAAAAAATTTGATATCTGATGATCGTATTTTACATTTTGGAACATGCAGAACTTTTTATAAAGAATAACTTTTTTTCCTAAAATTAATAATAAAAAAGTTTCCCATATGGTTCCAACTTTACTGAGACATATTGTATATTTCTGAAAATCAAGTGAACACCGGAAAAAGACTCACACCTTCCAAATAAAAAATACTATAAACACAAGAAAATAAGTTTATTTAGTTGCATTTCTCTGTAAGTTATGATAAAGAACATATTTTTTATAAAAGAACTTGCAGATAATTTATTGTGGTTACAATGTTGTATTTTGTTCATAGAACGCATTGATGTTTAAATATTTTTTTATGTTAGAAATATTATTTTCCGAGCTCCCTTCCTATCTGATGTATTTAATGAGATTAGTCGCGTGGCAGCGCTATTCATATTAAAATAAATGGATTTATACGAAAATAATTGAAAATCAATTAAATTAATAAAATATAAACTCTATGTTGATGCTAGAAAAAAAATAGTAAACAAAAAAATGAAATTTCCTAAAAATAAAAAATAAAATTTCTCTCGTGGCTGATGCAGGTATCGAACTTATGACACATGGATTATATTAGCGATCTCTGCGATCCGACTAATCGTGAAAATAAAGAAAATTTATTCTCTCAGATTCCTCAGATATTCTAAATAATATATTATATTTTAATACTAGCAGCGCCACCTAGCACACAGGAGATTCACTGAAGTCTTAAGATATTGTGTTATTGAGACAAATAATTACCGATGGCGGCGCCACACGTCGATCAGCTGTTCACACGAAACGCGTAATTTTTGGTAAATAGTGCATTAAGGCTGCGACAATTCCGCCAGTTTTCATATAGCAAACTAAAACTTCAATACATTGTACATAGATGGCGAGAGGTGTCCATTAGCGCGATTTATAATTAGACCTTCCAGGAGCAACCGATGTTGCCAAATCGACGCAGACTTATTTAATTATTTTTGAAGAATAATGTGTATTTTGCGATATGCATTTTATATTGAATAATTGCACTGTAATATGAAAACTTATTCTGTAAAAAATTGTACCTAGTTGGTAAGTGTTAAATAGGTTAATTTGAAAAAAATAAAACAAAAAACAAATAACAAATTGTGCTATAAGAGCGACATCCTAGAGAACGTTTAAGGCCATAAACCTGCTTCCTAGCCGACAACGGTAAATGTAATGTAAACACCCGATGAATAATATCGAGATTTAATAGTGATTTTGATATTGAACGAGAGAGATTGTGTTATATTTGGTTCTGGAATATAAGTAAATTTTTAATTCATTTTGGGTGTGTTTTATTTAGTCGTTTGCAAATGGTTATAAAAGAATGTTTCATTCCAGATTTTATGGTCGTAATAAAAATTTTAATCTTAAGGAACCAGGGGCAATTGAACTATTCTGTTAAACATTTGCTTTCTCCAAGTATTAGAAATAATCAATAATCTATTTTTGGTTTTTGGATTGAGTTCAAAGGTCACTCCTTTGAATGGGGTGAAAATTTTTACTTTTATATAAAACCGAGTGAAATCGATTATTTTATAATTTGAATAATTTCTCGATTTATTTTGATAATAATTATTTGAAATGTATGCTTAATTGAGTAATAGGTAGTAGGTATATCGGTATATTATTATCTCTTTTAAATGCATATTGTTATAAAAATACACTCTGACAAGTACTGTTTTGATATATTAGACTGCGAAATTTAATAATCGATTCTAATGCGCATTCAAAATAAGCAAGCAGACAAACCAAATGTCAATTTGTTGAAGCACGAGATGAAGCTTTCTGGAAGGACAAGATGCTACCAAAATTAGTGTCGTTTTATAATGATTTTGTCCTTCCTGAAATAATTTACAGGAACATTCCAATATTATATAAATTATATTAAAAATATTATATTTTTTCAATATGTGATCTTAAAAATATAATAATATTGGTAATTTAGGTCCCTTAAAACATTTTTGAAAATTATAAAAATAGGTTCTTGAGACTTTTGTTTAAATTTTAATATCAGAAATTAAGTATTTAAATCCGTTTATCTTTTAAATTCAGAAGAATAAAATTGAAAATTTTATACCTGTTGTTTTAAACCAATCAGATGCCTTGATTTTGATAGGTTGCTATGACGACAACCTGAATTTTCCGAAAATTTTTGGGTCACGTGACCTAGCTGCAAAATTAATAAGTGATAATTTCCCTGACTTGACAGCTGTCACGTGCAGATGCCAGAATAACAGAAACGTAGATTATTTTTGACAAATATTTATTTTCAATTTAAGGCAACAATAAAACACAGACTTACATTTTCTTCCTATCCTCTAGTACTATAATATTGTGTGATTTTAATAGAATATAATCAGCTTCTTGATTTTCTTTTCGAAAACGCGACATTTTCTTTTTGTATTTAATCACAAATTTTACTAGGTACGCCTTTGAAACTTGTCAATCGAAGCGTCAAAAAAAAGTCATGTCATAGCCATTAGCCACCTTAATTTATTAAGGCACCAAACGTCATAGCAAAATAAACTCCTAAACTCAAAAGTAGCATAACCATGTGTTACAAAAACTTTAGATTTGTGAAATTATGTTTGAAGTTTTTTTTTGTAATATTGTATCCATGTATCTCATTTTTTAATAAAATACTTTTAAATATTTTATACCTATTTATTACCTTTCCCTTCCTAACGTGTCCTTAATATCAATAATTACAATTGAAGAGCTTATTGTATTAATCTGATAAGCCTCATTATTGTAGACAAGAGAGATGTCAGTCACATTTATTGGTAATTATAAAGAATCAAACTTAAAATTAACCTTTGCACAGAAAAATCAACTTGAACGTGAGTGCACAGGCATCACTACTTAATATTAGTTAAGATGGTATGCATTCAGTCATTTTTGTAATGAATTTAATATGTTGTCAATCTTCTAATTAGCCTTCCCTACAGCACAGTTTCCAACTTAGAAACAAAATTACAATTTCCTAAAAATCTTATTTTGTCACACTATACTAATATCTTTGTAACCTGTGTAAAAATATAGATAACGGCAACGTCGTATCATAAAATACAATTATTTGTAAACATCGTTTCGTATTGCGCGTTGAAATATTTTGACACATGCCGTTGGCATTTCTGATTGGTCAACCATTAATAATTTATGCATAGACTTAGCTTCTATCGAGATTCCAAGACATATGCCAACGCATCTTTGCATGTCGCATCAGTGGTGAACACCGTGTACTAAAATGACAAGGTAATTATCGCGTCAATTTTAAAAATTGTGTCAAAATTTGCAAAACGACTTCATGCGTTTTGAGTTACTTATCCCACGTGCAGTCATTATATTTTGTGAAAGTTTTTAAAAAATGATAGAGAATTGATTGAATATAATTTTTTCATCAATCCTTGCAATTAAAATTTTAAAGTTTTATATAATAATCTCAGAAATGCTAATCTTTATCTTACCTGATTTTGTAATATAATCTTCAGATTTAAAATTGATTACACTTTTTCCGGAATTTACGACGATCAACTTCCTCGATGACACCTTTTTTGTTGCTTCTTGGGTGGATCATAATGAAAGTGTAATTCCGGATTTTTAGATTTCCTAGAGGTATACCCATAAACGCAATAGTTTGTATTATTTTTATTTGGCATTTTTAATGTTTAACTAACAAATAACAGCAAAATACACGAAGCACAAAATCAAAACACACGTTCGACTTGCAGGTAAATAAACAAAATTATGCTTTTCGTGAAGGTTCAAATTAATACCGGTGGTGTCGCTTCAAAGTTGTGCTCGTCTCAATATCTATCTCTTTTAATTATTGCCAGAAAGACAGTGATATACCTACTGACAAAGTGACTGTCGATTGATGAACGCGAAGAATGGGGATTTCGCAGGAATTTTTGGTGTTTGTAGTTTGGCACGGCCCCTCTTAAGACGAATTATTATAATGTATAGTTAATCTGCATTTAAGAGGGGCCTTGCCACTGCCGACCTCGTTTTCAGTTGGCAATACTGAATATGCATAAAAATTTGACGATTTTTTGGAGAGTTAATCTCGAGAACGGAATTTTTGTTTGTGGAAATATTTATACCCGTTATAGCTTATACCTTGGAATAGGACATCTCCTTTTTTGAGTCAATTTTAAGGATTAATAAAAAAGATATCAGCCATTTAGTGGAGGTGTGTTTTTGACAGTTTTGACAATTTGTGATCACCAATTTTAACGTGAAAAGGAGATGTCCTAAATGAAGGATACAGAATTAATTTCCGAGAATTCCAATTCGCAAAACTTTATAATTTTTGAGATTAACTCTCCAGAAAAAAAATTTTTATGTAAGTTGCCTACATCCCAGTAAGATTTTCTCTTTCCATAGTTCAGGCGTTTTCCGCCTGACACTTTGAGACAGTGGCGCTTTTTGGTTTTATTTTGAACGATGTATGCAACCAGTTTTACGAATACGAAGTAAGAAAGTTTAGATGTTTAGAACTGACATTTTAGGTTATGTTGGCTAATTTATTCGTGTGTTTTGCAATTTTTTTTAATGAGTAAATTAGTATTAACTAAAACCAGTTCTTCAATTTAAAGTATTTCAATTAATGCCGTATACCTCATGTAGGACATGTTTCACTTTAAAATTGGTGATCACAAATTGTCAAAAGCACACCTTCCACTAAATGATTAATATGTTTATTATTCTTTAAAATTTGTTGAAAAATGGAGATGTCCTATTCCAAGGTGTAAGCTATAACGGGTAAAAATATTTCCACGAACAAAAATTCCATTCTCGAGAGGCTGTTCAAAAAATCTTCAATTTTTATGCATATTCGAAGGAAGTGTGAAAGTGTGCAAAATTAGTGATTAGTAATATGGAGAATGTGCAATTCAACTATAACAGTTTTTTGTGATTTTTATTCGTGCATTCAAAATAGTGTCTGCATAGTTGGGAATCACAGACATTTGCAGAAATTAATATTTACAGTATGTCTCACATATTAACCCGTCCATGGGACTCTTGATGTAGGTTTGTTACACATTTTATTTGCTATTATGTCTTTTGTCCATTGCTAAAAAGCAATGCAGTTTTTTCATAGTGTATTGTTTTGTTTTTGTTTTAGTGAATAACTGTAATTAGGTATTTTTAAATAAAGAAATAATTATTAATTGTTCAATTTATTTTCTTACAGCGCTATTCATATTAAAATAAACGGATTTATACGAAAATAATTAAATTAATAAAATATAAACTCTATTTTGATGCTAGAAAAATATAGTAAAAAAAAAATGAAATTTCCTAAAAATAAAAAATAAAATTTCTCTTGTGGCTGAAGCAGGTATCGAACTCATGACAAATGGATTATTAGCGCTCTCTGCGACAAGACTAATCGTGAAAATAAAGAAAATTTATTCTCTCAGATTCCTTAGATATCCCAAATAATATATTATATTTTAATACTAGCAGCGCCACCTAGCATACAGGAGATTCACTGAAGTCTTAAGATATCTATCTCTCTTCATTATTGCAGAAAGACAGTGATAAAAGATAAAGATAAAGATGGGGATTTTTGGTGTTTGTAGTTTGGCATACCTGTCGCGATGCCCCTCTTAAAGAGGTTAACAACAATTTACAATGTAAAAAAGTAAGAAAGTTGTTACTTAGTTATTAGAAGCAATTGTTCAGAAATCGAACTCACTTAGAATGAATTTGTTATGCCCTATGAGCTTAAACCATGGGCGGATCCCGCCGATTTTTAAGGGGGGGGGGGCTGTTTTCACCCGGGGGGATATGGAATATCCCCTGCTCAGCGAAGGGCCGCTCTCTTATGGTTGTTTTCATCCAGTCCTTCAACCTTCGAAGGGTTGAAAAGTACTTCTCGGCTTGTGATAAACTAACTTCTTCTTAATTTGGAATTAAATAGTTTAAAGTCATTTTATAAAAAAACCCAATTTATTTATATCTCTTCTCGTTGCCTGCTCAAATTAATATAATGTACAATAATTCATTTAACCTAAAACATACAGGGTGTCCCAACTAAAATTTACACCCAAATATTTCGAGTTCTGTTCAAATTTTGAAGAAATGCCGAAACAGATCAATTTTAACCTAGAGGGGGCTCAATTTTTATCGTAGTTCCAAACTTCTTTTTTCATCCCTCTAGCGCCCAGAACCACCCCTTGAAAAATCTTAAATGGCAAGGGTGTTAAGTGACACATTTGCTGCTTTCATTATCTAATGCAACCCTGTCATTTTTTTTTTATTTTGAATGACTCTTTTTTGAGAAAACTGCCCCACAAAAAAAAATTGTCTGCGCCAAGAACTTCACTACTGTAACTAAGGGGTTTTTGGGGTCGCTGAATCCGAATCCTAGGTCCGCTTGAGCTCATTAGGTCAGGGTCAAGGTCATTTGAAGGTCAAATTGAGGAAAACTTCTAGAAAAATCTGAAAAAACTCGTACAAAGGTTTTTAGGGTCGCTGATTCCGCAACCAAGGTCCGCTCGACTTCATCAGGTCAGGGTCAAGATCATTTGAGGGTCAAATTGAGGAAAGTTTCTGGGAAAAATCGGAAAAAATTCATTCAAAGGTTTTCAGGGTCGCTGAATCCGAATCCGAGGTCCGCTTGACCTCAACTCAGGCTCAAGGGCATTTGAGGGTCAAATTAAGGAAACCTTCTGGGAAAAATCGGAAACAATTCTTACAAAGGTATTTAAACTAAAAAACCTTGAATTGAACAATATATTCGTTAAAATTAAATTGTTTTTTTAGAACTACTAGTGTTTTGAAAGCAGCTTCAAAATGAGATGTCACTTAACACCCTTTGCTATTGAAGATTTTTCAAGGGGTGGTTCTAGGCACTAGAGGGATGAAAAATGAAGTTTGAAACTACGATAAAAATTGAGCCCCCTCTAGGATAAAATCGACCTGTCCCGGCATTTTTTCTAAATTTGAACAAAACTCGAAATATTTGGGTGCAAATTTAGTTGGAACAATCTGTATATCAATTCCAAGTAGGTGTATATGCGGGAACGGCTTGCCTGAATGGATATTTTTGGAAAATCAAAGGTAAAGAAAAAACCTGCTTAATTAACACATGGCGACCCTTTTGACTCCTCGAAATTCTGAAGTAAATGCTCTGGAAAAAAGGGAATACTTAATTGGAAAGAAGATCGGTCAAGGTCCATACAGATGTCTGGTCTTTGGGTATAATTCTATTTATAATATTGATGATGATGTTTTATGATGCCTTTCATGCGAAACAAGTGCAGTAGCTTATCATTCGTTGTATTTATTGAATAAATAAATAAAATAACACTATACCAGAAGTCGATGCACTAATAGAAGAAATTGTGAAATATATACTAACTAAATAATTATTAAATATCTAAAATAATAAATATCATTACAGGCTTCTTGAAATCTGGGCGAAAATTGGTGTAGTGTCGCGTGCTATTAAATTTTTATTTGTCTGACTTCGCGGTCTATTCAAATTATCGGTTTTTATTGGTTCAGACCTCGCGCTATATTCAAATTTACCGGAAACTTTATTCCGAATTATAGCGGACCGGCCCGAGCCTTGATCTCGCGGTCACCGTGAATTGTTTGTTTGCAAATGACCAGGAGCGCGCGTAATAAAATTTTTTGTGGGTTTAATTATTTTATTTAATTGGCTTTTATTATTTAGATTAGTTAAATATGTTGGATGTTTTCTAACAGAACGAATATTAAAAAAAAATTGGTAAAATAAAAACATCATATACGACTTTGGTATCATTTTATTTTCAGTTTTCAAATACATAGTTTGCCTTATTCGATAATTGTAATTTTATTTTATAAAAAATCGATTTGTGCACTTTTTCTCTTTAACCACGTTCTGGAATTTTTTTTTGTAACTTAAAAATGAATGGTGGACAAATAAATGATTTTATTTCCATATAAGTAACTAAAAATAATTTCTAAAATCGAAAACTGTAGACAAAAAACAATCACTCAACTTTTTCCTTAACATCTACGTTCCAGTACCACCATAGTTGTATAACCAACACCAAATTACACAAAGTACTGACTGTATAAGTTAAAATTACAACATTATCACCGGTTTCTTGCAAGGAAGTAAAAATACGTGCAAGGGAACCCCCAAACAACATAGTCAGAGTTATAGCAGACAACTGACCCGTGTGACCGTTCTGGTAGTTTGTCCAGGCTTGCATCAATTTAGCAGCAATAACTAAAAATATATTAAAAGTCTGTAGAGACCATAAAATCCCGATCGGGGTCAATCCGGACATCATTACATAGCACACTAAAATGTATGCTACGCAATAAACTACAGCTTGAGTTGGTTTTTCATCATAAAGCAGCACCAGGAATCCTACTATGAGAGTTTGTACGGCTAGAAACACAGTATCACCCCATGCGCTAAATGGGAATCCTTTTATAAAGCTGTAAGACATGTAAATGGTAATAGCGGCGATATCTAATGTTACTGAAAGTATGCTGATGCCTTTTCCGCTTTTATTATTGTAAATTTTTAGGATTTGAGGTACTTTAACTGTTAAAGAACCCAAGATTATCGCTAAACCCAGGCATTTGCTGAGAGTCGCTTTGAAACACTCGCCTGAAAATAAAAACAGCCATACAGTTTAAATTTTTAGTAAATTTTTCTTCAACGCTCTCGATGTTATTGGATACAGGGTGTCCCAACTAAAATTTGCACCGAAATATTTCGAGTTTAGTTCAAATTTTGAAAAAATGCCGAAACAGGTCAATTTTAACCTAGAGGGGGCTCAATTTTTATCGCAGTTTCAAACTTCTTTTTTCATCCCTCTAGCGCCCAGAACCACCCCTTGACAAATCTTAAATGGCAAGGGGTGACATCATTTTGAAGCTGTTTTCTTTATCTAATGCAACCCCGTTTCTTTTTTAGATGTGCTACCATCTATGGTAAGAAGAGAGTATTGACATTAAATTTTGACTGAATCTAGTCAAGATGTCACTCTCTTCTTTTTTATCCCTTTCAGAGATTAATACAAAGTGAGTAAACCAGTAAGGAATTTTAATTTATTAGATTCGACATCCTAAAACCGGTTTCTGTCTTTCGACTTCATCAGTTAGGCTTTTCGAATCCAATAAATAAAAGATGAAGTCGAAAGACAGAAACCGGTCTTAGGATGTCGAATCTAATAAATTAAAATTCCTTACTGGTTTACTCACTTTGTATTAATCTCTGAAAGGGATAAAAAAGAAGAGAGTGACATCTTGACTAGATTCAGTCAAAATTTAATGTCAATACTCTCTTCTTACCATAGATGGTAGCACATCTAAAAATGTTATCTTATAGCGGATATAGCTATTGACTTGTACGAGTTTGGAATTTTATTTATTGGATTCGAAAAACCTAACTGATGAAGTCGAAAGACAGAAACCGGTCTTAGGATGTCGAATCTAATAAATTAAAATTCCTTACTGGTTTACTCACTTTGTATTAATCTCTGAAAGGGATAAAAAAGAAGAGAGTGACATCTTGACTAGATTCAATCAAAATTTAATGTCAATACTCTCTTCTTACCATAGATGGTAGCACATCTAAAAATGTTATCTTATAGCGGATATAGCTATTGACATGTACGAGTTTGGAATTTTATTTATTGGATTCGAAAAGCCTAACTGATGAAGTCGAAAGACAGAAACCAGTCTTAGGATGTCGAATCTAATAAATTAAAATTCCTTACTGGTTTACTCACTTTGTATTAATCTCTGAAAGGGATAAAAAAGAAGAGAGTGACATCTTGACTAGATTCAATCAAAATTTAATGTCAATACTCTCTTCTTACCATAGATGGTAGCACATCTAAAAATGTTATCTTATAGCGGATATAGCTATTGACATGTACGAGTTTGGAATTTTATTTATTGGATTCGAAAAGCCTAACTGATGAAGTCGAAAGACAGAAACCAGTCTTAGGATGTCGAATCTAATAAATTAAAATTCCTTACTGGTTTACTCACTTTGTATTAATCTCTGAAAGGGATAAAAAAGAAGAGAGTGACATCTTGACTAGATTTAGTCAAAATTTAATGTCAATACTCTCTTCTTACCATAGATGGTAGCACATCTAAAAATGTTATCTTATAGCGGATATAGCTATTGACATGTACGAGTTTGGAATTTTATTTATTGGATTCGAAAAGCCTAACTGATGAAGTCGAAAGACAGAAACCGGTCTTAGGATGTCGAATCTAATAAATTAAAATTCCTTACTGGTTTACTCACTTTGTATTAATCTCTGAAAGGGATAAAAAAGAAGAGAGTGACATCTTGACTAGATTCAGTCAAAATTTAATGTCAATACTCTCTTCTTACCATAGATGGTAGCACATCTAAAAATGTTATCTTATAGCGGATATAGCTATTGACATGTACGAGTTTGGAATTTTATTTATTGGATTCGAAAAGCCTAACTGATGAAGTCGAAAGACAGAAACCGGTCTTAGGATGTCGAATCTAATAAATTAAAATTCCTTACTGGTTTACTCACTTTGTATTAATCTCTGAAAGGGATAAAAAAGAAGAGAGTGACATCTTGACTAGATTCAATCAAAATTTAATGTCAATACTCTCTTCTTACCATAGATGGTAGCACATCTAAAAATGTTATCTTATAGCGGATATAGCTATTGACATGTACGAGTTTGGAATTTTATTTATTGGATTCGAAAAGCCTAACTGATGAAGTCGAAAGACAGAAACCGGTCTTAGGATGTCGAATCTAATAAATTAAAATTCCTTACTGGTTTACTCACTTTGTATTAATCTCTGAAAGGGATAAAAAAGAAGAGAGTGACATCTTGACTAGATTCAATCAAAATTTAATGTCAATACTCTCTTCTTACCATAGATGGTAGCACATCTAAAAATGTTATCTTATAGCGGATATAGCTATTGACATGTACGAGTTTGGAATTTTATTTATTGGATTCGAAAAGCCTAACTGATGAAGTCGAAAGACAGAAACCAGTCTTAGGATGTCGAATCTAATAAATTAAAATTCCTTACTGGTTTACTCACTTTGTATTAATCTCTGAAAGGGATAAAAAAGAAGAGAGTGACATCTTGACTAGATTCAATCAAAATTTAATGTCAATACTCTCTTCTTACCATAGATGGTAGCACATCTAAAAATGTTATCTTATAGCGGATATAGCTATTGACATGTACGAGTTTGGAATTTTATTTATTGGATTCGAAAAGCCTAACTGATGAAGTCGAAAGACAGAAACCAGTCTTAGGATGTCGAATCTAATAAATTAAAATTCCTTACTGGTTTACTCACTTTGTATTAATCTCTGAAAGGGATAAAAAAGAAGAGAGTGACATCTTGACTAGATTTAGTCAAAATTTAATGTCAATACTCTCTTCTTACCATAGATGGTAGCACATCTAAAAATGTTATCTTATAGCGGATATAGCTATTGACATGTACGAGTTTGGAATTTTATTTATTGGATTCGAAAAGCCTAACTGATGAAGTCGAAAGACAGAAACCGGTCTTAGGATGTCGAATCTAATAAATTAAAATTCCTTACTGGTTTACTCACTTTGTATTAATCTCTGAAAGGGATAAAAAAGAAGAGAGTGACATCTTGACTAGATTCAGTCAAAATTTAATGTCAATACTCTCTTCTTACCATAGATGGTAGCACATCTAAAAATGTTATCTTATAGCGGATATAGCTATTGACATGTACGAGTTTGGAATTTTATTTATTGGATTCGAAAAGCCTAACTGATGAAGTCGAAAGACAGAAACCGGTCTTAGGATGTCGAATCTAATAAATTAAAATTCCTTACTGGTTTACTCACTTTGTATTAATCTCTGAAAGGGATAAAAAAGAAGAGAGTGACATCTTGACTAGATTCAGTCAAAATTTAATGTCAATACTCTCTTCTTACCATAGATGGTAGCACATCTAAAAATGTTATCTTATAGCGGATATAGCTATTGACATGTACGAGTTTGGAATTTTATTTATTGGATTCGAAAAGCCTAACTGATGAAGTCGAAAGACAGAAACCGGTCTTAGGATGTCGAATCTAATAAATTAAAATTCCTTACTGGTTTACTCACTTTGTATTAATCTCTGAAAGGGATAAAAAAGAAGAGAGTGACATCTTGACTAGATTCAGTCAAAATTTAATGTCAATACTCTCTTCTTACCATAGATGGTAGCACATCTAAAAATGTTATCTTATAGCGGATATAGCTATTGACATGTACGAGTTTGGAATTTTATTTATTGGATTCGAAAAGCCTAACTGATGAAGTCGAAAGACAGAAACCGGTCTTAGGATGTCGAATCTAATAAATTAAAATTCCTTACTGGTTTACTCACTTTGTATTAATCTCTGAAAGGGATAAAAAAGAAGAGAGTGACATCTTGACTAGATTCAATCAAAATTTAATGTCAATACTCTCTTCTTACCATAGATGGTAGCACATCTAAAAATGTTATCTTATAGCGGATATAGCTATTGACATGTACGAGTTTGGAATTTTATTTATTGGATTCGAAAAGCCTAACTGATGAAGTCGAAAGACAGAAACCAGTCTTAGGATGTCGAATCTAATAAATTAAAATTCCTTACTGGTTTACTCACTTTGTATTAATCTCTGAAAGGGATAAAAAAGAAGAGAGTGACATCTTGACTAGATTCAATCAAAATTTAATGTCAATACTCTCTTCTTACCATAGATGGTAGCACATCTAAAAATGTTATCTTATAGCGGATATAGCTATTGACATGTACGAGTTTGGAATTTTATTTATTGGATTCGAAAAGCCTAACTGATGAAGTCGAAAGACAGAAACCAGTCTTAGGATGTCGAATCTAATAAATTAAAATTCCTTACTGGTTTACTCACTTTGTATTAATCTCTGAAAGGGATAAAAAAGAAGAGAGTGACATCTTGACTAGATTTAGTCAAAATTTAATGTCAATACTCTCTTCTTACCATAGATGGTAGCACATCTAAAAATGTTATCTTATAGCGGATATAGCTATTGACATGTACGAGTTTGGAATTTTATTTATTGGATTCGAAAAGCCTAACTGATGAAGTCGAAAGACAGAAACCGGTCTTAGGATGTCGAATCTAATAAATTAAAATTCCTTACTGGTTTACTCACTTTGTATTAATCTCTGAAAGGGATAAAAAAGAAGAGAGTGACATCTTGACTAGATTCAGTCAAAATTTAATGTCAATACTCTCTTCTTACCATAGATGGTAGCACATCTAAAAATGTTATCTTATAGCGGATATAGCTATTGACATGTACGAGTTTGGAATTTTATTTATTGGATTCGAAAAGCCTAACTGATGAAGTCGAAAGACAGAAACCGGTCTTAGGATGTCGAATCTAATAAATTAAAATTCCTTACTGGTTTACTCACTTTGTATTAATCTCTGAAAGGGATAAAAAAGAAGAGAGTGACATCTTGACTAGATTCAGTCAAAATTTAATGTCAATACTCTCTTCTTACCATAGATGGTAGCACATCTAAAAATGTTATCTTATAGCGGATATAGCTATTGACTTGTACGAGTTTGGAATTTTATTTATTGGATTCGAAAAGCCTAACTGATGAAGTCGAAAGACAGAAACCGGTCTTAGGATGTCGAATCTAATAAATTAAAATTCCTTACTGGTTTACTCACTTTGTATTAATCTCTGAAAGGGATAAAAAAGAAGAGAGTGACATCTTGACTAGATTCAGTCAAAATTTAATGTCAATACTCTCTTCTTACCATAGATGGTAGCACATCTAAAAATGTTATCTTATAGCGGATATAGCTATTGACATGTACGAGTTTGGAATTTTATTTATTGGATTCGAAAAGCCTAACTGATGAAGTCGAAAGACAGAAACCAGTCTTAGGATGTCGAATCTAATAAATTAAAATTCCTTACTGGTTTACTCACTTTGTATTAATCTCTGAAAGGGATAAAAAAGAAGAGAGTGACATCTTGACTAGATTCAATCAAAATTTAATGTCAATACTCTCTTCTTACCATAGATGGTAGCACATCTAAAAATGTTATCTTATAGCGGATATAGCTATTGACATGTACGAGTTTGGAATTTTATTTATTGGATTCGAAAAGCCTAACTGATGAAGTCGAAAGACAGAAACCAGTCTTAGGATGTCGAATCTAATAAATTAAAATTCCTTACTGGTTTACTCACTTTGTATTAATCTCTGAAAGGGATAAAAAAGAAGAGAGTGACATCTTGACTAGATTTAGTCAAAATTTAATGTCAATACTCTCTTCTTACCATAGATGGTAGCACATCTAAAAATGTTATCTTATAGCGGATATAGCTATTGACATGTACGAGTTTGGAATTTTATTTATTGGATTCGAAAAGCCTAACTGATGAAGTCGAAAGACAGAAACCGGTCTTAGGATGTCGAATCTAATAAATTAAAATTCCTTACTGGTTTACTCACTTTGTATTAATCTCTGAAAGGGATAAAAAAGAAGAGAGTGACATCTTGACTAGATTCAGTCAAAATTTAATGTCAATACTCTCTTCTTACCATAGATGGTAGCACATCTAAAAATGTTATCTTATAGCGGATATAGCTATTGACATGTACGAGTTTGGAATTTTATTTATTGGATTCGAAAAGCCTAACTGATGAAGTCGAAAGACAGAAACCGGTCTTAGGATGTCGAATCTAATAAATTAAAATTCCTTACTGGTTTACTCACTTTGTATTAATCTCTGAAAGGGATAAAAAAGAAGAGAGTGACATCTTGACTAGATTCAGTCAAAATTTAATGTCAATACTCTCTTCTTACCATAGATGGTAGCACATCTAAAAATGTTATCTTATAGCGGATATAGCTATTGACATGTACGAGTTTGGAATTTTATTTATTGGATTCGAAAAGCCTAACTGATGAAGTCGAAAGACAGAAACCGGTCTTAGGATGTCGAATCTAATAAATTAAAATTCCTTACTGGTTTACTCACTTTGTATTAATCTCTGAAAGGGATAAAAAAGAAGAGAGTGACATCTTGACTAGATTCAATCAAAATTTAATGTCAATACTCTCTTCTTACCATAGATGGTAGCACATCTAAAAATGTTATCTTATAGCGGATATAGCTATTGACATGTACGAGTTTGGAATTTTATTTATTGGATTCGAAAAGCCTAACTGATGAAGTCGAAAGACAGAAACCAGTCTTAGGATGTCGAATCTAATAAATTAAAATTCCTTACTGGTTTACTCACTTTGTATTAATCTCTGAAAGGGATAAAAAAGAAGAGAGTGACATCTTGACTAGATTCAATCAAAATTTAATGTCAATACTCTCTTCTTACCATAGATGGTAGCACATCTAAAAATGTTATCTTATAGCGGATATAGCTATTGACATGTACGAGTTTGGAATTTTATTTATTGGATTCGAAAAGCCTAACTGATGAAGTCGAAAGACAGAAACCAGTCTTAGGATGTCGAATCTAATAAATTAAAATTCCTTACTGGTTTACTCACTTTGTATTAATCTCTGAAAGGGATAAAAAAGAAGAGAGTGACATCTTGACTAGATTTAGTCAAAATTTAATGTCAATACTCTCTTCTTACCATAGATGGTAGCACATCTAAAAATGTTATCTTATAGCGGATATAGCTATTGACATGTACGAGTTTGGAATTTTATTTATTGGATTCGAAAAGCCTAACTGATGAAGTCGAAAGACAGAAACCGGTCTTAGGATGTCGAATCTAATAAATTAAAATTCCTTACTGGTTTACTCACTTTGTATTAATCTCTGAAAGGGATAAAAAAGAAGAGAGTGACATCTTGACTAGATTCAGTCAAAATTTAATATCAATACTCTCTTCTTACCATAGATGGTAGCACATCTAAAAATGTTATCTTATAGCGGATATAGCTATTGACATGTACGAGTTTGGAATTTTATTTATTGGATTCGAAAAGCCTAACTGATGAAGTCGAAAGACAGAAACCGGTCTTAGGATGTCGAATCTAATAAATTAAAATTCCTTACTGGTTTACTCACTTTGTATTAATCTCTGAAAGGGATAAAAAAGAAGAGAGTGACATCTTGACTAGATTCAGTCAAAATTTAATGTCAATACTCTCTTCTTACCATAGATGGTAGCACATCTAAAAATGTTATCTTATAGCGGATATAGCTATTGACTTGTACGAGTTTGGAATTTTATTTATTGGATTCGAAAAGCCTAACTGATGAAGTCGAAAGACAGAAACCGGTCTTAGGATGTCGAATCTAATAAATTAAAATTCCTTACTGGTTTACTCACTTTGTATTAATCTCTGAAAGGGATAAAAAAGAAGAGAGTGACATCTTGACTAGATTCAGTCAAAATTTAATGTCAATACTCTCTTCTTACCATAGATGGTAGCACATCTAAAAATGTTATCTTATAGCGGATATAGCTATTGACATGTACGAGTTTGGAATTTTATTTATTGGATTCGAAAAGCCTAACTGATGAAGTCGAAAGACAGAAACCAGTCTTAGGATGTCGAATCTAATAAATTAAAATTCCTTACTGGTTTACTCACTTTGTATTAATCTCTGAAAGGGATAAAAAAGAAGAGAGTGACATCTTGACTAGATTCAATCAAAATTTAATGTCAATACTCTCTTCTTACCATAGATGGTAGCACATCTAAAAATGTTATCTTATAGCGGATATAGCTATTGACATGTACGAGTTTGGAATTTTATTTATTGGATTCGAAAAGCCTAACTGATGAAGTCGAAAGACAGAAACCAGTCTTAGGATGTCGAATCTAATAAATTAAAATTCCTTACTGGTTTACTCACTTTGTATTAATCTCTGAAAGGGATAAAAAAGAAGAGAGTGACATCTTGACTAGATTTAGTCAAAATTTAATGTCAATACTCTCTTCTTACCATAGATGGTAGCACATCTAAAAATGTTATCTTATAGCGGATATAGCTATTGACATGTACGAGTTTGGAATTTTATTTATTGGATTCGAAAAGCCTAACTGATGAAGTCGAAAGACAGAAACCGGTCTTAGGATGTCGAATCTAATAAATTAAAATTCCTTACTGGTTTACTCACTTTGTATTAATCTCTGAAAGGGATAAAAAAGAAGAGAGTGACATCTTGACTAGATTCAGTCAAAATTTAATGTCAATACTCTCTTCTTACCATAGATGGTAGCACATCTAAAAATGTTATCTTATAGCGGATATAGCTATTGACATGTACGAGTTTGGAATTTTATTTATTGGATTCGAAAAGCCTAACTGATGAAGTCGAAAGACAGAAACCGGTCTTAGGATGTCGAATCTAATAAATTAAAATTCCTTACTGGTTTACTCACTTTGTATTAATCTCTGAAAGGGATAAAAAAGAAGAGAGTGACATCTTGACTAGATTCAGTCAAAATTTAATGTCAATACTCTCTTCTTACCATAGATGGTAGCACATCTAAAAATGTTATCTTATAGCGGATATAGCTATTGACATGTACGAGTTTGGAATTTTATTTATTGGATTCGAAAAGCCTAACTGATGAAGTCGAAAGACAGAAACCGGTCTTAGGATGTCGAATCTAATAAATTAAAATTCCTTACTGGTTTACTCACTTTGTATTAATCTCTGAAAGGGATAAAAAAGAAGAGAGTGACATCTTGACTAGATTCAATCAAAATTTAATGTCAATACTCTCTTCTTACCATAGATGGTAGCACATCTAAAAATGTTATCTTATAGCGGATATAGCTATTGACATGTACGAGTTTGGAATTTTATTTATTGGATTCGAAAAGCCTAACTGATGAAGTCGAAAGACAGAAACCAGTCTTAGGATGTCGAATCTAATAAATTAAAATTCCTTACTGGTTTACTCACTTTGTATTAATCTCTGAAAGGGATAAAAAAGAAGAGAGTGACATCTTGACTAGATTCAATCAAAATTTAATGTCAATACTCTCTTCTTACCATAGATGGTAGCACATCTAAAAATGTTATCTTATAGCGGATATAGCTATTGACATGTACGAGTTTGGAATTTTATTTATTGGATTCGAAAAGCCTAACTGATGAAGTCGAAAGACAGAAACCAGTCTTAGGATGTCGAATCTAATAAATTAAAATTCCTTACTGGTTTACTCACTTTGTATTAATCTCTGAAAGGGATAAAAAAGAAGAGAGTGACATCTTGACTAGATTTAGTCAAAATTTAATGTCAATACTCTCTTCTTACCATAGATGGTAGCACATCTAAAAATGTTATCTTATAGCGGATATAGCTATTGACATGTACGAGTTTGGAATTTTATTTATTGGATTCGAAAAGCCTAACTGATGAAGTCGAAAGACAGAAACCGGTCTTAGGATGTCGAATCTAATAAATTAAAATTCCTTACTGGTTTACTCACTTTGTATTAATCTCTGAAAGGGATAAAAAAGAAGAGAGTGACATCTTGACTAGATTCAGTCAAAATTTAATGTCAATACTCTCTTCTTACCATAGATGGTAGCACATCTAAAAATGTTATCTTATAGCGGATATAGCTATTGACATGTACGAGTTTGGAATTTTATTTATTGGATTCGAAAAGCCTAACTGATGAAGTCGAAAGACAGAAACCGGTCTTAGGATGTCGAATCTAATAAATTAAAATTCCTTACTGGTTTACTCACTTTGTATTAATCTCTGAAAGGGATAAAAAAGAAGAGAGTGACATCTTGACTAGATTCAGTCAAAATTTAATGTCAATACTCTCTTCTTACCATAGATGGTAGCACATCTAAAAATGTTATCTTATAGCGGATATAGCTATTGACATGTACGAGTTTGGAATTTTATTTATTGGATTCGAAAAGCCTAACTGATGAAGTCGAAAGACAGAAACCGGTCTTAGGATGTCGAATCTAATAAATTAAAATTCCTTACTGGTTTACTCACTTTGTATTAATCTCTGAAAGGGATAAAAAAGAAGAGAGTGACATCTTGACTAGATTCAGTCAAAATTTAATGTCAATACTCTCTTCTTACCATAGATGGTAGCACATCTAAAAATGTTATCTTATAGCGGATATAGCTATTGACTTGTACGAGTTTGGAATTTTATTTATTGGATTCGAAAAGCCTAACTGATGAAGTCGAAAGACAGAAACCGGTCTTAGGATGTCGAATCTAATAAATTAAAATTCCTTACTGGTTTACTCACTTTGTATTAATCTCTGAAAGGGATAAAAAAGAAGAGAGTGACATCTTGACTAGATTCAGTCAAAATTTAATGTCAATACTCTCTTCTTACCATAGATGGTAGCACATCTAAAAATGTTATCTTATAGCGGATATAGCTATTGACATGTACGAGTTTGGAATTTTATTTATTGGGTTCGAAAAGCCTAACTGATGAAGTCGAAAGACAGAAACCGGTCTTAGGATGTCGAATCTAATAAATTAAAATTCCTTACTGGTTTACCCCGTTTCTTTTATTTTGAATGACTCTTTTTTGAGAAAACAATAATAGTTCTAAAAAATAATTTAATTTTAACGAATGTACTGTTCAATTCAAGGTTTTTTAATTGAAATACCTTTGTAGGAATTTTTTTCCCATTTTTCCCAGAAGGTTTCCTCAATTTGACCCTCAAATGACCTTGACGCTGACCCGATGAGGTCAAGCGGACCTTGGATTCGGATTCAGCGACCCTGAAAACCTTTGTATGAATTTTCTCCGATTTTTCCCGGAAGGTTTCCTCAATTTGACCCTCAAATGACCTTGACGCTGACCCGATGAGGTCAAGCGGACCTTGGATTCGGATTCAGCGACCCTGAAAACCTTTGTATGAATTTTCTCCGATTTTTCCCGGAAGGTTTCCTCAATTTGACCCTCAAATGACCTTGACGCTGACCCGATGAGGTCAAGCGGGCCTTGGATTCGGATTCAGTGACCCCAAAAATCCCTAGTTACAGTAGTGAAGTTCTTGGCGCAGACAAAAATTTTTTTGTGGGGCTCTGTAATCTAACAGTTTTCTCAAAAAAGAGTAATTCAAAAAAAAAAACGATGTTGCATTAGATAATGATGTGTCACTTAACACCCATTGCCATTTAAGATTTTTCAAGGGGTGGTTCTAGAGGAATGAAAAAAGAAGTTGGAAACTACTATAAAAATTTGAGCCCCGTCTAGGTTAAAATTGACCTATTTCGGCATTTTTTCAAAATTTTAACAAAACTCGAAATACCTATTTGGGTGCAAATTTTAGTTGGGACACCCTGTAGACATTGTACTGAGGGTTTCAAATGCGTAAGCGTCGTAAACAATGAATATTGAGGAAAAAATATTTGCATTTTGAGGTTAGAACCATAAAATATATTAATTTATACTTTATTAAAGATTATAAATATTTTTATCTAGATATTTAATTTTACTTAGTTCAACAATATAAACCGTTCGTGGAAAACAGAATCATTTATGCTTGCACTTGATCTTCTTATATTACCTAACCTCATATAATTCTTAAAAAACATTTAATAAATTTACAAAACATTAGTTGAATGAAAATATATTTCGGATCTTACAGTGTAGCAAAAAATGTAAAAAACTTAACACATTGTTTACTTAACAGGTTTGGTATAAATTTTTTTTTTTAGCTCCCTTTTTAGCAATCTATCCTAAGACATTAAGCTATTATTCTGACGGTGAATGTCTTGTGTAGATTGGCTCCATTGAACCTTCTACCTAAATTAGTCTTACGCTAAGTACTTAGTGTAAATAGCTGAAAACATTTCAAAGATATATTTTTCAGACTTACCATCCAAATAGTTGAAGTCCAAGAAATAGTTATCAAAGCAATGTGGGGTAAAAACCAGCAAAGCTGCTGTTTTAAAGTATTCCATTGCTGTGGAATTCATTTTTTGAGGTTATATTTATTGCATCTCCTAATCACAATTTTTATGTATGATTCAGTATCAGTATAGATATCTTTAAATACTAAATAACATTTTGAACCTTTATATACATGCAAGAATTACAGTTTTAAAGATTAGTTAATATAATGACAATTACCGTTGTCAAACTTTTATTGGTGGATTTATATTTTATTATTATATATTTATCGTAATGTCAAAGTTTAATTATAGACAACTAGCAGTATTCATAGGTATTACGAATTGCCTATATATGTTAAAACTGAGACTTTGTAGGCAACCAGTAATACCCGGAGCTGTATTAAGAATTGCCTAAAATCAGTTTACATATAAAATTTTTATTATGCAGTAGCGGGTAATAAAAATGGGCGAATCGATCACATATTCCTATTTTTGAAAAATAAATATTTTTTCATTTGTGTTTAGTTGGTATTTAAGAATGTTAAGATTTATTATTTGCATACTTTTGTTTTTTAATGTTAGCGAAATATTAAGACATTTAAAAAAACTCGTCGAAAGTCATCCATCATGTTTCCGACGAATACGTCATGTAAATTGACGGATCGTCTAAGATCAAAGTATACAGAGTCGCATTAAGCGTTTCTAAGTGTGCCGATAATAATTAAATATGGTGGAAAGTAGTAGTCTTTCAAATAAAACATTAATTTCATTTTTTAATGAAAAAAATTGATTCTGTGCACCATTTTTAATACAATTAACGTGCACGTTGCCAATGCATATTTTTTTTGTGCTTTTTCTATGCTTCTGATTAAAATAAACATGCATGTTTTAATAATTAATAATTAAATAGTAATTTACATAGGAGAATGAGACGGTTTAAAGTTTAAAAATGTATCATTTAAAACAATTATATGGTTGAGTGAATTTAGGTTGATCCTGATAGAAATATTTTTGATTCAAACTGCACTTGCAAAAGAGGAAGAGGATTCTGCAAGCATGCAGCATGCAGCAGCGGCAAATTTATGGCCATCAAAAGTAAAGCAAATAGAGGTAGTGAGCCCTAAGGGTGCAAGAACGTCAGTAATGTTTCATTTGATCACTTGGTGCCCTTGGTGGAAAATGTTATAGTAAGGAATATAGGAGGAAAAATGCAGAGTGGGAAAAGAAGCTAGACTGGCAGAAGAGAGGCAAAAAGATGAGATTTTATAATATTTGCAAAATGTTAATGCCAAACATTACTATTATTTCATCATGAGTTTTACACCATGCAGAACTTTTTATAAAGAGTAACATTTTTTTGTAAAACTAATAATAAAAAAGTTTTCCACCTATATATAATATAACATTGCAACATTACAATGAGAATAGAATCAAAAATTATATTTTTTATGAAATCGATTACATACTTATTTTTATAACACCCATAATGCCACCCTGTGTACTAGAACTGTCACTTTTCTTTAACTTGGGAATATTGCAGCGGTTCTCAAACTGTGGTAAATGCATTATACCACTGGTGGTATTCAGTATTCAGTATTTATTGTAAAGTTACAATACATATAAACTACAGCATATAATTGAAAGATTGTGGAATAAAGGATTGATAAAATAAAAAAACAAATAGTTATATGATTTTGTGCATATCCTAGAGTAATAAGTATTAATACTAAAATATATAAACCCTTAAATGTAACGATAAAACCATAGATGCAAATATAAAAATATACGTTTGTAGGATAAAACAATAATTAAAGATATAACACTATGGTAAAAATAGTGCAATGAATATTGAATATTAATGAATATGGGATTGTCTTTTCAGCCCATTAAATTTTGAACGTTTGTTCTTGGAAGACTGGTGATATGAAGGGAAAGTTTCTTTTTAAAAACAGTGGAAGGGTATTATACAGGGTGTCCCATTAAGAATGGGACATAGAACAACCGCAGATTCTCCAATTCAAAATAAAACGATTAAGCGAAATATGCTTAGATAAAATGTTACTCGTTTCCGAAATACGGGGTGTGAAAAATTATTAATGGCCATAATTTTTTCAATACACCGTATAATTTTACTCAAATCGGCACACTTGTTAAATATCATAAAATGCACCTAACAGTAAAAAAAACAGTTCAGTACGTTCTACCAGTGGCGTACGGCAGGAGTAAGTAATGCTTGTACCCCTTCTAAATGTTACGCCGCTGTCTAAATTTTAATTTTGACTGTAATTTTAATTTTTTTGATATTTTCTAAGTCAATAAGGTACACTTGTTAGTTTGTCGTAAAGTCATTGTTTTTCGAGATATCCGCAGTTAAAGATAGATAGATATGTACTTTTTATTTGTATTATTATTAATAATATTCATTTTTACAATTTTGTCTTAAAACCAAACAAAGTAAAAACTAATGTAATGAAATTTTTACTTCAACAAATTAACAACAACAAATGAAATGGGATAGAATACCTCAATTTTCTTCAAAACCATAACTTCTGGTTTTTGCAGGATGGTGCGCCATATTAGATGTTCGGAATTACCTAAATTTACGTTTTCCACATCGTTGGATTGGACGTGGAAGCGAATTTGCTTGGCCACCACGCAGTCCTGAATTTAATCCTTTAGATTTTTATTATTGGGGCTACATCAAAAGTCTTGTTTATGGTGAAGCAATAAATACCCGTCAGGAACTTTGGAACAAAATTCAGAATGCTGCTGCTACAATTCGACAAAATCAAGCAAATCAGTTGTTTAAAGTGAGACAGTCTTTAGTTAAACGTCTAAGGAAGTGTATACAAGTTAATGGCGGACACATTGAAAATTTGTTGAAGTAAAAATTTCATTACATTAGTTTTTACTTTGTTTGGTTTTAAGACAAAATTGTAAAAATGAATATTATTAATAATAATACAAATAAAAAGTACATGTTTATCTATCTTTAACTGCGGATATCTCGAAAAACAATGACTTTACAACAAACTAACAAGTGTACATTATTGACTTAGAAAATATCAAAAAAATTAAAATTATAGTCAAAATTAAAATTTAGACAGCGGCGTAACATTTAGAAGGGGTACTTACTCTTGCCGTACGCTACTGGTAGAACGTACTGAACTGTTTTTTTTACTGTTAGGTGCATTTTATGATATTTAACAAGTGTGCCGTTTTGAGTAAAATTATACGGTGTATTAAAAAAATTATGGCCATTAATAATTTTTCAGTTTTCAACTTCGGAAACGAGTAACATTTTATCTAAGCATATTTCGCTTAATCGTTTTATTTTGAATTGGAGAATCTGCGGTTGTTCTATGTCCCATTCTTAATGGGACACCCTGTATAATTTCGGTCCGAAGTATGCATAGCTTTTTTGTCTTAACGATCTATACATTGTAGGACAAACGTATTTCAGATGTTGCCTGGTATTGCATTCATGGGTAAGTGTGTTTAATGTATATTAATTTTTTTGTATAAAAACTGTCTAACATCTAGGATTTCAGATTCACAATATAATGATTCACTTGCATCCTTCTGCATGATCAGTCTCAAAAATCTTTTTTGGATGACTTCAAGAGGACGCAAATATGTTTTTGATACCCCTCCCCATCCCAGGATTCCATGAGAGATGTGGCTTTCAGCCAGACTGTAGTATATAATGTCTTTTAGTTGTTTCAATTTGTTTAGTAGCTTTTTTAGGACGAAATCAACATGTAGATCCCATCATATTTTAGTGGTATACAATACAAAAAATTGAATAAATGTAAAATGGCGCCCCTTTTAACATTTTGTTTTAAGAGGGGCGGCGCGACAGGTATGCCAAAGTACAAACACCAAAAATCCCCATCTTTATCTTTATCTTTTATCACTGTCTTTCTGCAATAATGAAGAGAGATAGATATCTTAAGACTTCAGTGAATCTCCTGTATGCTAGGTGGCGCTGCTAGTATTAAAATATAATATATTATTTGGGATATCTAAGGAATCTGAGAGAATAAATTTTCTTTATTTTCACGGTTAGTCTTGTCGCAGAGAGCGCTAATAATCCATTTGTCATGAGTTCGATACCGGCTTCAGCCACGACAGAAATTTTATTTTTTATTTTTAGGAAATTTCATTTTTTTTGTTTACTATTTTTTTTCTAGCATCAAAATAGAGTTTATATTTTATTAATTTAATTAATTTTCAATTATTTTCGTATAAATCCGTTTATTTTAATATGACTAATCTCACTAAATACATCAGATAGGAATGGAGCTCGGAAAATAATATTTCTAACATAAAAAAAATATTTAAACATGAATGGATTCATACGAAAATTGAGAATTATATAAATGTATAATCTTTAGGGTGAAGCAAGAATTTTTTTAAAAAATGAATTAATAAATAATTGGCAGCCCCAAACGCAAAATGTTTTTATCAATATCTATTTGTTTAAACAATTGCAGAATACATGAGTTATCGACACAAAAAACTGCGTTCTATGAACAAAATGCAACATTGTAACCACAATAAATTATCTGCAAGTCCTTTTATAAAAAAAATTGTTAATGTTGGAACATTAATTTGTATATAACAATTGAACGGTTACAGATAAAAAATCGCTGCAAGTCTTAAACCATGGGTTATGATAAATTGTTCATGTTTCATCCCTTGAAATTTTTTTTGTCCGTGTCACTGTTTTCGTTAAAAAGTCCAAAAAAAAGGGTTGAAAAATTAAAATGCTCACCAAAAACCATCGCTTTTAACAATGAAGACGGCTATTTACAAATTTTTGAATGTCACCATTGTATTCAGTGTGATTTTTCCAATAGGAATAATATACAAATATAAACCTACTTTAAAATTTTACCCAAAAAACCAGTGACACGTATTTAGTATCCATACTAAACTTTATACTTTATTTATTTACCACAGCATCAGAACAGTGTCGAAAATACCTACCTAGATATTTCTTTATTATCAATATACGATATGAATTTATATGAAAAGCGTTTTTATATTACATTCCAAAATATTTTAAATGGAAAATATAATATGTACATTTATTTTAAAAAAGTGAAAAACAGCTTTTTAGTAATTGATAATTTAGAGGTTGCGGGCATTACGGCAACATTGGTGTGTTTTTTCATTTCAGTTTTTAGTTTTTTGCTGTTTTGTCTTTGTTTTTGCCATGTCCGCTCTCTAATTCTGAAATAAAATAAGATAACACTACTAATTTTAATGATTAGACAAAGAGCCGAAGCAGTTCTTATTGTGTCTTCGAGCGGGGATTCTTTGAAAATGTTTGCAACTAATGTTTTGTGATGTTTTTGGCGGTTTTTCCATCCGTTTTGTGACGTGATTTTACAATTTAGTTATTGTTATTATTCGTGATTTGGTTGGTCTCTGATTGAGCAGGTCACCTAACGCATATTGCATTTTTGCTTTTATCTCCATTAGAGCTACATTATTAGGGTACAAAAGTGGTGTGAAACGAACACAACAGTATCTTTAGGTTTTAGATTCTGATTGTTTACCCTCCTCGGTGAAAAAGGACACCCTTTTCATTTTTGTGAAAAAAGACACAATTTTTTTTATTATTATCCAAAGATGCCTCGAAGTTCGCGTAAAACTAGAAAGAAGAACAAGTGCACTGCAGCAGCGCGATTGAATTGGGAAAATAGAGAAAACAGGGACATTTCCACAGAAATATTAGAAGAATCGTAAGTTTTCTAAAGTTATGTTTTAACCATATTTTTTATAAGTTATTAAGCTTTTTATTTCAATTTTTTGATTATGTACATTTTCCTAGATTTAATGAAGAAAGTGTCCCAGAACAGAACATCGAAGAAGAGGGATTCCCAAATGATTGCAGCGAAATATTACAAGAATTGTAAGTTTTCATAAAGTTTTATTTTTTATAAGTTATTCCTATGAAGTACCCATAATAAAAAGTCTGTCAAAGTAATTTTCATATACCTAGCTTTTTATTTCAATTTTTTGATTATGTACATTTTCTTAGGTTTAATGAAGAAAGTGTCCCAGATGCGAACGTCCCAGAAGAGAACATCCAAAAAGAGGGATTCCCACAAAGAAAGAATTACAGAAAGAAAGAAAGAAGCTGACAAGATGAGAGTTTTCTGCAAGAGGATATTTTAGAAGAGGTCATCCAACTCAATGACTTTCCACGAGAAGGAAATACAGAAGAGGATTTCACACAAGAAAAT
Organism: Crepidodera aurea; assembly: GCA_949320105.2. Taxonomy (NCBI): domain Eukaryota; kingdom Metazoa; phylum Arthropoda; class Insecta; order Coleoptera; family Chrysomelidae; genus Crepidodera; species Crepidodera aurea. The sequence continues at coordinate 782,056 of OX439474.1, forward strand.
TTAGAAGAGCACTTCCTGAGCCAAGAAGAAATAAATTTAAAATCATATAATAATTCAAAACCTGGAATAATTTCTTCAGATGAATATGACAGATAAGAAATATTAGAATATTTGCATAAATAGGGTTTTTACATACCAAGAATTTAACTAGATAACAACAAGGAAATTCTTGTGTCCGTTTTGTTGACAATATTGACCAAGGCATTCTAATTAGGTAAATTAATATTTTTAATGCATGGGTACATTATATCTATCTTTAGACTTATAAACCATAATGAAAATTCTTGGCCAGCTAGCTATCGACATGTTCTAGTACTTGCATTTATTAATCATAAATTTATTTCAGATTTTCAGTTCGAGTACTTGCATTTATTTCATATTTTCAGTTTGAGTACTTGTATTTATTAATCATAAATTTATTTCAGAATCTTATTTCTAGTACCGAGTACTTGCATTTATTAATCATATATTTATTTCAGATTCTTATTTCTAGTACTTGCATTTATTAATCATAAATTTATTTCAGATTTTCAGTTCGAGTACTTGCATTTATTAATCACAAATTTATTTCAGATTCTTAGTTCTAATACTTGCATGTATTAATTGTAAACTCATTTCTTTAATGTTAACTTTATTGTAAATCATTAAATATTATAAAATCTTTTTTGTAAGAAAATAAATTGAACAATTAATAATTATTTCTTTATTTAAAAGTACCTAATTACAGTTATTCACTAAAACAAAAACAAAACAATACACTATGAGAACACTGCATTGCTTTTTAGCAATGGACAAAAGACATAATAGCAAATAAAATGTGTAACAAACCTACATCAAGAGTCCCATGGACGGGTTAATATGTGAGACATACTGTAAATATTAATTTCTGCAAATGTCTGTGATTCCCAACTATGCAGACACTATTTTGAATGCACGAATAAAAATCACAAAAAACTGTTATAGTTGAATTGCACATTCTCCATATTACTAATCACTAATTTTGCACACTTTCACACTTCCTTCGAATATGCATAAAAATTGAAGATTTTTTGAACAGCCTCTCGAGAATGGAATTTTTGTTCGTGGAAATATTTTTACCCGTTATAGCTTACACCTTGGAATAGGACATCTCCATTTTTCAACAAATTTTAAAGAATAATAAACATATTAATCATTTAGTGGAAGGTGTGCTTTTGACAATTTGTGATCACCAATTTTAAAGTGAAACATGTCCTACATGAGGTATACGGCATTAATTGAAATACTTTAAACTGAAGAACTGGTTTTAGTTAATACTAATTTACTCATTAAAAAAAATTGCAAAACACACGAATAAATTAGCCAACATAACCTAAAATGTCAGTTCTAAACATCTAAACTTTCTTTATTCGTATTCGTAAAACTGGTTGCATACATCGTTCAAAATAAAACCAAAAAGCGCCACTGTCTCAAAGTGTCAGGCGGAAAACGCCTGAACTATGGAAAGAGAAAATCTTACTGGGATGTAGGCAACTTACATAAAAATTTTTTTCTGGAGAGTTAATCTCAAAAATTATAAAGTTTTGCGAATTGGAATTCTCGGAAATTAATTCTGTATCCTTCATTTAGGACATCTCCTTTTCACGTTAAAATTGGTGATCACAAATTGTCAAAACTGTCAAAAACACACCTCCACTAAATGGCTGATATCTTTTTTATTAATCCTTAAAATTGACTCAAAAAAGGAGATGTCCTATTCCAAGGTATAAGCTATAACGGGTATAAATATTTCCACAAACAAAAATTCCGTTCTCGAGATTAACTCTCCAAAAAATCGTCAAATTTTTATGCATATTCAGTATTGCCAACTGAAAACTAGGTCGGCAGTGGCAAGGCCCCTCTTAATCTTTATTAATCAGAAACACATATTTTTTGACTTTGGCTCTACCGAAATGCTTTTATGATCTATTTTTATTTCATATTTATGTGATACAAATTTGAAAAGTTTGAGAACCGCTGCTCTATTGTATCAGATCAGAAATCACAATCGCCTTTTTATTTTGAATATTTTGACAGACAGATGTAGCAAACTATCAGTTTATCAGATTTCTTTTGACTACGCGCATATAATTGAAATATCGGAAAATTTCGTTTTTTTAAAGTACAAACAGAATTTGGAGTAAAAAATGACTTCGCAAAAAAAGAAATTTGTGCAAAACTTTTGGATGAAAGACGAAGCTTGGAAAGGAGGAATTGAAACGGAGTATAAGGCCGTTAAAAATTGGGAATATCGCTGGGGCTTTCTCAGAGATGAGTATAAGTAAATATCGTATTTTTACACAATAATTGTAAACATAGATTTTGATGTAACAGATATAAAAAAATACTTGGCATTTAAAATATTTGATATCGAGTTTCTGCTGACCTTTAGACATGTTTAGAGGGTAGGTATATTTAATCAAATGTTTAGTTATTCTCATTATTACATTTATGGTAAAAAACCTAGAGATGTACAACTGATTGACCAATCAGGATCGCTATGATACTCCTAACGACTGTCAAATGACAATTTTTATAGAAACATTTTCGTACAATATCTTATATGCTAAATAGGTGTTGTATTGTGTGAATGAAATAGAAATTAGACGAATAGAAAATGGCTACAAAAAGAAATCCAATGGTTAAAAATTATGTAAGGGAAGATGAGCATTGGAAATACAATATAAATTGTGTTGATAAATCAAAGAAAATTTGGACGTATAGATGGAAGTTTCTGATGGATGAGTACAGGTAGGAATAGACAATGCTGGTTAGACGTTTTCAGATATATCGTGAATGTGTTCCAAGACCTTTTATTGTTGACCTTTATTTTTCGTAAAATTCATTTGATAAAACACCGTCCAATTTATAAATTAACAGTTAGTAGGTAGTCATGTTTCTTGAACTTCAAAGTTTAGATGAGGGAAATAGATAAAAGGTATTTTCCGAAAGTTCAAGAAGAACTAGAAGAAGTTTACTTGCGGGAATTTACTTAATAGCTACTAATTATTTTAGTTGTAAACTCACTGGTAAAATTTTACTATTGGGGCTCAGCCCCAATTTTGATGAGATATTTTTTTTAGACTAATTTGGGGTCGCTGATCACGAATCTGCAATCAGTTGCTTGCGGTCTCATTAAACAAAAAAGTTATGAATTTTTTAATTGAAATAAATTGTCAACTTTTCTTTAATACTTACCAGAAAAATATGTATATAAGTAGGTCTATATAAATATATATTAAAACCAAAAGACTTAAGGTACAAGATAGGTCAAGTTTGGTTAGATTAATGATGTACACAGTAATATTTCAGCTAAATATACTAAATTATAAAAGATAACCTAAAAATTCATACAGCAATTTGACGTACTGACATTTGGCAATACTAGGGTTACTTGACTTGCGATTAGCGTAAACTCTCGCTGTGGCTAGCGTCCCGTCCTTCCGGGACTCAATTTTTTTTCTCGTCTGTGATGAACGCATCTGTATTGCGTATTACTTGAAATTAATAGAATCTGGCTTATTCAGACGACAATTAGTTATTTCTCAATAAACAACATTGGTTATCAGGATTCCTCAATGTTAAATTTTTCCAAGAATTTTTTTGTATGGAGATATCCGACCTGTCCCAAAATCAATAGGCGTCATCCTTGTATCATTTCAGTGGTCTCAACCCGATCGGTTCCATACGTATTTTTTCGCGTTTTTCAGGCCAAATAATAAAAAAAAATATTTTTTTGACTTTTTTTTTGCACGATTTGAAAAATAACCAATATCCAATGGACGTCTGAATAAACCAGAATTTAACAGATCAGGTGAGATCAGATAAGATAAGGTCAGGTGTGATCAGATTAACGATGTACAAAATAATAAGGTCAGATAAGAGATAAGGTCAGGTGTGCTCATATTAATGATGTACAAAATAATATAAGGTCAGGTAAGAGATAAGTTCAGGTGTGCTCATATTAAGGAGGTACAAAATAATATGAGGCCAGGTAAATGATAAGTTCAGGTGTGCTCATATTAATGAGGTACAAAATAATATGAGGTCAGGTAAGAGATAAGTTTAAGTGTTCTCATATTAATGAGGTACAAAATAATATGAGGTCAGGTAAGAGATAAGTTCAAGTGTGCTCAAATTATTGATGTACAAAATAATATGAGGTCAGGTAAGAGATAAGTTTAAGTGTTCTCATATTAATTATGTACAAAATAATATGAGGTCAGATAAAAGATAAGTTCAGGTGTGCTCATACTAATGAGGTACAAAATAATATGAGGTCAGGTAAGAGATAAGTTCAAGTGTGCTCATATTAATGATGCACAAAATAATATGAGGTCAGGTAAAAGATAAGTTCAGGTGTGCTCATATTAATGAGGTACAAATTAATATGAGGTCAGGTAAGAGATAAGTACAGGTGTGCTCATATTAATGAGGTGCAAAATAATGAGGTCAGGTAAGAGATAAGGTCAGGTGTGCTCATATTAATGATGTACAAAATAATATGAGGTCAGGTAAAAGATAAGTTCAGGTGTGCTCAGATTAATGATGTGCAAAATAATGAGGTTAGGTAAAAGATAAGTTCAGGTGTGCTCAGATTAATGATGTGCAAAATAATGAGGTCAGGTAAAAGATAAGTTCAGGTGTGCTCATATTAATGAGGTACAAAGTAATATTTCAAGTAAATATATTTATTATGTTACGCAATGCGCATGCGTTTATTAGACGGGAAAAAATTGGAGTTCCGAGGGACGGGACCCTAGCCACAGCGAAAAATATGACAAGAGTTTACGTTCTGACCGCTATTCATGTGACCATTTTACTTAAAAAAAATTCATAACTTTGTTGTTTGATGAGACCGCAGGAAACTGATTGCAGAAAAAAAATACCCCATCAATATTGGGGCTGAGCCCCAATAGTAAAATTTTTCCAACTCACTATTTTTTAAAAAATCGTTAATAATTTTATTCAGTGAGGTTGTTTTGATATCAAAATTTTATTACAGCGATCTAAAAGCAAAAATGATCGAACAAACTGCGAAATCTCATACGCTGAAACGAATAACTGAACAAAAAGATGAAGACATGCGCCAGTTGGAAAGATATCCTTCCAGTGTGAACCATTCATATGGATATATGGCCTCCAATCCTGAAATGAAGCTGGAAACGTTGGGTCCAGACCATTTCAAACCGTTGCCTATCCCTGCAATATACAAAATTATTAAATAATATGTATTCTTTTTTTTGTTAAGTAGTTATATAAAATTTAAAACTAATGTGCCTTTTCATCTTTTTATGGAACCCCATGAATAAATTCAGAAACACACCCTGCAATTTTCCGGTTTTCTAAATAATGAGGTTTAAAGTTAAGAAAAATCTTCAAAACCACTTTTTCTTTAATATTTATTTCACTGGGATTTTACTTTACCAAAATATGCCGCAGCAGAAAAAGGTTAAACAGTTAAAATCACGCATCGGGTCTGGATCCAGCCGATTTTCAAATAGAGGCTATACAAGTCTATCCTCTCTCATGGTTGTTCTCATTCAGTCCTTCAACCTTCGATGGGTTGAAAAGGACCTCTCAGCTTCTTGTAATCTTTCATTAAATTAAAAAACTCGACCTAACGATCCGCCAATGGTCTGGATGCAGGATGAGGATATTGGGAATAATTACATCATGCTTGACATCGATATTTAATCACAATTTGTAATGATATCGCGTAGAATAATTTTTAATATTATTTTGAAGAACGAATTTTAAATAAACAAAAAAAATTGGCGTCACCATTTTAAGTAAAACCTGCAATATGAACACGAACCTAAGATGGCCACCAGATCTGAAGGGGAAGTTTCCAAGTTGCAAAAGGCCTACAGTAAAGTAAAGTTTATTTTATTGTTACATTTAGAAACATGTTTATAGCAAGTCACACACACAAAAAGCATTAAGTTGAAAAACAGTAAAGCAATAATAACAATAGTTAAAAGTTAAAAAAGCACTAGACTTAAAAATAAGAGTAGATATTTTACTTTAATTATAATGTTCTAGATATTCACTAACAGAGTAGAAACAAAATCGTAACATCAACTGTTTAAGAGATTTTTTGAATTCATCTGGTAGCTCTAAAACGGTTTAACCAGGGCACAGATTAGCAATATACAGATATGAAGCTTCACCCATTTTCTTTGACGTTTCGATTGCCGGTTTCTGTGACCTTGGAGCTTTAAATTTGAGTGCACCCATGTTGCCAGTTCTGAAAGGAACATCCCGGGTACAGTGTTGCCTTTTCATGTAACGTATACATTTGACATTACCTGTACCATAAGGCAGTTAACAGGCATACAAAGACAAGCTTGTCTCAGTGCCACAGGGGCCAGGAGAACCACCCACACGGCCGCGATGGAGGTCATCTTGAACCTACCACCATTACACATATACATACAGGGAGAAGCGAGAGCGGTCACCTACAGACTTATGCAAGGGTCATGACCCATCACCAAACTCCACGGGACGGATTACCAAAGGTTAGAAGAAGAACTAAGGGCGGATCCAATTACAGGAATGCCCAGCGACATCATGGTAACCAAATACAATTTCAACAGGAAATACGAAGTAAAAGTACTGGAGAGAGAACACTGGGAGGGAGGAGCACCCATCAGTGCAGCGACAATCTGGTCCACAGTATTTCCACAGTATTTCAAGCAGAAGTAGCAGCAATATACCTCTGCATAGGAGAAATAAACAGACAAGACAGCATCCTGGCATGGGTTCCAAGACACCAAGGGCATCGAGGAAATGAAAAAGCCGACGAATTGGCCAGACAGGAATCGTCAATGGCATTTTATGGTCCAAAGCTGGTGGGAACAATCCCCAGGACAGAGGCAAGCAAAAAGGTTTCTCAAAAAACCATCGCCCACACTCACGGCAGACCTACTAAGCAAGGACAGAAGGTCCGTAAAAGTAATAGTAGGCATGCTTACAGGACACTGTAAACTCAACAGGCATATGAAAAACATAGGTTTGTCAGAAGAAACCACATGCAGGTTTTGCCAGACAGAGGAAGAAACCTCAATCCATATTCTATGCGAATGCGATGGAATAGCAAGGACAAGGTTTTCACAGAAGGGAACGGAATACTCAGAGGCAGAAAGCTACGTTGAAGAGCCACTGTCAGGGCTCCTAACCATACTTAAAAGGACGAAGCTCGCGCAAGTCATCTAATTATCAGGGGAAACACAATAGATCTGGAAATAGGCCGTAGGGCCACCCCTTTTTACATCTATCTACCTATCTACCTGTACCAGTGATGAACATCTTCAGTTCCTAGTTTTTGAGAAAAGCCTTTCCATCCAAAAAATAATGTAACGCATTAGATTTTCCCAGACGTCTAGCATTATTACTACAATCTACTTATAGATAGATCAATCATCACCAATCTATGAACTCGTTTACGGAATAAAAATCGATTCATATAAATAACAATATATATTCAAATATGAAAATGTTTTAAACAACACAGAACATGAAATAAAAATATTCTAAAATAAATAATTAATTTAAAAATAAAACTGAAATAAACGTACATTTCTGATAACTATGAGTCAGTTTCACTACTATTATGTTGTTGCTCGTTTTCTGTGACTACCACTTAGGATATTTGTTGACTGTTAAACACAATCTTTACTACTTTCCCCAGAATTACTATTACTGAAATCACATATATTGGGATCCGACTGAAAGCTCGAAGCAGAGGTGGTGAAACAAAAGCAGAACTTGATGGAAGGATTTGTGCGTCACTGGTAGAAGATAAGTTTATCTCTCTTCGATTTCTCTTATAGACTTTGTTTAAGTACTTCTTTCGTACGACGTTTTTCTCAATTCTTACCTGGCGATCAAAACACAAATCTCTTTTCTTTTTTGAAGAACTTATTAACAATGGAAAATGGAACTGAGTATTGATCATATTCTAAATCCATTAGAACTTGGAACCAAATAAATAACCTGTCAATTGTCAGTTGTGAAGTTGAAATTATTCCCAGGAATGCCAACAGTGACAATGCTACCAATTGGTTAAATTTATTTCGAAGTCAATTGGTCCATCAGAGGACCATAATTGATCCATAAGAACATGGATCGGAAAAGGATATCCATTAGATGGTTATCCATTGTATGTCCATGAACGAGGTCCACTAGACATTCATTGGACGTCCTTTTCTGGTCCATGTCTATATGTACCAATTATGGACTTTTTATGGATGTCCATCGGATATCCAGTGTTTACTGGGTTGGAGACCTGGATATGGCCTTATGCTAAGTATAGGTATTTCTTTAAAAGCTAACCTGCCTAAGTTTAAAGTAGGTATCTCACTCTGTAGATAAAATCTCTCAGAACAAACTCTAATACAAAATTGAGTCATCATTTCCCGTATAACGAAACGAACAAAGCGCAGTTAATCTAAAAACTTCAAAACGTTTCATTTCCCGTTCTCGATCCCAGAAAGAAAATAGGGTAAAACTTTATTCATTTTCATTCTTTTCCTAAGACCCGGCACAAAACCATCATCCCTCGACTTTATACCATTAACCACCCTCTGCTAGGTTGCCAGACTGTTCATCTATGTCATCTAAGTCCAAACAGTATTTGTTAATAAAGTAGTAATTTGGTTTACCAATAACTAGGTAGGTACATTTTTAAATTTAATGACCAAAATAGCGGTTAATGGTTAACAGCTTAAGTGGCACAAACAGAAAAACAGAAGCTGTAATGATATTTATTATTTTAGATATTTAATAATTATTTAGTTAGTTAGTATATTTCACAATTTCCTCTATTAGTGCATCGACTCCAGGTATAGTGTTATTGACTTATGAATACTGTTTAATCAGCAATAACACTGTTGCTACCTGAAGTACTTTGCGCTGATAGATGGGAATTGATATATTGATGAAAAGTGCATGTACTTATTGAATGAACTTATTAAATTCCCTGAAAAAATAAAGAAGTTTAATTTAAAAATATCAATTGTAAAATGTAACGAAGAAGTTTTAGAATTAGAAAAAAGACAAATAATATTAAATGACTATCATTTGTTACCTTCGTCAGGTCACGCTGGCGTTAATCGGATGTTTAATAACATAAGAAAAACATATTTCTGGCCAGGCCTGCGGAATGATGTGGAAAGTTTCGTGAAAAAATGTGATGATTGTCAACGACACAAGCATTCACAGCGAAACATTGAGCCACTAAAAATCACTACCACTGCTAAATCAGCTCTACAAAAAATATATCTCGATTTAGTGGGTCCTTTAGAGCAGGATATCGATAATAACAAATACATTTTAACTTTACAATGCAAATTAAGCAAATTTGTTGAATGCTACGCTATTAAAAATAAGGAATCTTATACAGTAGCGAAAACATTTGTGGAAAATTATATTTTGCGATATGGCGTTCCTAATGAAATTGTAACAGACAAGGGCACAGAATTTTTGTCGTCTATTTTAGAAGAAACATGTAAACTTTTAAATATCAAACATTTAAACTCAACCGCTTATCATCACGAAACTTTAGGGTCCTTAGAAAACTCACATAAAAATTTGGGAGCTTATTTACGTATGCAGGTAGCTAAACAACCAAATTCATGGAGTTCATGGGTGCCTTATTGGAGTTTCTCTTACAACAATACTGTTCATACTGAAACCAAATATACACCACATGAACTTGTATTTGGAAAAACAGCTATTTTGCCATCTAACTTAACTGATCAAATTGATACTATTTATAATTTTGATGATTACCCTATTGAACTAAAATATAGAATTCAAACAGCTTGTGATGATGCGAGAAATAATTTAATGTTATCAAAAGACAAAAGGAAGGAAAGTTATGACAAGAAAACAAAAATTGTAAATTATAAAGTAGGCGATAAAGTTTTATTAAGAAACGATGCTGGGACTAAGTTGGAACCACTATTTAAGGGTCCATATGTAATTATTGAACAAAAGTCCCCTAATGTAGTTATTAATGTTAATGATAAGCTTATAGAAGTACATAAAAATAGGATAAAGTTATATTATGAATGATAAATATAAAAAAAAATGTTTATAGACGTCTAAACATTTTTTTTCTCGCCCTTTGGAGGTGTAATGATATTTATTATTTTAGATATTTAATAATTATTTAGTTAGTTAGTATATTTCACAATTTCCTCTATTAGTGCATCGACTCCAGGTATAGTGTTATTGACTTATGAATACTGTTTAATCAGCAATAACACTGTTGCTACCTGAAGTACTTTGCGCTGATAGATGGGAATTGATATATGTTTTGAGGTGAAATGAATTATTGTACAAGGATTATAATTTGAACTATCAAAGAGAGTAGACATAAATAAATTGGGTTTTTTATAGAAAATGAGTTTAAATTATTTAAGTCCAAATTAAGAAGTTAGTTTATCACAAAGCGAAACCATTTTTAAATAGGAAATCTGCATTCTTTCTGAATGGGGGGGCAAGCAAGACGCTTCTGTCACTGGCGCAAGGTTATCTAGTTGCTGCTGCTATGATTAATCTGTACATTTTTGAGTCCTTTAATGTCGAAAACACCGTACACTGTCCATATATATAAATAAAAATACAATGCCGCAAAGCGAATCTACCTACCTCTTGGCATCTGAGTGAAAATTGAGTTTATCTTAGTAATTGCTCCGACAATACAAAATTTATCCGAGCTATTGTTAATTTTGAGATGAGAACTTGTGAATTAATTTCGTTACCAGAATTTCGCCGAGGAGTAAAGTTGGATTTGCCTGGAAAACAGGGTGTTCTAGTTGCCAGCATTAGGAGAATATTTTTTCCTCAAGTTATTTTAGGATCAATACATTTCTTTGGTAATGTAATGTACCCTTTACATTAAAGGACCCTGTATATAATTTTGAATTTAAATCACTTTTCTATTTACAGACCGATAATTCCAAGATAAATCAAATATACGTCATAAATATACATCCAGATTACAAACACCCCTACAATGGAAACTTTCGCAAACGACATTGCTATAATTTTTCCAGTGAAAATCCCCTCATTGCATCCAAAACCCCACAAAATTACCTCAATTAACTAGAAAACTGAATAATTGATACATAAAAGATAACCAAATTAATGCCTAGGACTGAAACTGGATCAGCAATTAACATGGAAATCCCACATACTGGCCAAGAAAACACAAAACAAATACAAACTTTGGCGAATCAACTGGCTACCTGAACAAGGATCTAGATTTTTGTCGCATTACTGTGCCAAAGAATAATAAAACTAAGCTGGACCTATGGAGTTCAACTCTGGGGTTGCACCAAATGATCTAATATGAAGATTATCCTAAAATTTAACGCCATATACCATTAGCAGAAGAAGAAACCCTTAGAATCACAAGAAACTACCCACCATGACGAAGCTAGACAGCTAAATGTTGCCCTTAAAGCATTGTTTTCTTGACACTTTATATTTTTATTTATTTATATTTTTTTCACCTTGTATAAGATAACGGTCATTGGACTAAACTTAAAACATAAATATTTTGTAAGTAAGTAATATTTTGGCTATTAGGAGTACTGTGCAAAGATTCAATAAACAACTTAATTGGAGATCCCCTAATAGGGGTAAATGGCGTAAAATTTCTATATTGGTTAACTTTCTTTAATATGAATTTACATTTTAATTTCTATAGCGCATATTAGATTTGAATAGAGGTTGACCACTCCACCTGTGTCTTAAATGCAAAAATGATGGAAACCGAGTACAAATTGCATAAGCCGGCAATGCCGCCGTAATTCCCAGATCGAAGCGAATGCTCTGCAATGCTTTCTTTGTTTCGTTAATTGAGGTACGCTTACCTAGGAGGCGCGGCCAAAGGCGTTCCACTTCCTTCCTTCCGGTTTTTAGCCAATGGAACAAGCTTATTACGTTACTATGGTGACGACCCGTAATTTACACACACGCTAGGCGACACGCCCGAGCTTATTACGGGTCGTAAGACGTTACCGGTCTCTATAAATTTGGGCTTTAATCAGATCGAACCGGTTCTGGAAGATAAATGCGAAGCTCTTCAATCGCGGATAGTGTTTTAGTTTAATGGGAATTCATTTTATTGAAAGTTTTCATGGGTGCTTTGAAGGAGGTGATTTGGTTTGGAGGATTAAAGTGTTATGGACAAGAATTGCGATTTTTATGTATCGAATGGCGTCTTGGTGTCTCCAAAACTGTTTTATTACAAATTGACATTCATTGTTTAATACATTTTATCAGTCAGTCCTTTATTTCAAAACACATTTTCTCAACTAATTTAACGAAAGAAATCTAGTAGAGTATGTGTGAAGCATCTTTTTAATTGTGGCTACTAGTAGCCACAATTAAAAATTAGGTACATTAATACGTTAAATTAAACTAACAATAAAGATATTCCCAACAACAACTTTTTGGTCAAAGTTCTATATAGATTACGATCATATGTGATAACTATATTCGACTATACAGGGTGCTGCAGAAAGAAGTTGTAGTACAAATTCGAATTATAGTCCATTTGGACCAGCAGATTCCGAATATTTTTGAATTTTTGAGCTATGTCTTCGAATAGTCGAGAAGTAGGGGTTGAAAAAATGTATCCAAATCGTCCTCGGCACCCCATTTGCTCTTTCGATGTCTATGCCCCCCCCCCCCCCCCCCCCCCCTAGAGTTCTGGATAGTTGATATTGGTTCAACAACTAGAATCTGGATATGGAAGTAAACCTTTTGATTGGTTTTCAACAAGAAGAAAACACACGTTATACAAACCAAAATTATTCGTTGTATTGAATATTTTCTCAAAGACATCCCAAATTTTTATCACTTAATCACTTTCTCTCTCTTTCCACTGGATTAAAACCACTTAGTTGTTAAAAAATTTTTTTTATTGACGTTTCGGCTTTCCAGATCGAAAGCCGTTATCAAAATGACATAAAATAAATAAATTTACTAGAAACAGAACACTTGATAATTTTGCAAAAATATGACATCAACATAGTATACATAGAATAAGATTTTGAGATTGAAGATGTCAAAATCTGTTTCAATCATATTTTTGTGACGTTTCTGGGAACGAATTTTTTGAAAGGATAGCGCATTTGCATATTATAAGAGAATTTATACTTCGTCATAAATGAAGTTTTCTTATTAATATTATCATAAGAAAAAACCAGATAAAAACTTATGATACTATCCCGATATAGAGGGTATCCTTTTTGCAATTAACTCTTTTTGTAAATTTTTGAAATATCAACCGAACAATTAGAAACACATTCGTTATTATTTAAGCATATCAATGCTGCTTCTTTAACTTTGCGGTTATAATTATTCGGTTCTTTTAATAATCTAGTTGAAGAATTCCATTGTATTTTATGACCAAAATCCCATGCATGTTCACATATTTTGGATTTTTCGAATTGTTTATTTTTAATGTACGATTGGTGTTCATTAAGTCTAATATGAAAAGGTCTAGATGTTTCTCCTATATAAAATTTATTACATTCGCATGGAATTTTGTAAATACAATTTTTTGTGTTTTGAATTTCATTAAAAGGTTTTGTATTTACTATTAAAGATTTTAATGTATTATTAGTTTGAAAAACTGTTTTTAAATTAAATTTATTGCCAATCCTTCTAATTTTTTCGGATAATTATGGAATATAAGGGATTTTTACTATATTTGAAAGAATTATTGGGGGGTTTAAATTTTGATCTTTCAAATATAGTAAAAATCCCTTATATTCCAAAATTATCCGAAAAAAAAAATTAGAAGGATTGGCAATAAATTTAATTTAAAAACAGTTTTTCAAACTAATAATACATTAAAATCTTTAATAGTAAATACAAAACCTTTTAATGAAATTCAAAACACAAAAAATTGTATTTACAAAATTCCATGCGAATGTAATAAATTTTATATAGGAGAAACATCTAGACCTTTTCATATTAGACTTAATGAACACCAATCGTACATTAAAAATAAACAATTCGAAAAATCCAAAATATGTGAACATGCATGGGATTTTGGTCATAAAATACAATGGAATTCTTCAACTAGATTATTAAAAAACCGAATAATTATAACCGCAAAGTTAAAGAAGCAGCATTGATATGCTTAAATAATAACGAATGTGTTTCTAATTGTTCGGTTGATATTTCAAAAATTTGGATAGCTATTTTTATCTGGTTATTTCTTATGATAATATTAATAAGAAAACTTCATTTATGACGAAGTATAAATCCTCTTATAATATGCAAATGCGCTATCCTTTCAAAAAATTCGTTCCCAGAAACGTCACAAAAATATGATTGAAACAGATTTTGACATCTTCAATCTCAAAATCTTATTCTATGTATACTATGTTGATGTCATATTTTTGCAAGATTATCAAGTGTTCTGTTTCTAGTAAATTTATTTATTTTATGTCATTTTGATAACGGCTTTCGATCTGGAAAGCCGAAACGTCAATAAAAAAACTTTTTTAACAACTAAGTGGTTTTAATCCAGTGGAAAGAGAGAGAAATTAAAATACAAACCACTATGAGCTTCCGAAATGAATTAATCACTTTCGTTACAAATTTCCATTAACTGAGCCCCCCCCCCCCTCCTCCTTGGAAAACTCCCTAGATCCGCCACTGAGCTTTAACGGCATGGCCTCAACATAGGTATATCACTCTGTGTAAGTTATCAAGTTGATTTTTGTTATGCTTTTTGGGTGACATTTTGGAAAAACCTACTACTTTTAGTATTTTTTAAAACAATCGCAAAATAAAAGGCGAAAATATCTAAGTTACCTACTTTAACAAAACATTTATATTTACCTTTTGTTCAACTGAAATATTTTTATTCATGTCTAATATTTAACAACTTAAACTTTTTGAAAAATATGTAATTTGTCAGTTTAAACTAAAATGGAATGGTAAAAAATGATCTATTAAATTCTGAAAATAATTTTTTCTGAAAAAAATACCATTTATATATCATTTATTATAGGTAAATTATAATAATAAGTACATAGGTACCTACGCTTAAAAAATACTTTGAATATAGAAACCAAATAATTTATTATATTTACCTACAAGTATTTGACTGAGTAGGTACTCAGATATGATATGACAGACTGTCTTCAATCAAATTAGGATTATTTTAATTGAAGGGGATTTATATGATAAACGTTTTGTAAAAATCGAATGATAACATAAAATATCTAGCAATAAAAAATTTAATGTAGGTTTGTTTGTTCAAAAAACCTGACCGAAACAGAATTGTAAAAAATGTTTAATGCAGAA
Source organism: Crepidodera aurea (assembly GCA_949320105.2). Taxonomy (NCBI): domain Eukaryota; kingdom Metazoa; phylum Arthropoda; class Insecta; order Coleoptera; family Chrysomelidae; genus Crepidodera; species Crepidodera aurea. The sequence goes on from OX439474.1 coordinate 797,419, forward strand.
ATTGTTCAAATGGATTTCCCAACAGGAAAAAAGATAATGTCCTATTAGTACCTACTGATGGTGCCAAATTTACCAGAACTCGCTGTTGGAAAACGTCCAACATATTTAACTAATATAAATAATAAAAGCCAATCCTGTACACTAAATAAAAATCAAATCGAACAAATTCAAATAAAATAAAATAATTTATAACAGTAATTTTGACTCTTTCCTAAGTTAGACTTAATTTTCAGATGATTGTAGGTATAGGTACGTTTTAACATTGAATTTAAAAAAATCTGATATTAAGTAGTTTCAGTATTATTATGATAAGTGATAAGGTGCTATTACATCTATACTATACAATATAAATACAATACAATAAATAATGCAATTATGTCGTTGTCTTTCTCATTCCTAATTATTGCTTATCGAGATTGATCTGATAATTAAATTACTATAAATACATACAAATAGTTGTCTCGATTTACTAAGATATATATCATTTTCTAGATTAATATGATTAAGTTTGTGGTTCTTTTTGCTATGGTGGCTGTTTGCCTGGGTATGTAACACTAATAATATATTAAATTAAATATTTTTTGATAAAATTTATGAAGTAACAAATTGAAACGACAAACACATACTAAACCCTAACTCTTGTGTGTTCTATATTTTTTGTGTTAATTTTAGAATACTATTTTTTGCAGCTGCCCCAAACCAACGCTTCATAAATACTCCCAACATCACCAAATTCAATAATGTTGGCATAGTAGGAGGCCACACTGCTGACATCAGCAACCATCCATGGACTGTTTCAGTACAATATCTGTATCAACACTTCTGCGGCGGTATCTTGATCTCCTCCAACTGGGTTATAACCGCAGCCCATTGTTTGACCCAGGCGTACAACACAAACCTCAACATCAGAGCTGGATCAAACCTAAGAGCATCCGGTGGTCAAACTGCATTAGTTAATGGTTATGTAATCCATCCTAGCTACGGCGATATCTCTTTAGACAATGATATAGCTCTCCTTCGTCTCGCTACTGCTATCACCAACGCTAACGCTAGAGCTGCTACACTGCCTAGAGCTGGAGCAGTTGTTGCTGATGGTTCTTTACTATACGTCACTGGCTGGGGGGCTATTAGGGAAGATGGACCTGGATCCGCCTCTCTACTAGAAATATCTGTCCCAACTGTCAACAGGCAACAATGCGCTAGAACTTACGCTAGCATTAGGGTTGTCACTGGGAATATGTTCTGCGCAGGTTTAACTGCCGGTGGTAGGGATAGTTGTCAAGGAGATAGTGGTGGACCAGCCAGTGTAAATGGAGTTGTTGTTGGTGTTGTTTCTTGGGGAGCTGGTTGTGCTAGAGCAGGTCTACCTGGTGTTTATGCCAAGATAGCTAATTACAGAGCATGGATAGCTCAATATACTGGCATATAATTTTTTATTAATAAAATTTATGATTTATATAAGTTTTTTTTATTTATCATTAATATTGTTTTACTGCATTTTTGGCGAAAAAAAGTCAACTTTTGGAAAAATGTCTCTTGGGTCAATCAGAATCTTTTTGAAAACAATCAAGAAAATCACACCTCACAAATCAATTTTTGTTGCCGAGATTCGCGGTTTCAAATTTACGAAATCTTCCAAATCTTAAAAACCTTTAAAACAACTTTTTCTTAATAATAATAATTTCACCGAGATTTCCCTGTGACAAAACGTAGCGAATTGAAGTACTAATTCTATCTATATCTCGAAATTTAAATTCGGGCAGTTTTGGATGGGAAGTTTTTTGGTAATATTCGAAAAAATCGTATCTCTATTATGGTGAAAGTTAAGATTCGAATTAAAGGCCATTTTGTAGATTTGGACGAGCAGATTCCGAATATATTTTATTTTTTATATAATATAATATAATAACCGAGATTTTGGGGTTGAAAAAATTACCCACATTGTCCTCGGCACCCCGTATCGATTGTTAATTTCGAAAATTCAGTTTTTCTTACCATTTCTCTCTCTTTCCACTGGATTAAAACCACTTAGTTGTTAAAAAAGTTTTTTTATTGACGTTTCGGCTTTCTAGATCGAAAGCCGTTATCAAAATGACATAAAATAAATAAATTTACTAGAAACAGAACACTTGATAATCTTGCACAAATATGACATCAACTTAGTGTAGGGGAGACCGGGGCTAGTTGGTGCACGGGGTAGGTCGACGAACGGCAATTAACTTAAAATTTTGAAATCAGACAACACTGTTCTACGAACCCCGCGTACCCTTCGCTTTCCTTCATAATTGTGTTGAAGCTCAGTATGCTGGATAGATACGTGTGAAGTGAATGTGTAAATATTGTTTGTTAATAGACGTAAGTAAATTTTTACCGGCATATTTATTTTGTAATTTTTCGTTTATTCATAAATATTTTAGTTACATAGAACAAGTGGTGCAAAGAGAAATTCTTAGGCTTTTAAGTGGTGATATTAAAATTTGCGTCAACTTTGCATTGTTTACTGCAGAATAATATGTTTTGAAAAAGTACTTACGGGGTTGGTGGACGTACTATCACCGGGGCTGATTGACGAGTGCGTCAACATACCCCAAAAGCATTTTGTAGCTAACTTGATATTGGACAAAATGTTGTTTCAGTAGGTACCTACTATGAGAACTTATAAAAGAAAAACCAATAAAGGGTTAACTGCACCTGACGTTATGCTAAAAGCGGCAAGGGAAGTAAAAAGAAATGGCAGATCGATTAGAGGAGCGGCTTCTGATTTTAACATCCCTGAAGCTACGTTGAGGAGATTTTGTAATAAAGTTACCGACAGAGAAATAGATGGACCTAACGATTTCCCAGTATGTTATTTTGTACTTAGAAATATTTAAAAACATTGGGTAATTAACGCTTTACTTTTTAGGTGTTTTCTGATGTCCAAGAAGTACTGTTGGAGGAATATATTAAAATGGCTAGTGATATATATTACGGCCTCACTTGCAAAGAAGTTAGAAGGTTTGCATATGAATATGCAACTGCCTTAAAACTGAAAGTTCCAGAAACTTGGAACAAAAACGAATTAGCAGGAGAAGACTGGCTTACTTCTTACTTAAAACGACATGCAAGATTATCCATCAGGACTCCTGAGCCTACCAGCTTAGCTAGAGTTTCTAGCTTTAATAAAAACAATGTTGCAATTTTTTTTCAAATTTAGATACAGTTTTAAAAAGATTGAAAATTGGTCCTGGGGAAATATATAATATGGACGAAACAGGTATCACCACAGTTCAAAAACCCGATCGAATAATCGCAAGACGTGGATACAAACAAATAGGGCGGATCACTTCCCAGGAGCGTGGTACACTTGTCACGTTAGCAATTGCTGTGTCAGCTGCTGGAAATAGTACTCCCCCATTTTTTATTTTCCCCCGGGTACATTTCAGGGAACATTTTCTTGCATCTGCACCTCCTGGAAGTGTTGGTGAAGCAAATCCTTCAGGCTGGATGAAAGCAGAGTATTTTCTGGATTTTGCCAAACATTTTGTGAAGAGCGTACGTTGTACTAAAGATAGTCCTGTATTACTTCTGTTAGATAATCATGATTCATATCTATCGATAGCCCGCTCTGGGTTATCTAAAAGAAAACGGTGTAACAGTTCTGTCGTTTCTGCCACACTGTTCACATAAGCTACAACCATTGGACCGCGCTGTATATGGTCCACTTAAAAAGTATGTTAACTCAGCATGTGACTCATGGATTACCAACAATCCTGGTCGAACAATGACGATATACGACATACCGAAAATTATAAGTATTGCTCTTCCCTTGGCTATTACATCAAAAAATATTATTGCTGGATTCCACCGATCTCCCAGATGTACAAGAGGTTGAGAATTCGCCCAACCTTATTTCCGTGACAGAAGAGAATAAAATTACGACCCAAGCAATCGGTAATCCTGTACCATCAACTTCCTCGGTAATAGAAGAACGTGAAGGAGAAAAAACACCACCCACTCAAATAACACCGTTGCAGCTGAAACCCCTTCCCAAAGCAGAACCGCGAAAACCAAATCAACATCAAAGAAGAAAACGCACCACTGCTATCCTAACTGACACGCCCATAAGAAATCAACTTATGGAACAACAAAATAAAAGAGATTCTGTAAAGAAAGCCATAGGTAATAAAAGATAAGTTCCTAAAACTAAAAACGTTAATAAAAAGCAGAAAAGTCAAAAATCATCTATAGTCAAAAAAGGAAAACAAAAACTGTCAAGGGGTCAAGAAAATGCAAAAGAAGAGGATTGCCTTTGTTTGTACTGCTCCGATTCTTATCAGAATAGTTTAGAAGGAGAAGACTGGGTTAGGTGCACCAATTGCCATCAGTGGGCATATCAAGCTTGTGCCGGGATAACGATGTTTTTTTTAAATGTTTCAAGTGTGCAATATAGTGTCTTTTTTTATTGAAATTATCTACGTGGCAAAGAAATATTTGTTATTTTTTGAAAGGTGCTTTATACCAAAGTCACATTTTTATGTTCCTCTTTTTATTTTATTTTATTAAATACTTATCTATGTTGTCTTATATTAAATTGTACTTTTCCTAAGTCTGCTAAATAATTGGCAACCATAGCGTCAACCAGCCCCACGCTGGGCGTCAACCAACCCCGAAATGGTGTTGGTTGACGCACTTTGTCCTACTTTATAAAATTATAAAAAATGATTGGATCCCCTAGAGTGCAAACGCCTAAATTTTAAAGTTAAAGTGCCAAATAGTTTAAGAATATGATTTGATATATACGTTTTTGTTAAAAGTTCAATTATCGCCTACAAAAATTTATAACTTAAAAGTGCGTCTCCCCTACATAGAATAAGATTTTGAGATTGAAGATGTCAAAATCTGTTTCAATCATATTTTTGTGACGTTTCTGGGAACGAATTTTTTTTTTTTTAAAGGATAGCGCATTTGCATATTATAAGAGAATTTATACTTCCTATCCTTTTTGCAATTAACTCTTTTTGTAAAATAGGTATCCAAATTTTTGAAATATCAACCGAACAATTAGAAACACATTCGTTATTATTTAAGCATATCAATGCTGCTTCTTTAACTTTGCGGTTATAATTATTCGGTTCTTTTAATAATCTAGTTGAAGAATTCCATTGTATTTTATGACCAAAATCCCATGCATGTTCACATATTTTGGATTTTTCGAATTGTTTATTTTTAATGTACGATTGGTGTTCATTAAGTCTAATATGAAAAGGTCTAGATGTTTCTCCTTTATAAAATTTATTACATTCGCATGGAATTTTGTAAATACAATTTTTTGTGTTTTGAATTTCATTAAAAGGTTTTGTATTTACTATTAAAGATTTTAATGTATTATTAGTTTGAAAAACTGTTTTTAAATTAAATTTATTGCCAATCCTTCTAATTTTTTCTGATAATTTTGGAATATAAGGGATTTTTACTATATTTGAAAGAATTATTGGGGGGTTTAAATTTTGACCTTTAGTTTTGATGTCTCGGTAAAGTTCACGATTTATAAATTTACTTGGGTAGTTGTTCTTAATCTAGACAGATTTAACAAGTAATAATTCATTATTTAAGATATTGTCATTTGAACAAATTGTTTTTGCTCTATCGGAAAGAGATTTGACAATACCTCGTTTAACACAAATTGAGTGGTTTGAATTAAAATTTAGATATCTATTTGTATGTGTTTCTTTTCTAAAAACTGATGTATCAAAACAATTGTTGTTATTGTGTATTAGTACATCAAGAAACGGTAATTTTTTATTATTTTCAATTTCAATTGTAAATTTAATAGTAGGTTCCGAATTATTAATAGTATATAAAAATGTATCAATATTTTCCCTATCGTGTTGCCAAATTGCAAAGATATCATCTACATATCTAAACCAGACAGAAGGTCTTACATTTTGTTTGTTTACAATTTCCATTTCAAAATTCTCCATGAAAATATCACACAATTTTGGTGATAAAGGAGAACCCATTGCCATGCCAAAATTTTGCTGATAAAAATCACTATTTAATTGAAAATATGTAGTTTTAATACATAGTTCCAATAATTCTAGAATTGCTGAGACGCTTAATTTATTTCTATTTATTAATGTATTATCACTTGTCAACTTTTTTCTCACAAGATTAAGAGTTTTATCGACAGGAACATTTGGAAATAAACTGACTACATCAAAACTAACCATTATATCTGAATTTGTAATTTTGATTTTTGATAATTTTTCTAAAAAATGTTTTGAATTTTTGATAAAGGAATTAGTATTTCCTGATAACGGATCTATTATTTTAAGTAGAAATCTTGCTAAATTTTGACAAGGTGAATTTATAGAACTTATTATTGGTCTTAATGGTATTTGTTGTTTATGAATTTTGGGCAAACCATAAAAATGTGGAGATCTTCGTTCTTTATCACTTAGGAATTTTTTATTTTTATATAAAGTTTTGTAAATTTTGTTTTCAATACTAGTAGTTGGATCTTTATTTAATTTTGAATAGCTACCGTTTTCAATAGTTTCGTTAATTTTGTTATCATAATCTGTTTTGTTCATGACAACCGTCGCGTTACCTTTATCTGCCGGTAAAATCTTAATTGTATTGTCATTTTTTAAATTTTTAATTGATTTAAATTCTGCGGAGGTTAAATTTTGATTAATTTTGTAAGATTTTTCTAATTCAATTTTGCAATGTACCTTGTATTCGTTGCTTAAGTCAGTTGGTAAATTTTGAGAAGCGTTTTCTATAGAACTAATAATATTAAATTTTGGTACATATTTTGGAGTTACCGAATAATTTAAACCTTTAGCCAATAATAAATTTTCTGTGTGATTAAGATCTCTACTTGAAATATTTATTACCGTATTTAAATTTTGTTCTGAATTTCTAAGGTTGTAAAAACTTTTTTCTTCAATTAGATTATTAAATTTTCTTAATTGTCTATTTTTGGTACAATTGAATTCTTTCTCATAACTATTTAAAACACAATGGATTATTTTATGGAAATCAAATCTGGATACCTGATTATACAAATATGATTTAATATCCTCGATATCTTTTTCTAAATTAAATTTATTACACCTATGGAACTGAATCCTCTCTCTTACTATCGCGTGCTCTGCTCTATTTAAAATTCTCCATATCTTGTTGTTCTTTATTGGAGTTTTAAGTCTTAGGCCTTTTGGAATGATCTTGTTTTCTCGGCATTTCATCATGAAACATAAAGAATTTTTACATTTAGCAAATTTTTTATATACATTTTCTAAAATTCTAAAAAATTTACATATTTCCGGTCCATACCGTATTTGTAATTCATTTCGGAAGCTCATAGTGGTTTGTATTTTAATTTCTCTCTCTTTCCACTGGATTAAAATTTCTTACCATTTTTATAATTTTTGACGAGTAGATTTCAAGTTTTTTGTTCTAGCTCGATCGGATGTGCCTCACTATAGCGTGACTTGCATACAGCACATGCATTGCCATCCTACCCGACATAAAAATAAAAAAGCAAAATGAAACAAAAACTTTTAATTCTTATCGCAAGAGAAGGGGTAAAAAGATGGGACCATGTTAAGCATTCTTCTGTTAAGAAAACAAGTGTGTGTGCATAAAAAAGAAACAGTATTTTGATTATTATTGATTATTTAAATTTCACTAAAGATACTGAGATATACATTATGCGCGAAGATTAAGAAAAACTGAATTTCAAGACCATTAGAATTTAGTTAATTTTGAGATAAGTGAAATTGTTTAAATTCCAAACGCTTCCTGTAAGTGTATGATAAAATCAATTTAAACATAATTAAAAATATCGTTGGAGTTTTTGACTAATAGAAAATTGTTATTACCTATTATAAATGATGAGATAAATTAAATTATTGAAATACCAAAGATTTGTTTGTAATCATGAGATAAAATCAGTTAAAAACAAATTACGTGACATGTAATTGCACCTTTGTATACGGTGTACTCAAATTCCCTATTTTTTTTTTTTGTTTTTTACATAAGGAGTCTGTATGGACAATTTTACAATTTTTTGTTTTCAATATATTTGTTGCTTTTTGGAAGTTTGGATTTTCGTCATTTTGACATTCTGGTATTTGTTATTCCACTAATGTACCTAAAACTAATGGCGTTAGATCGTTAATTTTCAGTAGAATACTTAAGAAAGAATATAGAAATATTTTTTATAGATTAACTTTTAATATCTTTATTGGATTTGAAAGATGGAGGCGACAAAATCTTGGTTTAGAATTTCGTGGTTCTGCTTTCTTACTTCACTAAAGGCGTTTTAGCGTTGAATTAAAAGAGTTTAAAGGTGGAGTGGAACGATGGACATATTATGTAATGTCTGTTTAAAAACGGAAGGTCAGTCCAATATAATGTTTAACAATACAAAAGTGATTTTTCGCTTATCAGATCATTTTGATCAAAAGGTTAAACTGATAAAAAAAATTGCTATAAAAACACAAAAAAAATATGTATCGACTTGAAATTCCGTTATACAGAAAATGTTTAAGCTATTGGTAGTTTTTGCAGTGCTGGGAGTTGATTTGGGTAAGTAAAAAGGATAACCCAACAATAATTAAGTATCTATCTATCTATCTATCTGTGATGGGGGTGTCGATACACTGCGACCTATAAGATCTATTGTGCCCCCTACTGCTGCCCAATCGTTGAGGATGTCTCAACGATTAGAGCAGTTCCTCCAGTCCTATTGCTTTCAAAAAGTTCAGGATGTCGGTAGGCTTCAGGTTAGGTAAATCTTCCTCTTCTATTTGATATTCTCCGAGGTATCGTACCCTTGGATTTTGCAGGGTAAAGCATTCTGAGAGAATGTGGATGGAGGTTTCCTCCTCTTCCTCGCAGAATCTGCATTCTTCTTTCTCTACTAATCCGAGTTTCTTTAGGTGGCCTCTCAGCCGGCAGTGCCCTGTTAGGATACCCGTTAGTATTCTGAGCTTATTTTTACTTTTACTGACGCAGTCGTCAGATCTCTTCTGGTTGTAGTTTCCCAGTAGTGTCTTGGCCTGCCTCATTCCTTGTAGTCCTATCCAGTATTGGCATCTTTTGTTATTTACTTCTTTTCCAAGTTCATCAAGTATTGTACTGGTGCTTATTCCGCAGAAGGGTTCAGGTCCCTGAAAAGGTGTTTCAGCCCCTTTTTTTTCGAGTACGTCTGCTATTTCATTACCCTCCACTCCAGTGTGTCCCGGAACCCATATGAGGGTAACAGTGTTGTTCTTACCTAGTTCGTTTAGATTCTCTAGGCACTCTCAAACCATCTGGGAGTTGATTACGTGCGAGTTCAAGGCTTTAATGGCTGCTTGGCTGTCTGACATGATGATGATCTCTTGTCTGCTAAAATTTCTTTCTATGTTGAACTGGACACATTTTCCGATGGCGTATATTTCAGCTTGGAAAATGCTCGGAGATTTGCCTAAACTTTCAGAATATTTGGTTCCAGGCCCATATACTCCTATTCCTGTTCCTTCTGTTGTTCTAGAACCATCTGTGTACCATTTAATGGCACTTCTCTTGAGTTTTGGGATGGTATCTTTGTCCCATTCGCTTTTGTTACTTAGCTTTGTGTTGAATTCTTTCACAAAGCTAAACTTCTTTGTCATCTCATCTTGGGGCATGTCCCAGGTTTGATGATTTCCAGGAAGGAGTCGAAACTTGCGTTTAGTTGATCCTTCTCTGGTCATTCTGTAGGTTGTTCTTATCGCTATACTCTCCACTACTATATGGAGGGGTGTAAGGCTTAGGATTACCTCCATGGCGGCCGTTGGGCACGTTCTCATTGCACCTGTTATGCATACGCAGGCTAGTCTTTGGATTTTCGCTAGATTTGCCTTTGTACTGGCCAGCTTAGTTCTGCTGCCCCAGACCACTGCTCCATAAGTGATGGCCGGTCTCACTATTGACGTGTACATCCACTGCAGGATCTTTGGGTTACATCCCCAGTTTTTTCCCGCAAAATTTCTGCACACCATTAGAGCTTTCGTGGCTTTGCTGGTTACTTCTTTTTCGTGCTTATTCCAGATGAGTTTATTATTTAGTATTAGTCCCAGATATTTGACATCTGGTTTCCATTCAATAACTTTCCCGTCCAATTCGATGGTTTTGAGGTTAATGTTTCTTTTCCGTGTAAAGGCAACTAAGGTAGTCTTGGTGGGGTTCACGCTAAGTCCCATCGATTGACACCATTCTTTGGTATAGTCCAGCCCTCTTTGAACTATATCGCAGAAGGTATTCTCGAATTTTCCTCTTGCGATTATGACTATGTCATCTGCATAGCCTTGACACGATATACCAATCTCGGTCAAATCGCAGAGGAGTCGATCCACTGTTAGGCTCCACATAAGAGGGGAGGCAACTCCTCCTTGTGGACATCCTCTGGTTGTGCAGATGGAAACAGTGTCTTGTCCCATTTTAGTCTCTGCTATTCTGGTAGACAAAAGTCGCGACATCCATCGGGTTGTCGTGTTGTCTACCCCTCTTTCTTCTAGTGCTCTTTTAACGGCTTCGTGTGGTGTGTTGTCAAAAGCCCCTTCTATGTCTAGAAAGGCACACACTACAGATTCTTTGTTCTCTAGTGCATCCTGGATTTCATCTGTCAATTGCACCAATGCGGTCTCCGTGGATTTGCCCGTTTGGTACGCATGCTGATGAGGGTGCAGAGGCACCCGTTCCAGGATTTCTGTTCTGATATAGTTATCAGTTGCTTTCTCCACCGTTTTCAGAACGAACGATGTGAGACTAATTGGTCGAAGGGATTTAGGATTGGTTGTATCCCTTTTCCCTGTTTTAGGAATGAAGGTGACTCTGGCTCTTCTCCATACTTCCGGTATATATCCCAGTTCTAGACTGCTACGACACATACTCACTAGGTGTGGTAGAATTTCTTCTTGCCCGCGCTGGAGTAAGGCGGGGAATATTCCATCAGCTCCTGCTGATTTAAACGGTTGGAAGGTGTTCAAGGCCCATCTTATGCGTCTATTGCTGCAGATATGTCTGGCCATTGCCGTATCTTCTCTGGTAGGTCTACTATACCGTTCTGGAGTGTGCCCTATAGAGATAGGTTCATTCCCAGGGAAGTGAGTATCCAGTAAGAGCTGGGCTCTTATAATTAAGTAATAAAGTATTTTCGAAAAAACCTATGAAAATTGCATTTCAAATTAATAAGTCATACCCGATATTCGGTATTCTTTTATATTTTGAAAATAGAAAATGCGAGAACAACACACTTTGTTTTGGGACAAAAATTAAAATAATAAAACCATTAATATTAGAATTAGTTAAGTAATAATTTCAACTACAACCATAATTATTTATTATACTGCGAAAAATAAAAAATCTGTCATTCGTGCTTCATCTACGGCTTACACAGTAGCAGAATTCTATAACGTGCCTTAGACTTTTGGGTTGCAGCATATAGAAGTGTTGCAATTTGCATTTCTAAAAAAGCAGAACTTGTATGAAGTTGAATTAATTGTTTACAACTTTCTTCCCCAATCAATACTTCAATATCTGGTCACCGAGCTTCGCTCTTAATATTCAAATCTACATTTTTAAGCAGCCCAATGAGTATATAATTTAAGTATATTTATAACATGACAAATTATTAATTAATTCGCGAAAATCACGGAGTGGGCGACATCTACTTGAACTACTGATAGGGAGATAAATAAAAAGTTGATTGGCGATTGGCTTGAAAGTAGGCGGGAAAATTAAAAAAGCTGTCAGTGTTAATTTTCGATTGGCTGCAGCTGTTGTTGACGTTTATCAACTGCTTGTCACGGAGGTTAGTTAAATGCATTAAAGTTGCCTAGTTTCTGGGGATTTCACCCTTTTAGGGCAACTTCTACTGACGCTTGATCTTCGCGAATTGTCACGGTGGACAGGCCCTGTTTCCGGGACGTGCAACAGCAGCGTGTAGGGCACACGTCCCGTCAACAGAAGATCGCTCAGCTCACTCTATTTATCACTATATAAGAAAAACTCTATGTTCAATTGATTTTATTATATTTGATCTGCAGTGAAGGAAAATTATAGGTCTGATATTCATACTTGGGTAAAAACCTCCACAAAAACCTGTGACCAGACTCTCGAGGTGTGGCAGATATTGATATCATATTTTTTCAAAAATTCTTTCTCTCTCTCTCTCTCTCTGATCATGAAAACTTAAATATTAAAGCTGTCCGCATAATAAAATAGTAGCCGTAAGGGGTAGTCTCACACTATCGGGGAAGGGAAGACAAGTGTCCATTTTAACAGTGTTACTCAACGTTCCTATAAATATTTACCTAAACCCATGATTTCTGAAATTGAATTGGCAACGTTGTATTTTCAACTTTGAATTAATAAGATGGCTGTCATTTGAGAAGCAAATTATTTATGTCCGTCAAATGAACCTTTCCTTTTTTATATAAAGCGACAAATTTAAAATTGAATTCTTTCTGATTAAAACGCCAGAAATTAAATAAAGTCAAACCTTTTTACTACTATACTATACAGAAGAAAGGAGTGCAGTATTTAATTTGCAGAACGTAGTACAGGTTCAAGAGGTAGAAATTTTATTTTTACCTCATCCTTCAATGCTTATTTGTAGTTAAAATTTAAATTTTAATACATCTGATCGGCCTAATATAGTTTTTGTCTAGATTCTTGTTTCCATGGTTTTTACTGTAATAAATTTGTTCTTTTGACAGATAAGTCAGACTTTATTTATTCATAGCCGTATCGTATGTATTTTAATTGATTCAGAATTTTGTATTAATATATATTTCAAAATGGCTTCATTCTAAAAATATTATCAGTCCTCCTAAATCCTTGAAGGCAGAATTATTAGTAATAGCAAGGCAACATAAAAACAAATTCAAAAAATATATTATGGATGAGATGGCCAGAGAAAAAGGAATTAAAATTCTCAGATTTCCTCCGAACCACGCAGAGTTAAATTCCATTGAACTGATCTGGTCTCAATTATTAAAAGGTTATGTTTCTCAAAACAATAAAACATTTAAATTTCCTGATGTGCGAAATTTGTTTTTGAAGGCAGTTTCAGATGTAAATAGAGAACATTGGGGAAAATGCATTGATCATGTTTAAAAATGTGGAAAATTCATTTAGGAAAGTGGATATATCAATGGATAATTTAATAGAACCGATAATAATAAACATCAGAAAAGACAATTATAGTGATGCCAGTAGTTTTAGTGAAGACAGTGACTTTTAAAGATAGTTCTTGAACTAACTTTTTTTTTAATCTTTGAGTTTAGGTAAGTACTGAAGCGTTACTTTTAATGCCAAGAGATTTAATTTAATCCCAACATATAATCCTCCTTGTTATTTATTGGTTAAATTTAATTCGTTCAATGTTAAAGTGTCAGATGCATAAGGTTTATTTTTATTTTTTGTAAATAATATAACTTCAAAATTCAATCTACGAAGTGCGTATATATATATTTTATATGCTGTGACCTTATTTATATTATAGAAACTTATTTTGCAAAGTACGCCTATGGAATGTGACGTTATATCCCCACTTTGACTGTACTCATCTATCCTTTATAGTATATATTACTATAGAAACAAGTTATTATTATGTGCCGTTGCTAGGAAATAAAACTAAAAGCTTAACTTTTCTTGTAAATATCTCGGAAGATCGAATTTTCACAGACATGAGACCTACATTTTTCGCCGATTTAGATAGGAATTAGTCTACCCTGAAAGTTTCTCTAGCTACTTCTATCACCAACGTTAATGCTACAACACAGCTGGAGCAGTTCTTGCTAATGGTTCTAGGATTTACGTCACTGGCTGGGGCTCTACTACAGAAGGAGGAGCTGAATCCTCCACCCTACGAGAATTAATTGTCCCAACTGTCAACAGACAACAATTTGCTACCGCTTAGGGATAACGGTTGTCAGGGTACCTGTCAAGGTCCATCCAGTATTGTTGGAGTAGTTGTGAGTATTGTTTTTTGGGGAGCTGATGGTTGTGCTAGACCTGTAGAGGTAGCTAATTACAGAAGTTGGATAGTTCAATATACTGGCTTGTAATTTTTTATTAATAAAATTTATGATCTATATTTGTTTTTTATTTATCAATAATATTGTTTTCTAAAATGGACACATGACTACTAAAAACGCTATATTATCAATTTCAAAATCTTTTTTTAATACAATCGACACTTAACAATTTTAAACAAATATCTCAATTATTATTTTTAGATCTAATCGCAGTGATACAATGGAATTTTGATGGTGCTTTACTATACGTCACTGACTGGGGAAGATGGACCTAGATTCGCCTCTTTACTAGAAATGTCTGTCCCAACTGTTAACAGGAAAATTACGGTAGAACTTGAAATAACGTGTTATTTGCATTTTTGAAAAAAGCAGAACTTGTATGAAAAATTTTTTGAGATAATTGTTTACAACTTTCTTGAAATTCTTTGGTATATATTTATATGCAGCTGCCCCAAATCAACGCTTCATAAAGTCTCCCAACATTACCCTATTCAACAGTCTTGTTACAGTAGGATGCCATACGTAAAAAATAGACCTACTCGGATCATGAATTTAGGTGCTGTTTTTCTTAAATAAGAAGGAAACGTAACCTAAACAAATACATACATAGTAATTGTACAGGGCGTCTATAGAGATGGGCATATCAGGAAATAGTTTTCCGCTTATCTCCATTTTTCCAAAAATGATTATAGCAATCCAAAAACTGCGCGTTACCGTTTAGTGAATTTATTTGTTTTTTTAAGATAAAAAGCCATAATGTATTGCTATCGGATGGATAATGTGATTTTTCGCTTATCAAATCATTTTGATCATAAGGATAAACTGATAAAAAAAATTACTATAAAAACATTAAAAAAAATAATGTATATCGACTTGAAATTCCGTTACCGAAGATGTTTAAGCTATTGGTAGTTCTTGCAGTGTTGGGAGTTGTTTTGGGTAAGTATAATAAGTAAAAAGAATGAACCAACTAGTAAAAAGTAAATATTTTTTTTACTACAATATATAATTAAAATTTATTGAAATGAGGTGAGTAAATGAATCTAAAGTTTTGCTCAAAAAACATGTGAATATAGAGATGAATGTTGCTCAAACGTTTTTATATCCGCTCATGTTTTACTATATTTTGCAAATAAATTTGAGCTCATATATTTGTCTTTAATTGACTTAAATAATATACGCTAGATGATACGCTTCGTTATTTAGTCAACAAATAGAAATATTTTCAAGCTCTTAAGCCAATACATCAGTACCAATTCTTTTAATGTAATTTGAGTCCATATCTTCAATTATTATTGTGTAATAATAATAATAATGATAATAGCCTCAGGACCCAAGGGTTCGAATCCCACGGAAGGCAAAAATAATTTTCTGATATTTAAATAATTAAAAATTTATAAATTGATTTCCATATACCATTCACTGTTGGGTTCTAATTAACAAACAGTGCTGTTCCTAAAGTAACGCTGGGAAACAGTTACAAAGCCTACACATAACACGTGGTTATTGATCATGGCAATCGACGCTATTGATACAGAAGTAAAAAAAAAGTTTTTATGTATAACCACGCACAGATGAGCTCTTCTGTGAGTTTACCATATTCATTTATCGTTTGTAATTTTTTTTAATCTATATGCACTTCTTTTATGGTCTTTTTTTATGTATGAGAGAGTAATAAAACAGCATTTCTAATGCAAAACTTAGTACGGTCATTTTAAATATTTTTACGGAATAATCTAAATATTTCCTAAAATTGTCATAAATGTACCTGAGCTAATGCAAGTTTTGGGTCTTTTATTGGTCTTTTATAACCATAAGCTGTACAGAACAATAGAAAAAGGTTTGGACAGGCCAAAAGCCCTGTGTATTAAAGATAACATAGCCGTATCTTAAGATTATTTTCAATAAGTACCTATTTGCCAATTTTGTTTTATTTTAATTCCAAGAATTTCTTACAGTAATCGAATTATAAGTAGATAAATCCCTTACCAACAAATTTCACCGAAAATGCGATTGTAGGTTTTCCATTTAGTAAGGAGGTCCAGTTGTGTATTCTTGACAGCTTACTAAATGTCGTTTAGTTGCAACATGCAAGGTGCAGTGTGCAGTCTATTGTGAATTCTAGTGTGATCGAAAATTTGGAAGTACCGCGTAAACGACAAAAAATCGGCCCTTTAACAGTTAATGAAAAAACATTAATATTTAATTGTTTTAAATCATTTACAGACAAACATTTATGTAAAAGTGTTGATGACACAGTGGAATTAGTTAGTAGTACGCTTGGTGTTGGGAAATCTACGATTTACAGAGTTGTTAAAGAAGAGAAATGTGGCGAGTTTCAAACAGCACGTAAAGCTCCAGGAAAACCAAAATTTCAAATAGAAAATCATTTGAAAGAAAGACTTCGAAGGAAAGTGCATGCGTTCTTCTTTAGAAAAGAATTTCCGACAGTAGACAAAGTTTTTGCCACGGTTCGAGATGATAAGGATTACCCTGAAATAAGTCGAAGCACACTATGGAAACTTTTAAAAGAAATAGGTTTTCTATGGAAAAAGCATTCCAGAAAGTCTATTTTAATAGAAAGAAGCGATATTGTAGTATGGAGAAGAAATTACCTAAGGACTATAAAAGAAATGAGAAACCAAAGAAGAAATATATTTTATTTAGATGAAACATGGATCAACGAGGGACATACACCAAATAAATTTTGGCAAGATGAAACTGTTACAAGTCAAAGACAGGCTTTTTCAAATAATTTATCTACTGGTTTAAATCCACCATCAGGAAAGGGGCGCAGACTGATAATAGTACACATCGGTAGTTCAAACGGTTTTGTTAAAGGTGGTTTATTGACTTTTGAATCTACTCGTACCGGTGACTACCATGAGGACATGATGTCTTTAAAGAGTGGTTCGAACAAATGATAGATCTTCTTCCTCAGAACTGTATAATAGTAATGGATAATGCAAGTTATCACTCGAGACTTACAGAAAAAATGCCCACAACCAAGTGGTTAAAAAAAGATTTACAGAATTGGCTAAATTCAAAGAATATTAAGTTCCATCCCGGTTCTGTGAGAAGAGAACTGTATCATTTGTGTTCCCTTCATAAAGAGAAATTAAAAAAATATGAAATTGATGAAATTGCAAAAAATCGTGGGATGACGGTGGTTAGATCACCACCATATCATTGCGAAGTAAACCCGATTGAACTGATATGGGCACAGATAAAGGGAGAAGTTTCAAGAAAAAATAATTCTTTTAAAATGAGTGATGTTAAACAGTTGTTTTTGGAGGCTGTAAATAATGTGAAGCCTGAAAACTGGGAAAAGGCAGTAAATCATACGATTAAAGAAGAAGAGAAAATGTGGAAGTTGGACAATATTACTGATGAAATGATCGAGCCACTCATTGTAAATATTGGTTGCGACAGTTCATCTTCTGATTTCGATTCTGATTTGGATTTGTAGGTAAAAAGTAGTTTTTATATTAAAATTATTATTTATGAACGTAACGTTGTTTAAAAGTCAAAGTTTAAACCCTTATACCTACATAACCCGTTTGACACAATGTTCTTAACATACCTTGAGGAAAAATAAAATATTTTAGAAAAAATTGCACTTTTTTACCTTCAGCTGTTTAGAAGTTATAAGCAGGTTAATTAGGTGAAAATATAAGTGTACACCCGATATATTTATTATATTTATACAAAGGTTATTTCATACGAAAATACTCGAGGTATAACTTCACAAAATATTTTAACTGTCTACTAAAAGAAGTGGATGGATTACGAACGCTTTATTATTTTAATACTCTCTCATACATAAAAATAGACTATAGTAAATAAATATTATTATTAAAATTATTATCCGATTTACCATTTACAGAAATATTGTTTCTCCCAAACCAGTAGTGTTCTATATTTTTGTGTTAATTTTAGAATATTATCTTTGCAGCTGCCCCAAATCAACGCTTCATAGATACTCCCAACATCACCGCATTCAACAATGTTGGCATAGTAGGAGGCCACGCCGCTGACATCAGCAACCATCCGTGGTGTGTTTCAGTACAATATCTGTATCAACACTTCTGCGGTGGTATTTTGATCTCCTCCAACTGGGTTATAACCGCAGCCCATTGTTTGACCCAGGCATACAACACAAACCTCAACATCAGAGCTGGATCAAACCTAAGAGCATCCGGTGGTCAAACTTCAATAGTTAATGGTTATGTAATCCATCCTAACTACGGCGATATCTCTTTAGACAATGATATAGCTCTCCTACGTCTCGCTACTGCTATCACCAACGCTAACGCTAGAGCTGCTACACTGCCTAGAGCTGGAGCAGTTGTTGCTGATGGTTCTTTACTATACGTTACTGGCTGGGGGGCTATTAGGGAGGATGGACCTGGATCCACCTCTATGCTAGAAATATCTGTCCCAACTGTCAACAGGCAACAATGCGCTAGAACTTACGCTAGCATTAGGGTTGTCACTGGGAATATGTTCTGCGCAGGTTTAACTGCCGGTGGTAGGGATAGTTGTCAAGGAGATAGTGGTGGGCCAGCCAGTGTAAATGGAGTTGTTGTTGGTGTTGTTTCTTGGGGAGCTGGTTGTGCTAGAGCAGGTCTACCTGGTGTTTATGCCAAGATAGCTAATTACAGAGCTTGGATGGCACAATATACTGGCTTCTAATTTTTTTATTAATAAAGTTTACGATTTATATTTGTTGTTTTATTATTTATCAATAATATTGTGTTCTAAAATGGACACATGAGTACTAAAAACACTATGTTACCATTCTCAAAATCTTTTATAATACATTCGACACTTAAAAATGTTGACGTCATGAGGAGAGGATTTTAAGTTAATAGCTCAGTTACTATATTTAGATTTAATCGTAGTTATGCAGTGGAATTTTCTTTCAATTATCAAAATTCAACCTTATAAGTCCTTATAAAATTATGGGATTATAAGTCAAATAGTTACCTTATTTCAACTTTAATGCCTCCCACTCATTGAAACTCGATCGAGATATTAAAATTGACAAATGGAAATTGTAAAAAAAATTATTTAACAAAAAAAAATTCACTTTCTGGAAACAATTACACAAGAAAATGTATTTTCTGTACACAAGAAATCTCAGTGTCCAAATATAAAAAACGTATTTAAAAAAAATATATTTACCAATTTCAGCAACATTATTGCTAGTTTTTATTTAAAAATGAATCTTATCTTTGTATTTCATTGGATATTAAGGTCCATACTTGACTGTTATCAAAAACTGAAGGCTAAAATGATATCGACGTAACAATACATGTTGTTTATTAATTTCTCTCTCTTTCCAATGGATTAAAACCACTTAGTTGTTAAAAAAGTTTTTTTTTTGACGTTTCGGCTTTCCAGATCGAAAGCCGTTATCAAAATGACATAAAATAAATAAATTTACTAGAAACAGAACACTTGATAATCTTGCAAAAATATGACATCAACATAATATACATAGAATAAGATTTTGAGATTGAAGATGTCAAAATCTGTTTCAATCATATTTTTGTGACGTTTCTGGGAACGAATTTTTTTTTGAAAGGATAGCGCATTTGCATATTATAAGAGAATTTATACTTCGTCATAAATGAAGTTTTCTTATTAATATTATCATAAGAAAAAACCAGATAAAAACTTATGATACTATCCCGATATAGAGGGTATCCTTTTTGCAATTAACTCTTTTTGTAAAATAGGTATCCAAATTTTTGAAATATCAACCGAACAATTAGAAACACATTCGTTATTATTTAAGCATATCAATGCTGCTTCTTTAACTTTGCGGTTATAATTATTCGGTTCTTTTAATAATCTAGTTGAAAAATTCCATTGTATTTTATGACCAGAATCCCATGCGTATTCACATATTTTGGATTTTTCGAATTGTTTATTTTTAATGTACGATTGGTGTTCATTAAGTCTAATATGAAAAGGTCTAGATGTTTCTCCTATATAAAATTTATAACATTCGCATGGAATTTTGTAAATACAATTTTTTGTGTTTTGAATTTCATTAAAAGGTTTTGTATTTACTATTAAAGATTTTAATGTATTATTAGTTTGAAAAACTGTTTTTAAATTAAATTTATTGCCAATCCTTCTAATTTTTTCGGATAATTTTGGAATATAAGGGATTTTTACTATATTTGAAAGAATTATTGTTGGGTTTAAATTTTGATCTTTAGTTTTGATGTCTCGGTAAAGTTCACGATTTATAAATTTACTTGGGTAGTTGTTCTTAATCAAGACAGATTTAACAAGTGATAATTCATTATTTAAGATATTGTCATTTGAACAAATTGTTTTTGCTCTATCGGAAAGAGATTTGACAATACCTCGTTTAACACAAATTGAGTGGTTTGAATTAAAATTTAGATATCTATTTGTATGTGTTTCTTTTCTAAAAACTGATGTATCAAAACAATTGTTGTTATTGTG
This sequence comes from Crepidodera aurea, assembly GCA_949320105.2. NCBI lineage: Eukaryota > Metazoa > Arthropoda > Insecta > Coleoptera > Chrysomelidae > Crepidodera > Crepidodera aurea. The sequence goes on from OX439474.1 coordinate 817,962, forward strand.
TATTAGTACATCAAGAAACGGTAATTTTTTATTATTTTCAATTTCAATTGTAAATTTAATAGTAGGTTCCGAATTATTAATAGTATATAAAAATGTATCAATATTATTAATAAAAAAAATTTATTAACAAATAGTCCATGTCAGGAGTCGGAATTTGAGATGATTTTCCCTTTTTTTCCAGATAGGGCCAATTTAGTCTTTCCCCCCCCCCCGGTTTCGAAGTCGCTGAAACCGAATCTGAGGGTAAAAAACCATCGGCACCCTTTTCAAAACGAGGGTTTAAACGCGCTTTACAAGGTTTATCTGTAGATAACACACTTTTCCCACATTTTAGAAGATGCTGAGCACGGTGGTGGTGTTGGATATCGCTTCTGACCGCTACCAACCCCTCCACCTAAATACTTTCCCCCGAAAGAGGGTCACTTTTTATTTCCGGGCAGGGCCAATTTGGTTTCTCCCCCATTTTTGAGGTCGCTGAAACCGAATCTGAGGGTAAAAAAAGTTTTTACACTCTGCATTCACTTCAGAACGGCCAAAAACCACCCCTGGAGGGTTTAAACGCGATTTACAAGGTTTTCCTCTAGAAAAACACACTTTCCACCCATTTTCGAGGACGCTCGAGCACCTCCACCAACCCCTCCACCAATGGACGCAAAATATCTCAGAAATGGCATTTGTGTTTTACATGATGAATAAAATAACTTCGTTAAATTGAATACACAAAAAAGTTATAATTTCAAATTATGGTGGATGTGCATTTTATCCACCATTTTTTAGATTCTTTAGATTGTTATACAGTGTCATTACGAAAGTACGCACCATATGGGAAACTTTTTTATTAAGGGCTTTTCGACAAAAAGTTATTCTTGATTATTTTTTTCATCTGTCAAAACAGTCAGATTTTGTGGTTTCAGCCAATAACAACTCAGGATCCTAGCCAATCATTGTGTTTTATACTGATCATTTTTTTCATCTGTCAATACAGTCAGATTTTGTGGTTTCAGCCAATAACAACTCAGGATCCTAGCCAATCATTGTGTTTTATACTGATCATTTTTTTCATCTGTCAATACAGTCAGATTTTGTGGTTTTAGCCAATAACAGCTCAGCATCCTAGCCAATCATTGTGTTTTATACTGATCATTTTTTTCATCTGTCAATACAGTCAGATTTTGTGGTTTCAGCCAATAACAACTCAGGATCCTAGCCAATCATTGTGTTTTATACTGATCATTTTTTTCATCTGTCAATACAGTCAGATTTTGTGGTTTTAGCCAATAACAGCTCAGCATCCTAGCCAATCATTGTGTTTTATACTGATCATTTTTTTCATCTGTCAATACAGTCAGATTTTGTGGTTTCAGCCAATAACAACTCAGGATCCTAGCCAATCATTGTGTTTTATACTGATCATTTTTTTCATCTGTCAATACAGTCAGATTTTGTGGTTTTAGCCAATAACAGCTCAGCATCCTAGCCAATCATTGTGTTTTATACTGATCATTTTTTTCATCTGTCAATACAGTCAGATTTTGTGGTTTCAGCCAATAACAACTCAGGATCCTAGCCAATCATTGTGTTTTATACTGATCATTTTTTTCATCTGTCAATACAGTCAGATTTTGTGGTTTCAGCCAATAACAACTCAGGATCCTAGCCAATCATTGTGTTTTATACTGATCATTTTTTTCATCTGTCAATACAGTCAGATTTTGTGGTTTCAGCCAATAACAACTCAGGATCCTAGCCAATCATTGTGTTTTATACTGATCATTTTTTTCATCTGTCAATACAGTCAGATTTTGTGGTTTCAGCCAATAACAGCTCAGCATCCTAACCAATCATTGTGTTTTATACTGATAAAACCGCTTCGTCATTTTTGTTTTTTGATTAAACTGTGTTTACCTATTTGAGATGTCAAATGTAAACCATTTATCAATTATTATTATACTAAAATGTATTGCAAATCTATGTTAATAACCAAATTTCAAAATGTATTTGTAAACTAACCTGTTTTTATTAGTTTATTTCAAAACGCCTTTAAAATTTTTACATACCTCACTTTAACACTAAACTTAAAATTAATTAAATTAAGAAAGACTTCATTTCATTCTTCTTCTTCGCTTTTATTTAAGGCGCCGTTTCGCGGGGTAGCCAGTCAAAAAATCGCCTTGGTGGCCCTGTATGTAAAACTATAACAGCTCAGGTTTCAATTTAAATTGGTAAAGAAAATTTTCAATATTTGTGTGTAAAGTGTCTTTTGCATAAATGACTATGTTCTCTGTTTTTAATACAAAATGATTCAAAAAATAATCCTTTCAAATACGACTCGTCCTCTGAAATTTTATAGATTAAATTTTTGATCTTCATACTCAAACGCCTTTATTTTAGGCAAAACTACTCAAACAAACTGATTTAAGATAAAATCACTCGTCCTGCGGACTCGTGATTTTATCAATCAGTTTGTTTTCGTGGTTTTTCCAAATAAAGCCGTTTTCGTGAAAACCAAAAATTTAATCGATAAAATTTGGAGGACTCGTGGTATTACCTTTGATAAAAGTTTGTGCATCCCCTAAAACTAAACCTGCACCAATAAAATATAGTAAAACACTCATAATATACGAGGAGTCTTCAAAAATTTGAATGTGAGACAAGAGTAAAGTACACTTACTTTGAAAAATTTCGGGAAATCTTATTGAGAAAAGTTGTTCAGCATTAAAAAATACATCTAGATTTGAAATCATGGCCATCTAAGTGAAGTTTTATTTTTTTACCCATTTTTTTTAAAAAAAGGGGACTACGAAAAGAAAAATTTGCTAAAACGATAAATAGACAACATTCTATATACGACGGTTTATTTAAAAAGCCTGTAATATTACAAATTACACAACTATTGTGTTAACCACGGTCAATTATTTTGAAGAGTAAAATAATTTTCAATTTTTTTATTTTTTGGTAACGCCGAAAATTGCTCAAAATTATACAGTATTGTAACATGAACTTAATATTCAATAATATCAAATCACAAAACATCAAAATAAAATAAGTATTTCGGCACACTCATTGATTTTCTGGAGATTTTCTTGTTTAAAGGGTAAAAAAATAAAACTTCACTTAGATGGCCATGATTTCAAATCTAGATGTATTTTTTAATGCTGAACAACTTTGCTAAATAAGATTTCCCAAAATTTTTCAAAATAAGGTTAGTTTACCCTTGTCTCAAATTCAAATTTTTGATGTCTCCTCGTATATTACCAGTGCTTTACTATATTTTCTTGGTGCATGTTTAGTTTTAGGGGATGCACAAACTTTTATCAAGAATAACTTTTTGTCGAAAAACCCTTAATAAAAAAGTTTCCCATATGGTGCGTACTTTCGTAATGACACTGTATATATTATAAATACAAGAGATAATAATAAATATCAGGAACGGCGTGAATATTGCCAAAAATTACTAAGTATCACCGTGGGACAACAAAACTTTTATTTTACTATTTTAGGTGTTATTTGTATTTTCTAGTTTTTATAATTTTCATCCAAAACGTCATTATTGAATTAACAATGTTCTGAAGAGTTCATCTAATTTGTGTTTTACATGATGAATTAAATAGAACTTGGTTAAATTGAATGCGCAAAACAAGAATCAAATTAAGGACAGGTTATTAAATGTCAAATTATGGTGGAGGTGCGGATCATTTTATCGATTACTTAAAGACGATATATTTTTTTTTATTTATACAGGGTGTTTTATAGTTAAACCGACATACGTTAACTGTAAATAGAGGGTGATTCCAAATAACCTTGGTTACTGGGTCTAACGACTTTAATAACCTAGATACAGGGTGTTTCATCCATTTCGGCCAATATTTTGGTAAGCCGTAAATTTAAAACCACCCTGTAGATTTCTCTCATACTTGGTACATATATAGTGTATTAATAGCCCAATCCTATAGTGTAAGAACTACGATTCAAATCCAGATCCAGATTAAGAAGAATTTGTAAAATTTGAAAATCCCCAACGAAACACGCTGTACATCAGATTTTTTTTAAATTGGATCAAACATTCGAAACGAATGGAAAAAACTGAGATATTCTGACATATTTTTATAAATGCACATCTCGTTCTAGATATTACTAAACTTTTAAAGTAAATTCAATTAATGCAATACTTATTTCATTTTCATAAGCCATAACTTTGGAAACACCCTGTAGATTTCTTTCATATTTAGTACAACTAGATTGTTTAGCCCAATCGTACAATACAAGAACTAAAGTTAAAATCCAGATCCGAATTAAGAAAAATTTGTAAAAGTTGGTAATCTCTAAAATAGCATCCTGTATATCAGATTTTTTAAATGTAATCGGATACCTATTTAAAAAAGAAAAAGAAAAGAAAAAAGATGTGTTATAATGTGTTGAAATATTTTGGTGAATGCACAAGAGCCTTCTACAAACAAAAAATACAGATTTAATTTTTCGGATTAATTCCGGATACAAAACTCATTAAACTATCAAGTAGGCTTTAGCAATAACACATCCTTTTTGTTTTTTTTTCTTTTTTCAAATAGGCATCCGATTACATTTTAAAGAATCTGATATACAGGGTGTTATTTTAGAGATTATCAACTTTTCTTAATCCGGATCTAGATTTTAACTGTAGTTCTTGTATTGTACGATTGGGCTATTTAAACAATCTATGGTCTATTTTTATGTATGAGATAGTAATAAAACAGCATTTCTAATGCAAAACTTAGTACGGTCATTTTAAATATTTTTACGGAATAATCTAAATATTTCCTAAAATTGTCATAAATGTACCTGAGCTAATACAAGTTTTGGGTCTTTTATTGGTCTTTTATAACCATAAGCTATACAGAACAATAGAAAAAGGTTTGGACAGGCCAAAAGCCCTGTGTATTAAAGATAACATAGCCGTATCTTAAGATTATTTTCAATAAGTAACTATTTGCCAATTTTGTTTTATTTTAATTCCAAGAATTTCTTACAGTAATCGAATTATAAGTAGATAAATCCCTTACCAACAAATTTCACCGAAAATGCGATTGTAGTAAGGAGGTCCAGTTGTGTATTCTTGACAGCTTACTAAATGTCGTTTAGTTGCAACATGCAAGGTGCAGTGTGCAGTCTATTGTGAATTCTAGTGTGATCATGGAAAATTTGGAAGTACCGCGTAAACGACAAAAAATCGGTCCTTTAACAGTTAATGAAAAAACATTAATATTTAATTGTTTTAAATCATTTACAGACAAACATTTATGTAAAAGTGTTGATGACACAGTGGAATTAGTTAGTAGTACGCTTGGTGTTGGGAAATCTACGATTTACAGAGTTGTTAAAGAAGAGAAATGTGGCGAGTTTCAAACAGCACGTAAAGCTCCAGGAAAACCAAAATTTCAAATAGAAAATCATTTGAAAGAAAGACTTCGAAGGAAAGTGCATGCGTTCTTCTTTAGAAAAGAATTTCCGACAGTAGACAAAGTTCTTGCCACGGTTCGAGATGATAAGGATTACCCTGAAATGAGTCGAAGCACACTATGGAAACTTTTAAAAGAAATAGGTTTTCTATGGAAAAAGCATTCCAGAAAGTCTATTTTAATAGAAAGAAGCGATATTGTAGTATGGAGAAGAAATTACCTAAGGACTATAAAAAAAATGAGAAACCAAAGAAGAAATATATTTTATTTAGATGAAACATGGATCAACGAGGGACATACACCAAATAAATTTTGGCAAGATGAAACTGTTACAAGTCGAAGACAGGCTTTTTTAAATAATTTATCTACTGGTTTAAATCCACCATCAGGAAAGGGGCGCAGACTGATAATAGTACACATCGGTAGTTCAAACGGTTTTGTTAAAGGTGGTTTATTGACTTTTGAATCTACTCGTACCGGTGACTACCATGAGGACATGAATGCTGATGTCTTTAAAGAGTGGTTCGAACAAATGATAGATCTTCTTTCTCAGATCTGTATAATAGTAATGGATAATGCAAGTTATCACTTGAGACTTACAGAAAAAATGCCCACAACCAAGTGGTTAAAAAAAGATTTACAGAATTGGCTAAATTCAAAGAATATTAAGTTCCATCCCGGTTCTGTGAGAAGAGAACTGTATCATTTGTGTTCCCTTCATAAAGAGAAATTAAAAAAATATGAAATTGATGAAATTGCAAAAAATCGTGGGATGACGGTGATTAGATCACCACCATATCATTGCGAAGTAAACCCGATTGAACTGATATGGGCACAGATAAAGGGAGAAGTTTCAGGAAAAAAATAATTCTTTTAATATGAGTGATGTTAAACAGTTGTTTTTGGAGGCTGTAAATAATGTGAAGCCTGAAAACTGGGAAAAGGCAGTAAATCATACGATTAAAGAAGAAGAGAAAATGTGGAAGTTGGATAATATTACTGATGAAATGATCGAGCCACTCATTGTAAATATTGGTTGCGACAGTTCATCTTCTGATTTCGATTCTGAAGTAGTTTTTATATTAAAATTATTATTTATGAACGTAACGTTGTTTAAAAGTCAAAGTTTAAATCCTTATACCTACATAACCCGTTTGACACAATGTTCTTAACATACCTTGTGGAAAAATAAAATATTTTAGAAAAAATTGCACTTTTTTACCTTCAGCTGCTTAGAAGTTATAAGCAGGTTAATTAGGTGAAAATATAAGTGTACACCCGATATATTTATTATATTTATACAAAGGTTATTTTATACGAAAATACTCGAGTTATAACTTGACAAAATATTTTAACTGTCTACTAAAAGAAGTGGTACGCCTATGGATTACGAACGCTTTATTATTTTAATACTCTCTCATACATAAAAATAGACTTTAATAATTGGAAACACGCATAAGAAATTACAGAAAATAGTATTGAAAACTCAATAAAGTGTAAATTAAACTCCTAGCCATTGAAATTGATAATTATAAAAATAATTATATATCATACAAAAATACTGCTAATTTAAAACCATGATTTTTTTAAGTTTTGGTCTTTAGGACAACAATATCACTAAATCTTATCGGGGGTAATACCGATATTTTTTATGTTTGATTTCGAGTATTTACTTTCATTGGCAATTTAACGAGATAAGTCTCGTACCTTAAAAATTAATCGATAAAAATTGTATAGAAAGAAATTTAGATAAAAACAATTGTCTGTACCTACGACGAGGCTTGATACAAATGGTCAAGAATTTCCAGAAGATTCGCAGCCCCCTATCAGCGGATGGAGGTCCTAACATTCCAATTTTTTGCGAAGTTATAAATATCTACAGATTTTATTCCTGTTACGGGCAGGATGTTGAACGTTGAATTATTTGGGGCTTGCGGTAAAAATTCCTTCTGCCATTAATATACAGTTGACTGGCATTTTTTTAGTTAACTATTTAATTTTAAATAGCTCTGTTTAAAATGATTTTTTGAAGTAATACCATATTAATTTGGAAATAAACTTATAATCACACCCTCGTATTTTTGTTTCCATCCAGAAGGTCTAGAGGTGTGAGACCGTAAAAGTTAGTATGAATGGTAGACAATTTGTCTGTGTATATGTCCAAAGACACTAATCCGGGTATCCCTTTAGTTAGGGAGAACCGTTTCTGCCAATCAGGATTTGGAACGCTTTTATAAGGGCTTATCCAAATATTTAGTGACAATTGTGTCCCAGAATTGATACACAGTGTTACCAACACACCAATAACAAACTTATTATGCTTTGATTGCTTGTATGATTCAATGGGTCCGATAAATACCTACTGGGGAATTTAAGAAATGTTTAATACAATATCGATTGTATTATTGTAAAGTAAAATGTTTTTGGGCAACAAAAAGAGAGTTTTTATGAGAAATAAAGAAATAAAAATGTATTTAAACAAAAATAACAACAGAATTCTCTATAGGTACTTTTGTTAAAAACGAATGAATTGAATTCGAAGAAACCCTAAAAATGAATGCCTAATTGGTTTCATTATTTAAAAAAAATTAAATACCCTTTCATAAAAATACATATTTTTGTATATTTTCATCTTCACAAACATTGTAGCCACAGTTTTACAGTGTGATTCTGTATCCTTGCACCGTCTATCGAACAAACACCGACACGATATTTATTATTAAAATTATTGTGGGAACTAGATGGGCAAAATCACCTGTGGGTTCGCCCAATCATCATTTTATTCTAATTACCCTATGTTCCGACGTTTACTACCCAGTAAAGTAATACGGAGTGGCCCAGATAGAAACGTATTTCGGAACACGGTTAAATCGTAATTATATTGATTTAGATTTAGATCAAGTCTCACGTTTGGGAGAAAATTTAAGAAAAATGGTAAGAAAATGTGCTAAAAAATGTTAAAACTCGTAAAATTATAATTCATTCAGTACTGCAAAATTTAAAAATTGAAGAACAATTTCCATTTTATAGAGGAGACGGAAAAATTTAAAAATACTCATAATAAAAAATAAATAAACCATAAGGGCGGCTCCAGCCCAGAGATTTGGGGGGGGGGCTGTTAGTGTTATATATATAGTTTAATATTTTAGGTTTGTTGATATAAATGGACGTAGAATCTACAAAAAAAATTCAAAAAAATTCAAATTTGGTTTATGCAGAATGAATTTGACTAAGAAACGATTGGTAATGTCAAAATTACCGAATACAAATGTTTGGGCCATATTTGAAGAAAAAAGTGAGTTTTTTAGGATATAAATGGACCAATAATCTACAAAAAAAATTAAAAAAATAAAATTTGTTTTATGCAGAATTAATTTTGTATAAGAAACGATTGGCGATATCAGAATTACCGAAAAAAGATGTTTGAGCCATTTTTTAGGGAAAAAGTGAGTTTTTTAGGATATAAATGGACCTAGAATCTACAAAAAAATTAAAATTTGGTTTATGCAGAATAAATTTGTCTAAGAAACGATTGGCAATGTCAAAATTATAGAAAAAAAATGTTTGGGCCATTTTTGAGGGAGAAAGTGAGTTTTCTAGGATATAAATGGACCTAGAATCTACAAAAAAATTCAGAAAAATTAAAATTTGGTTTACGCAGAACGAATTTTGTATAAGGAACGATTGGCAATGTTAAAATTAGCGAACTAAAATCTTTGAGCCATTTTTGAGGAAAAAAAATGTGTTTTTTAGGATATAAATGGACCAATTATCTACAAAAAAAAAATAAAATTTGTTTTACGCAGAATGAATTTTGTATAAGAAACGATTGGCGATATCAGAATTACCGAAAAAAGATGTTTTTTTAGAGAAAGAGTGAGTTTTTTAGGATATAAATAGACCAAGAATCTACCAGTGGCGGCTCGTGAACTTTCTCGTAGAGGAGGCAAATGGAAAATAACAAAAATTTGCCATAGTTCAGTCTTATGAACTTGCTAGCCAACTTAACCTCAAAACCACTCCTAATGTAAACACAGACACTCACAGAGAACTGATTTATTTTATGCGCATGATTAAGATATGACAGTTAATGTCCAGTCCACTCGTTGGCTATGGGCAATTACATCATAAAATTCGCGTACCGCTATTAGTTGGAGGCTAGCCTCAACCAATAGCGATTTGACTTTATATTAATGCATTATAGCAGTGAAAGCTTTGAAAATATTTCTATTGACGATTTAGAATCAAGACTATCAAGAGTCGCGTTGTTGCCATATTAAAATATTAAAATCATGCCGTAAAATCTGGGATAATAGAGAAAATACTTTAACTGTGTTTAGGACTAAAATTAAAATAAATGGAGGGTCTACAAAAAAATTCAAAAAAATTAAAATTTGGTTTACGCAGATATGAGAAATATCCTCTCATTGCCGGACTTTGGGGGGGGGGGGGGCAATTGCCCATACTTCTCAATAACCAAGGGAGGTGTTTGTCGCTCCATGCAAAATAACAAATTAATATATAGTTCAACAAAACATTCCAAAAAAGTAAGTATAACAAAAATAACAGCCTTTTTGTGAACTCTAATTTCGGGAATATATTTCATTTTTCATCTCCTGCTCAAGAAGAAAAATGTCATACTCTATAAACAGGGTGATTCATAAAGAATGGTAAATTTAAAATAAAATATAAATTAAATTTTAAATATATAAATTAGGACCTACAAGTTCGTCCTTGTTTTCTATAAAAATAAAAATAGAATTGTAACTTAATCTTTTGTGTTGACATGTTTTTGGTGCTTTTGTATTTCCTACATGGAAGAATTATGGTGAGTGTTTGCTTAAATTGAAATTAAAATTAAATTAAAATAAATTTCTTAAATTATGTAACTTAACTAAACTGCCTTTTAACTCCATAATTTTTCCACACAGTTTTGCCTGGTGTTGTGATTATGGATGCCATTATTTCTTGTATATGAGCCGAGGTTTTCTCTGACATGCTTTAGGCATGTATATATATACAAAGAAGGAAAAGTAAAAAGCTTGTTTTCGGAAAACACCCCTGCAACGTCTTCCCTATAGCCCATCCTAAACATAACACGGAGTACCCTTCGTTGCAATTTAAAAATCCTGTCAGCATGAGGAGAGTGACCCCATGCTAGAATTCCATACTTACAGTGGGAAAGAAATATAGAGTGGTAAGCTGTCAAGATTGATTTTCTTGGCAGCTCATCCCTCAGTGATCGTATGACAAATATATTTCTTGCAAGTTTTGTTGCCAGAAAATCTACGTGGTGATGCCATGATAGTATGGGATCAACATAAAAACCCAAGAACTTTGGACACTCTTGCTGGTTGCAGGCCTTTTTATGACTAAAGCATATTGTTTTGGTTTTATTTTCATTGAGACTTAGACCATTTTTACCGAACCACGTTGATGCTGACACCGTAGCAGTATTTATTTTATCGTTTACACTTTTTATATCAGTGTCATTAACAAGAATTGTGGTGTCATCTGCGAAGAGTATCATGTCAGAACTGGGGGCCACATTGAGGTTGTTTATGTAAATCAAAAACAATATGGGGCCCAGCACCGACCCCTGAGGCACTCCGCAGGTAATTTTTTTCACATTTTAATTTTTATTATTTATCGATACAAACTGTTTTCTGTCAGTTAAGTAAGAATTTATAAGTTTAACACTGGTTTCGTCAAAATTGCTATGTTTTAATTTGGAGATAAGGAGACTGTGGGACATACAGTCAAATGCTTTAGTAAGGTCACAAAAAACAGCACCCACAATCTCCTTATTTTCAGTACCTTCTATAATCTTATTTATTAAGTAGATAAGAGCGTCTGTGGTAGATCTTTTTGCTCTGAAACCAAATTGTCCAAAATGAAATAGGTTATTGGATTCATAAAATTTAACAATCTGATTTTTTAAAACTGTTTCAAATATTTTTGAAACGACTGGTAATATTGAGATAGGTCTAAAATTGCTTAAGTCAGTTTTGTTTTTTGTTTTCGGAATGGGCAAAACTTTGGCCATTTTTAAACCGTCAGGGAAACTACCGTCTAATATGCAATTATTTATAAGATTTGTTAGTGGATACAAGATTTCTTCTCTTACAGATTTAAGTAATTTAGCGTTTATGTTGCAATAATCAAGGCCTGGCTTATTTTTAAGATTTTTTATTATGACACGTATCTCAATATAACTGGCAGGTACAAAGCCAAATGGAGGCGAAGGAAACAATATCTGTTTATTTTGAAAACTCAATTTTCTATCAAAGAGGTTCTTGTCCTCTAGTTCTTTTTTTATTTTGTTACCCACACCAACATAAAAGTTGGTATAGATACGTTTTTTTTTTCGTTTAAAAAAACATAATTTTTTTCTCAATATTAAGATTTGACGAAAAGAGAGGCCACATCCGATTTGTTGAAAGAAGAAATCATCAAAAACAAAAGGTTTCTGTTAAAATTTGTTCTACACGGTTCCGTTCGAAATACTATTTATTAAAAAAAGTAGAAATAGAAATATTCGAGTGAATTTAGCCCCAAGTGAAAGATTTATTTAAATTCATTTCGGAAGCTCATTGTGGTTTGTATTTTAATTTCTCTCTCTTTCCACTGGATTAAAACCACTTAGTTGTTAAAAAAGTTTTTTTATTGACGTTTCGGCTTTCCAGATCGAAAGCCGTTATCAAAATGACATAAAATAAATAAATTTACTAGAAACAGAACACTTGATAATCTTGCAAAAATATGACATCAACATAGTATACATAGAATAAGATTTTGAGATTGAAGATGTCAAAAATCTGTTTCAATCATATTTTTGTGACGTTTCTGGGAACGAATTTTTTGAAAGGATAGCGCATTTGCATATTATAAGAGAATTTATACTTCGTCATAAATGAAGTTTTCTTATTAATATTATCATAAGAAAAAACCAGATAAAAACTTATGATACTATCCCAATATAGAGGGTATCCTTTTTGCAATTAACTCTTTTTGTAAAATAGGTATCCAAATTTTTGAAATATCAACCGAACAATTAGAAACACATTCGTTATTATTTAAGCATATCAATGCTGCTTCTTTAACTTTGCGGTTATAATTATTCGGTTCTTTTAATAATCTAGTTGAAAAATTCCATTGTATTTTATGACCAGAATCCCATGCGTGTTCACATATTTTGGATTTTTCGAATTGTTTATTTTTAATGTACGATTGGTGTTCATTAAGTCTAATATGAAAAGGTCTAGATGTTTCTCCTATATAAAATTTATTACATTCGCATGGAATTTTGTAAATACAATGTTTTGTGTTTTGAATTTCATTAAAAGGTTTTGTATTTACTATTAAAGATTTTAATGTATTATTAGTTTGAAAAACTGTTTTTAAATTAAATTTATTGCCAATCCTTCTAATTTTTTCGGATAATTTTGGAATATAAGGGATTTTTACTATATTTGAAAGAATTATTGGGGGGTTTAAATTTTGATCTTTAGTTTTGATGTCTCGGTAAAGTTCACGATTTATAAATTTACTTGGGTAGTTGTTCTTAATCAAGACAGATTTAACAAGTGATAATTCATTATTTAAGATATTGTCATTTGAACAAATTGTTTTTGCTCTATCGGAAAGAGATTTGACAATACCTCGTTTAACACAAATTGAGTGGTTTGAATTAAAATTTAGATATCTATTTGTATATATATATATATATATTTTATTTTACAAAAAGAGTTAATTGCAAAAAGGATACCCTCTATATCGGGATAGTATCATAAGTTTTTATCTGGTTTTTTCTTATGATAATATTAATAAGAAAACTTCATTTATGACGAAGTATAAATTCTTTTATAATATGCAAATGCGCTATCCTTTCAAAAATTCGTTCCCAGAAACGTCACAAAAATATGATTGAAACAGATTTTGACATCTTCAATCTCAAAATCTTATTCTATGTATACTATGTTGATGTCATATTTTTGCAAGATTATCAAGTGTTCTGTTTCTAGTAAATTTATTTATTTTATGTCATTTTGATAACGGCTTTCGATCTGGAAAGCCGAAACGTCAATAAAAAAACTTTTTTAACAACTAAGTGGTTTTAATCCAGTGGAAAGAGAGAGAAATTTATTTAAATATTTCTACTCGTTCAGCGTAACTTTAAAAATCGGAACCTTCTGTCAAAAAAATCAAACAATAAACGAATAAATAAAGCCAGAGAAAGGAAATAGAAAGAGAATCGAGCAGATATAAGTGAGAAATAGATTTCGGGTAGGGTGTAAACGGTGCATTTCCGGTGGTGAGTAAATCCTAGCTAAACGTCGGCAAATCTGCGTGAAATACGAAAGGCGGATCGACAGTTCATGCTCAATTGCCCTTCAATGGCACCCCGTCGGTCCAATGTATCTCGAGCCTACCTGAAAACGAATATTCCGATTCGGATTTTTACGAGGGACAATGCATAGTTAGTGCACGTTTTCGCCTACCATGAATCTCTGTTATATTTATTGAGCTTTTATAAAACTTGCATATATATATACAGGGTGTTTCATTACTAATTGGAAATATTTTAACTGTAGAATCCTGAGCTTAAAATATGAAGATTTCTCCCAAATCACTTAAATTAAATGTGTCTCCTGTCTGAGTTACAGGGTGTTTTATTTAAAGATTTGAAAATGATTTTCGACCATTACTTTAAAACTATTTAATGCATTATTGTCATACTTGGCGGTAAGTCTAGGTACTATACACCCTGCTAAATTATGTTAAATAAACGTTTCTGGCTACTACCAAAGGCGTACGACAAGGGCAAGTGACTGATTGATCCTTCCCAAATTCTACGTCACTGGGAGAATTGCAATTTTATTACGATTTTTGGTTTCTCCAATACTTTCTACGTAAATATCGTACTCTTTCTTCATAACGATAAAGTCATTATTTTTCGAGATATCTTAAGTTAAACATGAAGCTGCACAATTATTTTGATTTTAATCAAATACTATTAAACGAGCAAGGTTTGTATGTGTGTGTGTGTGTGTATGTGTGTCCAGAGGATCTCGAAATCCACTCGTCAGAATTCAATGAAACTTTCAGGGTAGACTAATTCCTATCTAAATCGGCGAAAAATGTAGGTCCCATGTCTGTGAAAATTCGATCTTCCAAGATATTTACAAGAAAAGTTAAGCTTTTAGTTTTATTTCCTAGCAACGGCACATAATAATAACTTGTTTCTATAGTAATATATACTATAAAGGATAGATGAGTACAGTAAAAGTGGGGATATAACGTCACATTCCATAGGCGTACTTTGTAAAATAAGTTTCTATAATATAAATAAGGTCACAGCATATAAAATATATATACGCACTTCGTAGATTAAATTTTGAAGTTATATTATTTACAAAAAATAAAAATAAACTTTATGCATCCGACACTTTAACATTGAACGAATTAAATTTAACCAATAAATAACAAGGAGGATTATATGTTGGGATTAAATTAAATCTCTTGGCATTAAAAGTAACGCTTCAGTACTTACCTAAACTCAAAGATTAAAAAAAAAGTTAGTTCAAGAACTATCTTTAAAAGTCTTCACTAAAACTACTGGCATCACTATAATTGTCTTTTCTGATGTTTATTATTATCGGTTCTATTAAATTATCCATTGATATATCCACTTTCCTAAATGAATTTTCCACATTTTTAAACATGATCAATGCATTTTTCCCAATGTTCTCTATTTACATCTGAAACTGCCTTCAAAAACAAATTTCGCACATCAGGAAATTTAAATGTTTTATTGTTTTGAGAAACATAACCTTTTAATAATTGAGACCAGATCAGTTCAATGGAATTTAACTCTGCGTGGTTCGAAGGAAATCTGAGAATTTTAATTCCATTTTCTCTGGCCATCTCATCCATAATATATTTTTTGAATTTGTTTTTATGTTGCCTTGCTATTACTAATAATTCTGCCTTCAAGGATTTAGGAGGACTGATAATATTTTTAGAATGAAGCCATTTTGAAATATATATTAATACAAAATTCTGAATCAATTAAAATACATACGATACGGCTATGAATAAATAAAGTCTGACTTATCTGTCAAAAGAACAAATTTATTACAGTAAAAACCATGGAAACAAGAATCTAGACAAAAACTATATTAGGCCGATCAGATGTATTAAAATTTAAATTTTAACTACAAATAAGCATTGAAGGATGAGGTAAAAATAAAATTTCTACCTCTTGAACCTGTACTACGTTCTGCAAATTAAATACTGCACTCCTTTCTTCTGTATAGTATAGTAGTAAAAAGGTTTGACTTTATTTAATTTCTGGCGTTTTAATCAGAAAGAATTCAATTTTAAATTTGTCGCTTTATATAAAAAAGGTTCATTTGACGGACATAAATAATTTGCTTGTCAAATGACAGCCATCTTATTAATTCAAAGTTGAAAATACAACGTTGCCAATTCAATTTCAGAAATCATGGGTTTAGGTAAATATTTATAGGAACGTTGAGTAACACTGTTAAAATGGACACCTGTCTTCCCTTCCCCGATAGTGTGAGATTACCCCTTACGGCTACTATTTTATTATGCGGACAGTTTTAATATTTAAGTTTTCATGATCAGAGAGAGAGAGAGAGAGAGAGAAAGAATTTTTGAAAAAATATGATATCAATATCTGCCACACCTCGAGAGTCTGGTCACAGGTTTTTGTGGAGGTTTTTACCCAAGTATGAATATCAGACCTATAATTTTCCTTCACTGCAGATCAAAAAATAATAAAATCAATTGAACATAGAGTTTTTCTTATATAGTGATAAATAGAGTGAGCTGAGCGATCTTCTGTTGACGGGACGTGTGCCCTACACGCTGCTGTTGCCCGTCCCGGAAACGGGGCCTGTCCACCGTGACAATTCGCGAAGATCAAGCGTCAGTAGAAGTTGCCCTAAAAGTTTGAAATCCCCAGAAACTAGGCAACTTTTAATGCATTTAACTAACCTCTGTGACAAGCAGTTGATAAACGTCAACAACAGCTGCAGCCAATTGAAAATTAACACTGACAGCTTTTTTAATTTTCCCGCCTACTTTCAAGCCAATCGCCAATCAACTTTTTATTTATCTCCCTATCAGTAGTTCAAGTAGATGTCGCCCACTCCGTGATTTTCGCGAATTAATTAATAATTTGTCATGTTATAAATATACTTAAATTATATACTCATTGGGCTGCTTAAAAATGTAGATTTGAATATTAAGAGCGAAGCTCGGTGACCAGATATTATGTATTAATTATG
Source organism: Crepidodera aurea (assembly GCA_949320105.2). Taxonomy (NCBI): domain Eukaryota; kingdom Metazoa; phylum Arthropoda; class Insecta; order Coleoptera; family Chrysomelidae; genus Crepidodera; species Crepidodera aurea. Next base: position 834,715 of record OX439474.1, read on the forward strand.
TCGGTGTTTTGGGTCATTGGATTGCATTTATTACACAAATGAACCTTTAATCCGTATTAACAAAAAGAAAACAATCTTATTTGTCGATATTTCTTGAAACGAATAAACACATTAAATTATTAAAAACAAATTGTGGTTCTGAAAATGTTATAATCTAAATAAAAGAACAATGTTAATAACAAGAAAATATCAAAATGCATATGAACAAAACTTAAAAAGCTTTTATAACAAATGTTCAATATGACCTCAATAAGTTTATCCATTCTTTCGCTGAACGATCTTCTAACTTTAAAAAATATGTTTGGCTGATTGGCGGAATTTACAATTTGCTGCCAAAGTTCCTCACGAGTATTTATTGCTTGGGAGTATACTAATGTCCCCAGAAATAGAAATCTAAGGGATTACCGTCGGGAGTTCTAGGCGGCCACGGAAATTCACTACCTCTGCCAATCCAACAACGATGAGGAAATAGATGATCGAGATAGTTCCGCACTATTAGACGATAATGAGGTGGTGCTCCATCCTGCATGAACCACATATCTCTCCTTCGATTAAGCGGCAGTTCCTCTAGATAATCGAACAGTGCAGTTTGTAAAAATTGTAAATACGAGTTACCATTCAAATTTGCTGGTAATTCATAAGGACCCAACAAATTATCTCGAAATATACCGCACCATACATTAATCTTAAATTCGTGTTGAAAATGTGATTCTTGGAATAGATGGGGATTTTCAATATCCCAATAGTGACTGTTTCTCCTCTACGTGTAAATGTGGCCTCATCAGTAAACATTATTTTTTCAATAAAATTACGATTTTCATTTTTTTTATTTATGATCCAATGAGCAAAATTAATTCGTACATGATAATCTCTAGGCAATAAATTCTGTACCGGTGTAAAGTGGTAAGGTCGTAAATTTTCTTTTTTCAGTATTCTAAAAACTGAAGTGTGGCTTAATCCATCAGTCATTGCTGCTAAACGCCGAGTGCTTAGTTCGGGATTATCAGCAATTCGCACTAAAATATCATCCTCCTGATCCACAGTTAAATTGTCCAGTTTCTCTTAATCGACTAAAAACATTACTGAAAGTCTGGCGATTGGGTTGAACTCTGTTTGGATACATTTCTTGATATCTTCGAACAGCAGCGAGGCAGGAATAATTTTCGTTTACATAAACACAGAGCATGTCTCGCATTTCAAGATTAGAAAAATTATTGTGCCGCGGCATTTCCACTTAATCGACTTTTTAAATTTTACAATAATCACAATCTTAAAGCGACAGTAACAATAATTAACAGCAATGACAGCAACCTACTAGATCGAAACAATTGAGTCAGACCAGAGCCAACTATACAAAATCTAAGCTTATTTTCAATACGTCGTACGCACTTTAATACCACGACAGCATGTAATGTCAATGATATGGAAAAAATGATTAAAGTAATGGTCGAAAATCATTTTCAAATCTTTAAATAAAACACCCTGTAACTCAGACAGGAGACACATTTTATTTAAGTGATTTGGGAGAAATCTTCATATTTTAAGCTCAGGATTCTACAGTTAAAATATTTCCAATTAGTAATGAAACACCCTGTATATATACGTATTTTATAGCGCCCCATTAGCTAAAGTTCCACTTCCATTTCTACATATTTCTACACTACATACATTGAATTTCAACTCCCGTCAATTAGAAATACAATCAATTAAATAAAATCTGCAAGATAATAACATTTCTACATATTTTTTACATGTCTCTTCCAGATTTCATACGTCCAACTTAATTACCTTTAAAACGGTAAGGTGGAATATCGTAAATATTATCCAGCAAAGAAAGAACGTAAACAGCCAATAACGCTTTTAATATTTAGTATGTGACGTGTTCTGTTTTCGTTTTCGTTTAGAGGGCTTTATGAAGTCTTTTAGAGGTCATTTATTTTCATTACAGTTGTCGAGGCAATCCCTTTTCATCCCTAACAGATTGTGCGAGCCGACCAGCTCGAATAGGGGGTTCAGAAAGGGATGTTCGTTCTGTGCGTTTTTAACCACCCTCATTTTCGCTTCTGCTATATGATGAGATTGTTATGAAATTAAGATTATTATTAACTTTCTTCGGGATAATTTGGATGAAAGGTTAAACGCGTAAATTGACATACTTACGTCACTGAAAAATAACTACTTAGCTTCACTTTGAAGACTCGTTCTGTCTTTCGATTGTCTGCGTATTTACATAATGTGAGAATATTCTGATAATAGTGCAGGCGAGATAGGTAATTTAATTGGAAAAACTATTTAATAAATAATTATTTTTTATAATGATCATTTTCATTATTACCTACAATTGAATATTTATAACAATACGGAACAAAGATTCGAATAAAACAATGAAATACAGTTTCTTTTGTATTTTTTCTGTACAATTTAATGGAGTAATCAGTTTTTTAATTTTATTAAAAAGGACCCCGCACAAAAGGATAGGATTTTGCCGTTCGGTCGAATTGGCTGATTTTTGGATATGTTGTAGGTTTTGTCATCCTGAACAAAAGTCTCCATGGGCACCAAGGTCCAAAGTCCATATTTTGGCCACTATCGAGCTCCAAAGGTCCATTTCTCCATCATAACGTAACCTCTTGAAGCAAGCCAATTACTCATTGAAATATCGTTTTTGATTTATTTTATTATCTAGTTTTCGAGGTCGTGAGTTGGAATCTGATTTCAAAATGACAGAATTGACAGTTGACAGCTGTCAACAAGCTGTCAAGTAGACGGAAAAATACAAAAAATTGAAATAATGATGTCACCATATGTTTTCGAGGTCGCTGAGCTTGAATCTGATGTCAAAATGACAGAATTGACAGTTGACAGCTGTCAAGTTGACGGAAAAATACAAAAAACTTGAAATAATGAGGTGACCATATGTTTTCGAGATCGCCATAACTTCAGAGTAGACATATTTTCGCTGTTCCTTGTTGATATTAATGCATATATGATGATAAGATTGACTGATTGACATAAGCAGAGTGGTTTTGGAGTATGTTTTGCATGATAAGATTTTCAGAATTCGATCGTATTTTTCCGTCAACTTGACAGCTAGTTGACAGCTGTCAACTGTCATTTTGACATCAGATTCCAACTCACGACCTCGAAAACATATAACTAGATAATAAAATAAATCAAAAACGATATTTCAATGAGTAATTGGCTTGCTTCAAGAGGTTACGTTATGATGGAGAAATGGACCTTTGGAGCTCGATAGCGGCCAAAATATGGACTTTGGACCTTGGTGCCCATGGAGAGTTTTGTTCAGGATGACAAAACCTACAACATATCAAAAAATCAGCCAATTCGACCGAAAGGCAAAATCCTATCCTTTTGTGCGGGGTCCTTTAAACTAATTATCAACAATAGGCTGGTTCGCCATTCTTCGTAATTTGTTTATTTGAACAAAAATCGAAAGAAGTTATGATTAAAAAATGATTTCGATTTCAAATTTTAAGATTTACGTCCACTATAAGCATTATAAAACCAAGGATCAGAGCGAGGCTAGAAAACGTACCTGTGCGCGAGACTAGGCCGCGTTACGTCAGTAGCCAGACACAAGCTCTGTAAATACACAAACGTAGGTGACAGTTTACTTGAATCCGTAGACAAACATTACTACCAGACGCAGTGAGGAGGAGCTTGTGTCTGGCTACTGACGTAATGCGACCTAGTCTCGCGCACAGGTACGTTTTCTAGCCTCGCTCTGATCCTTGGTTTTATGATGCTTACAGCGGTCGTAAATCTTAAAATTTGCAGTCGAAATTTGTGTCATCATTTTTATCATCATAAAATCTCTCGATTTAAGTTAATATAAAAAAATTCCGAACCAGCCTATTGCTGAAAAATTCGTTATTCCAAAAAATATTTTTGAGTTTTTTAAATTTTTTAAATGGGGACTACTATTTTTTTTATTGTATCGAATAGTTCACGTAAAAAAATGAGCACCTAAAGAATTATGTATGATGATATTTTGCCAACCAACTTTATTTTCGAAAAAAAATGTTTTTAAACCGATAGATTTTTTAATCGGAAAAAAATTTTGTTTATCTGTGTCCTAAAACAGTATACTTCCACAAAATTTCATCAACATTAAATTATTTTTGCGGAAATTAAAAATAAAAAATTTAAAAAAAATTTTTAGATAATTTATTGCATTTTCCGCGAAAATTTTGAGGTTTTGAAGTTTTGCGGAAAACCGCAAAATACCATTTTGCCCCTCTTTTAACCTCACTCAAATTAACAATTTAGCACCCCTCTTCTTGGACGAATTTTTTTTTACATTCATTGTAAGCCCCTTGAAAAGGAAAAAGGAAAACATGCGATGAAGAACATGACAAACCCCAATCATAGGGCAACAAAAAGTGATTGGAAACTGGCAAACAGAGTCGTAACCCAAAGCAAAATTAGCTGGGTAATAGACCTATTTGAACCATACAAATCATCTGGTCTGGGCGGTATATTCCCTGTCTTTTTGCAACGGGGAAAGAAAATGCTGGCACCAGTAAACTTTTAAGGGCAAGTCTAGCTACTGGTTACATTCTAGCTAGCTGGAAGAAAGCTACAGTTGTCTTCATTCCAAAACCTGGGAAGGACTACTCTCAGGCTAAATCATTCAAACCTATTATTCTATCATCTTTTATGGTAAAGTTAATGGAAAAACTGGTTGAGTTACAGGTCAGGGAAAACTTTCTAAAAGAAAGGCCACTTCACAAACACCAGCATGCTTGTCAAACCGGAAAATCCTGTGAAACAGCACTCCATGGGCTCGTTTCAAAGATAGAGGCTGCACACAGAAATAAAGAAATAGCTTTAGGAGCATTTCTGGATATAGAGGGTGCATTCGACCACACCTCCATGGGAGCAGCTGTAGCAAAGCGTGGCGTAGACGACACCACATTCAGGTGGATACAAACCATGTTATGCAATCGATCAGCTGAAGCAACATTGTTGGGAGAAAACATGGAGGAGTCTTATCACCTCTACTGTGTGATTTGGTAATTGACGAGCTCCTGGTACAGCTCAGCAATGCAGGATATTATACCCAGGGGTATGCAGACGATGTATTCATACTCTCAAACCTCTTCACCTGAACATAACGATGTAACTGACTGTACAATAAGTCTTAAGGCCGCAGTATTGAGGCATTTATAAACCTCAGTCAGGTATATCGTCTTAATCAATTAATCAAGCCCCCTTTACCACTTCCAATCATAAAAACCCTGCAGAAAATTATTGTTGACTCTAAATCTAATTTGCCTGGTCTATAATGAAAAAATACAAATAATTTTAAAAAACCCTTCAACTAAAATAACTCGGTAAGAAGACGTGTTCATGAAGTTGTCATTTTAAAAAATTCAAAATAACCTCGCAGAAAATTCTCTTCCTTAAAATTTAATGAAATTTAAGACATTTTTCAATTTTCTTTATTTTTAAAAATATATACAAGGAATTTAATGACATTACACATATACAGGGTGACCCAAGGGTACGTGCCCGACAATGGGGCACATTCTAAAAATATTTCTATTTATATACAGGATGTCCCAAATAAGATACAAAACTAAGTTCTGATTTTTTAAATGGCAACACCCCATTTTTGTTACATTTTGAGATTCGCCATTAAATTGTCGATATAACGCACCCGGGTTTCTTAGACTTATCTGCAATATTTTTTGACTTATGTCAATTTATTAGTCAAAATAGCGTCGTGCAGAGATCCACAAAAAAGTTCAGAACTTCAGAACTGTTCAAGATAACTTAATCAACTTTTTTCCAGTAGATTCCTTAAGCTTCAGCGCATCTTCTGACTTGTAGGCGAATTCGGAGTCGACGTTCTACCGCCTACTACGATTTTTTGAAAATTACAAAATACAAATAGCAATAACTCGACTTTTTTACATCATTGCATGGCATTTTTTAAGAGCTTTTTGCTGATATAGGGTTTGTTGGGTCTATTTTGTAAAATTTGCGAGATTTATTGCAAAATAAGAAATGTTGACGGTTTATTCGAGAAAAAAAGGAATCGAGTAGGCCGCTGTCTTAAAATTTGATACATACATATACTTTCAATAATTGTATGCGTCTAATTAAAAAAAGGAATCGAGTAGGCCGCTGTCTTAAAATTTGACACATCCATATACTTTCAATAATTGTACGCATCTAATTATTAATCATGAGTTTTACTCGCGAGGAATTAGTGAATATTGTCTACTGTATTAGCGAAGCTGACAGAAATCCTTGCAAAAATCTACCTGCAAAAATATCCAGAAGCAAGAACTCCACGGGTGTCTTCATTCCTAAAGTTGAGAGATCGGTTTGAACTCACTGGTATTGTATCTTATACCAAAAAGGAAATTGTTTTTTGACAATGTGCTGCATGGTGAAAGGTATTTACAGTTTCTTCGCGAACATCTTCCCAATATTTAAGAAGAAGTGGATTTGAATACCAGAGGGACAATGTGGTTTCAACACGATGGTGCTTCAGTACATAACCATAGGATGGTGCGAGAATTTTTAGATAATTCCTATCCTAATCGCTGGATACGGAGAGGTACTATTCCTTGGCCCGCGCGATCTCCAGACCTTACTCCTATAGATTTTTTTCTTTGGGGGTACGTGAAGGAAACTGTTTTCAGAGATCGTCCACCAACTGCAAATGATATGAAAAACAGGATTACGGAAGCCTTCCGTTCAGTTGATGGAGCAATGCTTGCTAGAGTTCGGGACTCATTTACTAGAGGACTAGCAGTTTGCTTGGAACATGATGGTGACCTATTCGAGCATTTGTTATAAATCAAAAATATTTACATTGTATCCTATTAATCATTCTTCCGTGTTCTTGTAAATATTATAAAAATTGTTTACTTTGTAATGTATTTCTGTTTCTATTACAATTTCCTTTTGTTGAAACATATTCTTTTCAAAATTATATGAATGTGTCAAACAGTGGCCTACTCGATTCTTTTTTTCTTTTAATTAGACGCGTACAATTATTGAAAGTATATGGATGTGTCAAATTTTAAGACAGCGGCCTACTCGATTCCTTTTTTTTTTCTCGAATAAACCGTCAACATTTCTTATTTTGCAATAAATCTCGCAAATTTTACAAAATAGACCCAACAAACCCTATATCAGCAAAAAGCTCTTAAAAAAATGCCATGCAATGATGTAATAAAATATAGGGTGATGTATTTGAAAAAGTCGAGTTATTGCTATTTGTAATTTGTAATTTTCAAAAAATCGTAGTAGGCGGTAGAACGTCGACTCCGAATTCGCCTACAACTCAGAAGATGCGCTGAAGCTTAAGGAATCGACTGGAAAAATGTTGATTAAGTTATCTTGAACAGTTCTGAAGTTCTGAATTTTTTTGTGGATTTCTGCACGACGCTCTTTTGACACATAAATTGACATAAGTCAAAAACTATTGCAGGTAAGTCTAAGAAACCCGGGTGAGTTATATCGACAATTTAATGGCGAATCTAAAAATGTAACAAAAATGTGGGGTTGCCATTTAAAAAACCAGAACTTAGTTTTGTATCTTATTTGGGACATCCTGTATATAAATAGAAATATTTTTAGAATGTGCCCCATTGTCGGTCTTAAAAAAATCAAACCGATAGCTTGGATAGAAAAAAAGTTATGGAGCATGCACGTACCCCTGGGTCACCCTGTAGTATTAAAAATTGCTAAGTTTAAAAAATTTCCTAGCAAAAAAACCAAAATAAATGTACCCGTCAAAATTAAATTAATGTTAAAAAAAATTTTGCTTCCTAAATTTTCAGTAGATCTGTATTTTCCACTCTAATAATTTGAACGAAACCTTTTTTCGTCCCATTTGCTGTTCCGTCAGTTTCGCTTTCCCCTTTTCCCGCCCGCAATTTGATTGATGTTCGGTATCCATTTACGTCTCTATTGTTCCGCGCGGCGCACGTGCATTATAAAATCACACACGTAATAAAGAGTTGATGGCACACAACCAACAACCAACAACACGTTGATGGTGAGGAAGGAGGAAGTCGAACCTAAATTGAAAATCGATAAGTACATTCAGGTCTCGGTTATTTAAATATAAAATTGTTTGTATTGGAAATATTATTTTTGGGTGTTTCCAGCTATACATTTTCTGCTTTAGAGATGTTCAAATAAATAACAGGAACTGTATTTCTTATATTTTATTCATAATTTTATTTACTTCAGTATGTACTATAGGTACTCATAAAAAAATTTGAGCGCGGATAACGAGCTGTATCAGTCCATACTATATCCAAATCGCAGAGGCCAGCGTCGGGATATTAACATGAAACTTAGGATGAGGATGCTGCGTTGTTATGTTTTTTCCACGCTCTTGTATGGAGTTGAAACATGGACCCTCAAGAAAAACCACATCGACAAACTACAAGCATTCGAAATGTGGTGTTACCGTATTCCCTGCCGAAGTGCTGAAGTGCTGAACCGGATGCAGAAGGAATGCGAAATCATTAACACCATGAACAAAAGAAAGCTTCAATGCCTGGGTCATATAATGAGAGGACAGAAATACACACTTATCCAACTGATAGTCCAGGGAAAGATTAGTGGAAAGCGGAGCATTGGCAGACGCCGTGTGTCCTGGCTAAAGAACCTGAGGGATTGGTTTAACTGTAGCAATGTTCAACTGTTCAGAGTTGCAGTCAACAAGGTCACGATTGCTGTGATGATAACAAACCTCCCATAGGAGATGCACCATAAGAAGAAAATCAAATTGGAAATATTCTTCCTATTGGTCAAAGTGTTTGTATTATAGAGTAGGGTCTGCCGTCTGCAGAACCGTATTAAGTAGATTGCAGCCAATAACTGACTTACAATTGCACTTTGTGTTAGCAAATTTGGGAATACCGATTTAATTTGTTTTTTAGTGCCTCTTGTGAATATAATTACCTTCTAATGTTATATTCTTAGTTAGTTGTTTGCGAATGATTGTAGAGAACTGATTCTTTTGCTTTTTCTGCCGGAAATTGGATTGTTGTTTTGAAAAATTAGTTTTTAAACAAGTAAACAAGTACTGATACAGCTGATCAAACGCATGTTGACTTAAGTCCTCCAAAAAAAGATGTCTGAAATGACACTTTAGTGCCGAGATAAAAGAAATGATTTTAAATGCATATAAAGTTGAAATTATTCAAAATCCAGGTATGAATTTAAACGATGTAGAACTGGAAGTTTATGAGTGACTTGGCATTGGAAGTCGAAGTGTTCGAAGAATTATTTCCGACTATAAGAGTTCCGGGGTTCTATTAGAGCCGAAAACAAACCAAAATCAGACCACCAAATGAAAGTCCTTATCTGATTTTGATAAAAGCTCAATACGGCGAAAAGTTCACGAATTTTTCTTTAGAAATGAACATCCAACTATTGAGAAAGTACTAAGAATAGTAAACGAATACCCAAATTTTAAGAAAAGTACCTTCCACAATACTGGGTGTTCCAGAAGTTTCTGACCCATTTTAACTGCAAATATCTCGCAACTCAGAAGCGATAGGGAGGTGCGGTTTGTACTGAATAGTTTCTTTTTATATAACGTTTTCTTCAGTATAAATGTTTATTTAGTAAACTCTTATATAAGGTGTTTTAAAAAAACGGTCTTTTTCAAATGCAAATAACGTCGATTTTTTTAACGACACACCCTATATATTTTTATTCCATCAGAAACGTGAACTCTTTCCCTTTCCGGAAAATTTTACTAAAAATTAACATATAAATTATCTAATGCATAACCGCCTATCATTAAAAATCAAATAACTCATTTATTTTTCATCTAAACTTCAACATATTATACATTTTCGGAAAAGGAAAGAGTTCACCTTTCAAATAGAATAAAAATATATAGGGAATGTCGTTATTTGCATTTGAAAAAGACCGTTTTTTTATCTCGATAATTTTGAGGTTATGTTGAAAAATTTTTATATTAAACTTTTTATAGGATGCATATTTCAGCCATAAATCGTAAAAAATCAATATCCAACCCTCAAAAACGTATATTTCGCTACCCCCACTTCCCTTGCGGAACTTTTACTCAGTCGTCTTGATTTTTCTTAATTTACTTATAATTTACCCTAAATTTCACGTCGTTTTTTCCATCCAGAAATAAAATATTATTATTAACAACAATAACGACATAATGAAATAGTTAACGGGTAAAAATATATAATATTAAATTGAGAAATCTGTAGAACAAAATTATTCATTACTGAGACTCGTGACCATAGATAATTTTATCAACACTTTTAAAATAAAATTTATGAGTACGTCTCTGCGGCTTGGCGTGATCACCACGTGTCTCCAATGTTGGCCTCTGCGATTTGGATAGAATTATAGCGGATGTTTCGCTTCTGAGGTTCGAATGCATTTTGGTTTAGAAGTTTGTTTGTCGAGATGTTGGATGAAAGACTTTTAATATGGCCGTTGATTATTTCCAGCATACCGAGCAGGATGCCTTTTTTACATCACGGTTTTTTCTGGTATTACGATAGAAGAAAATTAAGTTTCAATATAAACTGCTCTTCGCTTTTTTTATTTTCTATATACCTAACCAAAATATCAGTTTTCACAACCGGAAGATCGTCCATCTAGAATTTTCATAGAGTCCTCGATATGCGTGTCTGGACTTTTGACGTCAATTAGCCGGGTGAAAGACGACGCTATGCGCCGGGGCGCTCGCTCTTTATTCGGACGTCGGGCCGAATTTCCGGTTTCCTGTCGACCGTCTGTCGGAACAAGACTTTACACTATGCTGTTTATGATGTACAGCCAGCGCCCCCTGGTTATGAGCTTATTTATGAATGTGGGATCGGCTGTGCTACTCAAAAAGTAGTAAAAAAAATTAATACTAAATCACCTAAGATTATTATTTTTACCACTGAATTTCTAAGAATAAATTTTGGGTTGGACTTTATTTACTTTCTTGGAATGACTTTGGTACTCCTTTCAATCGATTCTTTCTGAAATTTTACGTCTAATGACGGAGCAATATTGATCCAAAAAATTTTCTAGTGAATTATACAACATTTCAAAAACAAAGTTTGTTCAAATCGTGAGATATATTCACAATACAGTAGAAAATCGTCAAAAACTTTTCTCCAAAAATTTTTACGACTTTGGGACTAGTTTCATTCGATTCGCCATAAAATTCTAAAAATTTCTTTGCTTACCTCAGAAAATTGTATAAACAAAGTTTGTTAACATTATGACAAATCTTGTCAATCCTGCAGATAATCGTCTAAAAATTTCTTTGAAAAAATCGTACGATTGTCTCAAATTATTATTCAATTTCTAATTAAATTTTTTACCTTAATGATTAATATTTTAGATATAATTCTTGTGAACCCCAGAAAATTTCAAAACCATAGTTTGCTGAAATTATAAAAAACTTTGACAATATTTCAGACTTCAGACATCTAAAAATTTTTTCAAGTACGTTTGGGATTATATCATCAAATTTAAATAATTCCACGATTTTTTGTGCAATTTTCCGAAAGAAAAGCTCAAGAATTATTGAACTTTTTGACGCAATACGACAAAAATTAATGATTTATATTTTACCCTAAGCGACAAAAATATCGCGTGTATATCATAGCAGGATATACCTTTGTAATTTTAGTAGAGATACGCGTGCACGATTCTTGTCATCAAAATAAATGTATCAGTGAAATTCCATTAAGAAAAGCGAGTCACGTGTCCGGCACCGTGTCTTTTGTTCCACTTTATGGAAAAATCGGTCATACTTTTTGTGGTTTGCGATCTACAGATATAATCGTTTTAACTTTCCTGTTTTATGATATCCTATCTTTCCGGTGACTCTATTAATTAAAAATCACGTTTATATATTTACCAATTGGTTTAATAAACAAACTAATTTTTTATTCGAATATGTCAAAAAACGTCAAAACACAATAATAAGAAGAATAACTTTTGCGGACGGTGAATTGTGAACCGTCCGGAAAAGTAAAATATTGTAACGGTTAAATAATGTGAAAAGCCAAAAAAAGAGAATACAAAACTTTTATTCGATAATAGAGAAATTATCAAACAAAATAAATTAATTAAAACCATTAAAAAACTATTTATTTTAATTTAAATAATCACTAGACAGAACGTAATTAACAAAATAAAGTTTGAAACTAATTTTAGAGCAGTAATCATGACAAAATATTAAATTCTGATAACAAATTTTAACATGGTAATTCCATAAGGAATTTTCATCGACGATTTTAGAATAGTTACAAACAATTTAGCAAAAAACTAAATACTAGAAGTTAAGACAAAATAGTCTTAGATAAGTCTGCAATCATTACAACAATGAAAACATTGTTATTTTAGAAGAGAAATAAATTTTAAACTTAACCTCAAAGTGCAGTATCTTAATTTAACAATATGATCAATGTAAATTCAGGGGAAATATAATAAATCAAGAAAATAAAGTGTGGGGATTTCCAAAATTAAAGTATCATTGTAAAAAAGGCAGTAATAATAAAGTTTAATACAATTTATAAAATCGATAATGACGAAAGTAAAAAAGTCTTCATGTACATTTAATATATGTTAGAATAGGAAATAAATTATACCAAAATCATTCTTTTTATCTCAGGAATGATTTGGTAATAGTCAAAAAACATATAAAAATTAAAAATTTTTTGAATTTTATAATAATTTAATTGAAAGTTATGTCCAATCCCGATCTAGACGGCGTTGACATGATGGTTTATAAAAACCAAAACTTGCTGTCAAGCGAGGCTTTTGCTAAAAATCATTCGAATTCTTATCGGGAAAACAAAAGAAAACCAAAATCAAAGCCACTCTGATCGAAGAAAGAAATAGTAAGGAAATTTTAGCTGTCAAATTTTAAGTGAGGTTACAATCGATGTTTACAAGAAAATCTTGGAATTAAATCTTTAAAAGAATTCCAATTAACATTCCATCGTTTGTTCCTGAAAGAAAATCCAGCTTATGTTGTTTCTTCACCTATTATCCAGATCCAACCACATCCCGTAGCATTTTTTATCCCGTATTCCTGATTAGAATCCTAGAAGATTTATTTTCGTCACATCGTTAATTTGGAAAGAAAGTAACCAGAGATAACTAAAAGATTTAAATATTATTAAAGGTACCTATGCATTTTTAAATATCGATATTTCAAACTTTTACAAACAAGGCCAAAGTACTTAATTAATTAGGTTAGCTTACATTCTAGTAGATAATCAAATTATAATAAGGTAAGAGGGTGATTTGTTAAATTCACAAATAAATAAGAACATTACGCTTACCTTCTTCTGCTCAATAATCATCTCACTACATCTATAAGTTCAACCGTTATTTTTGTTGTTAATAAATACTTCCACATTTTATTGAGTCGTTATTATCGATTTTTATAATTTTGCGGCCAATTTCAGAAGCACGACTGAGATTTAAGAGACTCTCATTTCTCTACTGACCGAGTAGGTGGCGCCCAACAGAAGTTAATTACGTTCTGACTAAGATTACGTCGGAAGGTAACAAACAAAAAATTAACTTAATAAAATTTGAAAAAAATTAACAAATTAGAGTCTAGAATGTATTTATTAAATCCAATAATAAAATTAATAATTTTTAATAAGTTACTTACAAGGATAAAATTAAAATTTCAGATAAATTAAAGTTAAATTAATATATTGAATAATAGTTAAGTATTTCACATTTTGTTTCACACGAGAACGATTTGAGAAATAGACGGTAAGTAACAATATATAACTATAAGTAGAACTAGGTAGAATTTTTCTTTATTTTATTAATATTTTTATATTCGAATAAAAAATATTGTATGATAACGCAGACGAGAAATTTCTTCTTCGGACTCTTATGGTTAGCAAACTCCATAATCGTCCGAAAAAGTAACACTTCTCGTCCTTGCATCATAAACTACTCTTGTTGCTTTGTATAAAAGGAATTTTGGACGAGAGCTTTGATGTGTATTGATTTTTCCGCTGACTGCATTTAAGAAGAATATTCCGAAAATCAATTAATTAAATCAAATAAATAGTCCAAGTGGTTCGATTAATTTTTGATAAACTAAGGATTTGAGAGCTCTAGACTACATCTGGACTCAAGTGCGGATTAACGAGGGTGGTACAGGGGGTAATTTACCCCTCCCCGATGATTGTAATTTATAAAATCAAAAAGTGAGGGAAACAAAAAGAAAAAAATTAAATACAATTTTTCATGAAAATAAACCTTCCCAAAAATCCTACATTTCTAAAAGTTTTTTAAATATAACCGAAAATCTGTTTGTATTACGTAAAAGTTGATATGAACTAAATAGCCTTGAGCTAACAATTAAAATGAATTTTTTATTTTTCTACGATTAATTCAAAAATGGGTGTTTAAAGAAACTGAATCGTTCTAACGTAAATATCTGAAACAATATGACTTCCACCATCCAGAACCCGTTTAACATAAGCAGAAAAAAAGTTATGGACAAAATAAAATTTTTTCAATTTTTTTTAGTGCCATCTAGACCAAAGGTTCCCAAACTTTTTTTTCTCCTGGACCACTTTCAAAGTTTTACTATTTTCTAGACCCCCTGCTGCTACATTCCTACTGTATTCCCAAAACTCCTAAAAAATATCACCCCAAATTGGGGGTGTTAAGAAGAAAAAAAAAGTAGCACATTTTCTGGGGGTCCACCTGGACCACTATGGGATAATTATTTTCTAAGTTTTGGTCTGTTAAAGTTGAGCTAAATTTTCAATTTTTGGTCAATAAAAAAAATTAAAGAAACAAGACTTTGAGCAAATGTTCTTCCGAATAATTTTCATTTTTTTTATCTTTTGTCTGTAACGAGATATGGCCGTTTGAAATTGCATACAATTGCAATTATAACCGTCAATGTCATTTTTTAGGGTCAAATATTTAAAAAAACGGTCATTCCAATAAATAAGTTTGTCATAACATGACATTTCGGCGACATCCTAAGCTCTAAAATGGTTTATTGTACATCGCGATACTGTCAGCAAAAAAAAAGTTAAGAGAAAAAATACGGGAGGGGTTTATTTTCAGGAAAAATCGTATTAAACATTAATTCATTAAAAAAGGATAATTTATCGATTGAAGTTATTTTCTTTTTTCCCCTCATTTTTTAATACCGTCCCCACTAACGAAATTTTTCTACTTCTGATTTGGACACCTTTCCTAGGAATTTGCAAAAAATTTCAAGTCGATCTGATCAGTTACTATAGTCTATTTTTATGTATGAGAGAGTATTAAAATAATAAAGCGTTCGTAATCCATAGGCGTGCCACTTCTTTTAGTAGACAGTTAAAATATTTTGTGAAGTTATACCTCGAGTATTTTCGTATGAAATAACCTTTGTATAAATATAATAAATATATCGGGTGTACACTTATATTTTCACCTAATTAACCTGCTTATAACTTCTAAACAGCTGAAGGTAAAAAAGTGCAATTTTTTCTAAAATATTTTATTTTTCCACAAGGTATGTTAAGAACATTGTGTCAAACGGGTTATGTAGGTATAAGGGTTTAAACTTTGACTTTTAAACAACGTTACGTTCATAAATAATAATTTTAATATAAAAACTACTTCTTACCTACAAATCCAAATCAGAATAGAAACCAATATTTACAATGAGTGGCTCGATCATTTCATCAGTAATATTGTCCAACTTCCACATTTTCTCTTCTTCTTTAATCGTATGATTTACTGCCTTTTCCCAGTTTTCAGGCTTCACATTATTTACAGCCTCCAAAAACAACTGTTTAACATCACTCATTTTAAAAGAATTATTTTTTCTTGAAACTTCTCACTTTATCTGTGCCCATATCAGTTCAATCGGGTTTACTTCGCAATGATATGGTGGTGATCTAACCACCGTCATCCCACGATTTTTTGCAATTTCATCAATTTCATATTTTTTTAATTTCTCTTTATGAAGGGAACACAAATGATACAGTTCTCTTCTCACAGAACCGGGATGAAACTTAATATTCTTTGAATTTAGCCAATTCTGTAAATCTTTTTTTAACCACTTGGTTGTGGGCATTTTTTCTGTAAGTCTCGAGTGATAACTTGCATTATCCATTACTATTATACAGTTCTGAGGAAGAAGATCTATTATTTGTTCGAACCACGAGTAGATTCAAAAGTCAAATATCTGGTCACCGAGCTTAGCTCTTAATATTCAAATCTACATTTTTAAGCAGCCCAATGAGTATATAATTTAAGTATATTTATAACATGACAAATTATTAATTAATTCGCGAAAATCACGGAGTGGGCGACATCTACTTGAACTACTGAAAGGGAGATAAATAAAAAGTTGATTGGCGATTGGCTTGAAAGTAGGCGGGAAAATTAAAAAAGCTGTCAGTGTTAATTTTCAATTGGCTGCAGATGTTGTTGACGTTTATCAACTGCTTGTCACAGAGGTTAGTTAAATGCATTAAAGTTGCCTAGTTTCTGGGGATTTCACTCTTTTAGGGCAACTTCTACTGACGCTTGATCTTCGCGAATTGTCACGGTGGACAGGCCCCGTTTCCGGGACGTGCAACAGCAGCGTGTAGGGCACACGTCCCGTCAACAGAAGATCGCTCAGCTCACTCTATTTATCACTATATAAGAAAAACTCTATGTTCAATTGATTTTATTATTTTTTGATCTGCAGTGAAGGAAAATTATAGGTCTGATATTCATACTTGGGTAAAAACCTCCACAAATACCTGTGACCAGACTCTCGAGGTGTGGCAGATATTGATATCATATTTTTTCAAAAATTCTTTCTCTCTCTCTCTCTCTCTCTCTCTCTGATCATGAAAACTTAAATATTAAAACTGTCCGCATAATAAAATAGTAGCCGTAAGGGGTAGTCTCACATTATCGGGGAAGGGAAGACAGGTGTCCATTTTAACAGTGTTACTCAATGTTCCTATAAATATTTATCTAAACCCATGATTTCTGAAATTGAATTGGCAACGTTGTATTTTCAACTTTGAATTAATAAGATGGCTGTCATTTGACAAGCAAATTATTTATGTCCGTCAAATGAACCTTTCCTTTTTTATATAAAGCGACAAATTTAAAATTGAATTCTTTCTGATTAAAACGCCAGAAATTAAATAAAGTCAAACCTTTTTACTACTATACTATACAGAAGAAAGGAGTGCAGTATTTAATTTGCAGAACGTAGTACAGGTTCAAGAGGTAGAAATTTTATTTTTACCTCATCCTTCAATGCTTATTTGTAGTTAAAATTTAAATTTTAATACATCTGATCGGCCTAATATAGTTTTTGTCTAGATTCTTGTTTCCATGGTTTTTACTGTAATAAATTTGTTCTTTTGGCAGATAAGTCAGACTTTATTTATTCATAGCCGTATCGTATGTATTTTAATTGATTCAGAATTTTGTATTAATAAATATTTCAAAATGGCTTCATTCTAAAAATATTATCAGTCCTCCTAAATCCTTGAAGGCAGAATTATTAGTAATAGCAAGGCAACATAAAAACAAATTCAAAAAATATATTATGGATGAGATGGCCAGAGAAAAAGGAATTAAAATTCTCAGATTTCCTCCGAACCACGCAGAGTTAAATTCCATTGAACTGATCTGGTCTCAATTATTAAAAGGTTATGTTTCTCAAAACAATAAAACATTTAAATTTCCTGATGTGCGAAATTTGTTTTTGAAGGCAGTTTCAGATGTAAATAGAGAACATTGGGGAAAATGCATTGATCATGTTTAAAAATGTGGAAAATTCATTTAGGGAAGTGGATATATCAATGGATAATTTAATAGAACCGATAATAATAAACATCAGAAAAGACAATTATAGTGATGCCAGTAGTTTTAGTGAAGACAGTGACTTTTAAAGATAGTTCTTGAACTAACTTTTTTTTTAATCTTTGAGTTTAGGTAAGTACTGAAGCGTTACTTTTAATGCCAAGAGATTTAATTTAATCCCAACATATAATCCTCCTTGTTATTTATTGGTTAAATTTAATTCGTTCAATGTTAAAGTGTCGGATGCATAAAGTTTATTTTTATTTTTTGTAAATAATATAACTTCAAAATTTAATCTACGAAGTGCGTATATATATTTGATATGCTGTCACCTTATTTATATTATAGAAACTTATTTTGCAAAGTACGCCTATGGAATGTGACGTTATATCCCCACTTTGACTGTACTCATCTATCCTTTATAGTATATATTACTATAGAAACAAATTATTATTATGTGCCGTTGCTAGGAAATAAAACTAAAAGCTTAACTTTTCTTGTAAATATCTCGGAAGATCGAATTTTCACAGACATGGGACCTACATTTTTCGCCGATTTAGATAGGAATTAATCTACCCTGAAAGTTTCATTGAATTCTGACGAGTGGATTTCGAGATCCTCTGGACACACATACACACACACACACACACACACATACAAACCTTGCTCGTTTAATAGTATTTGATAAACCACCTTTAAAAAAACCGTTTGAACTACCGATGTGTACTATTATCAGTCTGCGCCCCTTTCCTGATGGTGGATTTAAACCAGTAGATAAATTATTTAAAAAAGCCTGTCTTCGACTTGTAACAGTTTCATCTTGCCAAAATTTATTTGGTGTATGTCCCTCGTTGATCCATGTTTCATCTAATTAAAATATATTTCTTCTTTGGTTTCTCATTTCTTTTATAGTCCTTAGGTAATTTCTTCTCCATACTACAATATCGCTCCTTTCTATTAAAATAGACTTTCTGGAATGCTTTTTCCATAGAAAACGTATTTCTTTTAAAAGTTTCCATAGTGTGCTTCGACTCATTTCAGGGTAATCCTTATCATCTCGAACCGTGGCAAGAACTTTGTCTACTGTCGGAAATTCTTTTCTAAAGAAGAACGCATACACTTTCCTTCGAAGTCTTTCTTTCAAATGATTTTCTATTTGAAATTTTGGTTTTCCTGGAGCTTTACGTGCTGTTTGAAACTCGCCACATTTCTCTTCTTTAACAACTCTGTAAATTGTAGATTTCCCAACACCAAGCGTGCTACTAACTAATTCCACTGTGTCATCAACACTTTTACATAAATGTTTGTCTGTAAATGATTTAAAACAATTAAATATTAATGTTTTTTCATTAACTGTTAAAGGACCGATTTTTTGTCGTTTACGCGGTACTTCCAAATTTTCCATGATCACACTAGAATTCACATTAGACTGCACACTGCACCTTGCATGTTGCAACTAAACGACATTTAGTAAGCTGTCAAGAATACACAACTGGACCTCCTTACTAAGGGATTTATCTACTTATAATTCGATTACTGTAAGAAATTGTTGGAATTAAAATAAAACAAAATTGGCAAATAGGTACTTATTGAAAATAATCTTAAGATACGGCTATGTTATCTTTAATACACCGGGCTTTTGGCCTGTCTAAACCTTTTTCTATTGTTCTGTAGAGCTTATGGTTATAAAAGACCAATAAAAGACGCAAAACTTGTATTAGCTCAGGTACATTTATGACAATTTTAGGAAATATTTAGATTATTCCGTAAAAATATTTAAAATGACCGTACTAAGTTTTGCATTAGAAATGCTGTTTTATTACTCTCTCATGCATAAAAATAGTTTCTGCTGGATATTACAAAAAAACTTACTACCTTTCTTGGTAAGTTTTACCCCCCCCCCATAAAAAAGTTAGATCCGCCCTTGTCTGGACTCTAGTTTTTGATAAAAACCTTATTTATTTTATACTGCCAATCAGTGGCTGGTTTTCTTTATTTATTATAAAAAATCATTCCAATTTTTCTTCAAACTTCATTAACAACGTGAAATAAAAATAGAAAAACAAAATGTGCTTCTTAGGGGTTAAATTTGATGTAGAAATAAGCGATAATAGCAATAAAATGGTTCGTTTACTCGAACGAGGTGTCGTGACCGAATCTAAGGGTTGAAACAATGTGAAAAAACAGATGCGTCGCGGATTGTTAAATCGTTTATCACCCAGAGGCGTACCAACTTTTTTTATTTTATATAATCAAAAACATTTTTAATTCTAAAGATCGAAATTACAATTTTTTTGGCTAAAATTATTTTTTATTGTTATTATATATATCATATTTATTTGTTTATTTATTAATAAACAGAATAAAATATCAATAAAAGCTTCATACATTTTTCTCCCCACTCTGGAATTTTTGTAGGCACATCTTTAACTATATATTTTTTATTTGCAGATTATTCATCAAACCTATTGTATGAAATATTTTTCGGATTTTTAAATATCTTGAAGCAAAGTACCTATAAAATTCGACGTTAAAAATATGAAACGTTCATGGATCCACCCTCTAAATTACTAGTGTAATCGTTTTGTTTCCAGCAATAAGCACTTATCTACTTCAAATACCAGCCGGCTCGGCTGATCGCGCTTTAATATTTCTACTTCACCACCTGCGTTTAAATCTCCCCCTTCGCGATTATTTCGAAAAAAAAAAGTTTCACAAACTCATCCTGTAATTAACATATAGTGAATCACTCATCAGCATTGGAACATCTGATTGTTATTTTTATATCACCTGTCTTTGCGCATTGAGAGATTTATTGAATTAAAAACAGAAATCGATATGGGGTAGTCCTAAAATTGTTTTTTCCTACGGCTGCTTAGAATATGCATAAAAACGCACAGTCAACTTCCCTTGAAAAACGTCAATTTCAAACAGCGTGTGTAAACGTTTACACACGCTGTGTGCAAAGTAAAATGACAACACAACTGTCACTACTGACAGTTCTCATTTCTCATTAAAATAAAGTCAAATTTATTGCAAAATTTTAAAAAAGCAGTGTTACACGATGATAGAAGATGAATTTAACTGTACTCCTCCAGAAATACTTGAAGGGGCCTCCCAAATCACGCAAAATCTTTTACCATTAATTTCCAAAGAGATGTATGAAAGTTCTTATGAAACATTCATAAAATGGAAAAATGAACGAAACCTAAACTCGTTATCAGAGAATGTTCTGCTTGTTTATTTTGAAGAATTAGCGCAAAAATATAAATCTTCAACATTGTGGTCGCACTATTCTATGTTGAAAAGCACTATAAACATCTGGTCGTTTTAAATAAGATTTGCTTTACCTAACAATAAATAGGTACCAATAAAAATATATATATGATTCATTTCGGAAGCTCATAGTGGTTTGTATTTTAATTTCTCTCTCTTTCCACTGGATTAAAACCACTTAGTTGTTAAAAAAGTTTTTTTATTGACGTTTCGGCTTTCCAGATCGAAAGCCGTTATCAAAATGACATAAAATAAATAAATTTACTAGAAACAGAACACTTGATAATCTTGCAAAAATATGACATCAACATAGTATACATAGAATAAGATTTTGAGATTGAAGATGTCAAAATCTGTTTCAATCATATTTTTGTGACGTTTCTGGGAACGAATTTTTGAAAGGATAGCGCATTTGCATATTATAAGAGAATTTATACTTCGTCATAAATGAAGTTTTCTTATTAATATTATCATAAGAAAAAACCAGATAAAAAACTTATGATACTATCCCGATATAGAGGGTATCCTTTTTGCAATTAACTCTTTTTGTAAAATAGGTATCCAAATTTTTGAAATATCAACCGAACAATTAGAAACACATTCGTTATTATTTAAGCATATCAATGCTGCTTCTTTAACTTTGCGGTTATAATTATTCGGTTCTTTTAATAATCTAGTTGAAAAATTCAATTGTATTTTATGACCAGAATCCCATGCGTGTTCACATATTTTGGATTTTTCGAATTGTTTATTTTTAATGTACGATTGGTGTTCATTAAGTCTAATATGAAAAGGTCTAGATGTTTCTCCTATATAAAATTTATTACATTCGCATGGAATTTTGTAAATACAATTTTTTGTGTTTTGAATTTCATTAATTGTTCGGTTGATATTTCAAAAATTTGGATACCTATTTTACAAAAAGAGTTAATTGCAAAAAGGATACCCTCTATATCGGGATAGTATCATAAGTTTTTTATCTGGTTTTTTCTTATGATAATATTAATAAGAAAACTTCATTTATGACGAATTATAAATTCTCTTATAATATGCAAATGCGCTATCCTTTCAAAAATTCGTTCCCAGAAACGTCACAAAAATATGATTGAAACAGATTTTGACATCTTCAATCTCAAAATCTTATTCTATGTATACTATGTTGATGTCATATTTTTGCAAGATTATCAAGTGTTCTGTTTCTAGTAAATTTATTTATTTTATGTCATTTTGATAACGGCTTTCGATCTGGAAAGCCGAAACGTCAATAAAAAAACTTTTTTAACAACTAAGTGGTTTTAATCCAGTGGAAAGAGAGAGAAATTAAAATACAAACCACTATGAGCTTCCGAAATGAATTACAAATACGGTATGGACCGGAAATATGTAAATTTTTTAGAATTTTAGAAAATGTATATAAAAAATTTGCTAAATGTAAAAATTCTTTATGTTTCATGATGAAATGCCGAGAAAACAAGATCATTCCAAAAGGCCTAAGACTTAAAACTCCAATAAAGAACAACAAGATATGGAGAATTTTAAATAGAGCAGAGCACGCCATAGTAAGAGAGAGGATTCAGTTCCATAGGTTTAATAAATTTAATTTAGAAAAAGATATCGAGGATATTAAATCATATTTGTATAATCAGGTATCCAGATTTGATTTCCATAAAATAATCCATTGTGTTTTAAATAGTTATGAGAAAGAATTCAATTGTACCAAAAATAGACAATTAAGAAAATTTAATAATCTAATTGAAGAAAAAAGTTTTTACAACCTTAGAAATTCAGAACAAAATTTAAATACGGTAATAAATATTTCAAGTAGAGATCTTAATCACACAGAAAATTTATTATTGGCCAAAGGTTTAAATTATTCGGTAACTCCAAAATATGTACCAAAATTTGATATTATTAGTTCTATAGAAAACGCTTCTCAAAATTTACCAACTGACTTAAGCAACGAATACAAGGTACATTGCAAAATTGAATTAGAAAAATCTTACAAAATTAATCAAAATTTAACCTCCGCAGAATTTAAATCAATTAAAAATTTAAAAAATGACAATACAATTAAGATTCTACCGGCAGATAAAGGTAACGCGACGGTTGTCATGAACAAAACAGATTATGATAACAAAATTAACGAAATTATTGAAAACGGTAGCTATTCAAAATTAAATAAAGATCCAACTACTAGTATTGAAAACAAAATTTACAAAACTTTATATAAAAATAAAAAATTCCTAAGTGATAAAGAACGAAGATCTCTTACTTCTCATTATAGTAAACCTCCACATTTTTATGGTTTACCCAAAATTCATAAACAACAAATACCATTAAGACCAATAATAAGTTCTATAAATTCACCTTGTCAAAATTTAGCAAGATTTCTACTTAAAATAATAAATCCGTTATCAGGAAATACTAATTCCTTTATCAAAAATTCAAAACATTTTTTAGAAAAATTATCAAAAATCAAAATTACAAATTCAGATATAATGGTTAGTTTTGATGTAGTCAGTTTATTTCCAAATGTTCCTGTCGATAAAACTCTTAATCTTGTGAGAAAAAAGTTGACAAGTGATAATACATTAATAAATAGAACTAAATTAAGCGTCTCAGCAATTCTAGAATTATTGGAACTATGTATTAAAACTACATATTTTCAATTAAATAGTGATTTTTATCAGCAAAATTTTGGCATGGCAATGGGTTCTCCTTTATCACCAAAATTGTGTGATATTTTCATGGAGAATTTTGAAATGGAAATTGTAAACAAACAAAATTTAAGACCTTCTGTCTGGTTTAGATATGTAGATGATATCTTTGCAATTTGGCAACACGATAGGGAAAATATTGATACATTTTTATATACTTACTATTAATAATTCGGAACCTACTATTAAATTTACAATTGAAATTGAAAATAATAAAAAATTACCGTTTCTTGATGTACTAATACACAATAACAACAATTGTTTTGATACATCAGTTTTTAGAAAAGAAACACATACAAATAGATATCTAAATTTTAATTCAAACCACTCAATTTGTGTTAAACGAGGTATTGTCAAATCTCTTTCCGATAGAGCAAAAACAATTTGTTCAAATGACAATATCTTAAATAATGAATTATCACTTGTTAAATCTGTCTTGATTAAGAACAACTACCCAAGTAAATTTATAAATCGTGAACTTTACCGAGACATCAAAACTAAAGATCAAAATTTAAACCCCCCAATAATTCTTTCAAATATAGTAAAAATCCCTTATATTCCAAAATTATCCGAAAAAATTAGAAGGATTGGCAATAAATTTAATTTAAAAACAGTTTTTCAAACTAATAATACATTAAAATCTTTAATAGTAAATACAAAACCTTTTAATGAAATTCAAAACACAAAAAATTGTATTTACAAAATTCCATGCGAATGTAATAAATTTTATATAGGAGAAACATCTAGACCTTTTCATATTAGACTTAATGAACACCAATCGTACATTAAAAATAAACAATTCGAAAAATCCAAAATATGTGAACACGCATGGGATTCTGGTCATAAAATACAATGGAATTTTTCAACTAGATTATTAAAAGAACCGAATAATTATAACCGCAAAGTTAAAGAAGCAGCATTGATATGCTTAAATAATAACGAATGTGTTTCTAATTGTTCGGTTGATATTTCAAAAAATTTGGATACCTATTTTACAAAAAGAGTTAATTGCAAAAAGGATACCCTCTATATCGGGATAGTATCATAAGTTTTTATCTGGTTTTTTCTTATGATAATATTAATAAGAAAACTTCATTTATGACGAAGTGCAAATGCGCTATCCTTTCAAAAATTCGTTCCCAGAAACGTCACAAAAATATGATTGAAACAGATTTTTGACATCTTCAATCTCAAAATCTTATTCTATGTATACTATGTTGATGTCATATTTTTGCAAGATTATCAAGTGTTCTGTTTCTAGTAAATTTATTTATTTTATGTCATTTTGATAACGGCTTTCGATCTGGAAAGCCGAAACGTCAATAAAAAAACTTTTTTAACAACTAAGTGGTTTTAATCCAGTGGAAAGAGAGAGAAATATATATGATAATAAAGTCGCAGCCGTAGTAAAAGTATAGTGTGTAACTCGTGTGAAAAGTGCTATTTTCAAAACTTGTTGCACAATATACTATTTTCTACGATCACTATGCAAAGTAGGCTTTTCCACATTCAAATCTAACTGGAAAATTGATGATTATATATTTAATATTATGACAAGAACGATCAGACATTCATCATCAAAGATGCTACTATGATATATTGCATATCGAGGAAAATCGCTGTAATTTACTACTCTATCGTTGTGTAAGTGAAATTAAAATAGTAACGTAACAAAACAAAATCCAAATGAGCTACTTCCCTCCATATATATATATATATATACGATCCAACTTCTACATCCAGATTTATCCGCAAACCAGCCAGCGCACGCTCTGGAAGTTCTGAAACTTCGAATCCGGAAATATGGCAGTGATTTGCTTCCACTTCCGGTTGAACTTTACGAATATTTCACTATTATTTACGTGCACAATGCAGAACGGATGCTCGCTCTTTGTTGCCCTCCCATGCCATTTTTTTTAGTATAGAAAATAGAAATTAGATTTTACCCCTTGTTTCTTCATTTTTATTATATACAAATTTTGAGGAGGTTAATATGGAATAAATTATACATGATGAGTGTTTTCATTAAATTTTTATCGAATTAGTCAGATATAATTGGATATAAATGGAGGTAATCGATAGATGGCGTTCTTATACCTAAAGGAGCTTGGCGTGAGGTTTGAATAATATTTTGGTGTGTCCATTTACCCATGTTTCATCTAAATAAAAAATTTGTCTTCTCTCTGAACGATATGTTTTATGGTTCTAAGATATTTTCTTCTCCAACAAATAATTGTATCACTATCAATTAGGGTCGATTTTCTATCTCAAAATTTGTTTCTTTTTCCCAAGTTTTGTTCGTTTTATGTCGGGCAAATCAGAATCTTCTTTTATAGAATTCAACATTTTTGCTGTTGGAATTTTTTTTTTAAAATAAAATACATGTGCCTTCGATCTAATTGTTCTTTTGATTTCTTCTGGTGGAGTCAGGACTCCTGACTTCTGCTCACGAAGGTTTCTGTATCTGTATATAATAGATGTCGTTGTTGACGTTCTTTGGAAGTCACTTTCCACTGTTCCAGATGAAAACTCATACACATTTTTTTATAATACCTGCCTTTCATGCCTTCACAGAATTATTTTCCATTTTCACTCTAAGGAATTAAGAAACTTTATTCTTATAATAATTTTGAAGTTTTTCTGAAATCCTAATCCTTAACACAATTATCCTTCTTAATGTCATTTAAAATCACCATTAAAGACGATGTATTTCGGTCTAAATAGAACGTCTTTTCGAGAAAATGGTCAAAAACTGTTTAAGAGAAATGTTTGATATGATTTCAAAACATAATCTAGAACTTTCATCGAAAAAATATTTACTAGAAGATCTTTACGCCCTGTATATTCAATTAAATTACAAAATCTCCAAAACCAATGCCTAATCACACCCATCATCAAACTGAACTTATCAAAAATTCAATAAATTTCCATAGGATAAATAGATACATCAACGCCAGAAAATTTAATTAAAGCTACAAAGTCTTCAAGCGACATTTAAAGCCCTATTTATTAGCTCGTACATGCGTCATAATGTATTTAGGGCTTTTGTCGGCTGATCCCATAATATCGTGCCCTAGTACATTGACAACGAGACAGATTTAATAAAGGTTTTTGGTAGGGCTCTCGCAGGAGTCATAAAGCGCCCCCTACATGTGTTTTGGAGGCTGTTTAAACAAATTGGTTTTCAGAGGATACATTATTATACACACTGTTTCATATAAGAATACAAAAGTTGTTAAGAACACTTTAAAATCTTCTCTAATAATCTCGAGAAAACTGAGAAATATTGAAGTGACTTCAGCAACAATCTCTTCTTTTGGATTTAACCTTCTTTCACAGTTTCAGCCAACAAAAAATTATGTTAAAAATAAAATATTCTTCTCTTTGGTATTTTTTATTTATAAACACCCTATAGATATATAACCTATTTTTCTCTGGCCGTCTTAGGTCTTTTAGTTTGCGGTTAAACAGCTCCCAAACAATAACTTTACACGTGTTCCATCTCCCCAGGTGTCCCGGTGTAGCAAATATTGATCTTGACGGTCCTCTTTCTTAGGATGTTACATAATGGCCAAAACGTCGTGATTTGGGGCGGATCGGAAGTAGCAGCAAAAGAAGAAAAGCCAAAAACGAGAAAAAAGAACATGTGCCCTCTTTTTATATAGAATTATTTTCTTGTAAATTTGTGTTTGGGATGTCGTTAGTAATGTATGCTCAGCCGTGGTGAATTTTTGGTATTATTAAAATTAAGAATATTTATAGGTATAGTGACAGTAGAATATATGATAGATTTGGGGTGGGTACCATTTGCCTTACTATTTAAAGAAGGCAGTCTGATAAATTCATACCCTGATCATTTTTCTTTCATCGACGGATGACTTATCTCTCTAATTGACTCAATATTACTTCGTAAAAAGTGGAAAAACGCCAAAAAGAATTTATGAGAAAATTGCGATGATACTGGATGACAGAAAAGTTAATCTGAATTGAAGATGATTCTCGCCATGGCACACATGTATATATTAAAAAATAGTATTGGAAGACCGAAGAATGGAAATGGGACAAAGAATAAATAAAAAACAAGATGTCGAAATATTACAGCAAACAGGACATTTCACACCAAAAAAAAAAATGAAAATACACGAAACCTTGTTAAGATCAGTGAGGTTGTATGTAAGTAAAGTGATGATGAAGACGAGAAATAGTAGATTTAAATCGAAATAGTTGATGGAGGTAGATTAATTGTAGATTTCTGCTTCTCCAAATTTCGAAATATATCCAAAATATATACTTATATCGAAAAGGTTTGCATATATAGATATATTGTTAGTTACGTACGATCTGTTACTTTAGTCTGGATAGTGAAACAAATCGAGAAAAATACTTAACTTATATTTAATATTTTATTTTGACTTTGGTTTACTTAAGTTAAGGTTTAATTTCTTGTAAGCACTTTAAAAAAAATATTAATTTTATTGTTATGAGATCTTTTGATCTTGACTTTTTTTTTAAATTATATTAAATAGTTTTTTATTTCCTTTCGTAATCTTAGTAAGAATGTATTGTTGAGCGCCATCTACCAATCGGTAGAAAGATTTGAGACTTTAACCTCAATCGTGCTTCAGTAATTGACCGTGAAACCTTTTAAATCGATAATAATGAACAGTTGGTAAATGCAGAAATTTTTATTAACAATTAAAAATAAAATAGAAAAAAATGATTGACGTTATAGTTATTGTGAAAATTTATTGAAAAGAAAAAAGGTAAGTGTAATGTTTTTTATTGTTTACGAAATTAATAATAATAATACTGATGCTATAATTATACTCTTACCTTATTCTAATCTGAACTTAGTTGTTTGTTAAAATGAAACCTAACCTAATTAAATAAAATGCTATTTGCCTTGTTTATTTTTATAGACGTCTCTAATCTTTTAAATATCGATATTTATTATTAAATGATTGGCACCTTTTTTTTTATTAACGAATCATCAATTTTTAGTTACTCCTGCTTACTTTCTTTCTAACCTTCAAGGAACACTGGATAAAACTACAGAATACTGTTGGATATGGATAATAAACAGGATACAAACAGGATCTGGATTCTCCTTCAGGAACAAAAGCAGGAATCAATGATTGGAGCTCTTTTCTTAATTAACTTCTTTTATTCTTGGATTATACAACCTCACTTAAATTTGACAGGTAAAAATTTCTTAACTTCTTTATATTAATCGTTGTAGTTTTGATTTGAAGATTCTTTTGTTTTTACGACGAGCTTTGATGTGAACAGTTCAAGAGTCTTTTGGCAAAAGCCTCGCTTGACAGTGAAATTTGGTTTTTATGAACGAGCATCTCTAGGCCAACTCGATTTAGATTTGACAGAATTTTAACTTAAAATTATTATAAAATTAAAAATTATTGATTTTTATACATTTTTTAACTATCAAAACATGATTCTTGAGATAAAAAGAATGATTTTGATATAATTTATTTACTATTTCTACTTACATTAAGGTTACATGACAACTTTTTACTTTCATTATTATCGATTTCTTAAATTGTATTAAACATTATTATTACTGCCTTTTTCACAGTAATATTTTAATTTTAGAAGTCCCAACACTTAATTTTCACTATTTATTGTATTTCCCCTGAATTTAAATTGACCATATTGATAAATCAAGACATTGCATTTCTAGGTTAAGTTTAAAATTTATTTCTCTTATAACAATTAAAATAACAATGTTCTCATTGTTGTAGTGACCGCAGACTTATCTGAGATTGTTTTACTTTAACCTTTTCTATTTAGATCCCTTATGGGATTTCCATGTTAAAATTTGATATCTAAAATTTTTATATTTTATTATGTAATTACTACTCTAAAATTAGTTTCAAACTTTATTTTCTACATTACATTCTGTCTAATGATTATTTGAATTAAAATAAATAGTTATTTATTGGTTTTGATTAATTTATTTGTGTCATTATTTCTCTTTATATTTAATATAAGCTTTGTATTCTCTTTATTTAATTCTTCGCATTAGTCAACCGTTACAATATTTGCTTTTGATTTTTTTTTTATTAATAAAATACTATTTATTAGACAGACAATAAACAAATAATCTTTCTCTCTTTCTCACACATACATACACATACTGAACACAATCGTTTTTTTTACAAAAGCCATCAAGTCATCTTCAGATCCATCACATGCTGTTTCATTGTCCGTAACAAGTTTAAAACAGCGGGGAAAACAATTGCCGTACAAATTCCGTCCAAATACAAGAGTCACGTGTCGGCCACGTGTGCGACACCCCCTCGAATGCGAAGCCGCGCGTGTGACCGCTGCTTTCGCGCAGAACGCATACTGCTGCGTTGCGCATTTGTTTACCTCGGTTTGCTCGCAATGTTTGAACATTAAAGTCGAGCAAAATTCGACACCTCGTTAAAAAATGTGTGTTTTGTTTTTTTTTTGTAGGGGGTGAGGGTGGGATATGTGATGTGAGATCTGTAAACAAAGTTGACACTTAGGTTTCTTACGTAATGGGAAAGTTCATCTAGTTAGGGTGATTTTAACCACTAATTATCGGTCACAGCTTTTAAAACTCCAGAATAATAAACAATTGACCATATTTCACCTGAAAAAGATGCCGTTGGCACCACTTGCTGTCAATTTAGTGTCACCTATCAATTGTAATGTCAATTCTTTGTTATATCTATTTAAATATTTAAAGTATTTCAAATTTTCTGCAATGAGGCACAGAACACTTTGCTCCTGGATGTCTTAGGGGCCATTTAGGAGGCAACACGACTTTCCTGGATTAATAAAATCAATAAATATACAATAAAAGTAATGAGACAATACTCATACACTATCAAACAGCCAAACTTAACAAGAATAACTTGAAAAATTTGAAATACTTCAAATATTTAAATGTATATCAAAGAATTGACATTAACAATTGATAGGTGACATTAAATTGACAGCAAGTGGTGCCAACGGCATAACGACAAATGCCTCATCTTTTTCAGGTGAAATATGGTCAATTCAAAATTTCTGTAATATAAAAATCTATTGACATTTTTAGGAAAACTGGTTTTTAATAAATTCCTCTAAATAACTTCCTAAAAAAATCAATTTTAGTCAAGTGGCTTACACTCCCAATACAAAGCAAAATGATATCGAGCAAATCTTTACAAATAATATTATAAATTGATGTTCGGGTCCCCATAGAGTTAATTCCATCATATGTAAATGTTATTGTCCATCCGGAGTGGTACATGGGGTGGAAAACATATTTTCAATCCAATAAATATCATCCGAGAATATGGACTTCCGAGTATAGGGATATGTGAGAAAAAAGCGTCGTTTGGACCATACCTTCTTAGCAAAGTTGTAGATGATGGGTTTTTGGAAAAGATGTATTTAATCCACTTTAAATTAAATTGTTTACACGATTTTATTTATTTAAAAAATACATTCAACGAATAGAAAGAATGTTAAGATGGATTTAAAATGTAAAATAATTTAAAATTTAAATATATTAAAAAAATGGCTGTTCAGATAAGAAATAGATTTATTTAATTACAAAATACAAATAAAGAATAATATTGATAAAACTAGGGAAAAAGATGTATTAGAGACAATAAAAAACTCAGAAGTGATCAATAATTCAATTTCAAGGGGTAAGACCTCGCTCGGTGGGCTCAATGTCAGAAATGTTTGTTGTAACAAGCGCTGTTTATTAAAATTGTCTAAAAGCATGTCTACTTTTTTCTTTTAATAGTTATACGCCTTCTATATTAATAGATTCTGATATTTCAAGCATTTTTTTCTTTAATTTTTAAATTTTACCTTTTATAGTAGTTTTTAACGTAAAAGAACCCCGCACAAATCTTATGGAAATTGGCTCCGGTTAAATTTGCTGAAATTTGGATATGTTGTTCGTTTCGGCATCCTGAGCAAAAGTCTCAATGGGCACAAAGCTCAATTTTGCGTATTTCGGCTCCTACGGAGTTTAGTATTTACTGCGTTAAAAAAAGTACTGTCTTTTGTTTTCGAGGTCGCTGCATTCAAATCTAATGCCAATATTGACAGTTGACAGCTGTCAAACTAACTGTCAAACAGCATGTAACAATCAAAATTGATAAAATTAATATGTAAACATGTGTTTTTAAGGTTGCTCAATTCAAATCTGTTGTCAAAAAGACGATATTGACAGTTGATAGCTGTCAAATAACTGTCAAACAGCATGTAACAATCGGAATTGATAAAATTGACATGTAAGCATATGTCTTTAAGGTTGCTTAATTCAAATCTGATGCCAAAAAGACGATAGTGACAGTTGAGTACTATCGTTAATTAAATATTTGACTGTGCATGATAATGTGTCAAGATAGTGTAATAATTAGGTGGCAGCAAGCATGCTTCAGTTGTTTTTAAAATATCGTTTTTTTTTACCTTCAGTTTTGAATTTAGCGATTGATTGTAGCTTGCTTTTTGGCAGCTAGTTTTGACAGTTTTTAACAATTTTTTGGCATTAGATTGTCACGTTGTATTTTCCTAGGGCTCCTTAGCCAATTTTCCGGAGTTGTTTTGCCCTTACCTTTGTCCGGCTTCACTTCTCTCGGGGAAGGGAAACGATGATTGAGGTTAGGGATTATTCAAAATAATAATAATAATAATAATAATAATAATTCCGTGGGTAATCAAAATAAGTAATATATATTCTAAATGAACTTCAAAAATAAAACGAATTACAATTTTTGGGATTTATCGAATCCCCATGAATCTGTAAATAATCTCGACTACTTAGTCGTTTCTACTTGGTCTGGCAAATCAAATGAGAGAGAGTGAGAGGGGAAATCGAGACATATTTTTGGATTACCAGATATTTCTTTGAAGGACTACTTTGTCAGACATCACCGTTTATTTATAAATCTTTTCCTTGATTTTGACAGTTATTTGACAGCTGTCAACTGTCAATATCGATTTTTTAATATCAGTTTTGAACTCAGCAACCTCAGAAACATATATTTACATGTGGATTTGTTGTTTGACAGCTGTCAACTGTCAATATCGTCTTTTTGACAACAGATTTGAATTGAGCAACCTTAAAAAAATATTATTATATTGGCATTAGATTTGAATGCAGCTACCTTGAAAACATAAGAGGGTACTTTTTTTAACGCAGCAAATACTAAAGTTTTGAAAAGATTACCTTTTTAAGTAGTAAATAATGTTAAATCCGTGGGGCTTTGGAGAAAAAACAATAGAAATTTAGTTACAAAACGAACTTATCACCTATTACGATTATTCCATACGAATCAAATTATAATGAACCAAACAGCATCACCCCCGCCCCCCACATCATAATAACAATAAATACGTCATAAACTAGATCGACCAAACAAAGAAGAACAGCTTTAAAAAGAGAGGGACGGCTTAAAAAGGACCTTATCTGCATCCTGGACGACTCAATCCTATCTACACCGATAAGAGCGATGCTTTGTGCGTCGGGGTCTCATGGACCGGATTCGAAATCAATGGTGTGGACATGACGGTGCAGTAAACGGACTTTACAGAATACCGTGTCCATCCATCATAGTTGGTCGTATTTAGTCGAGCCGAAACTCGCTGATAAGTCCAGGAATTGAGACAAACGGCGAAAAAATTATTAATTTTTGATATGGCGAATAAAGGAGGATACAGTGATCACGTGTATTTCTTTAAATGAGTTATTAAATAATTAGAGATGTATCTATATATTTTTTGTCAGTTTTTCCATGAATTTAAACTGACGTGAGACATAAATAAATAACAAACACACATAGCTACTCGGGCAACGTGATATTATCGATTTTTTATCCAGTTATATTTTCTCTTCCTTCCTCATAGGCTAAATATCCGATAGCAAACTACGATTTTAGAAGTTTCATATGACTTTTTTACATAAGAGTGTTTTTCCACTTTCTAGGTAAACTTGATAATAAATGCGCATTTATTTTTTCTCCTCTGGCAACAATTCAGTTGCAATAAAACTAGGATTTGATTTATATTCAAAACTTAAAGGGATTTGGGACTCCCCGGAGAGGATAATCAAGATGATGAGAAATCTCCTGATTGATTGAGATTGAGATTCGTCTTCAATAAAGCAACGTCGCAGAAGCCCTTTTTTCTGTAGGGCTATTTATTTAAATTTTTTGTTGTTATGCAATTTCTTCATTTATCAGTTTTACTGATAGATGGTAGCACATTTACGAATTTTATCTTTTAGCGGATATAGCTATTAACTTACGCGCGTGTTTAGAATTTGATTTATTGGACGTGTAAGGCTAACTGAAGAAGTCGAAAGGCAGAAACCAATCTTAGGATATCGAATCAAATAAATTAAATTCCTAACTCGTTTGAGTAGGGTATGGGGCACTTTGCAACGTTTTGACGTCATCGCTGCGGGCCAGCAAAGGCCCAACGAAGGTAATGCAGCACCAAAAGTAGCGGCTAACATCGTGGGACCGATTTGAATGGGGAAAACGTGAATGGGGTATACAGATTATACGTAAACAAAAATTATGCGTAGTAGCGAGGAGTCGTTATCAGCGCCACCTAATTCCGATTGGCCAATAAACATTTTAACCTTCACCACCAGAAAAAGGAAGTTTTCCACTTGCTGATGGTTAGTTACATGAAGTGTTTATATAATAACGTTATCGAAAAGAAGTCAGGTTGTCGAATGGAAAATTGGTCAAAATTGTTAATTGTTAAGATACTTATTGGATGTACGGGAAGCGCGTTGCTACAATTTACTAAAACAAGAGATATATTGGTTTAAAGATTCGTATAATGACTTTCTATAGAGAAATTAGGGCGTAGAGTGAATTTAATATCGGCATGATATGACGTTGCCGGGCATAGAAGATTTCCCGAGTGAATGGAAATGTATCGAGCAATTTGTAAATAAACTGATGTAGATGTGAAAGAGAGAAAAACGGATGTAGTGGTGTAGCGGAAAATTTTTCTTTGAGGTGAGTTTTTAATTTTTATACAAAAATTTGGTTTTTGACGAAAAATAACTTTTATTTTATGTATTGTACAGGGTGTTTCGTAGGTAAACCCGAGTTACAGGCTGATTTATCAATTATACATTCATTTGGCCAGAACTTTTCAATCAGAAGTTCCTCCAGTCCTATTGCTTTCAGGCTTCAGGTTAGGTAGATCTCCCTCTTCTATTTGATATTCTTCGAGGAATCATATCCTTGGATTTTGCAGGGTTATGCCATCTGAGAGAATGTGGATAGAGATTTCCTCATCTTCTAATCCGAGTTTCTTTAGGTGTTCTCTCAACCGGCAGTGCCCTGTTAGGATACCCGTTAGTATTCTGAGTTTGTTTTTACTTCGGCTAATTCAGTCGTCTGATCTCTTCTGGTTATAGTTTCCCACTAGTGTCTTGGCCTGCCTCATTCCTTGTAATCCTATCCAGTATTGGGATCTTTTCTTATTTACTTCTTTTCCAAGTTCATCAAGTATTGTACTGGTGCTTATTCCGCAGAAGGGTTCAGGTCCCAGAAATGGTGCTTTAGCCTCTTTTTTTTGCGAGTACCCTCCGCTCCACTGAATCCCGGAACCCGTAGGAGGCTAACAGTGTTGTTTTTGCCTAGTTGGTTGGTTAAGAGCGGCCGGTTAAGATTCTCTAGGCCCTCCCAAACGATCTTGGAGTTGATTACGTGGGAGTCCAAAGCATTAATGGCTTCTTGGCTGTCTGACATGATGATCTCTTGTCTATCTCAATAATACCGACATATTTAAATAAATACATGTCACCGAAATAAACAGCACTTTCTTAAACCCACTATAAATTACATAACCCTCAAAAATGATAATACCAAAATTCCACACCCACTCGAAAATAACAAAAAAATCCAAAAGACCATCCAAATCTGCAAAAGCAAAAATTCGTAGTCAATTTTTTTCAATGAAATACATGAAATGAATGAAAGTACCGAGTCACGCCTACTACTAAAATTGTTTACTCACAAATCGGTTTTCTTTTGTTATTCGTGGGCTGTATAGAGCCAGTTGGGTATATAGACGATTCATTTTTATTTAGAGAATAACGGCTAATATTTATTGTGGTATGATGCCCACCCACGTGAAATTTTGTATGAAATCATTGAATGGGGTAATAAAAGATTTTTTGAAAAGTATTTGAGGTATAGTATAGGTACTTTGGATATTTTGACGCAGCTCGTATATTAGTGTTATTTCAGGTAATGTGAAGTTTGTTTTTATTCTTGCCCTTCAAGGGCGGAGTAGGTATGGAGGGTAGATAAGAAAAATTCAGGTTTTTAGATACCGGGTCTAAAAATTTGAAAAAAAATACATTTTCTGCAGTGTCCTGTCTCCTTTTTTAAAAAAATGTTTTTGAGGCGCTTATATGGAATAAAGGTGCCGATATCTTCTACAACCATGAATTTTTTAATCGTGCTGTTTGAAAGAAAAGTTGCAGAGCGTACTTACCGTATTTTTTTTGCCATAACTGATCACGATATCATACTTATTTCAAAATCCGAGAGCAGGGGTTAACCCAGCTACCCTTTGGGAGTAATTTTCGTTTGTCACGTAGGAACCTACTTATTTATTTAGCGTGTGGGCACAAGACACATTAAATTTTTATAAATATACATCTGAAGAGTTTATATATATGCGATTGATCAGGATGTAGCATCAGGAAATCTTCGGATGTCCCCTTATAGGCTATTTTAGGACATTCTTCTGTGATTGATTTTGTTTTTGTTTGTGTGGTCAGGAGAACCTTCTTGGTTTGTCTCACCGCCAGTTGTTTGCCAAAGAACCTATTAAGAACGGATTTTACGAGATTCAACTCCTAAACGGATAAAACAATAGGGTATTTGGGTGTATAGAAAATTTCACTGTTTAAAAAAATTTAAAGTTAAAGAGTTAAAATTCATATAAAGAATCGCACAGCTCAAACTGCTGAAGATAAAATTTGGACAGTACGTTTTGTGACGTAGGTTTCTATACATTGAAAAGAAGCATTTAATAATTTTACTCACGCGGGAGTAAAAGAAATTATTTAAAATATGACAGAACGTAATTTATGCCAAAAAATCAAGCGTTCGTGTTAGCGAATAGAATAACTACTATTAGCAACAAATATACAAACAACAATACTATCAGTTGTATTTTTAGTTGCATACCTACCTATCTTATTAATATATAAGCGTTTATCTTTTTTTATTAATATACAGGGTGATTCATAACTATTGGGACATAGACTAAGGGCAGGTTATTGGGACCAAAATATGCCTAAAGGACCAAATGGATGGAGATATAGAACAAAGAACCAAGCACCAAATTTTAAGATTCGCGGTTTATTACAAAGTTATTTTAAAATTATTTATCAAATTTTAAAAAAGCCGGAACTGATTTTTATAAATGGTTCTTGGTTCTTTGTTCTATATCTCCATCCAAATATACCTTAATAAAATGTTGCTGAGAAATAAGATACAGGACGTTACAGTTGATTTTTCTTTTAGGTTTTTTCTGATAATGTCACTGTATATTTATTAATTGTTATCAAAATCGGCACAGAGGCATACATTGGGCGCCACGTGAATGATTCCTGATGATGAAATAAACTAGTAGTTTTTTTTAAGAAACTTTTTAGTGATTTTGATTAGAAAATATGACGAAAACATCATTTCTACATAATATTGGTACTCTTGTTTATACACGATAATTTCAGCCGTTTTCGAGAAAAACCCAATTGAACAGGTAATTTTATATAAGGACAGACTAATTTTTTCTTTGACATCCATTATTACAAGAATTAGAAAAGGCATAGAAGTCGGAGGAGGTCAATTTAAGTTTGCTCTTTTTATGTTAAATTGTTTCTAATTCTGCTTTTTATACCGTAAGGTCACAATTTTATTTATTGAAATCCCCTTTTCAGAATTGTTCAATTGCGTTTTTCTCGAAAACGGGTGAAATTATCGTGTTTAAACAAGAGTACCAATATTATGTAGAAATGATGTTTCCGTCATATTTTCTAATCAAAATCACTAAAAAGTTTCGTAAAAAAAATTACTAGTTAATTTCATCATCAGGAATCATTCACGTGGCGCCCAATGAAACAAAATGTGAAATAATAGATAAAATAATATTTCTTGTACAAAGTTATGCCTCTGTGCCGATTTTGATAACAATTGATAAATATACAGTGATATTATCAGAGAAAAACGAAGAAAAAAAAAATTTAACCTCAGCAATATTTTATTAAGGTATATTTAGTCCTATCGCCATATTTTGGTCCCAATAACCTGCTCTTAGCCTATGTGCCAATAGTTATGAATCACCCTGTATATAGATCGAAAAACTGGTTGCCTATCAACTAAACTCGTTAAGTTAGGTTGGAACAAAATTGCTTATTGATCTTAATGATCAGATTGTAATTATAGAAAACATTCCCACAGAGTGTTTTGCTACGAAAAAAAAAAAAAAAAAAAACTAAAGGACCCCGCACAAAAGGATAGGATTTTGCCGTTCGGTCGAATTGGCTGATTTTTGGATTTATTGTAGGTTTTGTCATCCTGAACAAAAGTCTCCATGGGCACCAAGGTCCAAAGTCCATATTTTGGCCGCTATCGAGCTCCAAAGGTCCATTTCTCCATCATAACGTAACCTCTTGAAGCAAGCCAATTACTCATTGAAATATCGTTTTTAATTTATTTTATTATCTAGTTATATGTTTTCGAGGTCGCTGAGTTGGAATCTGATGTCAAAATGACAGAATTGACAGTTGACAGCTGTCAACAAGCTGTCAAGTTGACGGAAAAATACCAAAAACTTGAAATAATGATGTGACCATATGTTTTCGAGGTCGGTGAGCTTGAATCTGATGTCAAAATGACAGAATTGACAGTTGACAGCTGTCAACAAGCTGTCAAGTTGACGGAAAAATACAAAAAACTTGAAATAATGATGTGACCATATGTTTTCGAGGTCGCTGAGTTGGAATCTGATGTCAAAATGACAGAATTGACAGTTGACAGCTGTCAACAAGCTGTCAAGTTGACGGAAAAATACAAAAAACTTGAAAAAATGATGTGACCATATGTTTTCGAGGTCGCTGAGCTTGAATTTGATGTCAAAATGACAGAATTGACAGTTGACAGCTGTCAAAAAGCTGTCAAGTTGACGGAAAAATATCAAAACTTGAAATAATGATGTGACCATATGTTTTCGAGGTCGCTGAGTTGGAATCTGATGTCAAAATGACAGAATTGACAGTTGACAGCTGTCAACAAGGAACAGCGAAAAAATGACTACTCTGAAGTTATGGCGATCTCGAAGACATATGGTCACCTCATTATTTCAATTTTTTGTATTTTTCCGTCAACTTGACAGCTAATTGACAGCTGTCAACGGTCAATTCTGTCATTTTGACATCAGATTCCAACTCACGACCTCGAAAACATATAACTAGATATTTTTAGATGTGCTACCATCTATGGTAAGAAGAGAGTATTGACATTAAATTTTGACTGAATCTAGTCAAGATGTCACTCTCTTCTTTTTTATCCCTTTCAGAGATTAATACAAAGTGAGTAAATCAGTAAGGAATTTTAATTTATTAGATTCGACATCCTAAGACCGGTTTCTGCCTTTCGGCTTGTACGAGTTTGGAATTTTTATTTATTGGATTCGAAAAGCCTAACTGATGAAGCCGAAAGGCAGAAACCGGTCTTAGGATGTCGAATCTAATAAATTAAAATTCCTTACTGATTTACTCAATATAACTAGATAATAAAATAAATCAAAAACGATATTTTAATGAGTAATTGGCTTGCTTCAAGAGGTTACGTTATGATGGAGAAATGGACCTTTGGAGCTCGATAGCGGCCAAAATATGGACTTTGGACCTTGGTGCCCATGGAGAATTTTGTTCAGGATGACAAAACCTACAACATATCAAAAAATCAGCCAATTCGACCGAACGGCAAAATCCTATCCTTTTGTGCGGGGTCCTTTTTTTCCAAATTTTTCTATTAATTTTTT
Organism: Crepidodera aurea; assembly: GCA_949320105.2. NCBI lineage: Eukaryota > Metazoa > Arthropoda > Insecta > Coleoptera > Chrysomelidae > Crepidodera > Crepidodera aurea. Next base: position 874,635 of record OX439474.1, read on the forward strand.
TCCCAATTTTATTTTAGTTAAAATTTTCCCAATTTCGCAGATTTTTCTCTTTTTATTTTCATTTAATTTATTATTTTACAATTGGGTGTTTAACTAATTTTCAGATTCTATTTAAAACCTTATAAATAACAAGTACTATATAAATAATTAACAACACAATATGTTTTTTTAATTTTAATTGCATACATAATTTTTACCAGCAATTTGTTAATTTTTATAATGTGCCTTTTGAATATTGCGCAATTGTTGAAATTACGTCACTGGTTGCGTAACTGAAGTTAGATATAAGCCGAATCGAAAATTCAACGAATTCACTCGACATCAAAGTTAAAGTTGTTAAATGTCACTGTCAATAATGTCATTTCTTTGATTTTTGTTGAAGCGTGGGTTTTTGATTTTGCATTTATTTTTGATTTATTAATATTTTTTAGTTAGTATATAGTATTTTCTTTGTTTCTAAGTTAGTGTATTTGTGTTTTCCCGACTTTAAAATCATTATTCTATATTCTTCTTCTTCTTCGTCTTCGTTTTTCGAAACTAGTGGTGGTCTTGGTCTGTTATGTTTCTTCTTTTTTAATCGTTTACCGTAAAGCAAATCAGTACCGTACCAGTGACGTATCTGTATTAAAAGTTGCATAAAATCTCAAATCTTTTCTTATTAGTTTTTATCTATTTTAAGCAAAAAAACATAAAAAAAACATGCAATTATGTAGAAAGTAATTAAGTATGAGTAATTAGAAATAGAAAACAAATGAGGTTAGATTTGGAGTTAAACACCTAATTGGCAATTTTTATTTTATTCATTATTTACTTCTATTAAAGGAAAGATTTAAATTAAAAATCCTTCCGATTACATACACATACGCCAATGCATTTCATGTAACCTTTAAAGTAAATGAAAATAGTTGGGGGCAGATGAGCTGTCCGCACAATTCGTCTAAAAATCAGCAGGACACCTCGCTTGTTTCGGACACTACAAATTGTGCCCATCCTTGGCCCCTTTTTTTCTGACTGGACATCACCTGGACGAAACACGCACCCGCGCTACAGAATAAATCATCGGGATTTTGCCCCATTTACGACGCCTCGGGGTGCCAAAAGGTCGAAACCTAATACAATAATTAAGGGTTGAAAACTATATATTTGGAGAGATAGATTTTATGATTTTTAAGCCAAAATATTTATTACATTTTGAAATGTTATATCTAAAAAAAATCTCTAATTAAATCCTTTCAAAGAGACACATAAAAAGATTTGATAAAATGATTACATTCATGCAGAGACCGTGTATGTATATCTTATCCAAATATTTGTCAATTCTTTTTTTTTCTATTGAGATAATTATTAAATCTTGTTTAGATTCCTGGCATATCAGAATTACTAATGTATTTTATCGATTTTAAGCTAATTACTGAATATTAACACATACAAACCAAGGACGAATATCTATATCAAAAAATTTAACATACATTTAGATATCTGGCAAATTTAAAAATAATACATTTCAATTCGTAAATTGTCAAATCAAGACCTGAGAGCGTTGTTTTCGTCCTGAATTAATGCAGAGTGCAGAGCGAGAGAGGGAGGTCAGAGATTCTTTTTAGAGGTCCTTTCGACTCCTTATTTATTTTTCCGGTTCCCGGTCTTTACGAACTTTAATCCGACTTAATTTCCATCCGGTTAGTTTTTTGTGCATTCCAACCGAGCCCGTGGGGCATTAAATGAGGGGCGTGAAATGGACCAGCAGGACTTCATCGTCTTCATTCCGATGCGACTTTTTCCTTACTTTTATTTTTATTGGTTTTTCCCAGTGGCGTACCTTTATTTACGAGCACTACAGTATATTTCTTGATAGAAATTCTATTCAGTATTTGTAATTCTAATTCAAAAAGCCAACTTGAAATATTTTGTAGTGGTAATTTTAGCTGCAAATTTTTCGAATTTCGACAAAATAAAATGAGATGAACTTCAACTAAAAATGAAAATAAAAGAGATTATCTTGTGGTGAATTACGTGTTGCGTTCATTGTAAGTTATATAGGGCAAATAAAACGACTCATAAACGATTGATTTAGAGAGCATTTAGATATTTAAATAAATCAACTTCTTCTTAGATGTCTACCATCTATGGTAAGAAGAGAGTATTGACATTAAATTTTGACTGAATCTAGTCAAGATGTCACTCTCTTCTTTTTTATCCCTTTCAGAGATTAACACAAAGTGAGTAAACCAGTAAGGAATTTTAATTTATTAGATTCGACATCCTAAGACCGGTTTCTGTCTTTCGACTTCATCAGTTAGGCTTTTCGAATCCAATAAATAAAATTCCAAACTCGTACAAGTCAATAGCTATATCCGCTATAAGATAACATTTTTAGATGTGCTACCATCTATGGTAAGAAGAGAGTATTGACATTAAATTTTGACTGAATCTAGTCAAGATGTCACTCTCTTCTTTTTTATCCCTTTCAGAGATTAATACAATACTCTCTTCTTACCATAGATGGTAGCACATCTAAAAATGTTATCTTATAGCGGATATAGCTATTGATTTGTACGAGTTTGGAATTTTATTTATTGGATTCGAAAAGCCTAACTGATGAAGTCGAAAGACAGAAACCGGTCTTAGGATGTCGAATCTAATAAATTAAAATTCCTTACTGGTTTACTCACTTTGTATTAATCTCTGAAAGGGATAAAAAAGAAGAGAGTGACATCTTGACTAGATTCAGTCAAAATTTAATGTCAATACTCTCTTCTTACCATAGATGGTAGCACATCTAAAAATGTTATCTTATAGCGGATATAGCTATTGACTTGTACGAGTTTGGAATTTTATTTATTGGATTCGAAAAGCCTAACTGATGAAGTCGAAAGACAGAAACCGGTCTTAGGATGTCGAATCTAATAAATTAAAATTCCTTACTGGTTTACTCACTTTGTATTAATCTCTGAAAGGGATAAAAAAGAAGAGAGTGACATCTTGACTAGATTCAGTCAAAATTTAATGTCAATACTCTCTTCTTACCATAGATGGTAGCACATCTAAAAATGTTATCTTATAGCGGATATAGCTATTGACTTGTACGAGTTTGGAATTTTATTTATTGGATTCGAAAAGCCTAACTGATAAAGTCGAAAGACAGAAACCGGTCTTAGGATGTCGAATCTAATAAATTAAAATTCCTTACTGGTTTACTCACTTTGTATTAATCTCTGAAAGGGATAAAAAAGAAGAGAGTGACATCTTGACTAGATTCAGTCAAAATTTAATGTCAATACTCTGTTCTTACCATAGATGGTAGCACATCTAAAAATGTTATCTTATAGCGGATATAGCTATTGACTTGTACGAGTTTGGAATTTTATTTATTGGATTCGAAAAGCCTAACTGATGAAGTCGAAAGACAGAAACCGGTCTTAGGATGTCGAATCTAATAAATTAAAATTCCTTACTGGTTTACTCACTTTGTATTAATCTCTGAAAGGGATAAAAAAGAAGAGAGTGACATCTTGACTAGATTCAGTCAAAATTTAATGTCAATACTCTCTTCTTACCATAGATGGTAGCACATCTAAAAATGTTATCTTATAGCGGATATAGCTATTGACTTGTACGAGTTTGGAATTTTATTTATTGGATTCGAAAAGCCTAACTGATAAAGTCGAAAGACAGAAACCGGTCTTAGGATGTCGAATCTAATAAATTAAAATTCCTTACTGGTTTACTCACTTTGTATTAATCTCTGAAAGGGATAAAAAAGAAGAGAGTGACATCTTGACTAGATTCAGTCAAAATTTAATGTCAATACTCTGTTCTTACCATAGATGGTAGCACATCTAAAAATGTTATCTTATAGCGGATATAGCTATTGACTTGTACGAGTTTGGAATTTTATTTATTGGATTCGAAAAGCCTAACTGATGAAGTCGAAAGACAGAAACCGGTCTTAGGATGTCGAATCTAATAAATTAAAATTCCTTACTGGTTTACTCACTTTGTATTAATCTCTGAAAGGGATAAAAAAGAAGAGAGTGACATCTTGACTAGATTCAGTCAAAATTTAATGTCAATACTCTCTTCTTACCATAGATGGTAGCACATCTAAAAATGTTATCTTATAGCGGATATAGCTATTGACTTGTACGAGTTTGGAATTTTATTTATTGGATTCGAAAAGCCTAACTGATAAAGTCGAAAGACAGAAACCGGTCTTAGGATGTCGAATCTAATAAATTAAAATTCCTTACTGGTTTACTCACTTTGTATTAATCTCTGAAAGGGATAAAAAAGAAGAGAGTGACATCTTGACTAGATTCAGTCAAAATTTAATGTCAATACTCTGTTCTTACCATAGATGGTAGCACATCTAAAAATGTTATCTTATAGCGGATATAGCTATTGACTTGTACGAGTTTGGAATTTTATTTATTGGTTTCGAAAAGCCTAACTGATGAAGTCGAAAGACAGAAACCGGTCTTAGGATGTCGAATCTAATAAATTAAAATTCCTTACTGGTTTACTCACTTTGTATTAATCTCTGAAAGGGATAAAAAAGAAGAGAGTGACATCTTGACTAGATTCAGTCAAAATTTAATGTCAATACTCTCTTCTTACCATAGATGGTAGCACATCTAAAAATGTTATCTTATAGCGGATATAGCTATTGACTTGTACGAGTTTGGAATTTTATTTATTGGATTCGAAAAGCCTAACTGATAAAGTCGAAAGACAGAAACCGGTCTTAGGATGTCGAATCTAATAAATTAAAATTCCTTACTGGTTTACTCACTTTGTATTAATCTCTGAAAGGGATAAAAAAGAAGAGAGTGATATCTTGACTAGATTCAGTCAAAATTTAATGTCAATACTCTCTTCTTACCATAGATGGTAGCACATCTAAAAATGTTATCTTATAGCGGATATAGCTATTGACTTGTACGAGTTTGGAATTTTATTTATTGGATTCGAAAAGCCTAACTGATGAAGTGGAAAGACAGAAACCGGTCTTAGGATGTCGAATCTAATAAATTAAAATTCCTTACTGGTTTACTCACTTTGTATTAATCTCTGAAAGGGATAAAAAAGAAGAGAGTGACATCTTGACTAGATTCAGTCAAAATTTAATGTCAATACTCTCTTCTTACCATAGATGGTAGCACATCTAAAAATGTTATCTTATAGCGGATATAGCTATTGACTTGTACGAGTTTGGAATTTTATTTATTGGATTCGAAAAGCCTAACTGATGAAGTCGAAAGACAGAAACCGGTCTTAGGATGTCGAATCTAATAAATTAAAATTCCTTACTGGTTTACTCAACTTCTTCTTATTATTCCTCAGTCAAGTAGTTCTAACTATTCGGACAGTTCTGATTATGACAGACTTTTGAATTTTGCTTAATTTAAATGGTTGAACTGAGGCCCGTGCGCAGGATTCAACGGGGGGGGGGGGAGAGAATATGCTTTATTGTCATAGAAAAATTACAAAAATTTTATGGACAAAGCGAAACTAATCATAATAAAAATAAAAATAAATTACTAGACAAAACACAAACAAAATATCAATAACAATTGCATTGGATATGCAATATCCGTCACTATAAATTATTGTTCAAATTAAAATTTTCAAATTAACTTAATTTAATTATTGCTCCTATATGCTGCAACCCAAAAGACTAAGGCACGTTATAAAATTCTGCCACTGTGTAAAATGGTCTTTCTTGAAGTAAAGCCCTAGTCGATCTTCTGAACTTATCATATACATTTATAGATTTTAGCTGTATCCGGAGGTTATTATACAATTTTTTTGCATTGTAGGTAATAGAATATTTTATTAGGTCAGAGGTGGGAATAGTTAAGTAAACATCAGTATCTAAATTTCTGGTAGGATATCTACGAGTTGGTCTTACCGATAACATTTGAATTTTCTTGCGAACTAAGCACACGGATTCAAAGATAAATAGAGCAGGAAGGGTTAGAATTTTGAAATTTTTAAAGTAATTTTTACAGTTGTTGTAATGACAATGGAACGCACCTAAGCGTCCGTTGGCAACATTGCTAGAGGTGGAGGTTAAGTGACGATGTCGGACGCTAGTTTTTGGCGCGTGAGTTCTTGATGTTCACCTGTTATAAATTGTTAAATAAAGTGTTCGATCAGCGAGTTGTTTTACTAAATCTCTAGTGGGTTAAGATATAACAACAGTGTGTCCTACTACTTAAACCAAATACATAACGAATTGCTCTTTTTTTGTAATTTGAAAATAGATTCGAAGTGGTATAAGCTCCAAGAACCCCAGAACAGCAAACCATAGCGAAGGTGCGATTCGAATAAGGAATAGTAGGTCATGCAGAAGATTATTGTTTTGTCAAGGTACCATTTTAGGAAATTGTCTATATAAAGACCTAAAAACTTAATTGAGTTCACCGTTAGAATCGGATTATTGCTTAGAGTTATAGGCTGTAAAGCACTTCTGTAAGACATTGCTAAGGTTTTACTGGTATTGAAACAAAGCCCATTCGAGTCAGACCAAGACTTGATAGTAACTAGATCTTTGTTTATGCTAGATTGTAATGTCTGTATATCAAAACTACTCCAGGTTACACTCGTGTCATTGGCAAATAAAGTAATTCTTCCACTTATTTTTAAGTCTGTGATATCGTTGATGAATAATAAAAATAACGCTGAACCCTGAGGTACGCCACTGCTAATTGGCAGATTTGAAGAATCAGCACCATTAGCACGTACCTGCTGATTTCTATTTTCTAGGTAAGTTTTAAACCATTGCAAAGGAGAACCCCGAACGCCATAAATTTGTAGTTTCTTAATTAAGATTTCATGATTAACACAATCAAAGGCCTTTGCAAAGTCACATAATACTGAAGCTGTGAAAAGTTTATCATTAAGTGATGTATATATTTCATTAAGAACGGAAAACATTGAGTCACTAGTGCATTTTTTAGGAAGGAAACCATATTGATGAGGTGTTATGATGTTTTGTTTGGAAAGGAAGGGCAGTAGGCGATTTTTCATTAGCCTTTCTATTATCTTCGATAAGGTAGGTAATAGAGCAATAGGTCTATAGTTACAAGTTTCGGTTTTGTCGCCACCCTTATGAAGTGGGATTATTATAGCGGTTTTTAGACAGCTCGGAAAGATACCAGATTCGAAGGATTCATTAATCAGCGAAGTGGGGGGTCATTAAAAAATCGAAGGAACAGAAATTTTCCTCTTGGGGGGGTTCCAACCTTCCCAGGCCCTTGCGCACGGGCCTGATTGAACTTATTAGATAAAAATTTTTTATATAAAAGAAGTTATATTAATTTAAAATCGGAGTAGTGGTGAAATGTTTCTTGACTACGCCACTGTTCCAATACTTCACTAAAGAGACTGATTCTTTGTATGTCCGAGAATAATATGTTAAATAAATCAAGATCAAGGACATTTGTTGTAGTTTTTTACGTAACATTAGACGTTTTTGGACGTTGCGCCCTTATGGATGTTTACCCTCTGTCCACAGGAAACCAATTCAATATTACATAAAGGGATGATTCTACTGCCGCTGCGTTTTATTAATTTGAGTGTTTTTTTTTCTCATTCTTTCGGATTTAAGAACTACGAAAAATTTTGGGGATTATTTAGTATTTCCTAATTGATGTCAGCACTAGAAGAAAAATTTAAAGAAATTATTTAAAGAGATTTCTTCAGAAATTACTAGAAGTAGCAGAGAAGATTAAAAAAGGGGTCAAAGAAGAAAATAATGATAGACCTTAAAAAATTATTCGATAAAGTTCCAAGAAAAAACTATGGGGCAGCAAATAGCAGATCGGGACCATTCACAACAAAAGACGCTTTAAGAAAAATAGGAAGATTAAATCTAATTTTATTCTTTTTATTTATACATATATGATATAATAAATAAATATTCACTCGACACAGTGGCGGATCAGAGCCCCCCCTCCCTCTGGATCCGCCACTGACTCGATATAAAAAAATTGCTGAATGCTGCTCTGTGATTGACTACGCAACGATATGTCCTTGTCAATCAATGCATGATCGACATAAAAACTAAGAGAAGATTATAAAATTTGTACAATAACCCCATAAAGAGGTATTTTGTTAAAAAAATCGTTTGATTAGGTAGTGAGAATAGGGGGTAGAAAATAAAATGAAAATAGTTAAAAAAATTCGGGTAATTTTAGTACATTTGGTAATAACGATAATTTTGGATTGTGGTAACTTGGTAATACAGTGATTATTTCCCTTGCCTGTCAAATATCAATTTTTAACCAATCACGTGCTTGGAAATTGATTTGACGCAGCCAATCAAAACAAAATAAAGCGACTATTCACCTTGGTGGTAAATATTCGGCTATTTGATCATCGTCCTCAATATTCACCTGAAGGACGGTATTTATACGTATGTACAGAATTTTTTTTGACTCGGGAAATAATCTTATTAAATATAACGCGACCTTGACAAATTAGCTACTTTTTTTATTGCTACTAAATTTCTCGTATATTTTACAATTTGTCTCGACAATTTTGGCATTAATAATCAAAGAATAACTCCCTCGAGCTAAAGCTCTCGGGAGTTATTCAGATTATTAATGCCAAAATTAAGTCTCGACGAATTGATCCTTAAATAAACTCGAAATTTAGATGCAATAAAAATTGTCGGCTATTTGTCAAGGTCTTGGGATATTACTGTCGAATATTTGCTCTACGGGTTATTCAAATATAGTAGTTTAAAGTTTATGGAAAATCCTTAAGTCATACCGCAAAAATTACTTTCTTTAATTAATAATAATTCGTTCCATACAGCGAAATCGAAATTCAAGCAATTTTAGCGTACACTTTTTCTAAAAATCAATAGACACTTGTTAAACCAATTGCAACAATCTCATTTTGTAACTACGATAAACAAGTGGCGTTCTATTGTCCTGATCAAGGATAATTGTTAATTTTTAATGAAACAATCCTGCATTAATGAGTACTCGATTGGTATGTTTGAAAACATGAAAAGGTCTAGTATTATCTGCATTTAAAAGCAATTGGTTTATAAGTGTAGATTGTTGAGTAGAGTGGATGGGAAGTCATAACTATTTGTACCATGAGTAGATCAGTTAACTTGAGTGTTTTTTAATAAATAAACATTTAATGATACCTAACAAAGCGTCTGCAATGGATTCATTATTAATTTTTTAAATATGTAAGTAGATGTTCTAATATTGGGCTAAACAGTTATGAAAAGAAAATCGTCAACTAAAGTTTAAACTTTTGTTTAATTTTTTTTTTAAGTAGGGTTAGCCATATGTGAGTAGTAGGTACTGAGGTTAGGAAGAAAACAAGGTCCTTTATTTCTCACAAGTTATTTTTATTAAGCTTAATAAAATTAACTTGTGAGAAATTTGTTTTCTTCCTAACCTCAGTTTAAACTTTTGTTTTTGTTTTTTTGGATACATTATACTGTACGACTTATATTGAAAGTCCTGGATAACTTTTGTTCCAGTAGTGATAAAGTATGGGATAAATATATACCGGCATTACTGAAATATATTATTCAAAATACGTTTTAAAGTAAATTATTTATTTTGATCATCCACAATAAATTAAATAATATTATTTTAGTCATAATTAAGTTTTAAACTGTAACCGTTCAAAACATATACGCATAAAAAACCAGACGAGTTGATACCTGCTACAAAAAATTGCTCAAGTTGACGGGCCAACTTTTGATCAATAGAAAATTTACCCGACAAATGATAATTTGGCGGTAAACGATTTCCATAAAAAGAAATCGAGAGATATACACCAATAGAAGAGTTAGGTTAGGTTAGATCACCATTAAATTAAAGTTCTTTCATAATTAGTGCCAAAGTAAGAAGCACATCTAAAAATTTTATCTTATAGCGGATATAGCTACTGACTTGTACGAGTTTGGAATTTTATTTATTGGATTCGAAAAGCCTAACTGACGAAGCCGAAAGGCAGAAACCGGTCTTAGGATGTCGAATCTGATAAATTAAATTCCTTACTCGTTTTCTAACTTTGTATTAATCTCTGAAAGGGATACGAAAGAAGAGAGTGACATTTTGACTAGAATCAGTCAAATAAAAGCTTTGCAACACACAATGCAAATTGTGTATGCAACCCCAATACACCGGGAATTTTTTGCTTTTAATAATTGTCAATACTCTCTTCTAATCATAGATGGCAGCACATCTAAAAATTTTATCTTATAGCGGATATAGCTACTGACTTGTACGAGTTTGGAATTTTATTTATTGGATTCGAAAAGCCTAACTGACGAAGCCGAAAGGCAGAAACCGGTCTTAGGATGTCGAATCTGATAAATTAAATTCCTTACTCGTTTTCTAACTTTGTATTAATCTCTGAAAGGGATACGAAAGAAGAGAGTGACATTTTGACTAGAATCAGTCAAATAAAAGCTTTGCAACACACAATGCAAATTGTGTATGCAACCCCAATACACCGGGAATTTTTTGCTTTTAATAATTGTCAATACTCTCTTCTAATCATAGATGGCAGCACATCTAAAAATTTTATCTTATAGCGGATATAGCTACTGACTTGTACGAGTTTGGAATTTTATTTATTGGATTCGAAAAGCCTAACTGACGAAGCCAAAAGGCAGAAACCGGTCTTGGGATGTCGAATCTGATAAATTAAATTCCTTACTCGTTTTCTAACTTTGTATTAATCTCTGAAAGGGATACGAAAGAAGAGAGTGACATTTTGACTAGAATCAGTCAAATAAAAGCTTTGCAACACACAATGCAAATTGTGTATGCAACCCCAATACACCGGGAATTTTTTGCTTTTAATAATTGTCAATACTCTCTTCTATTTCATAGATGGCAGCACATCTAAAAACCAAAAAGAAGTTTATAAATAGTTAAAAAAACGCCAAGAAGGTTTTGTAAATCTATTAATTTTATCTGTCGTAATATACTATTTGTTTGAAAAACTATTCTAAAATTATTGAATGAAGTAATAGATGATTTATTATCGAGAAAGAAGAACATTTAAAGAAACCACTATGAACTCGTGAATTAACCTTCGAATTAAAACAAATACTTTTAGTAACATACAGGGCAAAATTTAGTAGACATTAAGTTTAGGTGAATGAACTGTACTTTCTAGTTATTTATTTTTAGCATTTTTTTCCAAGTGTGACTATCGTCTAAATTACTCTATACAGTACTCAACCATTAATAACTCCAGTCCTTATGTTAAGTTGTTTTACTCCACTCCAAAACCGATATGATTACTAGCAATTCAACCTCTTCATAATAATCCCCCACTTCAAAACCATTTCAGATTTATATTTCAGTCAATTTCAGCCTGATTTTTACAGCAATTTTTTTTCTTATTTCTCTTAATAATATAGGAATTAAATCATAAAACAATGACAAGATTCGTTTGCCTAGCAATAAATTAAATTTAGAACGTTTGATAACAGATAATTTTATATGTGACGAATTTTAATTTAATTGATGTTGTTAGATGAATCTGATACGATTGTGGTACTGTTATTTTGAATATCATATCATATCGACCTGTCGCTATAGATAAACAAAGTGTCTTATCGGTAATATTGTTTGCTTTGCTTATCGACTACCAGCGCTTTTTTTTCATACTCTTTTATGATAGAAATGGAATATCTAGCTATCAAATTGGTTGGAAATTTTTGATTTTGATCATTTTTACTCTTCTTGTGATTAGAAAACCCTATCTAAAACAATTAACTTAGGACCATATTATCTTTAGAGATATGAAAAAAGTCTTTTTGAAAAAAATAAAGACAGTCTTCAGCATTACGTTTTATTTGCACTATGACGTCGCCTCCAATAAAAGAATTTCATCATGAGAGAAGGGGGATATATTTGAGAGGTGTAGATTTAAAGATTTTGCCAAAAAGTCTAAGTAGGTACACTTCCCGTTTACGTTTTTTTCAAAAATATTACTTGTTCCCCAATTATGCCACCCCACTCTCTTAAAAACCATCTCGATTGAGTGTTGATGACTATATCGAAAGGATTTTTATGAAATGTCTCCTCATCATTATTGGTTAACTGTTGGTGTATCTAACTGAACATGATATTGTTATTCGACAGAATTCTTTCAACTGAAAACGTAATTCTTCCTTAAAATTGCCTGGATGTTCATGGCTAGTAGTTCAACAGGTTTTGTTCATAATCCAATACAAGTAAACCTTTCGATTGGCCTCTTAAAAGTGGTCAGCGTTCTAGAACAATTTTTTTGCATTCCCCAAAAATCTACATGCTCATCAAGTCTTCATGTGGAATATTTGTGTAATTTTAAATGTAATTATAGTTATAGAAAATAGAGAGAAACCATTTTCCCCATCTTTTGGGGCGCCAAGGTGGGGCTATCTCGAGTTTCGAAGACTTTTTCATAGGTTTATACCCCGAATGGAACCACTTCAGCCAAGTTTGGATTATTAAAATATGGATTGTTTTAACAAAAATAAATTTTGATGCAATTTCTTTATTTGTTGAACTAAACTAAACTAAACTAAAATAGCGGATCTGTTTCAAAAGAAAAATTCAACTTTCGCCAGACTAAACAAAAAAAATTACACACTCAAGAAAAAATAAAAAACACGATATTTTACTTCTCAGTTAGAATCTATCAGTTATATATAAATACCCTGCTAATTAATCAAAATACAAAAGCTCTTCAACCACATCAATCAACATTTAAATCACCTTTTATATCAGTTTGAATCGTTAACAATTTTAAGAAGCTGCCTGTAATTGTTACGTATCTACAAGGAGGTTATAAAGACGAATTATAAGAAACTGCTACAGACTACGTTTACACAAGACTGTATCAAAAATATGACGAGATATTTTTGTAATTTCGACCCTTGCAAAGGTGATTATAAAAAGCTCATTTGAAAGAGTTTTTAAATCTATAATAATGTACAAAATATTTTAATATAGTACTGCATGCATTTGACATTTGTCAAAAATAACATAAAAGCCATTCAAACAACAATAAAATTAATAACAATGAGTTAGAAAATGCCTACTTTAGAACCTCTAGAAAGCTATGAAAATGACATATTACTAACTGTTTAAAAAAGTGTTTAATTTCTATTCTTTTTTTGAGGAAACTGTGCACAGTTTATCTATTATCAATTGCAGAACAAATACTAATCAAAGTGATTTGTTGGCCATCAAAGCAACTTGTCGGGACATCCGGGAATTTTGTATTTATATTTCTGCAATTGAAAATGGATAAACACCGTACCTGCGTCTCGCGAATTATTCCAAGATCTAACCAACACCCCACATACAATTTTGATGAAGGTGCCAAAATTAGACAAACTTTTAAAGGAATTTCTGTTTATAAAATCAGTTTGTTGTTAAAAAAACTGATAATAATTCGCTGAGAATAAAATTAGTCAGAAATTTTGGTAGGCGAAATTTAAAATTATGGTGAAGGCACTTCTATAAATCACGTTTTGGATAAAATGAACGTGAACTGTCGTTGTAATTCTATCAAAACTCGTGCAAGTTTTCATGTAAATTACATTTTTTGTGATACCTACGGATTGAGAAAAAATGTTGTTTCTACAAACCTTTACGAAAAGACGTCATTTTGTAATAGAATACCTTCAGCAAAAACGTAATTTTCATCACTTGTGAGAGACATTCTCATAACGTTAACGTTTCTAGTGACGGAAGTTAAATTTAAAAACAGTTGCCTGGTTTTCATTATTTTGACACTCGTTAATTATTTAGACTTTTCAGTTTGCATTGTTAGTTTTTTAAGTTATCATGATTTCTGATTCGGAAAATGATTTAGATTTTCCAAATACACCATCAGAAATACACAAATACCATGTTTTGATTCAATGATTTCGAATTTCCATGGAAATTCATGAAGCAATGGCGATAACTTTATGACTTAAAATACTTTTGAAAACTACTAGATTGTATGATCTTTCAAACGATGTATCATACAAGCAAGTAGGTGAGTTGCGAGTTCATAAAGTTACAGTGCAAGTCAGTATGATTGAAAGTGATCCATTAAAAAATCATCAAATTTGGTACTGTATTAGCAATTTATTTAAACAGCAAATAAGTAAAAAATAAAAACTAATTACAACACGTACTCAAAACGTAAACCCGCTTTTTTAATACACGCGCGCGAATATTAGAAGGTGATTCGAGATTATACAAAATACAGAATTACATGCCGCATAACTTTACCGTAGTTAAACTCCAGTGTAAACGTACCCGTAAGCCTTCTTTGATGTGCATCAAATCTTTTGAATGACTCGTACGTCCTTAATGCTTAAAAAATTATTGGTAATTTTTGGTTGGTGCTTTTCAAAGTGACCACACACGTCCTCTATGGTCATTAGTGAAGACTATTGATGCTTGAAGGTCTATTCAGTCTCGAAACTACTGCTAAGAACATCTTTAAACACCTCTTTGCTCATTTGTATCTGTATTGTGAAGTATTGTAACGAAAAATATACAGAGTGAAATAAGCAATAAAAAAATTCTTGGCGAACATTGCCAAATAGGGTTAGAATAAGTTGGAAAAAAATGAATAGATGAGTCTAAACCGATGATAAACAAGGGTTTCTTCGGGAAAAAATTGAATTTAATTGGTAAATCTACAACAAATAATTGAAATTTGTCACGAAGGTAATGAGAAAAAACTGAAAGAAAAGTTAAAACTGCTGACTACATTTTTGAGTGATTGTTTTGGGGAAAAAAATTGAGTTTATTAGAGACTTAAAGGCTTAAAATAATCGGAAATATTGATTGGAGTACTCGAAACCAATAAAAACATTTTTTACTTATTTTGGAGAGAAAAATTGAGTTTTTTCGGGAAAAATAAAAGATTTAATTTTTTAACATCTAAGAAAATGTTAGTATTCATTTTGGTTTTTAATCATAGCCAAACAAAACCAGTAATATTGAAAAACCTGTTGCTTTCCGCAATTAAACCAAAACAAATTGTTTCGACGATAGCAAATTGCATAATCCGAATTGAAGTTAATTAACCATTCTCTAAATCCATTATGGCGGCTGGTGGTTGCACGGATTACTTGATTACTGACATTGGTTTAAATCACTTTCCACCCTATCAGACTGCGGTCATATCGGTAATAGACAAAGGGATGATCATCGTGAAACGCAAGCAGGAAACTGAAACGGGATTGCAGGAAATGATATCAATTTTGCGAGTAGTGGAATAGTGAATGAAACGTTATATCTGTCATAAAGGGAAAAATATTTTGATACCGTTTTACAGTCCCTATACAAAGAATTATACAGTGTGACCCATTTTGTTTGGAAGCACCCCTGTAAAATCCGCATTTTTCAACCGATTTTGATTTAATTTTTTTTGTTGGGTTCATTATCAAAAACAGTATTTTGGCACAAATTTTCATATCTAAATTTCCATTTTCAATGTCCTCTATGTTAATTTTTCGTTGCCAAAAAGACGAAAGTATATTAGGAATTTTTTTTCTCAAATATGACTACACCACTGGATTCATAATCGTTACAAATGTAAACTACCACAATTTTATAAAAAAAAATTTATTAACGACAAAGTTATAACAACATGAATTTGGAAAAAGTTGTATTTTAATTAATTTTTTACGTAGAATGTAGACAAATTTTAAAAATGGCAACATGGTAAACAAAAACTAGTTGCATAGTAAAAATTCTAATAAATAAATAAATAATACATTTTGATCAAAGCAATAATAATTTAGTTACTATGCAACTATGTTTCGAGACCTAATTTTTGTTGCCATTTTTAAAATTTGTCTACATTCTACGTAAAAAATTAATTAAACTACAACTTTTTCCAAATTCATATTGTTATAACTTTGTCGTTAATAATTTTTTTTTATAAAATTTTGGTCGTTTACATTTGTAACGATTTTGAATCCAGTGGTGTAGTCATATTTGAGAAGAAAAAATGCCTAATATACTTTCGTCTTTTTTGGAAAAATTAACGTAGAGGGCCTTGAAAATGGAAATTAAGGTATGAAAATTTGTGCCACAATACTGTTTTTGATACTGAATCTAACAAAAAAAATTAAATCAAAATCGTTTGAAAATGCGGATTTTACAGGGGTGCTTCCAAACAAAATGGGTCACACTGTATATTGTGAAGAAACTTCAATAGAGGATTTAATATTACCTTATAATCTGGAACGTACTTTTTAAGAATAGAAATTGAAAATAGAGGTGTTTCAAAAAAGAATAATCAACAGGATTGTACCAAAAAAGAACATTTTAATATGAAAGAATGTTGATTATCTACTCCTCTTATTAAGGATTTACAATCAAGGAGAGATAACCATTAATGTAAAAAGCATATGAGTTGTAAATTTTGTTAGTTGACCTTTAGGAGATTTCCAAAGAAAAATCCAGCAATAATTCTTTTTCCTGAATTTTGACCACGCCAATTACCTGTTGAATTTTTGAATTTTTCTTGGTAATTTTTTAAAAACTTTTACTGTAACGGTTTAATTTTCCCCCAAACTCTAAATTATTTTTTGGATGCCCCTGGTATCAATCTTTTTTTATTTTGACAGTAGTGACTGACGTTAGGAATGGATGACAATTCCTGACTGTTCTAGTTTACTGTAATTTTGCGTTTTATTCCAATATATCCACCGTTTTAGTTTTAAAAAGGGTATTTAATTTTTGGTATGCGTTAATATTTAGATTTTATAGTAAAAATTGTAAAACGAACGTTGACGACAAGTTCATTTGTATTTTGAATATCTGGTTACCGAGCTTTCGCTCTTAATATTCAAATCTACATTTTTAAGCAGCCCAATGAGTATATAATTTAAGTATATTTATAACCTGACAAATTATTAATTAATTCGTGAAAATCACGGAGTGGGCGACATCTACTTGAACTATAGAAAGGTAGATAAATAGAAAGTTGATTGGCGATTGGCTTGAAAGTAGGCGGGAAAATTAAAAAAAGCTGTCAGTGTTAACTTTCAATTTGCTGCAGGTGTTGTTGACGTTTATCAACTGCTTGTCATAGAGGTTGAGATCGACAACCCACCTTTATATGTAGCCCTATATTGTTTTATAGGCGTATAGGGCGTTACATTACGTTCAGTGTGGCGTATGAATGTGGAATTCTAATAAAACACATATTTATAATAGAATGTCATTTATTTGTTTCAATAAATTATTTTTTGTACACCAGGAGAAAACAAATATAGTGCGATAACACAGTCAATTTTATATAAGTTTTGTTTACTCGTTTCTTATCTATTCTATACACAAATCTACCTGCAACTATTTACACATGTACACGTTTTCTATATTATTTATTTACACAACATTTATTTAAAAAAAAACACATCGACTTTACTCGATATATACTCAAGACAGGTTATTGTTGAAATGTCTACAATCATTGCGTTAGGGAAAACTGACTAGAAACACAAAAAGGCACCAACTACAAGAAATTTTCTTAAAAGCAGTCAATAATGAAAGCAAACCAAAAACGTGTGCTGTAATTTCTTCAATCAAAATTATTTAAAATAGTTAATGGATTCACAAATACACAAAATACAGCATCACAAACATTTTTGCTCAAATGTTTATTATCAGTTAAAGGCAATTTTAGTATTTTCTCTCTCTTTCCACTGGATTTAAACCACTTAGTTGTTAAAAAAGTTTTTTTATTGACGTTTCGGCTTTCCAGATCGAAAGCCGTTATCAAAATGACATAAAATAAATAAATTTACTAGAAACAGAACACTTGATAATCTTGCAAAAATATGACATCAACATAGTATACATAGAATAAGATTTTGAGATTGAAGATGTCAAAATCTGTTTCAATCATATTTTTGTGACGTTTCTGGGAACGAATTTTTGAAAGGATAGCGCATTTGCATATTATAAGAGAATTTATACTTCGTCATAAATGAAGTTTTCTTATTAATATTATCATAAGAAAAAAACCAGATAAAAACTTATGATACTATCCCGATATAGAGGGTATCCTTTTTGCAATTAACTCTTTTTGTAAAATAGGTATCCAAATTTTTGAAATATCAACCGAACAATTAGAAACACATTCGTTATTATTTAAGCATATCAATACTGCTTCTTTAACTTTGCGGTTATAATTATTCGGTTCTTTTAATAATCTAGTTGAAAAATTCCATTGTATTTTATGACCAGAATCCCATGCGTGTTCACATATTTTGGATTTTTCGAATTGTTTATTTTTAATGTACGATTGGTGTTCATTAAGTCTAATATGAAAAGGTCTAGATGTTTCTCCTATATAAAATTTATTACATTCGCATGGAATTTTGTAAATACAATTTTTTGTGTTTTGAATTTCATTAAAAGGTTTTGTATTTACTATTAAAGATTTTAATGTATTATTAGTTTGAAAAACTGTTTTTAAATTAAATTTATTGCCAATCCTTCTAATTTTTTCGGATAATTTTGGAATATAAGGGATTTTTACTATATTTGAAAGAATTATTGGGGGGTTTAAATTTTGATCTTTAGTTTTGATGTCTCGGTAAAGTTCACGATTTATAAATTTACTTGGGTAGTTGTTCTTAATCAAGACAGATTTAATTTAAAAACAGTTTTTCAAACTAATAATACATTAAAATCTTTAATAGTAAATACAAAACCTTTTAATGAAATTCAAAACACAAAAAATTGTATTTACAAAATTCCATGCGAATGTAATAAATTTTATATAGGAGAAACATCTAGACCTTTTCATATTAGACTTAATGAACACCAATCGTACATTAAAAATAAACAATTCGAAAAATCCAAAATATGTGAACACGCATGGGATTCTGGTCATAAAATACAATGGAATTTTTCAACTAGATTATTAAAAGAACCGAATAATTATAACCGCAAAGTTAAAGAAGCAGCATTGATATGCTTAAATAATAACGAATGTGTTTCTAATTGTTCGGTTGATATTTCAAAAATTTGGATACCTATTTTACAAAAAGAGTTAATTGCAAAAAGGATACCCTCTATATCGGGATAGTATCATAAGTTTTTATCTGGTTTTTTCTTATGATAATATTAATAAGAAAACTTCATTTATGACGAAGTATAAATTCTCTTATAATATGCAAATGCGCTATCCTTTCAAAAATTCCTTCCCAGAAACGTCACAAAAATATGATTGAAACAGATTTTGACATCTTCAATCTCAAAATCTTATTCTATGTATACTATGTTGATGTCATATTTTTGCAAGATTATCAAGTGTTCTGTTTCTAGTAAATTTATTTATTTTATGTCATTTTGATAACGGCTTTCGATCTGGAAAGCCGAAACGTCAATAAAAAAACTTTTTTAACAACTAAGTGGTTTTAATCCAGTGGAAAGAGAGAGAAATTAAAATACAAACCAGAATGAGCTTCCGAAATGAATTTTAGTACTATTTTTTCAAAAAATCAAAGTTGATTAACATAATTTAGGCAACTAATATAAAATTTAGGATTTATACAAAATGGGAATCATAAAATGCTTATATTTTTAGGAAGTTTTCTAAATTTAGTGGCTGTTTAAGTTTCGTTAAATAGTTTTAATAATGTATATCCAAAAATGGCAAGAGATAGGTTCATAGAAAATCTTTCTTAGATATCCATTAACATTAAATATAATTTAGCAGGCAAGCTAAAAAAAGTTGTAATGGTAATACCTACTACAAACGTTATAAGTATAATAAGATTTTATTCTTACACCAAAAACCACTCATTCTGCTTTGATTAGTTCTATAATTAAATTATTAATGATACTCTTTTTGTCAGGATTTTATTAAAAACGATCTTCATACGAAAGCTTAGAAGTGGGTTTTGATTAACTTGCATTGGGGGTTGCAAACCCAACTTGCATTAGGGGATGCAAAGTTTTTTAACCGATTCTGGTAAAGATGTCCCTCTCGTTTGCTTACTTTGTATTTTTTCCTTAAAGGGATACGAAGAAGAGGGTCACACCTTGACCAGACCTCAAAACCTCTCAAAAACTTTGCAATCCCAATGGAAGTTGGCAATTCGTTGTTTTGTAAATATGTCAAAACCTAAGCATAGAAATAGTTTCATTTCTCAGTCTTACTGATAGATGATAACACATTTACGAATATTTAAAAGACATTTGGCAAGTATCGGTATTTGTGAACTACTAAGGTTTTGGATAATACCACACAGTGAAATTAGAAGATTTTGGTATATTTTTCAATTAAAATAATTTTATTTAGAAATTATTGACTGCTTCTTCATAAAATTTCTAGTATACGAATCTTTCTCTTTAAATATTATTTAAAAAATTATTTCATTGATAATTAACATTTTGAGAGAACACATTAAAAAATCAATTATTATTAAATAAAATTTATAAAAAGTTATTTGCGCACGTTATCCGTTACATTAAAAATTATCTACTTATCGGTAAAAAAAATCTGTATAATTAAAACATTATACGTCAAACGAAATCAATAGTTTCAAATCAAATTGAAACCAGATATAGATATTAAAATCTCAAATTTAAAAATCTTCCATTATACTTTCTTCGGTATTTAGGGGTTATATACAGAGTGGCGCATAAAAATAACATTTTTTCAAGAATGTTTCTTCAAGGTTTTCATTTCAAACTATTTTTATCTAGAAGGACAGTAAATTAAATATACAGGGTGAGTCCCGGTAGACGCGACGGTCCATTGTGGCTAAACGGTTAATATTTTGAAAATTTTGTTTATTCATGAATATGTGGGTCGATAAAGGCTACATTTTAAAATTATTTTGAATTATACAGGTTGTCCCAAAAAAGTGTGGCGTATAGATTATACGTTAAATATAAGATAAACTTTCTTAAATATTTCCTATGCCTAAGCTTCTTACTTTTCGAGATATTTTGATATTTCTAAAAATGGAAGCACTTACAAGAAACCCAATAACTTGGAAACCTATGGAATCAGCCAAATCCAATTTTAACTGAAAAAAATTAGACTAATAATTGAAAGCAATACTGTATTTATAGTTGTTTAAAATTATACAATGCGTCCAAAATGGGGCGATTCTTTAATGACAAATGCAAACGACAATCTCGTTCTTATTTTAAATACGATTTTATAATCCTATTATGTAGCAAATTCCATTACCTTTTAAAAATTATAAAGGTCTACTGTTCCTAAATCTATTTATTTTGGAGTTATTTTTTTTGTTAAATTTTACATTATTTTTCCAAATATAACACCCTGTATTTGATCAGCTTAGACTATGATCCGAAAAAATTACAGATGAATCCACTTTTCATAATAATCGTCAGAACCGGTGGAACATTAATGCATACGGTTGAATTATAGACGTCCAAGTTAATGGCCCATATTTCTTTGATGGATTCAAATGGGAGGAAATTTTTGCAATTTTTAAGAAAAAGTTTATGGGAACTGTTATAAAAGGTATCATGAGATATTAGACAAAAAATGATGTTGCAATAGTCTATGCTGATCAAATACAGTGTGTTATATTTAGTTACGGTGGAAAAATATATAATTTTTAAAAGGTACTGGAATTTTCTACATAATAGGATTATAATATACAGGGTGTCCTATTTAAAATAAGAACGATATTGTCGTTTGAATATGTCATTAGAGAATCGCCCCATTTTGGACGCCCTGTATAATTTCAAACAACTCTAAATACATTAATGCTTTCAATTATTAGTTTAGTTTTTTTCAGTTTAAATTGGATTTGGCTGATTCCATAGGTTTCCAACTTATTGGTTTTCTTGTAAGTGCTTCCATTTTTATAGGAAATACCCAAGAAAGTTTATCTTATTTTTAACGTATAATCAGTAAATTCCACAAAATATAGGGTCTTCCATAAGAAATAATATAACTTTTATACGCCACACTTTTTTGGGACAACCTGTATATTTCAAAATAATTTTAAAATGTAGCCTTTATCAACATATCCATGAATAAACAAAATTTTCAAAATATTAACCGTTTAGCCACAATGGACCGTCGTGTCTACCGTGGCTCACCCTGTATACCATATGTCCCAAAATGTCCTCTTTAACTAAATATTGGATAATACTGTATTGTTTCCGATTTCTTTTTTTAACTCTCCTGAAATATTTGGATATTTCTTTAGTATCTTTCAGATATTTTATAGGAAATGATAGAAAATAAAAATGTAGTCCTGATAAATCTAACACAAAATTGGAAAGGTAAAGCAGCAAATTTAAAAATTATCGTTATCCGATTTCGAAAAACAACAGATCTCTTCAAAAATATAAAAATAGTGTTCAGGAAAATTTTAACCAAAATTGGGAAGCGAAAGGATAAAATACGATCTACTTGAATTATCTCGAGTGTGCGCAATTTGGCCTGTTTAGCGCGCTCGAATGAACGCACACGTTAAGGGGTTAAGTATAATTGTATTTATTGAAAAAAAAAATTAAAAATTTTTCGATATTTTTGAACCACTCTGTATAGCATTCCTCGTGATAGGTATTTGATTTTGTCACGTATGTATCAGTATAAAAAAAGTCTTATCTCAGTATATAGTACAAAAGTTTGCTAAAAGCTATATCGAACACATCTAAATTTTTGATAACACTTTTTAAAATGTATTTCTTTCGAAAAAGAGTGATAACAATTGTAAAAGAATTCGGAATTAAGCAGCACAATCAAATTTACAATATCCGATAATATTATCAACAAAAAAAACACTATTTAGTCTTTCTTGTTGATGAAATATACATTTTCTTAACATCCCTTTTGGTTGTGAAATTAAATTTTTCTATTTAAATTTCAAATTATTTTCTTCCTGAATTCTTTCAATATTATTGATTGATTTCAACGTCAAAAATTTTTGTTGATACAAATGGATTTGTAAACAATGTTTGTTATAGTGATACTATTTCAAAATTGCTGTGAAACATAAAAAAATTACGATCTTTTTATTACCTATATAAATAACTGCTTTCAAACTCTAATATTATTGTTAATCGTTAATGATTTATGTGCAGTTTTAATAAAAATAATCTTATCAGTAACTAGAGTATTTTTGGAACAATCGAAGAAATTCTTTTAATCTGTCGCGTTTATATGTAATGTATAATAAATTGATCAGTATTTTTTTTTCTTGTACTGCTTGATTTCATATTCCTTTATTTCTCGCCTCTTCTAAACACAGGGTGCCTAACCTTTAAAAAAAAATATTCTACTACCCTATCTGAAAATTGATATGTTCTACCACCAAACCCTAGGTTGACCGTATAACAGCGGATGTGTACCGTGGTTGCCCATCATCATGGGCCCTGGTAAAGGAATGTTATCTGGTTTTTGACTACCCGCTAAACAAGGTTTACCATCTCTTACCAAAACCGGTACAGCTACTCTTCGTGGAGAGGGCATAGGGTTGTTTTGTTGGTCGTGCATACCCTTTTCGTGTTGAGCCCTTTTGGTTTTGTATCTGCAACGAAAAAAGTCCCAATGTAGGATTCAATTCCGGAAAATCTTTGAAGAAACCCGTTCGGGTCGTAAGAAATGTTTACGTCTAATATGGTATTTGATCAGAGAAATTAATCAAAGGTAATACCACGAGTCCTCCAAATTTTATCGATTAAATTTTTGGTTTTCACGAAAACGGCTTTATTTGGAAAAACCACGAAAACAAACTGATTTTATCTTAAATCAGTTTGTTTGAGTGGTTTTGCCTAAAATAAAGGCGTTTGAGTATGAAGATCAAAAATTTAATTTATAAAATTTCAGAGGACGAGTCGTATTTGAAAGGATTATTTTTTGAATCATTTTGTATTAAAAACAGAGAACATAGTCACTTATGCAAAAGACACTTTACACACAAATATTGAAAATTTTCTTTACCAATTTAAATTGAAACCTGAGCTGTTATAGTTTTACATACAGGGCCACCAAGGCGATTTTTTGACTGGCTACCCCGCGAAACGGCGCCTTAAATAAAAGCGAAGAAGAAGAATGAAATGATGTCTTTCTTAATTTAATTAATTTTAAGTTTATTGTTAAAGTGAGGTATCTAAAAATGTTAAATGAATGTTGAAATAAACTAATAAAAACAGGTTAGTTTACAAATACATTTTGAAATTTGGTTATTAACATAGATTTGCAATACATTTTAGTATAATAATAATTGACAAATGTTTACATTTAACATCTCAAATAGGTAAACACAGTTTAATCAAAAAACAAAAACGACGAAGCGGTTTTATCAGTATAAAACACAATGATTGGTTAGAATCCTGAGTTGTTATTGGCTGAAACCACAAAATCTGACTGTTTTGACAGATGAAAAAAATAATCAGTATAAAACACAATGATTGGTTAGAATCCTGAGTTGTTATTGGCTGAAACCACAAAATCTGACTGTTTTGACAGATGAAAAAAATAATCATAATAAAAATAAAAATATGAATTACTAGACAAAACAAAACACAAACAAAATGTGAATAACAATTGCATTGGATATGCAATATCCGTCACTATCTATAACTTAATGTTCAAATTAAAAATTTCAATTTAATTTAATTATTGCTTCTATATGCTGTAACCCAAAAATCTAAGGAACGGTATAGAATTCTGCCACTGTGTGAAACTGTCTTTTTTGAAGAAAAGCCTAAGTCGATCTTCTGAACTTATCATATGAATTTATAGATTTAACTGTATTCAATTTTTTGGCATTGTAGGTAATAATAAATTTTTTTATTAGGTCAGAGCTGGGAATAGTTAAATAAACATCAGTATCTAAATTTCTTGTAGGATATCTACGAGTTGGTCTTTCAGATAACTTTTGAATGTGCTTGCGAACTACAGCAGACGGATTCAAAGATAAATAGAGCAGGAAGGGTTAGAATTTTGAAATTTTTAATGTAATTTTCACGGTACTACTTAAACCAAATACATAACGAATTGCTCTTTTTTGTAATTTGAAAATAGATTCGAAGTGGTATAAGCTCCAAGAACCCCAGAACGGCAAACCATAGCGAAGGTTCGATTCGAATAAGGAATAGTAGATCATGCAGAAGATTATTGTTTTGTCAAGGTACCATTTTAGGAAATTGTCTATATAAAGACCTAAAAACTTAATTGAGTTCACCGTTTGAATCGCATTATTGCTTAGAGTTACAGCCTGTAAAGTACCTCTTTAAGACATTGCTACGGTTCTACTGGTGTTGAAACAAAGCCCATTCGAGTCAGACCAGGACTTGATAGTTACTAGATCTTTCTTTATGCTAGATTATCTTGTCTGTATATCAGAACTACTCCAGGTTACACTCGTGTCATCGGCAAATAAAGTAATTCTTCCACTTATTTTTAAGTCTGTGATATCGTTGATGAATAATAAAAATAAAATTGGACCTAATACTGAACCTTGAGGTACTACACTGCTAATTGGCAGATTTGAAGAATCCTCACAATTAGCACGCACCTGCTGATTTCTATTTTCTAGGTAAGTTTTAAACCATTGCATAAATTTGTGGTTTCTTAATTAAGATTTCATGATTAACACAATCAAAGGCCTTTGCGAAGTCACAAAATACTGAAGCTGTGAAAAGTTTATCATTAAGTGATGTATATATTTCATTGAGAACGGAATACATTGCGTCACTAGTTTATTTTTTAGGAAGGAAACCATACTGATAAGTTGTTAGGATGTCTTGTTTGGAAAGAAAGGGCAGTAGGCGATTCTTAGCCTTTCTATTATCTTCGATAAGGTACCCAAGTTTGTTAAATATGGAGTCTCCCAAAGTTCAATTAATTTCATGTAATTTTCATCTTTTTTTTCGAAGTTTTACATGAATTTCCTTTAATATTCGATAATTTTTAATTTTTTTTGTAGTTTTTTAATTTTTTTTGTAGTATTTTAATTTTTCTGGCAATAAAAAAAATTTTAAAAAACTGACTACTTTGGTTATTAAACATTTGACTGATTTTTCACTATTTTCCAGATTTTTTAACACATTTTCTCACTGCCAATCGATTTTTCATCCAAAATTACACTTCTGTGTAAATTTTTTATATCGTATTGTAATAAAAAATTTAAAACAAAATCGTACGTTTTTCGTCGGAAAAAAATTATTTTCCACACTTTTTCCCTCATTTTCTCAGTACCTACAAATTTTTTTTTGTAAATTTCAATTTCATCCAAAAAATTATATCTAATAATTTTGTACGATGTTTTTTGTGGATTTTTAATTTTTCCTGGAATAAAAATTTTTAAAAGTTTGAATATATCAGTATTTTTCATTTTTCCAAACTTTTTTAACATTTTCTCGAGGTTTCAAGACAATATGATTTAATGTTATATCATATACAATATTTTTTGTCGTTGACATATTTATTAAATCGGCTTAAAATACAAAAAAAACTATTCTTTCCGTTTAAGTTAATATTGTAAATCACGCATAACATCGATGTTATAAAATCCGAAA
Organism: Crepidodera aurea; assembly: GCA_949320105.2. Lineage (NCBI taxonomy): Eukaryota > Metazoa > Arthropoda > Insecta > Coleoptera > Chrysomelidae > Crepidodera > Crepidodera aurea. The sequence continues at coordinate 901,166 of OX439474.1, forward strand.
TCTTTATGGCTGATTATCTAAACATAAGCCATGGTAAATAGGTGGATATTACAATTCAAGTACCACTCCACTTTTTATCTGTACGCTACTAGTTTTAGATACTTTGGTTGGCAATAAAAATGAATAAACTTCGGGATATGTTTATTTTTATAACGTGATATTTAACGTTTATTACAGTTTTTATTGGGATTTTATCTATCTCTGAAATGACATCTGAAAAGTGCTGCGTATAATCAATTCCATTTCTTCAAAAAAAACCAACGAATTTGATCAAAATTCAGATGTTGTCATGACTTTAGAAATTCTTTTGCAATATTCTTAAAAAATTATACCAGTTTCATTTGGTCTCTCCAAAATTCCAAACGCCAAGTTTGTTCAAATTATCAAAAATGTTGACAATGCTTCAGAAAATCGTCCTAAACTTTTTTCATCAAAAGTCTTTGAAACCAAATATATTCATTTTCTCACGAAATTTTACATCAAATGAGGTATAGTGACATTATTAAATTTCTTGTCAATTATAGAAAATTCCAAAAACAAAGTTTATTGAAATCATAAGAACTGTTGATAATACTTCAAAAAAAATCGCCCGTTTTGGGATCTTCTTTATCCGTTTCCTCAGTAAATTTTACGTCTATTACGGTATTTGCATTGACCCCATAAAAATCTCTTTTGAACCATAGAAAATCCCAAAAAGAAAGTTTGGTGAAATGATATGAAATGTTAACAATACTTCAAAAAATGGTATATAACTTTTTTCAAAAAAAATCATATGAATTGACCAACATTGACCTAAAAGACAGTAGAGAAGTAAGAACTTGCACAAGTGACTTTACTTCTACTACTACAACCAGGTTATTTCTATGGCTATGTAAATTTTGGAACTTACCTATGATTCTGAAACCAAATCTTGACCTGGGTAGGCGTCAACCTAATAATGGAAGCCAGATGTTCTCTCTCAGGCGCCGAAAGGTACCTCTGCTGTCTAAACCTCCTCTCCAACTCGTAAGTCTGAGCTTTGGAAAATAACACCCTCCTCTTTCTTTTTTTCTGACCAGGCATGTGCTGATCGCCTTCATCTTTGGCGTCATCCTGTTCCTCCATTTCCCCTTCTGATATCGTTCCCATCGATGATGGGGCTTGGTTGAGGGGGTTCGATTGGAGTGAGGTATCCGGGTGTGGAGTACCGGGAGGGACGCTCGATCTTTCGCTAATAGCTGGTGACGTGCTATCCGGACTTAGTTGGGAAGGATGTGGAGGGATTGTTAGGTGGGGTTGGTTTGTTGGAATGTCTGGAACAATAGAGAAAGTATGTTAGATGTGTGCAATTTGGGTATTGTGAATAAACGCTGTTTTTGTAGAGGTTTAGTGCTTCCATTCATAATACTTTGACCTTAACCTGAGATTCGGATTCATTAAATGCTACGTTTGGTGCTTCTATACTGAATGGAGGGTTGGACATTGAAGGCGACTGCAATTAACAAATTAGAGGCTTTCGAGATGTGGCTGCATCGCAGAATCCTGAAACCTTGGAAGGCTAGATTAACGAACGAAGAAGTTCTAAGACGTCTCAACAGACTCAATTGATTAAGAAAATAAAAACGGCATATCTGGGGCATATAAACACGAAATATCAATTCGTGCATCTATTGATCGAAGGCAAGATCGAAGGCCGGAGAGGGATCGGAACAAAAAATGTCCTGGCTGCGAACTATCAGATAGTGGACAGGGCTACGCAATATACACTCGTTGATACACGCCGCAAGGAATAAAGAAGCAATGGAAAATGTTATCGCAAACATATTAGTGGATATGCATTAGAAGAAGAAGATTCATAATACTGTTTTATTCCAAACAAATGTAGGTATACAAAATAAAATTTCCGCTATATTTTACTCTTCCCTTTCTCAATATCCTATTAAATTCCACTCGGATCATGTACCGTTTTCTTCGACAACCCTCAAATGACAAATCATTCAAAATGGTGACAAAACCAAAACACAAGAGAAATTCAGGCATCTGCTTGTGAAAAGATAAACATCTGCTTTTCTGAAGGCGTGACTTTAGAGCCATTGTGTCATCCAATGTCACTTCGAAACGGTGTGGGACATTCAGATTTCAGCCACCATCCCCTTTTCACGCTCTATTTATATATATATATATAGCTACTAATGGTTGCGTAATTGCTAAGAAAGGGGAGACGAAACTCTAGAGCATCGCCGAGGGTTGTTTAGTTGGGAAGTGTGATAGTTTCAACCAGTGGCGTGTCGAAAGAAGAAAAAGGATATGTTAAAATTAATGATAAGGGGGAATTTTGGTTTCTGGACAAGTTTATTAGTTACAAAAGGTAAAATTAATAATTAATAGAACCCTCGCACCGACTGATTCAAATTTTCGCGGTTGAAGCCTCTCTAATTTTTATTTCAATCTGTACTTCACAGTACCTTTCCAGAGACCGTATATCTATTCAGTCGTAGATTAACAAGCGCGTGTAAAGTTGAATAAAAATTTTGAAAATCATTTACGCTTCGGTTCCACAAACCGACGTTATCACTCCTGTTATATTTTGAGGTAAGAATAATTTGAGTGACGTTTTGTTTGTAGTACCGATTATAGTATATTTTATGACAATACGTTTATAATGAATTATGAAAGGGAATAAAAATGGTCGTTACGGCTTCATGGGGAAGTTTTAACTGATTCAGAGTCTGAACCAGAGGATGAGGAAGGAAGGTTGATAGACGGTCATATAGAAACTGTTGAGGATGTAGATTCGGAAGGGGAGTTTGAAAATGAACAAAACTTGCTTGTTCCTTATGAACCAGAAATTGAACAAAATAATCCTCCATAAATTGTAAAAAATATTGGTGCCTAGAGCACCTGACTGGATTATGTAGATTGTTATATTCCATATAGACTTCGAGAGGAAAAGTTTATTTTTCTTATTTTCTAATATATATGTTACCGTTATATGTTTTAGTGAAACCAGTTATTTGTTCTTTTTTGTTATTATTTTGATTTAATTAAAATCCTGTTCATAAAAGTTACCATTTCTTATTAGCTCAACTAAATTATTAAAACAAGAAAAAAATATAAAATTTGATATATTTCATCATAGAGAATAAAGTAAATGATCATTTACAATTAATTTTTATTCGGTTCGATAGACCGACGTTATCAAATATTTAAAAAATTTTCATGTTATCAGTCTAGGGTTAAATAAATAATTCGTCCTAAAATGTTGAAATTTTGACACATCCATATTCTGTATGTTGAGGAGAATTTTTGAATATTTCCGATTTTTTTTTTTAAACTGCCTGGAGGTGCCACTGGCGACAGCGATGATACATTTTCAAATAGAAACATGATGGCTCTTTCATAACACCGATTCATGGCAAGACTGTTACTAATTCATAACTGCAATAAGGTTGTATTTTACTTGTAAAATATTATTAGGTATACGGGAAAAATAGTGATTTTTTATTATTAATTTTACGAAAAAAAGTTATTCTCTATAAAAAGTTCTGCAATATCGAAAATTGTTATAAAGAAAAGTTGATCAGAATTGAAAGTTACATTTTAAATTTAATTATATCAAAAAAGTTTTCCATATGATGATTGCAACTTATGTAGACACATAGAAATGTTATAGGTCTGTTATATTTCATTTTATAAAAGAATTTATGGTTCTTTCTTGCAATCTGACGACTAGATTATTTTTAGTTTAAAATTATAGATGTATTAACTAAACCTATAAACTATTTAATAACTCGCTGAGCTTGTTTGGACGACAAAATTTAATTTTCTACTAAAGCAAAAATAAATTATACAGAAATATTTTCTTGACACCAATAAATTATCTTTGAAAACAAATCAGATCATCAGATCGATGTTATACATCATTTTTATCAAATATTGATGTTTTCTAATAGAACGTCTATAAATGGTAAACAAATGTAAGACAATCTTTGTGAACGGTGTTATATAAATAAAATAATCTGATCTAATTTTCGACGATATCTAAACTAATTGCGTAGGTGCCTATAGAATTTTTGATTTATTTATTTCGGTAAAAAATTGTAAAATTTGATAAGCAAAATAGAAAACTTTGTAAAATATTTTCTTTCATCAATCATTTATTATAGTCTATTTTTATGTATGAGAGAGTATTAAAATAATAAAGCGTTCGTAATCCATAGGCGTACCACTTCTTTTAGTAGACAGTTAAAATATTTTGTGAAGTTATACCTCGAGTATTTTCGTATGAAATAACCTTTGTATAAATATAATAAATATATCGGGTGTACACTTATATTTTCACCTAATTAACCTGCTTATAACTTCTAAACAGCTGAAGGTAAAAAAGTGCAATTTTTTCTAAAATATTTTATTTTTCCACAAGGTATGTTAAGAATATTGTGTCAAACGGGTTATGTAGGTATAAGGGTTTAAACTTTGACTTTTAAACAACGTTACGTTCATAAATAATAATTTTAATATAAAAACTACTTCTTACCTACAAATCCAAATCAGAATCGAAATCAGAAGATGAACTGTCGCAACCAATATTTACAATGAGTGGCTCGATCATTTCATCAGTAATATTATCCAACTTCCACATTTTCTCTTCTTCTTTAATCGTATGATTTACTGCCTTTTCCCAGTTTTCAGACTTCACATTATTTACAGCCTCCAAAAACAACTGTTTAACATCACTCATTTTAAAAGAATTATTTTTTCTTGAAACTTCTCCCTTTATCTGTGCCCATATCAGTTCAATCGGGTTTACTTCGCAATGATATGGTGGTGATCTAACCACCGTCATCCCACGATTTTTTGCAATTTCATCAATTTCATATTTTTTTAATTTCTCTTTATGAAGGGAACACAAATGATACAGTTCTCTTCTCACAGACCCGGGATGGAACTTAATATTCTTTGAATTTAGCCAATTCTGTAAATCTTTTTTTAACCACTTGGTTGTGGGCATTTTTTCTGTAAGTCTCGAGTGATAACTTGCATTATCCATTACTATTATACAGTTCTGAGGAAGAAGATCTATCATTTGTTCGAACCACTCTTTAAAGACATCATGTCCTCATGGTAGTCACCGGTACGAGTAGATTTAAAAGTCAATAAACCACCTTTAACAAAACCGTTTGAACTACCGATGTGTACTATTATCAGTCTGCGCCCCTTTCCTGATGGTGGATTTAAACCAGTAGATAAATTATTTAAAAAAGCCTGTCTTCGACTTGTAACAGTTTCATCTTGCCAAAATTTATTTGGTGTATGTCCCTCGTTGATCCATGTTTCATCTAAATAAAATATATTTCTTCTCTGGTTTCTCATTTCTTTTATAGTCCTTAGGTAATTTCTTCTCCATACTACAATATCGCTTCTTTTTTCCATAGAAAACCTATTTCTTTTAAAAGTTTCCATAGTGTGCTTCGACTCATTTCAGGGTAATCCTTATCATCTCGAACCGTGGCAAGAACTTTGTCTACTGTCGGAAATTCTTTTCTAAAGAAGAACGCATGCACTTTCCTTCGAAGTCTTTCTTTCAAATGATTTTCTATTTGAAATTTTGGTTTTCCTGGAGCTTTACGTGCTGTTTGAAACTCGCCACATTTCTCTTCTTTAACAACTGTGTAAATCGTAGATTTCCCAACACCAAGCGTACTACTAACTAATTCCACTGTGTCATCAACACTTTTACATAAATGTTTGTCTGTAAATGATTTAAAACAATTAAATATTAATGTTTTTTCAATAACTGTTAAAGGACCGATTTTTTGTCGTTTACGCGGTACTTCCAAATTTTCCATGATCACACTAGAATTCACAATAGACTGCACACTGCACCTTGCATGTTGCAACTAAACGACATTTAGTAAGCTGTCAAGAATACACAACTGGACCTCCTTACTAAATGGAAAACCTACAATCGCATTTTCGGTGAAATTTGTTGGTAAGGGATTTATCTACTTATAATTCGACTACTGTAAGAAATTCTTGGAATTAAAATAAAACAAAATTGGCAAATAGGTACTTATTGAAAATAATCTTAAGATACGGCTAGTTTTTCAAAAGTTTCTTCAGGATCACTATCAGAAGAGCTGACTACCATAATGCAAGCTATAGAAAAACAAAATTGTTGTTTCATATACATTAATAAAACTCAAAACTTTTTTCTGATTTACCTAAAAAATGTTTGGTAAATTCATGATCCGAAGGATATTGTACACGTAAAAACGTATCCCTCCAGCTTTCAAACCACGGTGTACTAGATGGTATCTCTAAATTATGTATCCCAATTGTAAATAGTTTTGATTTAGTGTCAGGAGCACTTGTTACAGAAAAATTTAACAATTTCCTCGCTACTGCTGTTTCAGGAGGTCTCCATGATATATCCAAAAATGTTAACTTCAAATTTCTAACTATATTGGTCAATCCATTCGGATCTTTGTAGGTAACTAAAAATATAAGAAACTTTCCACATACTGGTAACCTCAAAATTGGAAAATTTGAGGTAAAAGCTCAGTAGTTGGCAGTTCCACCCTTTATCCAATTTATTAAGATTTAAAAGAACAATTTCCATCAGTTTACGTGGTAACATGTAGAAATATTTTTGAGACTGATGTAGATATAGATATTTAGTCAATACAGATAATTGCTCAAATAAGAGTATAAAATACTTACTCATCTTGTAATCACAGTTTGTGTCTTTTAGTAAAACAGTTAATATTAATAATACTAGCTATCTTTAATACACAGGGATTTTGACCTGTCCAAACCTTTTTCTATTGTTCTGTACAGCTTATGGTTATAAAAGACCAATAAAAGACCCAAAACTTGTATTAGCTCAGGTACATTTATGACAATTTTAGGAAATATTTAGATTATTCCGTAAAAATATTTAAAATGACCGTACTAAGTTTTGCATTAGAAATGCTGTTTTATTACTCTCTCATACATAAAAATAGACCATAAGATGAAACACTATCGTCGACCACTCAACCAAAACACAAATTTTAACTCACTCTACGCGCGTTTCGCCAACTATGTTGGCATCATCAGGAGTTGATAGACATTTATTGAAAAATTTATTAAATATTTAGGTAATAATTTATCCATTTGAAGGGACGCCCAGAGCGAAGAGGAACTAAACACACTAGCGCGGTATCAATGAAAGAATAATTATTTATATACGTAATACAATTCAATTTTTCAATGAACAAATGACATTATAAATGACTAGTGAGGAAGTCAAGATTATTTTAATCGATGGAAATTTTAGTGAAGGACCAACGATTAATTTCATTCAAATATTTTATATTGTTTGTAATTTCTCTTACCAGGATCGGGCATTTGCAGCCACTGATGATGCCTAGTAGCGTACGAAAGATCGTGATGGGTGGAATATACTGAATTGTCTGCTGAAATCGGATCTATTTCTTCACTATGTTGTCTATCTAATTCTAAAATATCACTTATTGCAAAACTGGCAGGTTGTCTTTGGTTTACCATCGTCGTACCGGTCATTTTCATAGAATCCAGAAGTCTGAAACAAAAATAAAAATTATAAGCATATAGTATAGGAATTCAATAATTCTCTGATAATGCTGCACAAAAATATTTTTGGGCCACCACTAAAAAGCTGTCGAAAAATTAACTTTTTATGGATAGGGGACATCCAAAAAATTGTGGAATCTATTTTAGGATTTGACTTAATTTTTCACACCTTTTCTTTATTTTCCCGATTTTTTCTACATTTTGTTGCGCGTTTTATTATCTACTACAAAATTATCACTTTGTTGTGGGATTTTAATTTTCCTTGGACATGATCAACTGTACTTTTTAAATTATGAACAAATGGACTATTATTAATAATTTGTTAATGTTATAATAGTTTTGTTTATATAATAGTTATTGTTTTGTGTCACATGTGCATTCTATGTATGATTTTTGTCAATAAATATCAATCTATAGGATGCAAGACAATTTTATTATATTTTATTATATATTTCGAATATTATAAGATTCTTACGACATTTTTTTGAGTTACTATACACGTAAAAATTCCATGATAAATTAAAAGATTTGTTTGAAGCTGGTTATAGAAATTTTTTCTAAATTTTCTGTAAAAAATGAAATGTAAAGTGAAAATTTCTCTTTAAAAACTCAAACTATTTAAATTTATATGTCAGAATTCGCTCATGGGAAACAGGAAAGTGGCTATTCAATTTTAGAAAAGTTATATATAAAAAAAGGGACCTGTCCATTCATGCCTTTATGGTCCGATTTACAGGTGACAATCATGCCGAATCCCCGAGAAATATGGGAAGTCACGTTTAAGCAATTGAAAAAGCCATAAACAGGTGTCCTTTGGCACTTACTTTAACAATAAGCACTTGTAGAATTATCACCATCGATTTAATCTACCGAAAACCCTCTTCTATTCACATTTGCACGATTTTTGAATGGTTTTAAAGAGAAGGAACCATGTTTGAACATTTCCAAATAAATCGTTAAAGCAATGAATTTTTATTAACAAGTTCGTTAAATTTTTCAAAATTGGAGACTTTTAACAAGGCTCCAAACGCTCTGGTCGTAATGAATAATAATTCAAATATTAAAAAATTTCCCTAGAACGTCAAAATTTGGTCAAATTACCTGAGCATTGAAATTTCAAAACTAAATATTTATTTGTAACTTACATCGTAATTTTTTTTAATTATAATAGTATTATTTTGTGTTAAAAATCTTTTTTTTTGCAAAATCAATCTGCTGAACATTTGTTGATATTTGGAACTATTTGATTCGACAATCCATGATAGATTTTCTGGGGATGCTTTCATATAGAAAGCCGAAACGTCAATAAAAAAACTTTTTTAACAACTAAGTGGTTTTAATCCAGTGGAAAGAGAGAGAGAAAATAGTTTGACATTCATGAGGTCTACTTGCCATATACAAACAAGTAAATAAGCAATAGCAATAATAAATAATTATTAAATATCAATTTTCAGTTTTATTCCTGTAAAAATCATTTTCTTTTTATTTTATTTTTTACTTACAAAAACAAGTTTTTCAAAAGTTCGCCACATTGTCAATTTTTGTTTCTTAGACAAGAATAATACCACCCGAAATATACCAATGGGAAATGGTTAAGGGGGTAACAAGGAACTTCTAAAAAAACGACGCCCTGGGGGTTGGTACAATTAACGGGAGGGGTGGTTAAAGGGGTTGAAAAATGGATTTGTGTGATTTTTCACGATTTCCGGCGAAGCTTGACTTGACTATTACTTTAATATCAAATAAACCTTGAGTGAGTTTTTCTATCTGCATGACCTGTTTTTGAAAAGAATTCTTTAAAAAATCATTTTATGTAAAAAAAATAAACAGATTCATTTTAATCTGAATTATTTATGTATTAAACACAATTTTTACAACTTCTACAGAGTGATTTATAAAGAATAGTAAATATTTTACCTTATGCTTCAAAGATGAATATTATTATCTCCCAAAATAATGTTTAGTCTTTTTTTTACCTATTTTACACCAAAAACGGCGTATTTTGCTCATAACTAAGAATTTAAGTAAATGCGGTCGCAGAAAAACTTTTTAGGAGAAAGCAAATACAGCAAAATTTACCTAATATCTATTTTAAAAAAATATGAAGAAATCTATCCTCCGAGCCCCCCGTTGAGGACGCCTATGATATGAAGGTTATTTTGTAGAAGACACTGAGAAAAACCATCGCAAAATACCTTTTTTTTTTGAAAATTTTACGAACATTTGTGCATTTATAAAACATGAACCAAAAATATTGAGACAATGTTTATATCAAAGGTTTTTAGTTCTCATCCTAAAAAAATCAGTTATCGTATACAAATCAATTTCTATGGAAAATATAATACATTTAAAGAGAAATTAAAAAAGTACTTAATCCAGAAAGCATTCAACAATGTAATTTAATAGACTGAAAATGTTACTGTAATTAAATTCACTCATTATTGTAATTTCTATATCAATTTTTTAAACTTTTCATGTTGTACTATGTTAATTGATGAATAGGTGGATGGAAGTAGATTGTGCCTGTGTGCATGGAGGTGTGGATGTTTAACTTTAAATTTTTTTTTACTATAATTATATGTGGACTAGTCTGTAAGTTTTATATTATTAGTGCAATAATTGTAAACTTGAAAGACACAATAAATGAATTTGAATTATCAAAATTTTGGATTTAATTGGATACTTTTTAATTCAGCTTATATACAAAAGGAATAATTTTTTGGTTCAATACATCATTCATTTCAAATTCAATTGTCCTTGAAAATTTGGCACATTATCTAACTTTTTTTGTCTATTTCATGCAGTAAATATTTCTATTTCACGTTTTTTAATGCGTGAATGTACAAACTGGATCTTTTTTTACATAAATTAACATTGAAGCTGTTTATCTCCAACAGAAATGATCTTGGTACCAAAAACCATTGAATCCAAATAAAAATACTAACCCAGGCAAAGCAGATTTGAACACAGGCGAGCACCAAGCTCCAGGAAGCAGCGCTGGAGCCCAAGGATGCAGCAACAGCGGAGGCCATGCCAAAAAAGCAGCAGCAGCTGTCGACGCTACAGACGCCGAGGAAGTTACAGCTGCTGACGCTTCCACCGAAGTTGCCGCCGGCATTTTTTCCTTCTCTTTATCTTCCGCCACTTTTAAAAACTTTCTTTAGTCTTTACGTTAAACGCGAACTCTATTTTTAAATTGATTGTTCATAAACCTCTTATATTGTCTGCGAACTCTTTATAAAGAGTTAAATCAGTAGATACTGGGCTAGATATTTTTCAAATTATCAAATATAAGTTATGTATTTACGTAATAACAATCTATTATTACAGTAAACTTCTTGAAACACATTGAATTTGCTGTAAATTTGTTTCTTCAACTACGAACACGTACAATGTTTATAAACAGTTTTTTATTGTCTGCGAACATTAATTTCACTTAAACTTTTTTAACAATATTTTCACAATTAGAAACTGTTTGTTGAATTTTTTTAGAGCTGTAGGAATTCGCGAACTCCTTTCATTATCAGTGAACTTGTTTTTTCTAACTAGTTTTTGAACTACCGTTATGATTTTTTTTGAACTGCAACCTCTCAAAAATACTTTCGCGGACACTCTAACGTACTCAAGAGCTCGACACGCGAACGCTGAAGAGGACTGAAGAGTATTCAAGAGCTACCCTCAACTTGAGGGTCATCCAAACCTCTCAAAATTTTCACCAATCGCGCTTGTTGGCAGCGGGGTGGAGCTTCTCTCCGCCAATGGGGAGTTAGAGGGGTGGATCCGCGGGGGATTTAGATGAGTGGCACATTGTAATATTCGGGCTTATTGCTATTGAAATATAAAAAGTAATGTTTGGTATGATTTTTGTGTAACAAAGGGTAGCTGTGTGTGATGATGGGGTTTTGGAGGTTTTTTTTTGCTATTGGGAGGGTTGGTGGATGTGTTTGTGTTGTTGGGTAGAGTGGTCGATTTTAATATGGAGTGATGATATGTATCTAGTTGTTGAAATGGGATGCTAAAAAGTTGTAGTTAGGGGGGACACTAGATGGAAGTTTAAATTCTAGTTGTTTTACAAAATAATCGCGGAAAGTGATTCCAGTGTTAAACAACAAAAGTCAAATTAATGTAAATATCTAAACACACTGTAAAAAAGAATTAGTGATTTTACGTTAAATTACGGTTGTAGCATATTTAAACCATAATTGAACGTAATTTTATTACATCAATTGTATTTCTACATAAGCCTACCGAAAAATTACATATATAATCGTAAAATTACAAAAGAAAATTGCCATTACGCTCAAACACGTAAAATTAACAGATTTACCGAAAAATTACGATAATTTACGTGTAATATTCCACAATTATTAATTTAGTTAGTGATTTTACCTATTTCATAGTAATAATACATAATACAGTAGGATATTTAAGTAAAAATGCACTATTTTATTAACATATCGGTAAATATCGGTATTTTAGTTTATAACGTAAAATACGTTAAAAATTATGTTTTTTAGACAAGTTTAATGTAATTTTAACCCTATTTTTTACAGTGTACGTTTAAATTATGTTTGGGCTCAATTTTCCTAATTCTAATTCTAATGAATATGATGCATTTGCTGATGATATTTTCTACAACCGATAACAGTCAAATATTTAAGGAATTAATAAAATTTTCAGTAAAAATTAACTTTATTTTTATACTGTAAGATCACAAATGATTCGATTTCATGATTTCTTATTATTTTACAGCTCGATTCTGCTTGAATTATATCAACAATTAATTCAGTTAAATTTTTGAAAAGTTTTTTTTAATATTTCAAGTAAAGATACAGAAATTTTCCTCTTGGGGAGGGGGTTCCAACCCCCCCCCCCCCTTATGCACACGGGCCTGTGTGTTCATGAGATATGCATCTATATTTGGTAAAGAATACAAGACACAAAAAGGATATTCATATCCTTGCAGTAAAGTTATTCTGGACTAATAAAACAATGATAAGTAATAAAAACTAGTAAATGATCAGTCAAAGGGGACAGGCATCAACTCAGCACTTTATTACCCTCAGGTAAACTATTGAACCCCTCGTAGATATATCAATTCAGCACTTAATGACTTAATACTTATCCCTTTAATTCTTGTTAATTTGAATTTATAAGTAATGCTTGTAAAAGGGTTTGACAATATAAATGGACCTAGAATCTACACAAAAAAAATAAAATTTGGTTTACGCAGAATGAATTTTGCATAAGAAACGATTGGCAATATCAAAATTACCGAAAAAAAATGTTTGGGCCATTTTTGAGGTAAAAAGTGAGTTTTTTAGGATATAAATGGATCTATAGAATCTACAAAAAAAAATCAAAAAAATTAAAATTTGGTTTACGCAGAATGAATTTTGCATAAGAAACGATTGGCAATGTCAAAATTACCGGAAAAAATGTTTGGGCCATTTTTAGGATATAAATGGACCTAGAATCTAGAAAAAAATTTAAAAAAATTAAAATTTGATTTACGCAGAATGAATTTTGTATAAGAAACGATTGGCAATATCAAAATGACTGAAAAAAATGTTTGGGCCATTTTTGAGCGAAAAATTGAGTTTTTTAAAGCATAAATGGACCTGGAATCTACAAAAAAAATCAAAAAAAATTAAAATTTGGTTTACGCCGAATGAATTTTGTATTAGAAACGATTGGCAATGTCAAAATTACCGAAAAAAAATGTTTGGGTCATTTTTCGAGGGGAAAAAATTAGTTTTTTGGGATATAAATCCACCTAGAATCTACAAAAAAAAAATTCAAAAAACTTAAAATTTGGTTTACGCAGAAAGAAGTATGTATAAGAAACGATTGGCAATGTCAAAATTACCGAAAGAAAAAATGTTTGGGCCATTTTTGAAGGAAAAAGTGAGTTTTTTAGGATATAAATGGACCTAGAGTCTACAAAAAATATGAGATATGAGAAATATCCTCTCATTGCCGTTGCTCCTGTCATGATAATAACAAAAAAGTTAGAGAGGCATTAAAATTCACAAATAAAAAAATATTAGAATTAAATAATGGGGAAATTACAAAATTTGAAACTAAAATCGATGTATTTTAAATTTATATTCTTATATTGATATTTCTTTTGTATTTACTTTATGTTTCAAAATATTTATAAAAAAACATTAGTTGCCAATGCACTCTTACAAATAAAATCAATTTTAACTAACGTATCGTACTTTTCTTATTAGGATTAAAGGATTAAAAAGATTTATTAAACCAAGTAAAAGTGCTCAGTTGATGTATATATACTTTTATTGCCTTCAAGGGACGGTGCTCAGTTGAAGTCATAGGCGGATCCAGGGGGAGGGCTGTGGGGGCTGCAGCCCCCCCCCCCCTTTAGGTTACGTTTTTTAATATATTTAAATTTAATTTATTTATTTGCAACATAAATTCAATCTTTTATTATTATATTAAATAAAAACCAGTGCTCTTCTAGCATTGCCATAGACCGAACAAATTGTAATGAAAGTATCAGTGGCGGATCCACGGAGTGGAATTTAGGGAAATTTCCCCCCCTTGGACTTCAAAATTCAAACATTTTGTCAAAATAGTTAGTTGACTACATTTTTTTGCAATAGACTTACTTACACCCAAAAGGTAAGAGTCAAATCTTATTGTACCTCTTAGAGTTTGGGACGACATATTCTCTATAAAATATTAAAAATCTGAATCATCCTGTATATGGCGTAAACTTCTGTCTATCAATCTTTGCTGGTATGTTATAAGGAACATTTGCTAATGTTTAACAATTATTTTTTGGGTAGCGATACTGTACATAATAGTATATTATGCATCGATCATGTAATGATAGCTATAATTAATAGTCATTACATGAAAGTTGCATAGGCTATTTTTTCTATGACAAAATATAAAGTCCTTTAATTGAAAAACTATTAATTTATTTGATACATTTGACATAACAAGAATAATTTTGACAGAACTGTCAATATAATATGTAATATCTATACCAACAACCTACTTGATTACAACGTAGAAATTTCTATTGGTGCAAAGTCAGTTTTATAATAGAAAGCAGGGATTTCTATTGGTCAAAATCAGTTTTATAATGAAAAGTGTGTTATAATTAGGTTTAATATGTTTAATAAGTAATTTAAAGTACAGGAGTAGAAAAAAATAGTTCTAGTTTATGTTAAACATAAACACGACTTGTAATTGTACGGCCTTACGTTCTGGTTATTAGATATATTTAATAAAAAATATTTCTTAATAAAACAAATTGAAACCTCCATATCTTTTTGACCTCAACAAATAATTAATAATAATCTCTTTAGTCGATATCCTCTCGACAATAAGTCCTTTTGTACATTCTTAATCCTAAGTAGATACCCAGGATAATAACTTTTTAGTTATCGCTTAATCCTAGATGGGCACATTAAATAAATACCTGTGTATTAATTTTTGGAGAATTTGGGAAAAACCGACACTTATTCCAACCAGATGGTATTCCCCACAATTTAGCAATAAAAGAATAAATTACCAGACAAGCAGACTACCTAATATTTAAGCGTCTCTACCTGTGGAATATATACCTACTAAATAGTTGTAAAACATTTTTCTTTTCGGGAATTTATAGATCTAGTTTTGATTATTAATGCTATTTGTTGTGTGTGAGTTGTACTTTGATGAAAAATGGTTCGAAAATCTTACAAAGGGTTTAATTCATTTCTTTCTTATGGTAATATTATTACGAAAACTTCTATTATAATGTGCAAATGCACTGTCCTTTTAAAATCGTTCCCAGAAATGTCACAAAAATATATTAACAACAGATTTTGACATCTTCAATTTCAAAATCTGTTTCTCTGTCATATCTTGTAAAATTGTCCAGTGATCAGTTATTATAGTAAATTATAGTCTATTTTTATGTATGAGAGAGTATTAAAATAATAAAGCGTTCGTAATCCATAGGCGTACCACTTCTTTTAGTAGACAGTTAAAATATTTTGTGAAGTTATACCTCGAGTATTTTCGTATGAAATAACCTTTGTATAAATATAATAAATATATCGGGTGTACACTTATATTTTCACCTAATTAACCTGCTTATAACTTCTAAGCAGCTGAAGGTAAAAAGTGCAATTTTTTCTAAAATATTTTATTTTTCCACAAGGTATGTTAAGAACATTGTGTCAAACGGGTTATGTAGGTATAAGGGTTTAAACTTTGACTTTTAAACAACGTTACGTTCATAAATAATAATTTTAATATAAAAACTACTTCTTACCTACAAATCCAAATCAGAATCGAAATCATAAGATGAACTGTCGCAACCAATATTTACAATGAGTGGCTCGATCATTTCATCAGTAATATTGTCCAACTTCCACATTTTCTCTTCTTCTTTAATCGTATGATTTACTGCCTTCTCCCAGTTTTCAGGCTTCACATTATTTACAGCCTCCAAAAACAACTGTTTAACATCACTCATTTTAAAAGAATTATTTTTTCTTGAAACTTCTCCCTTTATCTGTCCCCATATCAGATCAATCGGGTTTACTTCGCAATGATATGGTGGTGATCTAACCACCGTCATCCCACGATTTTTTGCAATTTCATATTTTTTTAATTTCTCTTTATGAAGGGAACACAAATGATACAGTTCTTTTCTCACAGAACCGGGATGGAACTTAATATTCTTTGAATTTAGCCAATTCTGTAAATCTTTTTTTAACCACTTGGTTGTGGGCATTTTTTCTGTAAGTCTCGAGTGATAACTTGCATTATCCATTACTATTATACAGTTCTGAGGAAGAAGATCTATCATTTGTTCGAACCACTCTTTAAAGACATCAGCATTCATGTCCTCATGGTAGTCACCGGTACGAGTAGATTCAAAAGTCAATAAACCACCTTTAAAAAAACCGTTTGAACTACCGATGTGTACTATTATCAGTCTGCGCCCCTTTCCTGATGGTGGATTTAAACCAGTAGATAAATTATTTAAAAAAGCCTGTCTTCGACTTGTAACAGTTTCATCTTGCCAAAATTTATTTGGTGTATGTCCCTCGTTGATCCATGTTTCATCTAAATAAAATATATTTCTTATTTGGTTTCTCATTTCTTTTATAGTCCTTAGGTAATTTCTTCTCCATACTACAATATCGCTTCTTTCTATTAAAATAGACTTTCTGGAATGCTTTTTCCATAGAAAACCTATTTCTTTTAAAAGTTTCCATAGTGTGCTTCGACTCATTTCAGGGTAATCCTTATCATCTCGAACCGTGGCAAGAACTTTGTCTACTGTCGGAAATTCTTTTCTAAAGAAGAACGCATGCACTTTCCTTCGAAGTATTTCTTTCAAATGATTTTCTATTTGAAATTTTGGTTTTCCTGGAGCTTTACGTGCTGTTTGAAACTCGCCACATTTCTCTTCTTTAACAACTCTGTGAATCGTAGATTTCCCAACACCAAGCGTACTACTAACTAATTCCACTGTGTCATCAACACTTTTACATAAATGTTTGTCTGTAAATGATTTAAAACAATTAAATATTAATGTTTTTTCAATAACTGTTAAAGGACCGATTTTTTGTCGTTTACGCGGTACTTCCAAATTTTCCATGATCACACTAGAATTCACAATAGACTGCACACTCCACCTTGCATGTTGCAACTAAACGACATTTAGTAAACTGTCAAGAATACACAACTGGACCTCCTTACTAAATGGAAAACCTACAATCGCATTTTCGGTGAAATTTGTTGGTAAGGGATTTATCTACTTATAATTCGATTACTGTAAGAAATTCTTGGAATTAAAATAAAACAAAATTGGCAAATAGGTACTTATTGAAAATAATCTTAAGATACGGCTATGTTATCTTTAATACACAGGGCTTTTGGCCTGTCCAAACCTTTTTCTATTGTTCTGTACAGCTTATGGTTATAAAAGACCAATAAAAGACCCAAAACTTGTATTAGCTCAGGTACATTTATGACAATTTTAGGAAATATTTAGATTATTCCGTAAAAATATTTAAAATGACCGTACTAAGTTTTACATTAGAAATGCTGTTTTATTACTCTCTCATACATAAAAATAGACCATAGGTAGGTATTATTATTATTATTATTATATTTTTTGTTATTTCATTTTTTTGAAAACGATAGAATAAAATACCAAATTAAAAACGTTGTAATATAAAAAGGAAGAATAATTTAAGAAAAAATTGTGAAAATACCTGAAAAATTACTTATTCCGGAAGAAAATATTTGGGAATTTGAAAAACACAAATGTGGAATAATCTAGAAAGAGTTTTTACAGTTTTTTTTAAATATGCCGTGCACGTCACTGTTCTAAGTCGGAAATAAAATCTACGCCTATTAGCTAGTTTTAACACCTCTAAATTCACCGCATTTCGTTACAAAAGTTTTGAATGGCTCCGAAAGTCATTTTTTAAAACGGCAGGTATACCGGAAGTTTATCAATAGGACCCTTTTGTGCAATATATCGTTCATGGTAAACAATACTATGGTAGTATACAATGGCTATTAGGATATTTTACACGATTTTGATGAATCTAGCACCGATGTGGTGTTTCGGGGGTTTTTAAAATCGGACAAAGCATTGGCGTTCCTTTTTGAAACACGCATGTGGTGTGTAGCGAAAATCCAGTTTTTCTTAATTTAAATTATCAGATTTCATTTTACAATCTTTAACACGTTAACTGCTCATAACACGTTCAAACACTTTTTATTTTATTTTTTATCAAATTTTCGAACGCGATTATTTCAGGTTTGATTATCAAGTTTTCGCAGCAATTGTTTTAAATCAAATAAATCATAGTAAAATATAAAATAATTATTGCAGATAGTCTCTGTATCTGTAAAGTCCATCCTACTTCCTTCTAGCTCGTCAGCCATCCTACTTGAAGATGGTAAAAAACTATCAAAAAAATAGGTAAAAATTTAAACACGATAAAACTGAGATATATCCTGTTAGAAACAATATTTTTTTTAGTGTAAAAAAATTTCAAGAAAGAAGTTACAAAAAAGTTTTTTTTTTCAAAATTCGGGTGATCCAGCCGAATTTAAAGGTGGGGGGCTGTCTTTCACCGGGGGATATGAAATATCCCCTGCTCAGCCAAGGGCGGCTCAAGCCCAGAGATTTATGGGGGGCAACGTCGTCGGCTGTTAGGGTTATATATATAAAAGGTTAAAAAAAAAAAATTCAAAAAAATTAAAATTTGGTTTACGCCGAATAAATTTTGTATTAGAAACGATTGGCAATGTAAAAATTACCAAAAAAAATGTTTGGGCCATTTTTGGGGGGGAAAGTGATTTTTTTAGGATATAAATAGACATAGAATCTAGAAAAAAAATTCAAAAAAATTAAAATTTGATTTACGCAGAATGAATTTTGTATAAGAAACGATTGGCAATATCAAAATAACTGAAAAAAAATGTTTGGGCCATTTTTGAGCGAAAAATTGAGTTTTTTAAAGCATAAATGGACCTGGAATCTACAAAAAAAATCAAAAAAATTAAAATTTGGTTTACGCCGAATGAATTTTGTATTAGAAACGATTGGCAATGTCAAAATTACCGAAAAAAAAATATTTGGGCCATTTTTGGGGGGAAAAGTGAGTTTTTTAGGATATAAATGGACCTAGAATCTAGAAAAAAATTAAAATTTAGGTTACGCAGAATGAATTTTGTATAAGAAACGATTGGCAATATCAAAATGACTGAAAAAAAATGTTTGGGCCATTTTTGAGCGAAAAATTGAGTTTTTTAAAGCATAGATGGACCTGGAATCTACAAAAAAAATCAAAAAAATTAAAATTTGGTTTACGCCGAATGAATTTTGTATTAGAAACGATTGGCAATGTCAAAATTACCGAAAAAAAATATTTGAGCCATTTTTGGGGGGGAAAGTGAGTTTTTTAGGATATAAATGGACCTAGAATCTAGAAAAAAATTAAAATTTAGGTTACGCAGAATGAATTTTGTATAAGAAACGATTGGCAATATCAAAATGACTGAAAAAAAATGTTTGGGCCATTTTTGAGCGAAAAATTGAGTTTTTTAAAGCATAAATGGACCTGGAATCTACAAAAAAAAATAAAAAAAAATTAAAATTTGGTTTACGCCGAATGAATTTTGTATTAGAAACTATTGGTAATGTCAAAATTATCGAAAAAAAATGTTTGGGCCATTTTTGGGAGGAAAAGTGAGTTTTTTAGGATATAAATGGACCTAGAATCTAGAAAAAAAATTAAAATTTAGGTTACGCAGAATGAGTTTTGTATAAGAAACGATTGGCAATGTCAAAATTACCGGAAAAAATGTTTGGACCATTTTTAGGATATAAATGGACCTAGAATCTAGAAAAAAAATTCAAAAAAATTAAAATTTGATTTACGCAGAATGAATTTTGTATAAGAAACGATTGGCAATATCAAAATGACTGAAAAAAATGTTTGGGCCATTTTTGAGCGAACAATTGAGTTTTTTAAAGCATAAGTGGACCTGGAATCTACAAAAAAAATCAAAAAAATTAAAATTTGGTTTACGCCGAATGAATTTTGTATTAGAAACGATTGGCAATGTCAAAATTACCGAAAAAAAATATTTGGGCCATTTTTGGGGGGAAAAGTGAGTTTTTTAGGATATAAATGGACCTAGAATCTAGAAAAAAAATTAAAATTTAGGTTACGCAGAATGAATTTTGTATAAGAAACGATTGGCAATATCAAAATAACTGAAAAAAAATGTTTGGGCCATTTTTGAGCGAAAAATTGAGTTTTTTAAAGCATAAATGGACCTGGAATCTACAAAAAAAATCAAAAAAATTAAAATTTGGTTTACGCCGAATGAATTTTGTATTAGAAACGATTGGCAATGTCAAAATTACCGAAAAAAAATATGTGAGCCATTTTTGGGGGGGAAAGTGAGTTTTTTAGGATATAAATGGACCTAGAATCTAGAAAAAAAATTAAAATTTAGGTTACGCAGAATGAATTTTGTATAAGAAACGATTGGCAATATCAAAATGACTGAAAAAAATGTTTGGGCCATTTTTAAAGGAAAAAATGAGTTTTTTTAGGATATAAATAGATCTAGAATCTAGAAAAAAAAATTCAAAAAAATTAAAATTTGGTTTACGCAGAATGAATTTTGTATAAAAAACGGTTAGCAATGTTCCCCCCTGGATCCGCCAATGACATATGTACATTTGGACAAAAAAATTGTTACGAACGCTAGTAGATTTAAAAACTATGTTATTTGAGCAAAATTTGTAAATCATTATTTGATTTGAAAAACTCGCTAATTTTCTTTCTTATAAAATTGTACGTGGCGTGAGGAATATAGGTATTTTGCTCCAAAATAAATTCTTAAAAACGCGAGACAATTACAATACCATGTTCATTTAGCAAACTTTATAGGTGAAATTTTTGCTCGACTTTCAAAAAAATATCATACGGATTAGAAACGAAATTTTTTTGATCTAAACATTTTTACGAACGCCAAAAAATTTAAATACCATGTTATTTTTGTACATTTTGTAGAAAATCGTCAATAACTCTCTTTAAAAAAACATACTATTTTTGGACTGTCTTCATTCTATTTTTTATAAAATTTTATGTCCGGTGAGGTATATAAGTTTTTACGAATACTAGTACGATGTTATTTCAGCAAACTTTGTAAATGAAATTTTACTTGCTCTCTGAAAATCGTCTATAACTTTATTGTTTCATTTTTAACATATGGTGAGTTTTGTAAATTGACAAAAAAAAATTTTGAACACAAGAAAATAAGATTTTTTTTTTTAGAAATATCACCTCTATTTATAAAATCATTTATAAAACGTTTAAAAGACACTCTTGAGCAAAGAACTTCAAAAATTAGTACCTACTCGATTTTTTCTTATACTCAAATGGTATAGATAAATTTGTATTACCTATTATATTTTCAATTTGACTATACACCTTTCTAAATAGGTATAGGGTACGCATTTTTATTGCTTTATAGCTTCCTTTGGTTCCTGTAAATAAAGGAACCAACAACACCTGTGCTAGTTGGTACTGGTCAGTCAGAATAACGTGACCATACACCCTCAGGTAGACCTACCAGACTGGCTGTCGCCAGAAATGTTGCCAGTGGCGTGCCGCCGTAATTATTTTCTTTGAAATAAAGAAATGTATCATATTTTGTGGTATAGTTACAGCATGTAACAATGGAAAAAACAAAATCAGTAACGAATAAAAAGGTTTTTCTGAAAACTGAATATTTTTTGTTACTTATACAATATCGATATCTACTCTGAAAAGGAGGAAAACTCCTACAGTAGAGAATTAGGAAAATGAAATGTCCTGGAAAAATGCAATACACAACCAAAAGATAATAAATCAAATACTATTAAACGAGCAAGGTTTGTATGTGTGTGTGTGTGTGTGTGTGTGTATGTGTGTCCAGAGGATCTCGAAATCCACTCGTCAGAATTCAATGAAACTTTCAGGGTAGACTAATTCCTATCTAAATCGGCGAAAAATGTAGGTCCCATGGCTGTGAAAATTCGATCTTCCGAGATATTTACAAGAAAAGTTAAGCTTTTAGTTTTATTTCCTAGCAACGGCACATAATAATAATTTGTTTCTATAGTAATATATACTATAAAGGATAGATGAGTACAGTCAAAGTGGGGATATAACGTCACATTCCATAGGCGTACTTTGCAAAATAAGTTTCTATAATATAGGTGACAGCATATCAAATATATATACGCACTTCGTAGATTAAATTTTGAAGTTATATTATTTACAAAAAATAAAAATAAACTTTATGCATCCGACACTTTAACATTGAACGAATTAAATTTAACCAATAAATAACAAGGAGGATTATATGTTGGGATTAAATTAAATCTCTTGGCATTAAAAGTAACGCTTCAGTACTTACCTAAACTCAAAGATTAAAAAAAAAGTTAGTTCAAGAACTATCTTTAAAAGTCACTGTCTTCACTAAAACTACTGGCATCACTATAATTGTCTTTTCTGATGTTTATTATTATCGGTTCTATTAAATTATCCATTGATATATCCACTTTCCTAAATGAATTTTCCACATTTTTAAACATGATCAATGCATTTTCCCCAATGTTCTCTATTTACATCTGAAACTGCCTTCAAAAACAAATTTCGCACATCAGGAAATTTAAATGTTTTATTGTTTTGAGAAACATAACCTTTTAATAATTGAGACCAGATCAGTTCAATGGAATTTAACTCTGCGTGGTTCGGAGGAAATCTGAGAATTTTAATTCCTTTTTCTCTGGCCATCTCATCCATAATATATTTTTTGAATTTGTTTTTATGTTGCCTTGCTATTACTAATAATTCTGCCTTCATGGATTTAGGAGGACTGATAATATTTTTAGAATGAAGCCATTTTGAAATATATATTAATACAAAATTCTGAATCAATTAAAATACGTACGATACGGCTATGAATAAATAAAGTCTGACTTATCTGTCAAAAGAACAAATTTATTACAGTAAAAACCATGGAAACAAGAATCTAGACAAAAACTATATTAGGCCGATCAGATGTATTCAAATTTAAATTTTAACTACAAATAAGCATTGAAGGATGAGGTAAAAATAAAATTTCTACCTCTTGAACCTGTACTACGTTTTGCAAATTAAATACTGCACTCCTTTCTTCTGTATAGTATAGTAGTAAAAAGGTTTGACTTTATTTAATTTCTGGCGTTTTAATCAGAAAGAATTCAATATTAAATTTGTCGCTTTATATAAAAAAGGAAAGGTTCATTTGACGGACATAAATAATTTGCTTGTCAAATGACAGCCATCTTATTAATTCAAAGTTGAAAATACAACGTTGCCAATTCAATTTCAGAAATCATGGGTTTAGGTAAATATTTATAGGAACATTGAGTAACACTGTTAAAATGGACACCTGTCTTCCCTTCCCCGATAATGTGAGACTACCCCTTACGGCTACTATTTTATTATGCGGACAGTTTTAATATTTAAGTTTTCATGATCAGAGAGAGAGAAAGAATTTTTGAAAAAATATGATATCAATATCTGAGACCCCTCGAGAGTCTGGTCACAGGTATTTGTGGAGGTTTTTACCCAAGTATGAATATCAGACCTATAATTTTCCTTCACTGCAGATCAAAAAATAATAAAATCAATTGAACATAGAGTTTTTCTTATATAGTGATAAATAGAGTGAGCTGAGCGATCTTCTGTTGACGGGACGTGTGCCCTACACGCTGCTGTTGCACGTCCCGGAAACGGGGCCTGTCCACCGTGACAATTCGCGAAGATCAAGCGTCAGTAGAAGTTGCCCTAAAAGGGTGAAATCCCCAGAAACTAGGCAACTTTAATGCATTTAACTAACCTCTGTGACAAGCAGTTGATAAACGTCAACAACATCTGCAGCCAATTGAAAATTAACACTGACAGCTTTTTTAATTTTCCCGCCTACTTTCAAGCCAATCGCCAATCAACTTTTTATTTATCTCCCTTTCAGTAGTTCAAGTAGATGTCGCCCACTCCGTGATTTTCGCGAATTAATTAATAATTTGTCATGTTATAAATATACTTAAATTATATACTCATTGGGCTGCTTAAAAATGTAGATTTGAATATTAAGAGCGAAGCTCGGTGACCAGATATTAATAAACTTAAGCTTAAGATGCCAGCGCCACGTCGGTGACTACCGGAAACTGTTTATGTGACATTAGTTGATTTTGTTTACATTGAAATCGTGTGTTTTAAGTGTTTTTTCTCGATTTTAGACAAAGTTTACCTAGTTTTTGGTTTTTTAACTGTTAACAATCGCTTTATTTTATATGCATTAATATGATCCAAAACTCAAGGATGTCACATATATTAGTACAGAAATTCTCGCCAGAGGGAGTGTCGCTTATGACAAGTAACGAATGAAAAAAGTGTCATGTCACTGGCGAGAGCAATAACGAACTCTACCCGAAATTCTTCTGAGACCACCCGCGCTCTCGTAGTAAAATTATAGTAATTCCGGTTCATTCAAAAATATCGCTCTCAAGTTTAACTTTTGTAAACGTTTCTACGAACCCCCTTGAATACTTGACAGACACTCGAACTCGAAATTCTATCGAACAATTGAATAGCGAACGCTTGGAAAGTACCGCCAACTAGATTTGGTCGTTTTGATACTTTTACTCGTTTCTAGTGAGCACGTATTTTGATTTTCTGCTTTTAGGAGGTGTTATTCTTGAATGGATAATGTAATTTCACGGATTGATGATTTTTTTTAAGAGTTGGAAGGGAAGTTACAATGAGGTCGTGTATTTTGTTTAATTTTTTTATATAGATACCACGACGCGTAGAGTAAAAATCACATCTTGTAGACGATTATTTGCTCCATACATCGTCAACATGATCTAGAGGTGTAAAACAGTCAACAGTCACCTGGGTTAATTGCATGGTTGTATAGTTCGGACAATACATATAATATCCCCAATTTAACAGCTTTGATGCTACCAAAAAAACCTGACCCTTTAAACGTAAGCGGTATCCTTTGTCTCAGTCAACTCTATTCTATTGATTGGATATTCAAACGAAGAGCTGTGTTAAGAGACAATGTGGTGTACGCAGTCTATGCCTAACAACACTTTTAATAACCAATAATCACAAGGCAACTAAATTTAACCAATCAAGATCTAGAATGCATTTACATTTACTATGTAGCACGGCCTTTAATTTATACGTCAATGTCAAATTAAATTAATACCAGTGAAAGTCATTCACTAAAAACTTTATCAAATTTGTTGAAATGGATATTTTATTAATAGAATTTTACACCAAATCCATAAAAATAATACTAATAATCCAACAACATATGCTAGTTCTAGTAATTTCATATCAAATACAGATCACAATATGAATTTTGGTGTTGCAGATACAACAATTAATTTCTCGAATTGCAGCAACATAACATAACTTTAAATTTTAATAACAAGAAAGAATTAATTTAATATAAATAAGCATTTATATTCGTATAATAGTTTCTTTATCATTTAAAAATGTTTTGTTCTTGATTTTATTTTATAGATATTTTTAAGGTATAAATAATCTATTATTTATCGACATTAGTAGATAAAGTATTATATTCAACTCGTTGTGTGGTTATTTTATTACACTCGGATAATTACAACACTCGCTCGCAAGCTCGCTCGTGCTGCAAACTTCATCCGCATATAATAAAATAACCCACCCAAACTCATACTATTAATTTATACTTTTTCCACTCTCTGGTTCCCGAGCTATATATTAAAGTAGAACATTTGACAGAGACTTGAGAGATGGTTGCACTAAAGTGATTACCGGAACTATACCTATATCGATCTTTATGAAGTATTTCTCAAATGACAAGGACCAACAGTGAATTCATGGGCTGAAGTTTTTGATTGTATATTTCTTTTTAAACTTCTTGCTTATCATATCCAGACGTCACAATTAAATCTAGCATTTCCATATATTGCGCAGATCCAGGGGAGTATGAACCCCCCTCCCCCCAAAGCACGAACATACTTTTTTTTTAATTAATAGTTAAAGTAAACAATTTAAAAAAACAAAATTAAGAAATTGAACAAGAATTTAAATTCTAATATGATTAAAATCATCTTAATTATTAATATCGTATTATTAAAAATATGGCACGAGCTTTGGTGGTACTAGTAATTAAAAATTACACTTTTGTACAAAAAATTAAATTTTTGCAGGAAAAGTTATACTTTTTGAAATCTATGGATCATTTTGCTAATTTATAGTCAAATTTGTTTTTTATTAGAAATTGTGTAATCGTGTGGGGGAAAAAATAAATACGCCATTTTTGTTGTCTATTTGTGTACTTTGTAAAATCATTATTAGAGTTTTCAAAAACCATATACAGGGTGAAATTTTTTAAATGAACCAAACGAACTAATTTTTTTAAGCCTGGACCTGATTTTTTTGGGGTTGAGTTTACCATCTGAATCAAAAAAGTATTTTTCGATAAAAATAACTTCGTAGCCCCCCCAAAACGGAAGTCTGGATCCGTCACTGAGTTAAATCCATGGAATAGACTTTTTTATAACTAGCGTGGAACAATAGAAATAATTTTAATATGATGTAAATATATATAAAAAAAATTTCATCATGTTTGTGCATGTAGTTTACAAAAAAAATCGTTCAAATATAAAAAAAACATGATTTTTAGCACAGGGAGTAAAATTTCTTGCTTATAATAAAATAATTTTTTACCAATTTGTTTAGTAAAACTTCTAGTTTCAATACGAAGGTGGAATTTTTTTGATCCATAAAAATACCAAAACAGGACCATGGGAGTGACAAAACTGCACAAAGGATGTGAAATAAAATCACACAAGCTCCCAAGAACAAGGACATTAAAAATGTCCTACACTGCACCAGCGTCTGGACTTCAACACCTACTCCTTGGGCTATATGCCCCACCAGGTATTGAATTACGAAAGTCCAGACGTGGTTTGGTGCCCGAAGACAAAAACGATTTTGTTATTAAAGGAGCTTGCCATTCTAAAGCAACAACTTTTATCAAGAACGAGGCGAGTCGAATTCATTTTCAGACATCCTTTAGTGACAGGATGTCGAGCTACTGATGAGGCACAATAATGCCGAAACCGGTCTAAGAATGGCAAGATCCTTTAATAACAAAATCGAAGTTTTTGAGTTAAAGCCCCGACTTGGTCGGGCACCAAACCACGTCTGGACTTTCGTAATTCAATACCTGGTGGGGCATGTAGCCCAAGGAGTAGTTGTTGAAATCCAGACGCTGGTGCAGTGTAGGACATTTTTAATGTCCTTGTTCTTGGGAGGTTGTGTGACTTAATTTCACATCCTTTGTGCAATTCTAGTTTCAAGATAGTTAATAAAAATCGACAACCGTCTTAGTTTCTAAATTTTCACAATCCCAATCTCGTTCTGAAAATATAATTTTTGATGTATTTAGTCGGTATTTTATTAAACGTAAGTACTGTAAATAATAGTTTTGACGACAATAATTAAATATATTTTGAATTTATTAATTAAAAAATTACGAAATGTCTCGAAGATTAAGAAGGATGCGTCAATATGATGTCTTGCGGAAGCATTTCATGTCAACAGAATTCAGTGGCGGATCTAGACTTCATTTGGGGGGGGGGGGCATCCATAATCAAAATAATAATACATACAGTCTATTTGAAACATTCTTATAATCTGTTAAATAATGTTGTTAATGATGACAAACTTTCTGATGTTGACTTTGTTAATTTTTTTTTAAAATCAATGCGAAAATCAAGAAATCGTCGAGAAGGCGAGTTTTCTATTCCCCCCCCCCCCCTCCCTGGATCCGCCACTGACAGGATTACTCTTTTGAAAATGAAAAAAAAAATGACAAAATCCGTTACAATTTCGTTTTTTTTTTTTTGTGGAGTTTTGTATGCGAAATATTCATTTAGGGGTGGCAATATTAATACTAGTTCATAAATAACTATGAGTTAAAGCATATTTGCGCCAAAAACTGGACGAATCCCTAAATTAATAAAACAAACTTACGGATATCTGTACTCCTCTTCCAAATGGATATAATCCGGAGGTATAATATGCCAAGTGGTATTTTCATAAGGTGAGTAATCCTCGTATCCGGCCATTGCTCTTATCTAAATATTTTTTTGCAAGCACTAGCAAACGAAGTTTTGACACTAACCAACACCAGATTAAGACTGATAGATGGAAAATTATCGAAACATAGTCAGTACTCTGCCAGGTGGATTGCTCTTGTTCATATATTTATATAAAATAAACGTTGATAAGATATGATATTGAGGAATATATCGACAGGTGATTGTATCTGAACCGTTTATTTTGTAAGGTACACGAATAAGGATTACGCAAAAAACGAAAAATTTCCAAGTATTTTATTACCTAATTTTGGTTGACTCTTCTCTTTATAAATTTTTGGTAATAAATAATATATTTTTTTGTTAATTAATCTACACAAAAGTTAAAAAATCAAATCTGCTTATTTTTTGGAAATATTGATATTTTAATGTTGCACAGTTAAGAAAGTCAAAATCACCAATTCCCAATTCCTATTATAACCCAAGGGCGGCTCCAGTCCAGAGATTTGGGGGTGAGTTGGGGCAACGTCGTCGGCTTTTAGGGTTATATACAGGGTGTTTCATAGTTAAACCGACATACGTTAACTGTAAATAGAGGGTACTTAGGTGATTCTAAATAACCTTTGTTATTGGGTCTAACGCCTTTAAAAACCGAGATACGGGGTGTTTCATCCATTTCGGCCAATATTTTGATAAGCCGTAACTTTAGAACCACCCTGTAGATTTCTCTCATACTTGGTATTTGTAAAATTTGAAAATCCCCTAAAATCAGATTTTTTAAAATTGGGATGGATATTTGAAAAGAACGGAAAAGAATAAATTAAAGTGAAAAATTTTTTTAAGTGCACATCCCATTTTACTACTGGAGTTTTAACGTCAAATTACATCAAATGCATTATTTTCATTTTCACAAGCAGTAATTTTCGAAATACCTGGTAGATTTCTTTCATATTTGGTACAGGTATCATTTTTTAGTAGCCCAATCGTATAATGTAAGGACTATACTACAGTTAAAATCCAGATACGGATTAAGACAAATTTTGAAAACACCCTGTAGATTTCTTTCATAACTGGTACAGGTAGAATAGCCCCTACTGTCCCCCCTTGGAGCCGCTGTTGGTTTCTTATACAAAATTGATTCTGCGTAAACCAAATTTTAATTTTTTTTGTAGATTCTAGGTCCATTTATACCCTAAAAAACTCAAAAATGGCCCAAACATTTTTTTTCTTATATAAAATTAATTCTGCGTTAGCCAAATTTTAATTTTTTTGATTTTTTTTTGTCGATTCTAGGTCCATTTATACCCTAAAAAACGCACTTTCTCTCTCAAAAATAGCCCAAACATTTTTTTTCGATAATTTTGACATTGCCAATCATTTCTTATACAAAATTCATTCGGCGTAAACCAAATTTTAATTTTTTTGAATTTTTTTTTGTCAATTTATCCCTAAAAAACTCACTTTTTCTCTCAAAAATGTCCCAAACATTTTTTTTCGGTAATTTTGACATTGCCAATCATTTCTTATATAAAATTCATTCTACGTAAACCAAATTTTAATTATTTTGATTCCAGGACCATTGTGTTTCTGTATTAACGAGTTTATAATCAATGGGATTTTTAATTTGCTATAAAAAAATATTTACTCGTATTTCAACGATTGTGTTAATTATTGTTGCCAATGACGATTTGAAACCAATAAAGGCGATAATTGATATCATGATAAAATTAGTCAAGAAAGAAAATT
This sequence comes from Crepidodera aurea, assembly GCA_949320105.2. Lineage (NCBI taxonomy): Eukaryota > Metazoa > Arthropoda > Insecta > Coleoptera > Chrysomelidae > Crepidodera > Crepidodera aurea. Next base: position 931,191 of record OX439474.1, read on the forward strand.
TAGTTACAACGTGAATAGAATGTATGTATGTATGATTATTTTCAAATATATGGGTCTATTGCTGGCTACCAAATGAATAACACAATTATGTATGGCATAAACATAACACCTACAAAATTAATACTAGCAAAGCAAATTATATGATATAGCATTTGAAATAAACAGAAGCGCAAGATGATGGTATTCAACCTCTCAGATTATTCCCATTCCAAACAATTTTCGTAATCTTCCATGGTATTTTATTTATTTTCGATTCACATTAGTTCCCATTTTACTGTAACCTACATGGAAGTCACTCATTCCTTAGAAAATGAAATGTGTGTTGTATAAATATGACAAAATATTACACTGTACCAAAATATTCCAAATGGTACGTCACTGTATCATAGTACGCTATTGCCTCTTCACCCCCTCTCATCTTTAACCCTCTAATACCAAACAAACAGTACAGGATGCACTGACCTCTAATCTAACTGGATGAGCACATGCATATAAGAAAATCGAGGCAACTAGTATATGACATTTTGGAGCAGGGCACATGCGCATTGATGGTATGTCAAGCATAGGCGTCTCCTAAGGGTTAAGGGACACTTTTAATCTCATTGAAAATGACCTCGAAAATTGTTGGGACATTTTCTCAAACGTGCATACTGCATTTGGAGTCTTGAAGTCCCAAAATATTGAGACAAATAATTACCGATGGCGGCGCCACACGTCGATCAGCTGTTCACACGAAACGCGTAATTTTTGGTAAATAGTGCATTAAGTTATACTGAGTGAATGGTTTATTTGTAGTATTTTAAGACTTTTTGTGGTTGTTTGAGGTTTTTGATTTGGAAATTACCATAATATACCTGTACATGTAAGTATTTAGACTCAATTGAACCTGTTTTTTGTGTCGTTATTGTAAAATTGAGGTTATTTATTTAGCAAATTTTACGTTTTTCAGAAATTTATTGTTTACTTCTGTTTCTGTGTGCTTTTTTTGTGTTTCAGGATGAATATAGCCTAGAGGTATTATCATCTTCACCTCTACTAATATAGAATGATATTGGAAGGGAGCTAAATCATATGCCAAAGAAACATACAACAGTTTTCTGCTGATAAATTTTATTTCAATTTTTTCAGGATAATAATTGTAATTGTAAAAGTGATTTAAATAAAAAATGATTTCTAAGAACCTACTTTTGATTGATTTATGGTAAAATATATCCTATTCCTTGTTTCAAAATTATTTTTTAAATAAATATCAAATTAAAATATAAAAAATTAAGTAATTTTTTTCTTGGCTTAAAACACTTCATAGGCCATCAAATGTAAAATTTTTTATTTCGTTTATCTACTTTGTTTTTTTCAAAATAAACACAAAATGTATATTTTTTAATCCTTTATTTTAACATAAGTTCAAAACTAACTTTGAATTATTCAGTTTTTATTTATTTATTTACGGGCAAGCCCATTTAAGATAAAGATTACAATTTAAAAAGTATAAGAACAAAGAACATATAAAAGTGGCATAATCACTTGTCATACATAGTAAAAATACAAATAAGCAGGTAATATAAAGGACACGCCAAAAAAGGTTCATTAAAACATTAAACGTTAAAGCTGTATTCAGTAATTGAGTTTTAAAATGATGAAGGGAGGTGTTAAACATCTCAAGATTACTGTGAGTATTGGCTAGTCTTAACATTCTTGGGATGCAGCTATTAAACGCTTGGTTCAAACGATACAAAGGTACATGAAAAGTTGTTGCTGTCGAGTTGTGCGGGTTGGAACAAGAAGATTTATTTTTGATGTGAGGTTTCTCTGTTTTCTCCTAGTTTCTAAGGAGGGGATGCTAAGAAAAAGCTCGATCGATTCATAATCACTAGGGGTACCCAGTTTATAAGCTAATATCTGGTCACCGAGCTTCGCTCTTAATATTCAAATCTACATTTTTAAGCAGCCCAATGAGTATATAATTTAAATATATTTATAACATGACAAATTATTAATTAATTCGCGAAAATCACGGAGTGGGCGACATCTACTTGAACTACTGATAGGGAGATAAATAAAAGGTTGATTGGCGATTGGTTTGAAAGTAGGCGGGAAAATTAAAAAAGCTGTCAGTGTTAATTTTTAATTGGCTGCAGCTGTTGTTGACGTTTATCAACTGCTTGTCACAGAGGTTAGTTAAATGCATTAAAGTTGCCTAGTTTCTGGGGATTTCACCCTTTTAGGGCAACATCTACTGACGCTTGATCTTCGCGAATAGTCACGGTGGACAGGCACCGTTTCCGGGACGGGCAACAGCTACACGCTGCAGGTCCCGTCAACAGAAGATCGCTCAGCTCACTCTATTTATCACTATATAAGAAAAACTTTATGTTCAATTGATTTTATATTTATTGATCTGCAGTGAAGGAAAATTATAGGTCTGATATTCATACTTGGGTAAAAACCTCCACAAAAACCTGTGACCAGACTCTCGACGTGTGGCAGTTCAGTTACAAAAATAGTTCATTCGTACATTACATTACAATTTGTTCTTGGAAAATACAAAGTCACAATCAACCTTAAAATGTACTATGAAAATAGAGAATTTTAAATGTCTCTTTAAAGTTTCTTGTAAAAATTGAAATCTATGTTAATAGTACACGTGTACAAGCATTCATTCTTTTTCTCTCTCTCTCTCTCTCTCTCTCTCTCTCTCTCTCTCTCTCTCTCTCTCTCTCTCTCTCTCTCTTTTGACAGTTGTTACATTCTGACACGTATCACATTTTAACAGTTGTCACGTTTTTACAGGTGTCACATTTTGACAAGTGTCCATTTTAACAGTGTTACTCAACGTTCCTATAAATATTTACCTAAACCCATGATTTCTGAAATTGAATTGGCAACGTTGTATTTTCAACTTTGAATTTGAGATGGCTGTCATTTGACAAGCAAATTATTTATGTCCGTCAAATGAACCTTTCCTTTTTTATATAAAGCGACAAATTTAAAATTGAATTCTTTCACATTAAAACGCCAGAAATTAAATAAAGTCAAACCTTTTTACTACTATACTATACAGAAGAAAGGAGTACAGTATTTAATTTGCAGAACGTAGTACAGGTTCGAGAGGTAGTAATTTTATTTTTACCTCATCCTTCAATGCTTATTTGTAGTTAAAATTTAAATTTTAATACATCTGATCGGCCTAATATAGTTTTTGTCTAGATTCTTGTTTCCATGGTTTTTACTGTAATAAATTTGTTCTTTTGACAGATAAGTCAGACTTTATTTATTCATAGCCGTATCGTATGTATTTTAATTGATTCAGAATTTTGTATTAATATATATTTCAAAATGGCTTCATTATAAAAATATTATCAGTTTTCCTAAATCCTTGAAGGCAGAATTATTAGTAATAGCAAGGCAACATAAAAACAAATTCAAAAAGTATATTATGAATGAGATGGCCAGAGAAAAAGGAATTAAAATTCTCAGATTGCCTCCGAACCACGCAGAGTTAAATTCCATTGAACTGATCTGGTCTCAATTATTAAAAGGTTATGTTTCTCAAAACAATAAAACGTTTAAATTTCCTGATGTGCGAAATTTGTTTCTGAAGGCAGTTTCAGATATAAATAGAGAACATTGGGGAAAATGCATTGGTCATGTTAAAAATGTGGAAAATTCACTTAGGAAAGTTGATATATCAATGGATAATTTAATAGAACCGATAATAATAAACCTCAGACAATTATAGTGATACCAGTAGTTTTAGTGAAGACAGTGACTTTTAAAGATAGTTCTTAAACTAACTTTTTTTTTAATCTTTGAGTTTAGGTAAGTACAGAAGCGTTACTTTTAATGCCAAGAGATTTAATTTAATCCCAACATATAATCCTCCTTGTTATTTATTGGTTAAATTTAATTCGTTCAATGTTAAAGTGTCGGATGCATAAGGTTTATTTTTATTTTTTGTAAATAATATAACTTCAAAATTTAATCTACGAAGTGCGTATATATATTTTATATGCTGTGACCTTATTTATATTATAGAAACTTATTTTGCAAAGTACGCCTATGGAATGTGACGTTATATCCTCTCTCCTTTATAGTATATTACTATAGAAACAAGTTGCCGTTGCTAGGAAATAAAACTAAAAGCTTAACTTTTCTTGTAAATATCTCGGAAGATCGAATTTTCACAGACATGAGACCTACATTTTCTGTCGATTTAGATAATAATTAGTCTACCATGAAAGTTTCATTGAATTCTGACGAGTGGATTTCGAGATCCTCTGGACATACACACACACACACACATACAAACCTTGCTCGTTTAATAGTATTTGATGTATCTCAGAAAATTATGTTGTACTTTTTGGATGTTCCTGCTATATGTGATATAATGTGGAGACCAGACAGAGGAACAATAATCTAGGTGGGGTCCGACTAGTGAACAATATAGGACTTTAATTGCAGTAGTGTCAGTGAAATCGTGGGTTAGCCTTTTGATAAAACCTAACATTTTCATTAATTTATGGATAGCCGTAGGTATGTGTTGGTTAAAGCTTAAAGTGGGATCTAGTTTTAGTAGTATTTAACATTTTATTATAATAATTCATTACTAATTGTAACTGTATAATTATTGAAAACAGGTGTTGTACAAGAGGGGAACATAATAATGGTATTTTTAAAATTATGATGTGACAAAGGTTTTATTTTACTGAATATTACCTTTAGAAAAATGATAAGTTGAAATATCAGCAATAATGTGCACACCTAATTAGATTTTAAGTTTACATATATAAAAGTACAACTGTACACAGTTTCGACAGTTTGTAAGGACAAGTTTACTTAGTTTATAGGCAACACTTTGCTGTCTTCTAACTAACCATCATTCCTTGCACATTTAATGGTTTAACCATCAAGTGGCTTAGTGGGCAAATGATGTGATGGCACACACTTTTTGCACTACTTGGGTGCTATTTTGTTTGAAATAATTCCTAAAAACATTTCAATAGTAATCAAGAAATAATCTCAGAAATGCTAATCTTTATCTTATCTGATTTTGTAATATAATCTTCAGATTTAAAATTGATTACACTTTTTCCGGAATTTACGACGATCAACTTCCTCGATGACACCTTTTTTGTTGCTTCTTGGGTGGATCATAATGAAAGTGTAATTCCGAATTTTTAGATTTCCTAGAGGTATACCCATAAACGCAATAGTTTGTATTATTTTTATTGGGCATTTTTAACGTTTAACTAACAAATAACAGCAAAATACACGAAGCACAAAATCAAAACACACGTTCGACTTGCAGGTAAATAAACAAAATTATGCTTTTCGTGAAGGTTCAAATTAATACCGGTGGTGTCGCTTCAAAGTTGTGCTCGTCTCAATACTCGTTTTGAATAATTTATATGCCAATTTTGATGCATTTCATGGAAATATACTTGGAAACTGAAAACATTTAACAAAGTAAAAGAAGCACCACTGGTAAAAAATGGCGTAATGACATTGACAGTATGGAGCAATGCACATGCGCACTTTTAATTTGAGACGTTCAATTTGCCTCACTTTTAGCATATAATGAAACGGTTATTTGCCGTATCTAGCGAATCATATATGATCTAAGAATAGAATAAGTCAAGCGAGGTGACAGGTGACATCTGGCTGTCAAGCGAGGTGACAGGTGACATCCGGCTGTCAAGCAGAAAAAATCTTATTTACTTTATTCCGAATAACGAGTTTAAAGAAATATATAACATGATCCTAGATTTCAGATTTTTTGTTTTAGAAGACAGATTTAATTTAAAAAAAAAAAAAAATGAATACTTCTTGAGGGTGGGTCAATTTTTAAATGAAAATGCACAATTATATCCTTAAAGCATTTAATCTTATAAAAGTTACAGTTTATATTATAAAAAAAGGTCAGTCCACTGACCGCATCAATAATTGGACGAACAAAAAAAATTTCATACAAATTTAAAAGGAAAGCAGTTTGTTAATCATTTGGCAAAGAGTTAAAAAATTACTGCGAAAAATAAACAGAATAATTACATTTTTTTTAGTCCTAGAAGGACCAAATAAACTTATTGTCATTTTATTATATCTGTCAATTAAAAGTCTATTTGCTAATTGACATATCTCGCAAACGAAATAAATCAATTAATCTATCAACAAACTTAAGCCACTTACATCTACAATTTTTTTTCAATATCTCTTAATTAGTGCTAATCAGTGCTTATGTAAGTCAGACAAGCTTAATTAATAATAATTTGTCTGCTTTAGTAATAGACAGTTTTCATTTTTCAATAGATATCTAATAATTGCCACTACTAATTGACAGTTAGATCTGGCAATAATTCTTAATAAAGGTGGTAATTAGCAAGTCTCTCTTAGATAAATAATTTCACAAACTTCTCGCATTTTTTAATAATTGCAAATATATTACTAAATTAGTCCTAATTAATTAACGATATCCGTTAATTGATGTTAGTTAGTTAGTCATATCTAGTCTTCCTAGTTCTTATGTCTTTTGCAGATGTCAATTATAAGTAAATTACGAATTACGTCAATTAGTCTTTGATTCTTGTATGTCGACTAAAACATAACTCGGCCAGGTGCTCACAGATGGCTCTTACGTCTGTCAATTGTGAAACAAATATATCTAGAATATCTATATGTCAATTAGTTTTAAATGCAAGTTGTTACTTCTAGCCCTAAAATCTCATAGAATCATGGTTATTTTTAATGATTTTAGAAAGAAACGAGACATCCATTTATTAATACGGGTCAGCCAGTGTAAAAATTAAAAAATGACAACATAATATGTCAAAAAGTGTAACAATCTGAGGAAAGTTCCATTTTAAATGTGGTCAAGTTGTAAAACTGAATTGTGTTTATCATAACGTAGAACGATTCTGACATTTGAAGATAGTTTTTTAGAAAATTTTGTTAATTTCTCTAAATCGTCATTGTTCTTAAAACCGTTTCGAGTATTTCCACTATTTTTTCAATTCAGATTAAAAATAACAACTCAATGAAGAAAAAATGTTGAGATTGTCATTTCTACTAATAAACAAGGAATTTTTGGGACCACAAATTGGATTTTTACTAAAATTCTAGAGAAATTTAAAATCCAGTACCATAATTAAGATAGAAATCGGAATTTACCTCATGATTTCTTGTACATAACCTACATTTCACAGTTCATCTTACAAAATTTAATTATGTATAGTCAAAATAAACAAAAACTAATCCTAAGAAACAAATTAAGTGATTTTTTTTTGTACATAACCTATAATTTTAATGCCAAGGCGTTTCCCTGGTCTGCGATACGGATCCTAACTTAATGTATCTAGCCGTCTGCGATAATGGTATGACGCTGGTTCCGTTAGTGGTACTACTCGGAGGAATTTGGGCTTGTGGTAATTGAGAGGAATCGCCCTTGAGTACCGCCACTGGTTTCCAAGAATTTATATAATTCACTACAAAAAATTAATCATTTTTACATATCTTATTTTTACTTTATTAAACCACATTGACATCCATCAAAGCGGCCATTTGTCACTTGTCAAAAGTAACCAAACGGATTTCGATGACAAGTTTGACATTTTGTGAAAAATGATATTAAATATATTTCTCAGAAAATGTTAACTTTTTCTCTATTACTACTTTAAAATCAAATATAATCAGTAGTAATATCACAAGAGCTTCGAAAATAATCGATTATACTTCCGAGTCACGAGACGTATTTCGCAAAACACCGCGAGAGCGTAGCTCGAGTGGTGTTTTGAAAAAATAAAAATTGGGTTGCATATTCGGAAGTAACGGAAAAAGTTTAACGGGAATACAAAATTTTTGAGACTGCACATTTCATTCTACTAGTAAAATTTTAAAAGCAAACTTACGAATTGCAAATTATTATGGAATTCGATTATTGTTTAAACAATGTTTTCGGTAATTTCAAAACTTTTAATAGTTGATTGAACATAAATGACATTATATTACATGAAAATGAACATTTTTCATCAATTTCAGTGCTTATCTGCGAAATAAAAAATTGTCTAGATTAATTGAAAGCTATGAAAAAGTCTTTTTTTTGGTTTCTTCATTTTTAACGATATATTTCTATACGATCGATATACTTTTTTCATACCATCTTAAAGTCGAGGTTTCAATGAAGATAAAGTTAAAAAATTGAAAATTTAACTTTTAAATGTCAAAGGTGAAGTTAAAATAAAGAATATTTAAAAATTTAAAAACCTCGAAAATTTCATTATCATTTCAATTGACGCAGCAACGTGGGGCAAGTAAATTGAGTTAACCCAAAAGATGATACAAGAAAATATTCAGGAGAAAGAGACCCCTGAAAAGAAAGGGGAAATGGATATAATGATTATGTTCGAAATGATAAGAGAAATAATTGAACAATCTAAAGAAGAGATTAAACAAGATAATAAGAATTTAAATAATAAACTGGATGAGGTGAAACAAGAAAGAGGAAATGAAACAATAATAGAGACAAACTAGGAAATGTAGAAAATAGATTGGAAGAATCAAAATTATACATGGAAAATAAAATAGAAGTCACTAAACAGGAGATGGGGGAAGAAGTGATTGGAAGAATCATGGGAATAGAAAATTTACAAATAAATAGAACTGCCTAAGGATGTGAAATAAAATCACACCTGTTCCCAAGAACAAGGACATTAAAAATGAATAAAAGAAATACAAGAAAAAGAAGAGATTTTCAAAGAAAAAATTGAAAAAGAAGTCAAACAAGACATCAAAGGAGAAATGAAGGCAATTAAATTGGGGGTACAAGACATCCAAGAAAGGATGGAAAATCTAGAAGGAAAATGGTATGAACTTGAACAGAATTTCATCAACTCAACAAGTAGAAGAAAATGTGAAGGAGACAAGAACAAAATTAAGAGAAGAACAAAGACAAGATAAGAATAAAGCAAAAGAGAGAATCAAGGAAATACAGAAAGAAATAGACAATTTGAAAAGAAGAACACAACAAACAGAAAATAAGGTGCAGGTGGCGATAGAGGAAAATTTATCTAGGGGGGGGGGGGGATAGGCAAACCATGGGTATTAGATTTGATGGGAATTTAAATAGAAATAAAATTAAAAGAAATTATCATAAATGGAAGAATAAATTAAAAAAAATATTTTTGGATATTGGAAGAAAATTTAAAAGAAGAAATAAAAATAAATTTGGAAATAGCAGAGGAAGAGAATTTAAGTATACAAAAAGAAATACAAGATTTTAGTGGGAAAAATAGAAATTAAAATTTGATTTTATTATTTCTTTTTAAGATAAAAATAAATTAAGAAAACAAATTTTGGGAATGTTGTTATAGTGTAAAAAATGGGACAAAATTATGGGAAGCGGTATTTTAAAACGAATTAAAAAAAATTATGTAAAAAGGACCAAAAAAAAAAAGGTGATGGTTGTTATGAGACGTGTGTTGATGTTTATGTAAAAGGGGAAATGATTTTTTGAAAAATGTCAGAGGTGAAGTTAAAAACCTTTTAAAATTTCATTATCATTACAGTAAATACCCATTTTGGGTAAATATGCGTACATTATCTAAATGAGTTTTCTTTTTATTTATATGTGAGAATGTATAATTGGGGTAAACTTATTATTTTTGGATAAGAAGGTTCTTTACTTTTATTTTTAGGTTCTTAGGTTTAGGATTCCGAAATTACAAATAAAACATGTCTAGATATTTATAGAAGTACGTTTCACCTCTGGCCATTTCTGTAGTTCATAGTGGTTTGTTATTTTAAATGCTCTTCTTTTTGCATATTAATCAAAGTCAAAACGTTAAATTTAAAAACATTTTTACTATAAAAAAGAAGAAAATATACCAAGTTTGACATCTAGATGGCAAGATTGACATTTATGTGACAAGCTTGACACTTAGATGACAAGTTTGACATTTAGTTAAATTTTCAAAAGCTTGAGAGTACTGTTTTTGGATGTTCTTGATATACTTTTCACATATGTAAAGTATAAAATACTTTGTAAAACTTTGTTTTTTACTTACTTTTGAACATTCTAACACATCCGTCGTCTCCAGTGGAGCAAAGAACAGTTCCAGTCAAATTCCAGCAAACTCTCCAAACCAAACTATTGTGATCTTCGAATTGAGCTACAGTTTCAACATCCAATTTAGTAACTCCACTTTGGATACTTTGCTCATCCCTAAACATATAAATTAATAGTGTAATTTCTCAAATCCTGAAACTGTTATTTACTCGATACTTACTCCATTGGGGTTAAATTGATAATTCTAACATCTTTGGTGGCTACAGCGAGGATGTGATAACTTCTTCCCAAATTAGGAGAAAATGCAATATCATGAACTGGTTCTGTAACCGTATTAATTGTTTCGAGCTTTGTCCAACGCCTGGAATTCTCATTATATTCATAAATGAAGACTTTCCCGCCGATAGCGGGGTTAGGATCGTCACTGCCTACTGCTATCATCTGCGGATGGAGTCTAGTAACAAAGAAATATTCCCATCATTGTCTAGAAGAGTATAGAAAAAATAAATAAACTGACTTTGATAGGCTGGGATTCCATGAAAGACAACTACAAGGTAATTTGGTTTGAACTTCATGCTGCAATGTCCACTGGCTTAGATTCATTACATCAGGAGCTTCATAAATTCTAATAATACCCTCAGCTGAACACGTAGCTACCTGAAGGCCCTGTAATTTGGGGCCGAATTTGACATCTGTGACCGAAGTTCGGGAATCTACTAAGTTGGTTCTTCTAACCCAGTGTCTAGTGCCTCTTTCGCCTGGGCCCGGTAGTTCTCCAACTAAAAAATTCAATTAGGATCTTTTCCTGTACTTGTATATCTTGTAGATTTACTAATAACGCCTATTTTATACGCCAACACAATTATATGACAATGCTTATAATTTATATACCTTTATTAATGTTAAAACCTACCAATTTCTTCCCAAACAGCTGCAGTTCTGTCAAAAGAGCAAGTAGCTAAAACTTGGCCGAATTCTGGATGTGCCCAAGTAACTTTCCAAACAGAACCGCTATGTGCCTTCCAACTCGATGTTAAAACCCATTTTCCGTCTGCATTTTGGTCCCAAACCTTTTAATTTATATAAAAAAAATTTACAATTAAAAAAGATTTTTTTAAATGTGTTTTCTTTATTTTAAATGCTTTCAACCTTAATTCACACTTTCCATTTTCCAATAATAATTTTCTGGCACGGTTATATCAGAAAAGTGCTGCCTTTTTTTTGTAGTGATTCAAAAAAACTTACTTTTACGTATTGGTCGCTTGAACAAGTGGCCATTCTGCGTCCATAATAATCGTACGCCACATCGTGGATAAGATCTTTATGTTCTGCATGAATTTCTTGAGATTCAAACATATTTTTTCAGTCAAAACGCACCTATTTCTACAATTTTCCAAAAGTACACAAAAAACAGGTAAAAAAACTAACCTAGAAAATAATCACAATGACATCTGACATCTACCTACAAGCTACAAGAAGCTTGCAATTTTGCCAGTACCCAATCAGATTTACGAGACTCTATGATTGACCAATAAGGTTTAACCAATAAGATTAGGTCCCAAAAGGAAACGTAAGTTTTTTAAGTGGTCGTCATGAAAATGACATGTGTGTTGCATAACTACCAGAAAAACTATAAACGTTTTTAAAAATAATTTAATTTTTACTAACATTAAAAAAAAACTTAACAGATATTCCAGTCCATACACTTCTTATCAGGTATAACTTTTCACTATATCAAACATCATTGAAGCAAATAATATTAATTCGATGATTATCAGCACTCCAACTGTCATAACTAGTATTTTTCCTACCATAACGCCATAAAGTTCTTTTGGATTGTTTAAAATAACTCTTCTTCATTCATAAAAAGTATTTTCTTAATAAAAAGTATTCTATTGTTGACAGCACTTGGTTAAAATTTTAAATATCGATTATTCTATTCTATTTCCTGCCAGAGAGGTCGCTACCAACTGTAAACTAGTAATGTATTTTCTATATATCTTACACTGCAAAGTGTGTTCTTCTACAAATATTGGTTCAAATGTACAAAATCACTGATAAGCAATTCTTCACTTTGAGGTATTTTTTAGAAAACTTTCAAATTTATTTTAACGTACCATGACAAATTAGACAGAATTAAAATTGTTGAATAATTTAGTAGTAAAAGGCAGATTTTTTCTTAATGGCCTTCACTCATCAGAATTCGGTAGTCTCTAACCGTTGGCTTAATATTGGGCTATCTAAAAACAACTTAATTGACTAAAAACTTCAAGAATGGTCAAATTTATCTCTATTTCATCAGATTATTTAGTAAAACAAAATCCATTCTAAAAAGTAAAATCGAGAACTAAAATTTTAATTAAATAATAAAAGCAATTTACAGGTGGTGCTTGCGCGCGTGTTACGCAAATAATTTTTTTTATGATTTGTTTGAAGGGGGATTGAATTAATTTGAATTTGAAAATATAAACAAAAACCACTCTATTAAATTTAAAAGAAAACTTTACATGCGTTCACAACAAAAGTGTTATACAATAGCTGAACTATATACATACATGATGAATATTGAATGGCTCATCTAATAATTAATATTTAATATTAAAATATTATCCTTAAAGAAGAAATATTTATTTCTATTTAGATGATCCAATAACATAATCTTATAAAAAAAAGAAAAAACTTGTCATACGTAATATTAAAACATCCTACAAATAATGTTCTAGATAATAATTAGTGATTTAATCATCACAAATGGCGTTTCAGTGGAAAACATTCTGCGAGTGACACCTTATTTGAAAGGACTGACTACGGAAAAACAAATTATTTCTTGATTGTACCCATGTGATAATTAGTCTAATAACATAATTTGTATCCACAGATAAAAGATATACTTTTGAAACTTATTACAAAAAAACACCAACACTTTTTTAAGTAATTTTTATTATAATAGTTACATAATTATTGGCAACATCTTAATATCTTTCCAGTCCAAATAAATAAGATCATATTTCAATATTTACAAAAGCATGTTCATCGTTATAATATCAATAATTATTGCCAATTTTAATACATATTAATTCATTTTAATCATTAGGTACGTACCCACACAGCACAAGGTATTCCCAGAATATCCTCACAAGATACCAATATTCTTTTTGCAGAATATTCTGAGAACGATCATAAGAATATATTGGATATATTAAAATATTCTATGAATATTTATATATTATATTCCTCGTACATTAATATAGAATATTCTAAATACATTCTATGTACACTGCGCGTCATATAAAACTGGTACACTTTTTTTTCCCAATGTAAACCTAACTTAATTAATCAATCAAAATAACCGTCACATTTGTCAAATTTGTCAAAGTGCATATCCACAATGCCAACCCATTTAAGTAAGTTTGATCAAATCCGAATAATTTCCAAATTAGCTTGGCAGAAGATGAAAATTTAATAGTAATGGAGCTATGACAAGTTATTAATTATTGAATTGAAATTTTTAATTTCTCCATCTCGTTTTATTGCTGTAAAAAATTTAATTTTATCGTTACATCTACTAAAATTTTTTTGACCTGGCATCACTGCCCTAGAAATTGTAACCTAAAAACTAGTTTAGTATTGACATATTATAAAATATGCATTTACACAACTAGAAAAACACTATTTTCGATTATAAGAGTTGTACCAGTTTTATATGACGCGTAGTGTACATACTAATTATCTTTTATTAAAAATAATATTGATGGATTTTTTTATGTTGGTCATTTTCATATTTTCAAAAATAAATAAGTGTAAAAAAATAAGCGCGTTAATTTGAAACCTTAGGAAAAATTTTATAGTTGTAAAATCTAAGTCGTAATGTAAATCAAATGCGCAAGCTCAATACAGCATTGCCATATTGCAATATAAAGCTAACATGAACAAATTAATTCATATTTTTATTTATATACTCCTATACTAAAAATAATTAATTAGGTTTGTACATTAATTTTCACTGACAAGAGTTGCAATAAACATTTAATTAAAAGTTAAAACCAAAAATCAATTTATTATAAATACTATACGGCAACGTCGCTGTCACGTCACCCGTCACTCCCGTCAGTTTTGTGGTTAGGTGTTAGGTAGATCTGTGGGTTTACCTATTAGTTTATTGCAAGGCTCTTAGTATAAGATATATACTAAAAACCCTGGTTAATTAAAAAAAAGCCATGGAAGGTAATGAAGGTAAGTCATGACATATTTTTTTAGTTGTAAAATTGGAGCCCTACCCCTACATTGACAATCACTTTTTACATAAACATGTTTTTTTGACAAATTATTATATTGGCGGGATTCTTTATAAAAATATATTTTTGACAGATTATATTGTGTATAGATCGTATAGATAATATTTAAATAATAAGTAACAACTTTAAAGAGTGAATATAGTAGTTTTTATGTTAAAATGCCAAAAGGGCGCCCAAGGTCCTACTACCAACAGTCAACAGAAGGTTGAAGAAAACTCTAGCAACTGAAGATGCTTATATATGACCTGTTAGATAGTGTTGATGGCAAGAATGTGGACGAGAATGTGGATCAGTGACTACCCTTCTACTATATATATTCTTCGTAACTTAAAAGAGAATTCTTATGAAAAACCATTTTGTTTAATTTTGGCTTTAATTTCCTATAACTAAAATGGTACAATTTTATTACATATTGTGACTTTAATAAAAAAAATATTAATAATCTGGGAGTCTCATATACTGTCACAATCTGATGATTATGACATGCCATACTTTTTATTTTTAGATAGTATAAGAAAACAATTTGGGACATCCACAGAGTCAGACATGGAAGCCATCAAACTATATTGCTAGTGAAGAGCAACATGCATCAACAATTTGAAGTTCTAAAACGTTTTTTATAACTTAAGTTTCAAGAATAAAACATGAGAAAATATTTATAATGTTTTTTGGTCATTTTACAAAATGCTATAAAAGTACCTAAAAGTATGGCATAGAATATTATAAAAACATTGTAATGGATGTCTCAGAACATTCTCAGCACATTCTAATGGATGTTCTCAGAACGTCCTCAGCACTTGATAAGACCCTGACCTTTGCCACATTCTAGATACAGGGTGACCCAGGGGTACGTGCATGCTCCATAACTTTTTTTCTATTCAAGCTATCGGTTTGATTTTTTTTTAAACGATAAGACCGACAATGGGGCACATTCTAAAAATATTTCTATTTATATACAAGATGTCCCAAATAAGATACACAACTAAGTTCTGATTTTTTAAATGACAACCCCCCCATTTTTGTTACATTTTTAGATTCGCCATTAAATTGTCGATATAACGCACCCGGGTTTCTTAGACTTACCTGCAATAGTTTTTGACTTATGTCAATTTATGTGTCAAAATAGCGTCGTGCAGAGATCCACAAAAAACTTCAGAACTTCAGAACTGTTCAAGATAACTTAATCAACTTTTTTCCAGTCGATTCCTTAAGCTTCAGCGCATCTTCTGAGTTGTAGGCGAATTCGAAGTCGACGTTCTACCGCCTACTACGATTTTTTGAAAATTACAAATTACAAATAGCAATAACTCGACTTTTTCAAATGCATCACCCTATATTTTATTACATCATTGCATGGCATTTTTTAAGAGCTTTTTGCTGATATAGGGTTTGTTGGGTCTATTTTGTAAAATTTGCGAGATTTATTGCAAAAAATGTTGACGGTTTATTCGAGAAAAAAAAAAGGAATCGAGTAGGCCGCTGTCTTAAAATTTGACACATCCATATACTTTCAATAATTGTATGCGTCTAATTAAAAAAAAAAAGGAATCGAGTAGGCCGCTGTCTTAAAATTTGACACATCCATATACTTTCAATAATTGTACGCATCTAATTATTAATCATGAGTTTTACTCGCGAGGAATTAGTGAATATGGTCTACTGTATTGGCGAAGCTGATAGAAATTTTTTATTAGCAAGCAGAATCTACCTGCAAAAATATCCAGAAGCAACAACTCCACGGGTGTCTTCATTCCTAAAGTTGAGAGATCGGTTTGAACTCACTGGTAGTGTATCTTATACCAAAAAGGAAATTCTTTTTTGACAATGTGCTGCATGGTGAAAGGTATTTACAGTTTCTTCGCGAACATCTTCCCAATATTTAAGAAGAAGTGGATTTGAATACCAGAGGGACAATGTGGTTTCAACACGATGGTACTTCAGTGCATAACCATAGGATGGTGCGAGAATTTTTAGATAATTCCTACCCTAACCGTTGGATAGGGAGAGGTACTATTCCTTGGCCCGAGCGATCTCCAGACCTTACTCCTATAGATTTTTTTCTTTGGGGGTACGTGAAGGAAACTGTTTTCATAGATCGTCCAACAACTGCAGATAATATGAAAAACAGGATCACGGAAGCCTTCCGTTCAGTTGATGGAGCAATGCTTGCTAGAGTTCGGGACTCATTTACTAGAAGACTAGCAGTTTGCGTGGAACATGATGGTGACCTATTCGAGCATTTGTTATAAATCAAAAATATTTATATTGTATCCTATTAATCATTCTTTCATGTTCTTGTAAATATTATAAAAATTGTTTACTTTGTAATGTATTTCTGTTTCTATTACAATATCCTTTTGTTGAAACATATTCTTTTCAAAATTATATGAATGTGTCAAACAGTGGCCTACTCGATTCTTTTTTCTTTTAATTAGACGCGTACAATTATTGAAAGTATATGGATGTTTCAAATTTTAAGACAGCGGCCTTCACGATTCCTTTTTTTTTTCTTTAATTAGACGCGTACAATTATTGAAAGTATATGGATGTGTCAAATTTTAAGACAGCGGCCTACTCGATTCCTTTTTTTTTCTCGAATAAACCGTCAACATTTCTTATTTTGCAATAAATCTCGCAAATTTTACAAAATAGACCCAACAAACCCTATATCAGCAGAAAGCTCTTAAAAAATGCCATGTAATGATGTAATAAAATATAGGGTGATGCATTTGAAAAAGTCGAGTTATTGCTATTTTTAATTTGTAATTTTCAAAAAATCGTAGTAGGCGGTAGAACGTCGACTCCGAATTCGCTTATAACTCAGAAGATGCGCTGAAGCTTAAGGAATCGACTGGAAAAAAGTTGATTAAGTTAGCTTGAACAGTTCTGAAGTTCTGAATTTTTTTGTGGATCTCTGCACGACGCTATTTTGACACATAAATTGACATAAGTCAAAAACTATTGCAGGTAAGTCTAAGAAATCCTGGTGCGTTATATCGACAATTTAATGGCGAATCTAAAAATGTAACAAAAATGTGGGATTGCCATTTAAAAAACTAGAACTTAGTTGTGTATCTTATTTGGGACATCCTGTATATAAATAGAAATATTTTTAGAATGTGCCCCATTGTCGGTCTTATCGTTTAAAAAAAAATCAAACCGATAGCTTGGATAGAAAAAAAGTTATAGAGCATGCACGTACCCCTGGGTCAAGCTGTATGCATATCAGAAATTAGTATATTCATAGAATATTCAAATATACTTTTTCAATATTCTACGGACATTCTAGGAAGGTGATTGTGCTGTGTGGGTAGGGTACTAATTTAAAAATTTTTCAAATCTAACTGTATCTCTTCTAAAGTTTTATGCTTAGTTTCTGGCACGAATTTTACAATAAACAACACACCCAAAAAGCAGTTTAACGAAAACATAAAAAACGGTACATATTGCAATTGATGCGCAGTAAACCAGTCAAACATAATTATAACGCCCGTAGAAATGAGGCAAAAAATAAGGTTGCTGATGCATTGCGCTGTCGATTTTAAACTAGTAGGATATATTTCACTAGTAACCAAAATAGGAATGGAGTGTAGTCCAAGACTGTAGGCAGAAGTAAAAATTAAAACAGAGAAAAGTTCTATCGATTCAAAAGAGCTGTGCGGTAAGTTAAGACTTTCTTTAAACATAAGGTAGACGGCGTTTAAAAACAAAGCCAGACAACTTAATGATATCGAAAATAATATCAAAGGTTTTCTACCGCAAAAATCCACCCAGAAAATCGAGTTTAGTGTTGATATAAAGTAAGTTATAAAATAAATAATATTAGCTATTTTGGGATACACGTAATTTTGTCCTAGAAATATAGTCTCGCAATAAGATTCTATAGCCATTATCCCACACATGTTCTGTATCAAAGCAAGTCCCATAGAAATAAGTAGACATTTTTTATATCTTCGTAGTAATAAACAAGGGTCTTCTTTCTCTTTACCTTCTATTTCTAATTCGTTGAAAATTCCTGTATAAATCCTTTTCACTTCGTCTGTCACGTCTTCTTTTCCTTTGAGAGCTTTCAGACTGATTTCAGCAGCTTCCATGTTTCTGTTTTGTATGTAAAAGTAAGGACTTTCCGGCATAAACAGCATTATAAACATCGATATCAGTGCTATAATTGCGGCTATAAAAGAGACTAAAACTATGGAGTCGTTTAAAAAGAAGTACAGTACATTTATTAGGAGCATTCCGAATACTAAAAAAACGTTTATAGTTGAGCTCAATCTTCCTCTGATGTCAGGATCAGAAATTTCGGCGATATATGTAGGAAATGCGGTGTAGATCAATCCCTCTGCAAATCCTGCTAAAAATCTGCCTACGTAGTAGAAATATTTTAAAGGTCCTAACGCTAGGCACAACCAGGATATTACCAGTGGTATTGCGCTGATTAAAATTGAGTTTCTTCTTCCGACTATGTCCATCGTCAGCTCCCCGAGAATGGATCCTACTACTGATCCTATTGGGATCATGGATATTAGGATAGAACTCTCTTCTGCTGGTATGTGGATTGTAAAATTACCGCTTATTAGGATCGGGATAGTTACCGATGCCCAGCCGTAGTGCATGCCTTCCGCGATGATGCCGATGTTAGCTGAAATTACAAAATACTTAGACAAATAGATAGATAGATACATAAGTGGATATTTTTGTGACTGTTCAATAGTAATTTAAGTAGATAAAATTAGTTTTAGGTCGAGCTTTCGAAAACGTTTATTAGATAGATATCAAATACTATTAAACGAGCAAGGTTTGTATGTGTGTGTGTGTGTGTATGTGTGTCCAGAGGATCTCGAAATCCACTCGTCAGAATTCAATGAAACTTTCAGGGTAGACTAATTCCTATCTAAATCGGCGAAAAATGTAGGTCTCATGTCTGTGAAAATTCGATCTTCCGAGATATTTACAAGAAAAGTTAAGCTTTTAGTTTTATTTCCTAGCAACGGCACATAATAATAACTTGTTTCTATAGTAATATATAATATAAAGGATAGATGAGTACATTCAAAGTGGGGATATAACGTCACATTCCATAGGCGTACTTTGCAAAATAAGTTTCTATAATATAAATAAGGTCACAGCATATAAAATATATATACGCACTTCGTAGATTAAATTTTGAAGTTATATTATTTACAAAAAATAAAAATAAACTTTATGCATCCGACACTTTAACATTGAACGAATTAAATTTAACCAATAAATAACAAGGAGGATTATATGTTGGGATTAAATTAAATCTCTTGGCATTAAAAGTAACGCTTCAGTACTTACCTAAACTCAAAGATTAAAAAAAAAGTTAGTTCAAGAACTACCTTTAAAAGTCACTGTCTTCACTAAAACTACTGGCATCACTATAATTGTCTTTTCTGATGTTTATTATTATCGGTTCTATTAAATTATCCATTGATAGTGGATATACTTTCCTAAATGAATTTTCCACATTTTTAAACATGATCAATGCATTTTCCCCAATGTTCTCTATTTACATCTGAAACTGCCTTCAAAAACAAATTTCGCATATCAGGAAATTTAAATGTTTTATTGTTTTGAGAAACATAACCTTTTAATAATTGAGACCAGATCAGTTCAATGGAATTTAACTCTGCGTGGTTCGGAGGAAATCTGAGAATTTTAATTCCTTTTTCTCTGGCCATCTCATCCATAATATATTTTTTGAATTTGTTTTTATGTTGCCTTGCTATTACTAATAATTCTGCCTTCAAGGATTTAGGAGGACTGATAATATTTTTAGAATGAGGCCATTTTGAAATATATATTAATACAAAATTCTGAATCAATTAAAATACATACGATACGGCTATGAATAAATAAAGTCTGACTTATCTGTCAAAAGAACAAATTTATTACAGTAAAAACCATGGAAACAAGAATCTAGACAAAAACTATATTAGGCCGATCAGATGTATTAAAATTTAAATTTTAACTACAAATAAGCATTGAAGGATGAGGTAAAAATAAAATTTCTACCTCTTGAACCTGTACTACGTTCTGCAAATTAAATACTGCACTCCTTTCTTCTGTATAGTATAGTAGTAAAAAGGTTTGACTTTATTTAATTTCTGGCGTTTTAATCAGAAAGAATTCGATTTTAAATTTGTCGCTTTATATAAAAAAGGAAAGGTTCATTTGACGGACATAAATAATTTGCTTGTCAAATGACAGCCATCTTATTAATTCAAAGTTGAAAATACAACGTTGCCAATTCAATTGCAGAAATCATGGGTTTAGGTAAATATTTATAGGAACGTTGAGTAACACTGTTAAAATGGACACCTGTCTTCCCTTCCCCGATAGTGTGAGACTACCCCTTACGGCTACTATTTTATTATGCGGACAGTTTTAATATTTAAGTTTTCATGATCAGAGAGAGAGAGAGAGAGAAAGAATTTTTGAAAAAATATGATATCAATATCTGCCACACCTCGAGAGTCTGGTCACAGGTTTTTGTGGAGGTTTTTACCCAAGTATGAATATCAGACCTATAATTTTCCTTCACTGCAGATCAAAAAATAATAAAATCAATTGAACATAGAGTTTTTCTTATATAGTGATAAATAGAGTGAGCTGAGCGATCTTCTGTTGACGGGACGTGTGCCCTACACGCTGCTGTTGCACGTCCCGGAAACGGGGCCTGTCCACCGTGACAATTCGCGAAGATCAAGCGCCAGTAGAAGTTGCCCTAAAAGGGTGAAATCCCCAGAAACTAGGCAACTTTAATGCATTTAACTAACCTCTGTGACAAGCAGTTGATAAACGTCAACAACAGCTGCAGCCAATTGAAAATTAACATTGACAGCTTTTTTAATTTTCCCGCCTACTTTCAAGCCAATCGCCAATCAACTTTTTATTTATCTCCCTATCAGTAGTTCAAGTAGATGTAAGTGGATATTTTCGTGACTGTTCAATAATCGTTTAAGTAGAAAAATTCGTGGGAATCAGTCAATATAAAATAAATTAGTTTGATTTCTTCGTTTTGGTCAAGCTTTCGAAAACGTTTATTTTCTTTTTCAAGACTAATAACATGAAATACGGAAAAAATTAAATACAAAAAGAAACATCGGTGTTAAAATATTTTAAAATGACAAAATGACAGTTTCCAAAAACTTCAGAATACAATTGTAACATACAGAGTGTGATTATAAAAAGTATAAGAATGTGTAAATATATATATAAAAAAATAGTAATAAATATCAATTCAAGGAGGACGAGTTGAGAAATTTTCTTTATGTTTTTTTAATAGAAATGTGTATATTGTACTCAGGTCATTGATGTCTGTTCTTTTATTCATTGAATTTTGATTGTTATTTATATGAACCATTTCAAGAAAGAGACGCTTATTGAGATTTCGTTCATTATCGAGAATTTTGACATTATTATAGTCAATCACATGATCTTTATCTATTACATGTTCAGCAAGGCGACAAGATCTCACATTCCTTCTGCAGTCACTTTTGTGAGAAGTTATTCTATCTTTAATCATTCTACTTGTTTGACCAATGTATACTTCATCACAGCTGCTGCATGGGATTTCATAGATTATATTTGATTTATTTTTGACTGGTATGGGTGTTTTCAATTTAGAATGTATTTGTGAAATAGTTTTCAAATTGGTTTTAGCTATTTTAATATTGTCTTCATTTTTAAACAAATGTATGAGTTTTGATGTCAAACCATCTATATGTGGTAAAGATTTAAAAATAGAAATTTGGTCTGTTGTTGTTGGATGGTTTGAATTTGAAACAGAAATAGAGGTACTAAATAGAATTTTATTCACTAAAGATTTAGGATATGAGTTTTCTAAAAGAATGTTCTGAAGCTCTTTTAGACACTCATCTCTCAAAGATGGATGAGTGACTTTAACCACTCTGCTTTTGAGGTTATTAATTAAATTTATTTTGATTTTCATAGAATGGTTTGAATGAAAATTTAGGAACTGATTACTATTAATTGGTTTTCTGTACCATCCAGTAATGATTTTATTGTCATTCGTTCTTATTAGTTTTAAATCCAGGAATGGAACTGAATTATCAGTTTCTTTTTCAACGGTAAACTGAATATTTGGATCGAAACTGTTAAAAATATTTAAAGTTTCATCGATACAGTTTCCTGGTACAGAGAGGATAAGATCATCAACATATCTCTTGAGGAAAGGAATTTCGAATGTGATTTTATTTGTACAATATTCTAGGAGTTCGTCTAAAACGTAACTTGATATTATTGGAGAGATATTAGAACCCATGGGAGTACCGAAAATTTGTTTGTAGAATTTTTGATTGAAGACAAGGCATGTAGAGTCAAAAATGAAATCAATTATATTCATAAACATTTGTTTTTCAATATTGCAGAGGTTGTTAATTTTGTTCCAATTTTTGTCGATACAGCGTTTAACTAACTCTAAAGGTAAGTTAGTGAATAGAGATACCACATCTAAACTTATAAGAATATAATTTGGTGCTAATTGAAAATCGTTAATGAATTCACTAAAGGAGAAAGAGTCACTAACATGATATATGTTATCGTTGTCATATGAGTTGGTCAATATTTCAGTAATAAATTTCGTTATTTTACTATTTGGGGAGTCTATAGAGGAAACAATTGGTCTCATTGATAAAACGGGTTTGTGAATTTTTGGTAAAGTATAAAAGCGTGGTGTAATTGAGTTATATATAGTTAACTTTTTTGCAATTATTGCATCAATCATTGTTTTCTTCTTTAGTTCAGATACAATTTTATTAGCTTTCTGTTGTAGAGTGCAAGACGGATCTGCTCTAAGTGGTTTGTAATATTTTGTATCATTTAGAAGTAATTGGCTTTTATTAATGTATTCGTCTCTATACATTGCAACAGTTACATTACCTTTATCACTATTGATAATGCAAACTTCAGGATGTTGCTTTAGATATATCATGCACTTATTGAACATAATAGTAAATTGATCAATGTGATTATTATTTATATGAGAAAAGTTTGTGATGATATTGGTGAATTGTGCACGATATAGGTTTTTACTTGTCTCATTGAAATTTTCGATAATGTTTTCTAAATCTGCAAGAAGCGAATCTATTCTTAAATCTTTCATAGTTGGACACACATATATATATATATATATATATATATATATATATATATATATATATATATATATATATATATAAAGTAAAATGGTAAAATATATATAAGGTACACAAAAAATATTCATATAGAACTTAACATAACAAAAAATGGGGAAAATTAATAAATCACGCTGTATCTTGGATGTAAAGAACGATAGACCCATAAAATATAGGTTATTTAGAAGCACCTCGGTGTCCTCCATCTACCCTTACTCTATGAGCATCTCCGAATGAATCACCCTGTATAGGTACCTCATCGAAGCGATAAGTGTGCCCCATGTATTCATTGACAGAGTAGAAGCAATAACTTAAGAGCAAACCGAACCCCTTGAAAAATTTTAATAACCTTTTAAGCCTTTAGTTTTAGTCTGATTTTTGTGAAATTTTCAGGAAATACTAATAATTACAAAACTTAGGGTGGAGAAACCTTGATTTTTTTGTAAACCTTCGAAAAGTATTTATTTTGTTAATTTTAAATGGAAAATCACAAAAAGAAATATCCGCGCCATTCTGCATTAAATCTATTAAAATTTGCTCCTATTTGTTTTAATAAATATCAAGTAGTTTTTAAATAATATGGTTTCCCATTTATTTTTTAAATATCTTTGGAAAGTGCTGCCACATCGTTACATACATTTAAAGCTGTCGAGAACTATTCCATCGCAAAGTGTTCCCAGTGGCGCGCATATAAATACATTTTTATATTAGAAAATCTTCATAAAATAGAAGTTAAATTTGCTTCTCACAAGAACTCCGGTTGCCACTTAACAGAAATGTTTTCAATTTCTTTTAAACTGATTTATACTAAGCTTTTTGAGTTCTAAAGGTAATAAATTGAAAAGGCTATAGTCCAGCGAATTTTTCTTTGACTTAGTTAAACGAAAACGGTTAATTCGAATATTGTCTGCTTGTCTGGTATCATAATTGTGAAAATCGGCTTGTCTTATTAAGCTGCTTCTCTGCCTGTGAATTTCGGTAAGAACAGCAAATAAATATAATGTTGGCAAAGGCTTCTTGAACAAAGGTTGACATGGTTCGCGATAACCAACATTTGCCAATAGTCTTTTTTTTTGCAACTTAAAAATGTCATCTGCACCAGCAGAGTTGCTATATTTTTTAATTGACGAATCATAAAAAGGGAGCTAGCCAATTTATTTCTTAGATGATCCACATCATCACACGCCAAGATAGGTTACTATCTATATATACCAAAGCAATTTAATAGAATAGAAATAGTATTAGAAATGTAAAGACTTTGTGTTTTGTCCGTATTTAGTTTAAATTTGTTGGCTGCAAACCACAATTGGAACTTGGAATCTAAGTCATCAGAAATCTTTGTAAGATTTGAGAGATCTTTTTCAGAGCAGATGTAAGGTGTATCATCCGCAAAAATTACATAATTATAGGTTCGCATATTTGGTAAGTCATTGATATAAACGATAAATACTAGAGGGCCAAGGACACAACCTTGTGGAACACCGTATTTGATAAGATTATAGTCAGACTTGGAATTGTTGTAGAATACAGCCTGATATCTACCTTTTAGATATAAATCAATTAATAATAAAGTCCCTCTAACACATAATATCACAGTTTTCTAATAGAATATTGTGGGAGACACAGTCGAATGCCTTGGAAAGATCACACAGTGTAATAGCTGTATGTTTGGCATCTCGAATAATTTAAAAACTTTGTAGAAAGGTTTACAGAATAAAAGTTCACTTCGAAATGGACTCGTTAAAAGAGATTGTTGTTATTTTTTATAGTTTTAGGTAAAATTGGCGGATACCGATTCTGTAGTAGGACCATCAGATCCAAATTCTTGTGCTCAGGTCATTTGAGACTTAAAGCGTCATATTAAAATCACGTTTTGTTGTAAAAATAGCGCAACCATTTACAATAAAAGTTATATTGCGACAATTCCACTCGTATATGTAAAAAATGCTTTATACTAACACAAAAATCGCAATTTGTCACCGGATATTTAGCCTATGACGCGGGAACAGAAAATAGAATTTCAGTTTAAATTCATGGAATCGTCTTACCATTCGAGCTGAGATTTTGGACAGGATATTTTTTAACCTACACGAAATCAAATTTATAAAAAATATCCGTCCAAATCTGAGCTCTAGTGATATTAGATCAGCGCTTCTCAACCTTTTTTGGCTTTCATTATACTAAAATATCTGGTCACCGAGCTTCGCTCTTAATATTCAAATCTACATTTTTAAGCAGCCCAATGAGTATATAATTTAAGTATATTTATAACATGACAAATTATTAATTAATTAACTCGCGAAAATCACGGAGTGGGCGACATCTACTTGAACTACTGATAGGGAGATAAATAAAAAGTTGATTGGCGATTGGCTTGAAAGTAGGCGGGAAAATTAAAAAAGCTGTCAGTGTTCATTTTCAATTGGCTGCAGCTGTTGTTGACGTTTATCAACTGCTTGTCACAGAGGTTAGTTAAATGCATTAAAGTTGCCTAGTTTCTGGGGATTTCACCCTTTTAGGGCAACTTCTACTGACGCTTGATCTTCGCGAATTGTCACGGTGGACAGGCCCCGTTTCCGGGACGTGCAACAGCAGCGTGTAGGGCACACGTCCCGTCAACAGAAGATCGCTCAGCTCACTCTATTTATCACTATATAAGAAAAACTCTATGTTCAATTGATTTTATTATTTTTTGATCTGCAGTGAAGGAAAATTATAGGTCTGATATTCATACTTGGGTAAAAACCTCCACAAAAACCTGTGACCAGACTCTCGAGGTGTGGCAGATATTGATATCATATTTTTTCAAAAATTCTTTCTCTCTCTCTCTCTGATCATGAAAACTTAAATATTAAAACTGTCCGCATAATAAAATAGTAGCCGTAAGGGGTAGTCTCACACTATCGGGGAAGGGAAGACAGGTGTCCATTTTAACAGTGTTACTCAACGTTCCTATAAATATTTACCTAAACCCATGATTTCTGCAATTGAATTGGCAACGTTGTATTTTCAACTTTGAATTAATAAGATGGCTGTCATTTGACAAGCAAATTATTTATGTCCGTCAAATGAACCTTTCCTTTTTTATATAAAGCGACAAATTTAAAATCGAATTCTTTCTGATTAAAACGCCAGAAATTAAATAAAGTCAAACCTTTTTACTACTATACTATACAGAAGAAAGGAGTGCAGTATTTAATTTGCAGAACGTAGTACAGGTTCAAGAGGTAGAAATTTTATTTTTACCTCATCCTTCAATGCTTATTTGTAGTTAAAATTTAAATTTTAATACATCTGATCGGCCTAATATAGTTTTTGTCTAGATTCTTGTTTCCATGGTTTTTACTGTAATAAATTTGTTCTTTTGACAGATAAGTCAGACTTTATTTATTCATAGCCGTATCGTATGTATTTTAATTGATTCAGAATTTTGTATTCATATATATTTCAAAATGGCCTCATTCTAAAAATATTATCAGTCCTCCTAAATCCTTGAAGGCAGAATTATTAGTAATAGCAAGGCAACATAAAAACAAATTCAAAAAATATATTATGGATGAGATGGCCAGAGAAAAAGGAATTAAAATTCTCAGATTTCCTCCGAACCACGCAGAGTTAAATTCCATTGAACTGATCTGGTCTCAATTATTAAAAGGTTATGTTTCTCAAAACAATAAAACATTTAAATTTCCTGATATGCGAAATTTGTTTTTGAAGGCAGTTTCAGATGTAAATAGAGAACATTGGGGAAAATGCATTGATCATGTTTAAAAATGTGGAAAATTCATTTAGGAAAGTATATCCACTATCAATGGATAATTTAATAGAACCGATAATAATAAACATCAGAAAAGACAATTATAGTGATGCCAGTAGTTTTAGTGAAGACAGTGACTTTTAAAGGTAGTTCTTGAACTAACTTTTTTTTTAATCTTTGAGTTTAGGTAAGTACTGAAGCGTTACTTTTAATGCCAAGAGATTTAATTTAATCCCAACATATAATCCTCCTTGTTATTTATTGGTTAAATTTAATTCGTTCAATGTTAAAGTGTCGGATGCATAAAGTTTATTTTTATTTTTTGTAAATAATATAACTTCAAAATTTAATCTACGAAGTGCGTATATATATTTTATATGCTGTGACCTTATTTATATTATAGAAACTTATTTTGCAAAGTACGCCTATGGAATGTGACGTTATATCCCCACTTTGAATGTACTCATCTATCCTTTATATTATATATTACTATAGAAACAAGTTATTATTATGTGCCGTTGCTAGGAAATAAAACTAAAAGCTTAACTTTTCTTGTAAATATCTCGGAAGATCGAATTTTCACAGACATGAGACCTACATTTTTCGCCGATTTAGATAGGAATTAGTCTACCCTGAAAGTTTCATTGAATTCTGACGAGTGGATTTCGAGATCCTCTGGACACACACACATACACACACACATACAAACCTTGCTCGTTTAATAGTATTTGAATATCTGGTCACCGAGCTTCGCTCTTAATATTCAAATCTACATTTTTAAGCAGTCGAATGAGTATATAATTTAAGTATATTTATAACCTGACAAATTATTAATTAATTCGTGAAAATCACGGAGTGGGCGACATCTACTTGAACGATAGAAAGGTAGATAAATAGAAAGTTGATTGGCGATTGGCTTGAAAGTAGGCGGGAAAATAAAAAAAGCTGTCAGTGTTAATTTTCAATTTGCTGCAGGTGTTGTTGACGTTTATCAACTGCTTGTCACAGAGGTTAGTTAAATGCATTAAAGTTGCCTAGTTTCTGGGGATTTCACCCTTTTAGGGCAACTTCTACTGACGCTTGATCTTCGCGAATTGTCACGGTGGACAGACCCCGTTTCCGGGACGTGCAACAGCAGCGTGTAGGGCACACGTCCCGTCAACAGAAGATCGCTCAGCTCACTCTATTTATCACTATATAAGAAAAACTCTATGTTCAATTGATTTTATTATTTTTTGATCTGCAGTGAAGGAAAATTATAGGTCTGATATTCATACTTGGGTAAAAACCTCCACAAAAACCTGTGACCAGACTCTCGAGGTGTGGCAGATATTGATATCATATTTTTTCAAAAATTCTTTCTCTCTCTCTCTCTGATCATGAAAACTTAAATATTAAAACTGTCCGCATAATAAAATAGTAGCCGTAAGGGGTAGTCTCACACTATCGGGGAAGGGAAGACAGGTGTCCATTTTAACAGTGTTACTCAACGTTCCTATAAATATTTACCTAAACCCATGATTTCTGCAATTGAATTGGCAACGTTGTATTTTCAACTTTGAATTAATAAGATGGCTGTCATTTGACAAGCAAATTATTTATGTCCGTCAAATGAACCTTTCCTTTTTTATATAAAGCGACAAATTTAAAATCGAATTCTTTCTGATTAAAACGCCAGAAATTAAATAAAGTCAAACCTTTTTACTACTATACTATACAGAAGAAAGGAGTGCAGTATTTAATTTGCAGAACGTAGTACAGGTTCAAGAGGTAGAAATTTTATTTTTACCTCATCCTTCAATGCTTATTTGTAGTTAAAATTTAAATTTTAATACATCTGATCGGCCTAATATAGTTTTTGTCTAGATTCTTGTTTCCATGGTTTTTACTGTAATAAATTTGTTCTTTTGACAGATAAGTCAGACTTTATTTATTCATAGCCGTATCGTATGTATTTTAATTGATTCAGAATTTTGTATTCATATATATTTCAAAATGGCCTCATTCTAAAAATATTATCAGTCCTCCTAAATCCTTGAAGGCAGAATTATTAGTAATAGCAAGGCAACATAAAAACAAATTCAAAAAATATATTATGGATGAGATGGCCAGAGAAAAAGGAATTAAAATTCTCAGATTTCCTCCGAACCACGCAGAGTTAAATTCCATTGAACTGATCTGGTCTCAATTATTAAAAGGTTATGTTTCTCAAAACAATAAAACATTTAAATTTCCTGATATGCGAAATTTGTTTTTGAAGGCAGTTTCAGATGTAAATAGAGAACATTGGGGAAAATGCATTGATCATGTTTAAAAATGTGGAAAATTCATTTAGGAAAGTATATCCACTATCAATGGATAATTTAATAGAACCGATAATAATAAACATCAGAAAAGACAATTATAGTGATGCCAGTAGTTTTAGTGAAGACAGTGACTTTTAAAGGTAGTTCTTGAACTAACTTTTTTTTTAATCTTTGAGTTTAGGTAAGTACTGAAGCGTTACTTTTAATGCCAAGAGATTTAATTTAATCCCAACATATAATCCTCCTTGTTATTTATTGGTTAAATTTAATTCGTTCAATGTTAAAGTGTCGGATGCATAAAGTTTATTTTTATTTTTTGTAAATAATATAACTTCAAAATTTAATCTACGAAGTGCGTATATATATTTTATATGCTGTGACCTTATTTATATTATAGAAACTTATTTTGCAAAGTACGCCTATGGAATGTGACGTTATATCCCCACTTTGAATGTACTCATCTATCCTTTATATTATATATTACTATAGAAACAAGTTATTATTATGTGCCGTTGCTAGGAAATAAAACTAAAAGCTTAACTTTTCTTGTAAATATCTCGGAAGATCGAATTTTCACAGACATGAGACCTACATTTTTCGCCGATTTAGATAGGAATTAGTCTACCCTGAAAGTTTCATTGAATTCTGACGAGTGGATTTCGAGATCCTCTGGACACACACACATACACACACACATACAAACCTTGCTCGTTTAATAGTATTTGAATATCTGGTCACCGAGCTTCGCTCTTAATATTCAAATCTACATTTTTAAGCAGTCGAATGAGTATATAATTTAAGTATATTTATAACCTGACAAATTATTAATTAATTCGTGAAAATCACGGAGTGGGCGACATCTACTTGAACGATAGAAAGGTAGATAAATAGAAAGTTGATTGGCGATTGGCTTGAAAGTAGGCGGGAAAATAAAAAAAGCTGTCAGTGTTAATTTTCAATTTGCTGCAGGTGTTGTTGACGTTTATCAACTGCTTGTCACAGAGGTTAGTTAAATGCATTAAAGTTGCCTAGTTTCTGGGGATTTCACCCTTTTAGGGCAACTTCTACTGACGCTTGATCTTCGCGAATTGTCACGGTGGACAGACCCCGTTTCCGGGACGTGCAACAGCAGCGTGTAGGGCACACGTCCCGTCAACAGAAGATCGCTCAGCTCACTCTATTTATCACTATATAAGAAAAACTCTATGTTCAATTGATTTTATTATTTTTTGATCTGCAGTGAAGGAAAATTATAGGTCTGATATTCATACTTGGGTAAAAACCTCCACAAAAACCTGTGACCAGACTCTCGAGGTGTG
Organism: Crepidodera aurea; assembly: GCA_949320105.2. Classification (NCBI taxonomy): domain Eukaryota; kingdom Metazoa; phylum Arthropoda; class Insecta; order Coleoptera; family Chrysomelidae; genus Crepidodera; species Crepidodera aurea. Next base: position 962,107 of record OX439474.1, read on the forward strand.
GCAGATATTGATATCATATTTTTTCAAAAATTCTTTCTCTCTCTCTCTCTGATCATGAAAACTTAAATATTAAAACTGTCCGCATAATAAAATAGTAGCCGTAAGGGGTAGTCTCACACTATCGGGGAAGGGAAGACAGGTGTCCATTTTAACAGTGTTACTCAACGTTCCTATAAATATTTACCTAAACCCATGATTTCTGCAATTGAATTGGCAACGTTGTATTTTCAACTTTGAATTAATAAGATGGCTGTCATTTGACAAGCAAATTATTTATGTCCGTCAAATGAACCTTTCCTTTTTTATATAAAGCGACAAATTTAAAATCGAATTCTTTCTGATTAAAACGCCAGAAATTAAATAAAGTCAAACCTTTTTACTACTATACTATACAGAAGAAAGGAGTGCAGTATTTAATTTGCAGAACGTAGTACAGGTTCAAGAGGTAGAAATTTTATTTTTACCTCATCCTTCAATGCTTATTTGTAGTTAAAATTTAAATTTTAATACATCTGATCGGCCTAATATAGTTTTTGTCTAGATTCTTGTTTCCATGGTTTTTACTGTAATAAATTTGTTCTTTTGACAGATAAGTCAGACTTTATTTATTCATAGCCGTATCGTATGTATTTTAATTGATTCAGAATTTTGTATTCATATATATTTCAAAATGGCCTCATTCTAAAAATATTATCAGTCCTCCTAAATCCTTGAAGGCAGAATTATTAGTAATAGCAAGGCAACATAAAAACAAATTCAAAAAATATATTATGGATGAGATGGCCAGAGAAAAAGGAATTAAAATTCTCAGATTTCCTCCGAACCACGCAGAGTTAAATTCCATTGAACTGATCTGGTCTCAATTATTAAAAGGTTATGTTTCTCAAAACAATAAAACATTTAAATTTCCTGATATGCGAAATTTGTTTTTGAAGGCAGTTTCAGATGTAAATAGAGAACATTGGGGAAAATGCATTGATCATGTTTAAAAATGTGGAAAATTCATTTAGGAAAGTATATCCACTATCAATGGATAATTTAATAGAACCGATAATAATAAACATCAGAAAAGACAATTATAGTGATGCCAGTAGTTTTAGTGAAGACAGTGACTTTTAAAGGTAGTTCTTGAACTAACTTTTTTTTTAATCTTTGAGTTTAGGTAAGTACTGAAGCGTTACTTTTAATGCCAAGAGATTTAATTTAATCCCAACATATAATCCTCCTTGTTATTTATTGGTTAAATTTAATTCGTTCAATGTTAAAGTGTCGGATGCATAAAGTTTATTTTTATTTTTTGTAAATAATATAACTTCAAAATTTAATCTACGAAGTGCGTATATATATTTTATATGCTGTGACCTTATTTATATTATAGAAACTTATTTTGCAAAGTACGCCTATGGAATGTGACGTTATATCCCCACTTTGAATGTACTCATCTATCCTTTATATTATATATTACTATAGAAACAAGTTATTATTATGTGCCGTTGCTAGGAAATAAAACTAAAAGCTTAACTTTTCTTGTAAATATCTCGGAAGATCGAATTTTCACAGACATGAGACCTACATTTTTCGCCGATTTAGATAGGAATTAGTCTACCCTGAAAGTTTCATTGAATTCTGACGAGTGGATTTCGAGATCCTCTGGACACACACACATACACACACACATACAAACCTTGCTCGTTTAATAGTATTTGAATATCTGGTCACCGAGCTTCGCTCTTAATATTCAAATCTACATTTTTAAGCAGTCGAATGAGTATATAATTTAAGTATATTTATAACCTGACAAATTATTAATTAATTCGTGAAAATCACGGAGTGGGCGACATCTACTTGAACGATAGAAAGGTAGATAAATAGAAAGTTGATTGGCGATTGGCTTGAAAGTAGGCGGGAAATTAAAAAAAGCTGTCAGTGTTTTGCTGCAGGTGTTGTTGACGTTTATCAACTGCTTGTCACAGAGGTTAGTTAAAAGCATTAAAAGTTGCCTAGTTTCTGGAGATTTCACCCTTTTAGGGCAACATCTACTGACGCTTGGTCTTCGCGAATAGTCACGGCGGACAGGCCCCGTTTCCGGGACGGGCAACAGCAGCGTGTAGGGCATAGTGGTTTTAGTGGGGTGGTTTTAGTGAGCAACCGTAAGGGGTAGTCTCACACTATCGGGGAAGGGAAGAACCTTTACCCGATGTGCATAAAGCATTACCACCCGCCAAAAAAAAAAGATTAGCTTTAGGTTAGGTTAGATCTGTGTAATAAATAAAGAAAAGTACGATACGTGTGACATTTTGACATTTGTTACATTCTGACAGGTGTCATATTTTGACATTTGTTCATTTTGACAGTTGTAACATTCTGACACGTATCACATTTTAACAGTTGTCACGTTTTGACAGGTGTCACATTTTGACAAGTGTCCATTTTAACAGTGTTACTCAACGTTCCTATAAATATTTACCTAAACCCATGATTTCTGAAATTGAATTGGCAACGTTGTATTTTCAACTTAGAATTTATGAGATGGCTGTCATTTGACAAGCAAATTATTTATGTCCGTCAAATGAACCTTTTCTTTTTTATACTTTTCAGGTTTATTCTGGTTATAAATTGCTACTTGGGCATTTGTAGAATAAAAAAATGTGAAAAATATTTTTCCGCGCAAAAATTTCTATTGCTAAGTATATTGATTTTATCATGTTTTATAGCATCTGCGAAAATTTCATGAAAATCCCAGCCGGTCCCATTTTCTTAACATTTAACCAGAGATGTGCGTGTCAGTAGTTGTCAAAATTTGTAGGTTATTATGGATAAAAAGCGGCAAATTTAAAATTGAATTCTTTCAGATTTAAACGCCAGAAATTAAATAAAGTCAAACCTTTTTACTACTATACTATACAGAAGAAAGGAGTGCAGTATTTAATTTGCAGAACGTAGTACAGATTCAAGAGGTAGAAATTTTATTTTTACCTCATCCTTCAAGTCTTATTTGTAGTTAAAATTTAAATTTTAATACATCTGATCGGCCTAATATAGTTTTTGTTTAGATAAACCAGTTCTTTTGACAGATAAGTCAGACTTTATTTATTCATAGCCGTATCGTATGTATTTTAATTGATTCGGAATTTTGTAATAATATATATTTCAAAATGGCTTCATTCTAAAAATATTATCAGTCCTCCTAAATCCTTGAAGGAAGAATTATTAGTAATTCAAATTCAAAATTCAAAAAATATATTATAGATGAGATGGCCAGAGAAAAACTAATTAAAATTCTCAGATTGCCTCCTTACCACGCAGAGTTAAATCCCATTGAACTGGTCTGGTCACAATTATTAAAAGGTTATGTTTCTCAAAACAATAAAACATTTAAATTTCCTGATGTGCGAAATTTGTTTTTGAAGGCATTTTCAGATGTAAATAGAGAACATTGGGGAAAATGCATTGATCATGTTAAAAAGGTGGAAAATTCATTTAGGAAAGTATATCCACTATCAATGGATAATTTAATAGAACCTATAATAATAAACCTCAGAAAAGACAATTATAGTAATACCAGTAGTTTTAGTGAAGACAGTGACTTTTATAGATAGTTCTTGAACTAACTTTTTTTTTAATCTTTGAGTTTAGGTAAGTACTGAAGCGTTACTTTTAATGCCAAGAGATTAAAAACAGTTTAATCCCAACATATAATCCTCCTTGTTATTTATTGGTTAAATTTAATTCGTTCAATGTTAAAGTGTCAGATGCATAAGGTTTATTTTTATTTTTTGTAAATAATATAACTTCAAAATTTAATCTACGAAGTGGGTATATATATTTTATATGCTGTGACCTTATTTATATTATAGAAACTTATTTTGCAAAGTACGCCTATGGAATGTGACGTTATATCCTCTCTCCTTTATAGTATATTACTATAGAAACAAGTTGCCGTTGCTAGGAAATAAAACTAAAAGCTTAACTTTTCTTGTAAATATCTCGGAAGATCGAATTTTCACAGACATGAGACCTATATTTTCTGTCGATTTAGATAGGAATTAGTCTACCCTGAAAGTTTCATTGAATTCTGACGAGTGGATTTCGAGATCCTCTGGACACACATACACACATACAAACCTTGCTCGTTTAATAGTATTTGATTATACACCTTGAATTAAAAGAATACTCCTAGTTGTTACTATTTTAAACTTTTCTAATACTAAACAAATAGCAATAACGTGTCAAGGAATGTGCCCAGAAGATTTTTAACATTCGCCTTTATTCCGCCATTACTAAATCGTTTTCGCGTACCTACCCCTAGCCACGAGTTGAGAATCTCTGACATAGAGGAAAAGCACTGCCACTGCTTCTATGACGCTCAGTAAAGTATGTATAACAATTTTTAGAGCCTCTATTAGCAACTGGGACTCATACACAACGTCCACTGTATATGCCTTATTTTCTTAATTATGTTAAATAAAACTTACCTCCAAATACAGCCAAATATTGCAGTCTCTTTCCACGAATTCCACATTTTTCACAAAAATTGTATACCATTTTGTTCACAACTAACTTATCTACGTTGAAAAATATTTTTTAATAAACTTTGATAAGGAGAAATAATTATATCTACAATATGCCTTTAATTAGTCGATCGACAAGTTTGGCATTGCATACCGTGTGTTACGATTAACGATCAATATTTTTCTAACGAACACGATCGATTGAAAAAGATTTTTTTCCATACACTTTATTGGGTTTATTATATATTAATGAATATATTATTAATTTAACTTTTAATAAGGGGAAACAGTTGAAATTTTTTTTTTAAGAAATCTATTGGCAAAATAAGTTTTTTTCGGGAAAATACACAGGAAATAATGTAAATTTAAAATATACAGATCTAAGTAGTCCAATTTTTTTACTAGAAAATTGAGAATGCGACATTTTGGCTGAAAAATCGATAGTCAATATCGAAATTTATGAAAAAGTGGGAAAGAGAAATAAAAATTGTCAAAATGCAGAAATCGATGCCATAATTGGTTTTTTTTAACGAAAAATTGAAAATTACAATGTTTATTAATCTAAATAAGGGATTTTTCTACGATTTATTTAATTATTTACAAAATATCACAATATAAATAACACGAAATTGAATATCCACATAAGGATTAAATTTTTCAATGAAAATCGATTGACAATATCGAAATTTGCGTATGACCATTTTGTAGCGGGGAAACAGTTAAAAAATATAGAAAAAGCAGTGAAGAGGTCAGGAAAACTAAGTCATATTTTAAAATCGATATTAAAACCTTTTATTGATGTAAATTATGAATTTATTATTGTAGCAAACTTTGTAAAATCAGTTTCTATTTATATGCAGAAATTTGGGATTATTTTCATTCATTTTCTTACGAATTTTTAACTCTAGCAAAATATTTGTTTTGTTCGAAAAAAATTTCTGGTGAAATTCGGCCACCAAATTATTTATCGCCATTATAAAGGAAAAATACTTTCTTTGAATCCCATTAATGTATCAATATTATTGATAAAACGGATAATTATTAAATTTTTTAAGAAATGGGAATATCGAACATAAAATATTTCGTCCTTCCCGTTGACTATCGATTACAGAATCGACATCATTACAACATAACATTAAATTATATCATTATTAGTCACATACATTGTATATTGGTCTCTTATTATTTGGACCGGTATGGCCCAATAAAACAAACTTATTTTAGCGCATAATTTCATTCAATAGGACGAATGAATGATAATCTGAAATTGTTAAATCAAAGAAAAATCTCTTCTTGGATTCATTTATTCATACTTTATATTTAATTTTTAGGTATTATGATCTCACTTTATCCAACTCTCTTTGAATTTGTCAATGTCCTTTCCTTTCTTTAAGATCTTAAAGTAGTTCTCTGTGAGTAAACCAGTAAGGAATTTTAATTTATTAGATTCGACATCCTAAGACCGGTTTCTGTCTTTCGACTTCATCAGTTAGGCTTTTCGAATCCAATAAATAAAATTCCAAACTCGTACAAGTCAATAGCTATATCCGCTATAAGATAACATTTTTAGATGTGCTACCATCTATGGTAAGAAGAGAGTATTGACATTAAATTTTGACTGAATCTCGTCAAGATGTCACTCTCTTCTTTTTTATCCCTTTCAGAGATTAATACAAAGTGAGTAAACCAGTAAGGAATTTTAATTTATTAGATTCGACATCCTAAGACCGGTTTCTGTCTTTCGACTTCATCAGTTAGGCTTTTCGAATCCAATAAATAAAATTCCAAACTCGTACAAGTCAATAGCTATATCCGCTATAAGATAACATTTTTAGATGTGCTACCATCTATGGTAAGAAGAGAGTAATGACATTAAATTTTGACTGAATCTAGTCAAGATATCACTCTCTTCTTTTTTATCCCTTTCAGAGATTAATACAAAGTGAGTAAACCAGTAAGGAATTTTAATTTATTAGATTCGACATCCTAAGACCGGCTTCTGTCTTTCGACTTCATCAGTTAGGCTTTTCGAATCCAATAAATAAAATTCCAAACTCGTACAAGTCAATAGCTATATCCGCTATAAGATAACATTTTTAGATGTGCTACCATCTATGGTAAGAAGAGAGTATTGACATTAAATGTTGACTGAATCTAGTCAAGATGTCACTCTCTTCTTTTTTATCCCTTTCAGAGATTAATACAAAGTGAGTAAACCAGTAAGGAATTTTAATTTATTAGATTCGACATCCTAAGACCGGTTTCTGTCTTTCGACTTCATCAGTTAGGCTTTTCGAATCCAATAAATAAAATTCCAAACTCGTACAAGTCAATAGCTATATCCGCTATAAGATAACATTTTTAGATGTGCTACCATCTATGGTAAGAAGAGAGTATTGACATTAAATTTTGACTGAATCTAGTCAAGATATCACTCTCTTCTTTTTTATCCCTTTCAGAGATTAATACAAAGTGAGTAAACCAGTAAGGAATTTTAATTTATTAGATTCGACATCCTAAGACCGGCTTCTGTCTTTCGACTTCATCAGTTAGGCTTTTCGAATCCAATAAATAAAATTCCAAACTCGTACAAGTCAATAGCTATATCCGGTCTTAGGATGTCGAATCTAATAAATTAAAATTCCTTACTGGTTTACTAACTTTGTATTAATCTCTTAAAGGGATAAAAAAGAAGAAAGTGACATCTTGACTAGATTCAGTCAATACTCCCTTCTTACCATAGATGGTAGCACATCTAAAAATGTTATCTTATAGCGTATATAGCTATTGACTTGTACGAGTTTGGAATTTTATTTATTGGATTCGAAAAGCCTAACTGATGAAGTCGAAAGACAGAAACCGGTCTTAGGATGTCGAATCTAATAAATTAAAATTCCTTACTGGTTTACTCACTTTGTATTAATCTCTGAAAGGGATAAAAAAGGAGAGAGTGACATCTTGACTAGATTCAGTCAAAATTTAATGTCAATACTCTCTTCTTACCATAGATGGTAGCACATCTAGTTCTCTGTGGCTGAAACAAGAAATTAAGACTAGGAACAAGAAATATATAAGAAATTGAAAAAAGCTTAAAGGGGAAAGTGGCAGAAATCTTTCATACCAGGATATCTGTATGACACGCTCGGCGGTAGAGCACTGGACACTTCACTTCAATTATAAGTTTTTGATATGTTCTTTAAGTAACATTTTAAAATTATTAAGAGTGGTACATTTTTTTATAGATTCAGGTAATTGCTTAACCTTTTGGTCTAAATGATCCCGGAGTCCTTTAGCTCTGGCAACTGGGCAAATTACAAATACTAACTTCTTTTTTTCTTTTATGCAACTGAGAGTTGATCATTTCATTACTTTTATCCCAAATACATGTATTTTTTTCAACTAGTTCGATTAAAGTAACAATATCGAACTTAAAAGCCATCTTAGAGCACGAAGGAACAGAATTAAACTAATCAGTTTTGGCTGTATGAGTTTTGCGCCTACCTGTGCTAATCCTCCAGATTGAAGGGATAATGATTAAAGGGAGGGTGAGACCTAAATATAAACATTTTTCTAAATATTCGATTAGCACTTAATTCATCAAAATAAAATAAAAGTTATTAAGAAACTATTATAGGGTTTATTGGTCCGGAATTCCTTTACGAAAGCCATGTGCTACTGTCGTTGCCGGCTGCCGGCATTCCGGGCAAGGGGCATTCTAGCCACTGGTGTCATCCCGATTGATGTTTTATTAATATTATTTTCATATTATTTTTCAATACAGTGATTTTTTCAAGTAAATGCCATGTTAAAACACTGACTGAATTGAACTAATGTTTTATTTATTTATTGGTTTTACTAAAATCTTATATTTAAGAAACATACTTGATGCAAGAAATGGCAAACATTTTGTTTACGTTTTTTATTTATTTTTTAATATTTTTAAGTAGTTTATTTCATAATTTATTATTTATGTTTAAAATAAGTAGCCTAAATAAATAAATTAATTGGTCCAATATTTGCTTCTCGTGTAGCAAGGGCACTTGTACACCAATCGTCCCGTGTTGGATTCAAACGTTTGAGTCCAACATCGGAGACAAACATTGGTAGCATCGTCTGGCGCCGGCTTAAAGGGTGGTGGGTTCGAAAAAAACCGAGGGCAAAAATCACTTCCTGATTTTTAATTAATTAAAAAGTTAGAAATGACACACAATGAAAAAATATTTTAGTTACGAACAACTAACGATGGAGCTATACCCTTCACATGAAATAACATTTAATGAATTTGGCAACGTTGTGAAATATGAAAAACTGTTTGCTGCTTTGCTGTTAAAATCACAGAGAGCTGATTTATCCAAAAGTTTATATTTATTAGAAAACTGATTAAGGCATTAAGTCTACCATTTGAACAAATGTTAATTGTCTATTAATAGAGGCCCATTAATGTTTAGAAGTAAATGGATAGAAGGTTACAGCTGATTCAAAAATTAGTGAGAGTTTCAATACATTTACCAAGTCGTATTTAAATATCGTGAAAGTAGTTCGTTTACAAGCCGTCGAATATTGTTTTTTAAGGGTGGAAATTTTCTTGCAACCGTCCCTGCGTATTATGAAAAAAGCTGCAAATGCCAGTCGTTGAATCATTTTCACCAGCCATTATTTTTTAACATATTCACAGTGCGGTACCAAACCATCGAAAATTTTGTTAAATGTGGAGATACAACGTGAATTTGAACAAAAAAATTTTCGGGAAAGCCATATGTTTCGATATTTTCATGAAGAACATATTAAAATGCAAGAAGGGAGAAAAAATTTGGTATCAAATTCTAACCAATGCAATAGGTACGTAGATATAGTTTTCAAAACACAAGACACCAATTATTTGATTGAAAAAAATGCGAATTAATATACACACTCTTATCTATATCGAATGTTAGCATTGTTACAAAAAAAATTAAACATTGTGTAAGAAAATTCTGTTTTCAATTTCGATAACGAAATTTAATAGTTAATTGTTTAAAAAAATTATATTTTCGTACATTAATCATGTTTTTTCCTTACAAATTTAACTTATTAACTAAACAACGTCAAAATATATTAACTCTACATAATCACAAAAAAAGATTAATAATATTTAAACAAAAATTAAATAATAAACAATTTGCTGTATTTTTAATTAATATATGAAATAATTTCAAAAACTAACAATGACTGAGAAATCCCAAAAATATTCACCAAATTTCAACTTGGGTTTAGGGTGATTTTTATTATTATTTGGACACTAAAATCAAATCAAATGTACTTCCAATTTTAGCCTATATTGGAATACCCTTTTATATGTTACACTTTTCGTTAAAACCCTGTGCAAAATTTAAATTTTTTATTTTCTTGTATTTACCTATTTTTTTTTATTTGTTTGTCTCATTATTACAATTCTACTTTTATCAACAATGGATAGTCAATTAAATTTATATTGTATTTAATTTTGGCTTCATTAATTATTCAAGGTAAATATATATTTCTTTATAAATTACAATATACAGCGTTTCCCAAAAATTTTTAACTTGGGAACTATGAACTTTTTGTACTAAAATTGGGAAATGTTAATTGGACCTTCAGTATCTGCTATATTTTGAGATGCCCTTACAGACTATGACATAATTACTGTCGTGACGTAATCTGAAACAAAAGATTTTTTTTAATACAGGGTAATATTTTAACAGAGGATAGGAGTGACTGAGGTGATTTCAAATAACCCATATTTTATGGGTCTACGCTCTCTTATAGCTGAGATACAGAGTGTTTTGTTCATTTTGGTCATTTCTTCATTGCCTCCTGTGCTTTTAACCACTCTGTATAATGTTATAATATTTGGTACACATACTCTATGTGTCTTAACAAATTAATTGAGATATTATTATTATTGATGCCCTACACCTATCTTAGGTAGAAGGGTATATGGATTATATATATATATATATATTATTATTGAAAATACAGGCCCGGCTTCACTAAAAATGGACAAATTCGTTCCACTCATAAACAACACCCTGTATGTTAAATTTTCAAAAATATTTTACCATATGTAAAAAGAGGACAAAAAATTAAATTTAATGATATACTTTTTATTTTTGCACATACGATTTTACTACTCATACATTGTTAGGATATTTTATATTTTTGGGGCACCATCGTGCTTAATTAATCCTATTAAGTTGTAATCAATATTATTTGGTCTAATTAACTATTTTGTTTAAAAGTATGTTATACCAAAAATTTTTATCGTACTAGGAACTAAATATAACATTAGATTTAAATGTAAGTACATCACGCATTTTATTTATTTTTTTTAAACTTCCTTATGAAAAATTGTGTATTTTAGAGTAGGAGAGTTAAAGAATCTAAAATCTAATTTTTGTAAAGGATAAAAGCACTTGAAAACGCGTTCTTTATTTAATTAAGTAAGTTTGGTAATAAGCTATCTATGTGTTTGTGAAATTTAATAGTAATAATATGAAAACATAAACAATTACAAAATCTAGATGCCCATGAAATTGACAGTTTAGAGTTCTCTGTGTCAATCTATTTTTGTTTAAGTTTTCACAAGGTTTGCATTATTTTTGTAGTTTGTGTATAGGTGGATAGGCAGAGGTGGTCCTATACATTGGCTTTCAAGATCACCGTCGATTACCATATTTGGGGACATTTAAAGTCCAAAGTTTACTCATCTCAAATAAATACCTGGGAAGAACTGACTGAAAGAATAGTACACGCCTGCCAAGAGGTTAAAAATAACGAAAACATCATTCGAAAATCTGTAAACCAAATTATAAAGCGAGCAACAACAGAACAATTATTATATTTTTCTAAACTTGTTTCTTTTTCTAGTCTTTTAAGTGTTGTGTAATTTTTTAATTATGTTTATAATTTAATTAGATATTATTTAACTAAAAATGATTTTTATTTATTCGACTCTTGTGTTGTTGACGTATCTATTTAATTTCACAAATAGTATAGCGTATTCCCAATTTTAAATAATATCGCGTCACATTCACAATGATTTTTATGTACTTTTACCATTTACAAACAATTGATTATAGTTTCTGTTACTCTTCTACTCCAAACTACACAATTTTTCATAAGGAAATAAATAAAATGGGTGTTGAATAGGTAAATCTAATGTGACGTTTAGTTCCTAGTAAGGTCCTATAAATCTGTTTTCATAGGCCTAGATGACGATAAAAAATTTTGGTATAATATACTTTTAAAGAAAATAGTTAATTAGACCAAATAATATTGATTACAACTTAATAGGATTAATTAAGAACGTTGGTTCCACAAAAATATAAAATATCCTAACAATTTATGAGTAGTAAAATTATATGTGCAAAAATAAAAAGTATATCGTTAAATTCAATTTTTTGTCCTCTTTTTACATATGGTAAAATATTTTTGAAAATTTAACATACAGGGTGTTGTTTATGAGTAGAACGAATTTGTCAATTTTTAGTGAAGCCGGACCTATATTTTCAATATTAATAATATCTCAATTAATTTGTTAAGACACATAGAGTATCTGTACCAAATATTATAAAATTATACAGAGTGGTTAAAAGCACAGGAGGCAATGAAGAAATGAACAAAACACTGTGAGTAAACCAGTAAGGAATTTTAATTTATTAGATTCGACATCCTAAGACCGGTTTCTGTCTTTCGACTTCATCAGTTAGGCTTTTCGAATCCAATAAATAAAATTCCAAACTCGTACAAGTCAAATAATAAACAAATCAATGTTTTTGTTATACACTACGGAGAATTCAAAGGAAATTTAAGGATAAAATTAGAGTTCCACCATGGTCTGTAGTATTTCTGTCATACCTGCTAATTACAGTATATTTTTCAATAGAAATTGGTTCATCTACTTGTAACCAGTGCTCTGTAATAGCCACTATTTGGGGAAACCCTAACTCTTCCAAAAACAAATACAACTCCTCAGTTTTGTTCCGTATTGATTGAATATTAATCAGAACCATTCTTAATTTACTCTCTGCACGACCAGTAAGACTAGCTGGGGATTCTAGTTCCCCAGAACACGTCAAATAAACTAAAAAATTTTTCTATGCGTATCGGCAGTAAAATAGCGGTTATTGTACTCCCTTTGTTTTGGAATGTATTCAAGACCTTCCCAAGCCTCATTGTTCAAAAGGATTTAGTGAAATTACTCTTTATAAAAAGAATATAAACAGATTGATAGAAGGGCTAATATCTCGATCAAAAACAAACTTTGGCCCCGTTTTTCAATAGTCCCGAAAAATGACTAAAAGGAAAAATTAACATGGTATTATAGCTACAGGTTCCTCCTTTCACCTGAACTTTGAATCATGAAAAAATATTAAGTTTTGCCCGATTTATTAAAAAATTTTAGTCCGCTTGGGAGTGGCATTCCTCTAGAACGTGCTCTCTAGATACAGGTCGGGAGCTAAAAATACGAGATTACATTACATTTTCGAGAAAAATGATGAGGATCATTTTTGTACGCAATAAACTGCTCTTTATTTGTTGTCTGAACAAAAATTCTCTGAGAGTCATATTTTGGGAGAAATCGGCCAAAAACGGATTTTCCAGAACTCTGGGGCGATTTTCCCACCCTTCCACAAATTTAAAGGAGTTGAGATTTTCACAGTTCAATGTAACCATGAATAGCTGCAAATTAAAAAAAAAATATTCTTGTGCAACCTGATACCCAGGTCGATATCTTCGTTTACTGGACTAGAATTAAAAACATTAAAAACTAAAAAAACTAAAAACTAAAAATGAGCGAAAAAGTCGTATTTTCTCGCACTCATCGTCGAATATCTCGGAAAATATGGCTCTGTGGCAAAAATGTATAGGAATAAATTTGTTTAGCATTGTATTTTCTACAATATTCACTTGGCCTCGAGTATTTCTTTTCAAAATTTATTGTTTTTTATGCAAAATATGAAAAAAAAAATACAAAATTGAGAACTCATTATCCCCCCTTAAAATCCTTCCAATCTTTTTGATGTCCTACAATTAGTTACCTCTATTGGTTGCAAAACTTTCAACCTGTACTATAAAGTGTTACTTTATAATATATGGTGACAAAGCTGTTTTCAAGACGCACAATTTCAAAAAAAAAAACGTCGAAATGGGATAAATAGATCCCGAGACAATGGCGTTTAACTTTAGAGCTCGTTTTTATAAGATAACATTTTTAGATGTGCTACCATCTATGGTAAGAAGAGAGTATTGACATTAAATTTTGACTGAATCTAGTCAAGATGTTTACTCACTTTTGTATTAATCTCTGAAAGGGATAAAAAAGAAGAGAGTGACATCTTGACTAGATTCAGTCAAAATTTAATGTCAATACTCTCTTCTTACCATAGATGGTAGCACATCTAAAAACACTCTGTATCTCAGCTAAAAGGGACCGTAGACCCATAAAATATGGGTTATTTGGAATCACCTCAGTCACTCCTATCCTCTGTTAAAATATTACCCTCTCCCAATGAAACACCCTGTATGTATTACAAATTTAACGGAATTGTGCTGTTTCAGTTGAAATAAAATGCGACAATGAACATAACTCCGTATATTAGGTTATCTCTGAATATGTCAACAATAATTTAAATGTACAAACGTTATTACTAGCAGAAAATAAACTCACATGAAACGAATTTGTTAGGTCAGGTCAGATATTTTATTTTTACTTATTTCCCATTTTTTTAAGAACGGCCTCCATCAGTTGAGGCCCATTCATTTCGAAGAAAAAAACCCACCCCAAGCATTAATTTTCCATTTTGTTTGTCTTACACATACTCAGTGTGGAGATTTACTTAACCCATTATTGTGAAAACGTGATTCATCATTGCACATTGTCATTCATAACAATTTGAATGGCATTTATAATCAAAATCGTTGGATCTCGACTAATGAACCAAATGAATTTTGAATCGTTTTTAAATTCTATGAACCGAAGATTTAGAGAAACCAATTTGTTCGGCAATAGTCCTTATGGAAACATGGGAATTTATGTATATATCCACGTATTGTTTTTCATGATTTCTATGTTTAGAATTCTCTTTAACCTTAACCATACGAGAAGTTACACGAGAGGGTTTCATTCAATCGGGAATCTACCCTACAAAAGTTTCATTCTTAAAATGTGTTTTATTATTTTTATAATGTCTTCATTTCTTATCTCGTCCTATTTATTTTTTCCAGCATTAATTTTTTTGTTTTTGCCATTAATATTCATCATAATCATGAGTATAATTGATTCGAAAATCCAAATCTCTGTGACCAATTATCATAATTTAAATTGGGATATTGGAACCTTTGGTTTATCAACTAAGTTGAAACATTATCGTCGACCACTCAACCAAAACACAAATATTAACACACTCTACGCGCGTTTCGCCAACTATGTTGGCGTCATCAGGAGTTGATGATAGACTCTATCTAGATGATGCCAACATAGTTGGCGAAACGCGCGTAGAGTGTGTTAAAATTTGTGTTTTGGTTGAGTGGTCGACGATAGTGTTTCAACTTATCATAATGTAGTTGATATGTTTAATAATCTTATCCAAATACTAGTGGACTTAAACTCTCTCCTTTTGTTATTACTTTGTCCATTTTGAACCCTTTTGATCTTTGATGTGCTCTTAATGTTTCTGAAAAGCGTAGTTTGCACTTTCTTTTGTTCTAGACTTCTTCATATTTCCATTTTTTCTCTTTATCAATGTTTTTAGGATGTATGCTGCTTGTTCTTCCAATTTTGGTTCTATTTTCTTGATATTCCCTTCTTCTATGTATCTCTATACTTCATTTCATATGGCCTATATATATATTCTTTTCCTTTTTGTCCTAGTCATTTAATCATTATGGAAGCTATTTAGTTTTCTTCATATGATTTTCCTTTTCAAGTTGGTATATTATCTAGAAGCGGCAAATCAATTTTCCCTTCAAACCAAACTTCAAATTTGTACCTTCGTGTTCTAGATTTTGCTACAATTCTAAAACATAAATACATACATAAATAAAATTAATATATTTATAAATATATAGCCCCTGCTTCAATGTTTCGCCATTTTGGGAAAGTATGCAGTAATTACTTTCCCAAAATTATTTATTTCGTCTACACCAGTAATATGAAAAAAATTACTTCATTGGGTTTCTTAAAAATTTCAATGACCACGATTTTCGGACAAATGTACAAATGAACATTCATTTTGCATTTGTGTAGTTTAAACCATCAGTTGAGAATGCTCCTCTATCATTGCCACAGACCGAACAAATTCTAATGACAGTATTAATAAATTTTAGATTGACAGTTCTTATTCTAATCAACACGGCAATAGTGCCCTAAAATAGTTTAGTGACAAAATAAACCAAAACTTAGAAACAAATTAATTTATTACCGAAATATTGAGTGATAAAGATAAAAGTCTGACGTTTAGGCAAGAAAATAATATAAAACTTACCAGAGAAGTATGAATAAACAAAATGGAGGCCATTTTGAACAAAACCCTTAATAATTTATTAATAAATAAATAGCTTTATTCTTTAAAATTTCGGTAATAAATTAATTTGAGACAAATATTTATAGGTATGAAGTTTTTGTTTGTGCTTTACAATTCGGAAACAATTGTGTTTCTATGAAAGTTGGCATGAATATTCTCCTTCAATACCGTAGTAAGAAAATGAAAAATCCAGGTCCGTATTTAATAAAAGTTATCAAAATCATTTTGCTTTAGAACACGCTGTATATGGAATTTTAAAAAAGAGGGGAAAAAATCAATTAGGATTGAATATCCCATTTAACTACCAAAATTTTAACATTAAACTTAAAATTTATAAGATTTATCATACATTTCTATTGGTATTTTCATCACTCATTATAACTTTTGATAATAATGCGAATAGTTATTAACGTAATTATTTGGGGTGTCAAATTACAAATTATTAAGAATTTTTTTTATGAAATAGAATTATAATGCATTATTAAAATGTGAAAAATAATGAAAATTTATAATTTGATTAAAAAATAATAAAAAAGGTTGGTGTGTAATTAAATTTTATTAAAAAATTAAAATTGACTGAAGAAGTTATTCAAAATGTGAACCATTTTCCTACAGACAAAGTCTAGCTCTTTTTTCAATATTTAAAATTGACTTTCTAATCATTGCTGGATTGTTTCTCACTTCTTCAGCAGTATTTAGTATACGTTGGAGTAGTTTCTCCCTAGAATTAATTTCTGTTGCATAAAATTTAGATTTGACGTATCCCCATACGAAATAGTCAACAGGATTGAAGTCTGGAGATCTACCTATTTAATTGTTAGGAAAATTGTTATTTAAAAAATATCTAACAATTAATCTAAAATGAGGTGAAGCACCGTCGTATTGAAAATATATACCTCCAATATTTTGATCTTCTGGCAAAACAGAGGTAGAACATTTTGTATGAAATTTAGATATTCTTCATCGGTTAATGTATTTGGAAGTACATGTGGTCTAATCAAATTATTATTTAAAACTCCACACCAAATATTTATGGAAAATTTCTGCTGTGACTGAGACTGTCTAGTAGCGTGGCTATTTCGTAAATTAAAAACACCATCTCTGGTAAACTGGGCCTCATCCGTAAATAAGCATCTACGAATAACTCTTCTATGCCTAATTATCCAATTACTGAAATCGATTCTTGCAATATTGTCATGCGGTCCCAGGCGTTGCACTTTCTGGATGTGGTAGGGATGAAGACTGAATTTTTTAAATTTCTTCCAAACACTGGTGCGAGGCAAATTTAAAGCGTGCCCAATGCATCTTGTACTTATGGTCTATTTTTATGTATGAGAGAGTAATACAACAGCATTTCTAATGCAAAACTTAGTACGGTCATTTTAAATATTTTTACGGAATAATCTAAATATTTCCTAAAATTGTCATAAATGTACCTGAGCTAATACAAGTTTTGGGTCTTTTATTGGTCTTTTATAACCATAAGCTGTACAGAACAATAGAAAAAGGTTTGGCCAGGCCAAAAGCCTTGTGTATTAAAGATAACATAGCCGTATCTTAAGATTATTTTCAATAAGTACCTATTTGCCAATTTTGTTTTATTTTAATTCCAAGAATTTCTTACAGTAATCGAATTATAAGTAGATAAATCCCTTACCAACAAATTTCACCGAAAATGCGATTGTAAGGAGGTCCAGTTGTGTATTCTTGACAGCTTACTAAATGTCGTTTAGTTGCAACATGCAAGGTGCAGTGTGCAGTCTATTGTGAATTCTAGTGTGATCATGGAAAATTTGGAAGTACCGCGTAAACGACAAAAAATCGGTCCTTTAACAGTTAATGAAAAAACATTAATATTTAATTGTTTTAAATCATTTACAGACAAACATTTATGTAAAAGTGTTGATGACACAGTGGAATTAGTTAGTAGTACGCTTGGTGTTGGGAAATCTACGATTTACAGAGTTGTTAAAGAAGAGAAATGTGGCGAGTTTCAAACAGCACGTAAAGCTCCAGGAAAACAAAAATTTAAAATAGAAAATCATTTGAAAGAAAGACTTCGAAGGAGAGTGCATGTGTTCTTCTTTAGAAAAGAATTTCCGACAGTAGACAAAGTTTTTGCCACGGTTCGAGATGATAAGGATTACCCTGAAATGAGTCGAAGCACACTATGGAAACTTTTAAAAGAAATAGGTTTTCTATGGAAAAAGCATTCCAGAAAGTCTATTTTAATAGAAAGAAGCGATATTGTAGTATGGAGAAGAAATTACCTAAGGACTATAAAAGAAATGAGAAACCAAAGAAGAAATATATTTTATTTAGATGAAACATGGATCAACACCAAATAAATTTTGGCAAGATGAAACTGTTACAAGTCGAAGACAGGCTTTTTTAAATAATTTATCTACTGGTTTAAATCCACCATCAGGAAAGGGGCGCAGACTGATAATAGTACACATCGGTAGTTCAAACGGTTTTGTTAAAGGTGGTTTATTGACTTTTGAATCTACTCGTACCGGTGACTACCATGAGGACATAAATGCTGATGTCTTTAAAGAGTGGTTCGAACAAATGATAGATCTTCTTCCTCAGAACTGTATAATAGTAATGGATAATGCAAGTTATCACTCGAGACTTACAGAAAAAAATGTCCACAACTAAAAGATTTACAGAATTGGCTAAATTCAAAGAATATTAAGTTCCATCCCGGTTCTGTGAGAAGCGAACTGTATCATTTGTGTTCCCTTCATAAAGAGAAATTAAAAAAATATGAAATTGATGAAATTGCAAAAAATCGTGGGATGACGGTGGTTAGATCACCACCATATGATTGCGATGTAAACCCGATTGAACTGATATGGGCACAGATAAAGGGAGAAGTTTCAAGAAAAAATAATTCTTTTAAAATGAGTGATGTTAAACAGTTGTTTTTGGAGGTTGTAAATAATGTGAAGCCTGAAAACTGGGAAAAGGCAGTAAATCATACGATTAAAGAAGAAGAGAAAATGTGGAAGTTGGACAATATTACTGATGAAATGATCGAGCCACTCATTGTAAATATTGGTTGCGACAGTTCATCTTCTGATTTGGATTTGTAGGTAAGAAGTAGTTTTTATATTAAAATTATTATTTATGAACGTAACGTTGTTTGAAAGTCAAAGTTTAAACCCTTATACCTACATAGCCCGTTTGACACAATGTTCTTAACATACCTTGTGGAAAAATAAAATATTTTAGAAAAAATTGCACTTTTTTACCTTCAGCTGCTTAGAAGTTATAAGCAGGTTAATTAGGTGAAAATATAAGTGTACACCCGATATATTTATTATATTTATACAAAGGTTATTTCATACGAAAATACTCGAGGTATAACTTCACAAAATATTTTAACTGTCTACTAAAAGAAGTGGTACGCCTATGGATTACGAACGCTTTATTATTTTAATACTCTCTCATACATAAAAATGGACTATAGATTCGGATTATTTTTCACTAATTCCAAAATATTATCCTCTATATTTCGTTGCTGCCTTTCAGGATGGTCATTTAGTGTTGCTGTAGGAAATTTTCCATTTTGACGAAGATAAGGAAAAACTGTTGAAAATGTTGCACGAGGAGAAGGAATTCTGCGATCAGGAAATCGTCTTACATATTCTCTTACTGACAAACAATAAAAGTAATAATAAATGATGAAAATACCAGTAGAAATCTGTAATAAATCCTATAAATTTTAAGTTTGATAGTAAACCAGTAAGGAATTTTCTAACCATAGCACATCTAAAAATGTTATCTTATAGCGGATATAGCTATTGACTTGTACGAGTTTGGAATTTTATTTATTGGATTCGAAAAGTCTAACTGATGAAGTCGAAAGACAGAAACCGGTCTTAGGATGTCGAATATAATAAATTAAAATTCCTTACTGGTTTACTAACTTTGTACTAATCTCTTAAAGGGATAAAAAGAAGAGAAGTGACATTTTGACTAGATTCAGTTAAAATTTATTGTCAATACTCTCTTCTAACCATAGATGGTAGCACATCTAAAAATTTAAGTTTGATGTTAAAATTTTGGTAGTAAAATGGGATGTGCATTTAAATAAAGTATTTAATCCTAATTGATTTTTTCCTCTTCGAATAAGTTATCCATTTTTTAAAATTCCATACATAGGTTGTTGTTTTATAGCAAAATGATTTTGATAACTTTTTTAAAGACGGACCTGGATTTTTAGTTTTCTTGCTAGGGTATTGATTGTCCTTGTAAAGGACAATATTCATGCCAAATTTCATAGAAATATATAGTGTGGTTCCGAAAGTACAGCGACTGAAAGAAATAACCAAAATTGATAAAACTCGGTAATAAAGTGAGATAGACCCAAACTATATGGATGTTTCTGAACCCTCTAAGTGTCCTCTATCCACAGTTAACGTATGTCAGTTTAAGTACGAATCATCCTGTATATCGAAAGTGAAATATAATTCCAAATTGTTTACCTTACAAATTTTAATCAAAATCATTTGTTCGCTCGAGCTAGATTTAAAAACTAAATCAATTTACCGCGTACAAATTATTTTATTAAAAAAAATTTTTTCAGCGTGCCAATCAGCCATAACCATAGGACTTTTATCCTCCTGGAGTTCACCGTTCATAGTAAAACTAACCAGCGACAAGGAAAATTATGACATATCAGAAGATGAGGCCTCCCTATTTACTCTCATTCCTCCCTTAGCGATGATAATATCCTGTCCGTTTTTTTCCAAATCATGCGATGTTATCGGCAGAAAACATACACTAATGTTACTAAGCATCCCACATATATTAAGTTGGTTATTTACTACGTTATCCTCCAGTATATACGTGTTTTATATATCGAGATTCTTCGCAGGGGTGGGACACGGTTGTTTCTTCGTTTCCCTTCCCTTGTATATAGGGGAAATCAGCACCCCAAGAGTACGTGGGATATGGGGTAATCTTCTTAACGTTCTTAACTATGCAGGTGTATTTCTGATTAACTTAATTGGCTCTAAATATTCTGTAAACGTGACAGCCTATCTCTGTTTACCGTTACCAATCGTGTATATGATATCAGTTTATTTTTTACCTGAATCTCCTTACTGGTATATCATGCAGAACCGATACGATGAGGCAAAGAATTCTTTAAGGAAGTTAAGACAAGTGGATAATGTAGAAGAACTGTTTCTTCAACTACAAGAAGAGATAGTTAAGAGAACCGAAGAAAGAAGTACCTGGAGAGATCTCATTGTAAAGCACTTAAACAGGCGTGCGTTAAGAGCAGGCCTTTTTCTAAGAATATCCCAGCTACTAGGCGGAGTGACAGTCTTTAACGTATACAATCAGTTTATTTTTAAACACTCCGGTAGCAATGTAAGTCCCGAAGTTCCTGCTATGATATATAGCGGGTTATGTTGCGTACTAATTTTTGTAGCAGGATTTATAGTTGAAAACGTTGGCAAACGTCGAGCGTTCATGGTATCTATCTTCCTATGCGGGGTAGTTCTTCTAACAGAAGCTGCTTACTTTTACATATCAGAAAACGTCGAAAGCATAGATCTATCTAACTATAGGTGGTACCCTTTAGCGGGAATGCTCATGTACGTGGTATTCTGCTGCAACGGCATCATTTTAATCCCCTCCCTAATGTTATCTGAACTATTCGCACCAAATTTTAAATCAAAAGGTTTAAGTATCCTAGTTATAGTTTTTGGAGTTATGATTTTCATCTCTAATTTCCTCTTCTACACCCTAGAATCTAGGTTAGGTATGTACGGGCCTTTCTTAGTATTTGGGATAAATAATATGATAGCGACTGCCGTAACTCCATACGTCGTTCCTGAAACCAGTGGTAAAACTTTGGAAGAGATTCAATTATCTTTGGAAAGAACCAGACCCATTTGGTCCACGTTTAAATATAAACTGAAAATTACTAATGTGTGAAAATATGTGGACGCTGTCTTGGTAAATTTGATACAGTCTGTTCGTGGTCAAAAATGATATGAAGTATATACCCAGAAAAATATTTGGGAAAGGTGGTAGATTTGAACTTGTTCAGGAGATTCATTGTTTCGTTTTAGTGCATGGGAAACGTTATCATAGACTTTAATTATAAAAAAACATTCTTTGTTGTTGGAAACGAAAGTTACTTCAACTTCATATCATTTTTAGCCTGAGTGTATGCTACACTGAATTATCCAAAGGCAAATATATAACAAAAGTAAATTCCCCATAAGAAATAGTATATTGTGTCACAAGGGCAGAAAATGAGCTTTAGCTGCATGAGCGAGAGAAGCGAAGCGAGGGCAGCTAATAGCTAAGGGCTGCTAAAGCGTTTTCTGCATGTGTGACACACAACTGTTTTTCGCCTACCAAAAAAAAACAAAAAATAGGAAATGTAACAAAAATCTTTAATTTTATAAATACAGACAGAATTTAATGAGCAACTTAAGAAATAAAAATGTACCAATTTATTTATTATATATTATTTCCAGTTGTTAAACAATTCATAGGACTTTACGTACCATTGCGCGTTGTCTTGTTAAGTAACAAATTCAGAGAAACATTACTACCTACCTTCTTCTTGCAAGTCTGGTGGAGTATTCATAAATTCTTCATCACTGCCTGAATTACTATTCATTTTCACTAATTCACATAATCACAATTATTCAGAATCAGAACGTATTTTTATTTTAAAGTTTAATTCTCTTGATTCCACACTGACGTTTAATGAAAATGTATGTGAAATGTCAAAGTCAAAGGTGCGTTGATAGTGAAAATCGTGTTCTTTTTGATTTTCGCGGCCCAAGGTCCGGAAATATTACTTTCCGTCTGATTTTTAGGGTTGATATGATTCATTTTCAGACATGGTAGGCGAAAAATATATTTCATTAAATTATGGCAAAACTTTGTAGAAATTAGATATTAAATTTTCATTAATAATATTTTCTACGTAACGCAGCATACAGTACAAACGTAATAATTATTCTAGTATTTAGTCCATAATCAACAGTTTTCGAAATAATGTATATATACCGGGTGTATCAACGATGCGTGGGTGGTAGATCGCTGCTTCCCTTTTTAAGATATAAAAAAAATGTTTCAGATAAAAGTTGTAGAGAGCAATGAAAGCTATGTTCCAAAAAATAACTACCAACATACAGAGTGTCCCATAAATGTGTGACTTATCAAAGTTATGTTTTTTTAAATGAAACACCCTATATATTTTCACTCGATTGAATTCCTACCAGGTCGTTCTGAAGTTATGGTGACATTTACGTCCCAAAATGGGTTCATTCATTCAACACCAAATATCTCAAAATCAATAATTAGGAATAAGAAAATTTTTTCACCAACTATCCTCGAAAATGGTGTATTTTCATTTCATATTCATAAATTTACCGAGTGGCTCTTTTCCCATACAGGGGCAACCAAAACTCGGGATCACTTTTCTCTCACTTTTTTCAAATGGAACACCCTGTACATAAGGCCATACCAGAATAGTACATACTATGAGCTTCCAGAAAATGTAGGGTTTATCTACTTGATTCGTTGATACACGGTATATATATTTATTTGTTTTCTTATTTCTCGGAATAAAGGTCTAATTCAATCAGTTTCATTTTTTTTTATTTTTTACAATATTTCGACAAAGTTAAATAGTTAAACGAATAAAACAGTGAAAGATGGGAATTAGAATTAGAGCACATTTTTGTTTTGATAAAATGATAGCAATGTAGTAGTTTCAAATGTAAAATTTTTGTTTTCAGCAGCTTGCATGGATTTCGCGTTTTTTCAGATAAAAACGTTGAGATGTTTTATAGAATCTGTTATACTACATCGATCTTATTAATATTTTATTTTTAAATAATTTTGTTGTAAAGAATTCCAATATATTAAATACCTTTAGTGGTTTTAATCATTAAATTTGCATATTGCAATTAGCGCATTAAATAAACATTCGTTAAATTCCTAGCAATAAATAATTATCTTTTATTGATAAAATAGAAATTTGTTTCTGAAAACAGGATGTAGTTTGTGCTTTTTTTGGTACAACTTCTTACAATTTAATTAAAAAAAATAAAGAATCTTCTTTTTGTTGTCCTTCCTGTATTTGAGACAAAAATTGTAATTATCAGCATTTGAAGAATGTTTTTTCAAACCCTACAATTTTTGGGTTATTTTGTTATTCATTATAACTGTTTTGTTTAATTTTTATAAACTTAAAAAAATTCTACGAATGTTTAATTTAATTTTTCTGGATATTAATATGACGAAAATGTATGGTGTTGGAATTCTTAGAATAAATGTAATTAAGACGTTTGTATTTAATGCTATTAATATTCGAGTGTGTAAAAAGTATTTAATTAAAAATTTAATATCAAAACAATAGTTATACCTGAGAGTTGTTAGCTGAAAGTAGAAAAGAAAATAGATAATTTAAGACTAAATGCATTACCAGATGGTTTAATAGAAAATCTGGAATTGCAGAAAGTAAAATTAAGTTGTTTTTTTACCCATGAAAAATTAGTGATTTGAATAATACTTTAAAACAGACGTACCACTCTGTATATTTAAACTATGCAGTTAACATAAATTTGGAAACTTCTAAATCGCTTACCTTTTTTTTTGATACGGCTATGATTTATTGATATCATTTTTTATAAAGTTTGTTTGTTTATAGTTAAAATAAGTTATAATTCAAAATTTAAGTGATTGTTGACCAGTCACAAACTTTTTTTTTAAACTTCTGATTTATTAACTATCAACAAATATTAGTTTTAAAACAATTTCTTGTTGTATACATTTTCTGACTACCTCCAAGAAGTTCGAACTGACTGTATAAATGACTGAATATTTTTATTTTGTTTAGGAATCTACGTTTTTTAAAAATTGTTACGTTTTGTTGTAAATAGTAGAATAATTTTTTTATAAAGACCATTTTACCAGACAATTGTTTTTTTTAAGAGAGAATTTGGTCATAAAGTTTACTTTTTGACTTGTAATTGATGACATTTTGTTAACAAAAACTACCCCTAACTTCGTAAGAGTCTAACTGTAAAGACAAAATTACTATGAAATGAAAATGAAGCAGAGATATTTCCTCAAAAAGTATTTCCTTGTCGAGAATAGCAAGGAAAAGAGCAAAAATCTTAACCACATATTTTATTTTGTGCTTAAAATTAATTCTGACCCGCTTGGACAATAATTGTTGTTAGTGATCCAAAAGTAAGTTAGACCTTGCCTAATTTCATCATTAGGTATAAAAAAGAACCTAGTGTTTTCTTGCAAAAGGTCACGGAATTTTGAAAATTGGCAGGAATGTAGTCTGGGATGTCCTTAACATGCCCATAATTTAGCGACCTCACATGACGCCGCTCGCGCCACCATCTTGAAAAAATGGCGCCCAAAATCAATTTTTGGCTTATAAATCAGTTCCCGTAGGTTTTAGAAAAAAAGTCAAGGATAGAAAATGGAAGAAGATACTATTTTCTACAAAAAAGCACTTATACACTTTTTGTGAAAATAATACTTTCCGAGTTACAGGGCCGAACACTAGGGTGAATTTTTTTGAAATATCGGATAATCGGCATTTACATGTTACTTTTTAATGCAAAACATGGGTTAACAACTCCTTTCCATATCACTCAGGAGGTATCCCCAGTAGGCGTAATCCACACATCAAATTTAAATGCACGTTTTCTGACGTTTTGCACCATGGGATGTTCCTGGTTCATTCTGTTCACTACTAGGTTCAGTATATGTCAAATCTTCCGTCGCCTTCAATACCCATTCAAGCGAATTAAGGACGTCATCATCCTGGTTTGTATCCTCAAGTTAGGAATCAGCTCCTAATTCGGGAATGTTTTCACATGCTGTCCCATTACAATTCATACACAACACTGAGCATTTTAAACCGACTTTCCTACATCCACAAGCTCCTGCACAACCTTTTTTACATTTTATCCTTTTCAATTTCCTATTCTTGATTTTTTTCTAAAATCTACAGGAACCGAGATATACGCAAAAAACTTATTTTGGGCGCCACTATTTCAACATGGCGCCGCGCGCGGCGGTCACGTGGGGTCGCAATATTAAGTGCATATTAAGGATACCTAAGACTGCATTCCTGCCGATTTTCAAAACTCCGCGACCTTTTGTAAGCAAGAAATACCTAATGAGGACTACAAATTATTTATTGAAAAAGAATATAGTATCCGTAATGCTCATTCGTCAAAGGCCAATGTAAATTTTAAAGAAGAGTAAGAAGACTACACAAAGCATGACAGATGTCATGAAACTAACCTTATAATAAGGCCGGGCGTTTGGTTTTGTAAATAATAACTTTACGTCTATTATAAAAACGATGGAAACAGAAGTAAAGACATTCGTAAGTAATTATTTTCACTGCTACCACTTTTGTTAAACTATTTTCTTTCAGCTAATCCCGAACGATTTGTGCAAACGAGCAGGTCTAGCTGGATCATGGTTACCTGTAGATCAAATCTCCGTTTTCGCTTACGAAAAACGAAATATCCGCCAAAAAGATGAACCCAGCCATTTTACATCTAACGCACAATCTTCCGTATTTCATTTAAGACAGGATATCGTGTTGTTTCACCCTATATTAAGAACATTAGTTAACGAATCTAACGGGGTTTTTTTAATTGTTCAATCTTTAGTATCTAACAAAAGTGCTGATTTAAGATTGGAATTATTCAAAATTAGTAGACAGTATAGGTCGATAATAAGAGCTTGTTTGGAGAACTTACAGGATGAACATTCAAAAAGCAGCAGAAATGAAGAGAAATTAGAGTTACAAAATTATATTACAGTTTTTTATTCTATCGAATGTATTTGGCATTTATGCGAAATACTTTTTATAGATACCATGCCAGGTAGGTTAGTGCTGATTTATTTTAAAAATAGACAAAAAAAAATAATTTTTTTTAGGAAGTTTAGTGTTATCGCAACTATTAGAGTGGGTAAGTTTTCATTTTCCTGAATATGAGAGAAATGCCGCGAGTATGCTTGCCGAAAATGTGGTAGGTTTGGAAACAAGACCTGAATATTGGGATACGGTATTAGGAGCTCTCCTTCAAGGCAGGATAAAAGTAGTTAGAGCTCTTTTAAAGCAACATTCTTCATCAGATAGCAGCACTTTTAGATTGGCAGAGCAAATTTTGAGAGCCATGCCAACATTCAATGTAAGTTAAATAATTTTTATTCCATAAAAATCCATTTATAAAACAAGGTTTCTCAAACATCATTCTTCTATTATCACAAAGCTTTATAGTGTTTCTTTTTTATGTTGTTTGTGAGGAAAACACAATCAAAATGTAATATCCTGACATTTCAATTGATTTGTAAATCATTTTCTAAACTGACATGTTAAACGTTATTGTAAAAATATTAATTTTCTCTAAAAATAAATTCAACCTTAAAATTATTGTCATATTGACCTTGTCGGTGCAAGTTGGTCACTATGACGTAATGTCTGGAAAATGGGCAGGCCCGGTCTTGTAAATTTGAACGCGAACAACAATTAATCAACAAAAAAGTTTCTAAAATATCAATTTATATTTTAATGGGTCAATAGACTTGGCCCCATATCATGATGATTATTTAAATCTGAAACACATTACAAGAAGTTTTCTCTTATTGTAATTGTGTTTAATTTGTGTCGGGGATTAGATTGGAATTGTGCTGTTCCAGCTCCAATCACCTTAATAATTGGTTAATGACTAGCCAAGACAAAAGTGGACTGTATAATTAGGTTACATGCATTTGCTGCTTACAGAGGTCTATTCAAATTATCGGTTTTTATTGGCGCAGACCTCGCGCTAAGTATGGAGATATAGTTAATTCTCTAATACACAGAGAAGTGACATAAATAAAAAAATATATAATATATAATATATTGAAAAGGTCTAAAGAAATTCTCAAGTTTTAATTTTAGTTTTTATTTTCAAAAACACATTGACATCTGTCTATTCTCAAATCAACATAATCCAACATCTCCTAACAACCATTATCTTTCTTTATAATTTTTTTAATTTGTTTCCATAATTTTGTCCCATTTTTTACACCATAACACCAAAATTTGTTTTCCTATTTTATTTTTTATCTTAAAAAAATAAAATCAAATATTAATTTCTATTTTTTCCACTCAAATCTTGTATTTTTCTTTGATTTCTTTTCATATACTTAAATTCTCTTCGTCTGCTATTCCCAAATTCAATTTTATTTCTTCTTTTAAATTTTCTTCCAATATCTAAAAATATTTTTTAATTTCATCTTCCATCTATGATAATTTCTTTTCAAATTGTCTATTTCCCTATGTATTTCCTTAATTCTCTCTTCTGTTTCAGTCTCATTTTGTTTTTGTTCTCTTAATTTTGTTCCTGTTTCCTTCACACTTTCTTCTACTTGTTGATAAAATTCTGATAAAGTTTCATACCATTTTCCTTCTAGATTTTCCATATTTACTTCTATATCTTTATTTATTTTAGCTTCTAACATTTGTATTTATTTTATTGTTTTTCTTTCAATTTTTCTAACCTCTTCTTTATTTGTTTCTATTTTAGTTTCAATTTTTTCTATTCTTGAATTGATGTTACTTTTGTTTTCTTGTATCTCTTTCTTTAATTTGTTCTCAGTTTCTTTTATTTTATCTCTTGTAACACCTCTACTTCATCTATTCTAGCTATCATCTCCACTCTTATTTCCTTTTTTGTCTCTTCTATTTTAATCTCAGTATATAAAGTTGACACTTCTATTTTTTGTAAAACATTCGCTACTTCTTGTTTTATTTCCTCTTTCATAATTTTTCCCAAATCTTCTGTATTTTTATTCGTTTTCTGCATAAACATAAACATTTTCCATAGATTCTTCTATTCTTATATTCTGTTGTCGTTCTACTTCTATAGGTATTGACTGTCTTTCGCCTTCATTACTTTCATTACCATTATATTCTTCTTCTTGCGCATCTATTATTTTATCTCCAATAATATTTATTTGCATTTCCTTATCTCATTGTCCTTCCTCTTCTGACAATGGTAGTATGTCTTCCTCTTCCTGTACTTGTAAACCTATTCTTCTCCCATTTCTAAGATCTATTTGCCCCTTTATTTTAATGAGCCCCACGTTGTTGCGCCAATTGAAAAGGTTTAAAAAATTCTAAAGTTTTAATTTTAGTTTTTGTTTTCAAAAATTAACACATTTTTTTTTAATTCGTTTAAAATACACTTTCCAAAGAAAGTACATGTCTTTTCATAAGTATGGAGAAGTACCATGCTACTCTTCAGCCTCTAATCATTATTAATCTAATTTAAAATCACCCTGTTACAATTATCTTACTATGTTTAAAGAGATAAATCATTTAAATTTATTAATTTTAATTATGTTTAAATGGTAAAACAGTTGTTAAATTCATTTCGGAAGCTCATAGTGGTTTTTATTTTAATTTCTCTCTCTTTCCACTGGATTAAAACCACTTAGTTGTTAAAAAAGTTTTTTTAATTGACGTTTCGGCTTTCCAGATCGAAAGCCGTTATCAAAATGACATAAAATAAATAAATTTACTAGAAACAGAACACTTGATAATCTTGCAAAAATATGACATCAACATAGTATACATAGAATAAGATTTTGAGATTGAAGATGTCAAAATCTGTTTCAATCATATTTTTGTGACGTTTCTGGGAACGAATTTTTGAAAGGATAGCGCATTTGCATATTATAAGAGAATTTATACTTCGTCATAAATGAAGTTTTCTTATTAATATTATCATAAGAAAAAACCAGATAAAAACTTATGATACTATCCCGATATAGAGGGTATCCTTTTTGCAATTAACTCTTTTTGTAAAATAGGTATCCAAATTTTTGAAATATCAACCGAACAATTAGAAACACATTCGTTATTATTTAAGCATATCAATGCTGCTTCTTTAACTTTGCGGTTATAATTATTCGGTTCTTTTAATAATCTAGTTGAAGAATTCCATTGTATTTTATGACCAAAATCCCATGCATGTTCACATATTTTAGATTTTTCGAATTGTTTATTTTTAATGTACGATTGGTGTTCATTAAGTCTAATATGAAAAGGTCTAGATGTTTCTCCTATATAAAATTTATTACATTCGCATGGAATTTTGTAAATACAATTTTTTGTGTTTTGAATTTCATTAAAAGGTTTTGTATTTACTATTAAAGATTTTAATGTATTATTAGTTTGAAAAACTGTTTTTAAATTAAATTTATTGCCAATCCTTCTAATTTTTTGGGATAATTTTGGAATATAAGGGATTTTTACTATATTTGAAAGAATTATTGGGGGGTTTAAATTTTGATCTTTAGTTTTGATGTCTCGGTAAAGTTCACGATTTATAAATTTACTTGGGTAGTTGTTCTTAATCAAGACAGATTTAACAAGTGATAATTCATTATTTAAGATATTGTCATTTGAACAAATTGTTTTTGCTCTATCGAAAAGAGATTTGACAATACCTCGTTTAACACAAATTGAGTGGTTTGAATTAAAATTTAGATATCTATTTGTATGTGTTTCTTTTCTAAAAACTGATGTATCAAAACAATTGTTGTTATTGTGTATTAGTACATCAAGAAACGGTCATTTTTTATTATTTTCAATTTCAATTGTAAATTTAATAGTAGGTTCCGAATTATTAATAGTATATAAAAATGTATCAATATTTTCCCTATCGTGTTGCCAAATTGCAAAGATATCATCTACATATCTAAACCAGACAGAAGGTCTTAAATTTTGTTTGTTTACAATTTCCATTTCAAAATTCTCCATGAAAATATCACACAATTTTGGTGATAAAGGAGAACCCATTGCCATGCCAAAATTTTGCTGATAAAAATCACTATTTAATTGAAAATATGTAGTTTTAATACATAGTTCCAATAATTCTAGAATTGCTGAGACGCTTAATTTAGTTCTATTTATTAATGTATTATCATTTGTCAACTTTTTTCTCACAAGATTAAGAGTTTTATCGACAGGAACATTTGGAAATAAACTGACTACATCAAAACTAACCATTATATCTGAATTTGTAATTTTGATTTCTGATAATTTTTCTAAAAAATGTTTTGAATTTTTGATAAAGGAATTAGTATTTCCTGATAACGGATCTATTATTTTAAGTAGAAATCTTGCTAAATTTTGACAAGGTGAATTTATAGAACTTATTATTGGTCTTAATGGTATTTGTTGTTTATGAATTTTGGGTAAACCATAAAAATGTGGAGGTTTACTATAATGAGAAGTAAGAGATCTTCGTTCTTTATCACTTAGGAATTTTTTATTTTTATATAAAGTTTTGTAAATTTTGTTTTCAATACTAGTAGTTGGATCTTTATTTAATTTTGAATAGCTACCGTTTTCAATAATTTCGTTAATTTTGTTATCATAATCTGTTTTGTTGATTATGATAACAAAACAGATTATGATAACAAAATTAACGAAATTATTGAAAACGGTAGCTATTCAAAATTAAATAAAGATCCAACTACTAGTATTGAAAACAAAATTTACAAAACTTTATATAAAAATAAAAAATTCCTAAGTGATAAAGAACGAAGATCTCTTACTTCTCATTATAGTAAACCTCCACATTTTTATGGTTTACCCAAAATTCATAAACAACAAATACCATTAAGACCAATAATAAGTTCTATAAATTCACCTTGTCAAAATTTAGCAAGATTTCTACTTAAAATAATAGATCCGTTATCAGGAAATACTAATTCCTTTATCAAAAATTCAAAACATTTTTTAGAAAAATTATCAAAAATCAAAATTACAAATTCAGATATAATGGTTAGTTTTGATGTAGTCAGTTTATTTCCAAATGTTCCTGTCGATAAAACTCTTAATCTTGTGAGAAAAAAGTTGACAAATGATAATACATTAATAAATAGAACTAAATTAAGCGTCTCAGCAATTCTAGAATTATTGGAACTATGTATTAAAACTACATATTTTCAATTAAATAGTGATTTTTATCAGCAAAATTTTGGCATGGCAATGGGTTCTCCTTTATCACCAAAATTGTGTGATATTTTCATGGAGAATTTTGAAATGGAAATTGTAAACAAACAAAATTTAAGACCTTCTGTCTGGTTTAGATATGTAGATGATATCTTTGCAATTTTGCAACACGATAGGGAAAATATTGATACATTTTTATATACTATTAATAATTCGGAACCTACTATTAAATTTACAATTGAAATTGAAAATAATAAAAAATTACCGTTTCTTGATGTACTAATACACAATAACAACAATTGTTTTGATACATCAGTTTTTAGAAAAGAAACACATACAAATAGATATCTAAATTTTAATTCAAACCACTCAATTTGTGTTAAACGAGGTATTGTCAAATCTCTTTCCGATAGAGCAAAAACAATTTGTTCAAATGACAATATCTTAAATAATGAATTATCACTTGTTAAATCTGTCTTGATTAAGAACAACTACCCAAGTAAATTTATAAATCGTGAACTTTACCGAGACATCAAAACTAAAGATCAAAATTTAAACCACCCAATAATTCTTTCAAATATAGTAAAAATCCCTTATATTCCAAAATTATCCCAAAAAATTAGAAGGATTGGCAATAAATTTAATTTAAAAACAGTTTTTCAAACTAATAATACATTAAAATCTTTAATAGTAAATACAAAACCTTTTAATGAAATTCAAAACACAAAAAATTGTATTTACAAAATTCCATGCGAATGTAATAAATTTTATATAGGAGAAACATCTAGACCTTTTCATATTAGACTTAATGAACACCAATCGTACATTAAAAATAAACAATTCGAAAAATCTAAAATATGTGAACATGCATGGGATTTTGGTCATAAAATACAATGGAATTCTTCAACTAGATTATTAAAAGAACCGAATAATTATAACCGCAAAGTTAAAGAAGCAGCATTGATATGCTTAAATAATAACGAATGTGTTTCTAATTGTTCGGTTGATATTTCAAAAATTTGGATACCTATTTTACAAAAAGAGTTAATTGCAAAAAGGATACCCTCTATATCGGGATAGTATCATAAGTTTTTATCTGGTTTTTTTCTTATGATAATATTAATAAGAAAACTTCATTTATGACGAAGTATAAATTCTCTTATAATATGCAAATGCGCTATCCTTTCAAAAATTCGTTCCCAGAAACGTCACAAAAATATGATTGAAACAGATTTTGACATCTTCAATCTCAAAATCTTATTCTATGTATACTATGTTGATGTCATATTTTTGCAAGATTATCAAGTGTTCTGTTTCTAGTAAATTTATTTATTTTATGTCATTTTGATAACGGCTTTCGATCTGGAAAGCCGAAACGTCAATTAAAAAAACTTTTTTAACAACTAAGTGGTTTTAATCCAGTGGAAAGAGAGAGAAGTTGTTAAATTGTTATCTAAAATAATCTGATAAGTAATTTATATATTGCATTCTTAAATTAGGGCTCTAGTGGTTCTTCTTTGAATGAGTTTAATATGCAATGGAGACATTGGACTATGGATGTACAGTCAAAAATTGACTCTAAACTGTTTAGCGGTGAAAAATTTTTAGATTTAATGATGAGGGTAAGTTTTTTAAATCTCAACTAAAATTCTTTTATTTATTAAAACACGATATAATTTTTCTATATGCATGTTTTTGGTACAGACAATATTCTTTCATGAATTTATGACGAATTTTTATAACAATTTTTTAATTTCTTTAAAATTCAGAATAATGTTCAATAATTGTTGATTTAATTATATAAATTTTTCTTTTTTAAAATAAAACGTATTTTTCCAATAATTTGAAATGCCAATTAAATTATTTTAAAAAGCTGACATATATAAAATTTTATAAATAACAATATTCAATTTTATTCGGCGGATTATTTCGATCGAATTCCACGATAGATATTTTTATAATTTTAAAAAAACAAAATATTTCTAATTTTTATCTGAACCTAACCTAATATATATTTAGTACAAAAGTTACAGTGCCGGTGCACAAAAAAATTAAACCTTTGAATTGTATATTATACAATTATACAATATACAATAAATTAGAAAGCCAATTCTATTTTTACTCTAAATTATACAAGAATTTTTTTTGTGTAAAATTTCTGATTTTCTGAAGTCTTGTTTTTTTTTTTTACTTAATTTTCTCAAAAATACAGTGACCAGCAGATAGACTAATTAATAAATTGCAACCTAAATAATGTTTTAAAATGCCGTGTCGCCTCGTAAGACAACTTTTACGCTTAGTTCTACAATTTATAACATAAAAAACCGCACATTTTCAGCTTATAGTTGGCGAGGAACAAGCGTGGATTGAAATACAAGATAAATGTGAAGTTTGGTATGCCTACCTGGCCGGGTGGCTTTTTTTTACGGAACCTGCTGTGAAATCTTTCGAACTGGGTCAGTTCGCCAAAAGAGCCATTACCAAATTGAGAATGAACAACCAACTAAAACAACTAGATAAAGTTTTGTTGGCAGCCATGGAGTTTGACGTTTTCCAAGTGAGTATTTATCAGTATTGACAGCTGTCATAGAAAATTCGAGTGTCGTATATTACAAGGTTTTTGACTGACTTTTAACTTTTAGGTTATTAAAGAAATTCAACACATGTACGACAATGGTTGGTTCGTTAGTCATTTATCAGATTTGTTATACCATAGTAATAAATTGGGAGATTTGGAAAAGGAAGTTCCAGATTTGTAAGTTACATTTAACAACAAACTTAGATTGTTTTTATTGCACGTTTTTATAGTTCCGCAGAAAAACTACGAGAATCCTTCATTTTGGATTATGGTACTACGTTAATGGGTC
The DNA here is from genome assembly GCA_949320105.2 of Crepidodera aurea. Taxonomy (NCBI): domain Eukaryota; kingdom Metazoa; phylum Arthropoda; class Insecta; order Coleoptera; family Chrysomelidae; genus Crepidodera; species Crepidodera aurea. The sequence goes on from OX439474.1 coordinate 997,067, forward strand.
ACAAGTCGTTGTGGCAAGTCGGTTTGACCTACTTAGACCATTGTCCCAACGATGGTATTCAAGTAATCGAACTACTTCTGCCCAGAATTCATATGGACACCGAGGCCAAAGCCCAAAAAGTTGTCAGAGAGGCTAAAAATAGAGAACTGAACAATGTAGGTAAGTAAAAAGAGACAAAAACTGCGACAAAATTCACATACAGGTTTGGAAAGTTACTTTTATTTGACATTTGACTTACGTCTCGCAATGACACTTTTAACATGTGTTAATCCTTTCATTTTTCACTTGTATATTATTTGTTTTGTATAAAAAAGCATTTTCTAAGATATTTATTTGATTCTTGATAGTTTCTTGTTTGAAGTATACATCATATGTATTTTATTTGACGTTTGACTTCTTGTGTGGTTAAATTATTTGACATTTGACTTAAATGACAGAGTTCAGAGTTTCAGGACGCAATACCACATTTGTTAATCATTGTATGCGGTTTTTTAATCTGCTTTAAGTTTTTTTCAGACCATTTTTATTCCTTATGCCCTCTAGCATATAACTTTAAATTATGGTCGAATTTGACAGCCACTGTAATCCAGATATAATTTGACTTGTTTTTTTTTCCTTTTAGTTCAGAGCATCTGTAAAGTCCAAGGTATGTTGTCTATGAGAAGAGGCAGATTGGGAAATGCCCTTTCTTGGGCACTGAAATCCCAAGACGGGCCTTTTACTTCGTTTTTGTCGGACAAATTTCTACAGAATTACATAAAAATCGGCAAATTGAGCAGTACGGATCTGTTGGATAACTTGGGATCGGGCATGTTGGTCAGCGATAGATTGATATTTTTAGGTAAAAAATTTTGTGTTTTGCATATAAAGGGTTTTTATTTAATTATTTATTTGCAGGAAAATATTATGAATTTCATAAACTGTACCAAAATGGTGAATACAGAGAAGCAGCTTCACTATTAATTTCGTTATTGGCTTCGAAAATAATTCCGAAATAGTGAGTAAATAATTCACGTTTAACTTTTGACACTTGACGTTTATTTGAGTAAAGCTAATTAATTGACATTTGACGTAAATGACGGAGCTAAAGAACATTTAATTTTCTAGTTTTTGGTACGTTCTTCTGATAGAATCGATTCCTTTGTTGGAAAGTGGCGACCTCTTGTTTTCTTCCAACGACACTTTTACTATAATGCACTGCATGGAGGAGAAAAAAGACGTACCTGAATTGACAGATAAATTGGAAATTTTGAGGTTAGCTGCTGCTAGAAATCTTTCTAGGGCTTTAACCTACGAGGCACAAATTACGGAATGAGCGCGGGAATTTTTATTTTTATGAGTTAAAGTCTGTAAATGAAGGTTCCGAGAACAAAATAAAAAGATTGTCTTTTAACCACTGCCAATTTTATTACAAGAGCTGTTTTACTTTTTGAATGAACAAAACAAAGTTTTAAGTACAAAATCGTTATTTAGGCTCGAAACTTTTTGTAATTTGTAATAAAAATATTTTGTAAGTTATTTTAATAAAATAAATAAAATAAAATCTGAATTTTATTCGGCCATAGCTAAAACTTGGCCTAAATAAGTATATTTCTTTTTTTATGCAGTTTAAAGTAATTTGGGTAAGAAATGATTGACATTTAAGCCTGCCTGAAATTTTCTAAGCAAATTTGACGCCGGTTTGAGTTTTCGATGTTCATCGATCTTTCTGAAATATCGAATTTGAAAGTACTAATAATCGGTAGAGGGTCTTTTCATTTTTGACCTTTATTTTTTCGAAAAATCAAATAAACGTTAGTTAAATGCCCACTAAACGGAATTTAAGTCAAGATAATTCAAATTGAATGATTCAGCCAGTTAAATTTCTGAAAATACCTTTCGTCCCGTTTCCCTTTAAGGTTATATTTGAATTATCGGATGGCCGGGGTCAGTGGTATCATTTCGATTGACAGTTGACGTTTGCTTAAGAGGATTATATACCATTTAACAAATATCTTGGTTGGTGAAAACAGCAAAGTTCAAAAAGAGACAGACAAACCACCGTATTGGTTACGATATAGAAAAGGTACACTCACTGCGAAAATGTTGTTTCAATTGCTATCAGTACAGTTCAAGGAACGGTAACGCCTCCGTTTTAAAGATGATCTATACAAGTCGCGAAAAAACATGAAATCCTATGTAAAATGACCTGCCGGATTCGAATTTTTTGTTCGCCCTTCGATGCGAAATGTGTCAAAACATGACATTTTTGAAAAAACTGAAAATTTTCATTAAAATAATATTTTTTGCAAACTAGTGCTAAATTTTGTTAATTGATGTCCGATCGTTATGAATTTTGGATATGATATTTTTCAGTACTTTCCTGACCTAGTTTCATAACAATAAAAAATATAGGACGTCACATATAAAAGCTACGTAATTTTTTTTCGCTAGAATACACAAAATATCGTCAATTTGCAGCGAAAAATGGTGAGTCGAGAAAACACTTTTATCTTTGGAGATAGATAACAAGTAAAAGCGAGAAAAATAGAGCCATGAAACTTTTTTACTTAATTTTTTTTATACGACGTTCAGTTTGGGCTGTATACTTTTATAAAAAGAAAATTGAATCGGCGCGTCTCATCTCTTGGGATTGCCGCACTTAGTACGGTGTACGTGCAACAAAAATGACGCGCATTACAATATTATTATAATATAGTATAATAGTAGTAAATACATGTTATGGGATTGGGAATTGATAGGAATAATAATAATTTTTTTACAATGTTAAAACACAATATTATTATTATATAATTAAAATATTTATTTTACAATGCATTTTCAATAGTGTGTTTGCACAAAGGATGTGAAATGAAATCATACAGGCTTCCAAGAACAAGGACATTAAAAATGTCCTACACTGCACCAGCGTCTGGACTTCAACAACTACTCCTTGGGCTATATGCCCCACCAGGTATTGAATTACGAAAGTCCAGACGTGGTTTGGTGCCCGACCAAGTCGGGGCTTTAACCTAAAAACTGCGATTTTGTCATTAAATAAGGAGCTTACCATTCTTAAACCGGTTTCGGCATTATTATGCCTCATCAGTAAGAAGCAGACAAGTTCGACATCTTGTCATTAAAGGGCTCTCCTCGTTGGTGATACACTTGCTATAAAGCAACCACTTTTATCCAGAACGAGGCGAGTCGAATTCATTTTTAGACATCCTTTAAAGATAGGATGTCAAGCTTGTCTACTCCTTACTGATGAGGCACAATAATGCCGAAACCGGTTTAAGAATAGTAAGCTCCTTATTTAATGACAAAATCGAAGTGTTTGGGTTAAAGCCCCGACTTGGTCGGGCACCAAACCACGTCTGGACTTAAGTAATTCAATACCTGGTGGGGCATACAGCCCAAGGAGTAGTTGTTGAAGTCCAGATGCTGATGCAGTGTAGGACATTTTTAATGTCCTTGTTCTTGGGAGCTTGTGTGATTTCATTTCACATCTTTTGTGCAGTTTTGTCACTCCCATGGTCCTTTTTTGGAATTTTTATGGTTCAAAAAATTCCACCTTCGTGTAGTAGTGTGATTGTAAAATTGATTTGACTGCTTAAAAAGCGTTGAATAATGAAAATTCAACACTTTTAATAACCAATAATCATAAGGCAATTTAACCAATGACGTTCAAGTACACATTTACATTTACTTTGCAGCACGACCTTTAAGTTATACGTCAATGTCAAATTAAGTTAATCTTCCGGACTGAAAAGATAAAGATTAAAACGAAAATTCTAATTGATACACCAACATTTGTAAACGCTTAAGAGTCCGTACCCTGGTCAAAATTTATGTGCCTGTAGAGTGCTAGAAAATGTACGATTACTTCAAAACGGTGTTATTTAAAAAAATTAGATAAACACTGGAATGAAGATAAAGACCTGTTTTAAGATCCTACTGTAATATTTTTTCAAAATATTGTACCATTTTATTTACTATCAGTAGTGAAAGTATCCCAAATAGACCAACTTTGAGAATTTTTTTTATAAAATTTGGCAAATAAATTTAAAAAAATATTACAGTACGATCCTCACTTGCACATTTATCTTTCATTTGACACTAGGTTGAAAAAGATTAAACAAAAATTACTCAAAAATCTATGTCATGCACGAAATCTCTGCATGAGTAATCAACATTATTAATATGAAAATATTTTGTAATTTCTTATCGCTGCTCCTTTAAATTTCGGTGTTTCCACGCATATTAACAGGGTCGGATTCGGTTCTGTGTGTTTATATAAACATTTTCATATATGTGTAGATTGTAGATAGTTGTAATTATTAATATCGAACTATATTATGTACTGCAGTGATGTGAGATTTGGTGTATTAAAAAAAGTAATGTCTTTATTTGAATGACTTTCACATGAAAACTGAAAATGAAAAATGAAAAATGAAAAATGAAAAATGAAAAATGAAAAATGAAAAATGAAAAATGAAAAATGAAAAATGAAAAATGAAAAATGAAAAATGAAAAATGAAAAATGAAAAATGAAAAATGAAAAATGAAAAATGAAAAATGAAAAATGAAAAATGAAAAATGAAAAATGAAAAATGAAAAATGAAAAATGAAAAATGAAAAATGAAAAATGAAAAATGAAAAATGAAAAATGAAAAATGAAAAATGAAAAATGAAAAATGAAAAATGAAAAATGAAAAATGAAAAATGAAAAATGAAAAATGAAAAATGAAAAATGAAAAATGAAAAATGAAAAATGAAAAATGAAAAATGAAAAATGAAAAATGAAAAATGAAAAATGAAAAATGAAAAATGAGAAATGAGAAATGAGAAATGAGAAATGAGAAATGAGAAATGAAAAATGAAAAATGAGAAATGAGAAATGAGAAATGAGAAATGAGAAATGAAAAGTGAAAATGACAATAATTAGTAAACCATGTGAAGTTGGAACGGGCAGTTAGATTGGAATAAAAACAACCCTTATGACTTTGCCCAATAGTTATATTTACAAAAATAAACCGCAATCAAATAAATTAAGATTATTCAAATCTTTGAATTTTTCTTTGGCCCGATCTTCGTTATTTCTCCCCCAAGCAATTGCTCTCGAAAAAACTTCTTCATACAGGAAACTTTTCACTGTAGAAGTACAACTGGTCTTTGGCAGCATTCCTTAAAATTTTGTATGATAAGATGCTAAGATATATTTTTAAGATGCAATATAAGTATAATAATAATATTGTGTTTTATGCTCGTAAAAAAATTCCCAAATTTCTTCGGTTTTTAAAAATAGATTTATACCTCGAACAAAGTTGGCAGTGATCGAATTATTATTTTCTCTTTTGGAATGTGTTTTTGACACTACATACTTAAATGTTTGTTATTTTTTACCGCATTTACTTCTCCACCCTCCACTATACCATAGAGGAAGGTAATGTGAGGGGAATAAAAAAGAAAAAAAACTCGCGTAATCGTTAAATTATCCTTTTTTAATGAATTAATGTTAAATACAATTTTTCATGAAAATAAACCCATCCCGAGTTATAGGGCGTAGAAAATTACGATTTTCACTACAAAAATCGTACATTTCAAAAAGTTTTTTAAATATAACCGAAAATCTGTTAGTATTAACAATTAAAATTATTTTGATTTTTCTATGATTAATTCGAAGGAAGATATGGCAATTCAAAAATGGGTGTTTAAAGAAACTGGATCGTTCTAGCGTAAATATCTGGAAAAATATGACTTCCACAAAAAAATGTACGTAACATCCTAATGAGAGAACAATATTGGGAACATTCTAAGACCATCCAGAACCGTTTAACATAAGCAGAAAAAAGTTATGGACAAAATAAATTTGTTTAAAATTTTTTTACGCCATTTTTTTAGCGCTATCTAGACTGTGGTAGTTGAAAAAAAATCCTTTTGCAGAAAGTCGTAACATATGTTTCTACAATTGACTAGTAATTTTTAGCCCTATGGGATAATTAGTTTTTAAGTTTTGGTCTGTTAAGGTTGAGCTACATTTTTTTTTTCAATTTTTGGCCACTAGCGTGAAAAGTATTGATTATTGGAAAAAGTTTAAAGAGACAAGACTTTTAGTTCTTCCGAATAATTTCCATTTTTTTTTATCTTTTGTCTGTAACGAGATATGGCCGTTTGAAATTGCGTACATTTCCATTTATAACCGTCAATGTCATTTTTTCTGGTGAAATATTAACAAAACGGTCATTCCAATGAAAAAGTTTGTCATAACATGACATTTCGACGATATCTTAAGCTTTAAAATTGTATTTCTGGTCACTATTTTCATTCCTCTATTTCTAAATTTGCAATGTTCGGCCTTTAATTAATATTTACCAACCCCAAAAACTTAAATTTATATTCCTCCAGGTATATTGTAAATATATTTTTTTAAGTATAACTATTGTGCAAAATCATAATAGAGTTGTTTTTATTCCAAACTAGCTTCGCACGGTTGTACGTCTATAGATTGATATTTATTATTTCATCCTACAAAGACAACGCCAACGATTGTTTGTACCCGTGCCCGACTAAATTAAATACGTATTACGTATTCGATATTCGAGAATCGTCAAATTTTTTGAATACGGTCTCCAAAAATTTGCGGAGTAGGAATAGCTTACGATCCGCCCACCACGCTACCCCTCCTCGCGCCGACCCCGGAGAGATCCACGAGCAGTGTGCAGGTGACGGACTCTTAATAAATAACTAAGTATTAATTAATAAACTTAAGACAGTTATTAGTATTAGATAACTAAAAGTATGATTTTCAAAAGTGTCCATATCACAGCTAAAATACACAACAGCAAAATTAAAAACCGCCAAAAGTTTATAGTAAAAATAAAATTAGTCGATTGCATTTTATTAAACGTGTTTCTATTCACTGTGCTATTGAAAACTGAAAAAATCGATTTTAATTGTATGTACCGATATGTATTATATGCACATTTAGATTTTATAAATTCCCTCCAAATTTTTTAATATTGAAATTAAAATGTTGTTCTATTTGTACATTCAATGGTGGTACCTTGTATAGTTTAAATAATAAACGTATTTACAAAAACTATCTAGCTAATTCAATTATTGCAAGGAAACAATCTAAACAATAGTCTGATATAGACCTAAAATCCATCACTGATTAACCCACCCTTACTTAATTTCTATTCAAGCAATTTTTCGTTCGAATAAATTTCGATCCAACAAATTTCAGTTCGGGTAAATACATCTATACCTACCTAAAACCAATTCTTATAGACCTAAAAAAGTATGTAAAATGGAATTCGACCACTAAATTACAGACCTTGAAACTGACCCCTGCGCGCGATTCAGTTATGTCAGATTTAATTGTTTATCGGACTGTACTGTCTTGAGCTTATAGACGCATTCCGCCAGATGGGGCAATTTGTTGCGAGGAAATTATGTTTTTTTATAAATATTCCTAAAGCCACATTTTTAAAGATTAAGTGCTGAGATTTGGCAGACATATTGATTATAGAGTTCTTGAGAGCTAATAGTATTGATCTTGAAAAATACCGTTTTATAGAGATTTTTATTGTTGTTTCTTGGTATTCAAAAAAGATTCACCTTTCCGGATACTAAAAAGCACTAGAATAATACGTGTACATAATTGTGACCACATTTGAACTCTTAATATAACGTAGTTTAAAAGATACGAGTCTGCGAAAATTTTGGCTGGGTCTATAGGTAACTCGGATTAAGATTGCAGCGCTCATGCGGTGAAATTGGAACTGTGCTAAGGAGTAGTGGTTTGTTTACTTCGTGCTTTCTTATGGGATATTTCATGTGTATTTAATTTGTTTATTTGGTATCAGTTTTGTTTTTTTGAATTATTACTAGGTGTAAATTGTGTATTGTTTTTGTCTAGTGTTTAGTGTGACATTCATTTTATTTTATAAACTATACATAAACATTTATTTTATATCTTTTAAAGTGTGATATTTCCAGTTGTATTTAGGTGAGTAGTAGTCAGGAGTTTTACTCAAATACATTTTAGTCTCAAATTATTGTTTCCATTATTTTTTAGAAATGAAGTTAAGCATTTTAGAGTACATGAACTATTTGGGCGGATCGACTAATTCTAAATCTGTAGTTGAAGGTGAAAATGTCCTGAATGCAGGACATCTTATTTTAGCGGGAAAGACCACAGAAATGGATAGAAGTATATGGTTTCTGTTTACAAACGAGTGCATTGGAATCTAATCCACATGAAATTACTGAGAAATTATCTATTTCTAACACTGTAAAAGTGGAGCACCTCTTATGTTCTTGTAAAGTTAAGTAGGACGATTAAGGTTTCTGCTGCTTCAATACCTTTCTGGCCTTCAACAACAAGCATATTTTCACAAGGCAGAGACACTTGCACTATTTCATTTTGAATATCACTTGAAATTGTTTCATCACCTGTCTGAATTCTTCTAAATGTTTTGGGTCTGGAAGATGATCCTGGTAGATCAATTGAAGTTACTGGCAAAGTAAAAGTGGAGAACCTCTTATGTTCTTGTAAAGTTAAGTAGGACAATTAAGGTTTCTGCTGCTTCCCTACCTTTCTGGCCTTCAACAACAAGCATATTTTCACAAGGCAGAGACACTTGCACTATTTCATTTTGAATATCACTTGAAATTGTTTCATCACCTGTCTGAATTCTTCTAAATGTTTTGGGTCTGGAAGATGATCCTGGTAGATCAATTGAAGTTACTGGCAAAGTAAAAGTGGAGAACCTCTTATGTTCTTGTAAAGTTAAGTAGGACAATTAAGGTTTCTGCTGCTTCAATACCTTTCTGGCCTTCAACAACAAGCATATTTTCACAAGGCAGAGACACTTGCACTATTTCATTTTGAATATCACTTGAAATTGTTTCATCACCTGTCTGAATTCTTCTAAATGTTTTGGGTCTGGAAGATGATCCTGGTAGATCAATTGAAGTTACTGGCAAAGTAAAAGTGGAGAACCTCTTATGTTCTTGTAAAGTTAAGTAGGACAATTAAGGTTTCTGCTGCTTCCCTACCTTTCTGGCCTTCAACAACAAGCATATTTTCACAAGGCAGAGACACTTGCACTATTTCATTTTGAATATCACTTGAAATTGTTTCATCACCTGTCTGAATTCTTCTAAATGTTTTGGGTCTGGAAGATGATCCTGGTAGATCAATTGAAGTTACTGGCAAAGTAAAAGTGGAGAACCTCTTATGTTCTTGTAAAGTTAAGTAGGACAATTAAGGTTTCTGCTGCTTCAATACCTTTCTGGCCTTCAACAACAAGCATATTTTCACAAGGCAGAGACACTTGCACTATTTCATTTTGAATATCACTTGAAATTGTTTCATCACCTGTCTGAATTCTTCTAAATGTTTTGGGTCTGGAAGATGATCCTGGTAGATCAATTGAAGTTACTGGCAAAGTAAAAGTGGAGAACCTCTTATGTTCTTGTAAAGTTAAGTAGGACAATTAAGGTTTCTGCTGCTTCCCTACCTTTCTGGCCTTCAACAACAAGCATATTTTCACAAGGCAGAGACACTTGCACTATTTCATTTTGAATATCACTTGAAATTGTTTCATCACCTGTCTGAATTCTTCTAAATGTTTTGGGTCTGGAAGATGATCCTGGTAGATCAATTGAAGTTACTGGCAAAGTAAAAGTGGAGAACCTCTTATGTTCTTGTAAAGTTAAGTAGGACAATTAAGGTTTCTGCTGCTTCAATACCTTTCTGGCCTTCAACAACAAGCATATTTTCACAAGGCAGAGACACTTGCACTATTTCATTTTGAATATCACTTGAAATTGTTTCATCACCTGTCTGAATTCTTCTAAATGTTTTGGGTCTGGAAGATGATCCTGGTAGATCAATTGAAGTTACTGGCAAAGTAAAAGTGGAGAACCTCTTATGTTCTTGTAAAGTTAAGTAGGACAATTAAGGTTTCTGCTGCTTCAATACCTTTCTGGCCTTCAACAACAAGCATATTTTCACAAGGCAGAGAGACACTTGCACTATTTCATTTTGAATATCACTTGAAATTGTTTCATCACCTGTCTGAATTCTTCTAAATGTTTTGGGTCTGGAAGATGATCCTGGTAAATCAATTGAAGTTACTGGCAAATGTCTGCTAGGAATAACATGAGGCTTTAATGTTCTCCGTTTTACTCTAACTGTAAATAATAAATCAAAGCAAAGTGGTAAATAATAATTAAATATTTTTACCATACCTTTTTGAATAAAATCACTTTCAGCAAAATGTAGAGAACACACTCTCATGGTATTTGAAACTTTCTTGCCAATTTTTAATGTTGTGATCCACAATTTTTTCCTATCCACTAATTCTCTATTGCCAAGTTTGGTTTCAAAAAAAAACTTTGGACGTTCCTGCTTTTGGAAACGAATGAAAACTTAGTTCAGTGTTTCTTTTTCCCCATGATGAACACTTAGGTACACAACAATAATGATTACTCATTATAAAAAAGATCAACAAATCAAAATTATTTGTAAAAATAAGACAAAAACACTATGAAAATTACTTAACAACGCTAAAGAAATAACCCAAAATGTCAAAACTACTCCTTAGCTCAGTTTTCGCAGTTTTCACCAGAGGGCGTATCAGTTAGGACGAGAAGCGAATACTCCTCTTAATTTTTAGATGTGCTGCCATCTATGATTAGAAGAGAGTATTGACAATTATTAAAAGCAAAAAATTCCCGGTGTATTGGGGTTGCATACACAATTTGCATTGTGTGTTGCAAAGCTTTTATTTCACTGATTCTAGTCAAAATGTCACTCTCTTCTTTCGTATCCATGTCAGAGATTAATACAAAGTTAGAAAACGAGTAAGGAATTTAATTTATCAGATTCGACATCCTAAGACCGGTTTCTGCCTTTCGGCTTCGTCAGTTAGGCTTTTCGAATCCAATAAATAAAATTTCTAACTGACGAAGCCGAAAAGCAGAAACCGGTCTTAGGATGTCGAATCTGATAAATTAAATTCCTTACTCGTTTTCTAACTTTGTATTAATCTCTGAAAGGGATACGAAAGAAGAGAGTGACATTTTGACTAGAATCAGTCAAATAAAAGCTTTGCAACACACAATGCAAATTGTGTATGCAACCCCAATACACCGGGAATTTTTTGCTTTTAATAATTGTCAATACTCTCTTCTAATCATAGATGGCAGCACATCTAAAAATTTTATCTTATAGCGGATATAGCTACTGACTTGTACGAGTTTGGAATTTTATTTATTGGATTCGAAAAGCCTAACTGACGAAGCCGAAAGGCAGAAACCGGTCTTAGGATGTCGAATCTGATAAATTAAATTCCTTACTCGTTTTCTAACTCCTCTTAATGATACTAATAAATTACTTTAGGTATACGAAAATAAAATTAACATTAAAACAAATAAAATTTATTAAATTAGAATCGCATTTTACAAATTGCAACAATAAAATAATTTATTGTACTTTTTTGTAACATTTTAAACTGGCATTTTCAATTTATTAGGGGAAATTAAATTAAAGTAGTAATTAAAAAGCAAATTATTATAAAAGTTTTTTAAAAATTCTTAATCAAGGTCTATTAAATTAATTTTTTCATCGACCTCTACAAAAAATGGCATTTTTCGTCGACCTCTACAAAAAATGACGTTTTACGTATTAATTTCCGAATGAAAAGTCAACTATTTTTGAAGGCAAGTAATTTTCGTCATCAAATGACTCGCACCGTGCCGTATCCTAGTGACCACAGCGGACGAAAAATGGTCGCCTTAAAAAATGGTCGATTTTTCTTTCGGAAATTAGTACGTTTTTGTAGAGGTCGACGAAAAAAAGTAATATGCACCTCGGCGAAAAACTGTCTATTGTCTCTTCTGCTTTGCAGACTCGATTATAATAGACAGTTTTTCGTCCTTGGCACATAAATAACTATTATTTCAAATACTGTTTATTTATTAGACATATCCACAATGTTTTCGTGTTTAGTTTTTCTCATTTGGTTTTGGATACGCCTACGACTAATAGGTACGATAAATTTCGCTAAAATCACAGATTAGTGCATTACTATTAAAGTAGACAGTGACGTAGGCTTAAAATTTTTTTGTAACTTCCCATTTTTTTTACGAACTATCTATTAAATGCTGTAGTGTGACAGATGGATTTGTATGAAGCGAATTTTCTTTAGTTTTATTTGACCAGTGAAGCTTAACTCCGAAATTCGACGAATTCAACTGTTGCCTCGTTTTTAAATGTTCAGCCTAAAATAAAAAAAAATTAATAAAACTCTTACAAATAAATCAAAATGAACCTTTTTTAACTCACATAAAATAAGGTACTGTCATATTCCTTAGCTCTAATATTAAGTTCACTTCGAAGGTGCCATTCTTGAAGATAAACGTGGAGTTTTAATAGAGGTTTGCCTTTTCTGATTAACTGCCATCTAGTTACAATATTATTATTATTTTTAGATGTGCTACCGTCTATGGTAAGAAGAGAGTATTGACATTAAATTTTGACTGAATCTAGTCAAGATGTCACTCTCTTCTTTTTTATCCCTTTCAGAGATTAATACAAAGTGAGTAAACCAGTATGGAATTTTAATTTATTAGATTCGACATCCTAAGACTGATTTCTGTCTTTCGACTGTCTTGTACGAGTTTGGAATTTTATTTATTGGATTCGAAAAGCCTAACTGATGAAGTCGAAAGACAGAAACCGGTCTTAGGATGTCGAATCTAATAAATTAAAATTCCTTACTGGTTTACTCACTTTGTATTAATCTCTGAAAGGGATAAAAAAGAAGAGAGTGACATCTTGACTAGATTCAGTCAAAATTTAATGTCAATACTCTCTTCTTACCATAGATGGTAGCACATCTAAAAATGTTATCTTATAGCGGATATAGCTATTGACTTGTACGAGTTTGGAATTTTATTTATTGGATTCGAAAAGCCTAACTGATGAAGTCGAAAGACAAAAACCGGTCTTAGGATGTCGAATCTAATAAATTAAAATTCCTTACTGGTTTACTCATTATTATTTTTATTATTATTATTAGAAACTAATGTATTATGATAATGGTAGTAATTTGTAGATTTCTTGGGAAAAAATTGCATATAAAAGTATAATAAGTAGTCAGTTAGCAACTTTCTTTATATTTTTTTAAACAATTTCGTAAAATTTAAAAACAAATTAGGAACTAGAAAAGTAAAATACTTTGGCCGATTAACGTAGTTTTCTTCTAATATTTTACTGGAACATTAAGAAAATCACAAACGACTGAGTTAACTCAATAATTATTTTAATTAAGTGGAGTAAATTTTCTCAAATATGGTCAAAAAGTTTTATGGAATAAAACAGCACAAAGTCGGTACCACATATATTTATTAACGATGAAAAATTAAAGTTTCGGCTACTAGTTTCAGCTACAAACAGCCATCTTCAGGCCTAGAAAAAAGAGGTTCCAAATGGCTATTTGAGATTCATTTCGGAAGCTCATAGTGGTTTGTATTTTAATTTCTCTCTCTTTCCACTGGATTAAAACCACTTAGTTGTTAAAAAAGTTTTTTTATTGACGTTTCGGCTTTCCAGATCGAAAGCCGTTATCAAAATGACATAAAATAAATAAATTTACTAGAAACAGAAAACTTCATTTATGACGAAGTATAAATTCTCTTATAATATGCAAATGCGCTATCCTTTCAAAAAATTCGTTCCCAGAAACGTCACAAAAATATGATTGAAACAGATTTTGACATCTTCAATCTCAAAATCTTATTCTATGTACACTATGTTGATGTCATATTTTTGCAAGATTATCAAGTGTTCTGTTTCTAGTAAATTTATTTATTTTATGTCATTTTGATCTGGAAAGCCGAAACGTCAATAAAAAAACTTTTTTAACAACTAAGTGGTTTTAATCCAGTGGAAAGAGAGAGAAATGGCTATTTGAGTTTAATAAAAACTAAACGGCATAAAAGACTTACCATTGTTATGCCCGAACATCTCAGAACAACCAAATGTTCAAATTTCTTTAACGGCGGCCAGCAATAACAAAGCTACCCCAGTAAAGAACGGAAAAATGGTATTTCAAGCACTAACATCAAAATTATTAAGTGAAGCGGCAATTGCAATTTTAAATTTAAATTTTAATTCTTAATACTTTAATTCATTTCGGAAGCTCATAGTGGTTTGTATTTTAATTTCTCTCTCTCTCTTTCCACTGGATTAAAATAATACATAATAATAATAATTAATACTTTACTTAATTCTCGATGTTTTTTTGTTACACATGTGTAAGTTGTTAAATAGTAGTTTACGTAACAAGTCCCGAAAGTGGTATTTTACTGGATGAGTGGGCAAATTGCAGGGCGAGCCGCAGGCGAGTCTAGTAAAAGCACTTTTGGGACGTATTACGTACAATATTTTTTTTAAAACGTGCAGTGTTGTACTATAAACATCATATTATTCAGTTTACATTTTTATAACAAGAACTCTTTATTAACTAATTTTAACAATTGCTTGGGTCGCCGCCTTAACAATTTCATCTTCCATTAATTCACAATCAACTGCATCATTTTGAATATCCATTTTATAGTAAATGTCACGTTTTCAACTAAACGTCAAAATATGTCAAGTTATTTTATAGTTTTAAATAATACAAAACTCGGTTACTATAGAAACCAATTGACCGCTATCTTAGACTAACTATATTATTATTTTTTTCATTAAAGATAGGCCGGAAAGTAAATAAAAAAGAGTCCGGTAAAAGCTTTTACCGGACTATCACAATAATTTTCTGGCTCGGTCCGACAAAATGAGATTTTCTGACCTAAAAATAAACCGGAAAGTACTAATTTCTGGCCGGTTTTAAAAAAAGATTTTTTTCTGTAAACGTTTGATCATTTCCACTTGGCCTGAAGATGGCTGTTTGTAACCGAAACTAGTGGCCTAAACTTTAATTTTCATCGTTAATAAATATATGTGATACCGACTTTGTGCTGTTTTATTCCATAAAAAAATTATTTTAATATTATACAGGGTGTTTCATTGGGAGAGGGTAATATTTTAACAGTGGATAGGAGTGACTGAGGTGATTCCAAATAACCCATATTTTATGGTTCTACGGTCCCTTATACCTGAGATACAGAGTGTTTTGTTCATTTTGGTCATTTCTTCATTGGCTCCTCTGCTTTTAACCACTCTGTATAATTTCATAATATTTAGTACACATAGTCTCTGTATCTTAACAAACTAATTGAGATATTATTAATATTGAAAATACAGGCCCGGCTTCACTAGAAATTGACAAATTCGTCCCACTCATAAACAACACCCTGTATGTTAAATTTTCAAAAATATTTTACCATATCTAAAAAGAGGACAAAAAATTGAATTTAACGATATACTTTTTATTTTTGCACATATGATTTTACTACTCATAAATTGTTCTTTTATATTTTTGGGGCACCAACGTGGTTAATTAATCCTATTAAGTTGTAATCAATATTATTTGGCCTAATTAACTATTTCGTTTAAAAGTATGTTATACCAAAAATTTTTATCGTCATCTAGGCCTATGAAAAGAGATTTACAGGACCGTACTAGGAACTAAACGTCACATTACATTTACCTATTCAACAACCATTTTATTTATTTCCTTATGAAAAATTGTGTAGTTTGGAGTAGAAGAGTAAAAGAAACTATAATCAAATGTTTATAAATGATAAAAGTACATAAAAAACATTGTGAATGGGACGTGATCTTATTTAAAGGTGGGAATCGCTATACTATTTGTGAAATTAAATTACGTCAAAATAAAATACGTCAATAACACACGAGTCGAATAAATAAATATCATTTTTAGTTAAATAATATCTAATTTAATTATAAACAAAATTCAAAAATTACACAACACTTAAAAGACTAGAAAAAAAAAATAAGTTTAAAAAAATTATAATAATTGTTCGAAATGAGCCCCATTCTGTTGAATGCAAAGCTTGTGAAAACTTAAATAAAAATAGATTGACACAGAGAACTCTAAACTGTCAATTCCATTGGCATCTAGATTTTGTATGTGTTCATATTATTACTATTAAATTTCACAAACACATAGATAGCTTATTACGAAACTTACTTAATTAAATAAAGAACGCGTTTTCAAGTACTTTTATCCTTTATAAAAATTAGATTTTAGATTCTTTAACTCTCCTACTCTAAAATACACAATTTTTCATGAATAAAATGCGTGATGAATAGATAAATCTAATTTAAGTAGATTAAGTAGATACATCTAATGTGATATTTAGTTCCTAGTACGGTCCTGTAAATCTGTTTTCATAGGCCTAGATGACGATAAAAATTTTTGGTATAACATACTTTTAAACAAAATAGTTAATTAGGCCAAATAATAAAGATTACAACTTAATAGGATTAATTAAGCACGTTGGTGCCCCAAAAATATAACAGATCATAACAATAACAATTTATGAGTAGTAAAATCATATGTGCAAAAATAAAAAGTATATCGTTAAATTCAATTTTTTGTCCTCTTTTTAGATATGGTAAAAGATTTTTAAAAATTTAACATACAGGGTGTTGTTTATGAGTGGAACGAATTTGTCAATTGTTAGTGAAGCCGGGCCTGTATTTTTAATATTAATAATATCTCAATTAATTTGTTAAGATACAGAGAGTATGTGTACCAAATATTATAAAATTATACAGAGTGGTTAAAAGCACAGGAGGCAATGAAGAAATGACCAAAATGACCAAAACACTCTGTATCTCAGCTGTAAGGGCCCGCAGACCCATAAAATATGGGTTATTTGGAATCACCTCAGCCACTCCTATCCTCTGTTAAAATATTACCCTCTCCCAATGAAACACCCTGTATAATTATTTTCCACTTAATTAATATATTCAACTCACTAACGATTTTCGTTATAGTGAAAATAACCATGGTTACTTACCTTGTTATTAATTGGAACAGTCGCGATTTTTGTCCAAATTTTCGTAATGTATTTGCGGCACCTATTATAGCGTCATGGTGGCCAGGGGAAACTCTTAAGGCTTTCCAATAATAAAAAATTGCCCTTTTACTGTCACCTGTAACCATTTTCGGATTTTTCGATTTTTTAATTTAAATCAATAATTAAAAAAAGTGTTTAAACGTCACAAACAGTTTAAAACAATCAAGAATCAATGTAAATGTAAACTCACCTTTACGAGTCAAAAAATGTCCCAATTGCGTCCCATAAAACGGATCGTTGGGATTCATATCGACGGCATTTTTTAAGAGAACGTACAGAGATGCGTGGTCTGCCCCTAGTAAATTTGATAATTCTATATATGCGGGTGTAAATGTCGGTTCTAGTAAAATACAGTTCCTTAGCATGTCTTCTGATTCTTGAAATCTTGAACTTTTTCTAAAATGAAACTGATACTATTGTCCCCTATCGAAATTTTGACAGTAAATTAGTTTTTATTTATAGGTACCTGTAAAGTTGGCCCAAATTATAATGAGCATTAATATGATCTGAAGAGTAACTTAGGGCTGCTATAAAATGTTTTTCAGCTTCAGATTTGTTGCTTAAAAGTGTCCCAAGATTATTGTGAGCACTAGCATAAGTTGGCCAGAGCCTAAAAGCAGAAAGAATAATTAAATTAATATCATTTTATCTGTAGAAGTCTCATAAAAAATTATTTTGTATTTGGGCTCTACGTTGGGCGACAATTTGTTATTATATAAACGAGTTAGGATCCAAAAAATCAAATTCCAAACGCTACATTTATCAATTTTGCTGATATATGTTAGCACGATTGCATAATTTGTTCAGATCTAGTTTAAATATTTGAAATCGCGTTTTTAATCCAGTTTAATTTTAAAATGGCACCACACAACACATAATTAAAAAATACTACTCACTGTAGGGCTCTGTTGTAATGCGATTTTGCTAGATCTGGTTGGGAAGAATCTTTTAGAAAATTCGCGTAGTTATAGTGCATTTTGGCGTTATGTGGAAGCGTTTTTAAACCTGACCTAAAAAAACAAACATTAGTAATCGTACTTTAATCATATTTAAGCCCTTCACATTAAGAACTTAATAAGAAAAAGGTCAAATCTGCAGCATCAGAGCAAAACGATCAATTTCTACATCGGTTAAGCGTAAATGGAGTAGCACACAATTATGGTCTATTTTTATGCATGAGAGAGTAATAAAACAGCATTTCTAATGCAAAACCTAGTACGGTCATTTTAAATATTTTTACGGAATAATCTAAATATTTCCTAAAATTGTCATAAATGTACCTGAGCTAATACAAGTTTTGCGTCTTTTATTGGTCTTTTATAACCATAAGCTGTACAGAACAATAGAAAAAGGTTTGGACAGGCCAAAAGCCCTGTGTATTAAAGATTACATAGCCGTATCTTAAGATTATTTTCAATAAGTACCTATTTGCCAATTTTGTTTTATTTTAATTCCAAGAATTTCTTACAGTAATCTAATTATAAGTAGATAAATCCCTTAGTAAGGAGGTCCAGTTGTGTATTCTTGACAGCTTACTAAATGTCGTTTAGTTGCAACATGCAAGGTGCAGTGTGCAGTCTATTGTGAATTCTAGTGTGATCATGGAAAATTTGGAAATACCGCGTAAACGACAAAAAATCGGTCCTTTAACAGTTAATGAAAAAACATTAATATTTAATTGTTTTAAATCATTTACAGACAAACATTTATGTAAAAGTGTTGATGACACAGTGGAATTAGTTAGTAGTACGCCAGGTGTTGGGAAATCTACGATTTACAGAGTTGTTAAAGAAGAGAAATGTGGCGAGTTTCAAACAGCACGTAAAGCTCCAGGAAAACCAAAATTTCAAATAGAAAATCATTTGAAAGAAAGACTTCGAAGGAAAGTGCATGGCGTTCTTCTTTAGAAAAGAATTTCCGACAGTAGACAAAGTTCTTGCCACGGTTCGAGATGATAAGGATTACCCTGAAATGAGTCGAAAAAGCATTCCAGAAAGTCTATTTTAATAGAAAGAAGCGATATTGTAGTATGGAGAAGAAATTACCTAAGGACTATAAAAGAAATGAGAAACCAAAGAAGAAATATATTTTATTTAGATGAAACATGGATCAACGAGGGACATACATCAAATAAATTTTGGCAAGATGAAACTGTTACAAGTCGAAGACAGGCTTTTTTAAATAATTTATCTACTGGTTTAAATCCACCATCAGGAAAGGGGCGCAGACTGATAATAGTACACATCGGTAGTTCAAACGGTTTTGTTAAAGGTGGTTTATTGACTTTTGAATCTACTCGTACCGGTGACTACCATGAGGACATGAATGCTGATGTCTTTAAAGAGTGGTTCGAACAAATGATAGATCTTCTTCCTCAGAACTGTATAATAGTAATGGATAATGCAAGTTATCACTCGAGACTTACAGAAAAAATGCCCACAACCAAGTGGTTAAAAAAAGATTTACAGAATTGGCGAAATTCAAAGAATATTAAGTTCCATCCCGGTTCTGTGAGAAGAGAACTGTATCATTTGTGTTCCCTTCATAAAGAGAAATTAAAAAAATATGAAATTGATGAAATTGCAAAAAATCGTGGGATGACGTTGGTTAGATCACCACCATATCATTGCGAAGTAAACCCGATTGAACTGATATGGGCACAGATAAAGGGAGAAGTTTCAGGAAAAAATAATTCTTTTAAAATGAGTGATGTTAAACAGTTGTTTTTGGAGGCTGTAAATAATGTGAAGCCTGAAAACTGGGAAAAGGCAGTAAATCATACGATTAAAGAAGAAGAGAAAATGTGGAAGTTGGATAATATTACTGATGAAATGATCGAGCCACTCATTGTAAATATTGGTTGCGACAGTTCATCTTCTGATTTCGATTCTGATTTGGATTTGTAGGTAAGAAGTAGTTTTTATATTAAAATTATTATTTATGAACGTAACGTTGTTTAAAAGTCAAAGTTTAAACCCTTATACCTACATAACCCGTTTGACACCTTGTGGAAAAATAAAATATTTTAGAAAAAATTGCACTTTTTTACCTTCAGCTGCTTAGAAGTTATAAGCAGGTTAATTAGGTGAAAATATAAGTGTACACCCGATATATTTATTATATTTATACAAAGGTTATTTCATACGAAAATACTCGAGGTATAACTTCACAAAATATTTTAACTGTCTACTAAAAGAAGTGGTACGCCTATGGATTACGAACGCTTTATTATTTTAATACTCTCTCATACATAAAAATAGACTATAGTCAGTAATATGGCTAGAGGTTTGAAAGATGGACCTTTTGTTGTGGTTTGAATGACTTTCTTCTCTTGGGCCGAAAGTAGCTACTTTGGGCCCGAGAGTAGAAAGTATAGCAACTTCATTTTTATGTTATCTTTTCTGTAGTTTCTTTTAGTTCTGGTGGGGTGCAACTCATCAATTCGATCTAAAAATCAGACATTTTATCTTTTTTTATTAACGGAAATTGATGACAGATAAAAATTGTAACAAATGTCAAACGCACCGACCACTATATTAAAATATTTTGTGCATTATTAAATTTTAATTAATTTTAGATTATGTAAAATAAAATAAAATAAGTAAAAACGTTTATTAACCTGTTGACATGTACATTACATATATAGGAATCGTCGAGTTTACAAAGAAATCTAAGTAACAAAAAAAAATAGATGAAGATACAAATAAATAAAATATTTATCTAAAAGAACAAAGTTAGGTACTTAAATTAAAAAGAGATAATGAGAAACAAAGGGTATTACAATTATAATATATAAATAATACGTCTCTTTAGTTACCAAAAAATTCATCTAAACTATATATAGATTGTCTCAGCAGAAAACGTTTTAATTTAGATTTGAAATTTACTAAATTTGGACAATGACTCACATCTTGAGGTAAGTGATTATAAATTGTAAGTGCTAAACAATTTGGTGCTTTTAGCGAGATATTATATTTGTAAAAAGGTACGTGGTATTTGTTACATTGCCTTGTGTTATATTGATGTAGTTCTGAATTTAGGTGAAATTTATTTTTATTTAAATACATATAAACACCCAGTTCAAATATATATAATGAAGTCAAGGTTATAATGTTAGTTTTTATAAAAACATTTCTGCACGAATTTCTTTTGGAAATATTTTCTATTATTCTTAATATTCTTTTTTGTACGATAAAAACATCAGGTGATAGAGTAGACCAACCCCAGAACGCAATGCCATACCTAAGCCTCGACTCAACCTGAGCATAATATAAGCTAACTAACTGACTCTTTGTTAATATTTGGCTTAGATTTCTAAATAAATAACAGAGAGAATTTAATTTTGAAATTAATGAGTAGCAGTGCTCTTTCCAGTTTAAATTTCTGTCAATAGTTATGCCTAAGAATTTAACACTATCTTTTAATAAATAATAATAATAATAAACAAAACTTTATTTCAGAAGTATGTTACAAATAACATAAAACGAAATAGGGTCAATAGAAACAACAAGATACAATATTGTAATCTAAACAGAAATCGACTATAAATTAAAGAATTCACTTAACGTATAAGGTTCTAATTCAACTAGAAATTCAAATAGCTTCTTTTTTAATTGTTTTATATTGTCAATATGTTTTAAAGTTGAAGGAAGACTATTGTAAATACGGATACATGTGTAATATGCCCCATGTTCTGTCATTGAAAGTCTGTGGGATGGATACGCATAATTTATTGACCTGGTTATGTAATTACTTTGAGGTTTATTTTTGTCAAAAAGTGATCGATTCTTGAAGAAAAATAGCACCGATTCTTGTATGAAGATTGCTGTAGTCGTCAGTATTTTGTTCTGTTTAAATTTATTGCTACAAGAATCTCTCACTTTCATTCCCAATATTATCCTCAAAGCTCTTTTTTGACAAATAAATAGTTTACCGACATCGGTGCAGCTTCCAAATAATATAATACCATATCTAACATGACTTTCAATGACAGCATGATACACCATTTTTAAAGTTGAAAAGTCCAAATATTTTTTAAGTACAATTAAAGTGTAAGTTGACCTAGATACCTTTTGACGAATATAATCAATGTGTTGTGACCATGACAGGGTACTATCTAACATCATTCCTAGAAATTTAACATTTTCTTGTGGTCTGATATGTGTGTCATAAATTGTATATACATTTGGTATGTCTAATTTAGACCTATTTGTTTTAAATATGATCAAGTTAGTTTTATCTTTATTGATGATTAATTTATTTTTTGTGAACCAATCGATACTACTATTAAATACTTTGTTCGATCTGTGCTGTAAGTTAGTCAAGTTGTCACCTTTCACCAATATATTTGTATCATCCGCAAATGTTGTTATTGAACACCAACATGGATTCTCAATAATTTCTGTTATATTATTAACATATAGTATGAACAATATTGGTCCCAACACACTCCCTTGAGGAATTCCTAGGCCTATCTCAATACTGTCAGAAGTTACTTGATTATTACGGTATTTGAGTTTAATTTTTTGTTGCCTATTTGATAGGTAAGATTCTATCCACTTTAATATTGATCCTCTAATTCCGTAACAATCCAATTTACTTAACAGTATATCATAGTTTATTGAATCATATGCTTTTGATAAGTCCAGGAATAAACCCAAAGGAATGTGTCCTTCTTCCAATGTTAATAATATTTCAGTTGTAAATTGGAAAACAGCTGTTAAGGTTGATTTATGTTTAAGATACCCATGTTGAATATTATTCAATTGATTAGTTGAATACATAAACTCTAAGATGCGCGAAACAATGATCTTTTCGAATATCTTCATCTGAGGATATTAATGACTCTTTTACAGTTATGTCAATATTGTTGCACTTATTTTGCCAGTTATGGAATCTAATCATTTTTGTTTTGTCACTATTAAAATAAAGAGAGTGTAATTCGAACCAGTTAACCAGCTCATTCATGGACACTTGACATGTATCCTTTAATCATTTGGGGATGAAAACAATACAGTAGAATCATCAGCGAAACGAACTTTTAATACTTTAGGTATTACTTCATCTAGATCATTTGTATATAGTATAAACAGAACTGGTCCAAGGACTGAGCCTTGAGGGACGCCCATGTTACATATTCTTGTATCTGAGGTTACTGAAGTTCTGACTATGACTAAAATAGTATACAAACCTCGGTGGAAATCTCATTCCATATTTTCCACCTCGGTTTGTAATATACAATTTCTGTTTAGTTCATAATTTTTGTGAATAAGACTAACAAACGTTTCAGTTCTTTTTTAAAATAACCCCATTACAAGAAAAGAATCTTTTTGTTTCCCGAATAAGGGCAACTCCCTAAAAAATCATTGAATACATATTCTACTTTTAACTTCCTCTAAAAATCATTTACAAATGTGCTACCTTCTATCAGTAAAACTGATAAATTAAATAAAAATTTTTGAACGATTTTGGTCAAGATGTCACTCTCTTCTTCCTATCATTTGTTTATATTTTAAGCAACATTTAAAATTGATTTAATTGGCAGGTGTGACTGCTTTTGTAGATGCCAATATACCTACAACGCCATTCTTTAGATTTGACCTTTAGAACAATTGGTATAAAAAAAATAAAATCTACGTTGCGGATCACTGAATTTTATTTTATTAGTGTTCTTGGCAATGAAAACATTTTTTTTATAAAAGTATTATATAAAACGTACAGGGTGATCTATTATATAAATTGAAAACTTGGAAATGTAAAAAGCTTTTAATTTGTACAAATTTGTTAATTAAAAGTTTTCCAGCAAAAAATTATTTTTTATAATCTTGTTACAATGAAGTTCTGATACGTAAATTTAATTACATTAATCAAAATTAAGAACTTATTTTATCGAATTGGCCATTTTACGAAATTTAAATAAACTCATAAAAATTATTCTAAATAGGTATAAAGATCATTTTAGATTTATAAACTACGCAACCGTGTTAATAGTTTAATTTTTTTATTACTAATAGGCAGCCATGCTGAAATAATTCCATTGATATTAACTAAGTATCTTTAATACAGTGATGATTTAAACATTTTTGCAAAATCTGAGAAACATTTTGGATCGTTAATTTGCAATAAAATATTTATGAAATTCGATTTTGATGAATTAAAAAAATATAAAAGTATTAAAGTTCGCTTAACTATCATATAAAATCTGTTATAACGTCAGCTTTGAAGTAAAATTGTTTATTACCCGTTCACAATTGTTAAAATAAGATCTGAAAGTCATCTATTTTCTGACACCTACTCAAAGATGATATTAAACTTTGTAGTTATTACATATTTTATTAGAGGCGTTAAAATAAAACGTTTGTATATTTTGGAAAACATTAGTTAGCGAATAAAATTTTAATAGGTTATTGAGAAATATTAATTCGCAAAATATTCCTCATTTACAATGGTTTAAAAATTTTCTTCGAAAGTGACAAATATCATACGAATCCCGTTAAAGTTAAAAAGAAGAAGCAATATCACACAATCGTGTGATATATTTTACTTTCCCGCACAGCGTCTGTCAAAGTGCTGTCAATCGTTATGAATAATTAGTAGTGAAAATGGAAAGTGATGAATTTTTGATGGAATTTACTCCACTTGAACTATCGACGGCGGCTAAAATTACCTGCTTAAAGCTGCTGCCCCAAAAATCAAAAGAAAGGTAGGTACACCTATTCATACAACTAATTCATTGAGTGAAGAAATATAAAAGGCATTAAAGCTTCTTTTTCTGGTCTATTTTTATGCATGAGAGAGTAATAAAACAGCATTTCTAATGCAAAACTTAGTACGGTCATTTTAAATATTTTTACGGAATAATCTAAATATTTCCTAAAATTGTCATAAATGTACCTGAGCTAATACAAGTTTTGCGTCTTTTATTGGTCTTTTATAACCATAAGCTGTACAGAACAATAGAAAAAGGTTTAGACAGGCCAAAAGCCCTGTGTATTAAAGATAACATAGCCGTATCTTAAGATTATTTTCAATAAGTACCTATTTGCCAATTTTGTTTTATTTTAATTCCAAGAATTTCTTACAGTAATCGAATTATAAGTACCAACAAATTTCACCGAAAATGCGATTGTAGGTTTTCCATTTAGTAAGGAGGTCCAGTTGTGTATTCTTGACAGCTTACTAAATGTCGTTTAGTTGCAACATGCAAGGTGCAGTGTGCAGTCTATTGTGAATTCTAGTGTGATCATGGAAAATTTGGAAGTACCGCGTAAACGACAAAAAATCGGTCCTTTAACAGTTAATGAAAAAACATTAATATTTAATTGTTTTAAATCATTTACAGACAAACATTTATGTAAAAGTGTTGATGACACAGTGGAATTAGTTAGTAGTACGCTTGGTGTTGGGAAATCTACGATTTACAGAGTTGTTAAAGAAGAGAAATGTGGCGAGTTTCAAACAGCACGTAAAGCTCCAGGAAAACCAAAATTTCAAATAGAAAATCATTTGAAAGAAAGACTTCGAAGGAAAGTGCATGCGTTCTTCTTTAGAAAAGAATTTCCGACAGTAGACAAAGTTCTTGCCACGGTTCGAGATGATAAGGATTACCCTGAAATGAGTCGAAGCACACTATGGAAACTTTTAAAAGAAATAGGTTTTCTATGGAAAAAGCATTCCAGAAAGTCTATTTTAATAGAAAGAAGCGATATTGTAGTATGGAGAAGAAATTACCTAAGGACTATAAAAGAAATGAGAAACCAAAGAAGAAATATATTTTATTTAGATGAAACATGGATCAACGAGGGACATACACCAAATAAATTTTGGCAAGATGAAACTGTTACAAGTCGAAGACAGGCTTTTTTAAATAATTTATCTACTGGTTTAAATCCACCATCAGGAAAGGGGCGCAGACTGATAATAGTACACATCGGTAGTTCAAACGGTTTTGTTAAAGGTGGTTTATTGACTTTTGAATCTACTCGTACCGGTGACTACCATGAGGACAAGAATGCTGATGTCTTTAAAGAGTGGTTCGAACAAATGATAGATCTTCTTCCTCAGAACTGTATAATAGTAATGGATAATGCAAGTTATCACTCGAGACTTACAGAAAAAATGCCCACAACCAAGTGGTTAAAAAAAGATTTACAGAATTGGCTAAATTCAAAGAATATTAAGTTCCATCCCGGTTCTGTGGGAAGAGAACTGTATCATTTGTGTTCCCTTCATAAAGAGAAATTAAAAAAATATGAAATTGATGAAATTGCAAAAAATCGTGGGATGACGGTGGTTAGATCACCACCATATCAATGCGAAGTAAACCCGATTGAACTGATATGGGCACAGATAAAGGGAGAAGTTTCAGGAAAAAATAATTCTTTTAAAATGAGTGATGTTAAACAGTTGTTTTTGGAGGCTGTAAATAATGTGAAGCCTGAAACTGGGAAAAGGCAGTAAATCATACGATTAAAGAAAAAGAGAAAATGTGGAAGTTGGACAATATTACTGATGAAATGATCGAGCCACTCATTGTAAATATTGGTTGCGACAGTTCATCTTCTGATTTCGATTCTGATTTGGATTTGTAGGTAAGAAGTAGTTTTTATATTAAAATTATTATTTATGAACGTAACGTTGTTTAAAAGTCAAAGTTTAAACCCTTATACCTACATAGCCCGTTTGACACAATGTTCTTAACATACCTTGTGGAAAAATAAAATATTTTAGAAAAAATTGCACTTTTTTACCTTCAGCTGCTTAGAAGTTATAAGCAGGTTAATTAGGTGAAAATATAAGTGTACACCCGATATATTTATTACATTTATACAAAGGTTATTTCATACGAAAATACTCGAGGTATAACTTCACAAAATATTTTAACTGTCTACTAAAAGAAGTGGTACGCCTATGGATTACGAACGCTTTATTATTTTAATACTCTCTCATACATAAAAATAGACTATAGCCAATAGTGAGCCATTACAAGCCATTAGTGGCCATTTTTATGACAAAAATACAAAGATTTAACTCGCGGTTTACCCCTCGAAATTAAGTTAATAAATACATTAGAATTTTCTTAAAAGCACAATAAAAGATTATTTTTAAAATTTTAAAATTAATATACCCAATGCTTAATATTTTATAAAAAAAATAAAATTAGAACATTTAGGTAATCGGTCTGAAATTAATAATTACTTTATTGAGAGTTCAAAGACTGTCAGACCACCTGATGAGGAAACTGTATTGTTCTACAATAATAATAAACTTGATAGTGTCGGTGATTTTACATTTAAAAAAACTAATGATATCGAGGTTTACAAGGTACTTCTTAGTATTAAATCAAATGCAAAAGGACTTGATGTTACTACTTCGTGGCTGTCCATATATCTTACCCTTTATAACACATATCATTAACACTTCTATCCAAACAAAAACGTTCCCTAATGACTGGAAGAAGGCAAAAGTAATTTCGATACCTAAAATTAGTAACCCGGAAAACCTATCAGACCTCAGACCAGTAAGTATATTATGTACGTTGTCAAAGGTATTTGAAAAAATAATGTTCGAGCAAATGAGGGATTTTGTTGATTCTTATAATTTAATTCCTGAAAACCAGTCAGGTTTTAGGACAAACTACAGCTGTACTACAGCGTTACTAAAAGTAACTGATGATATTCATCGCGTAATAGATGATAATGAAATGTTAGTACTAGTTCTTTTAGACTATAGTATAGCCTTTGATCGAATTAAACTACAATACTCCACTACTACGGCTTTGACGTAAGTGCTGTTGAACTTATAAGCAATTATCTGTCGAATAGAGTGCAAAGTATATCTTTTAATGGAGAGTCTTCTGAAATGGCGACAGTAGAAAATGGGGTTCCACAAGGCTCTATTCTTGGTCCCTTATTATTTACTCTATATACAGCTGAACTCAAGAAACATCTCAAATGGTGTCAGTATCACTTATATGCAGATGATACTCAACTGTATTATGTATTTAAACAGGACGAAGTGAATGAAGCCTGCTTGTATATAAATGAGGACATTGACAACTTACTGCAAGCGTCCAATAAATTTTGTCTCTCAGTTAATGCGTCTAAAACAAAATTAATGCTTTTTGCTAAAGCAAAGAAAAACATTTCAAATCGGATTGTGATCAAAGTCAACCGGGACAAAATTGAACTAGTCGATAAAGCAAGGAACTTGGGCTTAATATTAGATGCCAGGATCATGTTAATGAAATCCTTTGTCGGTCATTTTCCAATTTAAAATTATTATATGGTCATAGGTTTTATTTGACATCTAGAGTTAGGCAAATGCTTTGCGAGTCACTTATTCTCTCTCATACGAATTATGGGGATGTAGTATATGGGCCTTGTATCTCGCAGCTTAATAGTAATAAATTACAACGAATACAAAATTGTCGCGTGCGCTTTACTTGTGGAATAAGGAGTAGACAATCTACAACTAGACACCTCCGGCAATTATACTGTATTTGAAAATCAAGAGAGAGTAAATTCCCAGAAATGTTTTGCAGTTATCAGTGTTAAAGGCAGTAAACCATAGACGTGCGTTTTCAAAATTAAATTAATATGGAAATAGAAATATTTAATTTGTTTTAGTTATTTATTTATTTATATATCAATATTATTTTAGGCATTTTGTTTTAGGCATATGTTTATTTACAAAATTAAAGTACATAAATTAATAACTTTAAAGTTATGGTTCCTCGCACTCTGTGTCAGAAGATTCACCATCTGATTCTAGAGAAATTACAATGGGCTCTATAGTAATATCAATTATGTTATCTAGCTCCCACATTTTTTTTTCTATTTCTGTAACGTGTCTAATACATTTTTGCCAATTTTCACTTGTTACTTCAGATATTGCCTTATTGAAGAGATTTTTAACATCTGATAATTTAAAAGTAGTGTTATTTCTGGCAACATAACCTTTAACTTGAGCCCATATTAATTCTATCGGATTCAGCTCACAATGGTAGGGTGGTAAACGAAGGATTTCAATTTCTCGTTTTTTGGCTATCTCCTCAATATTATATTTTTTATAATTTTGCTTATGTTTTTTAGCAATAGTTAACAATTCTGCCCTCAGCATTGTATTGTCAAAGGCTAAATTTTTAGAAGATAACCATTTTGCAATTTCACCCTTTTTCCATTTAGTGGTTGGTAAAAGTTCAAGTAATCTGGAGTGGTAACTGGCATTGTCCATTACAATAACCGATCCTTTTGGTATGAATTGAATCATCTGTTCAAAATATTCCTCAAACACGTCTCCATTCATTTCTTCGTGATAATCAACGGTTTTTTTTTTATTCAAATAAGAGTAAACCATTCTCAAAAAAACCGTTTGTACTGCCTATATGACAAATAATTAATCTTTTACCTTTTCCTATAGGTTCCTTAAAACCAGTAGTATATCCTTCTAGAAAAGCTTGATGGGATGATTTTATATTTTTGTCTTTCCAAACTCTTCCTACACAATGTCCTTCATTAACCCATGTTTCATCTTTTCATTGAGCGATAAATGGTCTAGTTTTAATTTTTTCACTGGCGTATACTCACAAACTGCTTCCATTTTTAGTCTCTACTATTTGTCACGTTTATCGAAAATCAAATAACTGCATTTCTAGAAACTATTTAAGTCAAAATATCTGTCATTAGAAGCTGTTGCCATTCGGAGGTCGTTAAATAACAATTATCCCTTTCTATTCTGGTTACGCCTATGACGCACGTTAATCCTCTTAGGCCTACTGTAGTAACAATGAAAGATCATAAAATAATGTGATAGTCCAAGAAATTTAATAAATTTTGTATTGAAATTAACAAAAACAATTTAGAATGCATTACAAATATTGAAGTTTTACCGCACGTACTGTACTATAGTTTTGCATACCGAATTACTTTTATTCTGGGAATTTACTCTCTCTTGATTTTCAAATACAGTATAGGCTGGTTAAAAATAAATAAACGTAATTCATTTCGGAAGCTCATAGTGGTTTGTATTTTAATTTCTCTCTCTTTCTTTTTTAACAACTAAGTGGTTTTAATCCAGTGGAAAGAGAGAGAAATTAAATAAACGTAGGTTCCTTCATGCTTGCACAGTTTATCATAAAATTGTTTCTTTACGTAAACCTCCATATCTATACATAGGCGGATCCAGGGGGGGCTGCAGCCCCCACAGCCCCCCCCTTTAGATTACGTTTTTTAATATATTCCATAGCCTCCTGACCCTTAACTCCACCTGAAAATTGGCTGGATCCGCCCTTGTATCTATATGAAAAAATAAAATTTAGAACGGACATCCACAATATTAATATGAGGTTTAAAAATACACTAACTCCACCGTTACATCACACGTCTCTATTTAAAAGGTCATTTTCGTATCAAGTGACAAAGGCATATAACAGGATACCAAACGAATGTAAACAGCTCACTAGTACTTCCTTTAGGAATAAAATAAAAGCAGATTTGTTGCAAGGTCTGTTTGTGGAAGTTTTGTAAGTTTCCAGTATGGTAAGGTGTCAGGAATGTATTAATTCCCCAAATAAAACATTAACGTGAATTTTCAATTTTCAATTTTTAGTTTTCAAATTTCACTTTTTTTGCCTATTTTTTTTTTTTGATGGTTCTTATCTAGGTACACACAAATTTATTGTTTGTACTAAAGATGTTTTTTTTTATTATTTTATTGGTTTTTTTTATTGATAAATGTTTTTTTCACAAGAAGTACTATTTAGAAAACGAGTAAAGAATTTAATTTATCAGATTCGACATCCTAAGACCGGTTTCTGCCTTTCGGCTTCATCAGTTAGGCTTTTCGAATCCAATAAATTAAATTCCAAACTCGTACAAGTCAGTAGCTATATCCGCTATAAGATAAAATTTTTAGATGTGCTGCCATCTATGATTAGAAGAGAGTATTGACAATTATTAAAAGCAAAAAATTCCCGGTGTATTGGGGTTGCATACACAATTTGCATTGTGTGTTGCAAAGCTTTTATTTGACTGATTCTAGTCAAAATGTCACTCTCTTCTTTCGTATCCCTTTCAGAGATTAATACATTGTTAGAAAACGAGTAAAGAATTTAATTTATCAGATTCGACATCCTAAGACCGGTTTCTGCCTTTCGGCTTCATCAGTTAGGCTTTTCGAATCCAATAAATTAAATTCCAAACTCGTACAATGCAAATTGTGTATGCAACCCCAATACACCGGGAATTTTTTGCTTTTAATAATTGTCAATACTCTCTTCTAATCATAGATGGCAGCACATCTAAAAATTTTATCTTATAGCGGATATAGCTACTGACTTGTACGAGTTTGGAATTTAATTTATTGGATTCGAAAAGCCTAACTGATGAAGCCGAAAGGCAGAAACCGGTCTTAGGATGTCGAATCTGATAAATTAAATTCTTTACTCGTTTTCTAACTTTGTATTAATCTCTGAAAGGGATACGAAAGAAGAGAGTGACATTTTGACTAGAATCAGTCAAATAAAAGCTTTGCAACACACAATGCAAATTGTGTATGCAACCCCAATACACCGGGAATTTTTTGCTTTTAATAATTGTCAATACTCTCTTCTAATCATAGATGGCAGCACATCTAAAAATTTTATCTTATAGCGGATATAGCTACTGACTTGTACGAGTTTGGAATTTAATTTATTGGATTCGAAAAGCCTAACTGATGAAGCCGAAAGGCAGAAACCGGTCTTAGGATGTCGAATCTGATAAATTAAATTCTTTACTCGTTTTCTAACTTTGTATTAATCTCTGAAAGGGATACGAAAGAAGAGAGTGACATTTTGACTAGAATCAGTCAAATAAAAGCTTTGCAACACACAATGCAAATTGTGTATGCAACCCCAATACACCGGGAATTTTTTGCTTTTAATAATTGTCAATACTCTCTTCTAATCATAGATGGCAGCACATCTAAAAATTTTATCTTATAGCGGATATAGCTACTGACTTGTACGAGTTTGGAATTTAATTTATTGGATTCGAAAAGCCTAACTGATGAAGCCGAAAGGCAGAAACCGGTCTTAGGATGTCGAATCTGATAAATTAAATTCTTTACTCGTTTTCTAACTTTGTATTAATCTCTGAAAGGGATACGAAAGAAGAGAGTGACATTTTGACTAGAATCAGTCAAATAAAAGCTTTGCAACACACAATGCAAATTGTGTATGCAACCCCAATACACCGGGAATTTTTTGCTTTTAATAATTGTCAATACTCTCTTCTAATCATAGATGGCAGCACATCTAAAAATTTTATCTTATAGCGGATATAGCTACTGACTTGTACGAGTTTGGAATTTAATTTATTGGATTCGAAAAGCCTAACTGATGAAGCCGAAAGGCAGAAACCGGTCTTAGGATGTCGAATCTGATAAATTAAATTCTTTACTCGTTTTCTAACTTTGTATTAATCTCTGAAAGGGATACGAAAGAAGAGAGTGACATTTTGACTAGAATCAGTCAAATAAAAGCTTTGCAACACACAATGCAAATTGTGTATGCAACCCCAATACACCGGGAATTTTTTGCTTTTAATAATTGTCAATACTCTCTTCTAATCATAGATGGCAGCACATCTAAAAATTTTATCTTATAGCGGATATAGCTACTGACTTGTACGAGTTTGGAATTTAATTTATTGGATTCGAAAAGCCTAACTGATGAAGCCGAAAGGCAGAAACCGGTCTTAGGATGTCGAATCTGATAAATTAAATTCTTTACTCGTTTTCTAACTTTGTATTAATCTCTGAAAGGGATACGAAAGAAGAGAGTGACATTTTGACTAGAATCAGTCAAATAAAAGCTTTGCAACACACAATGCAAATTGTGTATGCAACCCCAATACACCGGGAATTTTTTGCTTTTAATAATTGTCAATACTCTCTTCTAATCATAGATGGCAGCACATCTAAAAAGTACTATTTAGTTTTTGGTTGAGTGGAAGAGCAAGTCTTCCAAAGACTAACAGCTTGAGCTCTGCCTTTTGGTAACCACTTTATATGTAAAAGGTGTTATGTTACTATTATTATGCAATATTAATTTTTGTATAGTAGATTGCCAATAAAATCATTTATTATTATTATTATTATTATTTAAAAATGTTGGGGTCGTAGGAAAAATGGTGTACATAACTCGTTGGAAAGTGCATTTCTTGCACTCGTTACGTTTCCTAAATGCTAGTCGTGCGTAATTGGTCACTTTCCACACTCGTTACGCAATATACTATTGGTTAACTGTTTTTGGTATTATACGTTTTCATATTTTTATGATTTGTCAAAATATGGGAGTTGAATTTTATTGTATCTGAATTTTCTAAAAAAAAAATGGATTGAAAATTTTATTGAAATTATTGTGACTGGGATTTTCATTTTTTTAGTAGGCATAGACGTAATATACTATTAATTTAAAAAATGTCCAATGATTTTTCTTTGGATGTTTTAAACAATCAATTTGTCATTTTCAAATGTCACACGTTCACAAGTTTTCATTCTTTCATTTTATAAAAAATGTATGAGGAAAGATCAGCTGATCTTGTTGGCTATTTTGAAATAAATGTGCTGTAGGCAGACTGAAGATTAAATGGTTTATAATTTTAATTTAACGTTTTTCTATTTTTAACTAAGGAGTATCCATCCAACTTTTGTAAAGTACCTTTTTTGTGTAGTTTATTTTGATTTTATATAGGTTTTAAAATTGCACATTTTAAAATAAAATTACCTCAATAAAGTTTCTCTGGATCTCCAATCTCTATTTCTTATAACAGTCCTTAAACTTTGTGTCGCTAAAAATAAGAATAACAACAATGTCACGGTCTGTCTATGTTTGCCGTACTTCGACCAAAGAATTTGCAGGCCGTATACCACTAGTAAAATACAACCCATACTGAAACAAAAGAAAAATTGCTTTTATCAAATACTATTAAACGAGCAAGGTTTGTATGTGTGTGTGTGTGTGTGTATGTGTGTCCAGAGGATCTCGAAATCCACTCGTCAGAATTCAATGAAACTTTCAGGGTAGACTAATTCCTATCTAAATCGGCGAAAAATGTAGGTCTCTATTTACAAGAAAAGTTAAGCTTTTAGTTTTATTTCCTAGCAACGGCACATAATAATAATTTGTTTCTATAGTAATA
The DNA here is from genome assembly GCA_949320105.2 of Crepidodera aurea. NCBI lineage: Eukaryota > Metazoa > Arthropoda > Insecta > Coleoptera > Chrysomelidae > Crepidodera > Crepidodera aurea. The sequence continues at coordinate 1,031,299 of OX439474.1, forward strand.
TATACTATAAAGGATAGATGAGTACAGTCAAAGTGGGGATATAACGTCACATTCCATAGGCGTACTTTGCAAAATAAGTTTCTATAATATAAATAAGGTGACAGCATATCAAATATATATACGCACTTCGTAGATTAAATTTTGAAGTTATATTATTTACAAAAAATAAAAATAAACTTTATGCATCCGACACTTTAACATTGAACGAATTAAATTTAACCAATAAATAACAAGGAGGATTATATGTTGGGATTAAATTCAATCTCTTGGCATTAAAAGTAACGCTTCAGTACTTACCTAAACTCAAAGATTAAAAAAAAAGTTAGTTCAAGAACTATCTTTAAAAGTCACTGTCTTCACTAAAACTACTGGCATCACTATAATTGTCTTTTCTGATGTTTATTATTATCGGTTCTATTAAATTATCCATTGATATATCCACTTTCCTAAATGAATTTTCCACATTTTTAAACATGATCAATGCATTTTCCCCAATGTTCTCTATTTACATCTGAAACTGCCTTCAAAAACAAATTTCGCACATCAGGAAATTTAAATGTTTTATTGTTTTGAGAAACATAACCTTTTAATAATTGAGACCAGATCAGTTCAATGGAATTTAACTCTGCGTGGTTCGGAGGAAATCTGAGAATTTTAATTCCTTTTTCTCTGGCCATCTCATCCATAATATATTTTTTGAATTTGTTTTTATGTTGCCTTGCTATTACTAATAATTCTGCCTTCAAGGATTTAGGAGGACTGATAATATTTTTAGAATGAAGCCATTTTGAAATATATATTAATACAAAATTCTGAATCAATTAAAATACATACGATACGGCTATGAATAAATAAAGTCTGACTTATCTGTCAAAAGAACAAATTTATTACAGTAAAAACCATGGAAACAAGAATCTAGACAAAAACTATATTAGGCCGATCAGATGTATTAAAATTTAAATTTTAACTACAAATAAGCATTGAAGGATGAGGTAAAAATAAAATTTCTACCTCTTGAACCTGTACTACGTTCTGCAAATTAAATACTGCACTCCTTTCTTCTGTATAGTATAGTAGTAAAAAGGTTTGACTTTATTTAATTTCTGGCGTTTTAATCAGAAAGAATTCAATTTTAAATTTGTCGCTTTATATAAAAAAGGAAAGGTTCATTTGACGGACATAAATAATTTGCTTGTCAAATGACAGCCATCTTATTAATTCAAAGTTGAAAATACAACGTTGCCAATTCAATTTCAGAAATCATGGGTTTAGGTAAATATTTATAGGAACATTGAGTAACACTGTTAAAATGGACACCTGTCTTCCCTTCCCCGATAATGTGAGACTACCCCTTACGGCTACTATTTTATTATGCGGACAGTTTTAATATTTAAGTTTTCATGATCAGAGAGAGTGAGAGAGAGAGAGAAAGAATTTTTGAAAAAATATGATATCAATATCTGCCACACCTCGAGAGTCTGGTCACAGGTATTTGTGGAGGTTTTTACCCAAGTATGAATATCAGACCTATAATTTTCCTTCACTGCAGATCAAAAAATAATAAAATCAATTGAACATAGAGTTTTTCTTATATAGTGATAAATAGAGTGAGCTGAGCGATCTTCTGTTGACGGGACGTGTGCCCTACACGCTGCTGTTGCACGTCCCGGAAACGGGGCCTGTCCACCGTGACAATTCGCGAAGATCAAGCGTCAGTAGAAGTTGCCCTAAAAGGGTGAAATCCCCAGAATCTAGGCAACTTTAATGCATTTAACTAACCTCTGTGACAAGCAGTTGTTAAACGTCAACAACTGCTGCAGCCAATTAAAAATTAACACTGACAGCTTTTTTAATTTTCCCGCCTACTTTCAAGCCAATCGTCAATCAACTTTTTATTTATCTCCCTATCAGTAGTTCAAGTAGATGTCGCCCACTCCGTGATTTTCGCGAATTAATTAATGATTTGTCATGTTATAAATATACTTAAATTATATACTCATTGGGCTGCTTAAAAATGTAGATTTGAATATTAAGAGCGAAGCTCGGTGACCAGATATTTACTATACTAACGCCTGCAAAAGTTTTTGTTTCAAATTCTTCTATGATTTGATAAACTTGGTCATAACTTTTAATATACCCTTTGTAAAAACCTAATGGACCTCAATAGTCTAGATTTTATTAAAATATTTCAAAATACATGGGACTAGGAATAGTATTCGTTACAATTGTTAAACGAAAGAACAAATCTGTGATTATGTTTAACAGTTTGTTTAAAATTTATCTACTCAATTAACTTACCTAGGTATATATAAGACTCTCTCAGCCACTACGAATCCTACGATTACCAACAAATTTGTAGCTGGTAAAAAAGGCACTGTTAATTGTAACAAACCTAAAATTATTGGCGTATGCGTTTGATTCTAAAAAAATTAAATATATTTTGTAGGGACATTATAATATATTGTTATGGTTTAAAAATAAGATAAAATTATGGGAAGCTTATTTTAAAAGAATTAAAAAAAATTATGTAAAGGAGACTTAAAAAAAGGGGTGAAATGTTTTAAAATGAAATAAAGAAAATTAAAAAGCAAAAAATCTTAGAATTTTCATAATCATTTCAAATCATTTCAATTCATTTCAATAGGCGCCCAACGTGGCTCTAAAATAAAGTTAAATAAAGATAATGTTGATTGCAATGAATCAAAATAAGGAAATAAATCAAGAAAAGATGGAAAAGAACATGGAAAGAAATTAGGAAGAGATAAAAACAGGTATTCGAATGGATATAATAGAATTGAAGACAAATATAATGCATTTAGAAGAAATAAGAAGTATAGGAAATAGCTTAGAAGAAATCAGACAAGATTTAAGAAAAGATAAAAAAAAGAAGAAACAAAAAAAATGATTGCAAGAATAATAGAGATAGAAGAATTACAGGAGCAGAAAAATAAGAAAGAAATAGAAACAGGGTTTATTGAAGAAATATATCAAATAAAAGAGGATGGAATGAAGAATAAGAAAAAATGTTAAAAATTTAGACAAATCCTTAAAAGAAGAAATTTTAAAGAATAAAATCAGGAGGGAAGAAACTAATGAAATTTCACAAATAAAGAAATAAAACAACAGAAAAAGGAAAGAGAAACGATATTGAGAAATAAAATTAAAAGAAATTATCACAGATTGAAGATTAAGTTAAAAAATATTGTTATAGGGATCATAGGAACATAGAAAACAAAATTGATAATATGGAAGATAAAATAAATAATATTAAAGAAGATTTGGGGAATATGATGAAAAAAGAAATGAAAGTAAAAGAAACTGAGAACAAATTAAATAAATAAGAGATAAAGAAAATGGTAACAGACATTATCAAAAATAATAAAAATATCCAAATATTGGAAGAAAATTTAAATGAAGAAATAAAAATGAATTTTGAAATAGCAGAGGAAGAGAATTTAAGAATACGAAAAGAAATCAAAGAAAAATATTAAGATATTAGTGGGAAAAATAGAAATTAAAATTTGGTTTTCTTATTTCTTTTCAAGATAAAAATAAATTAAGAAAACAAATTTTGGGAATGTTGTTATGGTTTAAAAAATGAGATAAAATTATGGCAATCTTATTTTAAAAGAATAAAAAAAATGTCAGATATGAGATATGAAAAAAATAAAGAAATTTAAAAAGTAAAATTTTTTTAGAATTTTCATAATCATATCAATTCATTTCAATATAGAGTGATTCGTAAAAAATAATAAGTATTCAAACCCTAGGTAACTTTTTTATGTGTGGAATAGTATCATCAACAAATAATTTAAATTTTTCTGTAATTTCACTGTTGAAATAGAATTTATATCATAAAATTATATATCTGGTAATCGTGTTGGTTCCTCTATAACACATAAACATTCGACATTTTCGCCAATTTTGTACGAAAATGACACTTACCTCCATATCTGTAACGACTTTAAATGCGAGTAGGAACAATATTCCAAATAAGAATACGGTTAACAAATTTCTGGTGTCATTGATCGAAGTTATTAAAGGAATTGATCCCATTTGCCAGTCATGGGAAAGCGTCCATGGGCACAAAAGTAACCAAAAGTTAAATGCCACCAAATAACAATAAGTTAGGAATCTAAAAAGGAAAATTCACAAGAGAAAATTTTCATTTTTTGAAAAACTAAACAGTTAAAACATTTTCCAGATTTAAAAAACAAAAAATTTTGAAAACTACAGAAAAATAATTACCTTACATATACCGAAGGGTGGAAAGCAGCGGGGTTGTCCTGTTGAGAAAATTTTGGTAAGGATCCCTGTAAGATGGCCAGTCGAAGGGACAACAAAATACCAAACTAAAAAAGTAAACAGTATTTATTAGCACTAGCACTACATAATTTAAAAAATATACCCACCGATGTTAGAATTTTAACAGCTCGATGAACAAAAAGGATTGTTCCTCTATTCCACTTAAAAATGTTTTTAGTCCTAAAAAAACTAATCAGATTACTTTCGGCCCTTTTTCAAAATTTTCAAGTTTACTATGGTCTATTTTTATGCATGAGAGAGTAATAAAACAGCATTTCTAATGCAAAACTTAGTACGGTCATTTTAAATATTTTTACGGAATAATCTAAATATTTCCTAAAATTGTTATAAATGTACCTGAGCTATACTGTATTTGAAAATCAAGAGAGAGTAAATTCCCAGAATAAAAAGTAATTCGGTATGCAAAACTATAGTACAGTACGTGCGGTAAAACTTCAATATTTGTAATGCATTCTAAATTGTTTTTGTTAATTTCAATACAAAATTTATTAAATTTCTTGGACTATTACATTATTTTATGATCTTTCATTGTTACTACAGTAGGCCTAAGAGGATTAACGTGCGTCATAGGCGTAACCAGAATAGAAAGGGATAATTGTTATTTAACGACCTCCGAATGGCAACAGCTTCTAATGACAGATATTTTGACTTAAATAGTTTCTAGAAATGCAGTTATTTGATTTTCGATAAACGTGACAAATAGTAGTGACTAAAAATGGAAGCAGTTTGTGAGTATACGCCAGTGAAAAAATTAAAACTAGACCATTTATCGCTCAATGAAAAGAGTGCTCTAGTGAATGTGTACCACTATTTTAAACATCAAAATCCCTCAAACACTATTGACAGTGTAGTTGAAACAACATCTAAGGCAATGGGATATGGAAAATCTACAATATATAGAGTTCTAAAGGAGGAAAAATCAGGTGGAGTAACCTCACCAAAGCCGAAACCAGGTAGACCAAAACTATTAAAAGTCAACGTGGACGAGTTTTTTAAAAATGCTATTCGTAAGCTTGTTCACTCATTTTTTATAAACAAGCAAATACCAACTTTAGATAAAGTTTTGCAAGCCATTACGAATGATATTGATTTACCCACAATAAGCCGGGATAAACTATGGAAAGTGTTACATGAGTTAAACTTTAAATTTGAAAAAATGGGCAGACACTCAATGCTAATTGATTCTGAAGAAATTGTATGTTGGAGAAGACAGTACCTCAGAAGAATACAACAAGTTAAAGCTCAAAATAAAAACATTTATTATTTAGATGAAACATGGGTTAATGAAGGACATTGTGTAGGAAGAGTTTGGAAAGACAAAAATATAAAATCATCCCATCAAGCTTTTCTAGAAGGATATACTACTGGTTTTAAGGAACCTATAGGAAAAGGTAAAAGATTAATTATTTGTCATATAGGCAGTACAAACGGTTTTTTTGAGAGTGGTTTACTCTTATTTGAATCAAAAAAAACCGTTGATTATCACGAAGAAATGAATGGAGACGTGTTTGAGGAATATTTTGAACAGATGATTCAATTCATACCAAAAGGATCGGTTATTGTAATGGACAATGCAAGTTACCACTCCAGATTACTTGAACCTTTACCAACCACTAAATGGAAAAAGGGTGAAATTGCAAAATGGTTATCTTCTAAAAATTTAGCCTTTGACAATACAATGCTGAGGGCAGAATTGTTAACTATTGCTAAAAAACATAAGCAAAATTATAAAAAATATAATATTGAGGAGATAGCCAAAAAACGAGAAATTGAAATCCTTCGTTTACCACCCTACCATTGTGAGCTGAATCCGATAGAATTAATATGGGCTCAAGTTAAAGGTTATGTTGCCAGAAATAACACTACTTTTAAATTATCAGATGTTAAAAATCTCTTCAATAAGGCAATATCTGAAGTAACAAGTGAAAATTGGCAAAAATGTATTAGACACGTTACAGAAATAGAAAAAAAAAATGTGGGAGCTAGATAACATAATTGATATTACTATAGAGCCCATTGTAATTTCTCTAGAATCAGATGGTGAATCTTCTGACACAGAGTGCGAGGAACCATAACTTTAAAATTATTAATTTATGTACTTTAATTTTATTTTTAGATTTTTATTTTTTAAGATTTAATATTGTCGTATTTTTTGCATGTTGCTCGTCAAATTTTATCCTTGCGGTTGGTTTTTTTTTTCTCATATACCTACTTAATTGTTTTTTTAGCTCCTCATATTAATTTATAAATAATTGTAATTATCTGTACATATTATATACATATTTTGTAAATAAACTTATGCCTAAAACAAAATGCCTAAAATAATATTGACTTTTTCTTCATTTTACCCAAATTAAATTACTACTTACGAATTATGTTTATCTATCTAAAATTGGTAATCTAGGTATAAATAACTAAAACAAATTAAATATTTCTATTTCCATATTAATTTAATTTTGAAAACGCACGTCTATGGTTTACTGCCTTTAACACTGATAACTGCAAAACATTTCTGGGAATTTACTCTCTCTTGATTTTCAAATACAGTATAATACAAGTTTTGCGTCTTTTATTGGTCTTTTATAACCATAAGCTGTACAGAACAATAGAAAAAGGTTTAGACAGGCCAAAAGCCCTGTGTATTAAAGATAACATAGCCGTATCTTAAGATTATTTTCAATAAATACCTATTTGCCAATTTTGTTTTATTTTAATTCCAAGAATTTCTTACAGTAATCGAATTATAAGTAGATAAATCCCTTACCAACAAATTTCACCGAAAATGCGATTGTAGGTTTTCCATTTAGTAAGGAGGTCCAGTTTTGTATTCTTGACAGCTTACTAAATGTCGTTTAGTTGCAACATGCAAGGTGCAGTGTGCAGTCTATTGTGAATTCTAGTGTGATCATGGAAAATTTGGAAGTACCGCGTAAACGACAAAAAATCGGTCCTTTAACAGTTAATGAAAAAACATTAATATTTAATTGTTTTAAATCATTTACAGACAAACATTTATGTAAAAGTGTTGATGACACAGTGGAATTAGTTAGTAGTACGCTTGGTGTTGGGAAATCTACGATTTACAGAGTTGTTAAAGAAGAGAAATGTGGCGAGTTTCAAACAGCACGTAAAGCTCCAGGAAAACCAAAATTTCAAATAGAAAATCATTTGAAAGAAAGACTTCGAAGGAAAGTGCATGCGTTCTTCTTTAGAAAAGAATTTCCGACAGTAGACAAAGTTCTTGCCACGGTTCGAGATGATAAGGATTACCTTGAAATGAGTCGAAGCACACTATGGAAACTTTTAAAAGAAATAGGTTTTCTATGGAAAAAGCATTCCAGAAAGTCTATTTTAATAGAAAGAAGCGATATTGTAGTATGGAGAAGAAATTACCTAAGGACTATAAAAGAAATGAGAAACCAAAGAAGAAATATATTTTATTTAGATGAAACATGGATCAACGAGGGACATACACCAAATAAATTTTGGCAAGATGAAACTGTTACAAGTCGAAGACAGGCTTTTTTAAATAATTTATCTACTGGTTTAAATCCACCATCAGGAAAAGGGCGCAGACTGATAATAGTACACATCGGTAGTTCAAATGGTTTTGTTAAAGGTGGTTTATTGACTTTTGAATCTACTCGTACCGGTGACTACCATGAGGACATGAATGCTGATGTCTTTAAAAACAAATGATAGATCTTCTTCCTCAGAACTGTATAATAGTAATGGATAATGCAAGTTATCACTCGAGACTTACAGAAAAAATGCCCACAACCAAGTGGTTAAAAAAAGATTTACAGAATTGGCTAAATTCAAAGAATATTAAGTTCCATCCCGGTTCTGTGAGAAGAGAACTGTATCATTTGTGTTCCCTTCATAAAGAGAAATTAAAAAAATATGAAATTGATGAAATTGCAAAAAATCGTGGGATGACGGTGGTTAGATCACCACCATATCATTGCGAAGTAAACCCGATTGAACTGATATAGGCACAGATAAAGGGAGAAGTTTCAGGAAAAAATAATTCTTTTAAAATGAGTGATGTTAAACAGTTGTTTTTTGAGGCTGTAAATAATGTGAAGCCTGAAAACTGGGAAAAGTCAGTAAATCATACGATTAAAGAAGAAGAGAAAATGTGGAAGTTGGACAATATTACTGATGAAATGATCGAGCCACTCATTGTAAATATTGGTTGCGACAGTTCATCTTCTGATTTCGATTCTGATTTGGATTTGTAGGTAAGAAGTAGTTTTTATATTAAAATTATTATTTATGAACGTAACGTTGTTTAAAAGTCAAAGTTTAAACCCTTATACCTACATAACCCGTTTGACACAATATTCTTAACATACCTTGTGGAAAAATAAAATATTTTAGAAAAAATTGCACTTTTTACCTTCAGCTGTTTAGAAGTTATAAGCATGTTAATTAGGTGAAAATATAAGTGTACACCCGATATATTTATTATATTTATACAAAGGTTATTTCATACGAAAATACTCGAGGTATAACTTCACAAAATATTTTAACTGTCTACTAAAAGATGTGGTACGCCTATGGATTACGAACGCTTTATTATTTTAATACTCTCTCATTCATAAAAATAGACTATAATCTTCTCACCTCCTCAAGTATGGCCAGCTAAAGTAGAAATCGAGTGCTAAATTTAAAAGAAAAACCGTAATTCCTGTCTCTTTGGCTAACATACTGAATCCTGCCAGGAATATGCTTGTTTTTAGGTAGGATGGGTTACTAAAACACCAAAAAGTTGTAAATGATTATAATGTACATTAAAAATAACAGAAAACAAAAAATCTAAACAAATAAAAACATATTTACCTATGATAAAATAATATTGACATCAGGAAAAAAATACAAGCTAAAACATCAGCTCTTCCAACTATGCCGGTAACCTAAAAAACCAAAAACTATATTATAATGAACTCCTACAAAATAATTGATTCTTTTTTTGTTGTCCGCAAACATGGAAAAAATGCATAGTGAAAAAGAAGATCACAAAATAGAAAAAATAAAACTAAAAATTAAAGAAAGGAAAAAATAGAACTGAATTTTTCGATATTATAAAAAGCTTTAATAATCTTATTAACAATTACGTCTAATTTTTTCAGGATTTTGTAGATTATATCCGTTAGAAATCGACTGAAAAAAATAACAACAATAATTTGATTTGTTTTATTTTATTGGTATTTTATTAACACTTCCAGAATACTACAAAGAAAGCAGAATCACCCTAAAGGACCCCGCAGTTTTTGATAGGAAAATGGCTTTCGGTGGATTTCTCTCAAACTTCGGAAATTTATTCTTCATCCCATCTCGATCAAAAGTGTTCACGGGCCCAACTGAATCCTATGTACAGATTTCGAGCTAGCGCGAGTTTAAAATGATTAGGGGGAACTCGATATCGATGGTTTAGCCCACACATGTGTTAAGTGCAATTTTGGGACAAAATGTGTTAAATGCACGTTTATGTGTACAATTAATTTATCTTTATTGTGCACAAATGTGGCAGGTGCATACAAGGTCAAACTCGTAGTTATTTGGTGTACAAATGTGATAAATACTGATGTATAGAGTCACAATCGTGGCAACAGTACTTGGCACATTAAGTATTTTACATTAAGAAGCACATTGATGTTAAGTGTGATTCGTATTCGGTGACAGTTGGTGGCCATCGTGCCACTTAAAACAGCTGTATAGTTCGAAGCTCCCTGTGTCACAAGCAAAGAAAAAAGACCTTATAGAGCTGTTAAAACTAAAAGTTATCCCAGAGGATTACACGCAATTTATTGAAGGAATACAAACTGCTAACCACATTAACTTAGAGTCAGATTATGATGAAGAAGACGCCGAAAACTGATGTTCTCTATAATTATTATTTGTATTATTAAGAAAATAAACTAATATTTACTTTCTGTTCAGGTACTGTGCCGTCAATAAACTTCTTTTGTTTGAAAACTGCGTTTGATTTATTTTTAACGGGTTAAACATAAAAATTAATTACTTGCAAGTAGTTACACAAATGAGGTAAATGCACAGGATTCACTTCCAAATGTGTTAAGTGCTATAATTAGTGAATTTGTAATTTAATCGCTAATTAAGTAACTTGTAAAACACTCTTATTTTGCTTTAATATGTAATCAGAAACAATGAAGAACTATTGAAAGGGTTTGGTAGATACATTTAATGTAAAACAACAGAGAGCTAGATCTTCAAACTTTTAAATTTAAATTGTGAAATATTAGCAAATAGTCACTTAACACAAGTGTGCGCTAAACCATCGATATATGCGCATTTATCGGCAAGTTAGGCGTTCACCACTTTACGTTTATGGTTTATATGATGGATATATGTCATACACACCCAGATACACACACACACACACACATACGTTTAGCGTCTTTTAGAAGATTTTATTTTAATTTTTTAAGAATTTTTTTTTTTATTGACATTACATTTTTCATTTTTCAATCACTTTTTTGTTACCATGAATACAGCTAGACTATGTCCGACATGGGCGTTTCAATAACAGGGTTAAACACACCTTGAAATAAATACAAAACTAAATGTTCAATGGAGAAATACTCTTTGTATGGGAACACTTATGTCCAGCATAAAATTAACATTGCTAATGAATTTAAGATTTAAGATGGTTTTTCACATGTTCCTTTTTAATGTTAGAAAGATTCGTCAACAAGATTATTAGATTGAAGGTGGACCGCGAGTGATAGATGTCTAGATTATAGAACATAGAGTTAAATACATGTTACTTTAATAGGGGCACTATGAAAATGAGCTGAAATAAGCATCGTTACTATTTCGCTGATGGCAAGATGGTTTTTCGTAAGTTCCTTTTTAATCCTTCATTTTAAACAAATATGACGAGTTGATCTCCCAAAGACTACGCCAAATTGTAGTTAGATTAATAACACATGTGCTATAAATAAATAAGAATAATAAACATAATGATTATGCTGCATTTTTGCTCTATGCGAGTCGTCGAACCCTTGTAGGAGTATAAAAGAGCTCTATTAACCTAGCAGTGACATGGCGGCAAAACCAACTCGGACCTAGTAGGTCAATTGTCGCTTTTTTGTCGCTTTTTTGTTACGCTAATCCCACTTTTGTCGCTTGTACCAGTTCCGAGAAAAACGCGTTTTTCAAAAAAACCCTATTAACCTAGCAGTGACATAGCGGCAGAACCAAATCGGACCTAGTAGGTCAATTGTCGCTTTTTTCTCGCTTTTTTGTTACGCTAGTCCCACTTTTGTCGCTTGTACCAGTTCCGAAAAAAACGCGTTCCTGCTAGGTTAATAGGGATAATTCGTTAATCGGCGGCAAGATCAAATCGGACCGGTAGGATCAAATCGGACCTAGTAGGTCAATTGTCGCTTTTTTGTCGCTTTTTTGTTACGCTAATTCCACTTTTGTCGCTTGTACCAGTTCCGAGAAAAACTCGATTCTCAAAAAAACCCTATTAACCTAGCAGTGACATAGCGGCAGAACCAAATCCGACCTAGTAGGTCAATTGTCGCTTTTTTGTCGCTTTTTTGTTACGCTAATCCCACTTTTGTCGCTTGTACCAGTTCCGAGAAAAACGCGTTCCTGCTAGGTTAATAGGGATAATTCGTTAATCGGCGGCAAGATCAAATCGGACAGGTAGGATCAAATCGGACCTAGTAGGTCAATTGTCGCTTTTTTGTCGCTTTTTTGTTACGCTAATCCCACTTTTGTCGCTTGTACCAGTTCCGAGAAAAACTCGATTCTCAAAAAAACCCTATTAACCTAGCAGTGACATAGCGGCAGAACCAAATCGGACCTAGTAGGTCAATTGTCGCTTTTTTGTCGCTTTTTTGTTACGCTAGTCCCACTTTTGTCGCTTGTACCAGTTCCGAGAAAAACGCGTTCCTGCTAGGTTAATAGGGATAATTCGTTAATCGGCGGCAAGATCAAATCGGACAGGTAGGATCAAATCGGACCTAGTAGGTCAATTGTCGCTTTTTTGTTACGCTAATCCCACTTTTGTCGCTTGTACCAGTTCCGAGAAAAACTCGATTCTCAAAAAAACCCTATTAACCTAGCAGTGACATAGCGGCAGAACCAAATCGGACCTAGTAGGTCAATTGTCGCTTTTTTGTCGCTTTTTTGTTACGCTAGTCCCACTTTTGTCGCTTGTACCAGTTCCGAGAAAAACGCGTTCCTGCTAGGTTAATAGGGATAATTCGTTAATCGGCGGCAAGATCAAATCGGACAGGTAGGATCAAATCGGACCTAGTAGGTCAATTGTCGCTTTTTTGTCGCTTTTTTGTTACGCTAATCCCACTTTTGTCGCTTGTACCAGTTCCGAGAAAAACGCGTTCCTTCTAGGTTAATAGGGATAATTCGTTAATCGGCGGCAAGATCAAATCGGACAGGTAGGATCAAATTGGACCTAGTAGGTCAATTGTCGCTTTTTTGTTACGCTAATCCCACTTTTCTCGCTTGTACCAGTTCTGAGAAAAACGCGTTTCTCAAAAAAACCCTATTAACCTAGCAGTGACATAGCGGCAGAACCAAATCGGACCTAGTAGGTCAATTGTCGCTTTTTTGTTACGCTAATCCCACTTTTCTCGCTTGTACCAGTTCTGAGAAAAACGCGTTTCTCAAAAAAACCCTATTAACCTAGCAGTGACATAGCGGCAGAACCAAATCGGACCTAGTAGGTCAATTGTCGCTTTTTTGTTACGCTAATCCCACTTTTGTCACTTGTACCAGTTCCGAGAAAAACGCGTTCCTGCTAGGTTAATAGGGATAATTCGTTAATCGGCGGCAAGATCAAATCGGACAGGTAGGATCAAATCGGACCTAGTAGGTCAATTGTCGCTTTTTTGTTACGCTAATCCCACTTTTGTCGCTTGTACCAGTTCCGAAAAAAACGCGTTCCTGCTAGGTTAATAGGGATAATTCGTTAATCGGCGGCAAGATCAAATCGGACCGGTAGGATCAAATCGGACCTAGTAGGTCAATTGTCGCTTTTTTGTCGCTTTTTTGTTACGCTAATTCCACTTTTGTCGCTTGTACCAGTTCCGAGAAAAACTCGATTCTCAAAAAAACCCTATTAACCTAGCAGTGACATAGCGGCAGAACCAAATCCGACCTAGTAGGTCAATTGTCGCTTTTTTGTCGCTTTTTTGTTACGCTAATCCCACTTTTGTCGCTTGTACCAGTTCCGAGAAAAACGCGTTCCTGCTAGGTTAATAGGGATAATTCGTTAATCGGCGGCAAGATCAAATCGGACAGGTAGGATCAAATCGGACCTAGTAGGTCAATTGTCGCTTTTTTGTCGCTTTTTTGTTACGCTAATCCCACTTTTGTCGCTTGTACCAGTTCCGAGAAAAACTCGATTCTCAAAAAAACCCTATTAACCTAGCAGTGACATAGCGGCAGAACCAAATCGGACCTAGTAGGTCAATTGTCGCTTTTTTGTCGCTTTTTTGTTACGCTAGTCCCACTTTTGTCGCTTGTACCAGTTCCGAGAAAAACGCGTTCCTGCTAGGTTAATAGGGATAATTCGTTAATCGGCGGCAAGATCAAATCGGACAGGTAGGATCAAATCGGACCTAGTAGGTCAATTGTCGCTTTTTTGTTACGCTAATCCCACTTTTGTCGCTTGTACCAGTTCCGAGAAAAACTCGATTCTCAAAAAAACCCTATTAACCTAGCAGTGACATAGCGGCAGAACCAAATCGGACCTAGTAGGTCAATTGTCGCTTTTTTGTCGCTTTTTTGTTACGCTAGTCCCACTTTTGTCGCTTGTACCAGTTCCGAGAAAAACGCGTTCCTGCTAGGTTAATAGGGATAATTCGTTAATCGGCGGCAAGATCAAATCGGACAGGTAGGATCAAATCGGACCTAGTAGGTCAATTGTCGCTTTTTTGTCGCTTTTTTGTTACGCTAATCCCACTTTTGTCGCTTGTACCAGTTCCGAGAAAAACGCGTTCCTTCTAGGTTAATAGGGATAATTCGTTAATCGGCGGCAAGATCAAATCGGACAGGTAGGATCAAATTGGACCTAGTAGGTCAATTGTCGCTTTTTTGTTACGCTAATCCCACTTTTCTCGCTTGTACCAGTTCTGAGAAAAACGCGTTTCTCAAAAAAACCCTATTAACCTAGCAGTGACATAGCGGCAGAACCAAATCGGACCTAGTAGGTCAATTGTCGCTTTTTTGTTACGCTAATCCCACTTTTCTCGCTTGTACCAGTTCTGAGAAAAACGCGTTTCTCAAAAAAACCCTATTAACCTAGCAGTGACATAGCGGCAGAACCAAATCGGACCTAGTAGGTCAATTGTCGCTTTTTTGTTACGCTAATCCCACTTTTGTCACTTGTACCAGTTCCGAGAAAAACGCGTTCCTGCTAGGTTAATAGGGATAATTCGTTAATCGGCGGCAAGATCAAATCGGACAGGTAGGATCAAATCGGACCTAGTAGGTCAATTGTCGCTTTTTTGTCGCTTTTTTGTTACGCTAATCCCACTTTTGTCGCTTGTACCAGTTCCGAGAAAAACGCGTTTTTCAAAAAAACCCTATTAACCTAGCAGTGACATAGCGGCAGAACCAAATCGGACCTAGTAGGTCAATTGTCGCTTTTTTGTCGCTTTTTTGTTACGCTAATCCCACTTTTGTCGCTTGTACCAGTTCCGAGAAAAACGCGTTCCTGCTAGGTTAATAGGGATAATTCGTTAATCGGCGGCAAGATCAAATCGGACAGGTAGGATCAAATCGGACCTAGTAGGTCAATTGTCGCTTTTTTGTTACGCTAATCCCACTTTTGTCGCTTGTACCAGTTCCGAGAAAAACGCGTTCCTGCTAGGTTAATAGGGATAATTCGTTAATCGGCGGCAAGATCAAATCGGACCGGTAGGATCAAATCGGACCTAGTAGGTCAATTGTCGCTTTTTTGTTACGCTAATCCCACTTTTGTCGCTTGTACCAGTTCCGAGAAAAACTCGATTCTCAAAAAAACCCTATTAACCTAGCAGTGACATAGCGGCAGAACCAAATCGGACCTAGTAGGTCAATTGTCGCTTTTTTGTCGCTTTTTTGTTACGCTAGTCCCACTTTTGTCGCTTGTACCAGTTCCGAGAAAAACGCGTTCCTGCTAGGTTAATAGGGATAATTCGTTAATCGGCGGCAAGATCAAATCGGACAGGTAGGATCAAATCGGACCTAGTAGGTCAATTGTCGCTTTTTTGTCGCTTTTTTGTTACGCTAATCCCACTTTTGTCGCTTGTACCAGTTCCGAGAAAAACGCGTTCCTTCTAGGTTAATAGGGATAATTCGTTAATCGGCGGCAAGATCAAATCGGACAGGTAGGATCAAATTGGACCTAGTAGGTCAATTGTCGCTTTTTTGTTACGCTAATCCCACTTTTCTCGCTTGTACCAGTTCTGAGAAAAACGCGTTTCTCAAAAAAACCCTATTAACCTAGCAGTGACATAGCGGCAGAACCAAATCGGACCTAGTAGGTCAATTGTCGCTTTTTTGTTACGCTAATCCCACTTTTCTCGCTTGTACCAGTTCTGAGAAAAACGCGTTTCTCAAAAAAACCCTATTAACCTAGCAGTGACATGGCGGCAGAACCAAATCGGACCTAGTAGGTCAATTGTCGCTTTTTTGTTACGCTAATCCCACTTTTCTCGCTTGTACCAGTTCTGAGAAAAACGCGTTTCTCAAAAAAACCCTATTAACCTAGCAGTGACATAGCGGCAGAACCAAATCGGACCTAGTAGGTCAATTGTCGCTTTTTTGTTACGCTAATCCCACTTTTCTCGCTTGTACCAGTTCTGAGAAAAACGCGTTTCTCAAAAAAACCCTATTAACCTAGCAGTGACATAGCGGCAGAACCAAATCGGACCTAGTAGGTCAATTGTCGCTTTTTTGTTACGCTAATCCCACTTTTCTCGCTTGTACCAGTTCTGAGAAAAACGCGTTTCTCAAAAAAACCCTATTAACCTAGCAGTGACATAGCGGCAGAACCAAATCGGACCTAGTAGGTCAATTGTCGCTTTTTTGTCGCTTTTTTGTTACGCTAATCCCACTTTTGTCGCTTGTACCAGTTCCGAGAAAAACGCGTTCCTGCTAGGTTAATAGGGATAATTCGTTAATCGGCGGCAAGATCAAATCGGACAGGTAGGATCAAATCGGACCTAGTAGGTCAATTGTCGCTTTTTTGTTACGCTAATCCCACTTTTGTCGCTTGTACCAGTTCCGAGAAAAACGCGTTCCTGCTAGGTTAATAGGGATAATTCGTTAATCGGCGGCAAGATCAAATCGGACCGGTAGGATCAAATCGGACCTAGTAGGTCAATTGTCGCTTTTTTGTTACGCTAATCCCACTTTTGTCGCTTGTACCAGTTCCGAGAAAAACTCGATTCTCAAAAAAACCCTATTAACCTAGCAGTGACATAGCGGCAGAACCAAATCGGACCTAGTAGGTCAATTGTCGCTTTTTTGTCGCTTTTTTGTTACGCTAGTCCCACTTTTGTCGCTTGTACCAGTTCCGAGAAAAACGCGTTCCTGCTAGGTTAATAGGGATAATTCGTTAATCGGCGGCAAGATCAAATCGGACAGGTAGGATCAAATCGGACCTAGTAGGTCAATTGTCGCTTTTTTGTCGCTTTTTTGTTACGCTAATCCCACTTTTGTCGCTTGTACCAGTTCCGAGAAAAACGCGTTCCTTCTAGGTTAATAGGGATAATTCGTTAATCGGCGGCAAGATCAAATCGGACAGGTAGGATCAAATTGGACCTAGTAGGTCAATTGTCGCTTTTTTGTTACGCTAATCCCACTTTTCTCGCTTGTACCAGTTCTGAGAAAAACGCGTTTCTCAAAAAAACCCTATTAACCTAGCAGTGACATAGCGGCAGAACCAAATCGGACCTAGTAGGTCAATTGTCGCTTTTTTGTTACGCTAATCCCACTTTTCTCGCTTGTACCAGTTCTGAGAAAAACGCGTTTCTCAAAAAAACCCTATTAACCTAGCAGTGACATGGCGGCAGAACCAAATCGGACCTAGTAGGTCAATTGTCGCTTTTTTGTTACGCTAATCCCACTTTTCTCGCTTGTACCAGTTCTGAGAAAAACGCGTTTCTCAAAAAAACCCTATTAACCTAGCAGTGACATAGCGGCAGAACCAAATCGGACCTAGTAGGTCAATTGTCGCTTTTTTGTTACGCTAATCCCACTTTTCTCGCTTGTACCAGTTCTGAGAAAAACGCGTTTCTCAAAAAAACCCTATTAACCTAGCAGTGACATAGCGGCAGAACCAAATCGGACCTAGTAGGTCAATTGTCGCTTTTTTGTTACGCTAATCCCACTTTTCTCGCTTGTACCAGTTCTGAGAAAAACGCGTTTCTCAAAAAAACCCTATTAACCTAGCAGTGACATAGCGGCAGAACCAAATCGGACCTAGTAGGTCAATTGTCGCTTTTTTGTCGCTTTTTTGTTACGCTAATCCCACTTTTGTCGCTTGTACCAGTTCCGAGAAAAACGCGTTCCTGCTAGGTTAATAGGGATAATTCGTTAATCGGCGGCAAGATCAAATCGGACAGGTAGGATCAAATCGGACCTAGTAGGTCAATTGTCGCTTTTTTGTTACGCTAATCCCACTTTTGTCGCTTGTACCAGTTCCGAGAAAAACGCGTTCCTGCTAGGTTAATAGGGATAATTCGTTAATCGGCGGCAAGATCAAATCGGACCGGTAGGATCAAATCGGACCTAGTAGGTCAATTGTCGCTTTTTTGTTACGCTAATCCCACTTTTGTCGCTTGTACCAGTTCCGAGAAAAACTCGATTCTCAAAAAAACCCTATTAACCTAGCAGTGACATAGCGGCAGAACCAAATCGGACCTAGTAGGTCAATTGTCGCTTTTTTGTCGCTTTTTTGTTACGCTAGTCCCACTTTTGTCGCTTGTACCAGTTCCGAGAAAAACGCGTTCCTGCTAGGTTAATAGGGATAATTCGTTAATCGGCGGCAAGATCAAATCGGACAGGTAGGATCAAATCGGACCTAGTAGGTCAATTGTCGCTTTTTTGTCGCTTTTTTGTTACGCTAATCCCACTTTTGTCGCTTGTACCAGTTCCGAGAAAAACGCGTTCCTTCTAGGTTAATAGGGATAATTCGTTAATCGGCGGCAAGATCAAATCGGACAGGTAGGATCAAATTGGACCTAGTAGGTCAATTGTCGCTTTTTTGTTACGCTAATCCCACTTTTCTCGCTTGTACCAGTTCTGAGAAAAACGCGTTTCTCAAAAAAACCCTATTAACCTAGCAGTGACATAGCGGCAGAACCAAATCGGACCTAGTAGGTCAATTGTCGCTTTTTTGTTACGCTAATCCCACTTTTCTCGCTTGTACCAGTTCTGAGAAAAACGCGTTTCTCAAAAAAACCCTATTAACCTAGCAGTGACATGGCGGCAGAACCAAATCGGACCTAGTAGGTCAATTGTCGCTTTTTTGTTACGCTAATCCCACTTTTCTCGCTTGTACCAGTTCTGAGAAAAACGCGTTTCTCAAAAAAACCCTATTAACCTAGCAGTGACATAGCGGCAGAACCAAATCGGACCTAGTAGGTCAATTGTCGCTTTTTTGTTACGCTAATCCCACTTTTCTCGCTTGTACCAGTTCTGAGAAAAACGCGTTTCTCAAAAAAACCCTATTAACCTAGCAGTGACATAGCGGCAGAACCAAATCGGACCTAGTAGGTCAATTGTCGCTTTTTTGTTACGCTAATCCCACTTTTCTCGCTTGTACCAGTTCTGAGAAAAACGCGTTTCTCAAAAAAACCCTATTAACCTAGCAGTGACATGGCGGCAGAACCAAATCGGACCTAGTAGGTCAATTGTCGCTTTTTTCTCGCTTTTTTGTTACGCTAGTCCCACTTTTGTCGCTTGTACCAGTTCCGAGAAAAACGCGAAAATATATTAGCATGACTAGTTTTTTGTAACTTTTTTTGAGGTGTTTTGATGCTGTTTGGGCCGAAAAATTCCCGTGTGAGGTGTTTCGAACGATTTGATAAGTAATTTCAGTAAAAGTCCAGAAGATGACGTTCTTAGCTAGGTCGCCTGCACCAGGTCGCCGGAGGACGATTTCGATTTCGATTTCGATTTCCTACTAGGTCCGATTTGGTTCTGCCGCTATGTCACTGCTAGGTTAATAGGGTTTTTTTGAAAAACGCGTTTTTCTCGGAACTGGTACAAGCGACAAAAGTGGGATTAGCGTAACAAAAAAGCGACAAAAAAGCGACAATTGACCTACTAGGTCCGATTTGGTTCTGCCGCTATATCACTGCTAGGTTAATAGGGTTTTTTTGAGAATCGAGTTTTTCTCGGAACTGGTACAAGCGACAAAAGTGGGAGTAGCGTAACAAAAAAGCAACAAAAAAGCGACAATTGACCTACTAGGTCCGATTTGATCATACCTGTCCGATTTGATCTTGCCGCCGATTAACGAATTATCCCTATTAACCTAGCAGGAACGCGTTTTTCTCGGAACTGGTACAAGCGACAAAAGTGGGACTAGCGTAACAAAAAAGTGACAATTGACCTACTAGGTCCGATTTGGTTCTGCCGCTATGTCACTGCTAGGTTAATAGGGTTTTTTTTTGAAAAACGCGTTTTTCTCGGAACTGGTACAAGCGACAAAAGTGGGATTAGCGTAACAAAAAAGCGACAAAAAAGCGACAATTGACCTACTAGGTCCGATTTGGTTCTGCCGCTATGTCACTGCTAGGTTAACAGGGTTTTTTTGAAAAACGCGTTTTTCTCGGAACTGGTACAAGCGACAAAAGTGGGATTAGCGTAACAAAAAAGCGACAAAAAAGCGACAATTGACCTACTAGGTCCGATTTGATCCTACCTGTCCGATTTGATCTTGCCGCCGATTAACGAATTATCCCTATTAACCTAGCAGGAACGCGTTTTTCTCGGAACTGGTACAAGCGACAAAAGTGGGATTAGCGTAACAAAAAAGCGACAATTGACCTACTAGGTCCGATTTGGTTCTGCCGCCATGTCACTGCTAGGTTAATAGAGCTGTATAAAAGAGTAGGGTTTAGATGAGATAACGACAAGTGACGCTTGTGCTGGACATATTAATTGTTAAGCGTTCTCTTACAAAAAATGTTTCTCCATTGAACATTTATTTACTTTTTTAATTTATTTCAAGGTGACTGGCTGTGTTTAACCCTGTTAATGAAACGCCCATGTCGGACATAGTCATGGTAACAAAAAAGTGGTTGAAAAATAAAATCTTCTAAAAGACGCTAAATGTGTGCGTGTGTGTGTATCTGGGTGTGTATGACATATATCCATCATATAAACCATAAACGTAAAGAGGTGAACGCCTAACTTGCCGATAAATCCCCATATATCGAGTTCCCCCTAATCATTTTAAACTCGCGCTAGCTCGAAATCTGTACATAGGATTGAGTTGGGCCCGTGAACACTTTTGATCGGCATGGGATGAAGAATAAATTTCCAAAGCTTGAGAGAAATCCACCGAAAGCCATTTTCCTATCAAAAACTGCGGGGTCCTTTGTTTTACAGACAATTACCCCAGCCAACTTATATTGATTCTCTCCTAACGGAAGGATGACGAAGAGTTTCGGCTTGGTGGTAATTTGTCGTTATCCATCTATCATTAAGCAGAAACAATAATCCTGCTCGTTTCGATTATATTCGATTGAAATTTCCATGTAAACCTCACGGTACGAATGTGCTGTTTCATTATCCTCGGCTTGTCCTCCTATTTCCACCTATTCTATGGCCAAGAAAAGCTCCAATGATGATCAATCTCACTCAGTACCCAACGTTAAATCAAAATCCACTTGGACGCCTGCATCAGGCATGGGCGGTGGACACAGAATTCGCTAGGAAAATCATTTACTGTCCAAGGGTTTTTCTCTATTATGAAAGATAATGTTGTATGATTATTTCAAGAAAGTTATAGACGTTTTTGTGAAGTACACAAACTTTTCTTTATCAAAACATCTACTAAATGTAAAATTTAATAAAAAATCGATTGAAAATGATCCCAAAGTCATTGTTTTCTTTTGGAAGAAAGTTATGACTAATTTTCTAATGTGAAGTTTGCGGAGAGAGAGAAAGAGGAAGAATATGCTTTATTGTCAAAGAAAAATTACAAACATTTTATAGACAAAGCGAATTTAAAACAAATCATAATAAATATAAATTACTAGACAAAACAAAACATGAATAACAATTGCATTGGATATTGAAGAAAAGCCCTTGTCGATCTTCTGAACTTATCATATGAATTTATAGATTTAACTGTATTTTCCGATAACTTTTGAATGTGCTTGCGAACTAAGCAGACGGATTTAAAGATCAATAGAGCAGGAAGGGTTAGAATTTTGAAATTTTTAAAGTAACTTTCACAGTGTGTCCTACTACTTAAACCAAATACATAAGTAATTGCTCTTTTTTGTAATTTGAAAATAGATTCGAAGAGATATAAGCTACAAGAACCCCAGAACGGCAAACCATAGCGAAAGTGAGATTCGAATATGGAAAAGTAGGTCATTAATGCAGTAGTTGGGGTTAGCTCTTTAGAAACAGTTTTAATGGAAAAACATGCAGAAGATAATTTTTTTGCCAAGGTATCAATATGAGTGGACAATTTCAGGAATTTGTCAATATAAAGACCTAAAAACTTAATTGAGTTCACCGTTAGTATAGGAATATCTGGTCACCGAGCTTCGCTCTTAATATTCAAATCTACATTTTTAAGCAGCCCAATAAGTATATAATTTAAGTATATTTATAACATGACAAATTATTAATTAATTCGCGAAAATCACGGAGTGGGCGACATCTACTTGAACTACTGATAGGGAGATAAATAAAAAGTTGATTGGCGATTGGCTTGAAAGTAGGCGGGAAAATTAAAAAAGCTGTCAGTGTTAATTTTCAATTGGCTGCAGCTGTTGTTGACGTTTATCAACTGCTTGTCACAGAGGTTAGTTAAATGCATTAAAGTTGCCTAGTTTCTGGGGATTTCACCCTTTTAGGGCAACTTCTATTGACGCTTGATCTTCGCGAATTGTCACGGTGGGCAGGCCCCGTTTCCGGGACGTGCAACAGCAGCGTGTAGGGCACATGTCCCGTCAACAGAAGATCGCTCAGCTCACTCTATTTATCACTATATAAGAAAAACTCTATGTTCAATTGATTTTATTATTTTTTGATCTGCAGTGAAGGAAAATTATAGGTCTGATATTCATACTTGGGTAAAAACCTCCACAAAAACCTGTGACCAGACTCTCGAGGTGTGGCAGATATTGATATCATATTCTTTCAAAAATTCTTTCTCTCTCTCTCTCTCTCTCTCTCTCTCTCTCTCTGATCATGAAAACTTAAATATTAAAGCTGTCCGCATAATAAAATAGTAGCCGTAAGGGGTAGTCTCACACTATCGGGGAAGGGAAGACAGGTGTCCATTTTAACAGTGTTACTCAACGTTCCTATAAATATTTACCTAAACCCATGATTTATGAAATTGAATTGGCAACGTTGTATTTTCAACTTTGAATTAATAAGATGGCTGTCATTTGACAAGCAAATTATTTATGTCCGTCAAATGAACCTTTCCTTTTTTATATAAAGCGACAAATTTAAAATTGAATTCTTTCTGATTAAAACGCCAGAAATTAAATAAAGTCAAACCTTTTTACTACTATACTATACAGAAGAAAGGAGTGCAGTATTTAATTTGCAGAACGTAGTACAGGTTCAAGAGGTAGAAATTTTATTTTTACCTCATCCTTCAATGCTTATTTGTAGTTAAAATTTAAATTTTAATACATCTGATCGGCCTAATATAGTTTTTGTCTAGATTCTTGTTTCCATGGTTTTTACTGTAATAAATTTGTTCTTTTGACAGATAAGTCAGACTTTATTTATTCATAGCCGTATCGTATGTATTTTAATTGATTCAGAATTTTGTATTAATATATATTTCAAAATGGCTTCATCAGTCCTCCTAAATCCTTGAAGGCAGAATTATTAGTAATAGCAAGGCAACATAAAAACAAATTCAAAAAATATATTATGGATGAGATGGCCAGAGAAAAAGGAATTAAAATTCTCAGATTTCCTCCGAACCACGCAGAGTTAAATTCCATTGAACTGATCTGGTCTCAATTATTAAAAGGTTATGTTTCTCAAAACAATAAAACATTTAAATTTCCTGATGTGCCAAATTTGTTTTTGAAGGCAGTTTCAGATGTAAATAGAGAACATTGGGGAAAATGCATTGATCATGTTTAAAAATGTGGAAAATTCATTTAGGAAAGTGGATATATCAATGGATAATTTAATAGAACCGATAATAATAAACATCAGAAAAGACAATTATAGTGATGCCAGTAGTTTTAGTGAAGACAGTGACTTTTAAAGATAGTTCTTGAACTAACTTTTTTTTTAATCTTTGAGTTTAGGTAAGTACTGAAGCGTTGTTATTTATTGGTTAAATTTAATTCGTTCAATGTTAAAGTGTCGGATGCATAAAGTTTATTTTTATTTTTTGTAAATAATATAACTTCAAAATTTAATCTACGAAGTGCGTATATATATTTTATATGCTGTGACCTTATTTATATTATAGAAACTTATTTTGCAAAGTACGCCTATGGAATGTGACGTTATATCCCCACTTTGACTGTACTCATCTATCCTTTATAGTATATATTACTATAGAAACAAGTTATTATTATGTGCCGTTGCTAGGAAATAAAATTAAAAGCTTAACTTTTCTTGTAAATATCTCGGAAGATCGAATTTTCACAGACATGAGACCTACATTTTTCGCCGATTTAGATAGGAATTAGTCTAGCCTGAAAGTTTCATTGAATTCTGACGAGTGGATTTCGAGATCCTCTGGACACACATACACACATACAAACCTTGCTCGTTTAATAGTATTTGATTATTGCTTAGAGTTATAGGCTGTAAAGTACCTCTGTAAGACATTGCTACGGTTTTATTGGTGTTGAAACAAAGCCCGTTCGAGTCAGACCATGACTTGATAGTTACTAGATCTTTGTTAATGCTAGATTGTAATGTCTGTATATCAGAACTACTCCAGGTTACACTCGTATCATCGGCAAATAAAGTAACTCTTCCACTTATTTTTAAGTCTGTGATATCGTTGATGAATAATAAAAATAAAATTGGACCTAATACTGAACCTTGAGGTAGTCTACTGCTAATTGGCAGATTTGAAGAATCTTCACCATTAGCACGTACCTGCTGATTTATATTTTCTAGGTAAGTTTTAAACCATTGCACAGGAGAACCCCGTACGCCATAAATTTGAAGTTTCTTAATTAAGATTTCACGATTAACACAATCAAAGGCCTTTGCGAAGTCATAAAATACTGAAGCTGTGAAAAATTTATCATTAAGTGATGTATATATTTCATTAAGAACGGAAAACATTGCATCACTAGTGCATTTTTTAGGTAGGAAACCATACTGATGTAGGATGTTTTGTGTGGAAAGAAAGGGCAGTAGGCGATTTTTCATTAGCCTTTTTATTATCTTCGATAAGTATAGTTACAGGTTTCGGTTTTGTCGCCACCTTTATGAAGCGGGATTATTATAGCTGTTTTTAGACAGTTCGGAAAGATACCAAATTCGAAGAATTCATTAATCAGTGAAGTTAACATGTTAATTACTACATCAGGTATATTTGAAAAAATTTTAGTGGATAGGCCATCATTTCCATAGGAAGATTTATTTTGAATGCTGTTTATGGTTTGCACTAGTTCATGCTTATCTACTGGTCCTAGGAAGAAACTATTAGTGATCCTGAAATAATATGGATTTATAATTTTCTATCGTTCACAAGGATTTTTTTGGCTCAAATCACATACTTTACTAGATGTAAAATTTTATAGAAAATCGAATAAAAATAGTCCCAAAGTTGTACTAGTTATATATTATACAGTATGTCTGAAAAAGTTGGCAACATATGGGAAACTTTTTTATTGTAAGTTTTACGAAAAAAAGTTATTCTTTATGAAAATCTCTGCTTTCGAAAATAATAATATTCAGGTATTTACATTTGACATTAGATGTACAGGGCGTCCACAAATTGCAAAAGAGTCCACAAATTGCAAAAGATTAATAGGAATATTTTGACCACTTCAATTTCAACTTAAATTTTGCAAATTTTAGTTGTGAAACACGTCAACTTTTATCTTATTTAACAAGACAACACACCTCAAATGTTCATTTGTTGATTTGAAATATTTTAGCAATGAACTTAAATCAGTAATGAGTAATAAAAAAAAATTGGCATCTGACATTTGCGTTTTATTTTATTGGCCATGCAGAATAAAGAATAACTTTTTTTCCTAACATTACAAATAATTTTTTTTCCATATATTGCCAGCTTTTTCAGACATACTGTATATAGGTTAAGGACATCAATTATTATTAAAAATATTTATGTAGAAATTCAATACACCGAAATAACATTCTCTGTTTAAAACAACAACTTTTTATGACAATAAAACACAGTATTTGATTCATCTCTATAGTGTTATTGTAGCATAGAGATCCTCCTTTGATTTTTCTTGGTGCGCCACTGCCTGGGAATACGCATCCACCGGATCCGGATAATAAAAGGATTGCGTCCTAATTCCGTATTGACATTCCACTTATCATTCAAGATAGATTAGATTCCCTACCGTCCACCATCCCAATTCCTATCCTGATGATTTAGGAACTAGGCACCTATATCTATCCAATGCTGCAGAACTCCTTTCGGATACCGTCGGTGAAATCACAAGTCATTTTGTAAATTACGGTTAGAAAAGCGCAGAGTTTAATAAAAAAATAGTGACGGTATGGATTTTATAGAGAAAAATAGAATAAAAGAGCGACATTATCAAAAAAATCGCGTACAAAAAGTCACTTTAACCCGAGAGTCCTTTCTGCTTATTTTTCATTAACTGAAATTTAAACGGGCCTGTGTGTGAGTGACCAAACAACGTCACTGCATTGCGTCAATTATTTCCGGATCGTTTAATACTTTTAGTTTAAAATTTAGATTTGATTCTTTATTTTCAGATAGACAAAGATCGAAAGAAATGTATTTTATTTCAAAAACAATTTTGGAATTTCAAATTTTCTGTTTTTAAGTGAGAAGACAAATCTATGGTCTATTTTTATGTATGAGAGAGTAATAAAACAGCATTTCTAATGCAAAACTTAGTACGGTCATTTTAAATATTTTTACGGAATAATCTAAATATTTCCTAAAATTGTCATAAATGTACCTGAGCTAATACAAGTTTTGGGTCTTTTATTGGTCTTTTATAACCATAAGCTGTACAGAACAATAGAAAAAGGTTTGGACAGGCCAAAGGCCCTGTGTATTAAAGATAACATAGCCGTATCTTAAGATTATTTTCAATAAGTACCTATTTGCCAATTTTGTTTTATTTTAATTCCAAGAATTTCTTACAGTAATCGAATTATAAGTAGATAAATCCCTTACCAACAAATTTCACCGAAAATGCGATTGTAGTAAGGAGGTCCAGTTGTGTATTCTTGACAGCTTACTAAATGTCGTTTAGTTGCAACATGCAAGGTGCAGTGTGCAGTCTATTGTGAATTCTAGTGTGATCATGGAAAATTTGGAAGTACCGCGTAAACGACAAAAAATCGGTCATTTAACAGTTAATGAAAAAACATTAATATTTAATTGTTTTAAATCATTTACAGACAAACATTTATGTAAAAGTGTTGATGACACAGTGGAATTAGTTAGTAGTACGCTTGGTGTTGGGAAATCTACGATTTACAGAGTTGTTAAAGAAGAGAAATGTGGCGAGTTTCAAACAGCACGTAAAGCTCCAGGAAAACAAAAATTTCAAATAGAAAATCATTTGAAAGAAAGACTTCGAAGGAAAGTGCATGCGTTCTTCTTTAGAAAAGAATTTCCGACAGTAGACAAAGTTCTTGCCACGGTTCGAGATGATAAGGATTACCCTGAAATGAGTCGAAGCACACTATGGAAACTTTTAAAAGAAATAGGTTTTCTATGGAAAAAGCATTCCAGAAAGTCTATTTTAATAGAAAGAAGCGATATTGTAGTATGGGGAAGAAATTACCTAAGACTATAAAAGAAATAAGAAACCAAAGAAGAAATATATTTTATTTAGATGAAACATGGATCAACGAGGGACATACACCAAATAAATTTTGGCAAGATGAAACTGTTACAAGTCGAAGACAGGCTTTTTTAAATAATTTATCTACTGGTTTAAATCCACCATCAGGAAAGGGGCGCAGACTGATAATAGTACACATCGGTAGTTCAAACGGTTTTGTTAAAGGTGGTTTATTGACTTTTGAATCTACTCGTACCGGTGACTACCATGAGGACATGAATGCTGATGTCTTTAAAGAGTGGTTCGAACAAATGATAAATCTTCTTCCTCAGAACTGTATAATAGTAATGGATAATGCAAGTTATCACTCGAGACTTACAGAAAAAATGCCCACAACCAAGTGGTTAAAAAAAGATTTACAGAATTGGCTAAATTCAAAGAATATTAAGTTCCATCCCGGTTCTGTGAGAAGAGAACTGTATCATTTGTGTTCCCTTCATAAAGAGAAATTAAAAAAATATGAAATTGATGAAATTGCAAAAAATCGTGGGATGACGGTGGTTAGATCACCACCATATCATTGCGAAGTAAACCCGATTGAACTGATATGGGCACAGATAAAGGGAGAAGTTTCAAGAAAAAATAATTCTTTTAAAATAAGTGATGTTAAACAGTTGTTTTTGGAGGCTGTAAATAATGTGAAGCCTGAAAACTGGGAAAAGGCAGTAAATCATACGATTAAAGAAGAAGAGAAAATGTGGAAGTTGGACAATATTACTGATGAAATGATCGAGCCACTCATTGTAAATATTGGTTGCGACAGTTCATCTTCTGATTTCTGAAGTAGTTTTTTATTAAAATTATTATTTATGAACGTAACGTTGTTTAAAAGTCAAAGTTTAAACCCTTATACCTACATAACCCGTTTGACACAATGTTCTTAACATACCTTGTGGAAAAATAAAATATTTTAGAAAAAATTGCACTTTTTTACCTTCAGCTGCTTAGAAGTTATAAGCAGGTTAATTAGGTGAAAATATAAGTGTACACCCGATATATTTATTATATTTATACAAAGGTTATTTCATACGAAAATACTCGAGGTATAACTTGACAAAATATTTTAACTGTCTACTAAAAGAAGTGGTACGCCTATGGATTACGAACGCTTTATTATTTTAATACTCTCTCATACATAAAAATAGACTATAATCGTAGCTAAATGGGGAATTGTGTAAATTTCTTTTAAATATTTTATCTGTATATTCTCCAAATTTGAATTGAATTTTTTTCTTTGACCGTTGCAAAAAAAATGCAAGAGATTTATTTTATGAAGTGGAAAATAATTTTTGATCCATTTAAAGATATTATCTTCAAGTCTAGTAGGGAATCCCTAATGCGAAACGAAGGAATTTGCAGATGTCCGCCAATAAAAGGAAATCGAGCTCTGCTTCATTAAAATTGGAAGAATACTACGCAATGGTTCTATTATGGGACGAAGACACTCCGGTGGGATTCCAGCGAAAATTTTACCATATCGCTTCAGTAAAACTTGCTTGGAGAGGTGGAGAAGCAGTCAATTGTAGAGTTCATTATTATAAAGAGTTACATATTTTTTTAAATAACTGATTTTCAAAAATGCTACTTTTTAGGAAGAGTAGAATATAATCCTCTCTTCAAAAAAACGGCACAGGGTGGAGAAAAAAAAATGGCTGACGAAGAATCCTACCTTTTATCCAGTACGTCTTTTAAAGTTCTAATGGTTAAACGTTCATCTAGAATAACAACTGATCGATTATTCTTAACAATAAACCCACCATGGAACAAAGAACAATCAAGTGGATGGTACAAAAACACTCCAGTGGGAAAAAACGAACTTTCCAAACGGACTAAAGAAGCAGCAGAGAAGGCAAGATTAAATACAAAAGAAATAAAAATAACAAACCACTCTATGCTGCCGACAGCAGTCAGTAACCTGGCTAAAGGCGGGATTGGTGAACAACAATTAATTAAAATTACTGGCCACATTTCAGCATTATTCAAACATCATAAATACCCTTAAAAGTGACGCCTCAGAACCTCCAGCTAAAAAATAGAAAACAGAAGATCCTGCAGCCACTCCTCGAGCTTCTTACTCTACAGCTGGACCCATCAACAACATTAATGATTTACCTTCACCCAACGTTATCAATGAGTTAACAAAGATTTCAAACTGTGTACCGAAATTGCAATTTATATTTTAATTGTACCATAAATAATTAAGTTTGTAGTATTTTGTGATTAAATAAATTACCTGTTTTTCAGTTTTCAAATTAATACCTACATATTTATTATTAATGTAAGCTATGTGTATGCAGAATAATCTGTTATAGTCTGGTTCACAAGTGCCATTTCCCTCGAAACCTGATCGCCACCACCGAAAATTATGATTTTGGGCTCATTCGATTCGGAATGGCACCTAGAACGTTCTATCAAAATTCCAAAAGGGGCTGAAAAAAAATGCAAAAGTTATAAACAATTAAGTAAAATAAAAAATAAGGGTTTGGTTTTTTTGAAATATTTCAAAAACTATTTGAGATAATCGAAATTTGAAAAAAGATCCTTAAAGAGCTGGAAATTTCCTAAAAAAAAGTCCCACCTCCCGGAACTGTACCAACAACCCTTATAATTTTAATTAAGCGGCGAAAATAACGGTAAAAACGCGTAGTTCGGCTGCCGCGTGCATCGCCCCACGTGAACTAAAAAAATTATTTTAACTGATTAAATATTAATATTAAGGAATAAAAAAATTTGGGTACTAAGTAGACATATCAATAAACAATTATCCGTCAACAAAAAATTTTTACCAATATTTTTTTATTAGTTATGCTTTTGTTAATTAGTTAATTTTCACCATTTTAATGTTAATATAAAAACGCTGATTACTTCAAAACAAGAAATCTAGAATTTTTTTTGATTTTTTTGAGCTAATCTTAAAAGAGTTTAGAAGAGATCCCCGTTGGAAAAATTCAAAAATTTTTTATTAACAATCAAAGAGAAAGGAAGAAAACTACAAGTGCAAAAGTACAATATTTTTAAAAGTTAAATAAAAAATAATTAAAAGTTTTTTTCAATAAAAAAATATATATTGTTTTTGTAATATTTTTTAGTATTTAAAAAAAAAATATTGCGTAAAATTGCATTTGTTTATAACAAATTGTTTTCTTAATAAACAAATGAAAAGTTAATAAAAAAATTATTTTTTTTTATAATACGAAAGAACATAATAAATAATGATTTAAAAAAAAAATGGTTCCTTAATATTAATGTTAACATAAAAACGCTGATTACTTCAAAACAAGAAATCTAGAATTTTTTTTGATTTTTTTGAGCTAATCTTAAAAGAGTTTAGAAGAGATCCCCGTTGGAAAAATTCAAAAATTTTGATTTTTCGTTTTTTATTAACAATCAAAGGCATTAAAAAAATATTTATGTAAATAAAGCCATCAGGAAAATTTTTTTTTCCAATCATTGTTAATATTTTTTTTTTATTGATAAAAGCCATATAACAATATTTTTTTTTTATTTTTAACTAACATTATTTAAATAATTGTTATAAACAAATTGCATTGTTTATAATATTTTTGAAAACTTTTTCTTTGGAATTTTATCCTTTATGAAAATAATAATTTTAAAAAAAAATCGTTCCTTAAAAAAACTTTTTTATTAACAAAAATCGCACTTGTTAATTAACAATTTTTTTTTGTTACTAAATATTAATATTAAGGAACCATTTTTTTTTAAAAATCATTATTTATTATGTTCTTTCGTATTATAAAAAAAAATAATTTTTTTATTAACTTTTCATTTGTTTATTAAAAAAACAATTTGTTATAAACAAATGCAATTTTACGCAATATTTTTTTTTAAATACTAAAAAATATTACAAAAACAACCATATATATTTTTTTATTGAAAAAAATTTTTTATTATTTTTTATTTAACTTTTAAAAATATTGTACTTTTGCACTTGTAGTTTTCTTTCTTTCTCTTTGATTGTTAATAAAAAAACGAAAAATCAAAATTTTTTAATTTTTCCAACGGGGATCTCTTCTAAACTCTTTTAAGATTCGCTCAAAAAAATAAAAAAAATTCTAGATTTCTTGTTTTGAAGTAATCAGCGTTTTTATGTTAACATTAAAATGGTGAAAATTAACTAATTAACAAAAGCATAACTAATAAAAAAATTGAGGTAAAAATTTTTTGTTGACGGATTATTGTTTATTGATATGTCTACTTAGTACCCAAATTTTTTTATTCCTTAATATTAATATTTAATCAGTTAAAATAATTTTTTTAGTTCACGTGTCAGATTGGGGCGATGCACGCGGCAGCCGAACTACGCGTTTTTACCGTTATTTTCACCGCTTAATTAAAATTATAAGGGTTGTTGGTACAGTTCCGGGAGGTAGGACTTTTTTTTAGGAAATTTCCAGCTCTTTAAGGATCTTTTTTCAAATTTCGATTATCTCAAATAGTTTTTGAAATATTTCAAAAAAACCAAAAACTTATTTTTTATTTTACTTAATTGTTTATAACTTTTGCATTTTTTTTCAGCCCCTTTTGGAATTTTGATAGAACGTTCTAGATGCCATTCCGAATCGAATGAGCCCAAAATCATAATTTTCGGTGGTGGCGATCAGGTTTCGAGGGAAATGGCACTTGTGAACCAGACTATTACTCATGAAATAGTCTTGTCAAATACCATTCGGGCATCTAATTTTTCCTGTGAAAAAAAATTAGACGCCCTTACGAAAATTTATATAGAATTGTGGACTTTACCAATATCTCTCTCTTTCCACTGGATTAAAACCACTTAGTTGTTAAAAAAGTTTTTTTATTGACGTTTCGGCTTTCCAGATCGAAAGCCGTTATCAAAATGACATAAAATAAATAAATTTACTAGAAACAGAACACTTGATAATCTTGCAAAAATATGACATCAACATAGTATACATAGAATAAGATTTTGAGATTGAAGATGTCAAAATCTGTTTCAATCATATTTTTGTGACGTTTCTGGGAACGAATTTTTGAAAGGATAGCGCATTTGCATATTATAAGAGAATTTATACTTCGTCATAAATGAAGTTTTCTTATTAATATTATCATAAGAAAAAACCAGATAAAAACTTATGATACTATCCCGATATAGAGGGTATTCTTTTTGCAATTAACTCTTTTTGTAAAATAGGTATCCAAATTTTTGAAATATCAACCGAACAATTAGAAACACATTCGTTATTATTTAAGCATATCAATGCTGCTTCTTTAACTTTGCGGTTATAATTATTCGGTTCTTTTAATAATCTAGTTGAAGAATTCCATTGTATTTTATGACCAAAATCCCATGCATGTTCACATATTTTGGATTTTTCGAATTGTTTATTTTTAATGTACGATTGGTGTTCATTAAGTCTAATATGAAAAGGTCTAGATGTTTCTCCTATATAAAATTTATTACATTCGCATGGAATTTTGTAAATACAATTTTTTGTGTTTTGAATTTCATTAAAAGGTTTTGTATTTACTATTAAAGATTTTAATGTATTATTAGTTTGAAAAACTGTTTTTAAATTAAATTTATTGCCAATCCTTCTAATTTTTTCGGATAATTTTGGAATATAAGGGATTTTTACTATATTTGAAAGAATTATTGGGGGGTTTAAATTTTGATCTTTAGTTTTGATGTCTCGGTAAAGTTCACGATTTATAAATTTACTTGGGTAGTTGTTCTTAATCAAGACAGATTTAACAAGTGATAATTCATTATTTAAGATATTGTCATTTGAACAAATTGTTTTTGCTCTATCGGAAAGAGATTTGACAATACCTCGTTTAACACAAATTTAACACAAACTAATAATACATTAAAATCTTTAATAGTAAATACAAAACCTTTTAATGAAATTCAAAACACAAAAAATTGTATTTACAAAATTCCATGCGAATGTAATAAATTTTATATAGGAGAAACATCTAGACCTTTTCATATTAGACTTAATGAACACCAATCGTACATTAAAAATAAACAATTCGAAAAATCCAAAATATGTGAACATGCATGGGATTTTGGTCATAAAATACAATGGAATTCTTCAACTAGATTATTAAAAGAACCGAATAATTATAACCGCAAAGTTAAAGAAGCAGCATTGATATGCTTAAATAATAACGAATGTGTTTCTAATTGTTCGGTTGATATTTCAAAAATTTGGATAGCTATTTTTATCTGGTTATTTCTTATGATAATATTAATAAGAAAACTTCATTTATGACGAAGTATAAATCCTCTTATAATATGCAAATGCGCTATCCTTTCAAAAAAATCGTTCCCAGAAACGTCACAAAAATATGATTGAAACAGATTTTGACATCTTCAATCTCAAAATCTTATTCTATGTATACTATGTTGATGTCATATTTTTGCAAGATTATCAAGTGTTCTGTTTCTAGTAAATTTATTTATTTTATGTCATTTCGATAACGGCTTTCGATCTGCTACATTTCTCCGAGTATAAACAGAGAAAACAATTAAAAAGAAAATGGAAAGGCTCTTTCCGGAAAATTCCAATTAAGGAAAAGATTGTTAGAGCAGGTGCGTGAGTAAAGTAAATAACCTACAAATTGAAATTGCTTGTGTTTCGGTTTCTAGAAATTAAATAAAATTTCATATTTTACGAGCGAAATGTCTTGGTAGGTACACTCCATTCGTGATTTGATTTATTTTGCTTTTATCACTTTTTTAAATTTGCAGTAAGCACAAAATAAAACTGAATTTTTACAACGATCAGATGGTTATTAAACAGGCTGAGAAATCAGACTCCAAAAATTTATTTCACTTAAAATTAATTGAAGGTAATATAAAAATTAAGAAAAAAATACTTACAGCCTCCGTATGTATTGGATGAACAGCAAAAAATAGTCCAGCAATGGCAGAAAACGGAGGTTTTAAATTAGCCACATCCATACAGAGTCTTGTAAACAAAACGGACGTCAACGCATGAAGAAGGACGTTAGTTAAGTGAAACCACGGTGGTTTTAAACCAAGAATTTGGTAATTCCATCTTAAAAATATTACGTAATTTTAAAACCATCTTTTTATTTAGTAATTAAAAAATATAGATATTATATGAAAGAATCCTTCATAGAACAGTTCGATCAACTCATTTTTATAGGTTTCGCTACACATTTAGAGTTGTTTTTGTAACGTTTTAATTTCATTACAAAAATTATTGGGTTAAAATATTTTAGATAATTTATCACACGCTTCTTTGGCAGTTGGTACGAAATAAACATTTCGCCGTTAAACTATACTGTATTTGAAAATCAAGAGAGAGTAAATTCCCAGAAATGTTTTGCAGTTATCAGTGTTAAAGGCAGTAAACCATAGACGTGCGTTTTCAAAATTAAATTAATATGGAAATAGAAATATTTAATTTGTTTTAGTTATTTATACCTAGAATACCAATTTTAGATAGATAAACATAATTCGTAAGTAGTAATTTAATTTGGGTAAAATGAAGAAAAAGTCAATATTATTTTAGGTATTTTGTTTTAGGCATATGTTTATTTACAAAATATGTATATAATATGTACAGATAATTACAATTATTTATAAATTAATATGAGGAGCTAAAAAAACAATTAAGTAGGTATATGAGAAAAAAAAACCAACCGCAAGGATAAAATTTGACGAGCAACATGCAAAAAATACGACAATATTAAATCTTAAAAAATAAAAATCTAAAAATAAAATTAAAGTACATAAATTAATAATTTTAAAGTTATGGTTCCTCGCACTCTGTGTCAGAAGATTCACCATCTGATTCTAGAGAAATTACAATGGGCTCTATAGTAATATCAATTATGTTATCTAGCTCCCACATTTTTTTTTCTATTTCTGTAACGTGTCTAATACATTTTTGCCAATTTTCACTTGTTACTTCAGATATTGCCTTATTGAAGAGATTTTTAACATCTGATAATTTAAAAGTAGTGTTATTTCTGGCAACATAACCTTTAACTTGAGCCCATATTAATTCTATCGGATTCAGCTCACAATGGTAGGGTGGTAAACGAAGGATTTCAATTTCTCGTTTTTTGGCTATCTCCTCAATATTATATTTTTTATAATTTTGCTTATGTTTTTTAGCAATAGTTAACAATTCTGCCCTCAGCATTGTATTGTCAAAGGCTAAATTTTTAGAAGATAACCATTTTGCAATTTCACCCTTTTTCCATTTAGTGGTTGGTAAAGGTTCAAGTAATCTGGAGTGGTAACTTGCATTGTCCATTACAATAACCGATCTTTTTGGTATGAATTGAATCATCTGTTCAAAATATTCCTCAAACACGTCTCCATTCATTTCTTCGTGATAATCAACGGTTTTTTTTGATTCAAATAAGAGTAAACCATTCTCAAAAAAACCGTTTGTACTGCCTATATGACAAATAATTAATCTTTTACCTTTTCCTATAGGTTCCTTAAAACCAGTAGTATATCCTTCTAGAAAAGCTTGATGGGATGATTTTATATTTTTGTCTTTCCAAACTCTTCCTACACAATGTCCTTCATTAACCCATGTTTCATCTAAATAATAAATGTTTTTATTTTGAGCTTTAACTTGTTGTATTCTTCTGAGGTACTGTCTTCTCCAACATACAATTTCTTCAGAATCAATTAGCATTGAGTGTCTGTCCATTTTTTCAAATTTAAAGTTTAACTCATGTAACACTTTCCATAGTTTATCCCGGCTTATTGTGGGTAAATCAACATCATTCGTAATGGCTTGCAAAACTTTATCTAAAGTTGGTATTTGCTTGTTTATAAAAAATGAGTGAACAAGCTTACGAATAGCATTTTTAAAAAACTCGTCCACGTTGACTTTTAATAGTTTTGGTCTACCTGGTTTCGGCTTTGGTGAGGTTACTCCACCTGATTTTTCCTCCTTTAGAACTCTATATATTGTAGATTTTCCATATCCCATTGCCTTAGATGTTGTTTCAACTACACTGTCAATAGTGTTTGAGGGATTTTGATGTTTAAAATAGTGGTACACATTTACTACAGCACTCTTTTCATTGAGCGATAAATGGTCTAGTTTTAATTTTTTCACTGGCGTATACTCACAAACTGCTTCCATTTTTAGTCACTACTATTTATCACGTTTATCGAAAATCAAATAACTGCATTTCTAGAAACTATTTAAGTCAAAATATCTGTCATTAGAAGCTGTTGCCATTCGGAGGTCGTTAAATAACAATTATCCCTTTCTATTCTGGTTACGCCTATGACGCACGTTAATCCTCTTAGGCCTACTGTAGTAACAATGAAAGATCATAAAATAATGTGATAGTCCAAGAAATTTAATAAATTTTGTATTGAAATTAACAAAAACAATTTAGAATGCATTACAAATATTGAAGTTTTACCGCACGTACTGTACTATAGTTTTGCATACCGAATTACTTTTTATTCTGGGAATTTACTCTCTCTTGATTTTCAAATACAGTATAATCAGAGGAATTTCTTTACATTACATGGCGTTCGGTCGCATGTCTGGATGCACCTTAAGCCTGGATACATATACAGGGTGTCCCATTAAGAATGGGACATAGAACAACCACAGATTCTCCAATTCAAAATAAAACGATTAAGCGAAATATGCTTAGATAAAATGTTACTCGTTTCCGAAATACGGGGTGTTGAAGTTGAAATCTGAAAAGTTATTAATGGCCATAATTTTTTTAATACACCGTATAATTTTACTCAAATCGGCACACTTGTTAAATATCATAAAATGCACCTAACAGTAAAAAAAACAGTTCAGTACGCTCTACCAGTGGCGTACGGCAGGAGTAAGTAATGTTACGCCGCTGTCTAAATTTTAATTTTAATTTTTTTGATATTTTCTAAGTCAATAATGTACACTTGTTAGTTTGTTGTAAAGTCATTGTTTTTCGAGATATTCGCAGTTAAAGATAGATAGACATGTACTTTTTATTTGTATTATTATTAATAATATTCATTTTTCAATTAATGAGATTCGCGACCAAACAGCTTTATTCTATTTTTTTGTTCTGATTTGTAATGTTAAGTTCCTAATAGGCAGGCACGTTGCGATTGTGAGAATATTTATTAATTTATAATTGAAAATTTTGACAGTAGGCTTTGATTTATAATGAAGTTCTGTCACTGTCAGTTAAACATTTTCGTAGTAACTATCTGTTGCTGATAAGTGATTATTGTTATTAATAACTTTAATATTATTGTAAAATGCCACGTCATAACGAATTTTCCAATTTAGAAATGAGGGACATGGTTTGTATTTATGCCCAGAATAATTTTAATGGTAGAGCTGCTACTAGGCGATATTCAGAATTGTATCCAAATAGACAACAACCAGGACACAAAATTTTCAAATGTCTGTATGGGTGAAAAGGGTGTATTTCGACCAAAACTTGAAACAGGACATGTCTATCTATCTTTAACTGCGAATATCTCGAAAAACAATGACTTTACAACAAACTAACAAGTGTACATTATTGACTTAGAAAATATGAAAAAAATTAAAATTATAGTCAAAATTAAAATTTAGACAGCGTCGTAACATTTATAAGGGGTACAAGCATTACTTACTCCTACCGTACGCCACTGGTAGAGCGTACTGAACTGTTTTTTTACTGTTAGGTGCATTTTAAGATATTTAACAAGTGTGTCGATTTAAGTAAAATTATAGGGTGTATTAAAAAAATTATGGCCATTAATAATTTTTCAGTTTTCAACTTCAACACCCCGTATTTCGGAAACGAGTGACATTTTATCTAAGCATATTTCGCTTAATCGTTTTATTTTGAATTGGAGAATCTGCGGTTGTTCTATGTCCAATTCTTAATGGGACACCCTGTATATTCATTTACATATTTTGACAAATCAGACAAGATAGATTTTCTTGCAGAATGTCCATGCTTTCTAGTCCTTTGATTCTTTCAGATTTTCTAGTATGTACAAGAGGACGTAGGTAAATTGAGGACCAAAAGCAATTATAAATTTGAGTTGATTCCACTACCTGAAGTATACTAGGTAAATTGAGGACCAAGGTGCATAATAAGAAAACCAATTTATACATTTCACATGCATTGGTATAGTGCTCCTGGCTGTCTTTAGGTTCGGACCAAATTTGTAATGTAATTATCAACCAAAAAATCAGCTTGTCTGGTAATGGCTTCATTTGTTTGTTGCAATTCCTCAGAAAAACAGTCACCAACGTCTTCAGGTTTTAAAAATGATAGATCAAATAGGAACCTCATCCATCTTTGTCTCTGTATTCTTTCGCTAAACCTAAATTTTGAATCTTTCTAAACCACGATGAAATCTTGTCCAATTCCGCCATACTAAGAACGCATCACGAATGATATACCTGTACATAAGTATCTAGCCCAAATGCTTAATCCCTTTTACGGTCCTCAATTTACCTCCATAATATCTGGTCACCGAGCTTTCGCTCTTAATATTCAAATCTACATTTTTAAGCAGTCCAATGAGTATATAATTTAAGTATATTTATAACCTGACAAATTATTAATTAATTCGTGAAAATCACGGAGTGGGCGACATCTACTTGAACTACAGAAAGGTAGATAAATAGAAAGTTGATTGGCGATTGGCTTGAAAGTAGGCGGGAAAATTAAAAAAAGCTGTCAGTGTTAATTTTCAATTTGCTGCAGGTGTTGTTGACGTTTATCAACTGCTTGTCACAGAGGTTAGTTAAATGCATTAAAAGTTGCCTAGTTTCTGGAGATTTCACCCTTTTAGGGCAACATCTACTGACGCTTGGTCTTCGCGAATAGTCACGGCAGACAGGCCCCGTTTCCGGGACGGGCAACAGCAGCGTGTAGGGCATAGTGGTTTCAGTGGGGTGGTTTTAGTGAGTAACCGTAAGGGGTAGTCTCACACTATCGGGGAAGGGAAGAACCTTTACCCGATGTGCATAAAGCATTACCACCCGCCAAAAAAAAAAGATTAGCTTTAGGTTAGGTTAGATCTGTGTAATAAATAAAGAAAAGTACGATACGTGTGACATTTTGACATTTGTTACATTCTGACAGGTGTCATATTTTGACATTTGTTCATTTTGACAGTTGTAACATTCTGACACGTATCACATTTTAACAGTTGTCACGTTTTGACAGGTGTCACATTTTGACAAGTGTCCATTTTAACAGTGTTACTCAACGTTCCTATAAATATTTACCTAAACCCATGATTTCTGAAATTGAATTGGCAACGTTGTATTTTCAACTTTGAATTTATGAGATGGCTGTCATTTGACAAGCAAATTATTTATGTCCGTCAAATGAACCTTTTCTTTTTTATACTTTTCAGGTTTATTCTGGTTATAAATTGCTACTTGGGCATTTGTAGAATAAAAAAATGTGAAAAATATTTTTCCGCGCAAAAATTTCTATTGCTAAGTATGTTGATTTTATCATGTTTTATAGCATCTGCGAAAATTTCATGAAAATCCCAGCCGGTCCCATTTTCTTAACAATTAACCAGAGATGTGCGTGTCAGTAGTTGTCAAAATTTGTAGGTCATTATGGATAAAAAGCGGCAAATTTAAAATTGAATTCTTTCAGATTTAAACGCCAGAAATTAAATAAAGTCAAACTTTTTTACTACTATACTATACAGAAGAAAGGAGTGCAGTATTTAATTTGCAGAACGTAGTACAAGTTCAAGAGGTAGAAATTTTATTTTCACCTCATCCTTCAATGCTTATTTTTAGTTAAAATTTAAATTTTAATACATCTGATCGGCCTAATATAGTTTTTGTCTAGATTTAATCTTGTTTCCATGGTTTTTACTGTAATTAACCTGTTATTTTGACAGATAAGTCAGACTTTATTTATTCATAGCCGTATCGTATGTATTTTAATTGATTCGGAATTTTGTAATAATATATATTTCAAAATGGCTTCATTCTAAAAATATTATCAGTCCTCCTAAATCCTTGAAGGAAGAATTATTAGTAATTCAAATTCAAAACTCAAAAAATATATTATAGATGAGATGGCCAGATAAAAACTAATTAAAATTCTCAGATTGCCTCCGTACCACGCAGAGTTAAAT
Source organism: Crepidodera aurea (assembly GCA_949320105.2). Classification (NCBI taxonomy): domain Eukaryota; kingdom Metazoa; phylum Arthropoda; class Insecta; order Coleoptera; family Chrysomelidae; genus Crepidodera; species Crepidodera aurea. The sequence continues at coordinate 1,072,006 of OX439474.1, forward strand.
CCCATTGAACTGATCTGGTCACAATTATTAAAAGGTTATGTTTCTCAAACCAATAAAACATTTAAATTTCCTGATGTGCGAAATTTGTTTTTGAAGGCATTTTCAGATGTAAATAGAGAACATTGGGGAAAATGCATTGATCATGTAAAAAAGGTGGAAAATTCATTTAGGAAAGTATATCCACTATCAATGGATAATTTAATAGAACCTATAATAATAAACCTCAGAAAAGACAATTATAGTGATACCAGTAGTTTTAGTGAAGACAGTGACTTTTATAGATAGTTCTTGAACTAACTTTTTTTTTAATCTTTGAGTTTAGGTAAGTACTGAAGCGTTACTTTTAATGCCAAGAGATTAAAAACAGTTTAATCTCAACATATAATCCTCCTTGTTATTTATTGGTTAAATTTAATTCGTTCAATGTTAAAGTGTCAGATGCATAAGGTTTATTTTTATTTTTTGTAAATAATATAACTTCAAAATTTAATCTACGAAGTGGGTATATATATTTTATATGCTGTGACCTTATTTATATTATAGAAACTTATTTTGCCAAGTACGCCTATGGAATGTGACGTTATATCCTCTTTCCTTATAGTATATTACTATAGAAACAAGTTGCCGTTGCTAGGAAATAAAACTAAAAGCTTAACTTTTCTTATAAATATCTCGGAAGATCGAATTTTCACAGACATGAGACCTACATTTTCTGTCGATTTAGATAGGAATTAGTCTACCCTGAAAGTTTCATTGAATTCTGACGAGTGGATTTCGAGATCCCCTGAACACACACACACACATACACACACACACACACACACATACAAACCTTGCTCGTTTAATAGTATTTGATTTAAGCCTATATCGACTTGGTCCTCAATTTACCAGCGCCGGTACAGGAGATGGCTAGAACCATGGCACTCCTCAAAAGAAAAACCCAAATCTACGTCGCTTTATTCATACGTTAAAAGAAGGGATTCAACTTTTGTTTAAAATTTTAAAACGATATGTCTGGCTATCTTGGTTATAGATTTTGTTCGAGAAAAAGTTTCAGAGCTAATTAGATCTGAATAATAGCCAGTAATTAATTAAAAATGTCGAATAGCTGCTTAACGATTTTCATGTAGATACATATTTCAAAATTGTGTATGAAAAACTACAAATATTGTTAACAAGCCAGAAATATTATTCACGATAAGATATTTGTAAAATTTTTAATGATTTCATTTTCAGTATCAATATTTTTAGTAGCGAATTTGCTTCCTTTTAAAAATGTGCAACAAAAACGCAGGTGAGCAGGTGATTTCAATTTTGTAAAGAGAACAACTTTTTTCTTGAAAAACATTTAGTTAGATTTAAACAAACAAAAAGAAATTAAGCATTGGTATATTTTTAATAACAATTTATAAAATTGTTTAATTTACAAAAACTGTTTAAAATGGCTTCCGTTTACGTGGCTGCATAATTGTGTTTATGCTTTGACAATAATTCTAATGTTTTCAGATCATAAAGTTATTCTTCTTGTCCGCCCTGTACGCGAATTTATCTACAAGCAAAGATGTAGATAGAACATTCTCCAATTCCGAACCTCGCAAATTTAATTTGTATTCCTTCTTTTTCTTCTTAATTTAGGCAACTTCTGTGCTACATTTTGAAAGTTATTTTTTCTTTTTTTTTTCTTCTCAAACTTGATTGGAGAAATTTTTAGTTGAGTTCGTCTGTCTATCCAGAGTCAGCCATATATATTATTCATGAAGTACTTGCCAACAAAAGTTTTAAATTGGTAATTTTGCTTTAGGAAATAAGTGTTAACGCTTACGTCCACACAGAGGTGGATTTTCTATTTATCTTTTGCAAAAAAGTAAATATGCCAAATTGAAGTCGTACGATTATAAGAAATCCACACATTTGGTTGTAAAATCGGTTGGCATTATAGAAAATCATAGATAGATAGATAGATAGATAGCTTTATTTCACTACTCTACAAATACAGTGTGTAGCAAGTCAAAAAAAAAGAAGAATACAGTGTATAAAAATTGTATAAAAATTGTAGAAAAACAGTAGTATCACAAACAATAAAACATTAATATAACTAATAAGTCAAATCAAATTTAGTTTAGGACAAAGTAACGGTAAGAAGTTCAGTTGATGATCTACTATGAGTCAGTGGAATAAAAATTGTGTTTCAGGAGATAGTTTTTTAATAATTTTTTGAAGGCTTTACACCTTAACTGCTTGATATTATTTGGTAGTACGTTATAGTACCTACAGTTGAGAGAATTATTGTCTAAAAGATCATTTAGAGGTACCAACTAAGTTCAAGGGCGGATTTACGGGGGGGGGGGGGTACATGATTGTAATTTATAAAAAAAATTTATAAAACATAATACACACAAAACTGTTTTACATCATAAAGAAAGTGGTGCTTCTTATAACGCGATAAAAAAATGTATGCAGCTTCCTTATTTTACTAGACTTTTAATAGTAGCAGTTTAAAAGTGTTTTTTTTGTTTTAACCATTTCTAAGTACTTTCCTAGTCTCCTTGTGATTATAATTTAGTATTAATAAAGTTTTTTTTTAAACAGATCGACTTGAAATTTATTGCAAATTGTTAGGAAAGGTTTAGTTCAGAAGTAGAAAACTTTCGATAGTGGCGTTTTTTTCATCAAAAAGTGAGGGAAAAAAATCAAATAAACTTGCGCAATCGATAAATTATCCTTTGTTAATGAATTAATGTTAAATACAATTTTTCATGAGAATACACCCATCCCGAGTTATAGGGCGTAAAAATTACGATTTTCACAATAAAAATCGTACATTTCTAGTTTTTTAAATATAACCGAAAATCTGATATTATTACGTAAAAATTTATATGAACTAATTTTATGGCCTTGAGCTTTTTTTTTTTTATTTTTCTACGATTAATACGAAGGAAGATCTGGCAATTGAAAAATGGGTGTTTTAAGAAACTGGATCGTTCTAGCGCAGGGGTTCTCAAACTGTGGTACATGTACCACTGGTGGTACATTACAATGTTTTAGTGGTACAATTTAACATTTAACATTTTGTTTTCAGAAACACATATATTTTTCTTCAAGTTTTTGACTTTAACGGCTCTAGCTTTAATATTGAAATGACGACTTTTCCAAAAACTTCAAACAATTTCGCGAAACATTGATTTTTAACGGCGAAATGCTTTTATGGTGGTACATATATTTTTGTTTCATATTTATGTGGTACAAAATTTGAAAAGTTTGAGAACCGCTGTTCTAGCGTAAATATCTGAAAAAATATGACTTCCACAAAAAAATGTTTATAACATCTTAATGAGAGAACAACATTAGGAACATTTTAAGAACCAGAACCGCTTAACATAAGCAGAAAAAAAGTTATGGACAAAAAAAAATTTTTTTCAATTTTTTTACGCTATTTTTTTATCGCCATCTAAACTGTGGTATTTGACAAAAAAATCCTTTTTCAGAAAGTCGTAACATATGTTTTTACAATTTTTACAATTAGTAATTTTTAGCCCTATGGATAATTATTTTTTAAGTTTTGGTCTGTAAAAGTTGAGCTAAATTTTTGTTTTTTATGACATTTTCAATTTTTGGTCAATACCGTGAAAAGTATTGATTTTTGAAAAAAAAATTAAAGAGACAAGGCTTTGAGCAAATGTTCTTCCGAATAATTACCATTTTTTTTTATCTTTGCGTTTATAACCGTCAATGTCATTTTTTCGGGTCAAATATTGAAAAAACGGTCATTCCAATGGAAAAGTTTGTCATAACATGATATTTCGGCAATATCCTAAGCTTTAAAATGGATTATTCTACATTATTTAATATTATCAGCCAAAAACATACATTTTTTTTTAGAAATATACGAATATTGTGGTGAATATCGTATTTTTCTGCGCACTATAACTCGGGAGGGAACATTAATTCATTAAAAAAGGTAATTTATCAATTACGAATTTTTTTTCTTTTTTTTCACACCCCCACCTGCCACCACTCAAAACGCAACTAACGAAAGGTTTCTACTTCTATACTATATTTGAAAATCAAGAGAGAGTAAATTCCCAGAAATGTTTTGCAGTTATCAGTGTTAAAGGCAGTAAACCATAGACGTGCGTTTTCAAAATTAAATTAATATGGAAATAGAAATATTTAATTTGTTTTAGTTATTTATACCTAGATTACCAATTTTAGATAGATAAACATAATTCGTAAGTAGTAATTTAATTTGGGTAAAATGAAGAAAAAGTCAATATTATTTTAGGCATTTTGTTTTAGGCATATGTTTATTTACAAAATATGTATATAATATGTACAGATAATTACAATTATTTATAAATTAATATGAGGAGCTAAAAAAACAATTAAGTAGGTATATGAGAAAAAAAAAACCAACCGCAAGGATAAAATTTGACGAGCAACATGCAAAAAATACGACAATATTAAATCTTAAAAAATAAAAATCTAAAAATAAAATTAAAGTACATAAATTAATAATTTTAAAGTTATGGTTCCTCGCACTCTGTGTCAGAAGATTCACCATCTGATTCTAGAGAAATTACAATGGGCTCTATAGTAATATCAATTATGTTATCTAGCTCCCACATTTTTTTTTCTATTTCTGTAACGTGTCTAATACATTTTTGCCAATTTTCACTTGTTACTTCAGATATTGCCTTATTGAAGAGATTTTTAACATCTGATAATTTAAAAGTAGTGTTATTTCTGGCAACATAACCTTTAACTTGAGCCCATATTAATTCTATCGGATTCAGCTCACAATGGTAGGGTGGTAAACGAAGGATTTCAATTTCTCTCCTCAATATTATATTTTTTATAATTTTGCTTATGTTTTTTAGCAATAGTTAACAATTCTGCCCTCAGCATTGTATTGTCAAAGGCTAAATTTTTAGAAGATAACCATTTTGCAATTTCACCCTTTTTCCATTTAGTGGTTGGTAAAGGTTCAAGTAATCTGGAGTGGTAAATTGCATTGTTCATTACAATAACCGATCCTTTTGGTATGAATTGAATCATCTGTTCAAAATATTCCTCAAACACGTCTCCATTCATTTCTTCGTGATAATCAACGGTTTTTTTTTATTCAAATAAGAGTAAACCATTCTCAAAAAAACCGTTTGTACTGCCTATATGACAAATAATTAATCTTTTACCTTTTCCTATAGGTTCCTTAAAACCAGTAGTATATCCTTCTAGAAAAGCTTGATGGGATGATTTTATATTTTTGTCTTTCCAAACTCTTCCTACACAATGTCCTTCATTAACCCATGTTTCATCTAAATAATAAATGTTTTTATTTTGAGCTTTAACTTGTTGTATTCTTCTGAGGTACTGTCTTCTCCAACATACAATTTCTTCAGAATCAATTAGCATTGAGTGTCTGCCCATTTTTTCAAATTTAAAGTTTAACTCATCTAACACTTTCAATAGTTTATCCCGGCTTATTGTGGGTAAATCAACATCATTCGTAATGGCTTGCAAAACTTTATCTAAAGTTGGTATTTGCTTGTTTATAAAAAATGAGTGAACAAGCTTACGAATAGCATTTTTAAAAAACTCGTCCACGTTGACTTTTAATAGTTTTGGTCTACCTGGTTTCGGCTTTGGTGAGGTTACTCCACCTGATTTTTCCTCCTTTAGAACTCTATATATTGTAGATTTTCCATATCCCATTGCCTTAGATGTTGTTTCAACTACACTGTCAATAGTGTTTGAGGGATTTTGATGTTTAAAATAGTGGTACACATTCACTACAGCACTCTTTTCATTGAGCGATAAATGGTCTAGTTTTAATTTTTTCACTGGCGTATACTCACAAACTGCTTCCATTTTTAGTCACTACTATTTGTCACGTTTATCGAAAATCAAATAACTGCATTTCTAGAAACTATTTAAGTCAAAATATCTGTCATTAGAAGCTGTTGCCATTCGGAGGTCGTTAAATAACAATTATCCCTTTCTATTCTGGTTACGCCTATGACGCACGTTAATCCTCTTAGGCCTACTGTAGTAACAATGAAAGATCATAAAATAATGTGATAGTCCAAGAAATTTAATAAATTTTGTATTGAAATTAACAAAAACAATTTAGAATGCATTACAAATATTGAAGTTTTACCGCACGTACTGTACTATAGTTTTGCATACCGAATTACTTTTTATTCTGGGAATTTACTCTCTCTTGATTTTCAAATACAGTATAGACACCTTTACTAGCAATTTGCAAAAAAATTTAAGTCGATCTGATCAGTTAGTAGTTTCTGCTCGATATTACTTAAAAAATTACTAGCTTTCGTGGACTACGTGGTAAGTTTTACCCCCCCCCCCCCCCACAAAAAAAGCTAAATCCGCCTTTGACTAAATTATTGGTATTAACGACCCACGGTGGTAAAAATGGGTCGGTAATCAGTCCTACTTAAAAAATTGCATGTTTTACAATAATATGTGGTTAAATATATATTTTACCTGAAGCTTAAGGTAGTCAACGGCCTGTATGACTTGTGACTATTTGTATCGCTCATTGGTGTTCCCCAAAAATCGTTCACAAATATGGTCTTCATTTTGTTCACTGCCAGTACGTCTTTATTCAAGGTCAGCGCTGGTATATCGTCGTGAACGAAATTGCCGTTAAGGCCGTTTATATAACATGCTATGGCTACTGTTGCTACTAAGCTGTATAGGGGTAGAGAGCTGGGTTGAGTTTTCTTGAAAGCGAGTTGGTACAGTATTTTCCTTCTCATTTTTGGGGGAGCTGGAAAAGTATGGAGTTATTTTTGGTGTAGAAGGTTGGTTTTGGGGTATTTTGAATGATCTCTGTCCATTTTTAATACGTTAATGATGGAGCCAGGAGCCTGGAAATAAAAAAAGGTACAGAAGAGAAATAATGTTAAATATAGATAAATAAGGAACTAAATAAAGCTACAAAAAAATGCTTATATTTTTCTTATAGCAGAGATTATACAACTCATCATAAATTTATCCAATAGCAGCTGCAATTTTTACTTAGTCACCATGTATTGATTAGCGATTATACCCTCGACGACGTGGTATAATCGTTTTTGTATTTCGCTTCATTCCATCTTGAAAAGTTTGTCATAGTAACAATACGTTTGACGTTTATGATGAGCAAACGTCACCAAAAATACGTGGTCTTTCGCGAAATGCGTATCGTGTCTCGGAAGTAATCGATTATTTTCGAAGCTCTTGTGATATTACTATTGAATATAGGCATCTGAAAATAAGATGGCAGCGCCACGGTGGCTATATTAGAACCCTTTTCACAGACATTGGCTCATTGTTGTGATTTGTTTGTGTATGTCTGATATTTTTATTTTAGCATTTTTTACCATTTATTAAAGGCTAATTTGTGTGAAAAATTTATTATTAGTTATTATATATCATATAGGTAAGTATCTCTCTCTCTCTTTCCACTGGATTAAAACCACTTAGTTGTTAAAAAAGTTTTTTTATTGACGTTTCGGCTTTCCAGATCGAAAGCCGTTATCAAAATGACATAAAATAAATAAATTTACTAGAAACAGAACACTTGATAATCTTGCAAAAATATGACATCAACATAGTATACATAGAATAAGATTTTGAGATTGAAGATGTCAAAATCTGTTTCAATCATATTTTTGTGACGTTTCTGGGAACGAATTTTTTGAAAGAAGGATAGCGCGTTTGCATATTATAAGAGAATTTATACTTCGTCATAAATGAAGTTTTCTTATTAATATTATCATAAGAAAAAACCAGATAAAAACTTATATAGATATAGAGGGTATCCTTTTTGCAATTAACTCTTTTTGTAAAATAGGTATCCAAATTTTTGAAATATCAACCGAACAATTAGAAACACATTCGTTATTATTTAAGCATATCAATGCTGCTTCTTTAACTTTGCGGTTATAATTATTCGGTTCTTTTAATAATACCATTAAGACCAATAATAAGTTCTATAAATTCACCTTGTCAAAATTTAGCAAGATTTCTACTTAAAATAATAGATCCGTTGTCAGGAAATACTAATTCCTTTATCAAAAATTCAAAACATTTTTTAGAAAAATTATCAAAAATCAAAATTACAAATTCAGATATAATGGTTAGTTTTGATGTAGTCAGTTTATTTCCAAATGTTCCTGTCGATAAAACTCTTAATCTTGTGAGAAAAAAGTTGACAAGTGATAATACATTAATAAATAGAACTAAATTAAGCGTCTCAGCAATTCTAGAATTATTGGAACTATGTATTAAAACTACATATTTTCAATTAAATAGTGATTTTTATCAGCAAAATTTTGGCATGGCAATGGGTTCTCCTTTATCACCAAAATTGTGTGATATTTTCATGGAGAATTTTGAAATGGAAATTGTAAACAAACAAAATTTAAGACCTTCTGTCTGGTTTAGATATGTAGATGATATCTTTGCAATTTGGCAACACGATAGGGAAAATATTGATACATTTTTATATACTATTAATAATTCGGAACCTACTATTAAATTTACAATTGAAATTGAAAATAATAAAAAATTACCGTTTCTTGATGTACTAATACACAATAACAACAATTGTTTTGATACATCAGTTTTTAGAAAAGAAACACATACAAATAGATATCTAAATTTTAATTCAAACCACTCAATTTGTGTTAAACGAGGTATTGTCAAATCTCTTTCCGATAGAGCAAAAACAATTTGTTCAAATGACAATATCTTAAATAATGAATTATCACTTGTTAAATCTGTCTTGATTAAGAACAACTACCCAACTAAATTTATAAATCGTGAACTTTACCGAGACATCAAAACTAAAGATCAAAATTTAAACCCCCCAATAATTCTTTCAAATATAGTAAAAATCCCTTATATTCCAAAATTATCCGAAAAAATTAGAAGGATTGGCAATAAATTTAATTTAAAAACAGTTTTTCAAACTAATAATACATTAAAATCTTTAATAGTAAATACAAAACCTTTTAATGAAATTCAAAACACAAAAAATTGTATTTACAAAATTCCATGCGAATGTAATAAATTTTATATAGGAGAAACATCTAGACCTTTTCATATTAGACTTAATGAACACCAATCGTACATTAAAAATAAACAATTCGAAAAATCCAAAATATGTGAACACGCATGGGATTCTGGTCATAAAATACAATGGAATTTTTCAACTAGATTATTAAAAGAACCGAATAATTATAACCGCAAAGTTAGAGAAGCAGCATTGATATGCTTAAATAATAACGAATGTGTTTCTAATTGTTCGGTTGATATTTCAAAAATTTGGATACCTATTTTACAAAAAGAGTTAATTGCAAAAAGGATACCCTCTATATCGGGATAGTATCATAAGTTTTTATCTGGTTTTTTCTTATGACAATATTAATAAGAAAACTTCATTTATGACGAAGTAGAAATTCTCTTATAATATGCAAATGCGCTATCCTTTCAAAAATTCGTTCCCAGAAACGTCACAAAAATATGATTGAAACAGATTTTGACATCTTCAATCTCAAAATCTTATTCTATGTATACTATGTTGATGCCATATTTTTGCAAGATTATCAAGTGTTCTGTTTCTAGTAAATTTATTTATTTTATGTCATTTTGATAACGGCTTTCGATCTGGAAAGCCGAAACGTCAATAAAAAAACTTTTTTAACAACTAAGTGGTTTTAATCCAGTGGAAAGAGAGAGAAATTAAAATACAAACCACAATGAGCTTCCGAAATGAATATAGGTAAGTAATCTTTTTCATTTCATGTAAAAATAAGCATTTATTTTGATGTTAAAGTTGCCTTTCTAATTCACAATCTAATCAGTGTTTTCTTGTATTTAAGGATTTATGGAGGTACAAATACATCTAGATGTGTATATGAAGAGGAGGAAGTTTTAAATGCTAGTCATTTAATTGTGTGGTCAATTGGATAGGCAAAATAGGCAAAGCCAAAGTAAAAACATCTTTATATGCGGTTTGTGTTTGCAAGTGATTTGAAATCTGATCCACATAAAATAAGAGGCCAGCTTAATAATATGAGGAGCTCATATAAGGCAGGAAATGGTGGGAAGTGCAAACATTTCTGCACTTCTAATTACTTGTACAAGGTGTAAGACGTTACAGCAATTCAAAATACTGGAAATTGATTGATGAGGAGTTTACTAAAAATAAGTTATGGACAGTAAAATATAACTTTTTAATAAAAATGATTCATAATTTATGTATGTAACAAATAAATATATTACTTATAAATAATTTCATTTTCCCAACACATTCAATAAAACATTCCCATTTTCTACAATTTTATTTTAATAGCATTGCAAGTATTGCTTTTAATATAACATTTTCTAAAAAAATATTGACAAAGATTATACGATAGTTGTATAAAACAAATAAGGCAAATTGTCAGTATAATTCATTTGAACTGCTTCCACAATTTTATCCAAAAGCTGAAAACTGAAAATTCCAGTAAAACTATTAAGAGCACTATCTGTTTTTAAGAGATCACTCAATGTTGATATTTTTTAAGTATTTACTTGCACCTCAAAGTCACGAAACTTAGTGGGTCCTTCATATTGTTCTTGCTCATTTAAAATCATTAGCAGGCTTTGTGCACCTTCCAAATCATCGTTAGTACGTTCAGGCCCTCGTTCTTCATTGTGAAATCTATAATTTTAACAGTATTTCTCCTGTTTAACCTTTCACTTCTTTCAGCTGCTTCTCGTTCTGGTTCTGTAGTTGGAACTAATGAAATCGACAAATTCTGACTGAAAACAGCTGTCAGCTTTAAACTTCTTCTTCCTATGGCATATAATTATTTTATTTAACTCTTCGGAAAAAATCGTCATCAATAAAATGTTTTGAATAAACGACCATATACTTAGTCACAACTTTTCCAATTGTAAGTCTTAAAATCCAAGCTTAACGCCTACACATCCATGTGGGGCGTCCTAACTCAGATTCTACTCTTACACGACATTTTCCAGCCTCTGGTAACAAATGGAAACTTAAATCCATGTTTGTTTTGAATGTCTGTGAAAAGGGTTGCATTTGCCACCACGAGAGGGCATATAAGTTATTTTGATTCGCCTATAGCAGTAGATACCAGATGGAGTTTATGCATTTCTTTGATTTCACTGATCAGCGGATTTGTACTCACTAGATTTTTGTTCTTGATTGTTTCGGCCTTTACTGGATGAAAATCCATAATTATTATAGGAAATAAGTGTTTGTGAAAATCGACCATAGTGTGGAATAGATTTTTGTTTGTGAAAACACCTCAAACATCTATTAATATATTATAATGATTTAATAAATATAAAAGTTTAACTTTAGTTTTATTTATTTTCAAAAATTTTGACAAGGTTTTTTAAATATATTAGAATATCAATCAAAAACAAAAATGTCAATTTTTTTTTAAAGTCCACTACACATAATTTTTCCCTTCAAGGAAACAGTCCAACCCATATAATATCATTATAATATCCCTTGAAAAAATGTTTTATTTATTATCATTTGTTGATAAGTAAATGAAACGTACCACATAACAATAACCAAATGTCCTTTTTTTAAACTCTATTTTTGTTATTACTCTTCTTTTCTTGTCTCTTTATATATCTTTCATGATTTCTTTTTATCCTGTTGTTTATTTTGTCTAAATACTTCATAATTTTCTTCATTTTTAAACTTCCAAGGTCTTTTTAGATAATTTTTTTTATTAACGTTATTGGTGGATTTTCTGTAACTGTACTAGGAATACTGTTCATAAATTCCTCAATAATACTTAATTTTGAATCCCAGTTACTATAATTCTTACAAAAATATTTTTTTAATTTAATCTTCCATCTGTCATAATTTCTTTTAATTTTATTTCTCAACATCTCGATAAAAATTTTTGGGAAGCAATTTTTTTAAATCCCCATCAAATTTATGTTGGACTTGTCCACTCTGCCGTGCCATAATTACTTTATACTTTTATTTTTTTGTTTTTTTGTTGTTTTATTTCTTCAATTCTATCTTCAATCTGGGGTAATTTTATTTTTGAAATTTCATTAATTTCTTCTGTCCTGTTTATATTTTTTAAAAATTCGTTTATCTATATACATTTTTAATTCTTGTGTTATTCCTTCTATTCTGTTTTCTATACCTTTCATTTCTTTTTTTTATCATATTCCCCAAATCCTCTTTGATTTCTTCTTTGTTTTTATTAATCAGTCATCATTTTTATTAAAACCTCAATTTGGTCGTTATTTAATTTTTCTTGTTCTCGTTCTTTTTCAGGTTCTTCTATTATTGTATTGTCTATATCTTGTTCCTTGTCACTTGCTTCTTCATCTCCTTGTCCTATTTCTACTTCTTGCTGTCTTCTTAAACCACTATTCAATTTTAACTTTATAGTGCCTCCTTGTTCCTTATCCTAGAGCCGTTGAGCGCCATTTATAATAATTTAATAAATGTAAAAATTTAACTTTAGTTTTATTTATTTTCAAAAATTCTGACTACGTTTTTTTATATATTACAATATCAATCAAAAACAAAACTGTCACTGTCCACTAAACATAATTTTTCCCTTCAATCAAACAACCCAACCCATATAATATTATTATAATATAATAAAACCTTTATCCTGACTTTGACCTTTCAGGCCGAAGGGGTATGAGGAAAACAACTTTATGGGACACCCTGTAGAAAATATAAAATTTTAAATACATTAAATATGGGCACGAATTTAAAAACTTTGGAATTTATAAAAAAATCAAATTTTTGCACATAATATGCACTTTTAAATTTGTATTTATTTCATTTCAAAAAATTTTTTATGTTTTTGTTTTGTCATCATAAATATTTTTTCATGGTTAATCGTATATTTTATTTGATTATGACAATATCGGAATTTCGGAAAAGTAACAAAAAATAAATTTGTTAAATTGATAATATTTCTAATATTTGTGAGCAATTTAACAACTATATCTGTATTTAAATTCTGGTTCTATTAAAAGTGACAATAGTTTTAGGAATTTTTTTAAAGTAAACATAATAAAATTATCACATATTTTAGCAAATACTAAATATTTAGCGTGTGTGACATTATTGTTGTTTTTTTTAAAGAATTTATAAAGTAATTGCTGTTAATGTAGGAAATTTTCTCTGCGTTAAGTACATTATCACATTATTCCGGGTATAACGGATTAAATATCCATCCTCTATTTGATTATACAGGGTGTTCCATCACGAATACTCAAAATTAATGTTATCCTGTTAAATCTTTTTGGCGGTTTGATATTATCATCAAACTTGCCACCAACATAAAGTTATACGTGAGGGGGCAATTTTTTGGTCCAGCTCTACTCTATTTCTAGTCGAGAATTGTCTCATTTTCGAGGAACACCTTGTACAATCATCACAAGAATGTTTATATTTTTCGTTTTTTACATGTTTTACAAAAATTAATTTATCGCTATATTAATTCCAACTAATAATAAATGACATACCCTCTTCTAAAATATCTTTTTTGCACAGAATATTTTCGAAAATTTTGCGCGAGGCGTTAACCCCTTAGCAGGAAAAACCATCACCGGTAGGTCAATACACCTCGGAAAACTCCGGGAAATACTGCCTTTCTGGCCGCAGAGAACCTGTTTATGTAGTTCATCGTCCGGGAAACTCGGGGAAATTCGGGTGGGTCGGAAAAACGGGAAATTTAAAGACGTTGATGTGTTGGGTCACTTTATACCGTTTTTGGTTGATTTGTTTGGGATGGACGTGCGTTTCGGGATGATGTTAAGTTAATTTAAATTTGATTTGTTTGAAAAGTTAAATGGTGTTTTCTTTTGTTGTTACAAATGCAGGGAAAATTACTTAGAAATAGAGTTTTCTATTAAAATTTTACTAAAACTTGTCAGTAGAAAGAAAAGTCAATTATTTTGAAGAAAACTGTGTAAAGGGGATGATATAATATTTTTTATTTTTAAGAATTTTTTTTTGGTTTTAGTTTTTTGAAATTTATTTTATTAACGAGACAACATGTGCATAAAAAAGACTTATTGGATTCATAAATATGTTAATAAGAAGCAACATGCGTCCTACATCATTTTAACTAGATCAGTATATGCATAAAAATGATTAAATAATTGAGTTATTTGGTCACATTTCAAATTAGAACACACAAAATCAAATTATCCATGTAGGTGCAATTGTCTTGGATGTTAAACGGCGATGATCATGTCTGGAGAAGTAAATTTGTAACTATGAATAGATGTTTATCTGTAACCAAAAGTTAAATATGTTAAATGTCAAATCCAGAAAAATAAATAGAAATAATCTACCTACAATATATAATATCTTCAAAAAAAATTCCTAAAGCTTTGAGATGATTTTCAGATCATAAATAATTATTAAAAATAATAGTTCATTATGTATACATCGATATGACAATTCAATTAATTGTACAACGTTTAGATTAGAAATATTTTTTGGTCGAAATCTGTGTTATCAAAAGTTTATCTTTAGATCAGTAAACAAAAAAAACTTGAAATCGCAATGGACTTCTGAAATTACTGGTAAATTAAACAATCTAATTTGTTATTTACAATAATATTTAAATTAATCGTTATGAAATTGCCTCCAGGGCTGTAACGATTTTTTTAAGAATAAAAAAATAATCAGTGAGATAAATTGGTACATATAATAATAATAAAAATAATAATAATAATGGAAACATAAATTAAATATTAACAGAAATATATATAAATAAATGAAAACTAAAAAATATATAAAAGATGTTCAAAAAAAATACACAAAAATACGTAATAAAACATAGACATTTTCAGTTGTATTCTCCCTAGAGCTTGAATAATTTCCGAAAATTTTTTGTTAAAAAAATTCGCAACCGAGAAAAAAATTTACGAATAATAATTCAAGCTCGCGGGAGATTCGGTACGAAAATTTTATACCAAAAATTATTTTAAAAAGAAAATACAATTTTTGACTGTTTAGGAATATATTTTGTTTTGATGTTTGGTGCCTTAATAAATTAAGGTTGCTAAAGGCTATGACATGATTTTTTTTGACGCTTTCTTTGACAAGTTTCAAAGGCGTACCTATCAAGTCAAGAAGCAATAAAAGCTGATTATATTCTATTAAAATCACACAATATTATAGTAATAGAGGATAGGAAATAAAAGTCTGTGTTATATTGTGGCTTTAAATTTAAAATAAATATTTGTCAAAAATAATCTACGTTTCTGTTATCTGAAATCTGTACGTGACAGCTGTCAAGCCAGGGAAATTATCACTTATTAATTTTGCAGCTAGGTGACGTGACCCAAAATTTTTTCGGAAAATTTAGGTTGTCGTCATAGCAACCTATCAAAATCAAGGCATCTGATTGGCTTAAAACAACAGGTATAAAATTTTCAGTGACAAATTTTTACAGCTGAGTTTGGAAATCAATGTCAAGCTCCACGTTTCGTTGACGGTAAAAAAAGGAAAAAATGTGATAAATGACAAAGTCGATATATCAAATAAATACGACATTCTACCATTGCAATCGAGGTCCAGATCTCCAGAGGGCAGGTCTCCACGCGACAGATTAAGGGCTTCGTAGAGGGCTCCTCTTCCCGAGATGACAAGCATCTGGTGACGTATCTAACATGACAGCCCTTTTGCAGAAAATAACAGATTCAGGACAAGAAGCAGGCCAATAAAATAATCATTGGTTACTTTCAAATATCATATTAGTCAAACTACATTGATATTAAGATCAACTGAATTAGTGCTCGTAAACGCGGGGGCGGGCAATTTTTTTTTTTTTTTATTTACATTTAATCAGCAATCAGAATACAATCCTATAAGCTAATTTGCTAACAATGGATTAAGGTAAAAGTATTAGTCCATAAAATGTCGTGATTAGGACTCTTCCACTGAAGGGCCCTCCTGAACTTCACTTGAAGTCAATTGGCATTTTTCTTTTTAGTCTTCTGGTATCCAGTTGCTGTGTAAGTGGTTGTAAGAGTGGGTTGGAGTGTTCATTTAGTCTTTGGTAATGTTTCCCGCCTCGTTCTTTGATGACCTCTTCTATGAATGGTATTCCAAGATCCTTATGAATTGTGTCATTTGACACATACCATGGTGCGTCTGTGATAGCTCTCAGTATCTTGGATTGGACCCTTTGAAGAATGGCAGTATTCGACTTACTGGCACATCCCCAGAGTTCTATGCCGTAAGTCCAGATTGGCTTTATTACTGCTTTGTAAACTAATACCTTGTTTTCTACAGATAATTTAGATTTTCTTCCAAGAAGCCAGTATAGTTCTCTGAATCTGATCTCGATTTGTTTCCTCTTTTTCTTAATATGATCTTTCCACGTAAGTTTATTGTCTAAATGTAAACCTAAATAACGAGTAGATGTGTCTTGAGTGATGATAGCATTATTTACGTGGACTGGAGGGCAGCGATCTTTTCTTAGGGTGAATGTTATTTGTGTGCACTTAGATTCGTTTATTGTTATCTTCCATTTTTTTGTCCATTCTTCTATCAAATTTAGGTGTTGTTGTAGGTAGTAGGAAGCTGTGTTTGGGTTCTCATGGCTTGCGATTATTCCCGTATCGTCAGCAAATGTGCCAGTTTCTGTATTAGGTGATGTAGGCAGGTCTGATGTATAAAGAAGGTAGAGTTTTGGGCCTAATACACTGCCCTGTGGGACTCCACTTTTGATGTTAAAGAAAGTTGATGTTTCATTTTTAACTCTGGTTCTGAATTGTCTCTCGTTTAGGTATGACTTAAGTAATTGAAATTCTGAAGGAATGGATTGTTTAACTTTATAAAGTAGGCCTTCGTGCCAAACCTTGTCGAAGGCTTGACTTTGAGACCACACCTCTAGATGATAATTTTATTAATATATGTCTTACCAATAACTGTGTTTTAACTTGACTAATGATATTTTGGTTCTCTCTCTTTTTATATCCGTGATCTAGAAAGAGAGAGAGAGAACCAAAGGATGGCCAGCTATGTATAACTCTTTTATTTCATGAAGCCAATTACCGATCGTTCATAATTTTTGTTCTTGACAAATTCTGAAGGAATGGATTGTTTAACTTTATAAAGTAGGCCTTCGTGCCAAACCTTGTCGAAGGCTTGACTTATATCAAGGAATACTGCAGTACAATATTTTTTGTCTTCTAATGATTGGGATATTTTATGAACTATTCGATGGCATTGTTGTATGGTCGAATGAGACTCCCGAAAACCAAACTGATGATCTGGAATGTCCTTTAGTAATGGATTGATTCGTTGTGATAGGTTTTTTTCAAAAAGTTTTGAAATAGTAGAGAGGAGACTAATTGGTCTATAAGACGACACCTGACTAAGATTTTTACCTGGTTTTGGCACTAATATGATTTCGGCTCTTTTGAATTGTTTAGGCCAATATTGGAGTCTCAGCATAGCATTTAGGATATACGTCAGCATAACAATGCCTTTTTTAGGAAGTTCTTTTAACATTTGAGGTGTTATTTCATCAATTCCAGGTGCCTTTTTGTTACTTAATTGGAGGATTTCTTTTCTAATTTCTTTTGGGGTCGTTAATTTTACTGGTTCAGTTGGTACAGTATTGCTATTTAGAAAGTCTCTGATGTTTTGATCAACTATGTCGTCGCTTGGTGTAAAAACTTCGGCTAGGTGTTCCGCAAACAGGTTGGCTTTTTCTTGATTACTTCTTGCCCAGGTACCTATTATAGGTGTTTCTTTTCGAATTGGAAGGTTAGACTGTTGCGGTTTTGATGAAGATTTTATTGGCTGCCAGATAGAGTTGTCAAATCGATTTAAGTTTGATATATAATCGTAGAATGATAGATCTTGTGCTTCTTTGAGTTTTGTTTTAAGTTGATTGGTTAGCCTATTCAATATGGTTCTATCTCTAGGTCTATGACTCTGTTGCCATTTTTTTCTAGCCTTCCTTTTTTCTTTTATTAATATTTTAATTTCAAATGGAATATTGGTTATATTGTTTGTTGTTTTTATCGGTGGTGTAGCATGCTTTGCCGCATTTTGCAGAGTAGAAATTAGGCTGTTTGTGATTTCTTCAATATCTGATGGGCTTTTAAGTCTTACATTTAGATTTATATTTTCATTAATATAATCCTGATATTTTAGCCAGTCAGTTTTATAATTATGTAATCTAGTTCTCCTTTTTGCGTTTATTATTGTTGTACTTATCATTCCTAATACTGGCGAAGGGGGCGGGCAATGTGGGTAAAAAAATAATGCGGTAAAACCGGTACTAGTAGTTACTAGGTTCAATCACCAGTCAATAATGCAGTTGAACCGGTTAATGTAATCTAAATAGGGGTTAAAATCTCTAAAATATCAACGTGTACAACTGGCTTCAAGGGGTTATTTTTATTTTTCTTGAAATATGTTCAGCGTACAGAACTTTTGTTAAACTTACTTCGGTACAATTGGCCCTTCAAGTTAATAACTTTACAATGTTAATTGTCCACTTTATTTTAGATATTGTGGACGTACTGTATAGTATATATAAAAACATTTTTTAAATAACAAACCGACTACCAAATAAATTTGGCTTTCTTTCTTTAAACACCAACTAAATCAGTGCGTTGCGGGCCACAGAGGGTCAAGGGGGTGAACGACCATCAGGGGTATAAAGCGGTTTGAAATATTTATCAGCGACCACCGTAACTGATTGCTTCCACTGATTCGACCATTATTAATGGTGGAAATAGTTCTGATTATATTGGTCACTATAGACTGACCGTTAACGTTGCATCATCGACAGGGAATACGCATCTAAATTAAACTTTTGGGGTTTGCTCTGTGGAATTCGATTGTAAATTTATATGGTCAAGATTACCTTTGGCTACAGGTTAGAGTGTCAGAGATGTTTGATTACTGTATAAGTATTGGAAAGTTACGAAACTTTGGTATATTCGATCGGTTATGAAAAATACTGGTCCAAAAGCATCAGGAAACTCGTACATGTTCAGTAATGCAATAAAACATATTTTATCAACAGAATCATGTATTTCTCATACCCAAACAAACTATATAGGTGGTGAAAGAAGCCTAGTGGTAAAAAAGTTTATGTAAAATCACATAATATTACGTTGGCCACGTGAGGCCAATGTAAAATCATGTGAAAATACAGATATTCTGTAAAAATACTATGGAAACTCACTAGATGTATTGTGTAATCTTACGAAATGATTACTGTGATTTCTTCATTAATCTGTGAATTTATACTTGGTAATTATTTGGTGTGAATTCACAGTGACATTCAAACACATACTATAAAGAAACATATAATTTTATTCAGAATAAGTATATTTATTGTATGAAAAATACCCAATACACTAATATGAATACATGATTCACATATCCACTAACTTCTTAATGAAATTGAAAACCTTCTTTTTAACGGCTGACACTTTTCTTGAATCTTAAGGAACATTCTCTGTATGAATTCCATAGTTGTAGGTTTTGGATAAATCCTTGGGGTATTTTATATTCAAAATCAAGAAATTTTCGTATCCATTATCATTTAGATTTGTCTTTGCTTGTAATACTACTTAGGTTAAACAATATTACTGCATTTCAATCTCGCGTACCTAACCTTCAACTTTGAGACCACACCACTAGATGATAATTTTATTAATATGTGTCCTACCAATAACTGTGTTTTAACTTGACTAATGATGTTCTCTCTCTTTTTATATCCGTGATCTAGAAAGAGAGAGAGAGAGAACCAAAGGATGGCCAGCTATGTATAACTTTTATTTCATGAAGCCAATTACCGATCGTTCATAATTCTTGTTCTTGACATATGGTGCTTAAGAACCAAAGTCAATATTTCCGATTTTACCCAATTTATTATTTCACCCGCAAGATCATCTGAAATTCCCGCATTTGGGGTAAAATACCCGCAATCGGCAACACTGTTTGAGACACCGAGTTCTAAAAATTGAAATCCAATAGTGTAGAGTCCAGGTAGAGGGGTGTTCACATAATTAAACCTGTGTATTTTCATTCATAGAATGAATTCTGTAAACCAGTAATTTTTCACATACATTATTCTGCGAATAATTTTACAATGTACTCTTAAGGCATATATAATGTAAAATGAAGGTCACAAGTATATTTTGCGAAAATTACCATACTTATCAAGTTATTTCACAACCATTTTTTAGAGTGAAATTCGACGAAAAATTATATTCCTAACAATTTTTATATGAAATATTCATAAACCTATTTCCTTTCAAGCAATTAAAAAAATTTAAAACAGTTCTAATTTGACATTTAAAATAGTCGCAAACAAAAGTTCGTCAAAATGAGAAAAACATGAGAACTATTTGTGTTTTTAGATCTTTAACACATTTTCTGATGTAAAAGAATGACAAACTTTATACATATCCATTCTAAACATTTTTTTTATAAAATCTAAAAATGTTAATCAAAAATACAATTGTTATAAATGGTTTTGAATAACATTAAAAATAATCGGTAACAACAATAAAAATATCCATTTACTGTTATCGGAAAAACATAAAAATCTCGGAATAGTAGTATATAAAACTCTACCGAAATAATGAAAGAGATTAAACTTTGTTTTTCTCATTATTACGAAACAAAAGTGAGTATACGCTTTTCAAATACCAATAAAAAATCAAGCGAAACAAAATACAAAAAAATAGTTAATAGTGTTTGCCCACGACTATTATATAAAATATATACTGGGTGTTTCATTGGAAAATGCACATCATTATGGGTAGAAAGATGTCACCGAGGTGGTTCTGACATACAAATTAAAAAATATATATTGTAAACATTTTTTCTCAAGTTGACAAGAAAAATTTTTCTATAACCTGAAATTACCAAAATATTTAGATTTATCTCGAATTTTTGACTAGTAAGTGGATTGTTGGCAGAAAAAGTGAAAAGTGTTTTGACTTGATTGGAAAAACAAATTAAGACGGCTCTGATTTAACAAATAGCTTCTAGATAAAAAAAACACATGAGCAACGAAACCGACAATCAAGAACGTAAACGTACAATCAAAGCGCGCGAGACGCCTTATAGTTGCTCATCTGTTTCGCGATTTCGGCAGACGCGACCACTATATTTTCCAGGGCTACTGCGACCACCCATTCTAGATATAAAAAATTGTTAATAGATCAGAGGGGGCTCATAGCGACTTCGAATTTTGAAGAATCTCATTCGTACGAGTCGGGTTTTGGGATATTTATTTTTGAAAAATGGGAAGAACTGATGGTGAGTCCAATTTTTTAATTTTTTGTTTGCACTTTTATTTTTTTTATTTATAAGACAAATTTTAAACTATATATTAAAATTTAATAAAAACAGTCTATACTTGTTTTACAAAAAAAAAAATTAATAATTAATATTTTAATTTTGATAAAGCCAAAATATACAGTGAAGTTTTCATTTTTTATAAAAATGTTTTGTGAAATCCCCTGAAAAAGGAAAATAAATGTATTTTTGGACATTGTAGTTTCCAACATTTTCAACGAAAACACCCAAAATAATTTTATTGAAAAATAATTAAAATAAAATAAAAAATTTTAAAACATGTACGAGATATAATTTATTTGTTAAATTTGGATTAAATATATTATTTATTATTATTATTCAACAAAGCATTAAAAAAAAAAGATAAAAACACAGCTCCAAAAAATACTACTAGTTGGAAAAATCCCGGAAATAGAGAAAATAGAAATTCTACTGACGTTTTTAGACGTTTCAGGTATTTTCTTTTACTTTAGTTTAAACCGGAAATGCTTTCTAACTTTTGTATATTTTTAATAAAATAATTTTTTGCACAAAAGATTTTTGGATATTAAAATGTTTCCCACCAAAATTTTTTCAAGAAACTAAAAAACTATTCTTGTTAATACCAAATAACAATTTTTCAAGAAATAATACAGTCACAATTAATATTGTTTTTTATTTTAAAATTTGTAGTTTATGCTCTATATTTTATTTTGACAAATTTACAATTGTTTTTATTAAATGTATTAAATGCAGCTTAGATATGTCAATTCTATAAAAAAAAATGGTGGATAATCTTTTAAATCTCCCACATCTTGAAAAGTAAAAGAAAAATTTGATAAGAAGTATGAATAATTAAAATTATGTGAAATCGTCAAGAAAATCAAATTCTTAAGTCAATCACAATGTTGTTTTACCCTGCTCATTCAATGAAAATATTTATACTTTACTTATGAATTTATTAAATAGAAACATTAATATTATTGCTAGTTCCTGGTTGATTTTTAGAGGGTTTTGGGTCCAAATATAAATTTCTATAACAGATTTAAAAACTAAGCAGGTAGAAATCGAATAAAGTGATATTTTTTTGAAGAAAGTTGAGAACGATTTTCTAAAATCAAGTCAAAATTTGCTAAATTTTCTAGCGTGCACGTAAATTTGTTTTTGGTCATAAGATATCCTTCACTAGAGGTAAAATTTTATGAGACGTCGAATAGAAATTGTGCCAAAGTTTCGTCTAGAAAATTTACTAAAATAACATGGATTTGGAATTTTCTAACATTCACAACAATTTCTTTTTGGTTAAAAACTTATTTCTTACTGCCTGATTTTTTTTTGAAAAGGTAATGGAACGATTTTTTGTAGTGACGTGATTATTTCTTACGAAATGGAATTTTTTGTGAATCACAATATATTTTTTCAGTCCCTTCCTATATGTGGATTGCCTCTCAGTAATCGAAGATTTTTTCTAATAATTCTAATAGTTTTATTTATGTAGTTATTCCTCTTCATTTTTATTTAACAACTCTGAGTATGACTCTAGTTTCCTTATTTCCGAAGTCTGATATTAAATTGTCTGAATTATTCCGAAAATAAATTTTATTTAATTTTTTGAATCAAACGATACGCCTATGCCCCTAATTGCTTTTAAAATGCATTCCGACAATCAGCAGCTAAAAATTGCCTCAATTAATCAATTCTAATTATTTTATTTTGAGAAGTAATTCAGGAAATTTCTGATATAAACCACAACAATTATTTGCTCATTGATGAGATGGTAATAAGCGAAAAATTGCAGCTGGGAAGTGTTCTCGTGTCGTTGTAATAAACATTTTCCGACAATCGGTAATTACGAAGATTATAACATTTTTTTGTTATATACTTATAGCTTACATCCTGCGAAATTAATTCGAAGTTAATTAAAATCAGATTATTGCATTAGCGGAACCGCTTGTCTCAACAGAAGAAGGTCCCGCCAACATGCGTTTCGCTAAATTACATCTCAAATGTTGTCAAATTCTTTAATATCCTTTAATATAAATCTAGTTTCTTTAAAATTAGTAAATAAACATGTTAAAGGTCATTAAAAGATTTGGTCATATAAAATACAGTGCAACAATGTTTTTACCATTTCAACATTACGGATTATAACAAAAAACAATTTGCGAAAGTATAATAGTCGTCTGCAACGGTTTTTTTAATATTTCCTCTATTTAATTCACTTACTAAACTTGTAATATTGTATATTTTAAAAAGAAATAATACAATCAAATTTTTATTTCTATTTTTCCCACTAAAATCTTGTATTTTCCTTTGATTTCTTTTCGAATCTTTAAATTCTCTTCCTCTGCTATTTCTAAATTCATTTTTATTTCTTCTTTTAAATTTTCTTCCAATATCCAAAAGTATTTTTTTAATTTAATCTTCCATCTATGATAATTTCTTTTAATTTTATTTCTATTTAAATTCCCATAAATTTTCCTCTATTGCCACCTGCACCTTATTGTTTTCCTTGTTTACATATCTGTCCATAACCTCCACATTCCTCTGACATATCCTATTTTTCTCCTTCATAATTTCACATATCGTCTTAAGTTCTCCATCGACCTTTACCTTAAATCCTTCTAAACCTTTCTCATTAGCTTTTGTTTGCAATTTCACTTCTTCAATTCCTTTTTGAAAATCTACCAATTTCTCCTCTACTTCTCCTTGTATATGACTTTTTAAATTTTCATCTATTTTATCCATTAATTGACGTAATCTTCTTTTCCAATTTTGTCTGTATTTCTCCAATTTTATCAGTCATATTATTTTGTTTTTTTGATTTTTCCTTCTGTATCACTCATGATACTTTGAACATCTTTTTCATTTTTCTGCTGTTTCTGTTCAATTTTTTTCATATTTTTCTTCATTTCTTCTTGTTCACTTGAATCCTACGTTCCAATTTTTTTCAGACATCTCTTGGTTCTTTTTAATAGTATTTATTTTTCCTTCTATTTCCAGTTTAAATTCTCTTATAGTTTCATTATGTTTCTCCATGTTTTTATTCATATCCTGCGACTCTTCTTTAATTCCCTGTTCCAATTTTCTAAAGTTTCCTTCCATTGCTTCCATTCTGTGTTCAATTCATCATGATTCATCCATCATCATAGGACTACTTCTTCCAGACATTGTGTCTCCCGTTCCCCTACCATTCATTTCTACTAACTCTGCAACATGATCTACCCCTTGCTCTTCATTTAAATCTTGTTGTATAATAGTTGTTTCTTGTTCTTCCATTATATCCTCTCCATCTATATTCCTTTGGTCTTCTTCTTGTTGTCCTCTTAATCCTGTTTTTTTTCCATCTCTTAAGTTCATTTTTTTAAATTATAACTTACAATATGGCTCCACGTTGGGCGCCATATTTGTAATAAATTCTAAATTACAAAGTTTTAATTTTCAAAGATTTTTATTTTTACAATTCTGACTTTGACATCTATTAATTAGGTACTATCTATTCGACATAAGCAAAAAAAACATCTCAAAACAACCATCCTAAAAAAACCCTCACATTTTTAAGTCCCCTATACATAATTTTTTCCATTACATATTTCCCTCCAAACCACAAACCCCACTTCAGTATAAATTTTGATGATTATGTACCCAAATTCTCCAAACAACCCATCTCTTAAATCCATTTTTTTCAATTATAAAGTACAATAGAGTCCCTTTATTTTAGGGCCCCACGTTGAAATTATAAGTTTTCAAGTATTTTTATTTTCTTAATTCTGACTTTGACATCTCTCAATACCTATATCTAAAAAACTCACATTTTTTAAGTCTCCTACACATAATTTACCCCATTAATCATTTTACTGTAAACAACTTTATTTCATTATAAATTTTAATAATTTCCCTCTTTAACTAACTAGTTCTAACATCAAATTCCATTTCAATATATTATATTGATGAAAAAATGTCTTGTAAAATTTTTTGTACGTGAGAAATCCTTTGATCATTGTTACTTTTGAGTAACCTTGTAAAATCTTAATATTAAAAAAGATGGAAAATAAAAAAAAACTAAGAGTAGGTTCTAGATTTATCACCAATTGTCTACCATTGTATTTATTCACATTTTCTGTCAACCTGACAACATTTTTCGGAATTTCTTCAGACAATTCTTGGTACATCCCATTTATCCCATTTATAGCATTTCTATAGCTTTTTATATAGAATTGTGACAAATCTGATTAAATATTTTATTTCTTTTCCAACTAAAGACTTATTAAAGTTT
The DNA here is from genome assembly GCA_949320105.2 of Crepidodera aurea. Taxonomy (NCBI): domain Eukaryota; kingdom Metazoa; phylum Arthropoda; class Insecta; order Coleoptera; family Chrysomelidae; genus Crepidodera; species Crepidodera aurea. The sequence continues at coordinate 1,097,631 of OX439474.1, forward strand.
TTTTGTTAGGGGGTTTTTGGAAATTCCACTGAATTATTTAATGCAAATTTTAATCAATGAATCAGATTCTTCTGTTGTAAACATATAATTATTACTGTCTACAAAAATAAGTACGATTTTTATACAGTTTTTTTTAAACAATTTATTTTGCATTAGTAAATAGAAAACAAAGTAATTTTGAATAAAAAAAAAGTATGAAATGGAAAAACGAGTGGGATTATTATGCCTTAAAGTTTCTTATGTGTTCAAAATTTTAACAAAACGATATCTGACAGGTAATACTAGGTATTATAGGAATCTAGAAGATGCTAAAATAAATTTAAAATTAATTATAAAAATTATTTAAAAATAAATGTAAAAGGGGGTGGAAATACGGCAATTTAAAGATGGCGAAATTAATAGGTTGTTCTATTTAAAAGGTTCTTTTTTGTAATTTTTTTTAGAGTCCTTGTTAAAATACTTTAAGTTTTTTTACAGTTTCCCACACTTTTGTCCACACTTATTTAACCATTTTTTTTTATTTTCTTGCAAAATAAAAATTTAAAATTACTCAAAAAATCCCCCATATAAAGTATGGACATTTATACTTACAAATTCACGTTTTTAAATATATTTTCGCGAAAGAATAAAGGATTTTTCACTATTTTTGTGATTTTATCTACAGTTTTTGGCTGTAAAAATGTTTAATATCTTAAATGTTAATACATACTTTTTTTTGTAAAAGAATTACGAAATCCTAGAATAAAAACTTAAAGTATTTAAAATTTTCGGATATTTGTGTTTTTCATATTTACAATTTTTTATTTATTTCCAACCACAAAAAAATAATTTAAGCATTTAAGATTTTGGGATTTTCATTTCACTATTTTCCAGATTATGTCCATACGCTTTTATATTTTCATAAAAAAAGTTGTTTCGTAAATTAAGAAATAAATTAATTTTTTATAAAAAATAACTGTATGTCAATTTTTTAAGTTTGTAAGATTTTTATTCTGAGATTTAAATTTTTGATGTAAAAAAATTGGAAAATTCTAATATTTTACAAAACAAAGTTTCTTACTTTGTATTGTTCTGTTGGCAGATTCCTTATTAAAAAATAAATTGTTGGTCGCTACAACGTATGTAGTTATCTAAAAATACGAAGAAATAACAAACAATGACAAATAATGCAAATTTATAACGACGATTAAAAGATATATCTTACATTTTTGCATTATAAAACAACAAAACATTATTAAGTATCTATTTATTTAAGAAAAAACTTATTAGTTTCAAGATGAAAACAATATTACATTACAAATAGTAACATTAAATTTAATGTTATTTTCATCGACAATAATTGGCTAAAACATTTTAACGAATAAAGTAAATAAACAATAATGTTGGTATAAATGTCTAAATCACTTTAATTATTAAAACAAACAGAACTACTAGAATTATTTAAATAAGTTGAAAAATGCCTAGATCACTATCTCAATACGAGCATGTTTGCATAACCTTCAAGAAATGAGTAGAACGTGGTTTGACTAATATGTCTTTATTATTAAATTAAACAAAAATTATTCAGACTTTACAGACGACGTAAGGGGTAATTACCCCATGATAAAGGAGCAAGGGGCTAGAATTTATTAAATGAAATAAAAAAATGTTACCTTGAACCAAAATTGTCTGTGATGACACAATTGTTGATCCCTATGAGACTCTTGTAAATTGATAGATAGAAATATTCCAATATTTTTAAGTTTTTTTTTTTATTCAGAGATACATCTTACTAGAAATAAAATTTAAGGACAATTCTAATAAGTATTAACAATTTCTAGTTGGAAATTCAGTTGTTCTTTAAAATGTGACTTCTGATCTAAATTATGACATTTTATTTTAAAATTGCTATTCTCTGAAAAACTATTTAATATTTAGTTAATTTGATACAAATGAAATTTTCGTTAAATTAGTTATTTTTTAAAAAGTACCAAATTTGTATTTCTTAATTTTATTTTTCAATTATTATCATTTTAATTTAAATATTTTTAATAAATGTGAATCAAAAGTTAATATGACCTACTACTTTATTTTAAATCAAGTGTTACGGTTATATATATAAAAATTTAATATTTTAAGTTTGTTGAAATAAATGGACCTAGAATTTACACAAAAAAATTAAAATTTGGTTTACGCAGAATGAATTTTGTATAAAAAACGATTGGTAATGTCAAAATTACCGAAAAAAAATATTTGGGCCATTTTTGAGGTAAAAATGGAGTTTTCTAGGATATAAATGGCCTAGAATCTATAAAAAATTCAAAAAAATTAAAATTTGGTATACGCAGAATGAATTTTGTATAAGAAACGATTGGCAATATCAAAATTAACGAAAAAAATGTTTGGGCCATTTTTCTAGGGAAAAAATGATTTTTTTGGGATATAACTGTACATAGAATCTACAAGAAAATTAAAATTTGGTTTATGCAGAATGAATTTTGTATAAGAAACGATTGGCAATGTCAAAATTACCGAAGAAAAATGTTTGGGCCATTTTTGAGGTAAAAATGGAGTTTTCTAGGATATAAATGGACCTAGAATCTATAAATAATTCAAAAAAATTAAAATTTGGTTTACGCAGAATGAATTTTGTATAAGAAACGATTGGCAATATGAAAATTAACGAAAAAAATGTTTGGGTCATTTTTCTAGGGAAAAAATGAGTTTTTTGGGATATAACTGCACATAGAATCTACAAAAAAATTCAAAAAAATTAAAATTTGGTTTATGCAGAATGAATTTTGTATAAGAAACGATTGACAATGTCAAAATTACCGAAGAAAAATGTTTGGGCCATTTTTGAGGTAAAAATGGAGTTTTCTAGGATATAAATGGACCTAGAATCTATAAATAATTCAAAAAAATTAAAATTTGGTTTACGCAGAATGAATTTTGTATAAGAAACGATTGGCAATATCAAAATTAACGAAAAAAATGTTTTTCTAGGGAAAAAATGAGTTTTTTGGGATATAACTGCACATAGAATCTACAAAAAAATTCAAAAAAATTCAAAAAAATTCAAAAAAATTCAAAAAAATTAAAATTTGGTTTATGCAGAATGACTTTTGTATAAGAAACGATTGGCAATGTCAAAATTAACGAAGAAAAATGTTTGGGCCATTTTTGAGGTAAAAATGGATTTTTCTAGGATATAAATGGACCTAGAATCTATAAATAATTCAAAAAAATTAAAATTTGGTTTACGCAGAATGAATTTTGTATAAGAAACGATTGGCAATATCAAAATTAACGAAAAAAATGTTTGGGTCATTTTTCTAGGGAAAAAATGAGTTTTTTGGGATATAACTGCACATAGAATCTACAAAAAAATTCAAAAAAATTAAAATTTGGTTTATGCAGAATGAATTTTGTATAAGAAACGATTGACAATGTCAAAATTACCGAAGAAAAATGTTTGGGCCATTTTTGAGGTAAAAATGGAGTTTTCTAGGATATAAATGGACCTAGAATCTATAAATAATTCAAAAAAATTAAAATTTGGTTTACGCAGAATGAATTTTGTATAAGAAACGATTGGCAATATGAAAATTAACGAAAAAAATGTTTGGGTCATTTTTCTAGGGAAAAAATGAGTTTTTTGGGATATAACTGCACATAGAATCTACAAAAAAATTCAAAAAAATTAAAATTTGGTTTATGCAGAATGAATTTTGTATAAGAAACGATTGACAATGTCAAAATTACCGAAGAAAAATGTTTGGGCCATTTTTGAGGTAAAAATGGAGTTTTCTAGGATATAAATGGACCTAGAATCTATAAATAATTCAAAAAAATTAAAATTTGGTTTACGCAGAATGAATTTTGTATAAGAAACGATTGGCAATATCAAAATTAACGAAAAAAATGTTTTTCTAGGGAAAAAATGAGTTTTTTGGGATATAACTGCACATAGAATCTACAAAAAAATTCAAAAAAATTCAAAAAAATTCAAAAAAATTAAAATTTGGTTTATGCAGAATGACTTTTGTATAAGAAACGATTGGCAATGTCAAAATTAACGAAGAAAAATGTTTGGGCCATTTTTGAGGTAAAAATGGATTTTTCTAGGATATAAATGGACCTAGAATCTATAAATAATTCAAAAAAATTAAAATTTGGTTTACGCAGAATGAATTTTGTATAAGAAACGATTGGCAATATCAAAATTAACGAAAAAAATGTTTTTCTAGCGAAAAAATGAGTTTTTTGGGATATAACTGCACATAGAATCTACAAAAAAATTCAAAAAAAATCAAAAAATTCCAAAAAATTAAAATTTGGTTTATGCAGAATGACTTTTGTATAAGAAACGATTGGCAATGTCAAAATTACCGAAGAAAAATGTTTGGGCCATTTTTGAGCTAAAAATGGAGTTTTCCAGGATATAAATGGACCTAGAATCTATAGATAATTCAAAAAAATTAAAATTTGGTTTACGCAGAATGAATTTTGTATAAGAAACGATTGGCAATATCAAAATTAACGAAAAAAATGTTTGGGCCATTTTTCTAGGGAAAAATGAGTTTTTTGGGATATAACTGCACATAGAATCTACAAAAAAATTCAAAAAAATTAAAATTTGGTTTATGCAGAATGAATTTTGTATAAGAAACGATTGGCAATGTCAAAATTACCGAAGAAAAATGTTTGGGCCATTTTTGAGAGAAAAAATGACTTTTTAGGGTATAAATGGACCTAGAATCTACAAAAAAAATCAAAAAAATTCAAAAAAAATTCAAAAAAATTAAAATTTGTTTTACGCAGATACGAGAAATATCCTCTCATTGCCGGACATACTGCCGCCGTTGTTTTAAATATCAGTAGAAATTATTTGAAGTCATTTAATATACCTGAATTAAAATTAAAGCCACCAACTATTACTAATAAATTTATTCAAATTACAAACTATTTCTTGTAATTATATTACCTGTCTGCAAAAAAATGTTTTCTTAATAAAAGCCCTACCCTATTTCAAGAATTTTTGTCATTTCATGAGCTAGTTTGAACACGGGACTCTGAAAAACGTAAATAATATTTAAAACCAAATGATTAATCATTAATTTGAACAGATGTGATTATAATACCCGTGATGACTGTTCGACTAAGATGGCCCCAGGCAAAATAGTGTTCGAAATCTTGTCTAATAGTATTTAATAAGATATAAAGATAGAAGTGATGCAGGATAATAGAATATGGTAAGAAAAGTAACACCCACTTTATTTTTTATTCTTCGTTATATATTACGTAATAAACATTTAAATATGGTCTCAGAAAAACACGTGGAAGATGATGAAACAAATGTTATAATAAGCCATTATCTATTTCAGTATAGTAAACAATAATTTATAAAAATCTATAAAATTAGAGAAAATTGTGAAGATGTTTGATATTTTTCAGAAATTTGGGAAAAATTACTTTAAACGGAAATTCTTTTATTTCTTCAAAAAAATCATACAATAAAGGAACTGTAATTCATTTCGGAAGCTCATAGTGGTTTGTATTTTAATTTCTCTCTCTTTCCACTGGATTAAAACCACTTAGTTGTTAAAAAAGTTTTTTTATTGACGTTTCGGCTTTCCAGATCGAAAGCCGTTATCAAAATGACATAAAATAAATAAATTTACTAGAAACAGAACACTTGATAATCTTGCAAAAATATGACATCAACATAGTATACATAGAATAAGATTTTGAGATTGAAGATGTCAAAATCTGTTTCAATCATATTTTTGTGACGTTTCTGGGAACGAATTTTTTGAAAGGATAGCGCATTTGCATATTATAAGAGAATTTATACTTCGTCATAAATGAAGTTTTCTTATTAATATTATCATAAGAAAAAACCAGATAAAAACTTATGATACTATCCCGATATAGAGGGTATCCTTTTTGCAATTAACTCTTTTTGTAAAATAGGTATCCAAATTTTTGAAATATCAACCGAACAATTAGAAACACATTCGTTATTATTTAAGCATATCAATGCTGCTTCTTTAACTTTGCGGTTATAATTATTCGGTTCTTTTAATAATCTAGTTGAAGAATTCCATTGTATTTTATGACCAAAATCCCATGCATGTTCACATATTTTAGATTTTTCGAATTGTTTATTTTTAATGTACGATTGGTGTTCATTAAGTCTAATATGAAAAGGTCTAGATGTTTCTCCTATATAAAATTTATTACATTCGCATGGAATTTTGTAAATACAATTTTTTGTGTTTTGAATTTCATTAAAAGGTTTTGTATTTACTATTAAAGATTTTAATGTATTATTAGTTTGAAAAACTGTTTTTAAATTAAATTTATTGCCAATCCTTCTAATTTTTTCGGATAATTTTGGAATATAAGGGATTTTTACTATATTTGAAAGAATTATTGGGGGGTTTAAATTTTGATCTTTAGTTTTGATGTCTCGGTAAAGTTCACGATTTATAAATTTACTTGGGTAGTTGTTCTTAATCAAGACAGATTTAACAAGTGATAATTCATTATTTAAGATATTGTCATTTGAACAAATTGTTTTTGCTCTATCGGAAAGAGATTTGACAATACCTCGTTTAACACAAATTGAGTGGTTTGAATTAAAATTTAGATATCTATTTGTATGTGTTTCTTTTCTAAAAACTGATGTATCAAAACAATTGTTGTTATTGTGTATTAGTACATCAAGAAACGGTAATTTTTTATTATTTTCAATTTCAATTGTAAATTTAATAGTAGGTTCCGAATTATTAATAGTATATAAAAATGTATCAATATTTTCCCTATCGTGTTGCCAAATTGCAAAGATATCATCTACATATCTAAACCAGACAGAAGGTCTTAAATTTTGTTTGTTTACAATTTCCATTTCAAAATTCTCCATGAAAATATCACACAATTTTGGTGATAAAGGAGAACCCATTGCCATGCCAAAATTTTGTTGATAAAAATCACTATTTAATTGAAAATATGTAGTTTTAATACATAGTTCCAATAATTCTAGAATTGCTGAGACGCTTAATTTAGTTCTATTTATTAATGTATTATCATTTGTCAACTTTTTTCTCACAAGATTAAGAGTTTTATCGACAGGAACATTTGGAAATAAACTGACTACATCAAAACTAACCATTATATCTGAATTTGTAATTTTGATTTTTGATAATTTTTCTAAAAAATGTTTTGAATTTTTGATAAAGGAATTAGTATTTCCTGATAACGGATCTATTATTTTAAGTAGAAATCTTGCTAAATTTTGACAAGGTGAATTTATAGAACTTATTATTGGTCTTAATGGTATTTGTTGTTTATGAATTTTGGGTAAACCATAAAAATGTGGAGGTTTACTATAATGAGAAGTAAGAGATCTTCGTTCTTTATCACTTAGGAATTTTTTATTTTTATATAAAGTTTTGTAAATTTTGTTTTCAATACTAGTAGTTGGATCTTTATTTAATTTTGAATAGCTACCGTTTTCAATAATTTCGTTAATTTTGTTATCATAATCTGTTTTGTTCATGACAACCGTCGCGTTACCTTTATCTGCCGGTAATATCTTAATTGTATTGTCATTTTTTAAATTTTTAATTGATTTAAATTCTGCGGAGGTTAAATTTTGATTAATTTTGTAAGATTTTTCTAATTCAATTTTGCAATGTACCTTGTATTCGTTGCTTAAGTCAGTTGGTAAATTTTGAGAAGCGTTTTCTATAGAACTAATAATATCAAATTTTGGTACATATTTTGGAGTTACCGAATAATTTAAACCTTTAGCCAATAATAAATTTTCTGTGTGATTAAGATCTCTACTTGAAATATTTATTACCGTATTTAAATTTTGTTCTGAATTTCTAAGGTTGTAAAAACTTTTTTCTTCAATTAGATTATTAAATTTTCTTAATTGTCTATTTTTGGTACAATTGAATTCTTTCTCATAACTATTTAAAACACAATGGATTATTTTATGGAAATCAAATCTGGATACCTGATTATACAAATATGATTTAATATCCTCGATATCTTTTTCTAAATTAAATTTATTAAACCTATGGAACTGAATCCTCTCTCTTACTATCGCGTGCTCTGCTCTATTTAAAATTCTCCATATCTTGTTGTTCTTTATTGGAGTTTTAAGTTTTAAGTCCCAGAAACGTCACAAAAATATGATTGAAACAGATTTTGACATCTTCAATCTCAAAATCTTATTCTATGTATACTATGTTGATGTCATATTTTTGCAAGATTATCAAGTGTTCTGTTTCTAGTAAATTTATTTATTTTATGTCATTTTGATAACGGCTTTCGATCTGGAAAGCCGAAACGTCAATAAAAAAACTTTTTTAACAACTAAGTGGTTTTAATCCAGTGGAAAGAGAGAGAAAATAAAGGAACTGTATTTATGGAATTTCTCATAAAATTTTACGTCTAGTGATGTATATGTTTTGAAATAAAAACATCTCTTGTGAACGTTACAAACTTCCAAAACTATTTTATTTTAGCATACCATGTTGAAGAAATTTTAACTTGATATTAAGAATCCATCCATAACTTACTTAAAAAAAAACGATAAAATTTTAAGTTTAGTGATATATTTGTATTGATCCAAAAAAATTCCTTGTGAAGGCTACAACATTCCAAAAACATGTTATTTTAGCAAACCTTATTAAAGACGTTTTCACTTGACTATTTTCAAAGAAAAAACTCAACTTTAAGACCATTTTTATTTGCTTTTAGCTACAATTTTACGTCTAGTGGGGTATACCCTTTGATAAAAAAATTCCTCTAAGCTCTAGAAAATTTCAAAACAATAGTGATTTGGAATTTTTGTTTAAAGAAATTTTGACTTACTTCCAATTATCATCTTTAACTTTCTTTAATAAAATAACACTACTTTGTAACCAATTTTGTTTTGATTTCACATATTGATGTGATATTTTTAAAATTATTTGATATATGGACGTTAGAAAAAGCAGAAATTTCCAATATTTTTAAAGAATTTAATTTTTTTAATTCCAAAAACAATCTTTTGCCGATCCATTTTAGAACGCTAATTTTGAATCTGCCTACTTACATGTCAAAATAAAATAATATGTTATTGACAATTCTCTAGAAATCGCAAATTGTTAAAAATAAATGTTTCCTAATCTGGTTTTCAGATAGATACAGGGTGACCCAGGGGTACGTGCATGCTCCATAACTTTTTTCTATCCAAGCTATCGGTTTGATTTTTTTTAAACGATAAGACCGACAATGGGGCACATTCTAAAAATATTTATATTTATATACAGGATGTCCCAAATAAGATACACAACTAAGTTCTGGTTGTTTAAATGGCATCCCCGCATTTTTACATTTTTAGATTCGCCATTAAATTGTCAATAGTAATACCCCTAGGGCCTTGATAATACCGAGATAATTTTGTCATAGAGAATGCTGTAAGCGTGTTGCTTGATAATAGCCCGAGGCCGAAGGCCGAGGGCTATTATCCTTAAGCAACACGCTTGAAGGATTCTCTATGACAAAATTTTGAGGATTTATCAAGGCCCGAGGGGTATTCGATAAGATAATTTTTTACTTTGTAGATTTAAACATTTTTAAACTAGTTGTCAGTTTGACGTTTAATTAATTTTTAATCAAAAACTTGACTTGTTGAAAACACCAAACTGAAAACACCACATGTAGGGTGTTATCGCTGTAATCCATAGCTGATTGGATGAAATTTGACACATGACTCTAAATTAAGTAATTTGATTGGTTACTATAGTTAGTAAAAAATTATCGATATAACGCACCCGGGTTTCTTAGACTTACCTGAAATAGTTTTTGACTTATGTCAATTTATGTGTCAAAATAGCGTCGTGCAGAGATCCACAAAAAAATTCAGAACTTCAGAACTGTTCGAGATAACTTAATCAACTTTTCTCCAGTCAATTCCTTAAGCTTCAGCGCATCTTCTGAGTTGTAGGTGAATTCGGAGTCGACGTTCTACCGCCTACTACGATTTTTTGAAAATTACAAATTACAAATAGCAATAACTCGACTTTTTCAAATGCATCACCCTATATTTTATTACATCATTGCATGGCATTTTTTAAGAGCTTTTTGATGATATAGGGTTTGTTGGGTCTATTTTGTAAAATTTGCGAGATTTATTGCAAAATAAGAAATGTTGACGGTTTATTCAAGAAAAAAAAAAGGAATCGAGTAGGCCGCTGTCTTAAAATTTGACACATCCATATACTTTCAATAATTGTACGCGTCTAATTAAAAGAAAAAAAGAATCGAGTAGGTCACTGTTTGACACATTCATATAATTTTGAAAAGAATATGTTTCAACAAAAGGAAATTGTAATAGAAACAGAAATACATTACAAAGTAAACAATTTTTATAATATTTACAAGAACATGAAAGAATGATTAATAGGATACAATATAAATATTTTTGATTTATAACAAATGCTCGAATAGGTCACCATCATGTTCCACGCAAACTGCTAGTCTTCTAGTAAATGAGTCCCGAACTCTAGCAAGCATTGCTCCATCAACTGAATGGAAGGCTTCCGTGATCCTGTTTTTCATATTATCTGCAGTTGTTGGACGATCTCTGCAAACAGTTTCCTTCACGTACCCCCAAAGAAAAAAATCTATAGGAGTCAGGTCTAGAGATCGCGCGGGCCAAAGAATAGTACCTCTCCCTATCCAATGATTAGGGTAGGAATTATCTAAAAATTCTCGCACCATCCTATGGTTATGCACTGAAGTACCATCGTGTTGAAACCACATTGTCCCTCTGGTATTCAAATCCACTTCTTCTTAAATATTGGGAAGATGTTCGCGAAGAAACTGTAAATACCTTTCACCATGCAGCACATTGTCAAAAAACAATTTCCTTTTTGGTATAAGATACACTACCAGTGAGTTCAAACCGATCTCTCAACTTTAGGAATGAAGACACCCGTGGAGTTCTTGCTTCTGGATATTTTTGCAGGTAGATTGTGCTTGCTAATAAAGGATTTCTGTCAGCTTCGCCAATACAGTAGACCATATTCACTAATATTCACTAATAATTCATTTCGGAAGCTCATAGTGGTTTGTATTTTAATTTCTCTCTCTTTCCACTGGATTAAAACCACTTAGTTGTTAAAAAAGTTTTTTTATTGACGTTTCGGCTTTCCAGATCGAAAGCCGTTATCAAAATGACATAAAATAAATAAATTTACTAGAAACAGAACACTTGATAATCTTGCAAAAATATGACATCAACATAGTATACATAGAATAAGATTTTGAGATTGAAGATGTCAAAATCTGTTTCAATCATATTTTTGTGACGTTTCTGGGAACGAATTTTTGAAAGGATAGCGCATTTGCATATTATAAGAGAATTTATACTTCGTCATAAATGAAGTTTTCTTATTGATATTATCATAAGAAAAAAACCAGATAAAAACTTATGATACTATCCCGATATAGAGGGTATCCTTTTTGCAATTAACTCTTTTTGTAAAATAGGTATCCAAATTTTTGAAATATCAACCGAACAATTAGAAACACATTCGTTATTATTTAAGCATATCAATGCTGCTTCTTTAACTTTGCGGTTATAATTATTCGGTTCTTTTAATAATCTAGTTGTATTTTATGACCAAAATCCCATGCATGTTCACATATTTTAGATTTTTCGAATTGTTTATTTTTAATGTACGATTGGTGTTCATTAAGTCTAATATGAAAAGGTCTAGATGTTTCTCCTATATAAAATTTATTACATTCGCATGGAATTTTGTAAATACAATTTTTTGTGTTTTGAATTTCATTAAAAGGTTTTGTATTTACTATTAAAGATTTTAATGTATTATTAGTTTGAAAAACTGTTTTTAAATTAAATTTATTGCCAATCCTTCTAATTTTTTCTGATAATTTTGGAATATAAGGGATTTTTACTATATTTGAAAGAATTATTGGGGGGTTTAAATTTTGATCTTTAGTTTTGATGTCTCGGTAAAGTTCACGATTTATAAATTTACTTGGGTAGTTGTTCTTAATCAAGACAGATTTAATCACTAATAATTATTGAAAGTATATGGATGTGTCAAATTTTAAGATAGCGGCCTACTCGATTCCTTTTTTTTTAATTAGACGCATACAATTATTGAAAGTATATGGATGTGTCAAATTTTAAGACAGCGGCTTTCTCGATTCCTTTTTTTTCTCGAATAAACCGTCAACATTTCTTATTCTGCAATAAATCTCGCAAATTTTACAAAATAGACCCAAGAAACCCTATATCAGCAAAAAGCTCTTAAAAAATGCTATGCAATGATGTAATTAAATATAGGGTGATGCATTTGAAAAAGTCGAGTTATTGGTATTTGTAATTTGTAATTTTCAAAAAATCGTAGTAGGCGGTAGAACGTCGACTCCGAATTCGCCTACAACTCAGAAGATGCGCTGAAGCTTAAGGAATCGACTGGAAAAAAGTTATCTTGAACAGTTCTGAAGTTCAGAATTTTTTTGTGGATCTCTGCACGACGCTATTTTGACGCATAAATTGACATAAGTCAAAAACTATTGCCTAAGAAACCCGGGTGCGTTATATCGACAATTTAATGACGAATCTAAAAATGTAACAAAAATGCGGGGTTGCCATTTAAAAAACCAGAACTTAGTTGTGTATCTCATTTGGGACATCCTGTATATAAATAGAAATATTTTTAGAATGTGCCCCATTGTCCGTCTTATCGTTTAAAAAAAATCCAACCGATAGCTTGAATTGAAAAAAAATTATGGAGCATGCATGTACCCCTGGGTCACCCTGTATAATGAAAAATATCGTTCATTACACGTCCAGAAATGCTTTTTCCGTGCTTGCACGACTTCCCGTGCGAATTATTAAAAAGTGATTAAAAAAAATTGCGAATAGTGTAGCGAAAAAAATTAGAGGGACAACTTTTGTAGGTAATGAACTGCTCTTCATTTTTTGTCTAAACAAAAATGCTCTAGGGGTCTTATTTCGGTAGATAAAAACGGATTTTCGGGAACTCTAGTGCTATTTTCCCACCCTTCCACAAATTCCACGTAGCTGACATTTTAGGAGATAAATTTACTCATGAATTCCTGCAAATTAAAAAAAAATTCCTGGACAGACTTGATGGAGTTTATCTAGGGTTAATTTATATCTATAAACAAAATTATGGGAAAGCGATTTATTGATAAACGAAATTGACAGACTTCATATATTTTTACACAAAAAACTGTATTTTTTAGAAAAATACCACAATAGTTATTTCACAGATAATTAACGTTCTGATTTTAAAAAAATGTTGGAAATTAAAATTTTAGTCACTGTAATATAAAAATAAATGTTTAAAATTTAATTAGAAAAAAATTGTAATAATAATAATTTGCAGTTTTTGCGCTTGTCACATTCTGGTAAGTAATTACATAAAAATTATTTCGTGACGCATTAATATATAATTACAGCTTCTGTGTTACGAGATAATTAAACACATCAAAATATATAAACAATCAGAATTAAAACTTTATCTACTTCACTTTGGATCAAAACGATTTCGAAATGGATTTTTTATGTTTTTATTGTTCTCTAATTACCCACAGATTAGATTTGATATATAATCTAACAAAAATCCAAATTTTTAAAAATCGTTTGTGCCAGCAAAAACTATGTCGACCTTCGTCTCGTCATTTCCTGCGAATACCATCTAGTACGCTCTACCAATGAGAAGTTATTAGCCAGAAACTTGTTAATAACATTTTTATAATTCTTTCAAACGTTTGATCGTCATCTGTAAAAGTGTTGAGATAAATTTCATTGTAACTAATAAATACCTGTTTGGAGGTGCGACTTTAGATTCTGATTAGTTTGTTTTTCTTTGGTTAGTGGTTAAGAAGTGTTCGGACAAAAGATGAGTCATAAGCAGACTATTATTGTTTCTTCGCAGCGTACCCCGTATACTGCAGCTGCAGGCAAGTAAATATTCAATATTAAATTTTTTTTTACGTTTTTAATTTTAATTATAAAAAATAAGCAGACTATTATTGTTTCTTCGCAGCGTACCCCGTATACTGCAGCTGCAGGCAAGTAAATATTCAATATTAAATTTTTTTTTACGTTTTTAATTTTAATTATAAAAAATAAGCAGACTATTATTGTTTCTTCGCAGCGTACCCCGTATACTGCAGCTGCAGGCAAGTAAATATTCAATATTAAATTTTTTTTTACGTTTTTAATTTTAATTATAAAAAATAAGCTATTAATTTTTTTTGACGTTATTAAATTTTTGAAAATAAAAATTCAATCAATCAAAAATCTGTTAATGTATTAAAAAGAGATCTTCAATAGACATTTTTACATATTTCTATAAAATCTTAAACTTCCATATCAAGTATTTTTAAAATGAAAGCGCATATGTCAAATTCCTACAAATACAAATTTGACACTCCACCAATTGAAAAACATTTAAGTTTTTTATAAATAGCTATTTGTTTAACTAGGGAGGAAAGTTTCACTTTTCGTTCAGCATGCAAGTTTTGCATGCAACATATGATTTTTTCTGACCAGTCAAAATATTAATAGTTTGTCTTTCAGAAAACATTTCTACATATTTTCTTTGAAATGTGAAACTTCTACATTGAGTAGTTTTAAATTGGTTGGGAGGGAGTGGGTGATTTTCACTAGAGCTTGAATTACTATCGGAAATATTTTCGAAAGCATAAATTTTTTAAAAGTATCCCGAGCAGAAGACGAAGGATACTTTTTTAAAAAATTTCACATCAAAGTAATATTAAAGAACGAGTTTCATAAGACGATGTTTATTGTATGAGTACGAATACAATAAACGGATTATAAAACGAGTTCTTTACGCTATTTTTTAAAATTTTCGCCTATTTTTATTATATAATTAAAAATATTTCGTACTTTTAATAGTATCGTAGTTCCTTAATTTTGTAGCAGTTGGTAACAATGATTTGACATTTATACTTGACAGTCATTTCAAGTTTGAATTTTCATTTTTTCATTTCTTGTATTTTAAAGTTTGTAGAACCTATGTGAAAATGAATGATGAAATGTCGTGTACGTCACCAAAAATTCGAAAAATTGCGGAAAATAGTACCTATAGGTAATTTAATTCCCGACAAATCTCGGCATCTTTATGAGAAAGCATATAATAAGTTTCAAGATTAGTGTCGTGAAAGTAATATTGAAAACATCTCAGAAAATGTGTTACTTGCATATTTTGAAATCCAACGCCAAAAATTTAAATCATCTAACTTATGGACGACTTACTCAATGTTAAGATGTTGTCTAAATTTATACAAAAATGTTGATACAGGGTGCGCCAATTATTTCCACTCGATCTCTAGCACCGAAACTAAAAGAGATATTAACAAGATTTTTTGTAGGGGTAGACAGTGTCACTTGGACTACAATTTTAAAATATTTTGATGTATACAGGGTGGCTAATTTTTGTGGAATGAAAATTAATTTGGTTTTTTTAAACTGAACACCCTGTATACGATTATGTCTTCTGATTCTACTTAATATTAGATTTACGGTAGTTTTTTGTATTTGTAAATCCGACGCGGCGTTGACAAGTTATTCCTATTTTAAGCAGATTTAATGAAAAAACAGCACTTCAGAAATATTAGCACAAAAACCACATTTTTTAAAAAATTCCTCAAAAAAGCTACTATGATGTAAATGAAACATGCACCTATCACAATAATCACACAACATCTTCACCTGTTGCACAGGGTGTTTGCCGATGGCGTGCCAATAGTCTAGTTTTCAAATGGCAATAACTTAATTTTTTCAAATGGGACACCCTGTATATTTTTCTTCAGTTAGAGCTCTCCCTAATACGCATTAAAAAAATATAGGGTTTTGCACATCTAACTTTACTATTTACTTTAATAATTGACGTTAAGTGACAAACAACATATTTTACACAATTTTTAATAAGTACAAAATTTTACAAAGTTTAATAGTAAGAAAACTACAATAGTGAAAGTTAAAATTTATTCAAAATGTCTTCCATTTTCATTTATACATTTTCTTGCCCTTTTTTTCATTGATTTACGAACATCTCTTAGCATTGCAGGGGCACCTGTCTAAATGCTGCAGTAATTCTTTCTTTCATATTTTCTTTTGTGGTAACCTCTTCTTTGTAAACAATATTTTTAATAAAACCCCACAAGAAAAAATCGCAAGGTGTAAGGCAAGGCGATCTAGTAGGCCAATTTATAGGTCCTCCCCTTCCTATCCAACGATCCTGAAATTCCCTATTTAACCAATTGCGAACATCTAATAGATAATGTGGTGTGGCACCATCTAATTGAAACCACATTCCGTTGCGATAATTTTGAGGCACATTTTGCAATAAGTTGCGAAAATTATGTTCTAAAAAATCTAAAAATATAGCTCCATTTACAGTCCAGGGACCAATTACATAATCACCTATTATTCCCGCCCACACATTCAAAACCCATCGATACTGTGATGTGGTTCTAAATAAATGTTTATTGTGGTCCGAATAATAATGGAAGTTGTGTTTATTTACACAACCGTTCTTATGAAACGTGGCTTCGTCGGAGAATAAAACTTTGTTTAAAAAGTTACGCTATGTATTTATCTTGTTTATTAACCATCTACAGTATTCCACTCTACTCGCGAAATCACGTAGTAACAATTCTTGGTGAAGCTGGATATGATAGGGGTGATATTTATTCTTTTTTATTATGCGTCTAATTGTGGTATTGGAAATATCTAACTGATTGCTTAATTGCCTTGTGCTTATATTGGGATCTTCAACTATACTGATCATTATCTTATATTCGTTGTCAATAGTAACAGCTGTAGTTTCACGTAAATGTTTTTTATACTTGACGGTTCCTGTTCTATCAAATCTATTCTTTAAATTCTCAAAAGTATCCTTTTGTGGATGACGTCTTTCTGGGTATCTTTGACGATAGACCCTACTAGCAAGAAACGCATTTTTTTGACATTCACCCAGTATCCATATCATATCAATATTTTCTTGAACACTATAATTCTTTTAATTTCTCTCTCTTTCCACTGGATTAAAACCACTTAGTTGTTAAAAAAGTGGAAAGAGAGAGAAATTAAAATACAAACCACATTGAGCTTCCGAAATGAACTATAATTCTTATTAAAATCCATTTTTTATACACAATACCGATTAAATATAGCAGACGTGATACAATACAAAATTTTATGTTGACAATTAATGCCATAACAAAATATACCTACTGTCATTTTCATAGGTAACTTGATTTCTTATTAAAAATTGTGTAAAATATGTTGTTTGTCACTTAACGTCAATTATTAAAGTAAACAGTAAAGTTAGATGTGCAAAACCCTATATTTTTTTAATGCGTATTAGGGAGAGCTTCTAACTGAAGAAAAATATACAGGGTGTCCCATTTGAAAAAATTAAGTTATTGCCATTTGAAAACTAGACTATTGGCACGCCATCGGCAAACACCCTGTGCAACAGGTGAAGATGTTGTGTGATTATTGTGATAGGTGCATGTTTCATTTACATCGTAGTAGCTTTTTTGAGGAATTTTTTAAAAAATGTGGTTTTTGTCCTAATATTTCTGAAGTGCTGTTTTTTCATTAAATCTGCTTAAAATAGGAATAACTTGTCAACGCCGCGTCAGATTTACAAATACAAAAAACTACCGTAAATCTAATATTAAGTAGAATCAGAAGACATAATCGTATACAGGGTGTTCAATTTAAAAAAACCAAATTAATTTTCATTCCACAAAAATTAGCCACCCTGTATACATCAAAATATTTTAAAATTGTAGTCCAAGTGACACTGTCTACCTCTACAAAAAATCTAGTTGATATCTCTTTTAGTTTCGGTGCTAGAGATCGAGTGGAAATAATTGGCGCACCCTGTATATCAAAATTTAATAAATTGCAAGCTATGTTAAAACGAGTATCTACAGGTTACATTCCAAAAAAATCAAAAATTTTAGAACCAGAAGACATTAATAAATTTATAAACGTAGCTGAAGATAAGATGTATCTCGCAATAAAGGTATGTTTATTAAAAAATGATTCTTAATTTCTTTGTAGTTAGATTATATATTTTTTACCTTTATACTCTTAACATTTATACTTGACAGTCATTCAGAGGGAAATTTAGATAGCTGATTTGACATGTAGGAAATTATGCTACCAACTGTGAAAAGGCGTGCTATAATGTGCCCCTTATGGCCTATTATAGCACTACTTTTAGTGTTATAATAGCTATATTATAAAAGAAAATTTAAAAAAAAATATGACATGACATTTTCGTAAGACCGGTGTATTTTTTATAAGTTGACACTTGACAGAAATCCTATCGCTGTGGTACAGCCCAGAGTAGGAAAATACAATCGCAAAGTTTTTTGGTTGCTACAGTAACGAGCTGAAACGAAAGCTTCTAATTGGTTAAAAAATGTCTGTCGATTCATTTCATAAAAAAGGTAAGAAGTTGATTATAGCAATTAATAAAGTTTAATAAACAGGAAACATTGACATCGAACGAAATCCCAAATTTGCTCATTTTTAAATACGTGCACCAGCGTGATTATTTATATTTGACGTTTAACTGTCACATACACAAATCTGGAAGGAGGCGTCTCCCGACAGTATGAATTTGGCTGCCGGCTGCATGTTTCGACGATTGTACGAGCAAAAATTAATAAAATGTAGCAAATCAATAATTTACAGGGTGAGGCCAGGTAAGATAAGAGAAAGTCAGTTCAGCTCAGCTCAGAAAAATGATGCACCAA
This sequence comes from Crepidodera aurea, assembly GCA_949320105.2. Lineage (NCBI taxonomy): Eukaryota > Metazoa > Arthropoda > Insecta > Coleoptera > Chrysomelidae > Crepidodera > Crepidodera aurea. The sequence goes on from OX439474.1 coordinate 1,116,486, forward strand.
GTAATATTTCAAGTAAATCTATTTTTGGCTCTGCTTGCGCATGCGAATTATTGCCAATTCTGCATACTGTCGCGAGACGCTAGTATTTGAAAACACCGAACTTGACAGGCCAATCAGAGTCAAGAGTCAAGTTTGGTGTTATCGATAATCCGAACTTGACTGGAGCTCCTGATTTGTTCATTTGAAAAGTGCGTGAAATAGTCAATTCAATATTTAGACAAAAAATCAAGATCTTAAGAACTTAAAAATCAAAAGCGCAGATATTTTTTTGTAGAGGATGTAAAATTAAATAATTGTAGGATGTTTTATATATTAAAAAGATATATTTCGGCCGTCTTTCCCACTTTCCCTTTACTTTGAAAATGGCACGATGTCAATTCCACACAAATGTCGACATGTGAAAACTAATCGTCTTGTAACTAATTTTTTTTTAGTTTCTTTGTCAATATTTATTAATAAATCTTAACGATGTTGGCAAGTTCCCAGAGTTTCCTCGAAACCTCGTACATCATAGAAGGGACAAAGCATACGTGACACACTGTCATGTTCTTAAAATACAATCAAACAAACGATATATAACTACTGCAAAATCAAATAAAAAATTGATAATTAAATCGTAAAAATTTTTATTTGCATTAAAATAAAGATTATATATACTTAACGAACAAACATACATAATACCAGTAGCAAACAAAAGATATATTTTTTACTCATAAAAAAATTATCTGTCACACCGTTAGTACGTCAACCTACTTGATGTGAGTCAGGTGATGTTTTTTATTATTAAATGGGTGATAGCAAGCAAGTGATTGTTTCTTCTAGAAGGAGCTACCATGTGGAAGGCAAGTCAAAGAAATAGGTGATTTCTTATAATAGATAATTTGTTTAATACAGTGAGTTTCATTCAAATAAACGGAAAAAGGGATAAAGGGGAAAATAAAAAACAATTGGGAAAAGATGGGGAAAATTAAGTCAAATTCTAAAATCGATGACAATATTAAAAAAAATCCAATAAAGTAAATAAACTTTTGGAGGATTCTTCTAATTTTTGCATACTAAAAAAATTAAAATTCCAGTCACAATGATTTTCAACCCATTTTTCTTAGAAAATTCAGATACAATAAAATTCAACTCCCATATTTTGACAAATTATAAAAATATGAAAACTTACGAGTGCGCAAACGTAACGGGTGCAAGAAATGCACTTTCCAACGAGTTATGTACACTATTTTTCCTACGACCCCAACATTTTTAATATTCTAATTTTATTTTTTTTATAAAATATTAATCATCGGGTATATTAGTTTTAGTATTTAAAATAAAATTTTAAAAACAATCTTTTGTTGTGCTTTTAAGAAAATTTTAACATATTTACTAACTTAATTTAAATAATATGTTCAGAAAAAGAAGCTTCAATGCCTTTTATATTTCTTCACTCCACGAATTAGTTGTATGAATAGGTGTACCTACCATTCTTTTGATTTTTGTGGCAGCAGCTTTAAGCAGGTAATTTTATCCGCCACCGATATTTCAGGTGGAGTAAATTCTTTCAATTTTTACTACTAATTATTCATAACGATTGACAGCACTTTGACAGACGCTGTGCGTGAAAATAAAATATATCACACGACCGTGTGATATTGCTTCTTCTTTTTAACTTTATCGGGACTCGTATGGTATTTGTCACTTTCGAAGTGTCAAAACAATTTCATAGGTGGTCGTAGGAATAGTATATTAAAATATAAGTTGCAAAAGGCTACATATTCTCGCACGAATTCGAAATTCGTCGACGAACGAATGAGTGCGAGAATAGCTTTCTGCAACGCGTCTTTTATACTATTTTCTCGATTTTGGTTTTTATTTAGATATTTTTAAAATTATTTGTGATCATTGTTAGTTAGGAATTTTCGTTGCGAAATATTACAATTGGTAACACTTAGTTTCTATATTGACAGATTGACAGTTGACTAATAATTGGCATTAATAAAATTGCTGAAATGCCCAAAATTATTGCTAATTTTCTCCATTTAAAAGATGCTGAAAAATATTCAGGACACTGTTTTCGACGCTCATCAGCTTCTCACTTTAGTGGTGGTGATTTGATCACGCTTAAACGCCACGGAGGCTGGAAAAGTTCATCCTTGGCAGAAGGTTATGTAGAAGCTTCTAAAAAGAAACGAATAGAAGTGGCTAATTTATTAGCTAATAATGAAGATGTAAGAACTTGTGCATATCCTGAAAGCAAAAAAAAAGACAAAGAAAACACTAACACAATAAATTGTATGCAAAATTTACCTGGAATTTCCATTAATGCTGGAAATAATGCAAACATTACAATAAAACTTTGCAATAAATGCAACTAATTGGTTTTTAAGTTTAAGTTTGATATTTTTTACTTAAATATAATTTAATTGACCTATTTGACTTATTTATTTTTAATGTTTACTCAAAATAAAATTCTGAATTTGAGGTTATAAACTAGTTATAAAACGAGTAAACCAGTAAGGAATTTTAATTTATTAGATTCGACATCCTAAGACCGGTTTCTGTCTTTCGACTTCATCAGTTAGGCTTTTCGAATCCAATAAATAAAATTCCAAACTCGTACAAGTCAATAGCTATATCCGCTATAAGATAACATTTTTAGATGTGCTACCATCTATGGTAAGAAGAGAGTATTGACATTAAATTTTGACTGAATCTAGTCAAGATGTCACTCTCTTCTTTTTTATCCCTTTCAGAGATTAATATAAAGTGAGTAAACCAGTAAGGAATTTTAAATTATTAGATTCGACATCCTAAGACCGGTTTCTGTCTTTCGACTTCATCTTTTATTTATTGGATTCGAAAAGCCTAACTGATGAAGTCGAAAGACAGAAACCGGTCTTAGGATGTCGAATCTAATAAATTAAAATTCCTTACTGGTTTACTCACTTTGTATTAATCTCTGAAAGGGATAAAAAAGAAGAGAGTGACATCTTGACTAGATTCAGTCAAAATTTAATGTCAATACTCTCTTCTTACCATAGATGGTAGCACATCTAAAAATGTTATCTTATAGCGGATATAGCTATTGACTTGTACGAGTTTGGAATTTTATTTATTGGATTCGAAAAGCCTAACTGATGAAGTCGAAAGACAGAAACCGGTCTTAGGATGTCGAATCTAATAAATTAAAATTTCTAACTGGTTTACTCACTTTGTATTAATCTCTGAAAGGGATAAAAAAGAAGAGAGTGACATCTTGACTAGATTCAGTCAAAATTTAATGTCAATACTCTCTTCTTACCATAGATGGTAGCACATCTAAAAATAGTTTTTTTGACTAGTTCTAGACCTATCCAGTGGATGTCAAAGATTTTAAACATGACAAGTATGGTTAGTTTCAAAATGCCAAATTGACAAAAATGATAGAAGTATTTATTTATTGAAAAGTGCGTGAATCCTCATGAAAAACCGCGTCAAATTTTAGACCGAAACCATTGAAAACGAGCAGAGAAACAGAAACAGAAACAGAGATGTTGTCTGTAAGGAACCATTTCTTCTTACTTACACTGTCGGACCCCCTAGAATGAAATGCATCCATTGGCTAATTTTTAAGTATAGAGCTAATCGTAACATTGATGATGATTCAGATGGTAAATAGTATTTTTTCACTAGTATTGCTTTCTATCCAAAACAAAAATCTTTTTCGCAGGTCCTTCTACCTCTTTAGCAAGGATATAGTCAATGATGGTTTGAATCATCAATCATCGATTTTTTTTTCAAATAAAAATATATCGAAAATTATTATTTAAAAATATATTATAAATAGTGAATTTTTGAAATATTTTTTCACTTTTTTTTAAATAATCTATAAATAAAATCGTACGAAATTAAAAATTTACGAAAAAAAAAAAATAAGTGGGAAAAAGGGGCGAAGAATACAAATCTCACATTAAAAATTGTATGGATTAAAAATTTCATTCAAAAGAGTAATTGTGGGTAAAAAGTTCCATTGAAATTATCGGGAATTACGAAAAAAAAGTGTTAATGAGAAAATGAGATGAAAAGGTGTGAAAAATTAAGTCAAGTGTTCGAATCAATTTCAAAATCATTTTATTCGAACAAAAATAAACAGAAAATTGTGAATTTGATATCCCATGAGCGAAATATCGGAGTTTTTTGACAATTTTTTTAACACGTTGACAATATATAAAATTCTTTAGATGTGCGCAGTTTTAGTGTATAAAAAAATCAATTTACTGAAAAATTGTTTATTGGATTGATTAATCAAACTAAATCACAAATTTTTAAAACGACTTCTATTAAATCAGAATGTCCCTGGTTGATGACCGACGTTACTATTTAATTTAATGCTTCATCAGACCCATTATGGGGATTTCCTGTAAATTGAAACCGGCAACATATTAAATGTATTTTCATTAAATATAAATCAACCAGAAACAAATTCTATTGACTCTTTGTCTCATTTTTATATCTAGCGAATTTTCTGAGACAAAATTTCAAAACATCCTGTATACGTATTTAAAATAATCTTTTTTTTTTTAGATGAAACTTCCGTTGGCATCCTCGGTGTCAACGAATTTAGTAACAAAAATATCTGGAAAGCACTCGTGGCAGAATGTCTGGGAACCTTCGTTTTAGTACTGATAGGTACAGGGTCTTGCATAAGTATGGGAGAAACGACAGGCGATGCCGCTCCACAAGTTAGGATTGCTTTTACCTTTGGTCTAACAGTGGCCACTTTAGCTCAGGTGAGGTCCGGTTAATACCTACAGAAATTATCATATAATATTTAAGTATATGTAATAGTATATTGTGTCACAAGGGCAGAAAATGAGCTTTAGCAGCCCGAGGCTATTAGCTGCATGAGCGAGCGAAGCGAAGCGAGGGCAGCTAATAGCTAAGGGCTGCTAAAGCGTTTTTTGCATGTATGACACAACTGTTTTTCGCCTACCAAAAAAAAAACAAAAAATAGGAAAATATAACAAAAATCTTTAATTTTATAAATACAGACAGAATTTAATGAGCAACTTAAGTAATAAAAATGTACCAATTTATTTATTATATATTATTTCCAGTTGTTAAACAATTCATAGGACTTTTCGTACCATTGCGCGTTGTCTTGTTAAGTAACAAATTTAGAGAAACATTACTACCTATCTTCTTCTTGCAAGTCTGGTAGAGTATTCATAAATTCTTCATCACTGTCTGAATTACTATTCATTTTCACTAATTCACATAATCACAATTATTCAGAATCAGAACGTATTTTTATTTTAAAGTTTAATTCTCTTGATTCTACACTGACGTTTAATGAAAATGTATGTGAAATGTCAAAGTCAAAGGTACGCTGATAGTGAAAATCGTGTTCTTTTTGATTTTTGCTGTACAATGGCCGGAAATATTACTTTCGGTCTGATTATTAGGGTTGACATGATTCATTTTCAGACATGGTAGGCGAAATAATAATTTAAAACTGCTAATGGCCTTTAGTGGTCGAGGCTAATAAAAAAAATAATAAAAATGACTATTCCCCACGCATAATCATTATATCATGTATATGACAGATAGGCAGACTAAAAAATACATATTATAAATGATTAAGAAATATTGTAAATTCATTACGTTCAACAAAAATGCGATAAAAGGAACTTTAAATGACCAAATCAACATACACACATACCGAATAAATTTGTTCGGTGAAATTAAAATTATTACAGTTTTAAAACTCTCTTACAAGTAGAATTTTCGTCCTTGACAAAAAAACCGTTTTTTTCAAGTTACCACTTCAATTATCGGCCATTTCTTAAAATCGAACTCGTGTGATTATCAAATGGATTTTCAATTTGAGATACATTAAATGTCACTTCCAAATAAGAATAAATGATTTTTAAGTTCGATAATATTTATTGATTTTATTGGTGTTAATTGTATTAGGATATTTAGCGGTATTAGAAAAAACTATATTATAATGGAATGTTTAGTAATAATGACTATAATTGTTTGTATATTCAATTTGTAGGATCTATAATAATAGTTGAGGAATTTTAAATTGTAAATAGGGAAGTAAGTATGAATATTGATTCATCTATGTAAAATCTGAAACTTTAATTTTTACATTTTTTTTGTCTTTTCCAAAAATTAAACATCTACAGCTGTTGGTTTTTCAGTAATGAAATAACGAAACCAGAATATAAGAATCACCAAAAACTAAACTCCCACTTTGTCGCCTCCTCCTCTAAAAACCAATAGAGATATTAAATAGCGGTTTACAACAAAACATTTCTAAATCTGTTCTTAACATATGTTTAAAAAATTAAAGATATTCATCTGTTAGTTTTACACTAATGACGTAACAAATGAGAATGCTAAAACCCATATTGATTATCATATTTTCGTATACATCTCATCTTGTAGGGCTGGATAAATAGTTAAATAAAATATCTAAGTACTAAAAAGAAACAGTTTGGTAGTATTTGGTGCCTTTTCAAAGTGGACAAGCAAAAAATCCCCCAAACGATTTTTTTTGAGTTACTGCTTTGGTTTACTTATTTCCAAGTCTCTCTATATAGACTAAAAAAGTGATTTGAATCCCTGTCTACAATTCTCTTCTGATTGGTCGACACATTGACGCGAAGTAATGTATCGTTTAATTTAGATTAGGCAACATACTTTGCAGTCAAGACATTATCGAACTTTACATTTTTAAATCAAAGATAAGTACTAGGATATTTTCACTTGTTGGCTCAATTTCTATGTTGTTTATGTTGTACTATTCGCTGATTGGCTGAAATACATTTCCATACGTCTAAAGTAGAATTTCAGAAAAATCTAAGATTTTTAGAGAGCTTTGTTATCGAAAATGGGCCATGATTGTTCATTATAAATTAATTTGGTTGAGCAAAATTTTTTATTGTAAGTAAATATTAATTATTTCATGCGCTAGTTGAGCCAGTACAAAATCAAGGCTGTGCTACCTTTAAAATTTACGATTAATAAATTTTATAAAGCGTATTTGATTTTCAATGTAAATATTATCTCGACATATATATTGCTCGTTAACCTTTTTTATTTTATTTACAGAGTAAATAATTGTAGTTATTAACAATTAAAGCGTGACAAGATTTTATTATTATAATTTTTATTGTGCTCTGCTTCCTTTACGTAGACGGCAGTGGTTACATAAAAAACGTTTATTTATTGTTTCTGTATGTTTAACTGGAGTAATTCTAGTTGGAAAAAAATTGAAAATTAAAATAGCAGCAGTACACTGCAATGCCTATAGAGCTTGGGTAGTTAAATGACTATTTCACTCATCTTCGAATTTTCACAAAATCTGACCAATCACAAACCATAGACAGCTGGTATTATCGCGATAATACCAGCTGTCTTTCAATCCTGATTGGTCTATCAGCGTGGTATTTTCACGGCGTAACCATGGATACGAATTGCAAAACAAAATTTGACATTTTGAAAAAAATAATTCCAGCTACAGACGTCAAAATGAGACCTTTTACTTTGTACAATTACAGCTACAGATGTCAAAATGAGACCTTTTACTTTGTTTGTGAAATAGTATAATAAAATTCCACTCGTGATTGAATTCATCTCATAAGTCTGTCTCTTATTTCATAACTCAACTGAGTTGCTTGAACAGACTTATCGCGAAAATTCAATCACTTGTGGTATTACTATTGAATATTTAGTCTAGGGCCAAACCGATTTTAAATAAAATATATTGTTCGTATGGAAAATTTCTACATTTTTCGAAGTGAAATTGTGATACCCAGAGAAAAAAACCCTGGATGATATCCCGATATAATAGAGGAATGTATTATTTGTTGCTATAATAAATTATTATTATTTTAATTCTTAGTGTTAATTTTTTGAAAACGACTTTAGACTAAAAGTCGACAAAAATTAAAAACATTTTAATATATACAGTGGTTTTCTTATCCAGAAAGAAGAGAACTGCACAAATGATGTGAAATAAAATCACACAAACTCCCAAGAAAAAAGACATTAAAAATGTCATACACTGCACCAACGTCAGGACTTCAACAACTAATCCTTGGGCTATATGTCCCAACAGGTATTGAATTACGTAAGTCCAGACCATGTCAGGCTCCAAATCGCGTCTGGACTTACGTAATTCAATACCTGTTGGGGCATATAGCCCAAGGAGTAGTTGTTGAAGTCTAGATGTTGGTGCAGTGTATGACATTTTTAATGTCTTTTTTCTTGTGAGCTTGTGCGATTTTATTTCACATCATTTGTGCAGTTTTGTTACTCATAAGGTAACATATTTGAAATTTTTTTGGTTCAAAAAATTTCACCTTCATGCCCAGAAAGAAGAGCATTATTTATATAACTTTGTTGTTCTTTTTTAGGCAATTGGACACATCAGTGGCTGCCATATAAATCCAGCTGTTACTTTTAGTTTTTTGTTAACTGGAGAAGTAAAACTAGTTAAAGGTATCTGTTTCGTCGTCGTTCAATGTATTGGAGCAATTGGAGGATCAGGTTTATTAAAAGTAAGTTCAAAAAAGAGAAAAATCAAACTAAATTATATTTAAAACGAAACATAATAAATCTGCTGTAAATCCTTAGCGCACCTTCTCGACTTAGCTGACGACTTGTCATTATTAAGTGCATTAAGCCGGGATCCAACAGCTCGTTGAACATGTGAACGGACAAGCTTGGCGCGTGGAGTGGCAATCAACGAGCTGTTGGATCCCGGCTTTAGGGATACCCGCAATCTAAGATAGTCGGGTAAAACTGGTGAATTTTCGAAATATTACTGAAATTAGTAAACATTTTTTTGTATTTATTATCAGTAATAATATAACAAGAGAGTGAGAATAAATTGAAAATAATTTGACAGATTTTTGAAAACTTGTTGCCAGGCAATAGTCACGTGAGCCTGCAGGGCTCGAGTGGCTATTTCCAAAGGGCAACAAGTTTAACAAAACCTGTCAATTTATTTTCTAATTTATCGAACTCGCGAGTTATATTTGACTAGATTATTTTTTGATTCACAAATTTTTACAATAAAAGATCAATAAAACTGTTGAAAAATTTTATTTAATTAATTATTACAATATACGAAAATATCGTTGGGACATTGTGAGTACATTAAAACACTTTAAATTAGTACAATTATTCTCCTGCAGAATTATGACCAGAGACCTTGATAAGTTCTTGTTCTCCTACACCAGCTTTTGAAAGGTTACTTACTGCACTTGATCTGGCAGAATGGTTAGTAACTGTGTCTAGACCTACTTTTTCTGCTGATTCTTTCATCCATTTTGAAATGGAATTTATTCCCGCAGAAACGTTTTTTTACCAAGAACCATGAGTTTGCCAAGCCGGATTTGGAGTGACAAACAAACGTTCGGTTTTAATATTTTCTTCACGTTTACTCATTAGTTTTTCAAAAAGACGAAGAGGGCAAATATGTGTGTTATTTATGTTTGGAGTCAACCATTTACTATTAGCGCATCTTTGTGCTGTAAAGATGGTTTCTTATTTAAAATAATCAACTAAACATTTCGTAGCTTCTCCTCCCCTCCAAGCTAGTTCATACGATGCAACGTGAAAAAACTTTTTTGCAAGGTCTGTATTAGAAAGTGTCACAGAACTTTGTTTGTGCTTTTCAGGATGTTCTTGTAAAATTTTTCTTTTTGCCTCTCTTGCATTTCCAGCATTTTTGAATTCTATATCATGGAAAGGATCAAAGGACCTGTTATACTTATTAAAGTAACGTTCTTGAACTAATTTTGCCGTTTTATTCCACATTGTCTTTATTACTGCTTCTTTATAATCATTTCCGTTCTTTCTTTTCATGTTATAAGCCCAATCTTTTAAAATCAATGCCAGAGTAGCTGTTGTAGTAGATTGATCCAGAATATAATTTCTTTTTATGGTGAAGGTCTTAAATTCTTTCCATATCGACTGATTACTTATCAGAGTGTTTTTCGAAGTAGTTTCTAAAATATTTTTTGTTATTTCTGCATCAGAAAAGGTACTAAACCAATGATTTTCATTCATTCTATATAACGCGTTGACACATTTAGGTAATTTATTTGACAACTATTGCTGTTCGAAATCGAATATTTTTAACTACGCCCATGACAACAAGAGAAATGAAATAACCGAACCTCGCGCATAGCAACAGTGTAAGCACACATCGTAAATCAAGGCCAGAGCGCAAATAACGAACCCGGAAGTAATTCACAGTCCATATAAACATCAATAGTTAAAAGCCGCTTTAGCGGCTACCGCTTTTACATATACCGCGACGCCAGGGGCAAGATTGGAAGTTGCATAAAAAAAGACACAACAATAACGCCGAAAATACGTACGCGTGATTGGCCAAGGAAGAATATCGGCAGTCGACACGCGGCTAGAATAAATTAAATCAAATCAGTAGCACATCCGACTCCGTAAGGAACAGGTCGCACTTAGACTGTTTCTTACGTAATAACTTCATCAATTTTAACTTATACAAATTCGTATTCACAGTATTTTTTGAGCAATTGCAAACACAGTTTTAAATTTGTTATATTCTTTGTTTGTTATAAAGTGTTTTGTTTTACGTTATCTTTAATATATAAAATCCAAGTACTCAGAGTATAATTTCGCTATAACCTATATATACAGTCCACATCAATCTCTCTCTGCCAACTTAAATCTACAATAAGTTGGGACAGGCACATCCAAAGGGTGTGGCCTACTAAGTTTGGGTCTCCAAATTTGTCATTATTTGGAACTTCCCAAAACAATTGCTACAGTGATTATTCCCGAGAATAATCACAAGAGATTTATTCCCACTATAATAATGACATAATTGGTTGAAACTTACCCTTGTGACAAATAAAGAAACATTTAATTGCTTTGTTTGGGTCAAAAAATAATCAAGTCAAATATTTTAGATGCACTGATTGATATCTATAACCATTTTCTGGTTCGAAGGGACGCTCTATTTAAGAAAGATTATGTACCAGTTTTATATTATGTTATAATGAAGCCTGAATAAGAGTTCCAATAATCTACATTTGCAAATAGAAGTCATTGAACTCACACAATATCTTATATAGTTTGTATTATTTTGTACTTCTATTTTCTGTTTGTTATTGTAAAGTCGCAATACTGGTCCAACGGGACGAAAAACGAATAAACATAAAAATGTATTTATTTTACATCGATATTTAACATTATTTTTGTCACAATTATTTATTTTTCAGTTAATAGTTCCAGAAGAAAGGGTGGGAACATTCGGGGTAACAAATATCGGTGATAAAGCACTCACACCAGTACAAGGTATGATCATGGAAGCGGTTTTGACGTTTCTATTGGTTTTCGTGATCCAAGGGGTATGTGATGGTTACAGAAAAGACATCAAAGGATCGGCGCCATTAGCCATTGGACTTGCGGTTGTTTGTGCCCATTTATGCGGAGTAAGTATAATATATTAAATATTGCGACAAAAGACCAGTAGACAATAGGACACTTGGTACCGTTTTGACGTCACGCCAGGCGCAGTAGGTAAGCTAATTATATATAGTCCAGACGGATTGTAATCCACTTAGCTGGCGGAAAAGGGCCTTCGCTAATATCTCTGCTATTAATCATACGCAGTGACGTCACCAAAAAGGCCTTAGCTAATATCTCCGCTATTATTGGGCCGATTTGAACGAGGAAAACGACATAGTAATGTACGGGGTATGATATATGGAAACAAAAATCATGCGGAGTGACAGAAGGGCCCTTATCTCGGTTATTATTGGACCGATTTGAACGGGTAAAACGGCATAGGGTGGTATAATATACGTAAAAGCAGAGGGGGAGCAGAGGGGGGTAGCAGAGGGGGAGCAGAGGGGGTAGCAGAGGTGTATCAGAGGGTTAGCAGAGGTGTATCAAAGGGGTCGCAGAGGGGTATCAGAGAGATAGCAGAGGTGTATCAGAGGGGGAACAGAGATGTATCGGAGGGAACAAAATTATCTGCTGGTAGGCAACGTTGGATAATAAATTTGTTACTTTTGTTGTCACTAGATGTGTTGATCAGTCGATTTATTTTATTTAATAAAAAATTAGACTTTTCGCACTTTTAAGAACGATTTTTTTACATTTATTGATATTTCCTATTTCAGATTCAATATACAGGTTCCAGTATAAATCCAGCGCGCTCATTTGGTCCGGCTGTCATCATGAATGAGTGGACCAATCATTGGGTAAGCTATATATAATTTTCAGTGGCGTAACAATGATTGTAATTGGAGGAGACTGTTTTAATAAAAGAATTGTTTTGTTTGTTTCAGATCTACTGGGTGGGACCTCTAGCCGGAGCGGCAGTTGCTACTATTTTTTATAAACTTTTGTTTAAAGTGCGAAAAGAAGAATCCTACGACTTATAAACGGAAAAAATACTCTGCATTTATAGATTTTAAAAAATAACTAATTTTTATTTTATTTGATATTATATTTTTTGTATGTAAATAAATAGCTTTAAACGACCAACGATTGTTTGTTTAATTTTGTATACTTTTCTAACGTTCTAATCATAGAATAGTAGTTTACTAGATGTTTTTTCATGCAAGCTATTTTATTCGCCATTTTTAAATGTATTATAAAAGCACAAACTTTTTTTACCTACTTTAAACTTCAACAAACATTTTATAAAGTAAATAATCTAGATAGAAACTTCCTATTTCGTGTCCCGTTAATTTCCTCTACTCATAATTCAACTGAAAAGTTCTATGTGCACTTACTAAATTATAAGTTCGCCTTAACCTGTACCTCCTACCTACCATCTAACTTTATTTTGTAATTCTTGACAACCCGGTGAATTATCACTTTCAACTTTGTACTAAACGGAGTTTTGTATGTTAGTTGCCAACTATATGTAACTTTGGTAAACACACTTGAGAATTTTCTCAAATTTACAGCTGTTTTTGTATTTAAATAAGGTAGATGTCAAAAGTTTTTAAGTACTTACCTAATTTTAGGTTATCTTTACTTATTCAGTTGAATCTTACATCGGTACCTTGTTTTATAAAAAAAATTGAACTTGAATTGTAAAAGCAGACATTTTAACACTTTGTCTATACATTTATTTCTCATATACTAAGCCAAATCTTCGTTTGTGCTGACCGTTTTCACCTGTGACATTTTCCGGCACACATAAGGCACCATTTATTTTTATTTATACTCGCCCCAAACCAAGAACAGTGTATAGATAGTAAGAACAAGTAGGTAGATACTTTATTTTCTTCCTATTAATAAATTATGATTGTTATTATTTGATATTGATTGATTGATTGATTGATTGATTAAGACGATGTACCTGACTGAGGTTTATAAATGCCTCAATACTGCAGCCTTAAGACTTATTGTACTATGTCGGTTACATCGTTATGTTCAGGTGGAGAGGTTTTGTTACCTTTATCAGGCTGAGTAGGCTTTTCACCAGATTTTCTTTTGGAAAGTCCTCCTGTGAGTTTACCAGTGCCTGAGTACCTGGGACTCTAGTATGATATGAGAGACTGTTTCATCCTCCTCATTGCATAGTCTACATATGGGTTCATCTTGAAAGATGCTCATTTTATGTAGGTGTTCCCTAAGGTGACAATGTCCGGTTATTAGTTCCGTGACATGCCTTATTTGATTTCTGCTTAGATTCAGAATATCACTTATCAGTACTTTTGATGGCGCTTTAACCATTCGTTTACGGCACGAGATCCCAGCGTGACCGGTGTTCTTTTAACATCCACCTAGTCAGCGAGAGTCTTACCGAGGATTTAGGAATGCCATACGCCGGTTCAGGACCAGTAAAAACGGTCGCTGAGGCTTTCCATGCCACGGCGTCTGCTTCCTCGTTGCCTTTTATCCCTTTATGCCCTGGGACCCATCCAAGTATTACCTTATTTTGGTTGACCAGAACGAGCAGTTCCAGACCAATTTTGATCTGATTTTGTTACATGATAAGGCCTGTAGGGCAGCTTGACTGTCAGAGTATATGAGGATTGTTTTCCCTCTATACCCCCTGTCAATATTCTCCCTCAAACAAAGCTCTATAGCATGTACTTCTGCTTGAAATACTGATGCGTAATTCCTCAGTGGTGCGTGGGTGTTTCACCATATATTCCAGCTCCAGTTCCTCTTGCGGTTTTTGACCTATCAATATACCAAACCAATGTACCTTCCCGAAAGTTGTTTGTTTCTTCACCTTCCCAACTCAGCTGAACGCTGAAGGGCTTTGTGAAGTTGTTTTTTGGAGCCATTTTCTGATTCTACTGTGTCCTTGTTCATAAGGATCCCAGTAGCCATTGCATTCCAATCTGAATGCCTCCGTTCTGATGTAAATATCAAGTGGCGGAAGGTTTAGTATGGTTTCCATTGCTGCAGTTGGAGTGCTCCTCATGGCACCTGTAATGCAAATGCAGGCTCAACGCTGGAGTTTAGCAAGCTCCAGTATCGCCTTCCTTTGTATTACTTTAGGCCACCACACTAAAGAGCCATATGTTAACATAGGTTAGTTTTAGCGTCAAGGATTATACCTAGATACTTCACCTCCTAGGTTAATTGTAGTTGAGTATTGAAGAGCTTGGGTAGTCTGAGATTGTCCAACTTCTTCTTTTTCGTGAAGGCAATCAGTGCTGTTTTATTAGGATTAACTTTAAGGTTTTTTTTTAGACACCACCTCTCCACGATATTCAGCGCCAGTTGCATAAGGTCTGAAACAATATTTTTAAAATTCCCCACTACAAGTATGAGTATATCGTCGGCATACCCCTGGGTATAATATCCTGCATTGCTGAGCTGTACCAGGAGCTCGTCAATTACCAAATCCTACATTAGAGGTGATAAGACTCCTCCCTGTGGGCATCCCTTGGAAATTGACACTTCCCATGTTCTCTCCCTTCGATATAGGTTCCCATTTAAAATTATAAGGCTGATCGTCTTATTTCATTCATTAATAAACAAATTGGCAACTACGCCAAACATCAACCAAATGTCTAGCCGCTAGTGTACTAGCGGCTAGACAAATATTTAAATTTTACGATCGAAATAAAGTTAATATTTTTCACTCAATGCGAGAGCGAGTGGGACAGAATTGTTACTTTTGAGACGGAAGAATAGAAACGGACTTCCGACTCGCCATTATACCATCACATAGTCTCACGTAGACACAATTTCGGTCCTTCGTAAAACGTATGCAAATATTCGCACGTACACCACTCGGTGGGCGTGGCTAAAACAAGAAGGTTCCTGAACAGATTTAATAATTTTAATTAGTAAGACTTTGGCGGCGATTGACATTAATTTCTGTTTAGTATATTCGCGATCTGTTAAATTTCACAACGAATTTTAATTCTATCAATTCATTAGTTTGGAAAATAATCCGTGCCAAAACTTTTGGGACACCCTATTTAGCCCGTTGTCTCGATCTATTGTATGGTAGAATAATTTATTTGTAACGATTTAAGTAAAACAAGAATACTGTACTGGGTTCTACTCGTTTTTGGTATTTGGTTTTACTACTACCTTAGAGATGTCGCCACCTATACTGATTTAGGAATTTTTTAAAATTAAAATAAATTTAGTTTCTAATCTAATCAAAAAAATAGTGTATTTAATTTTTCACATTAAAACATTGTTAGTTTAAATATAAAATATATTGAACCAACTTTGTGACGGAATTGAATTACTTGATATGATCAAATGGATTTTTATTTCTTATTTTTATGTCCTGGAGTCATGCAATTTTTATGGTTACTTAGTTCATCTACTAAAATTAAATTGTTTTATCTTTAATTGCCATCTTTAATTCCAATGTCACTATCAATAATTAAATGGCAATAAAAATAGATAACTAATGATGGTCTTAAATTTTTAATAACTAAATTTCGATAAAGTAAACGACGTAAAAATATAGAAATTAAAATTGCCTTAAAACAACTTATTGTCTCAAATTAGGGCATTAAATTTTTTATAATTAATGGAGGCGCGACAAAAAACCGCATGCCGCGAAATTAAAAAGAGGACATCAAGTTTTTTTTTATACATTAAAAAATTCGCGTTTCTTGTACAATATCTGGTCACCGAGCTTCGCTCTTAATATTCAAATCTACATTTTTAAGCAGTCCAATGAGTATATAATTTAAGTATATTTATAACCTGACAAATTATTAATTAATTCGCGAAAATCACGGAGTGGGCGACATCTACTTGAACTACTGATAGGGAGATAAATAAAAGGTTGATTGGCGATTGGCTTGAAAGTAGGCGGGAAAATTAAAAAAGCTGTCAGTGTTAATTTTCAACTGGCTGCAGGTGTTGTTGACGTTTATCAACTGCTTGTCTCAGAGGTAAATTAAATGCATTAAAAGTTGCCTAGTTTCTGGAGATTTCACCCTTTTAGGGCAACATCTACTGACGCTTGATCTTCGCGAATAGTCACGGCGGCGGCGGACAGGCCCCGTTTCCGGGACGGGCAACAGCAGCGTGTAGGGCACAGTGGTTTCAGTGGGGTAGTTTTAGTGAGTAGCCGTAGGGAGTAGTCTCACACTATCGGGAAAGGGAAGAACCTTTACCCGATGTGCATAAAGCATTTCCACCCGCCAAAAAAAAAGATTAGCTTTAGGTTAGATCTTTGTAATAAATAAAGAAAAGTACGATACGTGTGACATTTGTTACAATCTGACAGGTGTCATATTTTGACATTTGTTCATTTTGACAGTTGTAACATTCTTACACGTTGTCACGTTTTGACAGGTGTCACATTTTGACAATGTTACTCAACGTTCCTGTAAATATTTACCTAAACCCATGATTTCTGAAATTGAATTGGCAACGTTGTATTTTCAACTTTGAGTTTATGAGAAGGCTGTCATTTGACAAGCAAATTATGTATGTCCGTCAAATGAACCTTTCCTTTTTTATACTTTTCAGGTTTATTCTACTTGGGCATTTGTAGAATAAAAAAATGTGAAAAATATTTTTCCGCTCAAAAATTTCTATTGCTAAGTATATTGATTTTATCATGTTTTATAGCATCTGTGAAAATTTCATGAAAATCCCAGCCGGTCCCATTTTCTTAACGTTTAACCAGAGATGTGCGTGTCAGTGGTTGTCAAAATTTGTAGGTCATTATAGATAAAAGCGGCAAATTTAAAATAAAAAAAACAAGTTCGACAAATATATTATAGATGAGTTGGCCCGAGAAAAAGTAATTGAAATTCTCAGTTTTCCTCCTTACCATGCAGAGTTAAATCCCATTGAACTGATCTGGTCACAATTATTAAAAGGTTGTGTTTCTCAAAACAATACATTTAAATTTCCTGATGTGCGAAATTTGTTTTTGAAGGCAGTTTCAGATGTAAATAGAGAACATTGGGGAAAATGCATTGATCATGTTAAAATGGTGGAAAATTCATTTAGGAAAGTGGATATATCAATGGAAAATTTAATAGACCTCAGAAAAGACAATTATAGTGATACCAGTAGTTTTAGTGAAGACAATGACTTTTAAAGATAGTTCTTGAATTAACTTTTTTTTTAATCTTTGAGTTTAGGTAAGTACTGAAGCGTTACTTTTAATGCCAAGAGATTAAAAAAAGTTAAAGTGTCAGATGGTTTATTTTTATTTTTTGTAAATAATATAACTTCAAAATTTAATCTACGAAATGCGTATATATATTTTATATGCTGTGACCTTATTTATATTATAGAAACTTATTTCGCAAAGTACGCCTATGGAATGTGACGTTATATCCCCACTTTTACTGTACTCGTCTCTCCTTTATTGTATATATTACTATAGAAACAAGTTATTATATCTGCCGTTGCTAGGAAATAAAACTAAAAGCTTAACTTTTCTTGTAAATATCTCGGAAGATCGAATTT
Source organism: Crepidodera aurea (assembly GCA_949320105.2). Classification (NCBI taxonomy): domain Eukaryota; kingdom Metazoa; phylum Arthropoda; class Insecta; order Coleoptera; family Chrysomelidae; genus Crepidodera; species Crepidodera aurea. The sequence goes on from OX439474.1 coordinate 1,134,399, forward strand.
TCACAGACATGAGACCTACATTTTTTGCCGATTTAGATAGGAATTAGTCTACCCTGAAAGTTTCATTGAATTCTGACGAGTGGATTTCGAGATCGTCTGGACACACACACACACACACACACACACACACACACACACACACACACACACACACACACACACACACACACACACACACACACACACACACACACACACACACACACACACACACACACACACACACACACACACACACACACACACACACACACACACACACACACACACACACACACACACACACACACACACACACACACACACACACACACACACACACACACACACACACACACACACACACACACACACACACACACACACACACACACACACACACACACACACACACACACACACACACACACACACACACACACACACACACACACACACACACACACACACACACACACACACACACACACACACACACACACACACACACACACACACACACACACACACACACACACACACACACACACACACACACACACACACACACACACACACACACACACACACACACACACACACACACACACACACACACACACACACACACACACACACACACACACACACACACACACACACACACACACACACACACACACACACACACACACACACACACACACACACACACACACACACACACACACACACACACACACACACACACACACACACACACACACACACACACACACACACACACACACACACACACACATACATACAAACCTGGCTCGTTTAATAGTATTTGATCGTAAACTTTCAAAAAACCACATAAAATTTTGCTAATTTATGATTTTTTAACACTTTTCAAAAAAGCGACATAAAAATCCAATTAATGAAAAAGGACATTTATGGATGATATAAGCAATGAATTTTTTTAAAACGCCTATTTCAAAAAAAAATTAACTCACGATTATGAGACATAAATATTCATTTTACCTCGGTTATATAATTGTATCTTATCAGTTGATAATAATAAAAGTATCGCAAACAGTTTTGCACCGCCATGTCTCCTTATTTTCCCCACTTTGTGTACTTAATTATAATGTTGATAAAATTTATCTCTTGACAAGTAGGTATAATCATAAAATTTCATTATCACTAAAAATATAGAGCCTCTGTCGATACAATTTTTTTTGTTGTGAAGTGAAATCGTACAAAATTATTGTTTAAGGTAAGTTTAAAAAAATATTAATTTTTCTGTCATTATTTTCTATTTAAAGAGAATTAAACATAACTGTAACCAAACTCCTATTCTTGGTCTACTAGTTTTTCTTATTGTTTATAAATGACCTTGAGGTGTATTGTATTTTGTTAATATCGTGTTTTATTCTAGTCAAAAATGTTGGTCTATCTCTGCCCAACCGACAATAAATACGCCTGTGCATGGGAAGGACCTTCAGAAGACATCCTCCATCACTTCGAAGAGGAACACGACGAACTTCTACATTTCTCTGACACCTTCAACATAAATCCATTAACTCCATCAGAAAACAGACTATTTCTTATAGATGAAGAAATATACTTGGTACAAATTAAGATAATTGAAAAAAATCTAGAAATAAGATTGCGGTATTTGGGCCCTCAAAAAATCGCTGAAAAAATTACATACAATATTCTCTTGAAGGTAAATTTCGATTTATGCCATCCCAGTTATATTTTGGTAAAAAAAGATGGCAGTTTTTCTGTAGACCTAGAAAAAATCAATACAAAAATTGATGATTTAACTTGTATTTTAAATATCAACAAAGATTACGTACTAGAATACATTGAAGATGAAGTTTTTTCTGAGAAACACGAATTTCTGAACAATGTTGAAGAAAGATTCGAAAAATCCTTGCCACATATGCTGTCTGCGAATAATAGAAAATATAGTTTGGAAGAAAGCACTTATAAAACCTTTACCAAAACAACAGAAGTTTCACTTATAAGATCTAAAACTACAAGTTTGGAAGAAATTAAAAGGAGACATTTGAAAAGAGCTAAAAGTACAGTTTCGTTAGGAGCTATAAATGAAGTTGATAATGATGCTAATTGTACAGAGTGTGGGATAATTTTATCTCCACCAATATTCTTATGTCCCTGTGGTCACAGTTTCTGCGCTAACTGTCAAAATATAAAATGCAGATTGTGCTTAGAAAAAGTTACTTTTGAAAGAAATTTATCGTTAGAGGAAAAATTTAATAAGTTCTTAGTGCCTTGTAAGTACAAAAATAATGGTTGTCCAGAAAAACTGGTGTATAACGAGATAACAGATCATGTTGTTAATTGTACTTTCTGTGATTATCAGTGTCCAATAGATGGATGTCAATTTGAAGGTCAGTTTAAATATGTCGTTAAACATGTAAAGATTATTCATGGAGCTACTAAAGTATTAGAGTCGTTTATAGTTGCGTTCCGGAATATTCCGGAATCTTTTTTGGTAAACGAAGAAAAGGGAATATTTTACTGCTATGTCCATTATTTTGATGATTGCGTCAAGTGGAATGCCAAATTCTGTGGACCTAAGGAGCGGAGGTTCTTTTGTGAGCTCAAGTTTAAAGAAGGGAAGTTGAAACAGCCTGTTTTGTTAACCAGGAATGAGAATGTTTATGGAATTGAAATGAGTTTGCAGGAGTTGAAACGGATGAAAATTAAACCTAAAAATGCCATTTTGACGATTACTTGCTGAATGTATTTATTGATTTATTTACTTGTGTAATAAACATATTTTTAGTTACATTAACTCAATTTTTTGTGTTCTGTCATGTTTTGGTACTAATTTAGTTTACCCCCATGTGAGTATATTTATTAAAAATCCCTTCTTAGGTCACAAAATGCAATTAACATTCAAATATTATCTTTCAGCTCCAGCAGTTGGGCTGGCCGTATAATATTTTAGTTGCTGGATTTTGATCCAAAATTTTGGATAACAGTAAAATACTTTTTTTATTTTTTTCTTTAGAGTTTATTAATCAATACTCAATTTCAAAAGTCATATCTCCATTGCTTTTTAATTTTCCCATAAATCCTCTTTCGTCCCTTTAGAAGTTGAGTATCTAAAAATCCCATCTTAGTAGATTCCAACGTTATAAATGAATTTCTCGTTTTTTGTCTGGAATAAAACCACTTATTTTCTTCTTTATCGAAAGCCGTTTTCAAAATGACATAACAAAATAAATAAATTTACTATAGAAACAGAACACTTGATAATCTTGCATCAACATAGTATATATTGAGATTGAAGATGTTAAAATTTGTTTCAATCATATTTTTGTGACGTTTCAGGGAACAAATTTGCATATTATAAGAGAATTTATACTTCGTCATAAATGAAGTTTTCTTATTAATATTATCATAAGAAAAAACCAGTTAAAAACTTATGATACTATCACGATATAGAGGGTATCCTTTTTGCAATTAACTCTTTTTGTAAATTTTTGAAATATCAACCGAACAATTAGAAACACATTCGTTATTATTTAAGCATATCAATGCTGCTTCTTTAACTTTGCAGTTATAATTATTCGGTTCTTTTAATAATCTAGTTGAAGAATTCCATTTTATTTTTTGACCAAAATCCCATGCATGTTCACATATTTTGGATTTTTCTAATTGTTTATTTTTAATGTATGATTGATGTTCATTAAGTTTAATATGAGAAGGTCTAGATGTTTCTCCTATATAGAATTTATTACATTCGCATGGAATTTTGTAAATACAATTTTTTGTGCTTTGAATTTCATTAAAAGGTTTTGTATTTACCATTAAAGATTTTAATGTATTATTAGTTTGAAAAACTGTTTTTAAATTAAATTTATTGCCAATCCTAATTTTTTCCAATAATTTTGGAATATAAGGGTATTTTACTATATTTGAATGAATTATTGGGGGATTTAAATTTTGATCTTTAGTTTTGATGTCTTGGTAAAGTTCACGATTTATAAATTTACTTGTTCTTAATCAAGACAGATTTAACAAGTTATAATTCATTATTTAAGATATTGTCATTTGAACAAATTGTTTTTGCTCTATTGGAAAGAGATTTGACAATACCTCGTTTAACAGAAATTGAGTGGTTTGAATTAAAATTTAGATATCTATTTGTATGTGTTTCTTTTCTAAAAACTGATGTTTCAATGCAATTGTTGTTATTGTGTATTAGTACATCAAGAAACGGTAATTTTTTATTATTTTTAATTTCAATTGTAAATTTAATAGTAGGTTCCGAATTATTAATAGTATATAAAAATGTATCAATATTTTCCCTATCGTGTTGCCAAATTGCAGACATCATCTACATATCTAAACCAGACAGAAGGTCTTTAATTGAAAATATGTAGTTTTAATACATAGTTCCAATAATTCTAGAATTGCCGAAACGTTTAATTTAGTTCTATTTATTAATGTATTATCACTTGTCAACTTTTTTCTCACAAGATTAAGAGTTTTATCGACAGGAACATTTGGAAATAAACTGACTACATCAAAACTAACCATTATACAGGGTGGGCCACGCTCAACGGGACGGAGCTTACTGGGAAAACGAATAATGTTATGAAAAAGTTATTCGGCAGGAGTACGTAGATTAGTAACGACTACATTTCTAAATTAGTTAGACATATACAGGGTGTTCCAAAAAAGCGTGATATATCAAAGTTATGTTTTTTTTAATGGAACATCCTGTATTTTATTTTATTTTTGAAGTATATTAAACAAAATAATGTCACTTTGTTAAGGGCTCCCTATACCCATTCTTGATAGTTTTCGATTTAAATGACTATTTTTGCGAAATTAATATGGTTTAAATACATTTATTACACTTCGTCCCATAAAAATTAACTAACGCATTTTTGTTTATTAATTGCCAATTAGGAAGGCCATCGATACGAATTATTGTAATGTAAAGTTTATTTACAGGGTGTTGTTAATTGAGAGTTTCATGACAATACAATATTTTATACGATTACTGCGTTATTCTAAATGGGACACTCTGTATTTTGTTATTGTAATAAAAGGGTAAAACAATTCCCTTTCAAATTATTACAAGGTTCCCTATACCAATATCCACCAATTTCAGACTTATTTGCATTATTTTACCTGCATCAATAAAAATCGGTAATTTTATAACACGTTTTTATTAAGTAAGCTATGAAATAGACAAAACACTAGTTTGCTGTCAAACTGTGACAATAGTTTAATTTTTACCGAAAATGAAAGAATATACAGTTGAAGATAGAGTTAATATGATTTTCATACTCGGAGAATGTTTTCAAAACTGTCTATTAGCATCACGAGTTTATGCCGAGATATATCCCTTAAAAGATCATCCTCGCAAAGAGGTATTTGAAAGGCTGCTAGCAAGGTTTCGTGAAACCGGCAGTGTTTCTTACAAAAAACGAGAGATTAGAAAGCTCGTAACTCGCAACGAAAATACAGAGTTGGAAGTTACTTATTGAAAAACCAAACACTAGCACAAGAGTTATGGCCAGGGAATTGGAAATAAGTCGGACTAGTATCAGAAGAATTATTAAAAATCATTGTTACCATCCATACCACATTCAGATGCACCAACATTTGTATGGAACGGATTTTCACCGTAGATTGGAATTTTGTTTATGGTTTCTCGAAAAAGCGGGAGAAGACGAATTCTTTTTTGATAAAATATTATTCACAGACGAATCTACGTTCCATAATAGTGGACTAGTGAATAGACACAACTTTCACTATTACAGAACCGAAAATAAAAAAGAATTTAGAACGATAGATCGTCAAAACCGATGGTCTTTAAACGTTTATGGAGGATTAATAAGAGAATATGTTGTGGGACCGTATTTTTTTAATGGCATTTTAAATGGACGTAAGTTTTCCAGATTCCTTCAGAGAGATTTTTCTGTTCTGTTAGAAAATATCCCTTTGAATGTAAGAAGCAGAATGTGGGTACAGCTCGATGGTGCTCCCGCACATTTTTCTCTCATTGTAAGATCATATTTAAATCGAAAATTTCCGGAAAAGTGGATTGGTAGAGGTAGTCCTAACAATTTGCCCCCTAGATCTCCCTGTTTAACGAACATGGACTTCTTTTTATGGGGGTACATTAAAAATTTAGTGTATCAGACTCCACCCACGACTGCCCAAGATATGAAAATTCGTATCCGTTTGCAACCGTAACGCCAGAAATGTTAAGAAGTGTAAAAAAAAATTTTGAGAAGAGAGTCCGATTATGTATCGAACAAAATGGGCACCATTTTGAACATTTGTTGTAAAGTTATTTGTTTTGTCTATTTCATAGCTTACTTAATAAAAACGTGTTATAAAATTACCGATTTTTATTGATGCAGGTAAAATAATGCAAATAAGTCTGAAATTGGTGGATATTGATATGGGGAACCTTGTAGTAATTTGAAAGGGAATTGTTTTACCCTTTTATTACAATAACAAAATACAGAGTGTCCCATTTAGAATAACGCAGTAATCGTATAAAATATTGTATTGTCATGAAACTCTCAATTAACAACACCCTGTAAATAAACTTTACATTACAATAATTCGTATCGATGGCCTTCCTAATTGGCAATTAATAAACAAAAATGCGTTAGTTAATTTTTATGGGACGAAGTGTAATGAATGTATTTAAACCATATTAATTTCGCAAAAAAAGTCATTTAAATCGAAAACTATCAAGAATGGGTATAGGGAACCCTTAATAAAGTGACATTATTTTGTTCAATATACTTCAAAAATAAAATAAAATACAGGGTGTTCCATTAAAAAAAATATAACTTTGATATATCACGCTTTTTTGGAACACCCTGTATATGTCTAACTAATTTAGAAATGTAGTCGTTACTAACCTACGTACTCCTGCCGAATAACTTTTTCATAACATTATTCGTTTTCCCAGTAAGCTCCGTCCCGTTGAGCGTGGCCCAACCTGTATCTAACAAACAATGAAATGAGTGCCTATTTTTTATATCAACCAAGTTTCAATTTTAACATCCTAGAAATAAACTATTTCCCAAATTTCATGATTCCAATACCCAGCTTTTTTCATAAATATCGTCTTCGTTATTTCTCAACTGTCGTATTTTTGACAAAGATGGTTGATTTTAAGAAGAGCGTTGAAAAAAGCTTTTAAACATGTGAATCCGTTGACAGGTGACAACCGACAGAATAGTGGAGTGCGAGAAAGTGGAGGAGGTTGGCCAAAACCTCTTTGACAGTAAGAAATGACTTACAATAAGAAAGATAGGATGATTTAGTTTATTTAATTCAAATATTGAAGATAAATATAATTATTTTAACTTACTTATTTTTCTTAATCAGTACAAATCTTAAAACTATTACTTTTTGTACAATTCGTTGAAATATATCAATTATAAAAGTTACAATTTTTAAAATTAAAACATTTTGCTACCTACAAAATTTGATTTTTTTTTAAAGTAGTACCTACTTTTTTAATTTTTGCTAGCGTTTCTTCTGAAACCAAAGTTTTGATATGCTCCTGTAAATCGGTATGGTCGATAAACCGATCAAAGAGTATTTTAATATGTAGTGCAGTAATGTTAACCTAAAAGTAAGCAATGTTTTAAAATTGTCGTTTCAGTTTCAAAAAAATGTTCATATCACCTTTTGTATCTTTGCTTATGTAACTTCACTTTCGTCATATCTTCTTTTAAAATAAACTTTTTCATACCTGTCACCATATTTTTGAAATAAGTATTCAAATCTATTGAATTTATGTCGAAATTAAACATTTCTTTATCGTTTTCGTTCAGCTTTTCCCATAATTTTTTCACATTTTCATTGTTAATGTTCCATTCGTTCAGTAAGAAGTAACAAAGAATGTCTGAAGTTTTTTCGATTTTGGTGTAAATATTTTTCATCCTAAAAACAATTAAATAAAAAAAATTGGAAAATATATACTTTTCCTAATAGCGTGCCCAAAGTTGCACTTTTTCGCACTAGTTAGGAAAATAACTATTGTATTACAAAATATATGTATTGGGTTATAACCTGGCTTTTCTTGCAGATATTATTAACAAAGAATCGACCAAATATGCTGGAATAGTGTGCAGTAAAAACTTTAAAGATACGTAACAAAAGTTGCTTTCTACGAGGAACAACATTTGATGCCACATTGCTTTCTTAAAAGGTGGATAATCTGTCGTACTGACAGAATCCATATACTCCTTGACAGATAACAACATTTTTGTATTTTTAGCTGAAAAATTCATTACCGGAGGGCAGTAGGTTTCTTTCGAAGATCTCCTAAAAACATATTTAAAAATTGTGACAATAGTGTTAATAAAATTGCAAAACTTACATAGGTCAAACAAATCGATAAGTAAGCGAAACGTATAAAGGAGCATGCGTAAAAATCATTAAAAACAAAATTTAATACAAAAAAATCAAACTTTCAGTTTTCCTGTTTCATTAAAAAAAGGTAAAACACAACAACAAAAACAAAATGACAATAGGGAGGTTTTAAGCCACCTATTTGAACACCAATATACTTTAAACGTTATACATCGCATGCGCAATAGCACTAAAATAAGGGAAACTTTATTAACTGATATTGTTTTACGTTATTAGAGGTGAAATAAGGTTCCCTTAATAACGGATATTGTTTTCGCAATGGTGCCGCATGTAGAAAATTTATATTTAAGTTTTATCGTGAACTCCAAAGTCTATGATAAATACATGTGAAATTTAGAAGATTTGAGTAAGTCTATAGTTTTCACCATTCTTACCACTTTTTTTCTTAAATATGAAATGAAAACATTTCATAAAATTAAGTGGTATGGCAACATAGGATATGGACATTGAAGAGATGTCACAACAAATCTTTTACCTAACCTATCTTTTGTAGTATTTGTTTCATTCTGGCTTCATTTAAAAACGATTTAAGGCAGTTAAAATAAAAAAAAAATCGTAAATGATTATTTAAACTATCACAAAGTGAGGGTTATCATTTATAAGGTTATAAATGTTTCTGGCATCTGTCACGTAAATAACGGAAGAGTGGGATGGCTTAAAAACTCATTTTCGAAATACGTTATTAACGTTCTGTGTTTACTTTAATAGCGGATAAAGGGATATAACGTATGACGCTCAAGTTGTGGCTTAAAACCTCCCTATTAACTAGAAGCCAGAGAAAAAAATTATTTTTTAAATTTGTATAATAAATCTTTACCATTTATTAGATAAATCCCAAGCGAAACAGAGGATGGCGTTAATGCACATGTCTCCTGGTACAGTATGGGATTTTAAGTTATCATTTGCTCTGATAACCCGTAGAATACCACAATAAGAGGATAGTATGATACCGAGTGGACCATATAAGTTGTCTGACCATCCTGGGAATGGTTCGGATACTGTAGAAGTTACTATAAATCAAAATTAAATATTACTTGTTGATTTTCTCTTAATTAATATTGCAGATTTTAAGACCGAAACGTTGATTTAAATGAACAGGAAAGATACTTTGGCATAGGAAAACCAGGTAAAAATGATTAAAATTAATGAAAAGTTATAGAAGCTGAAATCTAAATCATAGAGAAATTTTTTAAATTAGAAAAAGTAAAATTCATAAAATTTTCAAATCATGTAAAAATCTAACGAAGGAGGAATTTTTTGAACCATAAAAATACCAAAAAAGGACCATGGGTGTACCAAAACTACCTAAGGTTGTGAAATAAATCACACTTGTTCCCAAGAACAAAGACATTAAATGTCCTACACTGCACCAGCGTCTGGACTTTAACAACTACTCCTTGGGCTATATGCCCCAGGTATTGAATTACGAACGTCCAGACGTGGTTTGGCGCCCGAGCAAGTCGGGGCTTTAAACCAAAAACTTTGATTTTATTTTCTCTCTCTTTCCACTGGATTAAAACCACTTAGTTGTTAAAAAAGTTTTTATGAGCTTCCGAAATGAATTTGATTTTATTATTAAAGGAGCTTGCCATTCTTATACCGGTTTCGGCATTATTGTGCCTCGTCAGTAAGAAGTAGACTAGCTAGAATTTCTATCTCTAAAGAAATTCTGATGATCGCTTTGAACCCATTAACTTTTAGTACAAACGGTTAAGTCGAAAAAGAGGAGGTGAGTGAAACGCCATCTTCACTTTTATAATAAAATAAAAGCTTGCAAAACTATAGAAAACTTTATAGAGTTTCCTATAGTTTTGCAAGCTCCTCTTTCTCGACTTAACCGTTTGTACTAAGAGTTGGTGGGTTCAAAGGGATCTTCAGAATTTCTTTAGAGATAGAAATTCGAGCTAGTCTACTTCTTACTGACGAGGCACAATAATGCCGAAACCGGTATAAGAATGGCAAGCTCCTTTAATAATAAAATCAAAGTTTTTGGTTTAAAGCCCCGACTTGCTCGGGCGCCAAACCACGTCTGGACTTTCGTAATTCAATACCTGGGGGGTGGGGCATATAGCCCAAGGAGTAGTTGTTGAAGTCCAGACGCTGGTGTAGGACATTTAATGTCTTGGTTCTTGGGAACAAGTGTGATTTATTTCACAACCTTACGTAGTCATGCAAAAATGATCAAAATTATGAAACATTATTAAAGTAGTAGAAGTCTTAATGCAGTAGTAGAAGTTGAGATTCTAAGGCATAGAAACATTTTGTAAACTGCAAAAAATAAAATTAGTAAAAATTGCGGTACTATCCAGGGACAATTTTTGAGTACTAGGAAAATCCACGGTTTATTTATATTTACATATCGATGTACTTACCAATGGCAGGTCGAAAAAGTCCAACAGGTAAATTTTTTGCTTTAGTTAGCAATAAATTTTCAGCAACAGCTTTTGTGAAAACGTATGAATTTGGCCATTTTCCTATGAGTCTAAAAAAGTAGAAAATCAATCAAAAAAGTTTCCTGGCATAAACATATATGACTTTTAGCCACTTTATACTAAGAAAGTTTTGTAATTAAACCATGATCTCAGGATGTGAATCAAATAAGAGTATACTAACATTTATTCTTTTAAAGCTGCTTTATTGACAAATACTTACCCCTGACTTATATTACTCAAAATATTTGGATTTAATTCTTCGCTCATTTTTATCAAAAGTTCAGGATCTATTGGCGGATTATAAAATTTTTCTTCGATGACTTTTTCGCAGCAATTCGAGTACGACGTAGATACTTGCACGAAAGCATCAAAATTTTTAGTTCCTTTGATAAGCTCGAGGATTTCTAATGTTCCCCTGACATTTGTGATGACCGCTTCACCAAGTTTTGAATCCATATTTAGAGAGGCACCACAGTGAAATACTATATTAATCTGAAAATTGGGATTTATGATATAAATTAATCATTATCATATACATCAGAAAAAATCACTCCCTTACGAGCTTATACCGATAAGAAACAGTTATTATTAAAAAAAACCTCACAAGCTTAGCTGGATGATAAAATATTAATGCCATAGTTTATCCATAACAAAAGTGAAGAAAAAAAACCGATTTGTTTCCAATTTTAAGTTACATTCTAAAAAATGGTTGTGAAAAAACTTGATAAGTGTGATAATTTTCACAAAATATACTATGTGACCTTTTTCTTACATTATATATGCCTTAAGAGTACATTATTCACAGAATAATGTATGTGAGAAATATCGCCGATGTGAAAATACATTGTGAAAATTACTGGTTTACAGAACTCATTCTGTGAATGAAATTACACAGATTTAATTATGTGAATACCCCTCCACCTGGACTCTGCACTATTGGATTTCTATTTTTAGAACTCGGTGTCTCAGAGTTAGGCAAATCAGTTGAGGGTTACGCGAGATTAGTAATATTGTTTTTCTCCCTAACCTAATAATAGGATTAGTACATAAATATCTGTATTTTCATATGATTTTACAAATGGCCAACGTAATGTTATGTGATTTTACATAATCTTTTTTATCAGTGTATATGCATTTAAAGATATCCATTGATTAACTCAGTTATATGTGTCCCAGATTCTTCAAAGTACTCCCTAGTCCATCATTAATATTAAAAAAATATATAGGAAATATCTTTTTTTTTGTTATTTATATTTTTTCATTTTTGTTTTTTGTTTTCTTCTCTGTTGTGAACTAAAGTCAAAAGGATATAATAAATCTGTTACCTGCAATCTGTCAAATTTTAAATAAATTCGAATCAAGTCTTCAACAGGAATTTGTGAATAACTGACAGGGTGTTACTCTATTGATGCTAGAACAGCAGCGAGAGTGGTAGACTAACGATTGATGTAAAATTTGCTTTAAAGTTTTTAGTATACCAAAGAGATCAGTCATATCGAGCTTAATCTTAATTCCCCTCGCCCCCAGTCACCGTCTGCCGCCCTCGCGTTAAGTGAAAAATTGTTGGGTGGGGTTAATTGTTCTTCATAACCGTACAGCAACTACAGCTTTAAAAACAGAGGGAAATACGGAACAAATTGCCACTCTACTAAAAATCATTTTGATACCTGATATTAATTATATTAGAAAAATACTTTGAATTTTTGATTAATAAGAGGCTTACCTTGTTTCTAATAATTTCTTTATCCTCTTCACTAAGTCCCAACCCTTTTCTGGTTAAATTTCCTTCTAATGTATGAATTTTTTGTAAATTTTTTGATTTGCCTTCACGAATTTTAGTTAATACCTATGAAAAATTTCGAGTATTAATAAAAAAAATGTTACAATGTATTTAATACATTAATTTGTTCCACAATATGATGTTCTCCGTTTATTTATTTTCTGAAAGAATCGGCGATTTCAATTTAACGTCATGCCGATAAAATTTTTTGATAATTTTGTAACTGGGTCAACATTAATTGAACATTTGATGTAGATATTTTGTCTTTCTTTCGAATTCAAGAGATTTCTCTTCAAATTTTCAAAAAAAATATTTTTCTTTAAAATACCCAAGTGGCATTGCCTGGTTTCATAAAGAAAATTGCGAAGAAATTGGTAAAAAATTGACGCATTACAAAATTCATTTTTTATTCATTTAAAAATCCCTAAATACCCAAGAGAATTTTTTGTTACGCACAGTAAAAGTCTCTCTTTAAGATATATTTAAAACAACTTCGATTTTTTATTTTGATAAAAGACAAAGTAGGTGGATAAAATGAATAATTAATTAATGATGTTCTTCGAAAGAAACATTTTTTGATAAAATGGATCAATGATAAGTAGTTAACAAGGAATTACTGTCCACGTGGAATAAGTATATATTTTAATCGAGGCGATTGTCTCGCTTGATGGGCTTTTTATTAAATTAGATATGACGTGTAAAATTCTAAAAATTTTAATATTTACCTCTTAATATATCTCGAATTATCTAAATATAATTTTGAGCGGGTAAAACAGTTCATAAAAAAATGTTTAGAGAATATACATAATAAACACTTTTACCACATTGTGGTGCAGGGTGTACAATTTTATCCATCTTTAACCTTTTCCAGTTTTTTCTATAAATTGCCAAGTACTCTGCCTCTCTTTTTTTAAGTATTTCTCCGACTTACTTTGTCCCATGTGTTTCTGGTCATCCATAGTTCTCTTCCAGTTTCTGTACTTATCCATCCTGAGTTGTCTTTTTTCTATGAATTATGTCATTGATTTTATTTGTTTCTATTTTATTCTATCTTTTCTTGCATTGACTTTTATTTAATATCCATGATTTACACAAATATTAGACATAGACATTACATTTTGTTTATACATTTTCTTAATTTCAGCTTCCCGTCTTTATACGTTCACTCTTTCTATTTTTATTTTTATTTTTAACTCTTCTTGTTCATCATCCCATGAACTTTGCTTTTTAAATGTTCGTTTTCTTCCTCTGCTATTTTAACTACCCTCTTTCATGTATCTAAATTTTTTTGTAGATCTATTCACTCTCTGCCATGTCAATTTTCTGTAAATTCTTATTTCCCACATATACTTTTGTGTATAGGTACTATAGAGCTAGTTTTCAATCCTGTGGTATCTATTCCTCCTTCGATAACATATTACATAATTCTGTAAACATATATCACTGCTTTTATTCTCCCATATTCTTTCTTATTCTTTCATCTGTCCTGGAACTTCATCATTTTTATACCTATATATCATTACTTTTTATTTCTTTCTTTATTGCTTTTTGTTTTTCTGTTTTATTATTTTTTTTAAAGTCCCTGGTGTTCACCACCTTGTCATTAGTTTTGCTCTAACGTTGAATATTCTTGCCCATCTATTTGTACGAACTAATTGTTTGGAGATATGATTAAAAATTATAGAAAGAAATAAAAAACCTTTTGTATTATTTTCTTTTCAAATTTGTAAATATATAAGTAACAAGAAAAACTCAAACATCTTGATTTTAAAACTTGTTTTTCGACATATCTAAACTTTTGTTGATATTTTGAGCTAGAATTATGACTAGTACCAAAATCCTATGACTATTTTGTGATAATATTTCCGAGGGTACTTTTTTTACCAGAAAATATATTCTCGAGAATTTTCTTTATAAAAGTATAAACACGATGACAATTTCAATTGCCTATTTGAAATCAGCAAATCAAAATAAATCGGTAAGTGCGATTTTTGCATTGTTTTGAAGTTTTATTATAAATAGTGTAAATTTTATTTATTTCTTTTTTTTTATAAAAACACTTTTTTAGTGCTATTAAATAAGTATTAACGGCGATATAATTAATTATTCACGTTTGCAAAATAATATACGAATATCAGTTTTCTTCGATTTTCCCGAAATTGTGATCTCTGATCTAAATTCCAAATTAATTATTTCCAAAACAACCATTTTCAAGAAAAAAATTCAAAATAAAACACATATTTCAATTTTTTATTTCGACATAAATAAACGGAATAAAAAATTTAAAAAATCTTAATAAAATTGAATTTTTTTTCTTGATTTCTACGTGCCAAATATGAAATAAGTATATTTGTTTAATATTAACTACTTACAGGTTCCTCAAAAAGGCTCTTAAGCCTTTCTTCCGGCATCAATCCCTTTTTCGGCCTTACAATCAAGTATATCCCCTCCACCTCACAAGTCCTCAGCAATTTCTCGATGATCATTTTCCCCAAAAACCCCGTCCCGCCAGTCAATAGCACATTTTTGTTTTTGTAAAAGGATCGGATATCGCAAGACATTGCAAAGTTACGAGTACGATGGTAAACTAAACGAACTTCCCTCTCTTGGGGGTTGTAGAGTGGTTGAATGATTCGATTATAGATTTGATTAAATATTTAGACGGAGAAAAGGATAGACGTGACGTGGTATGAAATTGAAACTCCTACCTTGCGACGGTGGTATCGATATTTGTGTACACGGTGTACCTACGTTTAAACTTAATATGCAAGCGGTAGGTCGAAGAAAAACAAGGTGTTTCTTTTTAAATAATTTTTAAAAAGTCGATTCGTAATAACAGTTTAATACCGATGCAAACCGTAATATGGTAAAGGTTAAAAAAACTAAAAATTTTTTGCAATTAGGAATTTCAGCAATATCTGAAAAATTCACGTTTTACCTGAGGAATGTGTGAGATTATTTTAAAAGGTGTGCAAGTCTGATATTTCATTTAAAATTAAAATAATTGAAAATTGTGTTTATTTTCATATTATTTAATTATTTAGTCAAGTCAACATATAAATCGGAATAATATAGCCCAGTTGTCAGAGAGTTTGACCTCGCACAAAATGTGATATCGATGAAACTTGACACTTAAGTACTTGAATAAAAAAATCTTCGCTGCTCTAAAGTGTATGATAAATTCACAATTACGAAAATTAAATCGAAAATTTGGTTTTTCCATTATATCTCAAAAAAAAATAAAAATTTCGAAAAACTAATAGCACCACGTGAAAGAGCGGAAAATTTTACTAAAAAATAATATTATAAGTTATTTTAAAAAAAAATTGTATTACTGTAAAAAATTATTAAAAATAAGAAAGCTAATTCGAAAACTATACGGGCGCAGAGCCGTTGAATATAAATATTCAGGCGAGGCGTTCGGAAAAACTAAAGTATCTTTGTGTAAAATGTACGCAAAGAAAAAAAAAGAAAGCGTTTTAAAGAGGAGACTCTAAGCTTTCTCAGGAAGTCATTAGTTTTTAATTTTTTTTTCTTTTCTTTTAGAAAATTTGACCGGAAGTTATAATTTCTAAAATTCTCACTGATTTTTATAAAACTGAAGATATCTATTATGGTCTATTTTTATGTATGAGAGAGTAATAAAACAGCATTTCTAATGCAAAACTTAGTACGGTCATTTTAAATATTTTTACGGAATAATCTAAATATTTCCTAAAATTGTCATAAATGTACCTGAGCTAATACAAGTTTTGGGTTTTTTATTGGTCTTTTATAACCATAAGCTGTACAGAACAATAGAAAAAGGTTTGGACAGGCCAAAAGCCCTGTGTATTAAAGATAACATAGCCGTATCTTAAGATTATTTTCAATAAGTACCTATTTGCCAATTTTGTTTTATTTTAATTCCAAGAATTTCTTACAGTAATCGAATTATAAGTAGATAAATCCCTTACCAACAAATTTCACCGAAAATGCGTTTGTAGGTTTTCCATTTAGTAAGGAGGTCCAGTTGTGTATTCTTGACAGCTTACTAAATGTCGTTTAGTTGCAACATGCAAGGTGCAGTGTGCATTCTATTGTGAATTCTAGTGTGATCATGAATTTGGAAGTACCGCGTAAACGACAAAAAATCGGTCCTTTAACAGTTAATGAAAAAACATTAATATTTAATTGTTTTAAATCATTTACAGACAAACATTTATGTAAAAGTCTTGATGACACATTGGAATTAGTTAGTAGTACGCTTGGTGTTGGGAAATCTACGATTTACAGAGTTGTTAAAGAAGAGAAATGTGGCGAGTTTCAAACAGCACGTAAAGCTCCAGGAAAACCAAAATTTCGAAGGAAAGTGCATGCGTTCTTCTTTAGAAAAGAATTTCCGACAGTAGACAAAGTTCTTGCTACGGTTCGAGATGATAAGGATTACCCTGAAATGAGTCGAAGCACACTATGGAAACTTTTAAAAGAAATAGGTTTTCTATGGAAAAAGCATTCCAGAAAGTCTATTTTAATAGAAAGAAGCGATATTGTAGTATGAAGAAGAAATTACCTAAGGACTATAAAAGAAATGAGAAACCAAAGAAGAAATATATTTTATTTAGATGAAACATGGATCAACGAGGGACATACACCAAAAAAATTTTGGCAAGATGAAACTGTTACAAGTCGAAGACAGGCTTTTTTAAATAATTTATCTACTGGTTTAAATCCACCATCAGGAAAGGGGCGCAGACTGATAATAGTACACATCGGTAGTTCAAACGGTTTTGTTAAAGGTGGTTTATTGACTTTTGAATCTACTCGTACCGGTGACTACCATGAGGACATGAATGCTGATGTCTTTAAAGAGTGGTTCGAACAAATGATAGATCTTCTTCCTCAGAACTGTATAATAGTAATGGATAATGCAAGTTATCACTCGAGACTTACAGAAAAAATGCCCACAACCAAGTGGTTAAAAAAAGATTTACAGAATTGGCTAAATTCAAAGAATATTAAGTTCCATCCCGGTTCTGTAAGAAGAGAACTGTATCATTTGTGTTCCCTTCATAAAGAGAAATTAAAAAAATATGAAATTGCAAAAAATCGTGGGATGACGGTGGTTAGATCACCACCATATCATTGCGAAGTAAACCCGATTGAACTGATATGGGCACAGATAAAGGGAGAAGTTTCAAGAAAAAATAATTCTTTTAAAATGAGTGATGTTAAACAGTTGTTTTTGGAGGCTGTAAATAATGTGAAGCCTGAAAACTGGGAAAAGGCAGTAAATCATACGATTAAAGAAGAAGAGAAAATGTGGAAGTTGGACAATATTACTGATGAAATGATCGAGCCACTCATTGTAAATATTGGTTGCGACAGTTCATCTTCTGATTTCGATTCTGATTTGGATTTGTAGGTAAGAAGTAGTTTTTATATTAAAATTATTATTTATGAACGTAACGTTGTTTAAAAGTCAAAGTTTAAACCCTTATACCTATATAACCCGTTTGACACAATGTTCTTAACATACCTTGTGGAAAAATAAAATATTTTAGAAAAAATTGCACTTTTTTACCTTTAGCTGCTTAGAAGTTATAAGCAGGTTAATTAGGTGAAAATATAAGTGTACACCCGATATATTTATTATATTTATACAAAGGTTATTTCATACGAAAATACTCGAGGTATAACTTCACAAAATATTTTAACTGTCTACTAAAAGAAGTGGTACGCCTATGGATTACGAACGCTTTATTATTTTAATACTCTCTCATACATAAAAATAGACTATAATAGAGGCATAACAAAAAAAATTCTTGTACATTTATCATCACTATACTTTTACTTTTGATATAAATAGAATTATAGCGATGAACATTATCTCTGTTTAATAAAATGATCATTTTTTTACAACATTCATTCGAAGCAATTTTTATTTTCAAAATAGTGTTTATTTATTTATATAAATCAATTTTTAAATTATTTTTAACTTTATTTAAAAAAATATTAATTTCTGATTTATATAAATACTATTTTGAAAATAAAAATTACGTCGAATGAATGTTGTAAAAACAATTATCATTTTAAAACATATTTTTTATTAAACAGAGATAATGTTCATCATTTCAATTATATTTAAATCAAAAGAAAAAGTATAATGATGATAAATGCACAAGGATTTTTATTCTGTTATGCCTCTATTAATAGATATCTTCAGTTTTATAAAAATCAGTGAGAATTTTAGAAATTATAACTTCCGGTCAAATTTTCTATGAGAAACCAAAAAAAAAATTAATGACTTCCTGAGAAAGCTTAGTCTCTTCTTTAAAACGCTTTCTTTTTTCTTTGCGTACATTTTAGGCAAAGATGCATTAGTTTTCCCGAACGCCTCGCCTGAATATTTGTTTTTTATTTTTAATAATGTTTTATAGTAATACAAATTCTTTTTTAAAATAACATAATATTATTTTTTAGTAAAATTTTCCGCTCTTTCACGTGGTGCTATTAGTGTTTCGTTTTTTTTGAGATATAACGGAAAAACCAAATTTCCGAAATTGTGAAGTTAGCATACACTTTGGAGCAGCAAAGATTTCAAATACTTAAATGCCAAGTTTCATCGAGATTATATTTTGTGCCAGCTTTTGGTCAATATCCCTCTGGCAACTGGGCTACATAAGCATTTTCTTCAAAATGAATTTAAATCGTTTCAACAATATTCATCATTTTCTACGTTTTTTTCAGTTTTGGGTAGTTCTTCTGATATGAATTTGTTATGAATTTGATATAAGTTTGATAATAGTAAAAATAACAATTAAAAAAAAAAAAAGGTTATGTACAATTATTTTGGTGTCTGTTTTCTTGGTGTACTTCAGCGTTTATTAATTTTGTTCTCTTTGCAACGTCTTAAATAATTATTTCTGTAGTTCATAGTGGTTTGATATTTTAAATGTTTTTTTAACATTAAATTAAAAAACATTTTTAATCTTTAAAAGTGGATTTAATATTCAAAAAGATTGAAGAAAAATGATTATGCCACAATAAAAATCGTACGAACATAAATATACGCCAAAAGGGAATGATTTTTTCTAAAAAATATTTTTACAATATCTAAAATTAGCAAAAAAAATTAATTAATTAATGCTACTATTAAATTTCTTCTAAAAGTGGCTTTAACAAAAACAAAGAAAGTAAAATCAACACAATTGACATAAATTGTACTGTGATTTTTTTTCGATGCAATGATATTTGTTTTTTTCAGACGAAAAAATTAATAAATATTTTCATTTGTACCAGTAAAAGTGAATAAATAAAAATTTTTATAATAGATCGTACAATTTTACACACCATGTATACGATGGATCAACCTACATTGTAGCATCTAATTTTCGATCTGACATTCACAATTAATTTAAACGACGCTCATTAATTGAGAATATAGTTGACTCTTGTTGCTCCAAGATCTCAAATAACAACACATTATTTTTCATTGCAGCTTTTCAATTGATGTACTAGTAATTTGATGTATTAAATTCTGGGAAATTATTAAAATGGTATAAATGAGTTTAGTGAGATATTTAGGATAGCATATTTTTGAAAGGTGAGCTTTTTTTAACACAATAATAATAAAATACAAATGTTAACTTTATTTATAAAAAGAGAACGGTGTAATACAAATTAAAAACTCGATCAGTTTTGGGTTCCAACAAGTGTTTGGACTGATATAATTTAATGCCTGTTGGAGCTAGTAGTCCGATTTGGGAGAAAGCAGAAATCTATTGATCAGTTTGTTAATTAATAAAATAAATAAAAAACTAGTTTTATTAATGTAAAAAAAAAATTTTCTGGGGGCGTTAAAAATTTGATAGTAAGAAAATAATTTCTTATTATTATTATAATTATTTCAGGTATGAATTAACTTTTAATTTTGGTACAATTTATTATGGGATATATACTGTAAAATATAAATAAAAAATGATATTTTACAAATTTTCAAACTTTTTAGTTACATTTAACAACTTTTTGTTCGATTTACTTTGAATTTATGCTCCTGTAGGCAAATTTTTGTTTGTCCTATATAATATTTTATTTTTAGATACAGGGTGACCCAGGGGTACGTGCATGCTCCATAACTTTTTTCTATCCAAGCTATCGGTTTGATTTTTTTTAAACGATAAGACTGACAATGGGGCACATTCTAAAAATATTTCTATTTATATATAGGATGTCCCAAATAAGATACACAACTAAGTTCTGATTTTTTAAATGGCATCCCCCCTTTTTTGTTACATTTTTAGATTCGCCATTAAATTGTCGATATAACGCACCCGGGTTTCTTAGACTTACCTGCAATAGTTTTTGACTTATGTCAATTTATTAGTCAAAATAGCGTCGTGCAGAGATCCACAAAAAAATTCAGGACTTCAGAACTGTTCAAGATAACTTAATCAACTTTTTACCAGTCGATTCCTTAAGCTTCAGCGCATCTTCTGAGTTGTAGGTGAGTTCGGAGTCGACGTTCTACTGCCTACTACGATTTTTTGAAAATTACAAATTACAAATAGCAATAACTCGACTTTTTCAAATGCATCACCCTATATTTTATTACATCAGTCCATGGCATTTTTTAAGAGCTTTTTGCTTATATAGGGTTTGTTTGGTCTATTTTGTAAAAGTTGCGAGATTTATTGCAAAATAAGAAATGTTCGAGTAGGCCGCTGTCTTAAAATTTGACACATCCATATACTTTCAATAATTGTACTGTACTTTGACACATTCATATAATTTTGAAAAGAATATGTTTCAACAAAAGGAAATTGTAATAGAAACAGAAATACATTACAAAGTAAACAATTTTTATAATATTTATAAGAACATGAAAGAATGATTAATAGGATACAATATAAATATTTTTGATTTATAACAAATGCTCGAATAGGTCACCATCATGTTCCACGCAAACTGCTAGTCTTCTAGTAAATGAGTCCCGAACTCTAGCAAGCATTGCTCCATCAACTGAACGGAAGGCTTCCGTGATCCTGTTTTTCATATCATCTGCAGTTGTTGGACGATCTCTGAAAACAGTTTCCTTCACGTACCCCTAAAGAAAAAATCTATAGGAGTAAGGTCTGGAGATCGCGCGGGCCAAGGAATAGTACCTCTCCGTATCCAGCGATTAGGATAGGAATTATCTAAAAATTCTCGCACCATCCTATGGTTATGTACTGAAGCACCATCGTGTTGAAACCACATTGTCCCTCTGGTATTCAAATCCACTTCTTCTTAAATATTGGGAAGATGTTCGCGAAGAAACTGTAAATACCTTTCACCATGCAGCACATTGTCAAAAAACAATTTCCTTTTTGGTATAAGATACAATACCAGTGAGTTCAAACCGATCTCTCAACTTTAGGAATGAAGACACCCGTGGAGTTCTTGCTTCTGGATATTTTTGCAGGTAGATTTTTGCAAGGATTTCTATCAGCTTCGCCAATACAGTAGACCATATTCACTAATTCCTCGCGAGAAAAACTCATGATTAATAATTAGATGCGTACAATTATTGAAAGTATATGGATGTGTTTTAAGACAGCGGCCTACTCGATTCTTTTTTTTTTCTCGAATAAACCGTCAACATTTCTTATTTTGCAATAAATCTCGCAAATTTTACAAAATAGACTCAACAAACCCTATATCAGCAAAAAGCTCTTAAAAAATGCCATGCAATGATGTAATAAAATATAGGGTGATGCATTTGAAAAAGTCAAGTTATTGCTATTTGTAATTTGTAATTTTCAAAAAATCGTAGTAGGCGGTAGAACGTCGACTCCGAATTCGCCTACAACTCAGAAGATGCGCTGAAGCTTAAGGAATTGACTGGAAAAAAGTTGATTAAGTTATCTTTAAGTTATGGAGCATGCACGTAC
This sequence comes from Crepidodera aurea, assembly GCA_949320105.2. NCBI lineage: Eukaryota > Metazoa > Arthropoda > Insecta > Coleoptera > Chrysomelidae > Crepidodera > Crepidodera aurea. The sequence continues at coordinate 1,156,946 of OX439474.1, forward strand.
CCCTGGGTCACCCTGTATAAAATATATTTACAGAATTCAACAATAAAAACTCTCATGTCTTCAACTATAACAAATTCTCCGTCTGTTTTGCTATTACTATAAATAAAGTTCAAGATAACTCTTAAGAATTAGTGGCATTATTTTTCACACTACTTACATTTGTCATAAAGTGATTTTGTATTTTGCAGTACTGATTATTTTTTTAAATAATTTAAAAACATCGTCCTCATACAGTAATACTGATAAATGGAGCTTAGAAGTGAGTTTTGACATTGCAAACCAACGAATTCCCAACTTGCATTGGAGGTTGCAAATTTTTTGACCGATTCCGGTCAAGATGTCACTCTCTTCTTCGTATCCCTTTGCCCATCCGTCTATCCCTCGTAAACATTTAAATATGTGAAAGTATTTTATCTCCATTCATAAACGATTATTTCCTTTGAATTCTGACGATGGCATGCAAGGATTTCGTAGTCCCAAACTTTTAAAGTTTATTTTTCATTATTAGTGGTTGAAAAAAATTTATACTTGTTGGTAAAGATTTAAGCTTTGCTCGGACGAACTCCATTGCTTTGGGTCTTTAAAAAATAATGGGAAAAATTATAAAAAAGACATATTGCGATTTTTTTTTTGTAAAAACTAAATCAAATTTTGAAAAAGCGTGTTCGTCGGAGCATAGATTAGACCTTTACCAATCTGTACTTATTTTTTCATTCTCTCAAAATGAAAAATGAACCTAAGAAGTTAGGGACTACGAAACCCTTGCATACACTGTTTAACACGGTTAAAACTTACTTTTAAGATTCATTTATCAGTTTATTTGAATTTGATTTTTTTGGATTAAAAAGGCTAACTGACATATATTTTTCAATTTTTTTACTTTTATGGCTCTATACTGTATTTGAAAATCAAGAGAGAGTAAATTCCCAGAATAAAAAGTAATTCGGTATGCAAAACTATAGTACAGTACGTGCGGTAAAACTTCAATATTTGTAATGCATTCTAAATTGTTTTTGTTAATTTCAATACAAAATTTATTAAATTTCTTGGACTATCACATTATTTTATGATCTTTCATTGTTACTACAGTAGGCCTAAGATGATTAACGTGCGTCATAGGCGTAACCAGAATAGAAAGGGATAATTGTTATTTAACGACCTCCGAATGGCAACAGCTTCTAATGACAGATATTTTGACTTAAATAGTTTCTAGAAATGCAGTTATTTGATTTTCGATAAACGTGACAAATAGTAGTGACTAAAAATGGAAGCAGTTTGTGAGTATACGCCAGTGAAAAAATTAAAACTAGACCATTTATCGCTCAATGAAAAGAGTGCTGTAGTGAATGTGTACCACTATTTTAAACATCAAAATCCCTCAAACACTATTGACAGTGTAGTTGAAACAACATCTAAGGCAATGGGATATGGAAAATCTACAATATATAGAGTTCTAAAGGAGGAAAAATCACCAAAGCCGAAACCAGGTAGACCAAAACTATTAAAAGTCAACGTGGACGAGTTTTTTAAAAATGCTATTCGTAAGCTTGTTCACTCATTTTTTATAAACAAGCAAATACCAACTTTAGATAAAGTTTTGCAAGCCATTACGAATGATGTTGATTTACCCACATTAAGCCGGGATAAACTATGGAAAGTGTTACATGAGTTAAACTTTAAATTTGAAAAAATGGGCAGACACTCAATGCTAATTGATTCTGAAGAAATTGTATGTTGGAGAAGACAGTACCTCAGAAGAATACAACAAGTTAAAGCTCAAAATAAAAACATTTATTATTTAGATGAAACATGGGTTAATGAAGGACATTGTGTAGGAAGAGTTTGGAAAGACAAAAATATAAAATCATCCCATCAAGCTTTTCTAGAAGGATATACTACTGGTTTTAAGGAACCTATAGGAAAAGGTAAAAGATTAATTATTTGTCATATAGGCAGTACAAACGGTTTTTTTGAGAATGGTTTACTCTTATTTGAATCAAAAAAAACCGTTGATTATCACGAAGAAATGAATGGAGACGTGTTTGAGGAATATTTTGAACAGATGATTCAATTCATACCAAAAGGATCGGTTATTGTAATGGACAATGCAAGTTACCACTCCAGATTACTTGAACCTTTACCAACCACTAAATGGAAAAAGGGTGAAATTGCAAAATGGTTATCTTCTAAAAATTTAGCCTTTGACAATACAATGCTGAGGGCAGAATTGTTAACTATTGCTAAAAAACATAAGCAAAATTATAAAAAATATAATATTGAGGAGATAGCCAAAAAACGAGAAATTGAAATCCTTCGTTTACCACCCTACCATTGTGAGCTGAATCCGATAGAATTAATATGGGCTCAAGTTAAAGGTTATGTTGCCAGAAATAACACTACTTTTAAATTATCAGATGTTAAAAATCTCTTCAATAAGGCAATATCTGAAGTAACAAGTGAAAATTGGCAAAAATGTATTAGACACGTTACAGAAATAGAAAAAAAAATGTGGGAGCTAGATAACATAATTGATATTACTATAGAGCCCATTGTAATTTCTCTAGAATCAGATGGTGAATCTTCTGACACAGAGTGCGAGGAACCATAACTTTAAAATTATTAATTTATGTACTTTAATTTTATTTTTAGATTTTTATTTTTTAAGATTTAATATTGTCGTATTTTTTGCATGTTGCTCGTCAAATTTTATCCTTGCGGTTGGTTTTTTTTTCTCATATACCTACTTAATTGTTTTTTTAGCTCCTCATATTAATTTTTAAATAATTGTAATTATCTGTACATATTATATACATATTTTGTAAATAAACATATGCCTAAAACAAAATGCCTAAAATAATATTGACTTTTTCTTCATTTTACCCAAATTAAATTACTACTTACGAATTATGTTTATCTATCTAAAATTGGTAATCTAGGTATAAATAACTAAAACAAATTAAATATTTCTATTTCCATATTAATTTAATTTTGAAAACGCACGTCTATGGTTTACTGCCTTTAACACTGATAACTGCAAAACATTTCTGGGAATTTACTCTCTCTTGATTTTCAAATACAGTATAGCTTCGAACAATTTCAATTTTTTGATGGTACTTATATTTTTATTTCATATTTATGTGATACAAAATTTGAAGAGTTTGAGAACTCGATTGCTTACTTTATACAAAATATTATTTTTTGTAGAGTAATTACATTAAAGTTATGACAGCTCTAATCAGAGACGTTGTTCAATGTCTATTCCACAGAATACTTTCTCTGAACATAGTTTTGATTTTTGTATTGAACATATCAAATGTTTGGAATAAAGAAACCATCCAAGATGGCTATTACTTGGACGAGTTATACGACGTAGCAGCGGGAGAAAGGTAAATTACACACTGTAGGTACCTACGTCAATGAAGCAAAATTTAAAAAAACAATTTGTTTTTAGCACCGATACTTTAACTTGTCCTTCCGCAAATGTGATTACAACCAGGTATAAGTGCAACGACAATGGTACATGGGTCGACTGTACGCGCAGACATTGTTGTCCTGATTATGTATATATCGCCGGAAGGTAAGCAAACTGCGGGCTGTTTATGTAATATATGTATAAACAAATTTATTATCCTTGAAACTAACATTATCCAAGTAAAAGAGAAGGAATATAGACAGAATTTGTTGAAGAACAAAATGTAGGAAGTTCTAAATTGAGAAGGTAGTAATATCAAAACAGTTTTTAAGAAATTTCCAAGGTTTAGGCGACTCTTTCTTGCTTTCGCCCGACTGGCTTAGTGATTACTACTTATGGCGATCAAACATCTTCTGAAATGTGAAATGATACAGGGGTTCCGCAAGGCAGTGTACTTGAATCCACTGCTATTTATATTATACATTAACGATATAGAACTATTCATAAAATGCGACTTTATCAACCTATTTGCAGATGATACTTTTATGGCATGCACTGACTTAAATTTAGAAAAGGCCATTCGAAAAATGAATGATATTTTAAAAACTTTGAGTAAATATTTAGACAATAATAAATTAAAACTAAATGTTTCCAAAACCCACGCTATGATAGTTACAACTAAATACAAATCTAATTCATTGAATACAAATCAAATACTATTAAACGAGCAAGGTTTGTATGTGTGTGTGTATGTGTGTCCAGAGGATCTCGAAATCCACTCGTCAGAATTCAATGAAACTTTCAGGGTAGACTAATTCCTATCTAAATCGACAGAAAATATAGGTCTCATGTCTGTGAAAATTCGATCTTCCGAGATATTTACAAGAAAAGTTAAGCTTTTAGTTTTATTTCCTAGCAACGGCAACTTGTTTCTATAGTAATATATACTATAAAGGATAGATGAGTATACAGTAAAAGTGGGGATATAACGTCACATTCCATAGGCGTACTTTGCAAAATAAGTTTCTATAATATAAATAAGGTCACAGCATATAAAATATATATACGCACTTCGTAGATTAAATTTTGAAGTTATATTATTTACAAAAAATAAAAATAAACCTTATGCATCTGACACTTTAACATTGAACGAATTAAATTTAACCAATAAATAACAAGGAGGATTATATGTTGGAATTAAACTGTTTTTAATCTCTTGGCATTAAAAGTAACGCTTCAGTACTTACCTAAACTCAAAGATTAAAAAAAAAGTTAGTTCAAGAACTATCTTTAAAAGTCACTGTCTTCACTAAAACTACTGGTATCACTATAATTGTCTTTTCTGAGATTTATTACTATAGGTTCTATTAAATTATCCATTGATATATCCACTTTCCTAAATGAATTTTCCACATTTTTAACATGACCAATGCCTTTTCCCCAATGTTCTCTATTTACATCTGAAACTGCCTTCAAAAACAAATTTCGCACATCAGGAAATTTAAATGTTTTATTGTTTGGAGAAACATAACGTTTTAATAATTGTGACCAGATCAGTTCAATTGAATTTAACTCTGCGTGGTTCGGAGGCAATCTGAGAATTCTAATTCCTTTTTCTCTGGCCATCTCATCTATAATATATTTTTTGAATTTGTTTTTATGTTGCCTTGCTATTACTAATAATTCTGCCTTCAAGGATGTAGGAGGACTGATAATATTTTTAGAATGAAGCCATTTTGAAATATATATTAATACAAAATTCTGAATCAATTAAAATACATACGATACGGCTATGAATAAATAAAGTCTGACTTATCTGTCAAAAGAACAGGTTTATTAGAATAAAAATCATGGAAACGAGATTAAATCTAGACAAAAACTATATTAGGCCGATCAGATGTATTAAAATTTAAATTTTAACTACAAATAAGCATTGAAGGATGAGGTAAAAATAAAATTTCTACCTCTTGAACCTGTACTACGTTCTGCAAATTAAATACTGCACTCCTTTCTTCTGTATAGTATAGTAGTAAAAAGGTTTGACTTTATTTAATTTCTGGCGTTTTAATCTGAAAGAATTCAATTTTAAATTTGCCGCTTTATATAAAAAAGGAAAGGTTCATTTGACGGATATAAATAATTTGCTTGTCAAATGACAGCATTCTCATAAATTTAAAGTTGAAAATACAACGTTGCCAATTCAATTTCAGAAATCATGGATTTAGGTAAATATTTATAGGAACGTTGAGTAACACTGGTAAAATGGACACTTGTCAAAATGTGACACCTGTAAAAACGTGACAACTGTTAAAATGTGATACATGTCAGAATGTAACAACTATCAAAATGAACAAATGTCAAAATATGACACCTGTCAGAATGTAACAAATGTCAAAATGTCACACGTATCGTACTTTTCTTTATTTATTACAAAGATCTAACCTAAGCTAAAGCTAATCTTTTTTTTTTGGCGGGTGGAAATGCTTTATGCACATCGGGTAAAGGTTCTTCCCTTCCCCGATAGTGTGAGACTACCCCTTACGGTTACTATTTTATTATGCGGACAGTTTTAATATTTAAGTTTTCATTATCATAGCGAGAGAGAGAAAAAGAATAAATGCTTGTACACGTGTACTATTAACATTTATTTTACAAGAAACTTTAAAGAGACATTTAAAATTCTCTATTTTCATAGTACATTTTAAGGTTGATTGTGACTTTGTATTTTCCAAGCACAAATTGTAATGTAATGTACGAATGAACTATTTTTGTAACTGAACTGCCACACGTCGAGAGTCTGGTCACAGGTTTTTGTGGAGGTTTTTACCCAAGTATGAATATCAGACCTATAATTTTCCTTCACTGCAGATCAATAAATAATAAAATCAATTGAACATAGAGTTTTTCTTATATAGTGATAAATAGAGTGAGCTGAGCGATCTTCTGTTGACGGGACGTGTGCCCTACACGCTGCTGTTGCCCGTCCCGGAAACGGGGCCTGTCCACCGTGACAATTCGCGAAGATCAAGCGTCAGTAGATGTTGCTCTAAAAGGGTGAAATCCCCAAAAACTAGTCAACTTTTAATGCATTTAACTAACCTCTGTGACAAGCAGTTGATAAACGTCAACAACAGCTGCAGCCAATTGAAAATTAACACTGACAGGTTTTTTAATTTTCCCGCCTACTTTCAAGCCAATCGCCAATCAACTTTTTATTTATCTCCCTTTCTGTAGTTCAAGTAGATGTCGCCCACTCCGTGATTTTCGCGAATTAATTAATAATTTGTCATGTTATAAAAATACTTAAATTATATATTCATTGGACTGCTTAAAAATGTAGATTTGAATGTTAAGAGCGAAGCTCGGTGACCAGATATTAATATAGTAAACCAGTAAGGAATTTTAATTTATTAGATTCGACATCCTATGACCGGTTTCTGTCTTTCGACTTCATCAGTTAAAGCTGATTTAGACGTATCCAGTAGCTGTCGACAGCCTCACTGTCACCCTTGCTAGGACACGCCCACCACTGGACCGGGTCGTTTACGTGAGTCCTGTTTGTCGCGAATGTGTGCTTCTGATCAGGTGCGTACGAAAATGAATGTGGGGCTCTTTAAAAGGAAATCTATTAAGATAATGTCCGCGTTCTTATTACAGGAGCTTACAGATATGTTGTAGGAAGAATTATTAAATAAAAAAAGAATATGGGTCAGAAAATGGATCAACGATAGAAATATAACGGGAGGTTTTGCTTTGCTACAACAACGAAAACTAGAAGTTCCCTCTGAGTACATATTGGCGTTACGACGTACGTCAGAAAATCTGCTGTTTGTTTTTATACGCATTACAACTCAGATTCCAAAAACATTCGTGTTCTCTATAAAGTTGAACCAAGTTCAACGTTTCTAATTCGCTTCATTTTCGGGTCATTTTTTAAACGCCGCCACTGTTCACTCTATAAAGATGCGCCATGGACTGATTCGGGTGATTGGGGGGACGCGGGTGAGGACTACTGTCGTCAAAAATAGACGAACTTTCTATTCGAGACAGCGCTGTACTGTCACAAAAAAGTGTTTACATGGAGCCAACTACTCGACAGCGCTGACGGACAGTGAGACTGTCGACAGCGCTGACGGACAGTGAGACTGTCGACAGCTACTGGATACGTCTAAATCAGCTTTTAGGCTTTTCGAATACAATAAATAAAATTCCAAACTCGTACAAGTCAATAGCTCTATCCACTATAAGATAACATTTTTAGATGTGCTACCATCTATGGTAAGAAGAGAGTATTGACATTAAATTTTGACTGAATCTAGTCAAGATGTCACTCTCTTCTTTTTTATCCCTTTCAGAGATTAATGAAGTCGAAAGACAGAAACCGGTCTTAGGATGTCGAATCTAATAAATTAAAATTCCTTACTGGTTTACTCACTTTGTATTAATCTCTGAAAGGAATAAAAAAGAAGAGAGTGACATCTTGACCAGATTCAGTCAAAATTTAATGTCAATACTCTCTTCTTACCATAGATGGTGGCACATTTAAAAATGTTAACAAATAATATAGGTACATTTATCTATTAACAGTGAAAGAATAGAAATTGTTACATCAGTGAAGTATTTGGGATTTTACTTAGATAATTTCTTGAACTTTGAAGGCCACTTTGATTATATTTTAAAAAAAATATTAAAAAAACTTTATTTTTTTAGTAGAATAGCTCAAAATTTATCAGTTAATATAAGAATCACTATTTATAATACGATAATTCAACCTCACTTTGATTATTTTGCATCCATGTTATACTTACTTACTAATTATTAATTAATTTTGATTTCCTATTGATCAATGATATTTAGGCAGAAAGAAAGACAATACAGTAGAGAAAATTCAGAATTACTGGCGATTCGGGTCTCTACTTGTTTTGAAAATTATGTTATATAGAACTATATTATCGCATTTTTTAGATGTTTACAAAAATCCCATGATCCCTGTTCATTAAATTTTTGCGAACAACGCTGTACCATCTACTTACAGAGAATTATTTGTACCTGCTATCATGGATATAAATTCAGTCCAGAAAATCAAAAAATGGGCAAAAAGCCCGTTTGTGTTGGTAAGATTTTGATATTTCGCAATTTGAGAACAAAATTTATCGCTATTCGCTATCAGGAGATAGTAAAAACCTTTTTAAAATACTAAACCATACGAGATTCAACTAAATAATAAATAAATAAAAAGTAGGTACTATTGATTTAATAATTTAAAAAATACCTAATAACTATATATTCGCATTATTTTTCTTCTATTTGGTACTTAAAAGATTTCGTTTTTGAATAAAAATTCTTTTAAAAAAATTTTTGTATTTAATTAATATTCCAGAAGCACGACTATGCACTGTATGTTAGTCATTTTATCTGGGATTATAAAAGGGTCGCCTACTGTTATATACCATGAGTGGCATTAATAAAATAAATATTATAGTCTATTTTTATGTATGAGAGAGTATTAAAATAATAAAGCGTTCGTAATCCATAGACTTCTTTTAGTAGACAGTTAAAATATTTTGTGAAGTTATACCTCGAGTATTTTCGTATGAAATAACCTTTGTATAAATATAATAAATATATCGGGTGTACACTTATATTTTCACCTAATTAACCTGCTTATAACTTCTAAGCAGCTGAAGGTAAAAAAGTGCAATTTTTTCTAAAATATTTTATTTTTCCACAAGGTATGTTAAGAACATTGTGTCAAACGGGTTATGTAGGTATAAGGGTTTAAACTTTGACTTTTAAACAACGTTACGTTCATAAATAATAATTTTAATATAAAAACTACTTCTTACCTACAAATACAAATCAGAATCGAAATCAGAAGATGAACTGTCGCAACCAATATTTACAATGAGTGGCTCGATCATTTCATCAGTAATATTGTCCAATTTCCACATTTTCTCTTCTTCTTTAATCGTATGATTTACTGCCTTTTCCCAGTTTTCAGGCTTCACATTATTTACAGCCTCCAAAAACAACTGTTTAACATCAATCATTTTAAAAGAATTATTTTTTCTTGAAACTTCTCCCTTTATCTGTGCCCATATCAGTTCACTCGGTTTTACTTCGCAATGATATGGTAGTGATCTAACCACCGTCATCCCACGATTTTTTGCAATTTCATCAATTTTATATTTTTTTAATTTCTCTTTATGAAGGGAACACAAATGATACAGTTTTTTTCTCACAAAACCGGGATGGAACTTAATATTCTTTGAATTTAGCCAATTCTGTAAATCTTTTTTTAACCACTTGGTTGTGGGCATTTTTTCTGTAAGTCTCGAGTGATAACTTGCATTATCCATTACTATTATACAGTTCTGAGGAAGAAGATCTATCATTTGTTCGAACCACTCTTTAAAGACATCAGCATTCATGTCCTCATGGTAGTCATTCAAAAGTCAATAAACCACCTTTAAAAAAACCGTTTGAACTACCGATGTGTACTATTATCAGTCTGCGCCCCTTTCCTGATGGTGGATTTAAACCAGTAGATAAATTATTTAAAAAAGCCTGTCTTTGACTTGTAACAGTTTCATCTTGCCAAAATTTATTTGGTGTATGTCCCTCGTTGATCCATGTTTCATCTAAATAAAATATATTTCTTCTTTGGTTTCTCATTTCTTTTATAGTCCTTAGGTAATTTCTTCTCCATACTACAATATCGCTTCTTTCTATTAAAATAGACTTTCTGGAATGCTTTTTCCATAGAAAACCTATTTCTTTTAAAAGTTTCCATAGTGTGCTTCGACTCATTTCAGGGTAATCCTTATCATCTCGAACCGTGGCAAGAACTTTGTCTACTGTCGGAAATTCTTTTCTAAAGAAGAACGCATGCACTTTCCTTCGAAGTCTTTCTTTCAAATGATTTTCTATTTGAAATTTTGGTTTTCCTGGAGCTTTACGTGCTGTTTGAAACTCGCCACATTTCTCTTCTTTAACAACTCTGTAAATCGTAGATTTCCCAACACCAAGCGTACTACTAACTAATTCCACTGTGTCATCAACACTTTTACATAAATGTTTGTCTGTAAATGATTAAAAATAATTAAATATTAATGTTTTTTCATTAACTGTTAAAGGACCGATTTTTTGTCGTTTACGCGGTACTTCCAAATTTTCCATGATCACACTAGAATTCACAATAGACTGCACACTGCACCTTGCATGTTGCAACTAAACGACATTTAGTAAGCTGTCAAGAATACACAACTGGACCTCCTTACTAAGGGATTTATCTACTTATAATTCGATTACTGTAAGAAGTTCTTGGAATTAAAATAAAACAAAATTGGCAAATAGGTACTTATTGAAAATAATCTTAAGATACGGCTATGTTATCTTTAATACACAGGGCTTTTGGCCTGTCTAAACCTTTTTCTATTGTTCTGTACAGCTTATGGTTATAAAAGACCAATAAAAGACGCAAAACTTGTATTAGCTCAGGTACATTTATGACAATTTTAGGAAATATTTAGATTATTCCGTAAAAATATTTAAAATGACCGTACTAAGTTTTGCATTAGAAATGCTGTTTTATTACTCTCTCATGCATAAAAATAGACCATAACATCAGAAAAGGACGCTAAATTTCATAGATTTATTACTTCAATTGAATTAAACAAAGTTTTAAAAAACATCACCCAAAAAACCAGCAATATTTCAAGATTATAAAGTACAATTCAATTATTTTTTGGTAGAACATAGAAATGTCACTACATCATTAATTAACCTGGATCATATCTTCGATTTAATCTTTATACAATTCTGATTATTAGCAGCCATTCCCTGTATCCGGTGTAGGGCTCCTAAAGTAGTAACAAATGAAGATTGTGTAAATAATTGACGCTTAACGATGTTATCACTGCAAATATCAATGTTGTTCCATGACACTTATACGATAATAAATTAGCAAGACTATTGGACCGAATATTATTCATAGTTATGATTCATAACCAGCTTGGAGGTGGCCAGAGCTGGACTGGAATAAATGGTTTCATTCAATATTTTCCTACTTCATTTTATTTTTTGCTTCTCAATTACCTATGCTAAATTTTAATATCCAAAAATTTTGGCGCAATTGTCAAATTGGCCAAAAAAACAGGATTTTAATATTAATTTTTTTAATCTTTGTATTTAATCTTCATTTTCTCTGGTTTTTCTCAAAATACTTTTTTCCGAATTATTTGTTCTCGATTTTGACAGCGCCTACTATTTTTTCTATCCCAATTACCCATCTGTGATAAAATTCGATTACCTAAGATATTATTTAGAATTTCTGTTTGCTAATAGCGACATCGCACACTTACTAATTTTTTTGTATTTTGACTCAAAAAACAGGATTTTGATTTTTTTAAATTCGTTCTCATTTCTCCCAAAAAAAAATATTTTTCGTCAATTTTGACACTGCCAGTGACTAAATATAATTTTAAATTCGGGATAAATTTTTTGTAATGCCGGCCCTGCATTACCATCTATTCGTAAAAGTATCTGCAGATACAGAAATATTTAAAATGACCGTACTAAGTTTTGCATTAGAAATGCTGTTTTATTACTCTCTCATGCATAAAAATAGACCATAGGTACTATTAAATTAAATTTTTTCTTTGAGCTAATTATGCTTACAAAATTAGGTTGTTATCTCCTGATCGCGAATAGAGTATAATATTTAAAAAAACTGCTGATTAACTTTAGGATTTTCCTGTAATATTTTTTCAGATATTGATGAATGTCAAGAAAACAATGGAGGTTGTCAACAAACCTGTATAAATCAACTTGGAAGTCACAAGTGCGGATGCACAGAAGGTTTTAAATTAAAAAACGATAACAGAACTTGCATCCCCTTTAATAATTCAAACGATTCCGATCCTACAATTCAAGCCGCCTATGTAGATTTGTGTTACGCCAATTGTGACAGCCTTGTCAAACTTCAGAACCAACTGGATTTGCTAGATGAAAAAGTAAATAATTTTAGCCAAACTAATAACTTGTTTTTGCATATTTCTATAGTGAAGTAGTAATAGTATTCGCTTTATTTTTTCTGAGGTAGCAGCTCTAAGTACGGCCATCCGTCTCTCGAGTTTTGCATCTGGACCACCAGGTCCCATGGGGCCTCCTGGACCAGCGGGACCTGCTGGTCCAAGAGGATTTCCAGGTAAGAATCATGTCTTGTCAGAAAATGTGGCAAATACACCATCTGGGTCTGTTTAAGTTAAATCCCAAATTTAATTTTAAATAAAATTTACATATCGGCATTTATTTTTTAATTGAAAATCTTGATTTTAAGGCCAGGACATGTCAAATGGTATAAATCCAAACTTGGATTACAGTTATTCAATGGTAGATACTTACGTTCAATTGCCTGGTGACGACAATACTGAATGCGCCTGCAAAAGGGGCCCTCAAGTAAGTTGTTTTCCAAATGTAAATCGCATTTACAAATTTTACTTCTCATTTTGTAAACGGCGATTTTACTCAATTTATTTATGGTTAGTTTGGGGAATATTAGGGAGGTTTTAAGCCACAACTTGAGCGTCATACGTTATATCCCTTTATCCGCTATTAAAGTAAACACAGAACGTTAATAACGTATTTCGAAAATGAGTTTTTAAGCCATCCCACTCTTCCGTTATTTACGTGACAGATGCCAGAAACATTTATAACCTTATAAATGATAACCCTCACTTTGTGATAGTTTAAATAATCATTTACGATTTTTTTTTTTATTTTAACTGCCTTAAATCGTTTTTAAATGAAGCCAGAATGAAACAAATACTACAAAAGATAGGTTAGATAAAACACTTGTTGTGACATCTCTTCAATGTCCATATCCTATGTTGCCATAACACTTAATTTTATGAAATGTTTTCATTTCATATTTAAGAAAAAAAGTGGTAAGAATGGTGAAAACTATAGACTTACTCAAATCTTCTAAATTTCACATGTATTTATCATAGACTTTGGAGTTCACGATAAAACTTAAATATACATTTTCTACATGCGGCACCATTGCGAAAACAATATCCGTTATTAAGGGAACCTTATTTCACCTCTAATAACGTAAAACAATATCAGTTAATAAAGTTTCCCTTATTTTAGTGCTATTGCGCATGCGATGTATAACGTTTAAAGTATATTGGTGTTCAAATAGGTGGCTTAAAACCTCCCTATTTACTCACAATGGTAAATACTTTATTTTTTAAATTTCAGGGACAGATAGGAGCGACTGGATCGCAAGGGCCTAAAGGGGAGAGGGGAGACAGAGGTTTGAAAGGACCCAAGGGTGATAAATGGTCGATAGACTTTTTTTTGCTCATGCTGGCTGATCTCAGACATGATATTGTACATTTGCAAAACAGAGTATACGTCAACGATATGTAAGTACATTTTTTCATATAAAATAAATAAATTTTTTTGGGAAATTACAAGAATTTATAAATAAAATTACTTTCAACATACAGATACGTAATTTTAAAAATCCAATCAAATTCAGGAACCCGTTATTCACGTTTTGGATAACAAGATTCTTTTTAGCTTCTAATTTTATTTTTAATTACTGTTCGTTATAGTTCTTCCAGTTAATCTCGCCTTTTATTTTGATTGTTAATCGGTCAATTGTCGAAGTCGAGACTATAAAAACGACCAATAATCCAAATAAAAAAATAATGCATGATCGTGCTTTTGTTTTATTGTTGTATTACATATTTTAGTTGGTTTTGAGCACACCTGGATATCGCTAGATAGCAGAACTACCTACTATATCCAAATTGATTACTTTTTATTTGAATAGCAGGAAAAAATGAGTCACGGATGTAAGATGTTTTAGAAAAGCAAATATCAATTCAGGCAGTTTTTTAGCAGTACTTAAAATGAAGGAGAATATTCTTAAGGCAACGAAAAATAATAAGGAAGATACCACAAAAAGTTGAGATTAACAGTTTAAATAAAAGAAAGGATGCGAAAAAGGTAGAATCCATAAATGCATGGATTGTTGAAAAAAAAAGTAGATAACAGAGAAGAGAGTATAAAATAGTAAGACATTGCTCGTAATAAAATAAAAAAGAATACCAACTATTCAAGATAAATAATATTTGGGTTATTTCGAAATTTTTTCTCGCAAAAATAAGGACTGTTTGAATATAGTCTTCTCATTAATTGGATTGTCAACTTTTATAACTAACTTATTCAATCGAAATGAAGAATATCGCCAATTTTTTATTTTTACCCTACAATACACTCTACGAAAAATAAAAAAATACCGCAAAAATTTTTTTTTGATACGTCTGATAGTTTCCGAGATATTTAATTTTTTAGCTAGGCGTGCGACGACGCTGTGACGTCACTTTACAACGATCGATTAGTGCGTTCTCTGCTCCCAACCTATGTGTATGCGGTTTGCGTGGAAAATTGATAAAAATGTCGAATCCAGAAACTAGAAAATCGTGTATTGTGCCAAAGTGTTAAATATAACTACTAATGCACCCGAAAAGTTGTTTTTTATTGTTCCTTTCGAACCTAAAAGTCGAAATAAATGAATTAGTAGCGTTTATGAGTCGGAAAAAAACAGGAAAAATGGACCAAAATTTTCCCGGATCGAGAGTACCTTCCCCTTCCGTTTTCGAGGATGCTGAACACGATGGCGGTATTAGAATTTCTTTTTTCGCCAGTCGAACCCCTTAAACGTCCAAAAATTATCCCCTAAAGGGGTTAAACGGGCAGCATGTCATTTACCTGTAAAAAAAACGTCTTTCCCCCCCGTTTTCGAGGATGCTAAACACGATGGTGGTTTTTAGATGTGCTACCATCTATGGTAAGAAGTGAGTATTGACATTAAATTTTGACTGAATCTAGTCAAGATGTCACTCTCTTCTTTTTTATCCCTTTCAGAGATTAATACAAAGTTAGTAAACCAGTAAGGAATTTTAATTTATTAGATTCGACATCCTAAGACCGGTTTCTGTCTTTCGACTTCATCAGTTAGGCTTTTCGAATCCAATAAATAAAATTCCAAACTCGTACAAGTCAATAGCTATATCCGCTATAAGATAATATTTTTAGATGTGCTACCATCTATGGTAAGAAGTGAGTATTGACATTAAATTTTGACTGAATCTAGTCAAGATGTCACTCTCTTCTTTTTTATCCCTTTCAGAGATTAATACAAAGTTAGTAAACCAGTAAGGAATTTTAATTCAACACGATGGTGGTGTTGAAGATTACTTCCGACCTTCACCAACCCCTCCACAAATTAAAAACTCACCTACGAAGCCGCTGATATTAAACAAAGAAAGTCATCCCCTTGTGCTAGTCTAAAGAGAAATTTTGATACCGCCATCGTGTTCAGGGTCCTCGAAAATAGGAGGGGGGGGGAAATACTACCGATCCGGGTAAATTTTGGTTCATATTCTTCCAACTCACACACGCTATTAGATGTAAAACCGTCACGTAATACTGATTCACATAAAAACTTAAGTTAAAAACGTTATTGTGGTCCAACATAGAGAACATCCCATAGCAAAGCAATGAATGAATGTACGGTGAAAACGTTGTGTTGTAAAATGACGTCACGCGAGAATGGCGCGCTCTCCAAATATTTGAATATGGCGGAAACTAAAATTGTCGAAACTTTTACACTACTTGCTTGATTTAAATGAAACAAAAACAGGCCTATTTCTAAACATTCAGGCTACACGGTCATTTAACAGACCGAGAGATATTTTTCATTCTAACCAATTTGCACTGTGATTGATCTACTTTATATTTGAATTTATTGAATAACAATGTTGGGGATTTAATGGCTATCCTGTTTATACCAATGTTTGCCCTGTAAAGAAGGTAGTTTACTACAATATTAATAATTACTTTCTTTCTTTTGATATAATTTTTCAGTCCACCCAAATTCGATTTCGAGACGGCGCTGCAAAAAAAACGTTTCAAACAAAAACACCAGTTCATCCATCATAAAAAAATTTTAGAAGGTTACGCGAATCCTGCAGTGACAAACACAAAAGCGGATACTGGGAGCGCTCAAGAAGAACCTTTACCAAAAATGGTTGGTAACAATAAAAATATTGAAGAAATAGAAGAGTTTAGAGATGATACGAAGCCCGTCACTGAAAATTCTGAATTTTTAATAACCGATAGTGACGTTGAAGATTATGATGATTTTTCTGATGAAATGACCTACGAAGATTACTTGTGATATGTTTCTAAATTAAGTAGTTATGTAGTAATGCCAATGTAGCGGGAAAATGTAAAAACGTTTATGTAAAATAATTATTTGTTTTAATTTTTGTACAAAATCAATTGAGATGTATTACCAAAATAAAGAAAAATGTAGTGAGTTTGGAATTTTAAAAGTCGATAATAGTAGAAGAAAATTCAATTCAGCAAAATCGTGATTTTTCCTCATGAGAGAAGGCCATGCCCAAACACTCCACTCCCTGGTAATTCAATTCATTCCAACGTTTTTATATAAAAAAAGTCTTGCATTGAGAATATTGCTATTTGCTTATTTACCACGAAATTTGTTTTAGCCTTAAGGTTAGTTCGAACCGAATCATTTTATCATTTGCTTTCTGTTTACATTATCCGGCTTGAACGCGAAAAAAATTTAATCCTGCAATCTGGCTCGAAGGATCATGTGAAAAAAATAATTCAATTTGGGTTGGAAATTTGTTTTGGTTTTCAGGTGAATAAAAGAAAAATGAAATAGAGAAAATTTATTTGTACAAGTCAGTAATAAATAAAACTTAAATATATTAAATTATTTTATTAAGGAACAGTAATAAAGAAATTGTAATTTAAAACATTTTTCTAATAACTTTTCTGTTTTATTAATTTATTGTATTTTGTGACTCATTTCCGGAATTATTGATTGATCAACTTATTTAAAAGTTATTAATTAAAAATTACAATTTCTTGATGTTAAAGACTATAATAGTTTAATAAATAAATATTTTAATAGTTTAATATTTTTCATTTAAAAGAAACAAATAAAGAATTCCAGAGATTCGTGTAAATTTACGACAATAATTCGAAAAAAATCTGAACTTGCAGATAAAATTTATTGTTTTACATATTTTCGTCAATTTTATAAATAAAAACAAATTTTATTGCACGAATAATTGCGAAAATAATCGATTAATAAAAGTTTTTTCATATTTTTGTATTTCATCATTTTTTTAATGTCTGAATTAAATATAAAACGTAATTCCATTTAAATTAATTTGAAAAAACAAACAAAAATTTAATTTTTTTTGGTCTGTATAACAATAGAAGTTTTTATTTACACTATACATTTTTTTACATAATTACAGAGAGATTTTTGATGGATCTTTAAAAGAATATTGAGAATTCAGTAAATTGAAAGTTGTTTCCTAAAAATATGGACAAAATCTCTACGTTCAAAGTTTTCAGGAAAATAATAAACTGCAAAATGGTATAATTCATTAGTTAATAATAACATTCTCTATTTAGAAATCATCATCAATCACCCTGTAGACAAGAATATTTATTTATATATACACTTTTGATTTCGAAGAAAACAGGTTTGAATTTTAAGTTATTTTTTTAACTTTAAAAGTGTCTTTAATTACGTATTTTTTAAGTGCCACACCATAAAAAATAATTTTATAATTAAAATTATTATTTATTCACACTCTCCACCCAATTATTTAATATTAAAATAAATTCGTAAATATATCACACACCCCTTAATAACGTTATCATTACAAACAATCCTTACGTTCTACCCACAATCACCCCCACTATTATAGTTACCACAACCAGCATTTCGAACAGTCTTAACCCCACGCCGCTGTTAGAGGATTTCACCCTAAGTTGTCCATCATCAGACATTACGCTGCTCGCTACCACTATCGGTTGACCCGAGTGTGCGACACTGGTGATCTCTTGAGGTGCGCAGTTGCCGTTGTGAGGCGGCGTTAAGGGGGTGCCGGTGTAGTTGTCGAGCCCTTGGCAACGCAGCCGGTGTTCCCCGAGGCACGCACTATAGGCTATCGCGTGCGGGATGTAGCTTTGGTCGAATGTGCCTATAAACAGTAGGTGGGAAATGTATGAGCAATATTGGATGTCCATGAAGCTGGCAGATCAAGGTCAGCAGAACAAACAAAAGTACATTCATAATTTAGTGCCCTAATTAAAAATTTTGTGCTCTTTTTTTCTTATAAAAAACGCATGTTCTGCTAGCTACATATGAACCTAGCAGAGCAACTATTTAAATGTTGTTAAAAATTAATGAAACATGATGTAAATAAGTTAAATAATTATGTGCTAATTTAGTGCCGTAATTAAAAATTTTGTGCTCCTTTTATCTTATAAAAAACGCATGTTCTGCTAGCTACATATGAACCTAGCAGAGCAACTATTTAAATGTTGTTAAAAATTAATGAAACATGATGTAAATCAGTTAAATAATTATGTGCTAATTTAGTGCCGTAATTAAAAATTTTGTGCTCCTTTTATCTTATAAAAAACGCATGTTCTGCTAGCTACATATGAACCTAGCAGAGCAACTATTTAAATGTTGTTAAAAATTAATGAAACGTGATGTAAATAAGTTAAATAATTATGTGCTAATTTAGTGCCGTAATTAAAAATTTTGTGCTCCTTTTATCTTATAAAAAACGCATGTTCTGCTAGCTACATATGAACCTAGCAGAGCAACTATTTAAATGTTGTTAAAAATTAATGAAACATGATGTAAATCAGTTAAATAATTATGTGCTAATTTAGTGCCGTAATTAAAAATTTTGTGCTCCTTTTATCTTATAAAAAACGCATGTTCTGCTAGCTACATATGAACCTAGCAGAGCAACTATTTAAATGTTGTTAAAAATTAATGAAACGTGATGTAAATAAGTTAAATAATTATGTGCTAATTTAGTGCCGTAATTAAAAATTTTGTGCTCCTTTTATCTTATAAAAAACGCATGTTCTGCTAGCTACATATGAACCTAGCAGAGCAACTATTTAAATGTTGTTAAAAATTAATGAAACATGATGTAAATAAGTTAAATAATTATGTGCTAATTTAGTGCCGTAATTAAAAATTTTGTGCTCCTTTTATCTTATAAAAAACGCATGTTCTGCTAGCTACATATGAACCTAGCAGAGCAACTATTTAAATGATGTTAAAAATTAATGAAACATGATGTAAATAAGTTAAATAATTTAGTGCCGTAATTAAAAATTTTGTGCTCCTTTTATCTTATAAAAAACGCATGTTCTGCTAGCTACATATGAACCTAGCAGAGCAACTATTTAAATGTTGTTAAAAATTAATGAAACATGATGTAAATAAGTTAAATAATTATGTGCTAATTTAGTGCCGTAATTAAAAATTTTGTGTTCCTTTTTTTTTTCTTATAAAAAACACCACAGAATTTGGACATGTGACGTCATGGACTAGCTAAAATAAATAAGGTATATATGCATAGATAGTCTGTTCTGCTAGGTTCATCTGTTTTCTTAAGAAAAAAAGGAGCAATAAGTTTTTAATTAGGGCACTAAATTAGCACATAATTATTTAACTTATTTACATCATGTTTCATTAATTTTTAACAACATTTAAATAGTTGCTCTGCTAGGTTCATATGTAGCTAGCAGAACATGCGTTTTTTATAAGATAAAAGGAGCACAAAATTTTTAATTACGGCACTAAATTAGCACATAATTATTTAACTTATTTACATCATGTTTCATTAATTTTTAACAACATTTAAATAGTTGCTCTGCTAGGTTCATATGTAGCTAGCAGAACATGCGTTTTTTATAAGATAAAAGGAGCACAAAATTTTTAATTACGGCACTAAATTAGCACATAATTATTTAACTGATTTACATCATGTTTCATTAATTTTTAACAACATTTAAATAGTTGCTCTGCTAGGTTCATATGTAGCTAGCAGAACATGCGTTTTTTATAAGATAAAAGGAGCACAAAATTTTTAATTACGGCACTAAATTATTTAACTTATTTACATCATGTTTCATTAATTTTTAACAACATTTAAATAGTTGCTGTGCTAGTTTCATATGTAGCTAGCAGAACATGCGTTTTTTATAAGAGAAAAAGGAGCACAAGATTCTTAATTAGGGCACTAAACTAGCACATAAGTATTTAACTTATTCACATCATGTTTTATTAATTTTTATCAACATTTAAATAGTTGCTCTGCTAGGTTCATAATTATGTAGCTAGCAGAACATGCGTTTTTTATAAAAAAAAAGGAGCACAAAATTTTTAATTAGGGCACTATTAGCACTTAATTATGAATGTACTTTTGTTTTGTTCTGCTGTCCTTGCTCTGCCAGCTTCATGGACATCAAAATTGGATTAAGATTCACTTTTATGATAATGTATCAAGATAGTGTAATAATTAGGAGACAGCAGTTGTTTTTAAAATATCGTTTTTTTTTACCTTCAGTTTTGAATTTAGCGATCTCAGAAACATATGTTTGCATGCTGATTTCATCCATTTTGATTGTAGCTTGCTTTTTGGCAGCTAGTTTTGACAGCTTTTAACAATTTTTTGACATTAGATTATCATGTATTATCCTAGGGCTCCTTAGAAAATTTTCCTGAGTGGTTTTGCCCTTACTTATGTCCAGCTTCACTTCTCTCGGGGAAGGGAAACGATGATTGAGGTTAGGGATTATTCAAAATATGTATTTTTCCATGAATTTATTGAATTTGTAATATCTGTGTGTAATGCGGGTGTTTTTAAATTAATAATTTTTTATTTGCTGCTCGTAAATATACCAAAAATATCAGTTTCTCGTCAAACAAAATATTATGCAAATATTAATTTTTGCGGACCACTTAATAGACCCTTTAAGCACATTTAAATGCGGCCAGTTAAGGAATATAATCTGATTAGCGACAGCCCTTCTCAATTACTGAAATGGAAATATATTTCGAGTGTAAATTTGACTAATCCCTCGTCAAAATTTGTACAAAACAGTTTCGGAAGAGACCCAAACGTCTGTTTCAGCGATAACTCTTCCTAATTAGGGCAATAAAATTAAATGAATTTCGTTAATTGGGACTGTTTGTTGGGGTTGACTGAGGAGTTAATGGTTATTCGATAGGGTAAGCGAAAAAAAAATGGACTATGGGACCAAATTGTGTGGAATAAACCACTGTTAATCGTTACGTTATTTGATGTTTACAACAAATGATGAATGGAGCTTTTAATTTTTTTATTAAAATAGTAAATCATAAACCAACCTGTAAACAAAGTTGTGGCTAACGGCCCCAGAGCGTACACAGGGACGTCCTCGCCTCCGTGAGTCGCCCATTGTCTCGGTACCGCTGATCCGTGTACCTGGTTTCTATCTTCTGCAGCTGATGTGGTATTCATGGGTACTATCCTGGGTGTGGCGTATCCCGGACCGTTTCCGTAGAGGATGGTAGTGTAAGGTTGGCCGTCAACATCGGAAACTTTACTGTCAGGTCCTAGAAAAATAGTTATTTAAAAAAAACCAAATAAAAGTATGCGACATCTTTGTAAACTGTAATTTTACAATTAATTGGGAATTTAAAAAGTATATGTTTTTCTAATTTTCAACAAATATTTCATAATAAATCGTGTAAACATAAAAATCCATACAAAGGCAACGGAGGCTCCAAGGGGGGGCAGTAGTGGCAATTACCTCCCCTCCCCCCCAAGTCTGGCAATCAGAAGATATTTCTCATATCTGCTTAAACCAAATTTTAATTTTTTTTGTAGATTCTAATTCCATTTATATGCTAACAAACTCACTTTTTCCTTCAAAAATGGCCCAAACATTTTTTTTCGATAATTTTGACAATCGTTTCAATCGTTTCTTATACAAAATTCATTCTGCGTAAACCAAATTTTAATTTTTTTGATTTTTTTTGTAGATTCTAGGTCCGATTATATCCTAAAAAACTCACGTTTTCCCTCAAAAATGGCCCAAACATTTTTTTCCGTAATTTTGACATTGACAATCGTTTCTTATACAAAATTCATTCTGCGTAAACCAAATTTAAATTTTTTTGGTTTTTTTTTGTAGATTTCAGGTCCATTTATATCCTCTAAAACTCACTTTTTCCCTCAAAAATTGCCCAAATTTTTTTTTCGGTAATTTTAACATCGTCAATCGTTTCTTAAACAAAATTCATTCTGCATAAATCAAATTTTATTTTTTTTTTAATTTTTTTTGTAGATTCTAGGTGCATTTATATCCCAAAAAACTCACTTTTTACCTCAAAAATGGCCCAAACATTTTTTTTCGGTAATTTTGACATTGACAATCGTTTCTTATACAAAATTCATTCTGCGTAAACCAAATTTTAATTTTTTTGATTTTTTTTGTAGATTCTAGGTCCGATTATATCCTAAAAAACTCACGTTTTCCCTCTAAAATGGCCCAAACATTTTTTTTCGGTAATTTTAACATCGTCAATCGTTTCTTAAACAAAATTCATTCTGCATAAATCAAATTTTATTTTTTTTTGAATTTTTTTTGTAGATTCTAGGTCCGATTATATCCTAAAAAACTCACGTTTTCCCTCAAAAATGACCCAAACATTTTTTTTCGGTAATTTTGACATTGACAATCGTTTCTTATACAAAATTTATTCTGCGTAAACCAAATTTTAATTTTTTTGATTTTTTTTGTAGATTCTAGGTCCGATTATATCCTAAAAAACTCACGTTTTCCCTCAAAAATGGCCCAAACATTTTTTTTCGGTAATTTTGACATTGACAATCGTTTCTTATACAAAATTCATTCTGCATAAATCAAATTTAAATTTTTTTGGTTTTTTTTTTGTAGATTCTAGGTGCATTTATATCCCAAAAAAGTCACTTTTTACCTCAAAAATGGCCCAAACATTTTTTTTCGGTAATTTTGACATTGACAATCGTTTCTTATACAAAATTCATTCTGCATAAATCAAATTTAAATTTTTTTGGTTTTTTTTTTGTAGATTCTAGGTGCATTTATATCCCAAAAAAGTCACTTTTTACCTCAAAAATGGCCCAAACATTTTTTTTCGGTAATTTTGACATTGACAATCGTTTCTTATACAAAATTCATTCTGCGTAAACCAAATTTTAATTTTTTTGATTTTTTTTGTAGATTCTAGGTCCGATTATATCCTAAAAAACTCACGTTTTCCCTCAAAAATGACCCAAACATTTTTTTTCGGTAATTTTGACATTGACAATCGTTTCTTATACAAAATTCATTCTGCGTAAACCAAATTTTAATTTTTTTGATTTTTTTTGTAGATTCTAGGTCCGATTATATCCTAAAAAACTCACGTTTTCCCTCAAAAATGACCCAAACATTTTTTTTCGGTAATTTTGACATTGACAATCGTTTCTTATACAAAATTTATTCTGCGTAAACCAAATTTTAATTTTTTTGATTTTTTTTGTAGATTCTAGGTCCGATTATATCCTAAAAAACTCACTTTTTCCCCCAAAAATGGCCCAAACATTTTTTTTCGGTAATTTTGACATTGACAATCGTTTCTTATACAAAATTCATTCTGCGTAAACCAAATTTAAATTTTTTTGATTTTTTTTTTGTAGATTTCAGGTCCATTTATATCCTGTAAAACTTACTTTTTCCCTCAAAAATTGCCCAAATTTTTTTTTCGGTAATTTTAACATCGTCAATCGTTTCTTAAACAAAATTCATTCTGCATAAATCAAATTTTATTTTTTTTTGAATTTTTTTTGTAGATTCTAGGTGTATTTATATCCCAAAAAACTCACTTTTTACCTCAAATATGGCCCAAACATTTTCTTTCGGTAATTTCGATATTGCCAAATTGCCAATCGTTTCTTATACAAAGTTCGTTCTGCGTAAATCAAATTTTAATTTTTTTGTGTAGATTCTAAGTCCATTTATGTCAACAAACTCAAAATATTAAACTTTTATATATATAACCCCCAGATCCCTGGGCTGGACCGCCCTTGTACAAAGGGGTATATAAAAAATAATTCATAGTGACATTCGGACAAAGAAAGAAACAAAAAAAGTCGTTTGGTATTTTTCGAATAATAATGAAATGTATACAAAATCTGTCTAAATTATTGAACAAGATGAATTTTTTAGGTCTTTTAATTTGCTGATGAGTAGTATATCAACACCATTCACAGACCCGAGCTCACAGACCTAAACTGCCTTCCCATACTCCAGAACATCTAACCTGAGATCCCGAAATTTAAAAAGGACCTAGAAGAAGCCTCTAACCGGAGAATTTTGACTCCTAACCTTTACCTTGGGCCTCTAGGACCACCAAGAAGAAGCTACAACCCCCAAAAAATGATCCATCCCAAAAAAGGACCTAAAAAAAGCCACTAAAAATCGCGACAAATGATCAAACGTCCCGCGGCCGTAATTAAAATCATAAAAACCCCAAATCTTCAAATTAAAGGTATAAAAATTGACAAAAAATTCCCAATTTTAAATCCCTAAAATCCTGGTGCATACATGGTACCCCGTATATAAGAAAGTTGAAAACGATTAGTTATAAATTCGAACCACTTATTTTACAGTAAATGCAAATTACTTTTCCGTGTATCCCCTTTACTATATATCCATTATTTCAGTTACACCCAATATTTCGTTTAGTAATAAAATAAGTTCACAATTTCTGATATAAAAGTGACCAAACTTCTTGAGAAATTTAATTATACTTCAACATATTGAAATATTAACCATTCAAAATATAGAAAAACAATTTTTTATTACACAGCTTCCTTTCTCGATAAAGTATAATGGATCGCCCATTTTTTTCTAATACTGCCCCAAAGCCAAAAGGTCCTTCTTTAGTTGCGAGAATCAATTTTCTCCTAATACCGTATTCATATTTCCGATAAAGGAAAATACCGCCCGGTGTCCTGTCTTGACACAGGGCTGAAATAAAAAAAAAAACAAAAAAGAACGAAACTTCTCCCGATATCCCTTTTAGGGATGTTTATACTCCTCGGGGATGAAGGAACTATAAAAGTGTCTACTGAATTTTCCTTCTATTTTTTTACGCGAAAAAAGAGAAATAAAGAACAATGATATATCCCCTATTTCTTGGTGTTTATAGGAGCATTATTTTATATATAATTGCGTAGGTTCAGATTCGGAAATTCATTGGCGTAGAAGCAAAGGGGGAGGGACGGCTATTATTATTATTTGCGGTGGCGCTCTGGGGCAACTTACTGATGATTGATGGCCGTTTACTTTACAGGAAAACCCTACTACACTAACTAACTAATCAAATTAATTAATGTCAAAATCATTCCAAATGAGTTCGTTTTCCGAGCAATTGCTAATAACTAACCAAGAATTGAAACTTTCTTACATTGTTAATTGTTTTTAATCTCTTCAGAACGAACAGGAAGCAGCAAATTAGGTACCCTAATTATACGGTACAGTATTAAGGCGATTAGGGCTGGAGCAGCACAATCTCTCGTCTAATCCCTGTCAGTACTTTTAGTTTCAATACCTATGTAGATTGCTTTCCTGCACGCCATTGACTTAAATTTTGTGTTAACGAGTTTTTTTGTTTTATTACATACGTTTTTTTTATATAATTGCTAGCTCTTTGTATCCCAGCTTGTTCAAGACAATTTTATTTTAATGACAAATATAATTTTACTAGAATATAACAGCTTGGAAAAATCTCATTAATTTTAGGCGACAGTAGTAACAACGGGTTTATGAATTTTTTTATCTAGATTGAAATAACGTACCTTTGTTCGTTATTAAATTTCTCGTAACTTATCTTAATTGTGTATTAGATACATTTTATAGTTTTTTATTAACACAATAATCACAATAATACAGGAACAGTACAAAATTTTTCACTTACTTTTTTTACACTCACTTTTTTATGACCTTCTTGGCTTAAGAAAACT
The DNA here is from genome assembly GCA_949320105.2 of Crepidodera aurea. Taxonomy (NCBI): domain Eukaryota; kingdom Metazoa; phylum Arthropoda; class Insecta; order Coleoptera; family Chrysomelidae; genus Crepidodera; species Crepidodera aurea. The sequence goes on from OX439474.1 coordinate 1,183,331, forward strand.
TCTTTTTATACCAACTGGCTTACATTATGCATTTTTGTTTGTGTAAGCAATTTTTAAACGTACTTTTGCACTGAGATTATTTTATTAACTCTTTGTCAGGCGACAAATTAATTGATTTTTAGGTTAAGATATGATAGAAATTATTCAATTAAATAAAATTTTAACACTCACCATTAGAAAACATTTGTAAATTTAAATAGTATATTGTGTCACAAGGGCAGAAAATGAGCTTTAGCAGCCCGAGGCTATTAGCTGCATGAGCGAGCGAAGCGAAGCGAGGGCAGCTAATAGCTAAGGGCTGCTAAAGCGTTTTCTGCATGTGTGACACATAACTGTTTTTCGCCTACCAAAAAAAAAACAAAAAATAGGAAAATATAACAAAAATCTTTAATTTTATAAATACAGACAGAATTTAATGAGCAACTTAAGTAATAAAAATGTACCAATTTATTTATTATATATTATTTCCAGTTGTTAAACAATTCAGAGGACTTTTCGTACCATTGCGGGTTGTCTTGTTAAGTAACAAATTTAGAGAAACATTACTACCTACCTTCTTCTTGCAAGTCTGGTGGAGTATTCGTAAATTCTTCATCACTGCCTGAATTAGGTCATTTTCACTCATTCACATAATCACAATTATTCAGAATCAGAACGTATTTTTATTTTAAAGTTTAATTCTCTTGATTCTATACTGACGTTTAATGAAAATGTATGTCAAAGTCAAAGGTACGTTGATAGTGAAAATCGTGTTCTTTTTGATTTTTGCGGCCCAAGGGCCGGAAATATTACTTTCGGTCTGACTTTTAGGGCTGATATGATTCATTTTCAGACATGGTAGGCGAAAAAATCTGTTTTAGGACTCTTTTTAATTTTATTTTATCATACAGGGTGTTTCCAAATGACACTTACAACGTCTGGCTCTAGATACCCCTCGTAAAATTGGACAAAATGATATAAGGAATGAGGGGTCCAACTCGATTACTTTTCGAAATACAGGGCGTTGAAGTTTAAAAAAAATAAATGTTTTTATTTAAAAACTTTAAAACGGATTAATATATTAATTTGAAATTTAGCAGGTCGTTTTTAAATATAAAAATACATATTTTAGTAAAAAATCATATTTCATATCTGGATCCAGTGGCGTGCAGTTAGGAGAGTATATCCCCTTCTCCCCATTTTCTACGCCCATGGTATTTGAAGCTATTTTTATTTTTTTTTTGTATTGCTTAACAATTTTCAAGTAAAAAACGAATAACCTTTACATACCGAAAATCTTGTGGTTTTTAAGATATTTAATGTTTTTATGAAGTCTGTAAGATCTTTTATTAATGAAATAACCAGCAATATTTTTCTTGGTTTTCTTTAATAATTTTTTCTAACCACTAGACTTTTGTATAGTGTCTAGTATCTAGTGGTTATTAAAAAATAAGACAAAAATTATTAAAGAAATCCAAGAAAAATATTGTTGGTTATTTCGTTAATAAAAGATCTTACAGACTTCATAAAAACATTAAATATCTTAAAAACCACAAGATTTTCGGTATGTAAAGGTTATTCGTTTTTTACGTGAAAACTGTTAAGCAATACAAAAAAAAATAAAAATAGCTTCAAATATCATGGGCGTAGAAAATAGTTGGGAAAAGGGGATATACTCTTCTAACTGCACGCCACTGGATCTAGATATGAAACATGATTTTTTACTGAAATATGTCTTTTTACATTTAAAAACGACCTGCTAAATTTCAAATTAATATATTAATCCGTTTTAAAGTTTTTAAAAAAAAACTTTTATTTTTTTTTAACTTTAACGCCCTGTATTTCGAAAAGTAATCGAGTTGGACCCCACATTCCTTATATCATTTTGTCCAATTTTACGAGAGGTATTTACAGCCAGACGTTGTAAGTGTCATTTGGAAACACCCTGTATATTATCGTATATTCCAATAAGAAACATTGCCCATTTTTCAAAAAAGTAGACAAATAAAATAGAAACAATTTTGATTGATATTTTTAATACTAGATTTTTCATATGGTTTTTTTAATATTTTATAAATACGATTTTAAATATATTTCCATTATTATTTTATATTTTTCATCTATTTGTTTTTTTTTTAGTTTCAGCGATTTAAATCTATATTTTGCAACTTTTACATTGTCAACATTTAAAGCTTTAAATTCGTTTCTATTTTTACCTAATATGGGATGTCCCCTCGGAGTGGCTTGTCCACCCATCGTCAAGACATGGGAATGATCTGAAGTGACTATTATCAATGTCTCTGTGGGATTGACCAAAGCCAGAGCTGCTAAAAGTGCCGTTTCCATTGCCAGCGTTTCATCCAACGCTCTGTATGCGTTATTATAATGGTGGGCATGATCTATTCGACCTCCTGAAAAAACAAAATAAATAAAAAGAATATTATTCTGATCTACATTATCGATGCTGTGAGTCTGGGATTTTAATTATTTGATTCACATCCCAAGTCCATGGTTTTCAAACTAGATTTAGTAGCTAAAAGTTGAATTAAGAGACGACACTATTGAAATCTGCATTATTTGGTGGTTTGTAAAATTTTTATTATTGTTTGCTAACTTTGTATTAATCTCTTAAAGGGGATACAAAGAAGAGAGTGCAGCTTTGCAACACACAATGCAAATTGCGTGGTATATGCAACACTCAATACATTGGGAATCGTTGGTTTGTAGTGTCAATACTCTCTTCTAACCATAGATGGTAGCACATCTAAAAATTAATTAAAGGTGTTTCGCCAATGCATGAGAAAGCGCTTTGTTGTATTTTAAATTTTTTTTAATTAAAAATAGGTTCTTAAAAGTTGTATATTTCTGTTCCGTTTTATGAATGTATTCAAACGTGAAAAATACATTGTCTGTGTTAACTTTTAAACAAAGCTGACGCTTTATCTTACCGACATCCTAGTTTTTAAAGTAGCTTTGTATTTGTAATGGTATAGGATTATAGGGTTCATTCCGAAAAAAAAATAAATAAATTGACGTCAAATCTTCAAATCAAACCCCTCAAGATTTTAAAACGGGCCGATGAGGGAAACATTTCAAAATAATAAAGATCCAGAAGTGTTAATTTTAAAATCATTGTAAAGAAATAAAATAATAGAGAGTTGAAGTAAACACAGTACGTAACCCTTTACGTAGAAAATACCGTACGAAATATAACGTAATAAAGTTGTACGAAATTTGAGTTGAAGTGTTCATGTACGTACGTAAAGTAGATGTCAACTGTCAACCGTTAATTATTTATTTTTTATTATTTTGCTTTTACGTTGTTTTCTGTGAGCAGACAGTCGAAACGTTAAAATTAAAAAACTTTTTAATAAAATAAGTGGTTTTACTCTCCATTAAGAAGAGTATGGAAGGTATTCTTGATGCAGCACAACTTGGGGATTCAGATTTCGAAGAAGATGAAATGGATGAGGTAATCTTGCTACATATATTCAACAATGATCCTGTTGGGAATCGAGCAGAGCTGTATGGGCGATTGAGCCTCCACACAACTGGAACAATATTTGGTAAATTTAATGTTCTGTTCAGCACACACAGATTTTCAAAATCCATCTTGCTGATTAAATTTTAGAAAATGTACCTAGATTGATTTTTGTAAAGTTAGTATCGCAATATTAAAGTAGCATACCTTGTAAATGTAATTTTATTGAGTATATTTTCTAAAAATGTAAAGATTCGTTGTTTTGTAGTTTTAGAGATAAATATTCTGTAATATTGTTTTGTTATTGTTATTGTGATTAATAAATAAATATTTATATAATAAAAAATGTTTTAACTTGAAAGTTTTTTATTATCTTACTGAAATATGAGAAATAACCTTTAGAAACATAATAAGCGAATATTTAGTAACTTCTATAGGAATTTCTCAACCGAATGTAATCTAATAACAGAAAAATAAAGAAATTCTTTTGAGAACTTCTAAATCACACTTAAATTCCTAAATTATATAAATCAAACGAAACAAAAACGAATATTTAGTAACTTCTTGAGTGACCCTTAATACCATGTTATTTATATATAAAATGATTAATCTATAGTGCCTCAACTTGTAAATAATTGTAGGTTTGTTAAAGACATAAATATTCCACAAGATCAAGAAACAATTTTTATTTAGACAGAGTAAGCACTATAGTTATATAGTCAGAATATAATCTGTTTTATAAGGGATTAAAGCAATACAATGAATTGCCTGATTTTATTAAAAACTGCAATAATTTAATGAGCTTTAAAAGAACATGTAGGTTGTGAATATAAGTATATAACTATTTATTTTTTTTAAACCTAAATGTAAAAATAATACTAGCCAAGAGCTAAATTAAAGGATTATTCATTTCGGAAGCTCATAGTGGTTTGTATTTTAATTTCTCTCTCTCTTTCCACTGGATTAAAACCACTTAGTTGTTAAAAAAGTTTTTATTATTGTCAATAAAAAAACTTTTTTAACAACTAAGTGGTTTTAATCCAGTGGAAAGAGAGAGAGAGAAATTAAAGGATTATTATTATTATTACTTCTATAGGGATATCTCAACTATTATTATATATTATATTATAAATGAATGTAATCTAACAAAAAAAAAATAAAGAAAGTCTTTTTGAAGCTATGAATAATTTACTTTAAGTCAAAATTCAAAATTGGGACATTCGCCATTTATCGGTGTCACTCGTATAATCTTCGTTTAACGTACGTAGATTTTTAAGGTATCCGTGAGAGAACGCAAGGTTACGTACGTACGCTATTTCCAGACAAATGCGCATGCGTAGATGTCAATTCGGCTCCTAACGTTTACGTACTTGGCACAGCTTCAACTCTCTAATGTCAAAAATTTAAACGTAAATCTTATTACGTAATAACGAATAAATGAAAGGTTAATTCAGTTTGTAATTACTGAACCTATTCAGATAAATTACACGATTATTTCAGCAAATATATCAGTAAAGTGTGACTTTGGTCGAAATCGACATAATCCGATTGAGTTAGAGACACAAAGACAACCTCACATAGAACCCACAGGTCATAAATAATTGCCAGGGAATGTTAACATTGCCGAGAGGATTTTGCCATATATCGTTGAAATGCATCCAAAATGCAAAGCGCGAGTTTCAAAATGGACGTTCGATGAACGGATCAGTTCATCAAAGTCGACCATTAGTATTACGAAGATATTCCGAATTAATCAGGGTTCGAATACCGTTGTAGATGTTAACCAACAATTCTACATTGGGATAGACGTGAGAAATAACGCATCAGAGGCGGGTGTGGGTTAATGGAGGGTTAAACACTAGTCTCGATACACGTAAATGTTAGGGAATGCTGGATATTGTTATGAATTTTAGGGAACATACAATGAAAACATAAACAAGTCAGGGAATGTAATTAAAATAATAAAATAATCGCCTAAAAGAAATATGTGGAAATTGTGTAAAAACTTTTCTTTAAAATCCTATTTTATTATTTTTAATAAACTCACATTATCGCCCCGCTAGTTAAAAGGAATCAAAGTAGGTATATATATTTTTAAAAAGATCTGGAATATTTTTTAGAAAACAGTATGTTAATATCAAAAGAAGTGCCAAAAAGCAGAGGTAATATAGCCAAACTGACGAGAATAATGCCGAATATTGGTGGACCATCTTCAGAGAAAAGAAAGGTACTGGAAGGAGTGGGAGCACCAGTATGGGGAAAAGTAATCGGGATTGCACGACGAAGGAAAATACTGGAAGCAACTCAGAGGAAATCGCTCTTAAGGGTGACGTCGGCTTATAGGACTACCTCCTTAAAAGCCCTACAAGTTATTGCAGGAGTAATACCCATAGACCTGCTAGTTCGAGAAAGAGTAGATCGTTTCAACGAAGAAGGAGAACACCTGGAGACAGCTAAATATAGAGAAAGGGCAAAATCTATCACAACTAGAGATGTTGCACAGTGGACAAAGGAAATTATTCCAGATATTAAAAAATGGATAGAAAGTAGTAGGGGTATGCGGATTCTGGGCCACTAGTGGTAGTTTTTCATCAAGTGGTAGTAAGGGGTATCTTCGTTGTTAGGGGTGCGATCTGAATGGGACAAACGGCATTGTAGAATAGAGGGGTTGAAGTTTAGATAGGTAATTTCTCTCTCTTTCCACTGGATTAAAACCACTTAGTTGTTAAAAAAGTTTTTTTATTGACGTTTCGGCTTTCCAGATCGAAAGCCGTTATCAAAATGACATAAAATAAATAAATTTACTACGTACTAGAAACAGAACACTTGATAATCTTGCAAAAATATGACATCAACATAGTATACATAGAATAAGATTTTGAGATTGAAGATGTCAAAATCTGTTTCAATCATATTTTTGTGACGTTTCTGGGAACGAATTTTTGAAAGGATAGCGCATTTGCATATTATAAGAGAATTTATACTTCGTCATAAATGAAGTTTTCTTATTAATATTATCATAAGAAAAAACCAGATAAAAACTTATGATACTATCCCGATATAGAGGGTATCCTTTTTGCAATTAACTCTTCATTTATGACGAAGTATAAATTCTCTTATAATATGCAAATGCGCTATCCTTTCAAAAATTCGTTCCCAGAAACGCCACAAAAATATGATTGAAACAGATTTTGACATCTTCAATCTCAAAATCTTATTCTATGTATACTATGTTGATGTCATATTTTTGCAAGATTATCAAGTGTTCTGTTTCTAGTAAATTTATTTATTTTATGTCATTTTGATAACGGCTTTCGATCTGGAAAGCCGAAACGTCAATAAAAAAACTTTTTTAACAACTAAGTGGTTTTAATCCAGTGGAAAGAGAGAGAAATTAAAATACAAACCACAATGAGCTTCCGAAATGAATTAGATAGGTAAAGAAAAATCATGCGCAGAGACGTTGCCAGAAGGGCGGTAGAGTCTATCTTCGTTGTTAGGGGTGCGATCTGAATGGGACAAACGGCATTGTAGAATAGAGGAGTTGAAGATTGGATAGGTAAAGAAAAATCATGCGCAGAGACGTTGCCAGAAGGACCGTAGAGTCTAACTTCGTTGTTATTGGTCTGATTTGAACGTGACAAACTGCATTGTAATATAGATGGGATGCAGATTAGGTACGTAAAGAAAAATCATGCGCAGAAAGGTTGCCAGATGGGCCGTAACGTCTAACTTCGTTGTTAGTGATGCGAACGTGACGGCATTGTAATATAGATGGGGTGAAGATTAGGTACGTAAAGGAAAATGATGTGCAGATTGGTTGCCAGATGGGCCGTAGCAACGAAGATACCCCTTACTACCACTTGATGAAAAACTACCACTAGTGGCCCAGAATCCGCATACCCCTACTACTATAGACTGTAAGCACAAAAGGTTGGAGTACTATCTTACACAATTCCTCACTGGCCATGGCTCTTTTAGAGTATACACGTTCCGAATCGGTAAAGTGGCTGACGAAGTATGCCTTTATTGTGGAGAGATTGACAGTCCTGCTCATACAATAGATGGGAGAGAGACAGATATCATTTCAGAATTTGGGGAAGACATAAGAGCGGATAATGTAGTGAATAGCATGTTAGAAAGTAAACGAAAGTGGGAGAAAATACACGGCCTCATAAAACAGATAATGAAAAAACAAGGAAGAAGAAGAAAGAGCCTTTCAACAGTAATAAAGGAGGGTGGAGGTTTATAGGCTTTTCAGTTACTCTGATGACATAACAAACAGTTAGTTCCAGAATAACTGAGCGGATGCAGAAGGGGGGTAGGACGAGACTTGCACCTATGATTTTTAGATGTGCTACCATCTATGGTAAGAAGAGAGTATTGACATTAAATTTTGACTGAATCTAGTCAAGATGTCACTCTCTTCTTTTTTATCCCTTTCAGAGATTAATACAAAGTGAGTAAACCAGTAAGGAATTTTAATTTATTAGATTCGACATCCTAAGACCGGTTTCTGCCTTTCGGCTTCGTCAGTTAGGCTTTTCGAATCCAATAAATAAAATTCCAAACTCGTACAAGTCAATAGCTATATCCGCTATAAGCTATGAGCCCGGAGTCCAACTCGCCATTCGTGATAGAACTTAAGCGGTGGTGTGCTTGAGCGTTTCCCCCCCAAACAAAAAAAAAGTATGTTAATAGATTAATTGCTCTAAATTGTAGGCTTCTACCTTAATTTCTTTAAAAACGGCGTGATGATAAAGACGTCATTGTCAATTTTATATACAAAAATACAAATTTTAACTTTGACACTTTGTCAATTAAAATGCGCTCTTAATTAAATATGTTTGCAATGTTCTTAAACAAATCTTACTTATTGTAAACCTTTTTCCTTAATTACTTTTAAATTGGTAAAGTAAAATAAACTAAGTAGGGTATCATGGTCAACAGTGAATCAGAATTTTTTAACTTCCTCTTATCTTGAAAGTTAAAGGCCCGAATTGTCGCAAATTCGAGCAAAGGTTGCCTTAATTGTCTAGTGTCCCATTTATATTAGATTGAACATCGTAGAAAATTTTTTGAAATGACTGTCTTAGTTTAAAAAAAAAATGAAAATGATCCACTGTGTACTCCAGTTGGTACGCAGTGAATCGGCCATTGTTTAACAGTGAATCAGCAAAAAAATAAACACAAAAGTAATGTTGAGGGTTCTGGAATAAACCCTATGTTGTGCCAGTTTCCCAGGACGGCCAACAATGTGTTACCGCCTTTTTAAACTGCATCGTAGTTCGAATTTCTAGTGGACTGTAATTTTAGATTGAAGATATGTGTACTGTAGTATGTTTGTCTTCTCAACTTCATCCAACAAAAACAATGAACACTTTTATTTAACCATTTATTAAACTTGTTAAATAAATAAATGAACAAAAACAACAACGTAACAAAGATTACATTAAACTAGTAATCATGAACAAAGTATTATAATTAATTAAAAGAAATGATCACATCATTCAGAAAATATTATTTTTGCGTGTGTTCTGCGTGAGTGATAATTAGACACTGGAGGGTCCTAGCCTGATTCGCGGCTAGCAACACACTGTTTTAATTCTCGAACCTCAGTCGCTTCAAAATCTTCCCTTCCGGATTGCGCAACACCTTCTCGAAAGATTCTTTAGCGTGAGCCGCGTAAACAAGCATGTAAAATTTTTTCTATTGTCTAGACGAGACGGTTATATTTATGGCTTGATACCATCATTGTGAAATAGAGCAAAAAATTATCTTTGACGATACCGCTTCCTGGTTTGAACGCCGCCCGCAAATGTATTTTGGTGCGGCGTTGCCGGTTGAACGAATATGAGTTTACATGTTTAATTATCTGAAAATTAAACAAGTAACATACAATTTATTCATAGGTAAATATAAAGTAAAACTCAAATTCTCATTTACAAGAATAAATATACCTAAGATAATCTAACGCAGATTTAAATTTGACATATTAATGGGAAATTTATAACAAGATTGTTGTCTTGCAGTACTTCCAGTAACTGTAGGTTTCGGTAAAATAAATTTTATGTCATGGTCATTAACACATGCTAAATCAGGGACGTTGGGGATATGAAATAGTTGGTCAATTTTTTGCCTTAAAAAACTAACGTACACTTCCATGGAAGTATTTCTACTTTCTAATACCTTAGCTACGTAGTAAATTTTTTGTTTTTTTGTGCTAAATTCTACAATAATATAATCCCCCACAGTTGGTGATCGACAAAGTGGATTTTGCAAGCAGTTTTCAGTTAAAGTCATTTGATCATTTTCTTTTTCCTCTTCAAAACAATAATTGTCATCATCGTCAGATTCATCCTGCAGCACAACTTCTTCTTCGTCTTCTGAATCGCTTTGCAATACTTTACGAACACTACCTTTTTTTCCTTTCATTTCTTTTCTTCTTTTAGCAGCCTCCCTTTCCACTGCAATTGCTGTTTTTTCCGGTGTATCCGTAGCTATTAAACTTCGTCCTAACTTTCTTGGTTTTCTTTTCCCAGTTCTTGGCTTTGCTTTTAGTGGCTGTCTAAATTGGTCAGGAGTTAATATTTGGTAATCTTTTGATGGCCCTGCTGATGTCGAAAGAGCTAAATTAATTTTGTTGTCCAGTAGTACTTCAGCAGTTTGATGTTCTTTAGTAGCTTGTAGTATATCTGGGTTTTGCCTATCTGTTACCGTACTAGGCAAAAAGTCGTCGTCATTAAATTTGTGTCTGTCGAATGGTACTAATCCTGTCTTGTTAAATCCTTTACGTATATTGGATGGTGTCATGGATTTTTCAAAAGCGAGTCCAATTAGTTGTCCAATATCATAAATAGTAATCGGTTGTCCTGGATTACGCATCATCCAAGAATCCATGGCAGAATGATAATAATTCTTAAATGGTGCAAAAATTGACACATCTAGAGGCTGCAGCTTCGCTGAAGTATGAGGATGTAATGTGAGTACAATCACACCGGATATCTTTGCCAAATCTAACGATTCAATGGATAGGTGCGATTCATGATTGTCCATTATTAAAATACTGGGATTTTCCAATGAATTACCAGTGTGCTTGATATAATGTTTCATAACATCTACAAATAAATCGCTGTTCATCCAACCCGACTGTGCCGCTAAAATCAAAGTTCCCGGTGGAGTACCAATACCCATTCTAGAGTTTACCTTCTTTCGTGGGAAAATTATTACTGGAGGAAGTGCCTGCCCTCCAGCGCTTATGATGCAGCATGCTGTGCATAAAACTCCTTTTTCACCACTGGTAACTTTGCAAAGGTTTTTGTGTCCCTTCAGGGCCATTACTTTATGAGGTTTCTGCACGGTGATTGTGCCTGTCTCATCGAGGTTAAATATTCTGCATCTATCGGAAAATGCTGGATTTCTTTTAATTGCGTTTTCGAGATTATCATAAAATTTCGTCACTGTCTCTTTATTAAATGCCGTCGTTCTGGCAAGGCTACATGCTTCTGGTTTTCTAAGTGAGAGTTCAGGATGACGTTTTCGAAAACCCCTAAGCCAGTCAATACCTGCTATTTGATTGATTTCCCACGAGGAAGGCATTTTTATATTATTATACCTTGCCATTTCAAAGGGTACACGACGACAATCTTTGGAAGTCAGCCCGTGAAATAATAAAGCACAATTTTTATAATAGTCTCTAAGCATATTTTCTTGTACTTCCGAGAAAACTCGGTTGACTTCATAATTGGGTGTTAATTTTGCGTCACCTTCTAGGTCAGTTTCTTTGGTCTTTGCATAACACCTTCGTAGGGTAGCAAAAGGTATATTTGTTTCTGAAGAAACGTGTCGTATACTGTTTCCTTTCTTAATAGCATTAAGTGCTGCTAGCATTGCTTCTTTGGTATGATCACCTATTTTTCTTTTTCCTTTCTTATTTCGTGGCATTCTGAAATCAAAAAAGATTGAATCTGTAAATAATATTAGCACAACCTTGTTATAAATCACATGGTACACAGTGGATCATGATCAACTGTTTACCACCTGTTCTATTTATTTTTAAAATTCAATAACTGTTTACAAGATATCACTATGTAATCATTTTAATCGTTATTGTATAAACTAATAACCACTTTATATATCTGAATTGAAAGTAATAGTTAAAAATCTATAATAAGATCATGCTTGACAAAATATTACTTACCTAGTTTTTTTTCACGTCTAGCCAAAACAAAACTTAACCCTAAAACACGTCTAATCGTCGCCGATACAAGTCGCTTACTAAATACACAGAGAGGCAGTGTGGTTAGCTACAAATGGATGAAATGCAATAAAAGTTTAGCCCATAAATGACATTGTGGTAGGGATGGTTCACTGTGTACCACTGATTCACTGTTGACCAGGCTACCCAACCATGTTTCAATTATTCTTCAACTTGAAAAGTGTATCATAATATTATCATACATCGTATATGGTATCAGTTAGTAGTTATATATGTATAAAGACATAAATACATGTACAAATTACAGTTGTGCTGTGTTGTTCATACATAGCAGCTCGTGCATTAGGATTGTTTCCAGGAATTATGAAAGCCGACAGGCCGTTGAAGCCCATTTGCATGATAAATATTAATACCATCATATGCTATGCTCTCGGCCTTTGCTGCTCTTTCATTATCGTTCTATGAATATGTCCCTACACATTTAAATTGGATACAGTCATATATGGAAAATAGTAAGAGTATTTTTTTATGAAAAAGGAAAATAATGAAGTGTGTACATTGTTCCTCGAGCAACATTTGACATTCTGAGTTATAAGATAGTGAATGATTTCTAATCAAATACTATTAAACGAGCAAGGTTTGTATGTGTGTGTGTGTGTGTGTGTGTGTGTGTGTGTGTGTGTGTGTGTGTGTGTGTGTGTGTGTGTGTGTGTGTGTGTGTGTGTGTGTGTGTGTGTGTGTGTGTGTGTGTGTGTGTGTGTGTGTGTGTGTGTGTGTGTGTGTGTGTGTGTGTGTGTGTGTGTGTGTGTGTGTGTGTGTGTGTGTGTGTGTGTGTGTGTGTGTGTGTGTGTGTGTGTGTGTGTGTGTGTGTGTGTGTGTGTGTGTGTGTGTGTGTGTGTGTGTGTGTGTGTGTGTGTGTGTGTGTGTGTGTGTGTGTGTGTGTGTGTGTGTGTGTGTGTGTGTGTGTGTGTGTGTGTGTGTGTGTGTGTGTGTGTGTGTGTGTGTGTGTGTGTGTGTGTGTGTGTGTGTGTGTGTGTGTGTGTGTGTGTGTGTGTGTGTGTGTGTGTGTGTGTGTGTGTGTGTGTGTGTGTGTGTGTGTGTGTGTGTGTGTGTGTGTGTGTGTGTGTGTGTGTGTGTGTGTGTGTGTGTGTGTGTGTGTGTGTGTGTGTGTGTGTGTGTGTGTGTGTGTGTGTGTGTGTGTGTGTGTGTGTGTGTGTGTGTGTGTGTGTGTGTGTGTGTGTGTGTGTGTGTGTGTGTGTGTGTGTGTGTGTGTGTGTGTGTGTGTGTGTGTGTGTGTGTGTGTGTGTGTGTGTGTGTGTGTGTGTGTGTGTGTGTGTGTGTGTGTGTGTGTGTGTGTGTGTGTGTGTGTGTGTGTGTGTGTGTGTGTGTGTGTGTGTGTGTGTGTGTGTGTGTGTGTGTGTGTGTGTGTGTGTGTGTGTGTGTGTGTGTGTGTGTGTGTGTGTGTGTGTGTGTGTGTGTGTGTGTGTGTGTGTGTGTGTGTGTGTGTGTGTGTGTGTGTGTGTGTGTGTGTGTGTGTGTGTGTGTGTGTGTGTGTGTGTGTGTGTGTGTGTGTGTGTGTGTGTGTGTGTGTGTGTGTGTGTGTGTGTGTGTGTGTGTGTGTGTGTGTGTGTGTGTGTGTGTGTGTGTGTGTGTGTGTGTGTGTGTGTGTGTGTGTGTGTGTGTGTGTGTGTGTGTGTGTGTGTGTGTGTGTGTGTGTGTGTGTGTGTGTGTGTGTGTGTGTGTGTGTGTGTGTGTGTGTGTGTGTGTGTGTGTGTGTGTGTGTGTGTGTGTGTGTGTGTGTGTGTGTGTGTGTGTGTGTGTGTGTGTGTGTGTGTGTGTGTGTGTGTGTGTGTGTGTGTGTGTGTGTGTGTGTGTGTGTGTGTGTGTGTGTGTGTGTGTGTGTGTGTGTGTGTGTGTGTGTGTGTGTGTGTGTGTGTGTGTGTGTGTGTGTGTGTGTGTGTGTGTGTGTGTGTGTGTGTGTGTGTGTGTGTGTGTGTGTGTGTGTGTGTGTGTGTGTGTGTGTGTGTGTGTGTGTGTGTGTGTGTGTGTGTGTGTGTGTGTGTGTGTGTGTGTGTGTGTGTGTGTGTGTGTGTGTGTGTGTGTGTGTGTGTGTGTGTGTGTGTGTGTGTGTGTGTGTGTGTGTGTGTGTGTGTGTGTGTGTGTGTGTGTGTGTGTGTGTGTGTGTGTGTGTGTGTGTGTGTGTGTGTGTGTGTGTGTGTGTGTGTGTGTGTGTGTGTGTGTGTGTGTGTGTGTGTGTGTGTGTGTGTGTGTGTGTGTGTGTGTGTGTGTGTGTGTGTGTGTGTGTGTGTGTGTGTGTGTGTGTGTGTGTGTGTGTGTGTGTGTGTGTGTGTGTGTGTGTGTGTGTGTGTGTGTGTGTGTGTGTGTGTGTGTGTGTGTGTGTGTGTGTGTGTGTGTGTGTGTGTGTGTGTGTGTGTGTGTGTGTGTGTGTGTGTGTGTGTGTGTGTGTGTGTGTGTGTGTGTGTGTGTGTGTGTGTGTGTGTGTGTGTGTGTGTGTGTGTGTGTGTGTGTGTGTGTGTGTGTGTGTGTGTGTGTGTGTGTGTGTGTGTGTGTGTGTGTGTGTGTGTGTGTGTGTGTGTGTGTGTGTGTGTGTGTGTGTGTGTGTGTGTGTGTGTGTGTGTGTGTGTGTGTGTGTGTGTGTGTGTGTGTGTGTGTGTGTGTGTGTGTGTGTGTGTGTGTGTGTGTGTGTGTGTGTGTGTGTGTGTGTGTGTGTGTGTGTGTGTGTGTGTGTGTGTGTGTGTGTGTGTGTGTGTGTGTGTGTGTGTGTGTGTGTGTGTGTGTGTGTGTGTGTGTGTGTGTGTGTGTGTGTGTGTGTGTGTGTGTGTGTGTGTGTGTGTGTGTGTGTGTGTGTGTGTGTGTGTGTGTGTGTGTGTGTGTGTGTGTGTGTGTGTGTGTGTGTGTGTGTGTGTGTGTGTGTGTGTCCAGAGGATCTCGAAATCCACTCGTCAGAATTCAATGAAACTTTCAGGGTAGACTAATTCCTATCTAAATCGGCGAAAAATGTAGGTCCCATGTCTGTGAAAATTCGATCTTCCGAGATATTTACAAGAAAAGTTAAGCTTTTAGTTTTATTTCCTAGCAACGGCACATAATAATAATTTGTTTCTATAGTAATATATACTATAAAGGATAGATGAGTACAGTCAAAGTGGGGATATAACGTCACATTCCATAGGCGTACTTTGCAAAATAAGTTTCAATAATATAAATAAGGTGACAGCATATCAAATATATATACGCACTTCGTAGATTAAATTTTGAAGTTATATTATTTACAAAAAATAAAAATAAACTTTATGCATCCGACACTTTAACATTGAACGAATTAAATTTAACCAATAAATAACAAGGAGGATTATATGTTGGGATTAAATTAAATCTCTTGGCATTAAAAATAACGCTTCAGTACTTACCTAAACTCAAAGATTAAAAAAAAAGTTAGTTCAAGAACTATCTTTAAAAGTCACTGTCTTCACTAAAACTACTGGCATCACTATAATTGTCTTTTCTGATGTTTATTATTATCGGTTCTATTAAATTATCCATTGATATATCCACTTTCCTAAATGAATTTTCCACATTTTTAAACATGATCAATGCATTTTCCCCAATGTTCTCTATTTACATCTGAAACTGCCTTCAAAAACAAATTTCGCACATCAGGAAATTTAAATGTTTTATTGTTTTGAGAAACATAACCTTTTAATAATTGAGACCAGATCAGTTCAATGGAATTTAACTCTGCGTGGTTCGGAGGAAATCTGAGAATTTTAATTCCTTTTTCTCTGGCCATCTCATCCATAATATATTTTTTGAATTTGTTTTTATGTTGCCTTGCTATTACTAATAATTCTGCCTTCAAGGATTTAGGAGGACTGATAATATTTTTAGAATGAAGCCATTTTGAAATATATATTAATACAAAATTCTGAATCAATTAAAATATATACGATACGGCTATGAATAAATAAAGTCTGACTTATCTGTCAAAAGAACAAATTTATTACAGTAAAAACCATGGAAACAAGAATCTAGACAAAAACTATATTAGGCCGATCAGATGTATTAAAATTTAAATTTTAACTACAAATAAGCATTGAAGGATGAGGTAAAAATAAAATTTCTACCTCTTGAACCTGTACTACGTTCTGCAAATTAAATACTGCACTCCTTTCTTCTGTATAGTATAGTAGTAAAAAGGTTTGACTTTATTTAATTTCTGGCGTTTTAATCAGAAAGAATTCAATTTTAAATTTGTCGCTTTATATAAAAAAGGAAAGGTTCATTTGACGGACATAAATAATTTGCTTGTCAAATGACAGCCATCTTATTAATTCAAAGTTGAAAATACAACGTTGCCAATTCAATTTCAGAAATCATGGGTTTAGGTAAATATTTATAGGAACATTGAGTAACACTGTTAAAATGGACACCTGTCTTCCCTTCCCCGATAATGTGAGACTACCCCTTACGGCTACTATTTTATTATGCGGACAGTTTTAATATTTAAGTTTTCATGATCAGAGAGAGAGAGAGAGAGAGGGAGAGAGAAAGAATTTTTGAAAAAATATGATATCAATATCTGCCACACCTCGAGAGTCTGGTCACAGGTATTTGTGGAGGTTTTTACCCAAGTATGAATATCAGACCTACAATTTTCCTTCACTGCAGATCAAAAAATAATAAAATCAATTGAACATAGAGTTTTTCTTATATAGTGATAAATAGAGTGAGCTGAGCGATCTTCTGTTGACGGGACGTGTGCCCTACACGCTGCTGTTGCACGTCCCGGAAACGGGGCCTGTCCACCGTGACAATTCGCGAAGATCAAGCGTCAGTAGAAGTTGCCCTAAAAGGGTGAAATCCCCAGAAACTAGGCAACTTTAACTAACTTTAACTAACCTCTGTGACAAGCAGTTGATAAACGTCAACAACATCTGCAGCCAATTGAAAATTAACACTGACAGCTTTTTTAATTTTCCCGCCTACTTTCAAGCCAATCGCCAATCAACTTTTTATTTATCTCCCTATCAGTAGTTCAAGTAGATGTCGCCCACTCCGTGATTTTCGCGAATTAATTAATGATTTGTCATGTTATAAATATACTTAAATTATATACTCATTGGGCTGCTTAAAAATGTAGATTTGAATATTAAGAGCGAAGCTCGGTGACCAGATATTGATTTCTAATATCTCTAATACTAATAATTTTTGAAAAATTAATTAAAATGCGGTCATACATCTCAATCTGTACAATCCTACTTTAATTATTTTTAAAATGATGGGGAGATGAAGACAAGCATATTAATTTTTAGAAAATCCAAATTTCGAATTTAGTCTGGCTCGATAGAAAGTGTTTCAAAAAAGTCTTAACAGTTTAAAAAAATATTTGGCCATTTTCTTATATTTCACCTTGTATAGCTCGACGTGTAGGGTTGTAAATGAATATTTTTACATCTTTTTTAAATTTCGCCTTATTCACTTTTATTTCTATTCGTTTGAATTAAATTGCGTCCACCGTGTATAGCATTAAGTAATATTTCCATCACAAATAAACCCATCTATATTCAATAAGCATTATAAACCTCCAAACTGGCATCTAATAATACCCCAAAGACCCAAACGTCCATCCTCAGTCTTAATCACCGACGAGTTCAGCATAATCTAAGATGGCCTTTCTAATACGATTTACTCAACTAAGAAGGTCAACGTCATTGAAAATAGCACATAGGGACGATTCCAAGTGCGCATCAATATTTATAGGAATAATTACATCCCCCAACTCCCATTTCAATCCCCCCTTTAACCGTTTTTATATCTATCATAGTGCATCGAAGTTTCTCTGAATAATTGCATCCCCTCTCATTTGAATTCCCATCCCTTCTAGCCCTGTCTTGTCGAGATTAGGTGGGATGTTGCGATGCTCTTGGTAAATTAATGTAACCAGCAGATTTGGGAATTAGCCCAATCGAGTTAGAATTTGACCCGGACAAAATTGAAAACGGCAATTTTTCTTCGGGAATTGTTAGGGGGGGTCACTGGCAGTCTAAATTTCGATTTGTGTATGTTCAAGTCCATTGCGTCAGCCGCCATATTGAATTTAAGGGTGCATATTTATTTATTCAATAACTCGTTCATTTGCAATTTTACATGAAAAATGGTAATGACCAAAGTTGTCTGGAATTAAATTTCCTACAATTTTGGTCGTTATCACTTTTTCGCAAGGATCGATATTTTTCGACTAAGAGCCGAAAGAGGGGGTGAAATTTGAGAAAGAGATAAATTAAGAGAGAAAGATAGAATAAATTGATGAAAATGAAGAAACAAAACCAAAAAATAAAAATTCAAAGATAGAAACCAAAAATGAAAAATGAAAAACGAAAAAAAAAAAAAAATCGAAGAATGGAAAACGAACAATGAAAAATGAAAAATGAAAAATGAAAAACGAAAAATGAAAAACCAAAAACGAAAAATGAAAAATGAAAAATGAAAAACGAAAAATGAAAAACCAAAAACCAAAAATGAAAAATGAAAAACGTAAAATGAAAAATGAAAAATGAAAAACGAAAAATGAAAAACCAAAAACCAAAAATGAAAAATGAAAAACGTTTTTCGTTTTTCATTTTTCGATTTTCATTTTCCATTTTTCGTTTCTCATTTTACGTTTTTCATTTTTCATTTTTGGTTTTTGGTTTTTCATTTTTCATTTTTGGTTTTTGGTTTTTCATTTTTCGTTTTTCATTTTTCATTTTTCATTTTTCATTTTTCATTTTTCATTTTTCATTTTTCATTTTTCATTTTTCATTTTTCGTTTTTGGTTTTTCATTATTCGTTTTTCATTTTTCATTTTTCATTTTTCATTTTTCATTTTTCATTGTTCGTTTCCATTTTTCGCTTTTCATTTTTCTATTTTTTTTTTTTTTTTCGTTTTTCGTTTTTCATTTTTCATTTTTGGTTTTTTCATTTTTGGTTTCTATCTTTGAATTTTTATTTTTTGGTTTTGTTTCTTCATTTTCATCAATTTATTCTATCTTTCTCTCTTAATTTATCTCTTTCTCAAATTTCACCCCCTCTTTCGGCTCTTAGTCGAAAAATATCGATCCTTGCGAAAAAGTGATAACGACCAAAATTGTAGGAAATTTAATTCCAGACAACTTTGGTCATTACCATTTTTCATGTAAAATTGCAAATGAACGAGTTATTGAATAAATAAATATGCACCCTTAAATTCAATATGGCGGCTGACGCAATGGACTTGAACATACACAAATCGAAATTTAGACTGCCAGTGACCCCCCCTAACGATTCCCGAAGAAAAATTGCCGTTTTCAATTTTGTCCGGGTTAGCCCCTTTTTTGATCTAACTCGAGTGGGCTAAATGATTTAAGACACATATAGGTATATATTATAATTAAAGGATAATTTCAGGTAAATTTTACTAAAAGTCTGTTGTGAGGTCCTGATTGGTAGGAAAAATATTTTTTGTGTTAAATTAAAAACGAACGTTAAAAGTTAAAAACCAACGTCAAATACCAAACAATTAAGTTCAAATACCAAAAATCTAACGTCAAATGTCAAAAATCTAACGTCAAATGTCAATAACACGAAGTATGGAAAGTTAAATAAAATATAATAGAAAAAGTGGCTAGTTTCGAGTAAATTATAAAAGAATATACAGGGTGTCCCATTAAGAATGGGACATAGAACAACCGCAGATTCTCCAATTCAAAATAAAACGATTAAGCGAAATATGCTTAGATAAAATGTTACTCGTTTCCGAAATACGGGGTGTTGAAGTTGAAAACTGAAAAATTATTAATGGCCATAATTTTTTTAATACACCCTATAATTTTACTCAAATCGGCACACTTGTTAAATATCATAAAATGCACCTAACAGTAAAAAAACAGTTCAGTACGCTCTACCAGTGGCGTACGGCAGGAGTAAGTAATGCTTGTACCCCTTCTAAATGTTACACCGCTGTCTACATTTTAATTTTGACTATAATTTTAATTTTTTTGATATTTTCTAAGTCAATAATGTACACTTGTTAGTTTGTTGTAAAGTCATTGTTTTTCGAGATATTCGCAGTTAAAGATAGATAGACATGTACTTTTTATTTGTATTATTATTAATAATATTCATTTTTACAATTTTGTCTTAAAACCAAAGAAAGTAAAAACTAATGTAATGAAATTTTTACTTCAACAAATTTTCAATGTGTCGTATACACTTCCTTCCTTAGACGTTTAACTAAAGACTGTCTCACTTTAAACAACTGATTTGCTTGATTTTGTCGAATTGTAGCAGCAGCATTCTGAATTTTGTTCCAAAGTTCCTGATGGGTATTTATTGCTTCACCATAAACAAGACTTTTGATGTAGCCCCAATAATAAAAATCTAAAGGATTAAATTCAGGACTCCGTGGTGGCCAAGCAAATTCTCTTCCACGTCCAATCCAACGATGTGGAAAACGTAAATTTAGGTAATTCCGAACATCTAATATGTAATGGGCTAAATTTAAAGGAATATCATCCTCCATATGGTTTTGAAGAAAATTGAAGTATTCTATCCCATTTAATCTGTGCGGAAGCTCATACGGACCAATGATGTAATTTCCAATAATACCCACCCAAACAATTATAGAAAATTCTGTTTGGAAATGGTTCTCCCTTGGCAGGTGTGGATTTTCAGTATTCCAGAAATGACTGTTTCGGCAATTATAAACCCCTCTGCGATTGAAAGTTGCTTCGTCAGTAAATAAAATTTTAATATCTGGTCACCGAGCTTCGCTCTTAATATTCAAATCTACATTTTTAAGCAGCCCAATGAGTATATAATTTAAGTATATTTATAACATGACAAATTATTAATTAATTCGCGAAAATCATGGAGTGGGCGACATCTACTTGAACTACTGATAGGGAGATAAATAAAAAGTTGATTGGCGATTGGCTTGAAAGTAAGCGGGAAAATTAAAAAAGCTGTCAGTGTTAATTTCCAATTGGCTGCAGCTGTTGTTGACGTTTATCAACTGCTTGTCACAGAGGTTAGTTAAATGCATTAAAGTTGCCTAGTTTCTGGGGATTTCAACCTTTTAGGGCCACTTCTACTGACGCTTGATCTTCGCGAATTGTCACGGTGGACAGGCCCCGTTTCCGGGACGTGCAACAACAGCGTGTAGGGCACACGTCCCGTCAACAGAAGATCGCTCAGCTCACTCTATTTATCACTATATAAGAAAAACTCTATGTTCAATTGATTTTATTATTTTTTGATCTGCAGTGAAGGAAAATTATAGATCTGATATTCATACTTGGGTAAAAACCTACACAAAAACCTGTGACCAGACTCTCGAGGTGTGGCAGATATTAATATCATATTTTTTCAAAAATTCTTTCTCTCTCTCTCTGATCATGAAAACTTAAATATTAAAACTGTCCGCATAATAAAATAGTAGCCGTAAGGGGTAGTCTCACACTATCGGGGAAGGGAAGACAGGTGTCCATTTTAACAGTGTTACTCAACGTTCCTATAAATATTTACCTAAACCCATGATTTCTGAAATTGAATTGACAACGTTGTATTTTCAACTTTGAATTAATAAGATGGCTGTCATTTGTCAAGCAAATTATTTATGTCCGTCAAATGAACCTTTCCTTTTTTATATAAAGCGACAAATTTAAAATCGAATTCTTTCTGATTAAAACGCCAGAAATTAAATAAAGTCAAACCTTTTTACTACTATACTATACAGAAGAAAGGAGTGCAGTATTTAATTTGCAGAACGTAGTACAGGTTCAAGAGGTAGAAATTTTATTTTTACCTCATCCTTCAATGCTTATTTGTAGTTAAAATTTAAATTTTAATACATCTGATCGGCCTAATATAGTTTTTGTCTAGATTCTTGTTTCCATGGTTTTTACTGTAATAAATTTGTTCTTTTGACAGATAAGTCAGACTTTATTTATTCATAGCCGTATCGTATGTATTTTAATTGATTCAGAATTTTGTATTAATATATATTTCAAAATGGCTTCATTCTAAAAATATTATCAGTCCTCCTAAATCCTTGAAGGCAGAATTATTAGTAATAGCAAGGCAACATAAAAACAAATTCAAAAAATATATTATGGATGAGATGGCCAGAGAAAAAGGAATTAAAATTCTCAGATTTCCTCCGTACCACGCAGAGTTAAATTCCATTGAACTGATCTGGTCTCAATTATTAAAAGGTTATGTTTCTCAAAACAATAAAACATTTAAATTTCCTGATGTGCGAAATTTGTTTTTGAAGGCAGTTTCAGATGTAAATAGAGAACATTGGGGAAAATGCATTGATCATGTTTAAAAATGTGGAAAATTCATTTAGGAAAGTGGATATATCAATGGATAATTTAATAGAACCGATAATAATAAACATCAGAAAAGACAATTATAGTGATGCCAGTAGTTTTAGTGAAGACAGTGACTTTTAAAGATAGTTCTTGAACTAACTTTTTTTTTAATCTTTGAGTTTAGGTAAGTACTGAAGCGTTACTTTTAATGCCAAGAGATTTAATTTAATCCCAACATATAATCCTCCTTGTTATTTATTGGTTAAATTTAATTCGTTCAATGTTAAAGTGTCGGATGCATAAAGTTTATTTTTATTTTTTGTAAATAATATAACTTCAAAATATAATCTACGAAGTGCGTATATATATTTTATATGCTGTGACCTTATTTATATTATAGAAACTTATTTTGCAAAGTACGCCTATGGAATGTGACGTTATATCCCTACTTTTACTGTACTCATCTATCCTTTATAGTATATATTACTATAGAAACAAGTTATTATTATGTGCCGTTGCTAGGAAATAAAACTAAAAGCTTAACTTTTCTTGTAAATATCTCGGAAGATCGAATTTTCACAGACATGAGACCTACATTTTTCGCCGATTTAGATAGGAATTAGTCTACCCTGAAAGTTTCATTGAATTCTGACGAGTGGATTTCGAGATCCTCTGGACACACATACACACACACACATACAAACCTTGTTCGTTTAATAGTATTTGATTTAAAAACATGGGGTCATTAGTGTGTTTATTAAGCAAATCTCTACAGAACTGCAATCTTAACGGAGGATCACGTGCGAGTAAATGTTGTACTGGCGTAAAGTGATAAGGATATAAGTGTTCTCTTTTTAAAATCCTATGAACAGTAGAGCGGCTTATCCCAACGGCTGTAGATACTCTACGAGTACTTAGCTGCGGATCGATAGCCACTTGAGTCACCTAGGTCGTCCTGTTTCAAGTTTTGGTCGAAATGCACCCTTTTCACCCAACCTGTCATACAGACATTTGAAAATTTTGTGTCCTGGTTGTTGTCTATTTGGATACAATTCTGAATATCGCCTAGTAGCAGCTCTACCATTAAAATTATTCTGGGCATAAATACAAACCATGTCCCTCATTTCTAAATTGGAAAATTCGTTACGACGTGGCATTTTACAATAATATTACAGTTATTAATAACAATAATCACTTATCGGCAACAGACAGTTACTACGAAAATGTTTAACTGACAGTGACAGAACTTCATTATAAGTCAAAGCCTACTGTCAAAATTTTCAATTATAAATTAATAAATATTCTCACAATCGCAACGTGCCTATTAGGAACTTAACATTACAAATCAGAACAAAAAAATAAAAAAAAATAGAATAAAGCTATTTGGTCGCGAATCTCATTAATTGTAAAAATGAATATTATTAATAATAATACAAATACAAAGTACATGTCTATCTTTCTTTAACTGCGAATATCTCGAAAAACAATGACTTTACAACAAACTAACAAGTGTACATTATTGACTTAGAAAATATCAAAAAAATTAAAATTATAGTCAAAATTAAAATTTAGACAGCGGCGTAACATTTAGAAGGGGTACAAGCATTACTTACTCCTGCCGTACGCCACTGGTACAGCGTACTGAACTGTTCTTTTTACTGTTAGATGCATTTTATGATAGTTAAGTAAGTAAATTAAGTAAGTTGAGTAAAATTATACGGCGTATTAAAAAAATTATGGCCATTAATAATTTTTCAGTTTTCAACTTCAACGAGTAACATTTTACCTAAGGATATTTCGCTTAATCGTTTTATTTTGAATTAGAGAATCTGCGGTTGTTCTATGTCCCATTCTTAATGGGACACCCTGTATAGACACTTCAAAACATTGCTGAAATATAAATAGTCCTAAGTCAAAATCTTTTCTTTTTTTTTTGAAAACACTTTATTTATTTATATTGTGTTGCTTCAGCAAAACTTTTTTGTTATTCTATTAAAGCCTTCTTTCAATCAAATTACCACTTGTTCGAAGCTAAAATACGAACTTTCGGGGATCTTAAACAAACTGCGACCGCACACGTCGAATCAACAAACGGGTTTTCTATTGGAGAAATCAGAAAATCTTTTTGCGGCCGAACTCAAAAAGTCTGAACTAAATCCTAATCACAGGATCGTTAGCTAACCAACAAGAGAAAATTTGCGCCGAGTTTGCAATAGTCCGATTTTTTTTAAAACAAAAAATAAGGCTAGCAGGTTTATTAGTGGAAGTTTTGGGGTTGCATCAGCATTGAGGATAGCGCTGTGCTCTAGCATTTATATTTTTATAGATATTTCTGATCACAGCAACATTTTATTTGGTCACTTTATCGCATCACTCTTTTAACAGTAAATGAAGTAGCCGATTAAAATTTTAAACAAACCTTTCGAAAACGTTTATTTAAAGCCTCCATTTTAATAATATAAAAAGACAACGTGTCGAGCGGCATTAAACTCGCCAGAAAGCAGGTAGGAGATCTTAATGACACCATTAAACTCGCCTAGACGCAAATTGCTGACCTATAATCCGACCCATAAACTCGCCTCGGAGAGCCAGGTATATTTTCTTCAATATCTTTATCTAAATCTATAATCTTTACATAAATTGCAATGATTAAGTTTTAGTAATACTCCCCATCCAACCTCAGAATGAAAAAGTAACAAAATTTTCAGACTACCTAGTGGACACTTATATTTCAAACGTCTAAATTTCCTCCAGAATTGTGGTCTGAATTATCTGATAGCATTAACAGAAATTTTTATTTTTCTCGATGTTCTTCTAACTTTGCAGATTGATACATATATAAAAATTCAAAGCCTTAATGAACCTGCTAGAAACAAAGATTTGTCAACGCGTAAAAGACAAAAACTAGTTAACAAAAAAGTTATTTATGTAATATTAATAATGTATAATTGTATTGAAATATGTTTGAATATCATGTTTGTCCAATTATATTAGTGTTAATTATGTAGTGATTAAGATGTTCTAAAATAAATTAATTTTTTTAGATTGCATTCGATCATTATTTTGCTTCAATCCTTTTCCCGGCGAGTTTAATACTTCTCTTATACGACCCTAGTTTGTCTGCTGGCGAGTTCAATGGTGGGGTTAAAGTAAGACAATTTAGTTCGTAAATACCTTTCTTATCTCTTGGCGAGTTTATGTGCACCCAACGTGTCATAGCCAAAATTTGAATTCTTCAGAAATTGACGCGGTGTTTTATAGCTCCCTATTTTAAAACTAATACCGCATTTTAATAGGTTAATTCATTTTTAGCATCACATCATCTTTTTACATTTTTTTACTAAGCTTCTTTTATGTTCCAGTAATTACTTGATTAATTAATATTAATTATAGCTCTAAAAATATTCTTCTACACTTTAGCTATGGGAATAAATGATAAATTCATGCAGTTCTACCGACCCTTGCAAAACAAAAGAATACTCTTAAAAATTCCGAAACTGAACTCACCTTCCACGACTAAAAAAAATCCTTTGGGGTTTTTCAGCAATATGGAGAGCGCCGAGCGTGTCATATCTGCGAGCGAAGGGTCTCCTGTGGGACCGGGGTCCCGATCGGCCTCGAAGTCCATGTGAGAGTAGGAAAATAACCCTGCGGACAAACATTTGCAAACGGATTAGATGAAAATTGGCTAAATATGGTTGGAGGAGATGCATACTTATAAAGCGTGACGTGTTTTGATACGATTTGAGGTCGTATAAAAGTTTCACACAATGAATGGATGTTTTTTTTGAGGATTATGGGAATATACATCCAGCTGATATTAAGACGATTAATCCGTTTACTTTATTTAAAAAAATGACACTTTCATTTAGAAATTCCTTTAAATATTTTAAATTGTTCTTTTCCTGTTATATGTATATAGTTTTGAAAAAACTAAAATACATTTGAAATAATAATTAAATTAAGTGGGATTGTAAGTTATTTTGTTATAAGAAAAAATGAAAAGAAATAGAAATTCATTTCGGAAGCTCATTGTGGTTTGTATTTTAATTTCTCTCTCTTTCCACTGGATTAAAACCACTTAGTTGTTAAAAAAGTTTTTTTATTGACGTTTCGGCTTTCCAGATCGAAAGCCGTTATCAAAATGACATAAAATAAATAAATTTACTAGAAACAGAACACTTGATAATCTTGCAAAAATATGACATCAACATAGTATACATAGAATAAGATTTTGAGATTGAAGATGTCAAAATCTGTTTCAATCATATTTTTGTGACGTTTCTGGGAACGAATTTTTGAAAGGATAGCGCATTTGCATATTATAAGAGAATTTATACTTCGTCATAAATGAAGTTTTCTTATTAATATTATCATAAGAAAAAACCAGATAAAAACTTATGATACTATCCCGGTATAGAGGGTATCCTTTTTGCAATTAACTCTTTTTGTAAAATAGGTATCCAAATTTTTGAAATATCAACCGAACAATTAGAAACACATTCGTTATTATTTAAGCATATCAATGCTGCTTCTTTAACTTTGCGGTTATAATTATTCGGTTCTTTTAATAATCTAGTTGAAAAATTCCATTGTATTTTATGACCAGAATCCCATGCGTGTTCACATATTTTGGATTTTTCGAATTGTTTATTTTTAATGTACGATTGGTGTTCATTAAGTCTAATATGAAAAGGTCTAGATGTTTCTCCTATATAAAATTTATTACATTCGCATGGAATTTTGTAAATACAATTTTTTGTGTTTTGAATTTCATTAAAAGGTTTTGTATTTACTATTAAAGATTTTAATGTATTATTAGTTTGAAAAACTGTTTTTAAATTAAATTTATTGCCAATCCTTCTAATTTTTTCGGATAATTTTGGAATATAAGGGATTTTTACTATATTTGAAAGAATTATTGGGGGGTTTAAATTTTGATCTTTAGTTTTGATGTCTCGGTAAAGTTCACGATTTATAAATTTACTTGGGTAGTTGTTCTTAATCAAGACAGATTTAACAAGTGATAATTCATTATTTAAGATATTGTCATTTGAACATAGTATATATGGGATAGATAACTATATCGGGATAGTATCATAAGTTTTTATCTGGTTTTTTCTTATGATAATATTAATAAGAAAACTTCATTTATGACGAAGTATAAATTCTCTTATAATATGCAAATGCGCTATCCTTTCAAAAATTCGTTCCCAGAAACGCCACAAAAATATGATTGAAACAGATTTTGACATCTTCAATCTCAAAATCTTATTCTATGTATACTATGTTGATGTCATATTTTTGCAAGATTATCAAGTGTTCTGTTTCTAGTAAATTTATTTATTTTATGTCATTTTGATAACGGCTTTCGATCTGGAAAGCCGAAACGTCAATAAAAAAACTTTTTTAACAACTAAGTGGTTTTAATCCAGTGGAAAGAGAGAGAAAAGAAATAGAAAGTTTATTGAACTAAATAAAATTATAGTAATGCGAAAAGCAAAGCTTGTGTGCAAAATTTAACGGTTATTATCTGTGTTGTATCTTGATCAAAAATATATAATTAATAATAATCAACAATTTAAGTTATCGAAAAGTAATAGTAGTCATATTATAAGCAAAGCGAAGAGAAAAAATGAAATTAGTAACTAGAGTAAGTTAGAAACTGAATCAAGTATTTAAAATATTTAGAAGTGGCAACGGATCGTTTGCGATAGTTAACGAGTGGTAAGTTTTAAATATTCGGGAAGAACGTTGTATAATTTAGGTAAGTGATAAAGAAAAGTGTTTCTTTTGGCGGTTTTTTGAATTGCACTTATATTTGTAACCAATTCGTCGAAGAACAGAAGAAAATTTTTTATCTTTTTTGTGTACAATTTTTAATACCATTTTTTTGTAAAATAACAATTTTATTAAGGTGAGTAATATAACAAGAGTCCCAGGCTAATAAACCGTAAATAAGAATGGATTTAGCGAATTCTTTAATATGAAAAACGTAAGCGACTTTTCTTATTTTACTGCTAATTTCTTCAACATTTTACCTTTAAAATGTTTACATTACAAGTACAAGAAACAGCTTGACTGCAGTCCGTCTTATGGATACAAAGCTCTTGGCAATCAGAAGGATGTTTGGCCTTAGTGCTTGAAAAGCAAATAAATTTAGTTTTAGAAATATTTAGCGTAAGTCTGTTACCATCCAACCAGTCCTTTATCTTAGATAATGCCAGAGATGCTTTAGTTTTTACCTCATCTCAGGTGTTTCCCTCGATCTATATAGCAGTATCGTCAACACTATCAAGCTCCAAAAAAATGTCATTCAA
This sequence comes from Crepidodera aurea, assembly GCA_949320105.2. Classification (NCBI taxonomy): domain Eukaryota; kingdom Metazoa; phylum Arthropoda; class Insecta; order Coleoptera; family Chrysomelidae; genus Crepidodera; species Crepidodera aurea. The sequence goes on from OX439474.1 coordinate 1,211,684, forward strand.
GTGTACGAGGAAAAGCAGTGGACCCAGAATTGTTCCCTGTGGAACCCCACATTTTTCCAGTAAGACAACATGGTCAATTGTATCGAACGCCTTCGCTAGATCGAGGAAAACACCTAACGAAGGTTTTGAGTTATCCAAGTTGTTATATATATTACTGACTAGAAAAGTTATAGCATCATTGGTACCGGCACCCTTTCTAAAGCTAAACTGTTTCATTTGTAAGCAGGTATCCCATATTTTAAGGCTCGTTCAGACTTTACAAGTTACTTGAATTCAAGTGCAATAATTGGTGCAAATTGAAACAAATTGAAAGGTGTGAACATCATTTCACTTGAATTCAAGTAACTTGAACGGTGCTTTCAAGTTTCAAGTAGTAGTAGAGACCAAGTCAATTTTGCTTTCAAGTTGGGGACTTGAAGGTCGAGTTGAATCACAGTTGAAAAGCTCGTTCAGACTTTACAAGTAACTTGAAAGGAGTAACCTGAATTCAAGTGAACGTTCATACTATTTCTATATTTGATTCAAGTCATTTGAATGATTCCTGTTTCAAGTTACCAAAATGGCGTCGAATGTTGTGATTCCTGCTAGAATAAAAGTTGTAAATAAGCTAATTATGGATGGATTACTAAAAATCAGAAAAAATTCTACACTTCATTTCACAAAAAAATACAAAACAAAAAACCTCACAATTAGAACCCTCCGTGGGTGGTTCACACTAGAGTCAGCGTTTACATCCCAACTGCTTTTCGAGTACCCACGGTGTTGCCAAGTGCCAATACAATATATTTACTTGAAATATTACTTTGTATTTCATTTTTCTGAGCTGAGCTGGCCTGGCATACCCTAATCTTACCTAACCTCACCCTGTAAGTTATTGATCTGTTACATTTTATTATTTTTTGATATAATGTTTCGTGTATTAGATTATGCGATAATTTTAGCAACAGCTTGGGCACTCGAGGAACGGCTGAACCGTAGACGTAAATGTGGTTGACTAATTTGCCGCAGTGCGGAGCCACTGTCACTACTTCAAGTGCACTCGAATATCAGTTCACATTATTCAACTGTGATTCAAGTCTCCAATTTGAAAGCAAAAGTTCTTCTACTTGAAACTTTTAATATGTTTGAAGTTGCACCAATTATTGCACTTGAATTCAAGTAACTTGTAAAGTCTGAACGAGCCTTTTTAACACCTACCTAATACATCAAATTAAAAAACAAATTGTGAGGTTATGTTGTTTTTATTTTCTGTTTAAATTTTTTTGAAAAATGTAGAATTTGTTCTCTGATTTTAGTAATCCATCCACAATTAGCTTATTTATAACTTTTATTCCTGCAGGAATTACATCATTCGACGCCATTTTTCTAACTTGAAACAGGAATCATTCAAGTAAAAATGTCAACTTGAAATGACTAGAATCAAATATTAAAATAGTATGAACGTTCACTTGAATTCAGGTTACTCCTTCCAAGTTACTTGAATTCAAGTAACTTGTAAAGTCTGAACGCCGCTTTAGAGAAAGTTGTAATAATAGATATTGGTTTATAATTGTTTACATTATTTTTGTCTCCGTTTCTAAATAATGGTTTAATTATCACAGATTTTAATCCGGAAGGGAAAATTCCTTGTTAATTAAATGCACACGGGGATCTACAATGAAAGGGTTTTTTTGACTTCAATGATTTTGGGCGATATGTTGTCAATACCGGTAGATTTACCTATTTATATTTAAACTTTCAATACACGTTTTAACTTCATCATATGTGACGGGGGATAAAAACAGTATACTATTATTGAGGGTAATATTTTTATAAATATCCTTATTTGATTTAGGGATTTTTGATTCTAGTTTTTAGCAACAGTAGCGAAATGTTCATTTAATGTGTTTACTATTTCAGAAATATTCGTAACTTTCTTCCCATTCTGATATAATTCTTTAATAATTTCTAGATTTTTCTTTCGACGATTTGAAAAAGTGTTAATGTGGTTCCAAATTGTCAAATTGTATTTTAAAGAAATTATTTTTGACAAAAATAAAACTTTTTTAGATGTGCTACCATCTATGGTAAGAAGAGAGTATTGACATTAAATTTTGACTGAATCTAGTCAAGATGTCACTCTCTTCTTTTTTATCCCTTTCAGAGATTAATACAAAGTGAGTAAACCAGTAAGGAATTTTAATTTATTAGATTCGACATCCTAAGACCGGTTTCTGTCTTTCGACTTCATCAGTTAGGCTTTTCGAATCCAATAAATAAAATTCCAAACTCGTACAAGTCAATAGCTCTATCCGCTATAAGATAACATTTTTAGATGTGCTACCATCTATGGTAAGAAGAGAGTATTGACATTAAATTTTGACTGAATCTAGTCAAGATGTCACTCTCTTCTTTTTTATCCCTTTCAGAGATTAATACAAAGTGAGTAAACCAGTAAGGAATTTTAATTTATTAGATTCGACATCCTAAGACCGGTTTCTGTCTTTCGACTTCATCAGTTAGGCTTTTCGAATCCAATAAATAAAATTCCAAACTCGTACAAGTCAATAGCTATATCCGCTATAAGATAATATTTTTAGATGTGCTACCATTGTATTAATCTCTGAAAGGGATAAAAAAGAAGAGAGTGACATCTTGACTAGATTCAGTCAAAATTTAATGTCAATACTCTCTTCTTACCATAGATGGTAGCACATCTAAAAATATTATCTTATAGCGGATATAGCTATTGACTTGTACGAGTTTGGAATTTTATTTATTGGATTCGAAAAGCCTAACTGATGAAGTCGAAAGACAGAAACCGGTCTTAGGATGTCGAATCTAATAAAATTAAAATTCCTTACTGGTTTACTAACTTTGTATTAATCTCTTAAAGGGATAAAAAAGAAGAAAGTGACATCTTGACTAGATTCAGTCAATACTCCCTTCTTACCATAGATGGTAGCACATCTAAAAATGTTATCTTATAGCAGATATAGCTATTGACTTGTACGAGTTTGGAATTTTATTTATTGGATTCGAAAAGCCTAACTGATGAAGTCGAAAGACAGAAACCGGTCTTAGGATGTCGAATCTAATAAATTAAAATTCCTTACTGGTTTACTCAAAAATAAAACTTGTCTACTTTTGAATCCTTTTACAGTAAAAAAAGCATCTTTCTTACGGAAGCTTAAAAAAAATAAATCCTGTAAGGCCCGCTCATTTGAATTAAGTGATGTATTGTACTAAGGTTTTTTACATTGGTCATTAAAGTTAGTTGAAAGTATTACAATTATTATTGTATTATTATGTTTAATTTCATTACAGCAATGTTGTATGAAACAATTCAGAAATTCGAAGGCGATTTTCACTAACAAAATTCCAATTTCCAACATATACGCAATCAACTTTAGAGTAATTCAGTTTAATAATGTAACACAGGACGTTGTTGAAGAATTTTAACTGCCTACTATTATCGTTATCTTAGGCAATGTTCCGTTCTGTTAAAATTCCTTCGAATCATGGTAATTTGGAATCTTACATCAACAAACTAAAATCAAGAAGGTTGTTGGTTGTTTCACTTTCCTACAACGCTACTGTTTGCGTACCCTTTCGTTCCAAGCCATTAGGTGTTACATGATGAAGCAAATACAGGGTAGATTAAATTTACATATTACGCTATCGTAATTCACCCTTCTAAGTCAAATTTGAATTTTTTTTTTAAGATTTATTCCCAATTTTTATCATAAAAAATCGTTTTTTGCTCTTAAATTCCATCAAACAATCTTTTTCTTCCATTTTGTCTCTGTCACTTGTTTTTTTGCATACTTTAGCCTTCTGCACTAAATTTTAATTTTCTCGGAGTTTTTTTTTCAGATTTACGCCCAATTTTTCAAAAAAATAACGCTTTTTGTCGCTGATGTCAAGCAAAAACAGTTTTTTTTCGGTTTTGATTTTTACTTAATTGGCACCGACTTCCTTTTTGATTTATTAGCAATTTGCCTTAAAAAACCCATTCTATCCCCAAAATAAATCAAAAAAAATTTATTTTTTTCTTTGATTTTGACTCTGTCAACGTTTTTTTCTACCGTTTGTGCCAAATTTTAATTTTCTCATATTCTTACCCTCATGTTTTTTAACTCGCCCTATAGGATTGATTCATTGACTATGTAACAAACCAATATTGAATAAATATGTTAGGGTAGCGTAGAAATGGAGATTACCGACATAATATATGGACCCTTTGCCATTTTGTAAGGGCTTTGTGTATAAAGAGCAGGGTTTCCTTAAAATCCTGCTCTAGCAGGAGGTCGGATGTGCCTAGTTTCCTGCCACTGCTACTGTTGCCGTTGTGGTTTATAGAAAATTCGGTTTATGTAAACTTCCTGTATGTGTTTACTGCACACACACCAACAAAATTAACTATACAACTTCTATACAGTGTGGGAATTAAGTTTTCTCTCGTATGTGAAAAATTATTTAGAAATACGTGGAATATGACAAGAGCGGAGGTCATGTCATTTTAAAAGTTGGAAAACACGCGATAAAAATAATGCTTTCAATGTTTTAAACGTTTTTCATACATCGTTTATTTTAAAAGATAAAAAAAGTGTGATTAAGATAAAAAAGGGAACGTTAAATGGTACACGTTAAAAACAGGCGTTAAAGGTCGAAAAACTTTTAACACATATTTTAAACGTTAAAAACGTTAACAAAATATACGTTGATCATCAAATATAGTGCTGTGGACGTCACATTTTTATCGCATGAGGCCTAAATGGTCGAAACACGTGCTTCGCGTTTATTACGTATTTCACAAATTGTTCTATTTTTCATTCACCGTTTTTTGGAACGTTATAAATAGATTCGTTTAAAATACGTTATTCAAAGATTTATAAACAAACAAATGAAGTATGTAATAAAAAATTGTTATTACCTAATAAATAATCCACTTGATTGGGATCTACATGATCTAGTTGTCCCTTATTCCAGACGTACTGCGCCTTTAGAGATCTTTTTTTCTTGTCCCTAACCCAGTCGTCGATGAGATTTCGACCATCTAGTCGTCTGCCTTCTTCTTTCGTCAATTCTGGATCGTGGGCAACTTTGGGCAGCCAATGACGTCGACCGCCACCCAACAAAACCTGTGAAAAAAAATAGATCGAATAATAAAATTTCTTGATACCTAATTAAGAATTAGATGTACAGATTGTAGAAGACTCTTCTTGTAAGGTTGAAAAATATCCATGAGAAAAAATAGCATATTACTTTTTAAGTAAATTCCATTTGTTCTGAACGAATTAAAAATGAAGGACTTATGTTTATTGATTCGATAATATTTTATGTAAGATATGATAGATGGCACTAACGGTCCGAAAATTAATAAATATAGGTATTCTACCCTCAAACCGATTAAAATTTTTCAAAACAAATGCTTCATTTGTTTATTTGTCTATGGATAAAAAACGTCAACTTCTTGATAGAACTTTTATTTTTGTACAATTTAATTTTTTTCTTATAAAAAATCACAGACGTCGGCATTTGTCAAATCCACAGTTGCCTATTTTGATTTTTTAGTTATCATTACATTAAATTGTTTTCGACAGGATGCATATTTTAGCCACAAATCGTAAAAACCAATATCCAACCCTCAAAACCTATATTTACCTACCTCTATCCCCCTTCCGGAACTTTTGTCGTTTTTGATTTTTCTTAATTTACTTGTAATTTATTCTAAATTTTCCAACCATCCACATACTGCTAAGAATTTTCAATGAATTCGGGTAAGTATTGAAAATCTATATATAATATTGTTTGCATAATCTAAATTTAGTTTTTAAGGTTTATTTATGTGTTCCTCTTTTTTCATTATTTAATTTACACTGTTATTATAGAGTTACTCAAGAGAATATTGAAATTTCGCCTATTATTGCCCCTTCAAAAACTTTTTCACCCAAACTAACATACCCTCACTTTCGGATAATTAATTGTTACTGCAAATTACACTGGATAGTTAGCCAATTTAACCGTTTCTCAGTCGCCGAATATATAACATTTCAATATTCGGGATAGTTTGAAATATCAATTGACCCCCAGTTGCTGTAGCTGCCGTTCCCCACTCTCTCCCACCCCTCGGGAAATAACTTCAAATTAACGTTGGCATACACTCGAATGAAATATAATCAGGCTCGATTCACTGTAAATGCCTTTTAGGCGACCGTAAATGTATCAGCAATTAACCTCTTGACAGTAGTTAGACAGGGGCGTGTGCAATCAGTTTCTTGTTGTTCATTTTTGTTATTTTCTCATAGAAATTTCCGTAAATTTAAATTTGCATCAATATTAACTTGGCAATTTAACAATAATATCTAGTATCATTTAAAGAAACCTTCTTATTCTTTTCTCTTTTAAAAAATTGCGTAAAAAGTCAAAAACATTGAGATTTCTCTTATTATAGAGTCCACTTTTGTCTTGGCTAGTTTTTTTTTTCTTCAGTGTCAACGGCATCGACTACTCTGGTCATTAGCGTTACTACCTATTAAGGTGATTAAGGCTGGAACAGCTCAGTTCCCATCTAATCCCCAACAATATATATGTATCATAAATCTTTAAATCCTAGAAATAGTCGATTTTCATTTTTTTAAGCAGTAAGTAAGAAAAAAATAATTTGCCATTTACAAATAATGTTAAGTCGAATTATCGTTATCGCTTCCCGACAACACGTTGCTTACTATCTATTTCCCCAAAGTTGTCCGTGAAACAAAATGTGAGAAATTTAAAATTTTAGCCAGAATGTAATTATTTGTTGGGCGCCATCTACTCAGTCCGTAGAAAAATGAGTCTTAATCGCAGTCGTGCTTCTGTAATTGGCTGTGAATTGTAAAAATCGATAATAATGACTCAGTTGGTAAATGTAGAAATATTTATTAACAATCAAATAAAAAACGGTTAAACTTATGGTTGTTGTGAAGGGTTTGTTGGACAGAAGAAGGTAAGCGTAATGTTTTTTCTTATTTATGAAATTAACAATAATACCAGTTTTACAATTACCTTCTTATTTTATTCCAGTCTAAATTTAGTTATTTGCTAAAATGTAATCTAACCTAATTATATGAAATAATTTTGGCCTTGTTTTGTTTATAGACGTTTTTAAATATTGATATTTAATAGTGAATAATTGGTACCTTTAATACGACTTATATCTTTTTAGTTACTTCTGGTTATTTTCTTTCTAAATTCAAAATGTGACGAATTTAATATCTTCCAGGAATCAAATCAGGAATGTATTAATTTATCCTGTAGGATAAATTACTACGGGATGCAGTTGGATATGGATAATAAAGCAGCAACAGGATCTGGATTCTCTTTCAGGAACAAACGAAAGGAATAAATAATTGGAATTCTTTTCTAGATTTACTTCTCAATTTTCTTGGTTTACACAAAATATAACCTCACTTAACATTTGACAGATAAAATTTCTTTTTAACTTCTTTCATCAATCAGAATTCTAACTTTCTTTTATTATTGCGACGAGCTCTGAAGTGGACAGTTCAAAAGATTCTGAGCAAAAGCCTCGCTTGACAGCGAAATTTGGTTTTTATAAACCATCATATCAAAGTCCACTCGATTGGGATTTGACAGAATTTCAAATTAAATTATTATAAAATTCAAAAATTATTAATTTTTATACACTTTTTGATTATTACCACATCATTCTCGAGACAAAAAGAATGATTTTGACATAATTTATTTACTATTTCTACTTATATTAAATTTACATGAAGACTGTTTACTTTCGTCATTATCGATTTCTTAAATTATTTTAAACATTATTATTACTGCCTTTTTTACAGTAATACTTTAATTTTAGAAGTCCCAACACTTTATTTTCCCGATTTATTGTATTTCCCCTGAAATTAAATTGATCATATTGATAAATCAAGATATTGCATTTTGAGGTTAAGTTTAAAATTTATTTCTCTTCTAACATTTAAAATAACAATGTTCTCATTGTTGTAGCGATCGCAGACTTATCTGAGATTATTCTACTTTAACTTTTTCTATTTGGTTCTTTGCTAAATTATTTGTAAATATTCTAAAATTGTCGATGAAAATCCCTTATGGAATTACCATGTTAAAATTTGATATCTAAAATTTTATATTTTCTTATATAATTACTACTCTAAAATTAGTTTCAAACTTTATTTTCTAAATTACATTCTGTCTAGTGATTATTTAAATTAAAATAAATAGTTATTTAATGGTTTTGATTCATTTATTTGTTTCATTATTTCTCTATATATTTGTATTCTCTTTATTTAATTCTTCACATTAGCCAACCGTTACAATATATAATAATTTAATGAGGCGTTACTTAAAAATTGTACAGTAACAAAACGTTTTAACTGTTGACTGGATCACTAAAATAATTGATCTCCGCCAATGATCTACAGCGGATTAGTGAATAGAGGCAAATTGTTAATCAATACACTTAATCAAATGCCATGTGCAATCGCGTTATTGCAAGAACGAGCGAAACATCAGAGTATTTTTCTGTTTCCACCTATTCTATTAAGTGACACTTCCAATTCATGTTCACTTTTTTATACATGATATTTAAATTGTTGTGTACTAAGATTTCAAATAAAATCAAAATAACAAATAATTAAATTTTAGATAACATTTCAATTTAGTTAACTGATTTGCCATCTATCGGTACCTAAATGAAGCGTTTAAAAAAGTATATCTGACCAGTTTTTTAATTTTTAATTTTTTTTTTGTATACGGTACACATTACTAGACGTCCAATTTAAATAAAAAAATCGAATAAAACTGATCTCAGAGTTTAACGATTTTGTTGAAGAAAGTTATGGCATTTTTAGATGTGCTGCCATCTATGATTAGAAGAGAGTATTGACAATTATTAAAAGCAAAAAATTCCCGGTGTATTGGGGTTGCATACACAATTTGCATTGTGTGTTGCAAAGCTTTTATTTGACTGATTCTAGTCAAAATGTATCGTATCCCTTTCAGAGATTAATACAAAGTTAGAAAACGGGTAAGGAATTTAATTTATCAGATTCGACATCCTAAGACCGGTTCTGCCTTTCGGCTTCGTCAGTTAGGCTTTTCGAATCCAATAAATAAAATTCCAAACTCGTACAAGTCAGTAGCTATATCCGCTATAAGATAAAATTTTTAGATGTGCTGCCATCTATGATTAGAAGAGAGTATTGACAATTATTAAAAGCAAAAAATTCCCGTTGCAAATTGTGTATGCAACCCCAATACACCGGGAATTTTTTGCTTTTAATAATTGTCAATACTCTCTTCTAATCATAGATGGCAGCACATCTAAAAATGCCATAACTTTCTTCAACAAAATCGTTAAACTCTGAGATCAGTTTTATTCGATTTTTTTATTTAAATTGGACGTCTAGTAATGTGTACAGTATACAAAAAAAAATTTTTATCTTATAGCGGATATAGCTACTGACTTGTACGAGTTTGGTATTTTATTTATTGGATTCGAAAAGCCTAACTGACGAAGCCGAAAGGCAGAAACCGGTCTTAGGATGTCGAATCTGATAAATTAAATTCCTTACTCGTTTTCTAAGTTATGGCATATATTTCCAACCAATTTTCTGCCTGTGTAATTTTTACTTATATTAATGATTTGTTTTTCCATAAATTCTGGCCCACGTTAACCCTACCAGAAGCAAGGGATCATTTTCCTTTTCATCCTTTTTGTTTGTTTCCTCTTTATTTTCAATACCGCTTATGCACTCATAGATGTTTCGAAGCTTTTAAAAGAAAAATAAATTGAAATTTAATCCATATTTAATATCCTCGATATGGAAAAACAATCGGTTGCAGGATAAAAACAAAATAAAAGTCGATGATAGATCGCATCAGAATCTCATTATCGAGAGAGCTTTTTATCTCCAGAAATGGTTTTAGGTTCGTAGAGGTAATGGAGGAATACGATTCTTGTAAATTTTGTATTAAGCAAAAGTAGAGCAAAAAGGAAGTTGGTAAATAGGAGATAACGAGGGATTAACCTACTAACTTTATATGAATATGAATATGGAGTGTTTATAAAGTGGGCGTCATTCAGGAAAAACAGTTATGGATACATAAATATCTTATACTGGATGTGTTTATATTTTAATAATAAATTCAAAATACATATCAGCGATACGACAATTCTACGGCACCGAAAGAAATCGATTGGAGGTCATAAATAAATTGTTTGTTATTATTTTTAAATTTCTGTATTCGGAATAACTGGGCTAAAGAAAGAAAATGAATAACAAAACGCCCTGAAACTTCTTTGCAATAATTTAATGCGCTTTTGAAAAATAATACATAAAAGTTAGATATTCAATAAAGCCATTATAAGTAAATATTCGATAGAAAGTTATAAAAGTTTAATTTTAAAATATTTTTTGTTAAATATTAAAAAAACATTGAGAAATAAATTTATTTTCCGGTCAACAATAGGCATCATATAACTCTTGAACTAAGTGGGCGAGATATATAATTGATATGAAAAGAACGTAAAACATTTCCCTAGACAGTTTCTTATCCCATTGATTTTTCAATACGTAATCCAAAATCCTGCCGGCATCCCGAATATCTACAAACACACACCTGGTTATCCCACGGGGTATATATAATCCAGAAAATATATAAATTTCCTTGTCAGTATAAACTCTAACGGTGTACAAATAGTATGAAACATTAGGGACGTAGGTAAGGGGAATTTTCTGGATACCAAAAAAACGTTAGAAATCAAAGACAATTTTTTTCATTTTGTCTTTGTCGTTTTTTTTATTTATTTTGAATATAACCTCAAAATTTTAATCATTTGCAAATTTTCGAACATTTTATATATTAATTTGAGGTTATTTTCTATTACAAACGCCTAAGTTTTTATTATAACATAATTTTCTTCTTACATTTTACATATTGTTATATTATATAATAGTAATTCCTTAATAAATAATTGAAGTGGATAAATAGGAGAGTTCTAACTGTTCTGACCTATTTTTACATGTAAATTCTTATAAGCAAATTTAAGGTATAAACTCAATGACTTCTAAAATACCATTATCATCGTAACAGCATCAGTAGAATATAGGAGCTGTCAACAACACGGTTATGCTATAGTCTAAAGAAGAAACTAGTGCAGTAATTTAATTTGCAGAAGTACAGGTTCAAGAGGTAGAAATTTTATTTTAACCTCATCCTTCAATGCTTATTTGTAGGTAAAATGAAAATTTTAATACATCTGATCGGCCTAATCAAACTTTTCGTTTTGATTTAGTCATGTTTCCATGGTTTTTACTGTAATAAATCTTCTCTTTTGACAGATAAGTCAGACTTTATTTATTCATAGCCGTATCGTATGTATTTTAATTGATTCGGAATTTTGTATTAGTATATATTTCAAAATGGCTTCATTCTAAAAAATATTATCAGTCCTCCTAAATCCTTGAAGGCAGAATTACTCCTAATATCAAAGCAACATAAAAACAAATTAAAAAAATATATTATAGACGAGATGATCCGAGAAAAAGGAATTGAAATTCTCAGGTTGCCCCCTTACCACGTTAAATCTCATCGAACTGATCTGGTTACAAGTAAAAGGTTATGAACAATACAACATTTAAATTAGGTACCCGATGTACGAGATTTGTTTTTGAAGACAGTTTCAGATGTAATCGAGAACATTGAAGAAAATGTTCATGTTAAAACGGTGGAAAATTCATTTTGGAAAGTGGATATAGCAATAGAAAACTTAATAGACCTTATAATAATAAACCTCAGAAAAGACAATGATAATCCAGTAGTTATAGTGAAGACAATGACGATAGTTCTTGAACTTTTTATTTTTTTAATCTTTAATTTTAGGTACTGAAGTGTTATTTTTAATGCCCATACTGCCAACACATTAAAAAAAGTCTAGTCCTATTAACAACATAATCCTCATTGTTATTTATCAATTCTATTTAATTAGTCCAATGTTAAAGTGCAACAATTTTGTCAGAAGCGTAAGGTTTATTTTTATTTTTTGTAAATAATATAACTTTATTCATTCAAAATTTAATATACGAATTGCGACCTTATTTATATTATAAAAACTTATTTTGCAAAGTACGCCTATGGAATGTGACGTTATATCCCCACTTTTACTGCACTCCTCTTTCATTCAGACTATAATAAATACACCCACATCTTTAATTTGTTTGTTAATCATTTCTAGGCAACTAGTAAAAATGTCACTTAGACGCAGAATCTTCCATATCATTAGGAGCCTCAAATAAGGAAACAAATGATTGGAGTTGTGATTTTAAGGATTTGATATTAATCTTCGCATGGTAAAATAGTACATTAAGCATCGCATTTCATATGGCATTCTGTTATGACACGAATCCAAGTTTTAAAGGATGGGTGTCATAACAGCCATATGAAATAAGTTGCTTATAATACTTTTTATATTTTGCCATTTTATTAATTTTTTAATAAATTTATACTTTGCATATTATAGAGAAGTTTGCTCTAAAAAAAATGAGTTGGTAGCACTGTTGTAGAATTTTTAAAATTTGACAGAGTTATTAGATACAAATGACAAGACAAATGTCAATTCATGTCATTTGTTGATTCATATTACCAACAGTATAACAAAAAAAGTTGCGTACTCTAATGAAACATGCTCAAATGCGTATCATAATGTAAAATATTATAGATGCAAAATATAAAAAATATTTTATGATTCTCTTAATTTTAAATTTAATTAATATTTTGTTATTTTGTGATTTTTTAATTTATTTTGTATTTATTTATAAGTAAAAAATTATAACAGATCGTTTTACACTGTAAAAATTTTGTTCTATAATATAGTGTTAATTGTAGTTATAATTGTTTGTCATATTCTTTATTCGCTCGTTTTTTTTTGGCGTAGGCGGATTGCCATTCAGCCAGACACGGATTCGTCTATAATTAGAAATACCCCAAAATATTACCTAACAGCAGAAGTTATAGCAAGAAAAACAATATATGGCAGGGACACACGCTTCTCGTCCAGACATTTTTTTTTTGACAAACAGTGGTAGGTCTCGGTTAGGGGGTAAACAAATAGGTATAAAAACGGAGGAAACAAGATTAAGATTCTAATCATAGACGAATCTTAGTATCTCTCAATCCATAATTTTATCAGAGAAATGGGTCAAAGCCGTTTCTACATTCAAGGGAGAAGAAATATTATATTTTCTAAGGTTTATATAAAGTTTATTTGAATGTTTCGTGTATTTGTTGCATTCGAAATAAACGTGATTGAGGTCTCCAATTGAACCACAAAAATCGCAATATTCATTTTCTTTTACATTAATTTTAAACAGGTGTTTTGGATAACTGGCATGACCAAATCTAGTTCTAATTAAAGATGTAATATAATTTTTTAGATGTGCTACCATCTATGGTAAGAAGAGAGTATTGACATTAAATTTTGACTGAATCTAGTCAAGATGTCACTCTCTTCTTTTTTATCCCTTTCAGAGATTAATACAAAGTGAGTAAACCAGTAAGGAATTTTAATTTATTAGATTCGACATCCTAAGACCGGTTTCTGTCGAATCCAATAAATAAAATTCCAAACTCGTACAAGTCAATAGCTATATCCGCTATAAGATAACATTTTTAGATGTGCTACCATCTATGGTAAGAAGAGAGTATTGAAAGGGATAAAAAAGAAGAGAGTGACATCTTGACTAGATTCAGTCAAAATTTAATGTCAATACTCTCTTCTTACCATAGATGGTAGCACATCTAAAAATGTTATCTTATAGCGGATATAGCTATTGACTTGTACGAGTTTGGAATTGTATTTATTGGATTCGAAAAGCCTAACTGATGAAGTCGAAAGACAGAAACCGGTCTTAGGATGTCGAATCTAATAAATTAAAATTCCTTACTGGTTTACTCACTTTGTATTAATCTCTGAAAGGGATAAAAAAGAAGAGAGTGACATCTTGACTAGATTCAGTCAAAATTTAATGTCAATACTCTCTTCTTACCATAGATGGTAGCACATCTAAAAATGTTATCTTATAGCGGATATAGCTATTGACTTGTACGAGTTTGGAATTTTATTTATTGGATTCGAAAAGCCTAACTGATGAAGTCGAAAGACAGAAACCGGTCTTAGGATGTCGAATCTAATAAATTAAAATTCCTTACTGGTTTACTCACTTTGTATTAATCTCTGAAAGGGATAAAAAAGAAGAGAGTGACATCTTGACTAGATTCAGTCAAAATTTAATGTCAATACTCTCTTCTTACCATAGATGGTAGCACATCTAAAAATGTTATCTTATAGCGGATATAGCTATTGACTTGTACGAGTTTGGAATTTTATTTATTGGATTCGAAAAACCTAACTGATGAAGTCGAAAGACAGAAACCGGTCTTAGGATGTCGAATCCAATAAATTAAAATTCCTTACTGGTTTACTCACTTTGTATTAATCTCTGAAAGGGATAAAAAAGAAGATAGTGACATCTTGACTAGATTCAGTCAAAATTTAATGTCAATACTCTCTTCTTACCATAGATGGTAGCACATCTAAAAATGTTATCTTATAGCGGATATAGCTATTGACTTGTACGAGTTTGGAATTGTATTTATTGGATTCGAAAAGCCTAACTGATGAAGTCGAAAGACAGAAACCGGTCTTAGGATGTCGAATCTAATAAATTAAAATTCCTTACTGGTTTACTCACTTTGTATTAATCTCTGAAAGGGATAAAAAAGAAGAGAGTGACATCTTGACTAGATTCAGTCAAAATTTAATGTCAATACTCTCTTCTTACCATAGATGGTAGCACATCTAAAAATGTTATCTTATAGCGGATATAGCTATTGACTTGTACGAGTTTGGAATTTTATTTATTGGATTCGAAAAGCCTAACTGATGAAGTCGAAAGACAGAAACCGGTCTTAGGATGTCGAATCTAATAAATTAAAATTCCTTACTGGTTTACTCACTTTGTATTAATCTCTGAAAGGGATAAAAAAGAAGAGAGTGACATCTTGACTAGATTCAGTCAAAATTTAATGTCAATACTCTCTTCTTACCATAGATGGTAGCACATCTAAAAATGTTATCTTATAGCGGATATAGCTATTGACTTGTACGAGTTTGGAATTTTATTTATTGGATTCGAAAAACCTAACTGATGAAGTCGAAAGACAGAAACCGGTCTTAGGATGTCGAATCTAATAAATTAAAATTCCTTACTGGTTTACTCACTTTGTATTAATCTCTGAAAGGGATAAAAAAGAAGAGAGTGACATCTTGACTAGATTCAGTCAAAATTTAATGTCAATACTCTCTTCTTACCATAGATGGTAGCACATCTAAAAATGTTATCTTATAGCGGATATAGCTATTGACTTGTACGAGTTTGGAATTTTATTTATTGGATTCGAAAAACCTAACTGATGAAGTCGAAAGACAGAAACCGGTCTTAGGATGTCGAATCTAATAAATTAAAATTCCTTACTGGTTTACTCACTTTGTATTAATCTCTGAAAGGGATAAAAAAGAAGAGAGTGACATCTTGACTAGATTCAGTCAAAATTTAATGTCAATACTCTCTTCTTACCATAGATGGTAGCACATCTAAAAATGTTATCTTATAGCGGATATAGCTATTGACTTGTACGAGTTTGGAATTTTATTTATTGGATTCGAAAAACCTAACTGATGAAGTCGAAAGACAGAAACCGGTCTTAGGATGTCGAATCTAATAAATTAAAATTCCTTACTGGTTTACTCACTATGTAATATAATGTCTTGGAATAATATGATTTCTAAACCAGGGTGAGTTTGGAATGTTTCTCTGTATTTTTGTATATTGATTGGAGTAAGTGGAGCAGAATTGTGACCAATCATCTTCTCATAGTATTAGATTTTAGTAAGGCAAACACATCTGGGCTACTGATGTTATAAGTTGTGTTATTTCCATCTTCTATTGCTGATTTGGCAAGCATGCCAACATATTCGTTGTGCTTCAGACCTTTACCCATATAAAACTACTATTCATTAGTTGGTACAAAATCTTTTTGATCAAGAAAATATATTGATTAGAATTAAACTTGGACATATCCATCGCTACCGCTGATTTTAAGACAGATAGACAATCTGAAGCAATTAAAGCTTTTTTAATATTGGATTCTGAAACAAATTGTAAGGCTTCTAGTATCGCAATTGCTTCTGCAGTGTAACTAGAGAAGTTATCTGGTAATTTAAAGATATTCTTAATATTAATATTCGCTCGTTTTCTTCGGTTTAATCTTCTTCTAATAATAATTATTTTATATGTATGTACATATCTAGCTTGGAATAAGAATGACAGGTAGCACTGCGTAATCGTGGTATTAAATTTTGATTGGCTTTTAATTATTTTTTTTATTAATTAAGATAGTTTGTCAGTTACTATTATTGAAATAAATTTGATTTCGATATTTAGAGGACGCCACTGAACGGATTCGCAGTTACGGAGCTCTAGTTGTCAGTCTAAATGCGAATAAATATAATAAATTTTCTCTACATCGTGTACCTAAATTTTCTGAGCCATGAATAGTAAACACAACCCGATTCTCATGTAATGCCACTAAAATTTTGAAATATGGTTAGTATTTGCACATAAATTAAGGACTTTAGCACCAGGTTTGCAGTTTAATTCGTATATATTTTAATTATGAGAGCAACTACACAAAGGAAAAACACAGCTCTGTTACTAGAGGCTAGATAATATGTGTCACAAATTATCATTAAGTGAGGATTACTGAAAACAGGATTATACGTTTTAATAAATTTAGATAAAACCGAGAAATAAAATGTAATAAAAAAAAACAAATTGTCATAAGCGGAGATCTAAGGAAGATTGTTCTTGAATGAAACATGGACCAAACAGATGGAACAAGTCAATGTATGCCAAATATCCCAACAAATAGAGAGACTTAGTTGATTTTTCTTTATTGTGAAGAAATGCATCGTTATTTTTGGAAAAAAATCTTATGTATTGGCCCTGGATGTGGAGAAACTTCTTACTTAAATATACTGTATTTGAAAATCAAGAGAGAGTAAATTCCCAGAATAAAAAGTAATTCGGTATGCAAAACTATAGTACAGTACGTGCGGTAAAACTTCAATATTTGTAATGCATTCTAAATTGTTTTTGTTAATTTCAATACAAAATTTATTAAATTTCTTGGACTATCACATTATTTTATGATCTTTCATTGTTACTACAGTAGGCCTAAGAGGATTAACGTGCGTCATAGGCGTAACCAGAATAGAAAGGGATAATTGTTATTTAACGACCTCCGAATGGCAACAGCTTCTAATGACAGATATTTTGACTTAAATAGTTTCTAGAAATGCAGTTATTTGATTTTCGATAAACGTGACAAATAGTAGTGACTAAAAATGGAAGCAGTTTGTGAGTATACGCCAGTGAAAAAATTAAAACTAGACCATTTATCGCTCAATGAAAAGAGTGCTGTAGTGAATGTGTACCACTATTTTAAACATCAAAATCCCTCAAACACTATTGACAGTGTAGTTGAAACAACATCTAAGGCAATGGGATATGGAAAATCTACACTATATAGAGTTCTAAAGGAGGAAAAATCAGGTGGAGTAACCTCACCAAAGCCGAAACCAGGTAGACCAAAACTATTAAAAGTCAACGTGGACGAGTTTTTTAAAAATGCTATTCGTAAGCTTGTTCACTCATTTTTTATAAACAAGCAAATACCAACTTTAGATAAAGTTTTGCAAGCCATTACGAATGATGTTGATTTACCCACAATAAGCCGGGATAAACTATGGAAAGTGTTACATGAGTTAAACTTTAAATTTGAAAAAATGGGCAGACACTCAATGCTAATTGATTCTGAAGAAATTGTATGTTGGAGAAGACAGTACCTCAGAAGAATACAACAAGTTAAAGCTCAAAATAAAAACATTTATTATTTAGATGAAACATGGGTTAATGAAGGACATTGTGTAGGAAGAGTTTGGAAAGACAAAAATATAAAATCATCCCATCAAGCTTTTCTAGAAGGATATACTACTGGTTTTAAGGAACCTATAGGAAAAGGTAAAAGATTAATTATTTGTCATATAGGCAGTACAAACGGTTTTTTTGAGAATGGTTTACTCTTATTTGAATAAAAAAAAACCGTTGATTATCACGAAGAAATGAATGGAGACGTGTTTGAGGAATATTTTGAACAGATGATTCAATTCATACCAAAAGGATCGGTTATTGTAATGGACAATGCAAGTTACCACTCCAGATTACTTGAACCTTTACCAACCACTAAATGGAAAAAGGGTGAAATTGCAAAATGGTTATCTTCTAAAAATTTAGCCTTTGACAATACAATGCTGAGGGCAGAATTGTTAACTATTGCTAAAAAACATAAGCAAAATTATAAAAAATATAATATTGAGGAGATAAAAACGAGAAATTGAAATCCTTCGTTTACCACCCTACCATTGTGAGCTGAATCCGATAGAATTAATATGGGCTCAAGTTAAAGGTTATGTTGCCAGAAATAACACTACTTTAGACACGTTACAGAAATAGAAAAAAAAATGTGGGAGCTAGATAACATAATTGATATTACTATAGAGCCCATTGTAATTTCTCTAGAATCAGATGGTGAATCTTCTGACACAGAGTGCGAGGAACCATAACTTTAAAATTATTAATTTATGTACTTTAATTTTATTTTTAGATTTTTATTTTTTAAGATTTAATATTGTCGTATTTTTTGCATGTTGCTCGTCAAATTTTATCCTTGCGGTTGGTTTTTTTTTTCTCATATACCTACTTAATTGTTTTTTTAGCTCCTCATATTAATTTATAAATAATTGTAATTATCTGTACATATTATATACATATTTTGTAAATAAACATATGCCTAAAACAAAATGCCTAAAATAATATTGACTTTTTCTTCATTTTACCCAAATTAAATTACTACTTACGAATTATGTTTATCTATCTAAAATTGGTAATCTAGGTATAAATAACTAAAACAAATTAAATATTTCTATTTCCATATTAATTTAATTTTGAAAACGCACGTCTATGGTTTACTGCCTTTAACACTGATAACTGCAAAACATTTCTGGGAATTTACTCTCTCTTGATTTTCAAATACAGTATAGATACAGAAATAGGAATAATGTGTTTTACATTTTTGTACTTTTTGGTTTTGTTTTTTCACACCAATTTGCAATTATAATTACAGCTATATTATTTTCATGTTATCCGAATATTATTTATTAATTTTGAACGCTCTCTTAAGTTCTTCAATTAAGTGAAGGAAGTGACGGTACAATTCATAATGGGTTAAAACTGTTGGGATATTCTGTGATCTCAGCAGGGCTTTCGACTGCGTTCAGCACGACATCTTATTACACAGTTGCCTTGGATTGGGTGGAATCCTTTCTAAAAGATAGGTCCCAATATGTTAACATAAACCATAATAACAAAGACAATTTAACTTCAGTAAGCTCAGATACAAGAATATGTAACATGGGCGTCCCTCAAGGCTCAGTTCTATTTATACTCTATACAAATGATCTAGATGAAGTAATATATAAAGTATTAAAAGTTCGTTTCGCTGATGATTCTACTGTATTGTTTTCATCCCCAAATGACTCTGAATTAAAGGATACATGCCAAGTGTCCATGAATGAGCTGGTTAACTGGTTCGAATTACACTCTCTTTATTTTAATAGTGACAAAACAAAAATGATTAGATTCCATAACTGGCAAAATAACTGCAACAATATTGACATAACTGTAAAAGAGTCATTAATATCCTCAGATGAAGATAGTGTTAAATTCTTAGGCATAACTATTGACAGAAATTTAAACTGGAAAGAGCACTGCTACTCATTAATTTCAAAATTAAATTCCCTTTGTTATTTATTTAGAAATCTAAGCCAAATATTAACAAAGAGCCAGTTAGTTAGCTTATATTATGCTCAGGTTGAGTCGAGGCTTAGATATGGCATTGCGTTCTGGGGTTTGTCTACTTTATCACCCGATGTTTTTATCGTACAAAAAAAAATATTAAGAATAATAGAAAATATTCCCAAAAGAAATTCGTGCAGAAATGTTTTTATAAAAACTAATATTCTAACCTTAACTTCATTATATATATTTGAACTGGTATATGTATTTAAATTTTGATATTTGATATTTATTTTGATACATTAAATTGTTACATATACATATACAAATTATTAATAATAAAAAGAAAAATAAATCCCCGCAATTTATACAACAAATAGAATTTTAAATAATAATACAATACACACGATAATTTATCCAAATATGTATATACAATCAAAAATCCTACATAAAATTATTAACAAAATCGGATAAAATATGACTAATTGCACCTAAGTGATTTAACACTTGTTTTGTGCAGAAAGTATTCAGTATATATTTTTGTGATAATTCGACGTTTGATACCTCTCCTATATTATTATTATAACTTAATAGTTCTAAATACAAAAGAAAATACATTAAGCAACTGTTTGTATCAATAAATAATAGTTATCATTTATAAATATCTTAGTTTGCAATGAAAATTTTTTGTAGTTTTTAATTTTTCTAATATTTAAAGGTAATAAGTTGTAAGCCTTTGAGGCTAGATGGTAAGCAAATCTTGAGTGTACATTTTTATTTGAGTTAGGTATTTTCAGTAATTTGCTAGATATGATTTTTAAAATGTTCTTTTTTGTGCAAAAATGTTACTAATGTGTGAAAGTACAGCGACCTTATATTGCATATATCACTTCCATAAAGTAGTCTGATTGAGTATCGTCTATTTTTTTTATAAATAATTTTCAGCACATAATTCTGAATTGTAGACAGGGATTTTAATGAGTTTTTATACAACGCTCCCCAAACCAGTATTCCGTATCTTAAAAGTGATTCCACTAAGGATTTGTATACCAAAATCAAAACATTTTTACTCAATATATCTCTTAACTGATAAAATTTGTATATTAGTTTTCTAACTCGGTTTGTTAAATATGCTGCATGTTGATTCCATTTTATATTTTTATCTATAATAATTCCTAAATATTTAGTGTTTTCAACTTCTTGTGATGCCGTTAATATTAATGTTGTGAAAATTAGGTCTATTTGTATCTGTAATGGTAAATGCTATGTAAATAAAAATAAATTTCACCTAAATTCAGAACTACATCAATATAACACAAGGCAATGTAACAAATACCACGTACCTTTTTACAAATATAATATCTCGCTAAAAGCACCAAATTGTTTAGCACTTAAAATGTATAATCAATTACCTCAAGATGTGATTGATTGTCCAAATTTAGTAAATTTAAAATCTAAATTAAAACGTTTTCTGCTGAGACAATCTATATATATTTTAGATGAATTTTTTGGTAACTAAAGAGACGTCTTATTTATATATTATAATTATATTTTAAGTAGAAAAAATTCGTGGGAATCAGTCAATATAAAATAAATTAGTTTGATTTCTTCGTTTTGGTCAAGCTTTCGAAAACGTTTATTTTCTTTTTCAAGACTAATAATATGAAATACGGAAAAAATTAAATACAAAAAGAAACATCGGTGTTAAAATATTTTAAAATGACAAAATGACAGTTTCCAAAAACTTCAGAATACAATTGTAACATACAGAGTGTGATTATAAAAAGTATAAGAATGTGTAAATATATATATAAAAAAAAAATAATAATAAATATCAATCCAAGGAGGACGACTTGAGAAATTTTCTTTATGTTTTTTTAATAGAAATGTGTATATTGTACTCAGGTCATTGATGTCTGTTCTTTTATTCATTGAATTTTGATTGTTATTTATATGAACCATTTCAAGAAAGAGACGCTTATTGAGATTTCGTTCATTATCGAGAATTTTGACATTATTATAGTCAATCACATGATATTTATCTATTACATGTTCAGCAAGGCGACAAGATCTCACATTCCTTCTGCAGTCACTTTTGTGAGAAGTTATTCTATCTTTAAGCATCCTACTTGTTTGACCAATGTATACTTCATCACAGCTGCTGCATGGGATTTCATAAATTATATTTGATTTATTTTTGACTGGTATGGGTGTTTTCAATTTAGAATGTATTTGTGAAATAGTTTTCAAATTTTAAATCTTTACCACATATAGATGGTTTGACATCAAAACTCATACATTTGTTTAAAAATGAAGACAATATTAAAATAGCTAAAACCAATTTGAAAACTATTTCACAAATACATTCTAAATTAAAAACACCCATACCAGTCAAAAATAAATCAAATATAATTTATGAAATCCCATGCAGCAATTACTTTATTTTACTAGTAAAATAAAGTGCACTTTATTGACGCAAAACTGTTCTATAAACAGCGTTTTATTGGTCAATCGTACATAAATATTTTATTTATTTGTATTTATTTTTTTTTTATTTTATTACTTAGATTTCTTTGTAAACTCGACGATTCCTATATATGTAATGTACATGTCAACAGCTTAAAAACCTTTTTATTTTTTATTTTATTTAAAGCAGATACATTTAAAAATTGGCTCTCCTAGGATGCCAAGAATGGAGTACAGTAATATTTTTTACACTATTAAAAAAGCACACTTTTAACAGTCTATGGGAAAATGTATTTAAATTTTTTGGCAGTTGTTTTTAAAATATTGTATGCCTACGTACTATTAAATTCGTAATCCAGGGACAGTTTGTCTTTATTGATTTGGAGATACTCTCATAAATTGGCGAGCATCGGGTAAGTGAAGGCTTACCGGTATTTGCTCTGCACTTATGTCAACCTCGTTCCGGCAGGATGAAGCGAGTGTGTCTGTGTGTGTGTCTTCCTGTTTGCAGGAAATTGATAATATGGTTTGAGAGTTTCCTGCTTATGTGTACGAGAATTATTTCTCGTTGATTTCGTTATCGATTTATGAGAGGGGCCGGTATAGAAAGTTGCGTAATAAAATTGGTGACACTGGAAAGAAAATTCGAACGGTATTAGAAGTAATCGGCAAGAGTTTAAATTTTTAAATTTTAAATTAAAAGCAAAAAGTAGAGGTGGTTCATTTCTATAGTTCATAGGTCATATTTTGTGAGATTATCCAGTGATCTATAGTATCTAAATTATTAGAAAACGAGTAAGGAATTTAATTTATCAGATTCAACATCCTAAGACCGGTTTCTGCCTTTCGGCTTCGTCAGTTAGGCTTTTCGAATCCAATAAATAAAATTCCAAACTCGTACAAGTCAATAGCTATATCCGCTATAAGATAAAATTTTTAGATGTGCTGCCATCTATGATTAGAAGAGAGTATTGACAATTACTAAAAGCAAAAAATTCCCGGTGTATTGGGGTTGCATACACAATTTGCATTGTGTGTTGCAAAGCTTTTATTTGACTGATTCTAGTCAAAATGTCAAAATATCGCTTTTGAGTAAGGAAATTAAATTCCGTGTCTAGTGCTGTGAGTGGAGAATTTTTAAATATCTACTCCACTATTTTTGAGGGTAAATTTTATCCTTCGACTTAAGGTGTCTTTACTAGCAGCATGATGAGGCTTTTTAAATGTAATAAAAATAATTCTTTCCTTAGGAGGTTGATGCTTTATTATAATAAAAATTAAGCGTTTTAATAACACACAAACTTGGTATATCATCTAATTTGGACTATAAGTAGCTTTTTATATCCCGATGTTTTTATTCTATCGGGTATACGAATCTCAATTATGTTTTCCAGTTGTTTGATATACTCAATAGATATCTTTGATATCATTTGAATTATGTGCGCCGAAGTGCGAGTAGCATAATTCATTTGTAACTAAGAAAATCTAATATCAGATTCGACATCCTAAGACCGGTTTCTGCCTTTCGGCTTCGTCAGTTAGGCTTATCTAACTTTGTATTAATCTCTGAAAGGGATACGAAAGAAGAGAGTGACATTTTGACTAGAATCAGTCAAATAAAAGCTTTGCAACACACAATGCAAATTGTGTATGCAACCCCAATACACCGGGAATTTTTTGCTTTTAATAATTGTCAATACTCTCTTCTAATCATAGATGGCAGCACATCTAAACATTTTATCTTATAGCGGATATAGCTACTGACTTGTACGAGTTTGGAATTTTATTTATTGGATTCGAAAAGCCTAACTGACGAAGCCGAAAGGCAGAAACCGGTCTTAGGATGTCGAATCTGATAAATTAAATTCCTTACTCGTTTTCTAACTTTGTATTAATCTCTGAAAGGGATACGAAAGAAGAGAGTGACATTTTGACTAGAATCACTCAAATAAAAGCTTTGCAACACACAATGCAAATTGTGTATGCAACCCCAATACACCGGGAATTTTTTGCTTTTAGTAATTGTCAATACTCTCTTCTAATCATAGATGGCACCACATCAAAAAATCTAAATTATTATTATATCTTTTGTTTTAAAAATTTGAAAGTGACATAAAGACATGATAAAAGAATATTTTATTGAAGACCAAAAATAAATTTTGAGTTTTTGGAAAATCGCCGTTTTATTGGTGTTTTAAAATTTTTAAGAGACCTGAAAAGAGGATGTAGAAATATTTTCTTAAAGACCGCATTAAATAAATTGGTTTTTAACTTAGGAGATATCAAGTCAAAATGGACCTTTACATTTACGAAAAATACTTCCAAAACGTCCAATTCACTCCATATATTTTTCATTTAAAAAAAATATCGCTTTTGAAAGTGTACCCTCGACGTCACGTTCATCAGAAACTCCCCCCTCCATAATCTACGTTCAGAAACACGCATCACTGTTCTTCCCAAAAATAAAGCTCACTGCTTGATATACACCATTGATATATAATTGAACTCTGTCAATTGATCGACTCATCTATAAAATTCCTACTGTTTTCTTTACCTAAAACATTCGAAGTTTCTGAACCTACCTACCTTTTCATGAAGAACGATCATTGGCAACACCGCAAATCCTAAACACAGTTCTCACGGAACAACAGTTGTCAGGTGTATGCTCAGAGCACCGACATAACCTTAAACTAGACGGATAATATCCATATGTCTACCACACAAGAAACTCATCCAATTGAACATTCCAAAACGTCTCTCTACCAAATTGATATTGTTTCAAAACCAATAAAATTTAAGACACCATTACCAGGCAAAAAAGTATTTTGTTTTGATATTGATTAAAGTTTGTTTTGATATTAATGTGACATGTATTAGATTAGGTTAATGACTGTCAGCTACTGCTATTTTTTAATTTTATGACTTGAGCATTTCCTTTTTTTTTTGTAAAAAATATAAAAACTTCCTTCATCCTGAAATATATATTCTGTTTACTTGTATTTCAATTATTCTTTTCAAACAAGGATAGGCTTTTGCATGATTTCTATGTAGGAGCCGTAAGGAAAATACAGTTATTTAGATGCAATTTTTATTTACTCTTAAAGGGTCGTTTTTTTGGTGGTATCAAAGGAGCCGCCTTTTAAAGCTTATAAATTGAGGATACTATATGTCTTACTTGAACTATACAGCTATTTATACCTATACTATTTTGCAATAAAAAACATTCTGTTCTCACAAATAATACTATTTCCTGTTTTCATCCCAATCATTTTCCCTAAGGTGCGCCAATGTCGGAATATAACTGACGAAGCCGAAAGGCAGAAACCGGTCATAGGATGTCGAATCTGATAAATTAAATTCCTTACTCGTTTTCTAACTTTGTATTAATCTATGAAAGGGATTCGAAAGAAGAGAGTGACATTTTGACTAGAATCAGTCAAATAAAAGCTTTGCAACACACAATGCAAATTGTCTATGCAACCCCAATACACCGGGAATTTTTTGCTTTTAATAATTGTCAATACTCTCTTCTAATCATAGATGGCAGCACATCTAAAAATAGACTTTAAGGTTATGTCGGAGAATATGACAAACACAAACACACAATGCGCATGCCTTACGGGCACCAGTCATCATCGTAATTGATCAATTTCTATCATATGGCATTAGCCGTCTAGTTTAAGGTTATGTCGGTGGCTCAGAGTAATAAAAGTTGTATGATGCATGAGATTAGAGGTTAACGTTTGTTTTTGTTTTTAATAACATTACACATTACATACAATTTCTTGTTCATATTATTATCTCGTCTAAGATAATTGTAAGGAAAGAGATCAGGGCCCCGATGTTTGAAATGTGTGAGTACAACTCGTCTGCGAGAATGTATCACGTGACCATCTCGAAATCGGCCAACGTTGCCAAATTTAAATTTAGACAGTTCAACAAAAAGTAGAGCAAAACATATATTTTAGTTCACTTGAAACCTTCGTACAAGAAGAAATAGAAGAATTGATTAGGACAGACAGCCAAATTATTGGATTCAGACCAATTATAAGCTCTTTAGATCCGTTATGGAAATATTAATTCAAAATATAAAACATTTTTCAGAAAAATTATCAAAAATTAAAATAACAATTTTTCAAATGAAAACATTTATTTTTCAGTTATACGAATTTAAATTAAGAAAAAGCTTAATTTTCAATCGAAAAAATTAGTTTATACATTTTCAATTTATAATTTTATCAAGAGCTCATTTGTTAATTATCTAATGGTATATGTCTACGTAACTGCCTATCCTTAAAAATCAATTTTTCATCTAAACTTCAACATTATACATTTTCGTTAAGGGAAAGAGTTCACCTTTCAGATAGTATAAAAATATATAGGGTGTGTCGTTAAAAAAATCGACGTTATTTGCATTTTCAAAAAAAAAACCGCTTTTTTAAAACACCCTATATAAGATTTTACTAAATAAACATTTATACTGAAAAAAACTTTATATAAAAAAAGAAACTGTTCAGTGAAAACCGCACCTTCCTATCGTTTCTGAGTTCCGAGATATTTGCAGTTAAAATGGGTCAGAAACTTTTGGGACACCCGGTATTTCAAAAATAAAGGTACTTTATTCCTGAGTAAATTTCATATTTTTTGGCAAATCTCGTATACGACTGAAAAAATTTGATATGAGATAGTTGCATTTTAGGTTTTTAAATAAAAAACTGTTTCTTTTTAATATAATAATAATATAAGAGTTTTTTTTTTTGTATGAACTTTCGGTTACCTGTTTTGATATCTGAAATTTCATCAGAATTGATCATAAAAGTATATTACAGGAAATCTTTGAATATGTTGGCAATAAAGTACATTCAAATCTGTTTAGGATTATAATAAATAGGACCTTTTGAAATTTGTTTTAGGGTAAATCGGCATTAGTCTAGGCTTAATATGGCTTATCTGTATACACGGAAATTAGTATAATAAAAATAGTCCTGGTTTCCCCTACTTTAAGGGAAAGAAATCTGTAAATTCTCTTTTCCAATAAATATTTTATTTATTCCTAAAACAAATAGGGTTTAGTGAAGTTCGCAGCCAATATAAATATATTTTTTTGTGTTTACCAATATTTTTCCAGTTTTGTAGATTCAGTCTGGTAAGTTTTAATATATTTTTTATTTGGTGTTTGTTTTTCAAATAGAACTTTTTCATTTTATAGATTTTATTAATTTGAAATATTAATTAATATTTTCAAACAACAATAAGCAAATCAGCAAAATAAACAGCTAATGATTGAAACGAGTCCTAACGAAATATACACAAACACTCTAAACAGAAAACTATAAATCACATACCAAACTATTAATATCAAAGATATAGGTTATAATTAAATTAAATTTGACTTGACAGTCTCGACACTTAACCAGCGTTGCCAAACTGCGGGGAATCTCAAGATGATTGGGGATTGGCATTATGCGGGGATTTTGAAATCTCATCGTTAAACAATATAATAAATAATCAGCAGGAATTAAAATAAAAAAACAGTTCAGATTGGGCATAGAACTCAAGACCATTTGCACAGCAGCAAATCATTTGTCCATTGTACCTACTTTTGTTATAATAAATCATATTATAATCGGGTAAGTTCGTTTATCTCCGCGCGGTGCGAGCGCGAACACATAGAGAAAACCTTTCTGCGATTCCCTTAGTTTTAGACGCTTCTAATTTGCTAGCTTTGCGTTAGATAAGTTGATTTTGTATTCTGTCGCGAAATAACGATACGATTTTGTGCAAATATGGATAAATGGTTAATAAAAGGTCAAAACAAAGAAGATAATCATCCTAAGGTAAGGTACTTAACCTATTGAGGGGAATTTTTGGGGAATCAGCAGATTTTTGTCCCCAAATTTTGGGAATTTGACTTGGGATATTGGGGAATATGATAAATTGGCATCGGCAACACTGCACTTAACGCCTTCGCGGCACTATTGCGCATGTTTCCTCTCTTACTAAACTCAACTCTACTGGTACAACCCAGTAGAGCACTTCTATGCGAACTTGTAGATGATTTCTGTTGGTTTCAAACATACCGATTTTGTGACGCTGAGAGAGTGAGGAGTGATCACGTGGTACATTCTCGCACACGAATTGAAAATTTATAAACTAACTTTTTCGATTGAAAATTAGGCTTGTTCTTATTTTAAATTCGTATAAATTTGAAAATTAAATATTTTGCTTTGAAAAAATTACTACTTTAATACACAAAAAAGAACGTTTTCACCAGAGGTTTCATAAAAAAATTATTTTTGCAAGAGATAAAAATTAAAAACGAAAAACATGGTTTTATCGTATTTGTATTTTACCTTCTAAAGGCTGATGTTTTAAAACAAATTGTTATTGATGTTTATTAGTACATCAAGAAACGGTAATTTTTTTATATTTTCAATTTCAATTATAATTTTAATGTTATAACTTGTCTACTTTTTCTCATAAGATTAAGAGACTTATTTTTCGACAGCAACATTTGGAAATTTCTTTTTTGTGTTTTAAATAACCTGTAATTTTGCCAAGACAAAACATTGAATTTTCGATTTTATATTAAAATAAATATTATAATTATTATGCTTTTTTAAACAATATATATTGTTAATTATTAATTATTATTTGATTAAATTATTAATTATTTTAAACTAACTTTTTTTTTCGATTGAAATATTTTGCTTTGAAAAATTGTCATTTTAATTTTTGATAATTTTTCTAAAAAATGTTTTGTATTTTTAATAAAAGAATTAATATTTCCATAACGGATCTAAAGAGCTTATAATTGGTCTGAATCCAATAATTTGGCTGTCTGTCTTAATCACTTCTTCTATTTCTTCTTGTACGAAGGTTTCAAGTGAACTAAAATATATGTTTTGCTCTACTTTTTGTTGAACTGTCTAAATTTAAATTTGGCAACGTTGACCGATTTCGAGATGGTCACGTGGTACATTCTCGCAGACGAGTTGTACTCACATATTTCAAACATCGGGGCCCTGCAGAGAGAAAAAAGATTAACAATTATTGCTGTGGTAGCTAGAGAGCTAGAGAATTCAAAAAACAAAATTCTCAGTGATATTAGCACATATACTTTCTAATTACAGTGTTCCCTCATAGTTCATGGAAAGGTCCATTGGAATTTTTGGTAAATTGACGTAACCGTCCATTGACCTATTTTTGATAAATTGATTGGTTTTAACTTACAAGGTATCACAGTCAAAATTTGAATGTCAAACGATTTAAATGTTTAAATATTTGCATTTTGCACGATGCGGGTTTTAAAAATATGAAAAAAAATAGATTTGAAATTATTTATTTACCAATTTTTAAAGTGACTTTTGTACTGTTACCAATTACATTAAATGCAATAATTTCCAGTATTTACACTTAAAATTTTAACCGCACACCCTGTATTTTCAGAAGCTTCCCAAATAATCACTTTCAACGCAACTTCCATATTCTTCCATATGTTCCGGCAGCAGCTGCTTGATGTAACTGCTTGTATCTCCATTAAAATTCGTAGGATTGTTATTCCAATCCTCAGAAGTGACTTTAGATCTCAATTCTTCCATACTACATACAACCTTATCCAAATTAGGTTTATCTTCATTATAGTTTTCTTTAATATCGATGATATTTTGTTCGATATGTTTGACCACCTCCTGGAATTTCTGTTTCTGTATTATTTCCTGAGTTTCTAGCTGGTCGATCTCCTTCTTGTAATCCTGTTGCATAGATTCCATAACTTTGAGAGAACTTTTACATTCAAACAGCTCCATTTTGATGTTTTCGAGCTCACCTTTTAAATGTAAGTAATTTTCTTTTAAGCTTTCATAATTATCTGTAATTTCGTTGGAGGGATCCATTTTTTTGAATTGTTAAATCACTGACGCACATACACAAAAACATCAAAATCTGTTAAATATAATTCACTGCCAACTTTAATCGGTATACTTCGAATTCTAAAATGCTTCTTCTTCTTTATTTTATTTATTTAAGTGGCCTGTGTACCTATTAGTGCCTTTGTCAGCTTATTTCCGCCGATAAGAATGGCTGAAGAAATGTTATTACTTAATGTATCCCAAATTATATAAAATACTTTTAAAAAACATTGTGGTACTGTTACAGCGCCAAAATTACGATAATTCACGGTTTTACTATTAAAGTAACATTTTAAACTTCCAGCTAATCAAATCGACAATCATTTAAAGCCCTATCTACCAAATTAGACTAAATACTATGACAAATTATCCAAATAAATCTCGACAAATGGCCATCACACGCGTTTTCCTCCAATTTTCCCCACATACTCCCCCATTTCCCCTTTATAGTGCCTCCTACCGATTTAAAACTCTATTGGATTTTGTGGCATCACATTCAATTTGTGCAGACATTAATTGTTGGCGAAAACATATTCCTTTGAAAGCCTTCTGGCAAAAATCCAATCGTGCAATAGTATGTGGGTCAGATGTTACTAAATATAATCACAAAATAATAGGTAAACAAAACTCTTTCTCATTTACTTCATCTTAGACTTAAAAAAGCTCGAAATGCAAAATTGTACTCGAATTATTTTAATAATAAAAATAAAGTTGGACTGCGATTTTGGTGTTCTAGAAATGAAAGCAAAATATATGTATTAAAATAAAATAAAAAAAAAAGTATTCACGTACATTATAAAAACAATTCCCTTACAAAAATTCTTAAAAGAATTAAAATTTGGGTCATCTTTTATGAATTGGGGCAACTTATTATATAATTGTATTCCAGAATAAGACGGACATTTTTCAAAAAACGTTGTTCTGTGATTTGGAATTCTTAATAACTTACCATGCCTTTTTTCATAGTTGTGACTTTTTTTCTAGATTCATTGAGTTTTTGTCTAATATATTGTAATGGTATTGTAAAGCCTTTTTTTTAACGTATAACTTAGGCAGGAAGAAAATATTACTTATAAAAGTTAACCTTAAAATTCAAACTAATAATAATTCAACATAATTAGTTTAAGTTAAACGAAACGATGGTAAATTAAACGAAAAAGAGTTTAGGATTTATAAAATTAAAGAAATATAGCAAAAAAGTACAACAATAATGAAGTTTAATGATATTTAGAAAATCAATGATGACGAACAAAAAGTGTCTTTGTACAAAGTTAATATAATTCGAAATTATATAAAAAGTATATCAAAAATTTTCTTTTAATATGTAGAATAAGATGTTATTAGTCAAAATTTGCGGTAAAATCAATAATTTTTTTTAATTTTGTAAAAATTTAGGTTAAAAAATGTCAAATTTTCATCTACGAAGCTGACGTTGTACTTTATAAAAAGCATTTCGTGTGTCAAAGTGGGGCTTTTTACCAAAATCTCTTGAAGAGTTCACGTCGCTCCTTATCATAAAAACAAAAGAAAAATCCAAAGCAACGCGATTTAAAAGAAAAAATTGTTACCTGTTAGAAAAAGTGAGGTTAATAAAAGATAAAAATAATTCAAGAAGAACAACAATCTTAAAAGGTGGTTTTATCCAAAATTATCCATCCTATCCTGTGTTCCTGTTTGGACATCTCTGTATTCCTGTATAAAAGTATCCAGATCCAACTATATTCGGCATAAAAATATCCATCCTGTTTCCTGATTTTGGTGTTATTTGGAAAAACGATTTTATAGAATCCCATTTATTTTGAACAACTAACATAAGAACGAAAAGCTTAAATTGAATAAAAGGTACAATTTTAATTACTAAATATCGATATTTAAAAAGTTTAAACTATAAAAAGCCATAATAAAGTTAGATTGAAAACAATCTAACCTTATAAAAGTTTAATTATGTTAGGTTAGAAGTTTAAGGAAATTTCGTATCACACTTGCAAATATTATTTTTATAAAAACTACACTTACCGTATTACACCAAACAATTGTTCCTGTACAGAAAAAGTTTAACATTAATTTTTTTCTTTAATAAATGTTTATAATTTTCCATTGCGTTCGCTGTCATTGATTTTATAAAAATCTAACCTCTTAGAGAACCCTAGAACCTGAGATAAATATTGGCTATACTTTCCTATGTAATAAGGCAGATGGCGCCCAACTACAATAACAATATTTATAAAACACGTTCTGTCTAAATTTACGGAAGAAGGTAAATTAAATAAAAAATTAATAATAAATATAAAAAGGAAAATCACATACCATTATAATATATTATGCACTTATAGATGTATATAGAAGGTAATGTTAAAATCTTAAATTGTTGGAAATATGATTTACATGATATTCTTCCAAAAATTAGTCTAATAACCCTTTTTGTAAAATGAAGAGCCTACTAGAGGATGATGAATTTCCCCACACTATTATATTATATGACAAATGTCATTGCGTAGTAAATATTTATAAGTTGTTGTTTGTTTAAGATATTTTTGAGTTGAAATATAGCATAATACTATCAAGAAATATTCCCAGAAATTTTGTCACTGTTGTTATGTCTCACAGTTATTTGTAATGTTAAATTTCATCAATACAGTTTACGGTGACGCCATTCATTGAATTTGTTATATAGAAAATTTAATTTAATTGAAAGTTCCTCAAAAGAATTTGCATAGGAAGCCACTGACACATCATGTGCATATAGAACAACGCAGTCTGCGTTCATGTACGTTGGTAAATCATTTATAAATATGAGAAATATCAACGGTCCTAATACGGATCCTTGCGGTACTCCTATATCTACATTACCTCCATTTGAATGAGCTTCATTCACTTTTACAATAATTTGTCTGTGTCTTAAATATGACATTAACCAACTCAACACATTCCCTCGAAAACAAAATTATTACGAGGAGGAGATAGAAACTTGAAAAATAAAGATAAAAACAAAGAAAATTAAATTAAAACCAGTTAAGAATGCTCTTCTAGCATTGCCATAGACCTAACAAATTGTAATGAAAGTATTAATACAATTTTAGATTGACAGTTATCAACACAGGGGCTTCAGGGTGTGTCACGAAGGTGGCTCATTAGCCATATATAGAGGACTATAGATATTTGAAATTTGAAAATTGGCTTACGGAGCTTTATCATTACGATCTATTCAATGAAAATATTTCAACTTCCGGTTACTTCCGGTTATACCGGAAGTAGACATCAACTTTGTTATTTCAAATGGCATGTGTAATTTTTCTTTTTATTTTTGGATTCAGCATCAAATTTTGAACAAAAAAATATTAACATACCACAGGTCTAAGTTTAACAGTTTCCGAGATATTTGAGATTTTTGTAAATTTTTTTGAAAAACATGCATATACTTTAATTTCCGTATCTGGCTTAGTTGTTAAGCTATTAATTTCAAATTTTACACACAGATTGTGAGAATATCCTTCTAGCTTGTGGTGAAACACCAAATGCGATATTTTATACAGGGTGTCTAGAATGGAGCGTCCAATATTCATATTTTCAATTCTCAATAAGTCGATAATTTCAAATGAAACACCCTGTATTTTATTATCATACCTGAATCAGTTTTTTATTCTCTTTCGATCTGCATTAGCATTCCTTATACCTAAAGTTATGTATTTCTGAGTTATTGCTAGATTTATTATAATTTGGAGATTTTTTACATAAATTGGTGTCTAATATAATCTAGCGTGCCATGAAAATTGAAAAGACAGTTGTAATAAACAAACTACTGGACAATTAGATTATTTTATTTTCTAACTTCGTTCAATTTGTAGTGAAAATGGCTTTTCTGGGTTGAATGAAGATTTATTAAATCTGGTAATGATTTATGGTAAAAGCAATCGTATAATTAGTCGTAGGTACGTGCCAATTATTCGCAGATACTCAGAAAACGCAGACCCAATAGGGAAATGGTTAGGAATATTATAGACAATTTTTTATCGCACGGATCGATTATACCAAAAGTTGAAAAGACCAAATCAAAAGTTGATGAAGAATTGGAAATAACACTCTCAGCTTATTTTCGTGCTTTTCCAAATGCTTCATTGCGTGATGCAAAAGTTAGTTTTAGAAAATCTTTTAAAACAATTCATAGCATCTTCATTACTGTAACCTAGAAGAGCCATTTTCACTTACAAATTGAACGAAGTTAGAAAATAAAATAATATAATTGTCTAGTAGTTTGTTTATTACAACTGTCTTTTCAATTTTCATGGTATGCTAGATTATATTACCCACTAATTTATGTAAGATATCTCCAAATTATAATAAATCTAGCAATAACTCAAAAATATGTAACTTTAGGTATAGGGAATGCTAATACAGATCGAAAGAGAATAAAAAACTGATTCAGGCATGATAATAAAATACAGGGTGTTTCATTTGAAATTATCGACTTATTCAGAATTGAAAAAATGAACTGGATAACAAAAGGTTTAATTAAGAGTATAAATCATAGCTCGTATCCTGTGAAATTTTCAATAAATGCAAAGTTATGCAAATATATTTGCGTAAGTGGTAGACGGATATGCGATATTTAAAATTCATATAAATATTATAACATCAACACCTAAAAAATTTATCCTACAGTGATCACATCTCAGGTATTATTAATATCAAATAAGCCCAATCACAAGACAACGATAAAAATAATTCCATTTTTGGTACCTACATCTGAAAAACATCGCATGTTTATTGTTTAAATAAACAGCTTTAAAATTTTTACATTTCTGATAAGTCTATTAATACCAGGAGAATTGTAAAATATTCTTTGGACTTGTTTGACACGTTTATGTGTTTTCGTTGGGTCCTATTCAAACATTTCGATGTTTGTTATATGGATGACAAACAAACAGTTCTTTTGGAGAAAGTTTTCCCATTATTTTACGTCTAATTAGAAAGATATACTCTGATATCTAAAAGCATTACGTAAAACTTAAACGGACTTGGATAATTATATACAGTGTGTTGCGATATTCGATCGACAACGCTCTCGCACATTAATAAAAGTCGGTATAGGAGAATCAACCCTTAAAGGGCTTAAAGGAAATATATATTATTTTTAAATATAATTTGCAAATTAACATTCTAAAAACAATTAAAATTTGGAAAATGTATCCGGTGGTACGCTATCAGGTTGGGTGGAAAATTTTACCCCTTATTTTTTACGCCACTGGAGGAAACTTTTTTTTTAATAACTGTTAATTTTTGGTTAAAAAACGACTGAACATTGATATCTCGAAAGTTCATTATGTACAGTACATGATTTTATTTTTCACGAAAAATTTATTTTTTGAAATTTTGAGGTTTGCTGTCAATGTTTGATTATATTTAGTGAACGTCATTGCTGCTTTGTGTTATATTGCCACGAGTTAATCTCGTTTAACGATTTTCCTTCGTGGGATTATGTAATCCGCTTTGGATGCCGGCTAACCACAGTGAAGTGGGGTGTGGATTGGTATATGGTGTTAACTAAAAGAAAATGGGCGCCAGGAGATTGCTTTACCCTCATCCAAATTCAGTCAATTTAGTCACTCAATCTCCAGAATGGATCTAAATTGAGCCCACTAATAAAAAAAATAAACTACGTCGCAATCAAAAATTTGCTTACCTTCGTTCGACTATTTGTGACTATTAGAGATAGAAAGAAAAGTAATTAATTTTTTTAATATCGGTTTAATAACGTTACTAATACAAACTGTCAAGGTCGCATAAAAAGAATAAAAAAAGACAAGGGATCCAAACGATCCCACTAAAGTTTCGCTAATTAAAACAAATTATTCAAATAACTGATTAAATCACGAGTAATAGGGGTGTTACACCGTCCGCGAGAGCTCTCAAGGTCGTTGGTATTGGGCGTAAAATAAAATACCACTCGCCCCTATAAGTCGCTTACAAGTACCAAATAAAAATTAGAGAAAATATCTATAAGTGCTAATTTAAAGACCTATAAGAAAAAAATTACAAATTGACAAATAATGTCTATGTACCGATATAAAACAACAAAAGAAAAAAAAAAGGAAAACTTGCGGTTGTCCAAAGTTAAATGGCGGCAACTTGCGGCCACTAATCCGTCCGGTCAGGTCAGCTCAACCCGGAAATCTGGCTGTCAGCCCAACACGAGAAATCTGGATGATAGCCCAACACGAGAAATCTGGATGATAGCCCAACACGAGAAATCTGGATGATAGCCCAACACGAGAAATCTGGTGGAAATCAGCCCAACACGAGAACCCTAAAATAATATATATTAAACCCCTAATCAAATACCCCTCGGCCCAGAAAGAAATTTACATACTATAAAAACATTTAAATAACTCAACATACCCTTTTTTACAGTGAAGGGGAATTCTCGGCAAACTTCCCTGACAGATGCTTCGTATAAGGTGAATCCTCGGATCGTCTAATGTGGATGATACTACCCCCTATAATATTAACAGGCCTTACACACTTGCCAGATAACATAAAACTCGACTTTCGTGAAAAACGCCTTACCTGACAAAATGGCGACTATCGTGGCGTGGTTCGGCACAAAATATCAATTCCTCTTCACGAGATTCGGACTAAGGTAACACACCAAATCAAATAGGCACCCTGTACGTCCAACAAATACGGGAATCGCTCGTCTATCCCAATCAACGGTACGAAATAATCTTCGTAAGCACCGGGCGACTCCTCAAAATTTTGTCTAAACCACTTTATACTTATCACCCACAAGAAAGAAAGAAACAAGGCCCGTCCCAAAATTTCATTCGAAATCCTTCTCGAACGAATCTCACCACGCAAGACCAGAAAGAGATTCACCTAATAATCGCCACGGGTCACCGAATACGACTTGTGATGGGACCAATGAAATAACTGGTGACTGGCTAACACAGCCGTACAACACCTTAAAGTCAACAGAAGAAATGAACGAACCGACAGTTCGAAACATGACATCGATAAGAATAAAGTAAACAATCAATTTTACGATCTATTTTAATGTTCGAAATACTTTATCTGAAACTAACTAGCTCGTTCAAATGGATATAAATTGAGTCAAAAAAATTGAGGCTATCTTATGTGATATATGGTTCCTAAATAATATAATTCGATCCCTACAGTGGCTCACATCTACAAGGTACGAAAAACTAATTAACGTAGTAAGGTCTTAATGCCGAATTTAAACGTTACAATATACGTCTTATAAAAGTAACGGAAATAAATATCGATTTTCCAAAACATATCAAAGAAAGACCTAAGCACCCAAAGCAACCAAAAATTTATTGCCGGAGTAATCCAGACCCTCCTCGTAGAATTAGGGGGCGTTATGGCCATAACGCCCGCTCATTATGCCCTAGGTCAAAAAAGGAGTGTAAACACAGCGAAAACATCTGCACAGCGCGTGATTACGATTCTAGACACCCTGTATAACATATTGCATTTGACGTTCCACCGTATGTTAGAAGGATATTCTCACAATCTCTGTATAAAATTTGAAATTAATAGCTTAACAACTAAGCCAGATACGGAAATTACAGTAAATGCCTGTTTTTCAAAAAAATTTACAAAAATCTCAAATATCTCGGAAACTGTTAAACTTAGACCTGTGGTAATAAAATAAAAATAAAAATTGTACATGCCATTTGAAATAACAAAGTTGATGTCTATTTCTGGTATAACCGGAACTTGAAAATATTTTCATTGAATAGGTCGTACTGACAAACCCCCGTAACCCAATTTTCAAATTTCAAATATCTGTAGTTCTCTATATATGGCTAATGAGCCACCTTCGTGACACACCCTGTATAAAGAAATTTGTTATTTGTCTCAATTTAAAGTTAATTAACCATCATTTCTACTTTTTTGAATTATAAACTTTTAAAATGTAGACAGTTAATGATGGTCATGTTAATAACAGCATTCATGGATTATTTTTTTATGTCATATGTTGAGAAAGACATAAAAATTGAAAACAAACTTCTCTCTCAAAGTTATCACCCAATTATGTAGTATTATTTTAAGATCAAAGGACAGCGAAACATACACATTGCGATGCCAACGCAACACCATCATATTCACTAAGAGAAACTAATTATATGGTTTGAATGATGCGACTGGAATGGTGTGTCGACAAATATACCAGAAGCGCTCAACATTCACTATTATTCGCGGTTATGCATGCATTTGCCCGGTATTATGCTCGTTGCACAGGTAGACTTGATGATTACTACACTATTATTAACAAACGAAAATAATAAAAACAACTGTTACATATGCAACGATTCGTGGACTCAAGAAAAAAAAGCCACAAGCGTACAGATGAGATTTTTACGAAAAACAAATAGAGATCAAATCAGAAATGTAGTCTATCGGATATATCGTATAACATCTATTGAAACAACAAAGTAATCTAAATTGAATATACGGATGCGTGTGTGTGTATATGCCAAAAAGAAGTTTGTTTATCCCCTTAGAGTGTGAGCTCGAGTCAATTCGAGCTAACTAAACAGTCGTATGCGTTTATCCTGCTGTAATTTTTACACTCGAATATTGAATTGAAAATAACAATATGAATCTTATAGCTTACATGGGATTGTAAGCTATAATATTCAAGAATAAAATATAGGCTTTTACCAGAGAACAAAAAATGCACCGTGAATTATCAAATATTTGCAATGTTGGGCTATGTGCTGCATCATAATAATTTTTTTCTTCAATCTTATAATAATAACTATATTACTTTTGCAACTTTCAGGGTAGACTAATTCCTATCTAAATCGACAGAAAATATAGGTCTCATGTCTGTGAAAATTCGATCTTCCGAGATATTTACAAGAAAAGTTAAACTTTTAGTTTTATTTCCTAGCAACGGCAACTTGTTTCTATAGTAATACTATAAGGAAAGAGGATATAACGTCACATTCCATAGGCGTACTTTGCAAAATAAGTTTCTATAATATAAATAAGGTCACAGCATATAAAATATATATACCCACTTCGTAGATTAAATTTTGAAGTTATATTATTTACAAAAAATAAAAATAAACCTTATGCATCTGACACTTTAACATTGAACGAATTAAATTTAACCAATAAATAACAAGGAGGATTATATGTTGGGATTAAATAAAATCTCTTGGCATTAAAAGTAACGCTTCAGTACTTACCTAAACTCAAAGATTAAAAAAAAAGTTAGTTCAAGAACTATCTATAAAAGTCACTGTCTTCACTAAAACTACTGGTATCACTATAATTGTCTTTTCTGAGGTTTATTATTATAGGTTCTATTAAATTATCCATTGATAGTGGATATACTTTCCTAAATGAATTTTCCACCTTTTTTACATGATCAATGCATTTTCCCCAATGTTCTCTATTTACATCTGAAAATGCCTTCAAAAACAAATTTCGCACATCAGGAAATTTAAATGTTTTATTGGTTTGAGAAACATAACCTTTTAATAATTGTGACCAGATCAGTTCAATGGGATTTAACTCTGCGTGGTACAGAGGCAATCTGAGAATTTTAATTAGTTTTTCTCTGGCCATCTCATCTATAATATATTTTTTGAATTTTGAATTTGAATTACTAATAATTCTTCCTTCAAGGATTTAGGAGGACTGATAATATTTTTAGAATGAAGCCATTTTGAAATATATATTATTACAAAATTCCGAATCAATTAAAATACATACGATACGGCTATGAATAAATAAAGTCTGACTTATCTGTCAAAATAACAGGTTAATTACAGTAAAAACCATGGAAACAAGATTAAATCTAGACAAAAACTATATTAGGCCGATCAGATGTATTAAAATTTAAATTTTAACTAAAAATAAGCATTGAAGGATGAGGTGAAAATAAAATTTCTACCTCTTGAACCTGTACTACGTTCTGCAAATTAAATACTGCACTCCTTTCTTCTGTATAGTATAGTAGTAAAAAGGTTTGACTTTATTTAATTTCTGGCGTTTAAATCTGAAAGAATTCAATTTTAAATTTGCCGCTTTTTATCCATAATGACCTACAAATTTTGACAACTACTGACACGCACATCTCTGGTTAATTGTTAAGAAAATGGGACCGGCTGGGATTTTCATGAAATTTTCGCAGATGCTATAAAACATGATAAAATCAATATACTTAGCAATAGAAATTTTTGCGCGGAAAAGTATTTTTCACATTTTTTTATTCTACAAATGCCCAAGTAGCAATTTATAACCAGAATAAACCTGAAAAGTATAAAAAAGAAAAGGTTCATTTGACGGACATAAATAATTTGCTTGTCAAATGACAGCCATCTCATAAATTCAAAGTTGAAAATACAACGTTGCCAATTCAATTTCAGAAATCATGGGTTTAGGTAAATATTTATAGGAACGTTGAGTAACACTGTTAAAATGGACACTTGTCAAAATGTGACACCTGTCAAAACGTGACAACTGTTAAAATGTGATACGTGTCAGAATGTTACAACTGTCAAAATGAACAAATGTCAAAATATGACACCTGTCAGAATGTAACAAATGTCAAAATGTCACACGTATCGTACTTTTCTTTATTTATTACACAGATCTAACCTAACCTAAAGCTAATATTTTTTT
Source organism: Crepidodera aurea (assembly GCA_949320105.2). Lineage (NCBI taxonomy): Eukaryota > Metazoa > Arthropoda > Insecta > Coleoptera > Chrysomelidae > Crepidodera > Crepidodera aurea. The sequence goes on from OX439474.1 coordinate 1,252,704, forward strand.
TTGGCGGGTGGTAATGCTTTATGCACATCGGGTAAAGGTTCTTCCCTTCCCCGATAGTGTGAGACTACCCCTTACGGTTACTCACTAAAACCACCCCACTGAAACCACTATGCCCTACACGCTGCTGTTGCCCGTCCCGGAAACGGGGCCTGTCCGCCGTGACTATTCGCGAAGACCAAGCGTCAGTAGATGTTGCCCTAAAAGGGTGAAATCTCCAGAAACTAGGCAACTTTTAATGCATTTAATTAACCTCTGTGACAAGCAGTTGATAAACGTCAACAACACCTGCAGCAAATTGAAAATTAACACTGACAGCTTTTTTTAATTTTCCCGCCTACTTTCAAGCCAATCGCCAATCAACTTTCTATTTATCTACCTTTCTGTAGTTCAAGTAGATGTCGCCCACTGCGTGATTTTCACGAATTAATTAATAATTTGTCAGGTTATAAATATACTTAAATTATATACTCATTGGACTGCTTAAAAATGTAGATTTGAATATTAAGAGCGAAAGCTCGGTGACCAGATATTATACTATTATTTTACTAGTACAAAAATGAATTTTCATTATTGTACTAGTAAAATAATAATGGGGTGTTGTAATCAAGTAGGTAGGAACTGTCATTTTTAAACTTATTTAATTTGACGTTTGTCTGTTTTGAAAACTTGGTTGAAAAATGTATCAAGAATTGCAATGTACGCCTCCGAAATTAGTAGAAATAGCTAATTCCAGTATTGAAACACTAATTCCAACGAAGTCGCGCAAAGTATATGATTTTGCATATGAAAAATTTTTAAAATGGACCAAAGAGAATAATGTTCAAAAGTATACGGAAAATGTTATGATTGTTTACTTCACGCATTTGTCAAAAAAATACAAAAGTTCAACACTATGGGCACAATATTCAATGGTTAAGACTGAATTAAATATCAAACATAGTGTGAATATGAATAATTATTTTGTTGTTTGGTTATATAAATAATAACCAAATTGTTCACCAGTAGTCAGTGGCGTAGCCAGGAATTTTTTTCGGAGGGGGCCTACTATTTCTCGTAGATAAATACTTTTTTCAGTAGGGATGGGGTAAATATACAGGGTGACCAGGGGTTAAACCGTCAAACGTTCAGGATCGGTTTTTCAGGAAAAAATTTTTTAAAAAGATTTTTAGTCCCATATTCCTGGGTCCTAACTTATTTTGATTTTAGAACAAAAGAGTTTTTTATGAATTGCTCAAAAAATAATTTGGTTGATTTTGATAAAACTTGGCACGCTTATTTGCGGAAATAATTTAAATTTAGAAAACGAGTAAGGAATTTAATTTATCAGATTCGACATCCCAAGACCGGTTTCTGCCTTTCGGCTTCGTCAGTTAGGCTTTTCGAATCCAATAAATAAAATTCCAAACTCGTACAAGTCAATAGCTATATCCGCTATAAGATGTTTAGATGTGCTGCCATCTATGATTAGAACTGACGAAGCCGAAAGGCAGAAACCGGTCTTAGGATGTCGAATCTGATAAATTAAATTCCTTACTCGTTTTCTAACTTTGTATTAATCTCTGAAAGGGATACGAAAGAAGAGAGTGACATTTTGACTAGAATCAGTCAAATAAAAGCTTTGCAACACACAATGCAAATTGTGTATGCAACCCCAATAGACCGGGAATTTTTTGCTTTTAGTAATTGTCAATACTCTCTTCTAATCATAGATGGCAGCACATCTAAATAATTTAAATATTATTAGAATTAAATTATTAATTCCAGTGACGTTCCACAAGGTAATTTAATTGATATTGTGACAAATCATTGTGCGCCACTGTTTTTTTGTATGTTTGTTACTTTTCTTGGATTAAACAGTTGAACACACAAATTTTTTGCTTCTTCAATTTTATTCGTATCTAGCTTAGTTTTTGAGAAAAAAATTTAAATCTTATTTTTTTTCCTGAAAACCCGATCCTGAACGTTTAACGTTTAACTCTGGGTCACCCTGTATACAATGTAGGCTATTTAAATACATTATTTTATTTAACAACAATTTGTTAATTATTAATATAAGATTAAAAGACAACTAATTATTAATATAAGATTGAACTTTGAATGAGCATTATTCAAAGGCAATTCTGCGAGTTTGTCTGACATCAAAGCTAGGCCTGTTAACCAATCGGTAGATGTATTATTATTATTATTATTATTCCGAAAATATGATTTCAGTCTTTTCATCGTTGAGAAACTTCGTTCAGTTCGTTCTACAGAGGCAGTGGTAACGGGTAAAACGGCTAAAATTTGGAATAGCGTAAAAATGTTTGGAAACAAAAAAGGATCTGCTACATTTAAAGTATCGACTGCACTTTGAGGAAGACGGGAATCTACTTTTTGGCATTTCACTGTCCAAATATCCCATTCACTGGGTAGAATAACCGTGTATATTGTAAATCATCTGAATATAACTTAATCGCTGGCTCAAAAACGTAAAATAATTATGACTTATATCTTATAATATCTTATAAACTTATAGAAGTTTCGCCACTGCCAGTGGTAGATATGGGTGAATTAGTAAAATAATTATAAATTGTTAAATTTATAAATAAAATATATATCTACTCCTAATAAAACGTAAAATAATTTATTATTTGTTGGTCTTCAATGCATACGTTTTTCTGTAATTTCATACATTTTAAAAATTTTGGTGGATGGTCTAGCACTCCCACCAAAAATTCAAAATTGAAAAATTATCTTCTTCTTAGTTTGGGTTTATTTATTTATTATCAAAAACTGTTTTTTCATTAATTTTAAAATATTAATACATAAGTAAATAATAGTAAATATTACGGTTCATTAAATATGCAAATAATTTAATTTTATTTGTCATTTGAAATTATATTTTTTCGAGCGGTGATGTGTAAGCGTAAAATTTGACTTCACATCATCATCATTACCTAAAAAAACATTTTATATTAATTAATCACATCAAGGAGGGCTTTTGCACTATTTCATACTTATATTTCATGTTTATATTTTATATGTTATTTTTATTTGTTTCAACCTTTTATTTATTAATTTTAAAATCATATTTATTCAGATACAAAAAAAAGTGTCTCTAAATTGTCTACTACTTGCTTTATTAATATTTTTATTTATTTGATATTTTTTTATATGTATATATATTATTTTAATTATTAAGGCCTTTTTATATTTTTAACTTTTTATTCAAAACAAATATTTATAAATATCAGGGTATTTGGTGAGTTCATAATCTGACATTTCTAAAATTCATTGACAACTTTTCTATCTCTACTGTCAAATAAAAAACTCCCTACTATACTATAAAAAACCATAACCTAACTTACACACTACAATATATTGAAATGGAATTTATTATTAATTGTTTGGAATTAAGGTACATAATCAAAATTTATAATGAAGTGGGGTTTTTGGTTTAGAGGAAAATGATTAATGGGAAAAATTATGTGTAGGGGTCTTTAAAATGTGACAGGGTTGTTATGGGAGGTTTATTTATGTTGATTTTTTTTTGCTTAGTGAGTAGTTAATTAATAGTTGTCAAAGTCAGATTGGTAAAAATAAAATCTTAAAAAATTAAAACCTTTCTAATTACTAATTTATTACAATGTATATTTTATGGAAGAAAGAGGTTAAGTAGAGTAGCATAAGCTAGACTTCGCCTCTTTGATTTTAATTGTGTTTCTCTCTCTTTCCACTGGATTAAAACCACTTAGTTGTTAAAAAAGTTTTTTTATTGACGTTTCGGCTTTCCAGATCAAAAGCCGTTATCAAAATGACATAAAATAAATAAATTTACTAGAAACAGAACACTTGATAATCTTGCAAAAATATGACATCAACATAGTATACATAGAATAAGATTTTGAGATTGAAGATGTCAAAATCTGTTTCAATCATATTTTTGTGACGTTTCTGGGAACGAATTTTTGAAAGGATAGCGCATTTGCATATTATAAGAGAATTTATACTTCGTCATAAATGAAGTTTTCTTATTAATATTATCATAAGAAAAAACCAGATAAAAACTTATGATACTATCCCGATATAGAGGGTATCCTTTTTGCAATTAACTCTTTTTGTAAAATAGGTATCCAAATTTTTGAAATATCAACCGAACAATTAGAAACACATTCGTTATTATTTAAGCATATCAATGCTGCTTCTTTAACTTTGCGGTTATAATTATTCGGTTCTTTTAATAATCTAGTTGAAAAATTCCATTGTATTTTATGACCAGAATCCCATGCGTGTTCACATATTTTGGATTTTTCGAATTGTTTATTTTTAATGTACGATTGGTGTTCATTAAGTCTAATATGAAAAGGTCTAGATGTTTCTCCTATATAAAATTTATTACATTCATATGGAATTTTGTAAATACAATTTTTTGTGTTTTGAATTTCATTAAAAGGTTTTGTATTTACTATTAAAGATTTTAATGTATTATTAGTTTGAAAAACTGTTTTTAAATTAAATTTATTGCCAATCCTTCTAATTTTTTTTTTTTTTTTTTTCGGATAATTTTGGAATATAAGGTATTTTTACTATATTTGAAAGAATTATTAGGGGCTTTAAATTTTGATCTTTAGTTTTGATGTCTCGGTAAAGTTCACGATTTATAAATTTACTTGGGTAGTTGTTCTTAATCAAGACAGATTTAACAAGTGATAATTCATTATTTAAGATATTGTCATTTGAACAAATTGTTTTTGCTCTATCGGAAAGAGATTTGACAATACCTCGTTTAACACAAATTGAGTGGTTTGAATTAAAATTTAGATATCTATTTGTATGTGTTTCTTTTCTAAAAACTGATGTATCAAAACAATTGTTGTTATTGTGTATTAGTACATCAAGAAACGGTAATTTTTTATTATTTTCAATTTCAATTGTAAATTTAATAGTAGGTTCCGAATTATTAATAGTATATAAAAATGTATCAATATTTTCCCTATCGTGTTGCCAAATTGCAAAGATATCATCTACATATCTAAACCAGACAGAAGGTCTTAAATTTTGTTTGTTTACAATTTCCATTTCAAAATTCTCCATGAAAATATCACACAATTTTGGTGATAAAGGAGAACCCATTGCCATGCCAAAATTTTGCTGATAAAAATCACTATTTAATTGAAAATATGTAGTTTTAATACATAGTTCCAATAATTCTAGAATTGCTGAGACGCTTAATTTAGTTCTATTTATTAATGTATTATCACTTGTCAACTTTTTTCTCACAAGATTAAGAGTTTTATCGACAGGAACATTTGGAAATAAACTGACTACATCAAAACTAACCATTATATCTGAATTTGTAATTTTGATTTTTGATATTTTTCCTAAAAAATGTTTTGAATTTTTGAAAAAAATTAGAAGGATTGGCAATAAATTTAATTTAAAAACAGTTTTTCAAACTAATAATACATTAAAATCTTTAATAGTAAATACAAAACCTTTTAATGAAATTCAAAACACAAAAAATTGTATTTACAAAATTCCATGCGAATGTAATAAATTTTATATAGGAGAAACATCTAGACCTTTTCATATGAGACTTAATGAACACCAATCGTACATTAAAAATAAACAATTCGAAAAATCCAAAATATGTGAACACGCATGGGATTCTGGTCATAAAATACAATGGAATTTTTCAACTAGATTATTAAAAGAACCGAATAATTATAACCGCAAAGTTAAAGAAGCAGCATTGATATGCTTAAATAATAACGAATGTGTTTCTAATTGTTCGGTTGATATTTCAAAAATTTGGATACCTATTTTACAAAAAGAGTTAATTGCAAAAAGGATACCCTCTATATCGGGATAGTATCATAAGTTTTTATCTGGTTTTTTCTTATGATAATATTAATAAGAAAACTTCATTTATGACGAAGTATAAATTCTCTTATAATATGCAAATGCGCTATCCTTTTAAAAAATTCGTTCCCAGAAACGTCACAAAAATATGATTGAAACAGATTTTGACATCTTCAATCTCAAAATCTTATTCTATGTATACTATGTTGATGTCATATTTTTGCAAGATTATCAAGTGTTCTGTTTCTAGTAAATTTATTTATTTTATGTCATTTTGATAACGGCTTTCGATCTGGAAAGCCGAAACGTCAATAAAAAAACTTTTTTAACAACTAAGTGGTTTTAATCCAGTGGAAAGAGAGAGAAATTAAAATACAAACCACAATGAGCTTCCGAAATGAATTTAATTGTGTTGTATATTACAGTACAAATAAAAGGCACTTTATTATTATTATTGTTATTATTATCATGAAAAACAGATAAGGATTTTCTTATTTCTATCCACAGAACCTACCAAAATCATCTACAAAATCGCTGACACAATACAACTCTTCTGCAATCACATTACCCGATAATATCAATAAAACCGCAACACTCCATCCGTTCCAATTACCCTTCGAAACATCAGTTAAACTTTTAGCCACCACCAACTCTCTGTTCTCCCCATATTCCATTCTCTCCATCCAACGGCATCACGATATGTGTAGTCATGGAAGCAATAACACGACAATACGAGGGCAATATCATACAATCTTGCGCAAACTAATCTATATAGCTCCTTTCAAAAATAATGAATACAATTCTTTTTTAACCGTTAATATGCGGAAGAAGCTGAATTGGGTTGATTTTTCTATATAATTTTGGTACAAATGGTTTTTTTAATTTTTTTTGAGATATGAAGCCAGGAATTACATTTAAAACGAGTTGTCAGTCGACCCCTTTACTACTTGAATAAGTGTGGTAATTTTTAGTGAATAATTACAAGAAAAAAATTGACAATTTTAGTTTCATTTTAAAGGTCTCGTTCCTAAGTGGACGGCACTAATAATAAAGTGTTTCACACGAATGTTTTTATGTACATTGGCACGAATCCATTTAGCGCCACTCTAATTTTATGAAAACCGTCACTGTATAAAATATTGGAATTTAAGTAGTTTAGGTGCAACCCTCGTAGCCATGGAAGCACCGGCACGTCAATAATTCAGTGACTCTAAACAACAGGTATGATCTGCGATTCTTCCATATGACTTATTTGTGATTTTGACACAACAATCAATCGTTTATGTGGGAATAATCAGTCATGAATGGGGTATGAAAGGCAGAGCGTTAAGAAAACATCGGGGTGGCTTTGGGGAGAGATAAATATAGATAGGTTATTTATTGAAAATTAACGGAAAATGTGGTCCGATGGGGGTGGAGGGTTTTTTATTTTATACATGGTAGAACAAAAAGACAATATTTTTGTGGAAAAAATGAGTAGGTTAAGTCGGGAGCTGTAATATGTTTATTATTGGGAATTAGACGGGAATTGCGCTGTTCCAGCCCTAATCACCTCAATAGGTGGCTAATGAGTAGCCAAGACAAAATTTCTTGTTACTGCAAATTTTTATTTTCATACATAACCAAAATTATTACAATGCTTTATTAAAAAGTCAGAATTTAGATTTTGAGCAGATCGTTTATACTATATTTATATACCTTACTTTTTTAAATTTAAAAATTTTACAATAATTACTTTTGAAAAGGTGAAAAATAACTAATTCCAAAAACAATACTGCACAATAAAGATAAAAATAAATTCTTCTTATTATTAATAATACTTACATTTATATTCCTTCCGGGATCGTTCTCGATGAGCTGCCTAGCCAAATCCTTGCAGGATTTCCTAGCAGCAGGAGGCACCTTCGAATCATCCTCCCAATACCTAGATGGCGAATGACCATAAAGAGCTGCGGGAGTCGCATGCGTTATTCTCGTATTCGTGACTATTCCCGTAGACTTTCCTATAAAATGAGGAAGATATGAGCAAGGCATTGACTATGGATTGTAATGGCTAACGTATTGTCTGAATGCTCAAGCTTAAAGAAGCAGAGTAGAGGTAATTTTGCCAAATATGTCGTTTGGATTCAGAGTTAGACTGTACGAAGATTAACAAATTATATAATTTATGGAGTTAACAGTTATATAGATGTTTTGCTATAACTCTGAATAAATACAAACTCTAGGAGAAGAAGCTTTTAAAATTGCCATTTGTTTCCAAAGGCAGAAACCCGTCTTAGAATGTCGAATCTAATAAATTAAATTCCCAACTCATTCGCTTAAGTTATAAATAAGTATATGAATCAATGAATAAAGTGGTAAATTGTTGAAGGTATTAATTGGAATATTTTCACGCTTGAGTATATTCTAAAATTAAACTGTAAAATAGTGAATAAATAAATACTATATAAACAAAGGTATAAAACAATTAAACAAGTCAGAATATTAAAAGGCATTTTCCATTTTTTTTCTCAAATATTGATGTAAATTGATCAGAAAATTACAAAAACTTTAGCTCTACTGATGAGAGAGTTTTGAATATTTTACTCTCATTACTAGGATTTCATAAAAAGTCAATAAAATTTGAAATTCAATATGAAATTTTGTGAAAATATGAAATGTTAATGAAAAATATCTCTGAATTTACTAAAAATTTAATTGATACTGATTTATTGCCATTGTGTTTTCAATTATATTTCAGTAGTTTTATTGGATGACATACCGAACAACAAAAAAAGAGATTTATAATAATTTTTTTTAAACCGGAAATAACAGGATTCAAAAACAGAAATATTAACAAATTTATAGAATTAATGGGATTTAATAGAGACGAAAATGAAATCGCATATTCTTATAATATATAAATGCGACAAAACATTTTGCAATCAAATTAATGAGAGCGAATTTGGGAAATGAACTTTTAATAACTCGACCCTTTTTATAATTTTAATCTCTTAGCGAAAGTCCTCTCTCTATCTAATATATATTTTAAAACATGAAACGATAAAAAGTTTAAACAAGCTGAAACAAGGCCATGTCCTCTTGACACCGACATACAATGTAATAATCTCAACTTCATATAAACTCTACTGAAACTTTAACATGATACGTAATATTCTATATACGAGTAATATAATTCGTGGTTTCAGTTATAAAAAGTCCTGCGATAACTATCTCAAAAATATAGAAACTATTTGGCCAGACGCGGCTTTAATTTAGAAGCTATGTAGATATAATATAAAGTTACGGAAAAGCATAATTTTATGATTAAAATTTATTTTACAAACAAAACAGGATAAACAATTAATAATGAATCAAACTTTATCTATACTCTGATAAGAACTTAAAAATTTCAGCCAATTTTACGTAAGCCAAAATACATTTTTTTCAATTGTAGCAGTTGAATAGAATTTTTAATTCGCTTTCAAATAAGGTGTCACTCGCTCCTTTTGAACATAAAATTCTTGCCTATTCATTTTGGAAACTGCTTGTCTCATTCACAAAAAATTCGCCTAATGTTTCAAACCATAACACACGTCAAAGATGTAATCTGCCATTACCTGTACCAAAATCTACTCTAACTAAAAACTCATTAATATCTGAAGGCAAAAAGATGTATATTCATTCACCATCAACTTTTAAAAGTCAGAGTTTGAAACTCTTCGGGAGAAATTTAAAATGTTTAGTAGAACAAAAAGCTTACTACAACAGTATTCATGAATAGTTTGCAGTAAATGATTGGGTGGAAATCAAGGTGTTTTCTACTTACTTTAATCTGGATCTCCTTTTATGTATTTTAGACTTTTCTGTATCTGGGAAACTATCCATCGTAGAGGCTTGCGGAAAAAAAGTTATAACTAAAACGGCCAACAGAAAAACCTGGAAAATATTTTCAAGTTTCTAAAATGGCCGCTAGGGGGCGTAACTGCAATCTTGAATCTAAGAAAGTGATGTTTCTGTGAATTCCGCTATATTAACCTAACAAAAAAATACATGATCTTTAAAGTAGAGGATAATCTGAATCTTTTTTGTTTGACAATTTTTGCTGCATCTCTAAAAGCAAAGTGGTGGGGGGTATTCAAAGGTTTCAGTAAAAAACACCCTGCATATTCGAAACGGCTGAGCCGATTTTAACAAACTTGGGCTACTTGAAAAGAGCTATTCTTGGGCTAAAAATGCTATAATATTTGAAGTTTTGTTAGTTTCAGATGTCGCCGCTAGAGGGCTTTTTTCGACATTTCGACAGAAATGGTTAATTTTCTCAAAAGAATTAAATACATTGGTATGATTTCTTTTTCATGAAAAAGTAGCTAAATGATGCCTAAACAAGCTCGCGAAAACCGCATCTCGGTATCTTGTTCCTAACCTAAAATTTAGGCCAAAGAAAATTTTATACGGAAATCTCTTAAATTTTTATTTTTTAAACTAATTAATTCCTTTTATTATGCAAGTTGTGGCCCTAAAAAGGACCGAATTAAAAAAGAAACGTTTTTAATGTCCCCGTAAATGCTCAAAATTCTGAAGCCTCTCATGGGTAGACAAAACTGGAGCTTCAATTTCGGCTCTCGGTATGTTACGTGATGCATTACTAATCCGATTTTTCGTATCTCTCTGGTCGTAGGTTGAGTCCTAAAATTCAAGACAAGTTAAGTCTGGTGATCGCGCAGGCCATGGAAACAGACTTCCTCTTCCAATCCAACGCTGTTGTAATACTGCATTAATATGCTCTCACATAATAATGGAGAATTTTTATTTCTAATTCTTTGGACCGATGAAGCCACCTTTAAAATCTGCACAATATGCATTATTGGTCTGCAGAAAATCCGCATTGGTTGCGTGAAGCTCAGCACCAAGGACGTTGGAGTTTAAATGTGCGGTGTGGCATACTGGGAGGCAGAGTTATTTTTTTTTAGCAATCCCTAAGTGGCAATATCCTTCTTGACTTTTTGGACAATAAATTACCATTGTTGTTGTCACGTCAAAACTTGTTTTTGCAGTTGAATGGTTGCCCAGCACATTATGCTATTATTGTGCGAGAGCATATTAATGCAATATTCCAACAGTGGTAGATTGGAAGAGGAAATCTGTTTCCATGGCCTGCTCGATCACCAGACTTAACTTGTTTTGATTTTCAGACTCAACCTACGACCAGATACATATGAAAAACCGGATTCGTTAATGCATTACGTAACATACCGAGAGCCGAAATTGAAGGTGCAGGTTTGTCTACCCATGAGAGGCTTCAGCAATGCATAGAGCGTGATGATCAGCATTTAGAGCATTTACGGAGGCACTAAAAACTTTTCTTTTTTAAATCGGTCCTTTTTAGGGCCACAACTTACATAATAAAAGGAATTAATTAGTTTAAAAAATAAAAATTTAAGGGATTTCCGTATAAAATTTTCTTTGGGCTAAATTTTAGGTTAGGAACAAGATATCGAGATGCGGTTTTGGGAGCTTGTTTAGGCATCATTTAGCTACTTTTACATTAAAAAAGAAATCATACCGATGCGTTTAATTTTTTTGAGAAAAATAACCATTTCTGACGAGATGTCGAAAAAAACCCTCTAGCGGCGACATCTGAAACTTACAAAACTTCAAACATTATAGCATTTGTAGCCCAAGAATAGCTCTTTTCAACTAGCCCAAGTTTGTTAAAATCGGCTCAGCCGTTTCGAATATACAGGGTGTTTTTTAATTAAACCTTTGAATACCCCCCACCACTTTATTTTTAGAGATATAGCAAAAATTGTTAAACAAAAAAGGTTCAGATTATCCTGTACTTTAAAGATCAGGTATTTTTTTGTTAGGTTAATATAGCGGAATTCGCAGAAACATCACTTTCTTAGCTTCAAGATCGCAGTTACGCCCCCTAGCAGCCATTTCAGAAACTTGAAAATATTTTCTAGGTTTTCCTCTTGGTCGTTTTAGTAATGACTTTTTTTCCGCAAGCCTCTTATTTGACCACCCTGTACCTTTTTATATTTTTTGTACTTTGTATATATTCTATACTTTTTATACTTTTTTTATATGCTGTAAAGATGCTTTGTCAATGAGTTTTAAACTTTCGACAATAAAGTTATTATCTATCCTTGTTGTTTTTTTTAAAATGATTTTAAAAACAGCAAAAAATTTTATTCAAGGATTAAATTTAGATTGGCATTTTATTAGTAAGGCGTTTGCTATGTTTCCAATAAAAGGAACAAAAATTGCAATTCAAGAATCTGCATAATAGTCCCACATAGAGATCCAAGGACTAAAGTATTAAATTATATGCTGTTTTATTTTAGCATCCCTGTAATAAATATGGAAAATAAAATAATACCGTAAGAGTATTTTTGTTTAGAAACCATGGTAAAATATGCCAAAAAGAACAGACCGTCTTCGCGATGTTTCGGCTGGATTTTTATGAGTTATTTTCATGTTTGTGACAAACCGGTACCGAACTCGACTATAATCCTTTCAGAGAAATATATTTTCCTCCTTTAGTAGTGTATTTTGCAGTAAATTTGTCCAAGATCGAAGATCTCGGAGATAAAGAGAGGTTGCATGTATATATCTGGAGTCTGTGTATGTGTCTTGAATTGTGTTATTTTTGTTTGGTATTGTTAAAATCGTGGATTTGAATTCGAATTTATCGGAAATATTTGAAATAAAGTTGGTTGGGACAGGAAATATTCAATTTTGCGAGAGTTTTGGTGAACAAATGATTTTTAAAATTATTAAAAGCAGTGTTTAAAGTAAATATACTTTTTTATTTCAATAAACTTTATATTTCTTTAGAAAGTCCTGAGAAAGTGTATTTTATATCGAAAAATTATGTAATTATATTGAAAAGATGTATTTTGATTTTGAAATTATCGATTTTGTAATGGCTTATATAAAAATTGTATATAATATTCTACTCGCCTGATTCCTGCGCCCAGTCGATCAAAGATGGCACTCTAGACGAAAAACTTGAAAAGCAATTTTCGAAGCGCCCTCTAGCATCTAATCCGACAGTTTCGAAATTCGTTTTGACGCCACACATTAGAGCAGTGGCGCACGCTGATGATTCACCTATTTGGGCGTCCATGTTGAATGTCTAAAAATAAAAAATTATGATTCAAATAAGAGAACAAAAAATATTTACGAAAAGTTCGATATAGCCTTACGAAAAAAAAACAGCACTACGGTAGTGAGGAAAAAAGATTTATTAGCGAATTTTTTTTTAAATACCTTTAACTGTGTGTTTTAAAACGCAAACGCAAAAAATATATTTGTATAAGTAAATATATTTATTTATACTTTTTGAACAGAATAATAATAACAGTAGCATATTTGTATATTTGTTTTTATTTCTTAAAAATTTCCTCAACTATAATCATTTCTATTCACCGTTAACGGATGTCTCTTTCCCAATGGAACACCCTGTATATTTACAGATAATGGTAACAATCAATATTAACCATTTCAATTATTATTGCCACTACAATAATAACAAGTTTAGTGAAATTATTCAATAAATTGGGCTTCGGATAAAGCACAAAGGACTCTCGTGTAAGTTTCCAATTTCAAAACTAACCCAATTGATTATTAATTTGGTGATACGAAATTAGGATATTTATCAGAAATTTGAGTTAAACAACAAACAAATGATGTTAGTGTTTTACATACAATACACACCTACTGTATTTTGATTTAATACTAAATTGAGTTAATAATATTTTGGATTCTAATTAAAATGTATGTTAGCGACCAATGCAAATTTGCTGATAGGTGGTAATACGTTTGCGAATTATATAAAATTAATAGTTGAACACTTTTTATCGACAGGTAATTTTTTGATTTTGGTATCATTTAGTTCAAAAATTTCACTAAACTCTACCCTAAACAACGCTCCAAATGTATCAGCAAGAATAATATACTAAAATAAAATAAATCCAAATCTGGAATACCGCAAAGAAGCGTTTTTTATATTCTGTTATGAAACGGACATTGGTAATGGGCTTGAAGATAATATCACCTAACTCACTAAAGTCGTGTCATTTTTTTAAGAAAACTATGACGTTTGTAGATGTGCTACCATCTATGGTAAGAAGAGAGTATTGACATTAAATTTTGACTGAATCTAGTCAAGATGTCACTCTCTTCTTTTTTATCAGTCAAAATTTAATGTCAATACTCTCTTCTTACCATAGATGGTAGCACATCTAAAAATGCTATCTTATAGCGGATATAGCTATTGACTTGTACGAGTTTGGAATTTTATTTATTGGATTCGAAAAGCCTAACTGATGAAGTCGAAAGACAGAAACCGGTCTTAGGATGTCGAATCTAATAAATTAAAATTCCTTACTGGTTTACTCACTTCGTATTAATCTCTGAAAGGGATAAAAAAGAAGAGAGTGACATCTTGACTAGATTCAGTCAAAATTTAATATCAATACTCTCTTCTTACCATAGATGGTAGCACATCTACAAATGTTATCTTATAGCGGATATAGCTATTGACTTGTACGAGTTTGGAATTTTATTTATTGGATTCGAAAAGCCTAACTGATGAAGTCGAAAGACACAAACCGGTCTTAGGATGTCGAATCTAATAAATTAAAATTCCTTACTGGTTTACTCACTTCGTATTAATCTTTGAAAGGGATAAAAAAGAAGAGAGTGACATCTTGACTAGATTCAGTCAAAATTTAATATCAATACTCTCTTCTTACCATAGATGGTAGCACATCTACAAATGTTATCTTATAGCGGATATAGCTATTGACTTGTACGAGTTTGGAATTTTATTTATTGGATTCGAAAAGCCTAACTGATGAAGTCGAAAGACACAAACCGGTCTTAGGATGTCGAATCTAATAAATTAAAATTCCTTACTGGTTTACTCACTTCGTATTAATCTTTGAAAGGGATAAAAAAGAAGAGAGTGACATCTTGACTAGATTCAGTCAAAATTTAATGTTAATACTCTCTTCTTACCATAGATGGTAGCACATCTACAAATGTTATCGTATAGCGGATATAGCTATTGACTTGTACGAGTTTGGAATTTTATTTATTGGATTCGAAAAGCCTAACTGATGAAGTCGAAAGACAGAAACCGGTCTTAGGATGTCGAATCTAATAAATTAAAATTCCTTACTGGTTTACTCACTTCGTATTAATCTTTGAAAGGGATAAAAAAGAAGAGAGTGACATCTTGACTAGATTCAGTCAAAATTTAATATCAATACTCTCTTCTTACCATAGATGGTAGCACATCTACAAATGTTATCTTATAGCGGATATAGCTATTGACTTGTACGAGTTTGGAATTTTATTTATTGGATTCGAAAAGCCTAACTGATGAAGTCGAAAGACACAAACCGGTCTTAGGATGTCGAATCTAATAAATTAAAATTCCTTACTGGTTTACTCACTTCGTATTAATCTTTGAAAGGGATAAAAAAGAAGAGAGTGACATCTTGACTAGATTCAGTCAAAATTTAATATCAATACTCTCTTCTTACCATAGATGGTAGCACATCTACAAATGTTATCTTATAGCGGATATAGCTATTGACTTGTACGAGTTTGGAATTTTATTTATTGGATTCGAAAAGCCTAACTGATGAAGTCGAAAGACACAAACCGGTCTTAGGATGTCGAATCTAATAAATTAAAATTCCTTACTGGTTTACTCACTTCGTATTAATCTTTGAAAGGGATAAAAAAGAAGAGAGTGACATCTTGACTAGATTCAGTCAAAATTTAATGTTAATACTCTCTTCTTACCATAGATGGTAGCACATCTACAAATGTTATCGTATAGCGGATATAGCTATTGACTTGTACGAGTTTGGAATTTTATTTATTGGATTCGAAAAGCCTAACTGATGAAGTCGAAAGACAGAAACCGGTCTTAGGATGTCGAATCTAATAAATTAAAATTCCTTACTGGTTTACTCACTTCGTATTAATCTTTGAAAGGGATAAAAAAGAAGAGAGTGACATCTTGACTAGATTCAGTCAAAATTTAATATCAATACTCTCTTCTTACCATAGATGGTAGCACATCTACAAATGTTATCTTATAGCGGATATAGCTATTGACTTGTACGAGTTTGGAATTTTATTTATTGGATTCGAAAAGCCTAACTGATGAAGTCGAAAGACACAAACCGGTCTTAGGATGTCGAATCTAATAAATTAAAATTCCTTACTGGTTTACTCACTTCGTATTAATCTTTGAAAGGGATAAAAAAGAAGAGAGTGACATCTTGACTAGATTCAGTCAAAATTTAATGTTAATACTCTCTTCTTACCATAGATGGTAGCACATCTACAAATGTTATCTTATAGCGGATATAGCTATTGACTTGTACGAGTTTGGAATTTTATTTATTGGATTCGAAAAGCCTAACTGATGAAGTCGAAAGACAGAAACCGGTCTTAGGATGTCGAATCTAATAAATTAAAATTCCTTACTGGTTTACTCACTTCGTATTAATCTCTGAAAGGGATAAAAAAGAAGAGAGTGACATCTTGACTAGATTCAGTCAAAATTTAATATCAATACTCTCTTCTTACCATAGATGGTAGCACATCTAAAAATGTTATCTTATAGCGGATATAGCTATTGACTTGTACGAGTTTGGAATTTTATTTATTGGATTCGAAAAGCCTAACTGATGAAGTCGAAAGACAGAAACCGGTCTTAGGATGTCGAATCTAATAAATTAAAATTCCTTACTGGTTTACTCACTTCGTATTAATCTTTGAAAGGGATAAAAAAGAAGAGAGTGACATCTTGACTAGATTCAGTCAAAATTTAATATCAATACTCTCTTCTTACCATAGATGGTAGCACATCTAAAAATGTTATCTTATAGCGGATATAGCTATTGACTTGTACGAGTTTGGAATTTTATTTATTGGATTCGAAAAGCCTAACTGATGAAGTCGAAAGACAGAAACCGGTCTTAGGATGTCGAATCTAATAAATTAAAATTCCTTACTGGTTTACTCACTTCGTATTAATCTTTGAAAGGGATAAAAAAGAAGAGAGTGACATCTTGACTAGATTCAGTCAAAATTTAATGTTAATACTCTCTTCTTACCATAGATGGTAGCACATCTACAAATGTTATCTTATAGCGGATATAGCTATTGACTTGTACGAGTTTGGAATTTTATTTATTGGATTCGAAAAGCCTAACTGATGAAGTCGAAAGACAGAAACCGGTCTTAGGATGTCGAATCTAATAAATTAAAATTCCTTACTGGTTTACTCACTTCGTATTAATCTCTGAAAGGGATAAAAAAGAAGAGAGTGACATCTTGACTAGATTCAGTCAAAATTTAATATCAATACTCTCTTCTTACCATAGATGGTAGCACATCTAAAAATGTTATCTTATAGCGGATATAGCTATTGACTTGTACGAGTTTGGAATTTTATTTATTGGATTCGAAAAGCCTAACTGATGAAGTCGAAAGACAGAAACCGGTCTTAGGATGTCGAATCTAATAAATTAAAATTCCTTACTGGTTTACTCACTTCGTATTAATCTTTGAAAGGGATAAAAAAGAAGAGAGTGACATCTTGACTAGATTCAGTCAAAATTTAATGTTAATACTCTCTTCTTACCATAGATGGTAGCACATCTACAAATGTTATCTTATAGCGGATATAGCTATTGACTTGTACGAGTTTGGAATTTTATTTATTGGATTCGAAAAGCCTAACTGATGAAGTCGAAAGACAGAAACCGGTCTTAGGATGTCGAATCTAATAAATTAAAATTCCTTACTGGTTTACTCACTTCGTATTAATCTCTGAAAGGGATAAAAAAGAAGAGAGTGACATCTTGACTAGATTCAGTCAAAATTTAATATCAATACTCTCTTCTTACCATAGATGGTAGCACATCTAAAAATGTTATCTTATAGCGGATATAGCTATTGACTTGTACGAGTTTGGAATTTTATTTATTGGATTCGAAAAGCCTAACTGATGAAGTCGAAAGACAGAAACCGGTCTTAGGATGTCGAATCTAATAAATTAAAATTCCTTACTGGTTTACTCACTTCGTATTAATCTTTGAAAGGGATAAAAAAGAAGAGAGTGACATCTTGACTAGATTCAGTCAAAATTTAATGTTAATACTCTCTTCTTACCATAGATGGTAGCACATCTACAAATGTTATCTTATAGCGGATATAGCTATTGACTTGTACGAGTTTGGAATTTTATTTATTGGATTCGAAAAGCCTAACTGATGAAGTCGAAAGACAGAAACCGGTCTTAGGATGTCGAATCTAATAAATTAAAATTCCTTACTGGTTTACTCACTTCGTATTAATCTCTGAAAGGGATAAAAAAGAAGAGAGTGACATCTTGACTAGATTCAGTCAAAATTTAATATCAATACTCTCTTCTTACCATAGATGGTAGCACATCTAAAAATGTTATCTTATAGCGGATATAGCTATTGACTTGTACGAGTTTGGAATTTTATTTATTGGATTCGAAAAGCCTAACTGATGAAGTCGAAAGACAGAAACCGGTCTTAGGATGTCGAATCTAATAAATTAAAATTCCTTACTGGTTTACTCACTTCGTATTAATCTTTGAAAGGGATAAAAAAGAAGAGAGTGACATCTTGACTAGATTCAGTCAAAATTTAATGTTAATACTCTCTTCTTACCATAGATGGTAGCACATCTACAAATGTTATCTTATAGCGGATATAGCTATTGACTTGTACGAGTTTGGAATTTTATTTATTGGATTCGAAAAGCCTAACTGATGAAGTCGAAAGACAGAAACCGGTCTTAGGATGTCGAATCTAATAAATTAAAATTCCTTACTGGTTTACTCACTTCGTATTAATCTCTGAAAGGGATAAAAAAGAAGAGAGTGACATCTTGACTAGATTCAGTCAAAATTTAATATCAATACTCTCTTCTTACCATAGATGGTAGCACATCTACAAATGTTATCTTATAGCGGATATAGCTATTGACTTGTACGAGTTTGGAATTTTATTTATTGGATTCGAAAAGCCTAACTGATGAAGTCGAAAGACACAAACCGGTCTTAGGATGTCGAATCTAATAAATTAAAATTCCTTACTGGTTTACTCACTTCGTATTAATCTTTGAAAGGGATAAAAAAGAAGAGAGTGACATCTTGACTAGATTCAGTCAAAATTTAATGTTAATACTCTCTTCTTACCATAGATGGTAGCACATCTACAAATGTTATCTTATAGCGGATATAGCTATTGACTTGTACGAGTTTGGAATTTTATTTATTGGATTCGAAAAGCCTAACTGATGAAGTCGAAAGACAGAAACCGGTCTTAGGATGTCGAATCTAATAAATTAAAATTCCTTACTGGTTTACTCACTTCGTATTAATCTTTGAAAGGGATAAAAAAGAAGAGAGTGACATCTTGACTAGATTCAGTCAAAATTTAATGTTAATACTCTCTTCTTACCATAGATGGTAGCACATCTACAAATGTTATCTTATAGCGGATATAGCTATTGACTTGTACGAGTTTGGAATTTTATTTATTGGATTCGAAAAGCCTAACTGATGAAGTCGAAAGACACAAACCGGTCTTAGGATGTCGAATCTAATAAATTAAAATTCCTTACTGGTTTACTCACTTCGTATTAATCTTTGAAAGGGATAAAAAAGAAGAGAGTGACATCTTGACTAGATTCAGTCAAAATTTAATGTTAATACTCTCTTCTTACCATAGATGGTAGCACATCTACAAATGTTATCTTATAGCGGATATAGCTATTGACTTGTACGAGTTTGGAATTTTATTTATTGGATTCGAAAAGCCTAACTGATGAAGTCGAAAGACAGAAACCGGTCTTAGGATGTCGAATCTAATAAATTAAAATTCCTTACTGGTTTACTCACTTCGTATTAATCTCTGAAAGGGATAAAAAAGAAGAGAGTGACATCTTGACTAGATTCAGTCAAAATTTAATATCAATACTCTCTTCTTACCATAGATGGTAGCACATCTACAAATGTTATCTTATAGCGGATATAGCTATTGACTTGTACGAGTTTGGAATTTTATTTATTGGATTCGAAAAGCCTAACTGATGAAGTCGAAAGACAGAAACCGGTCTTAGGATGTCGAATCTAATAAATTAAAATTCCTTACTGGTTTACTCACTTCGTATTAATCTTTGAAAGGGATAAAAAAGAAGAGAGTGACATCTTGACTAGATTCAGTCAAAATTTAATATCAATACTCTCTTCTTACCATAGATGGTAGCACATCTACAAATGTTATCTTATAGCGGATATAGCTATTGACTTGTACGAGTTTGGAATTTTATTTATTGGATTCGAAAAGCCTAACTGATGAAGTCGAAAGACACAAACCGGTCTTAGGATGTCGAATCTAATAAATTAAAATTCCTTACTGGTTTACTCACTTCGTATTAATCTTTGAAAGGGATAAAAAAGAAGAGAGTGACATCTTGACTAGATTCAGTCAAAATTTAATGTTAATACTCTCTTCTTACCATAGATGGTAGCACATCTACAAATGTTATCTTATAGCGGATATAGCTATTGACATGTACGAGTTTGGAATTTTATTTATTGGATTCGAAAAGCCTAACTGATGAAGTCGAAAGACAGAAACCGGTCTTAGGATGTCGAATCTAATAAATTAAAATTCCTTACTGGTTTACTCACTTTGTATTAATCTCTGAAAGGGATAAAAAAGAAGAGAGTGACATCTTGACTAGATTCAGTCAAAATTTAATATCAATACTCTCTTCTTACCATAGATGGTAGCACATCTACAAATGTTATCTTATAGCGGATATAGCTATTGACTTGTACGAGTTTGGAATTTTATTTATTGGATTCGAAAAGCCTAACTGATGAAGTCGAAAGACACAAACCGGTCTTAGGATGTCGAATCTAATAAATTAAAATTCCTTACTGGTTTACTCACTTCGTATTAATCTCTGAAAGGGATAAAAAAGAAGAGAGTGACATCTTGACTAGATTCAGTCAAAATTTAATATCAATACTCTCTTCTTACCATAGATGGTAGCACATCTACAAATGTTATCTTATAGCGGATATAGCTATTGACTTGTACGAGTTTGGAATTTTATTTATTGGATTCGAAAAGCCTAACTGATGAAGTCGAAAGACAGAAACCGGTCTTAGGATGTCGAATCTAATAAATTAAAATTCCTTACTGGTTTACTCACTTCGTATTAATCTCTGAAAGGGATAAAAAAGAAGAGAGTGACATCTTGACTAGATTCAGTCAAAATTTAATATCAATACTCTCTTCTTACCATAGATGGTAGCACATCTACAAATGTTATCTTATAGCGGATATAGCTATTGACTTGTACGAGTTTGGAATTTTATTTATTGGATTCGAAAAGCCTAACTGATGAAGTCGAAAGACACAAACCGGTCTTAGGATGTCGAATCTAATAAATTAAAATTCCTTACTGGTTTACTCACTTCGTATTAATCTTTGAAAGGGATAAAAAAGAAGAGAGTGACATCTTGACTAGATTCAGTCAAAATTTAATGTTAATACTCTCTTCTTACCATAGATGGTAGCACATCTACAAATGTTATCTTATAGCGGATATAGCTATTGACTTGTACGAGTTTGGAATTTTATTTATTGGATTCGAAAAGCCTAACTGATGAAGTCGAAAGACAGAAACCGGTCTTAGGATGTCGAATCTAATAAATTAAAATTCCTTACTGGTTTACTCACTTCGTATTAATCTTTGAAAGGGATAAAAAAGAAGAGAGTGACATCTTGACTAGATTCAGTCAAAATTTAATATCAATACTCTCTTCTTACCATAGATGGTAGCACATCTACAAATGTTATCTTATAGCGGATATAGCTATTGACTTGTACGAGTTTGGAATTTTATTTATTGGATTCGAAAAGCCTAACTGATGAAGTCGAAAGACAGAAACCGGTCTTAGGATGTCGAATCTAATAAATTAAAATTCCTTACTGGTTTACTCACTTCGTATTAATCTCTGAAAGGGATAAAAAAGAAGAGAGTGACATCTTGACTAGATTCAGTCAAAATTTAATATCAATACTCTCTTCTTACCATAGATGGTAGCACATCTACAAATGTTATCTTATAGCGGATATAGCTATTGACTTGTACGAGTTTGGAATTTTATTTATTGGATTCGAAAAGCCTAACTGATGAAGTCGAAAGACAGAAACCGGTCTTAGGATGTCGAATCTAATAAATTAAAATTCCTTACTGGTTTACTCACTTCGTATTAATCTCTGAAAGGGATAAAAAAGAAGAGAGTGACATCTTGACTAGATTCAGTCAAAATTTAATATCAATACTCTCTTCTTACCATAGATGGTAGCACATCTACAAATGTTATCTTATAGCGGATATAGCTATTGACTTGTACGAGTTTGGAATTTTATTTATTGGATTCGAAAAGCCTAACTGATGAAGTCGAAAGACAGAAACCGGTCTTAGGATGTCGAATCTAATAAATTAAAATTCCTTACTGGTTTACTCACTTCGTATTAATCTTTGAAAGGGATAAAAAAGAAGAGAGTGACATCTTGACTAGATTCAGTCAAAATTTAATATCAATACTCTCTTCTTACCATAGATGGTAGCACATCTACAAATGTTATCTTATAGCGGATATAGCTATTGACTTGTACGAGTTTGGAATTTTATTTATTGGATTCGAAAAGCCTAACTGATGAAGTCGAAAGACACAAACCGGTCTTAGGATGTCGAATCTAATAAATTAAAATTCCTTACTGGTTTACTCACTTCGTATTAATCTTTGAAAGGGATAAAAAAGAAGAGAGTGACATCTTGACTAGATTCAGTCAAAATTTAATGTTAATACTCTCTTCTTACCATAGATGGTAGCACATCTACAAATGTTATCTTATAGCGGATATAGCTATTGACATGTACGAGTTTGGAATTTTATTTATTGGATTCGAAAAGCCTAACTGATGAAGTCGAAAGACAGAAACCGGTCTTAGGATGTCGAATCTAATAAATTAAAATTCCTTACTGGTTTACTCACTTTGTATTAATCTCTGAAAGGGATAAAAAAGAAGAGAGTGACATCTTGACTAGATTCAGTCAAAATTTAATATCAATACTCTCTTCTTACCATAGATGGTAGCACATCTACAAATGTTATCTTATAGCGGATATAGCTATTGACTTGTACGAGTTTGGAATTTTATTTATTGGATTCGAAAAGCCTAACTGATGAAGTCGAAAGACACAAACCGGTCTTAGGATGTCGAATCTAATAAATTAAAATTCCTTACTGGTTTACTCACTTCGTATTAATCTCTGAAAGGGATAAAAAAGAAGAGAGTGACATCTTGACTAGATTCAGTCAAAATTTAATATCAATACTCTCTTCTTACCATAGATGGTAGCACATCTACAAATGTTATCTTATAGCGGATATAGCTATTGACTTGTACGAGTTTGGAATTTTATTTATTGGATTCGAAAAGCCTAACTGATGAAGTCGAAAGACAGAAACCGGTCTTAGGATGTCGAATCTAATAAATTAAAATTCCTTACTGGTTTACTCACTTCGTATTAATCTCTGAAAGGGATAAAAAAGAAGAGAGTGACATCTTGACTAGATTCAGTCAAAATTTAATATCAATACTCTCTTCTTACCATAGATGGTAGCACATCTACAAATGTTATCTTATAGCGGATATAGCTATTGACTTGTACGAGTTTGGAATTTTATTTATTGGATTCGAAAAGCCTAACTGATGAAGTCGAAAGACACAAACCGGTCTTAGGATGTCGAATCTAATAAATTAAAATTCCTTACTGGTTTACTCACTTCGTATTAATCTTTGAAAGGGATAAAAAAGAAGAGAGTGACATCTTGACTAGATTCAGTCAAAATTTAATGTTAATACTCTCTTCTTACCATAGATGGTAGCACATCTACAAATGTTATCTTATAGCGGATATAGCTATTGACTTGTACGAGTTTGGAATTTTATTTATTGGATTCGAAAAGCCTAACTGATGAAGTCGAAAGACAGAAACCGGTCTTAGGATGTCGAATCTAATAAATTAAAATTCCTTACTGGTTTACTCACTTCGTATTAATCTCTGAAAGGGATAAAAAAGAAGAGAGTGACATCTTGACTAGATTCAGTCAAAATTTAATATCAATACTCTCTTCTTACCATAGATGGTAGCACATCTACAAATGTTATCTTATAGCGGATATAGCTATTGACTTGTACGAGTTTGGAATTTTATTTATTGGATTCGAAAAGCCTAACTGATGAAGTCGAAAGACACAAACCGGTCTTAGGATGTCGAATCTAATAAATTAAAATTCCTTACTGGTTTACTCACTTCGTATTAATCTTTGAAAGGGATAAAAAAGAAGAGAGTGACATCTTGACTAGATTCAGTCAAAATTTAATGTTAATACTCTCTTCTTACCATAGATGGTAGCACATCTACAAATGTTATCTTATAGCGGATATAGCTATTGACTTGTACGAGTTTGGAATTTTATTTATTGGATTCGAAAAGCCTAACTGATGAAGTCGAAAGACAGAAACCGGCATTAGGATGTCGAATCTAATAAATTAAAATTCCTTACTGGTTTACAAAACTATGACAGTTTTCCTCTATTTACTCCTCATCTAAACTTTGAGACCAACTTCAATAAAAACACTGTCTAGTTTATATACTCAACAATTTTTTTACGGGTATGAAGAGATAGAATTTATCGTCCCTTTTGAAATATAATAAATCTAACCTGTAGAATCTAAATATGTGAAAACACAGTCTGAAATTGGTTTAATTTCAGTAGAAAATTCTATATATATTAATACCTGATTGTTGTTTTTTATGTCGGTCAAATTGGAATAATGTGATATCAAATTTGTATTACTTTGTATCACCCGGTATCATATCATATCATATGTAGTAAAGCACGTCCTTAAACTTCGCTCAACAACGTTTTCGAGACACCAAAATGTATGGATACTCGAATTGAATCCGGTATGTTGAATTTCATTCATATTATTCAAGTATTCACATATGTACACGTATACATTCGTATATAATTAAAGCAGAGTTAATTTTGAAAGTTTTCAACGAAATGCGGAATTTATTTCAGTGGTTTGTCCGATAAAATAACAATTTTGGTAGAGAAAATGATCGACAGCAACAAAAAAAATATATATTTTGATCGATTTTAAAGTGTGTAGTTTTGTGAAAATTGGGTTACATGAAGTCAGGGTACAAAATGAATTTAAAAATGTTGTTTAAGTCAAAATACAGAAGAATTCGTGAATTAAAAAATAAACCAGTTAAAAAGGCTCTTCCGACCCTCACCAACCCTCTTACAGGCCAAAACTCACCCCCGGCAGGGGCGTTATTTAAAAAACGTCTGTTTTCGAGGATGCTGAACACGATGGAGGTGTTCAATATCACTTCCACCAACCCCTCCGTAGGTCAAAACTCACCTCTGAAAGAGATACCCATTTTGCAGCTAATATAAAAAAATCGTCGATATTGAACACCACCATCATGTTCAGCATCCTCGAAAACGGGGGGACAGACGTTTTGCCGTTAATATAAAAAATAAAAAAACGAGTTTTGGCCTGTGGAGGGGTTGATGAGGGTCGCAAGTAATCTTCAACATTACCACCGTGCTCAGCATCTTCGAAAACGGGGGAAAAGACGTTTTTTTACAGGGCTGCCCGTCTAACTTCTTTAGGAAGTAGTTTTTGGCCGTTTTAGGGGTTTCCGCTGGCGAAAAGAGAAATTCTGATTCAGATACCGAATAATTTCTTCGGTGAAGATTTGAAAAATAAATGACAATTTAGCTCTGGCATCACTTGAAGATGGAAAAGGGAAAGGGCTAGTGATTTATCAACCTCACCATGCGTACTAGTAGTGAAATGTAGTTAAAAGGTAAAATAAAACTTACTAGATTAAATAAAATAATTTGCAATACTTGACAACAAAAAAAATGTAGTCGCTCCTAAACGACACTGCAACTTTAAAATGGCAGCAACTGTGTTAAAAATGTATGATTTTTCAGCATTCTCGAAAAACAAACGACACAGCAGATCAGTCACTTTAATTTTTACCTCGATCATAGTCACAATGCAACTCATTGAACATAACAACGTACAAACACAAAAAAATTAAATCGAGCAAGCAAACAAACACGCTAAAGGTATTTGTATCTGTAATACTCGTTTCAATTTTCAAAGCAGGCGCATCAGAATATCAGCGTTGTCGGGTGTCTCTTCAGAATTTCAAATTCTCTGTTTATACAAACAGTCGACAACGGGAGCGATGTCATCAATGCAATACCAAGTGGATTTTGACAACATTTTTTACGCTAATATATGGGACAAGTTGGGCAAGCTTTATGATCATATCATTCACTAGGCGAAGAAAATGTATGATACCATTTATTTAGAAAATAGTTCGGTTGAAACTAAATATGGGCGTTACTACATAATTCATTTTCTGTGCTTCCAGTTCCATCTCTACATAAACTAAGACGGAATGTCTAGTATACACTTCTTGGTGTTCACTAAATCTGCCTGGTCTGTATCTAATATATTGAGTTTCACCTCGATATAACTAAATATGGTTAAACTTAAAAATTCAAGAGGTATACTCAAGCATAATCAAACCCTTAATCCATAAGTCTCAGTTCATCTGTAAAAAACACCAATTAATGAAACATTCACACTTCAACGCTTCGACCTTCCATCTGACCAAACGTACCCGACTTTCAATCTTCCGTCCGACTGCCTGAAGGTTAAAAAAAAAGTTTTGAAGTCATCATGGAAAACTTCCACATAAATTGTGAACTGACCCGGAGCATATTTCCGTGTTTGTTTTTACACCAAAATATGGAAAAAATGTAGCAAGTTTGAATAAGAGGTATTTGATTTTTTTTCGTAGCAAAACACTTTGTGGGAATGTTTTCTATAATTACAATCTGATCATGAAGATCAATAAGCAACTTTGTTCTAACCTAACTTAACTAGAATTCTTAAATACTAAGGTCCTACTCACTAGTGCACCTTAGGGTCTGATAATTTTAGTAACACTAACTCTGTTTGTAACTAGCACTGTCACTGAACTAGTTCAAAAGGTTTGGTCCTCTTGAGTCTTCTTACTAAATTGGTATTATCGAGGAGCTGGATGACCTCAACGTGCCCATGTTGGAGCAGCCGTTGTTCATGACTACTGGCAGATTTAGATATAGTCTTGTCAACAGTTTCTACTTTCAGGTCTCTATGAAGATCACTGTTGCGACAGTACCAGGGTGCATCGACGATGTTCCTTAATACTTTATTTTGAAAACGTTGGATAACTTGAATGTTACTTTTATTGGCGCAGCCCCAAAGCTGGCTACCATACGTCCAAACGGGTTTCAATATCTGCTTGTAGAGGAACAGTTTGATATGTGTGGACAACTTGGAGTTTCTTCCTAATAACCAATACATCTTTTTATATTTTATACCAAGCACTTCAGGTTTCTTATTAATGTGGACCTTCCAGCGAAGTCTAGCATCGAGTGTCATTCCAAGATATTTTGTTGTATTAGCATAGGGAATCTGAGCGTTATTTATTCTTATGGGAATGTGTTGGTTTCGTTTATTAGTAAAGTTAACATGAACAGATTTATTTTCATTTAACTTAATACGCCATTTTTTAGTCCAGGTGTTAATCTGGTTTACAGATGTTTGTAATTTTCGGTTAGCTTCTTCATGGTCCTTTCCAACAGCCAGAATGGCAGTACCATCAGCAAATGTTGCAATAGTATCGTGCTCAAGGCTAGGAATATCATTGGTATACAGTAAGTAGAGTACTGGACCTAGTACACTACCTTGGGGCACTCCTGTCTTAATTTCTCTTAGATCAGAATATACATCTTTCTTAGCACACTGTTGCTCTGCTAGCAGCTCACTATGTGTTTTTCCTTTTTTTAAACAGAATTTCCAAAGACCTTAAAATCTTTCTCTTGTTATTAGGATGTAGTCTCTTTGCCATAGCAGGATCTAGTAACTTTAATTTTTTATGTAACTCTTCACTTGGTAATTCATGGTCGTTATTGGGCAATATCCCTGGTATTTCTACATAGTCTCCATCATCAATTAAAATTTTCCATAGAAGAGATTCAATATAATAATTTGTTCCGCCAACTACAACAGGAAGTTTTTGACAATTATATAAATTTTCAATTATTCTTAGAGCTCTTTTCTTATACTGTGAAACTGTAAATATCTCATGAGGATTTAATATGTCAATTAAATTTAGAACTGGCAAAAAGATTCCATGGAGAAATTATAGGAGCAGACTCCATGCAAGTTTATAAAGGACTTAATATTATTACTGCCAAAGCAACTAAAGAGGAGCAATCAGTGGCACCTCATCATTTAATTGACATATTAAATCCTCATGAGATATTTACAGTTTCACAGTATAAGAAAAGTGCTCTAAGAATAATTGAAAATTTATATAATTGTCAAAAACTTCCTGTTGTAGTTGGCGGAACAAATTATTATATTGAATCTCTTCTATGGAAAATTTTAATTGATGATGGAGACTAGAAATACCAGGGATATTGCCCAATAACGACCATGAATTACCAAGTGAAGAGTTACATAAAAAATTAAAGTTACTAGATCCTGCTATGGCAAAGAGACTACATCCTAATAACAAGAGAAAGATTTTAAGGTCTTTGGAAATTCTGTTTAAAAAATACATCTTCCTGTTTTATTCTGAAATATCTGTTTGATAAATAGGATTTTAAGAGTTCTGAATACTGACGTGGTAGTAACAAATTTAACTTGTGGTTAAGGCCCTCATGCCAAACTTTATCAAAAGCCTGGGCCGCATCTAGGAAGATGGTAGAACAGACTTTCTTTTCCTCTAAAGACTTTTCAATTATGTCTGTGATTCTATGCACCTGGTCGATCGTTGAGTGTTTTTCTCTAAAACCAAATTGATGGGAGGCAATCAGGTCCTTTTCTTCTATTGTAGATTTTAATCTCTTAAGAAGCAATTTTTCGTAGAGTTTCGAAATAACAGGCAACAAAGATATGGGTCGGTATAACGTTACTTCTTGCGGAGGTTTACCTGGTTTAGGTATCATTATAACCTCTGCTACTTTCCATAGCTGAGGTACGTTTCTCATCCTAAATGATGCATTGATAAGGTTGGTCAGTTTGACAACAGCTTTACGTGGGAGTTATTTCAAGATTTCCCCGGTAATGAGATCAAATCCAGGGGCTTTTTTAGGATTTATATTTGTTTCGATTTCCACATTCCACAGTCCACATATTTGAATGATATCTATATTTTCATGTCCATAAGGAAAGAAAATCCTTCATTTAAAGAAAGTACTATTTATAATTTATTAATTAATAGGGCATTGAAAATTTATTGACATAAATTTTTTTTATATAAAAAATGCTTATAACTACTATTTCAATGTTCAAGCAACGACATCTAATGATAAGAATAATTTGGTCTTATAAAAAAATGGGTCTAGTTTGCCCCACTCTTCCACGCCGCTCGACCTACTCTCTCAAACAGAAAAAGTACACATGACTACTGTAATGAAAATTTTTTCGTCGCCGAATTAATTGGGACAACGAGAAATGTTGTTGCATTAGGTACCAGTTTTCAGTTCATGGTTTTTACTGAAAAACAAAATATAACTTTTGTTTTCCTTTTAAATAAGGATTTTTTTCATTTTCCGTTTATTATTTGACCGTGTCAAAGCAATTAAAGACTAATCCATTATAATCTAGTTTTTCTGTATCAAAAATTTGTTAATAATGAAACTTAAATTTACAATTTCAATAAATAAAATAAATATTAGAGTGGAAAATCTGTTTTCTCAAGGTTAAATGAGATGGGTCTAAAAAAATAATATAAAATCGTATTTTATGAGCCAAATTACATAGGAGTACCTTAATTTTGAATGAGACCATCACATAAAAGGTTTGAAAAATAAATGTCGATTGGGCATTCAAAAATAAAAATCCATAATTAAATTTTGACACGACAGAAATTTGGTTCAAAGTGGTAATGGTAGAAAATATGGTTGGTCACATCAAAACCGATCAAAAAATTTTGGGTTATTGATTTTGGCGGGAAAATCGATATATATATTTTGCAAAAAAATACAAATTAAAAAAAAATATTAAATTTTAACCTGCCTAGGAGCTAATCAATAATTACAAAGCCTTTAAAAAATATTATTTTTGCGAAATTGATAAAAAATCTGACTATAGTTTTTTAATTTCTCTCTCTTTCCACTGGATTAAACCCACTTAGTTGTTAAAAAAGTTTTTTTATTGACGTTTCGGCTTTCCAGATCGAAAGCCGTTATCAAAATGACATAAAATAAATAAATTTACTAGAAACAGAACACTTGATAATCTTGCAAAAATATGACATCAACATAGTATACATAGAATAAGATTTTGAGATTGAAGATGTCAAAATCTGTTTCAATCATATTTTTGTGACGTTTCTGGGAACGAATTCACCTTGTCAAAATTTAGCAAGATTTCTACTTAAAATAATAGATCCGTTATCAGGAAATACTAATTCCTTTATCAAAAATTCAAAACATTTTTTAGAAAAATTATCAAAAATCAAAATTACAAATTCAGATATAATGGTTAGTTTTGATGTAGTCAGTTTATTTCCAAATGTTCCTGTCGATAAAACTCTTAATCTTGCGAGAAAAAAGTTGACAAATGATAATACATTAATAAATAGAACTAAATTAAGCGTCTCAGCAATTCTAGAATTATTGGAACTATGTATTAAAACTACATATTTTCAATTAAATAGTGATTTTTATCAGCAAAATTTTGGCATGGCAATGGGTTCTCCTTTATCACCAAAATTGTGTGATATTTTCATGGAGAATTTTGAAATGGAAATTGTAAACAAACAAAATTTAAGACCTTCTGTCTGGTTTAGATATGTAGATGATATCTTTGCAATTTGGCAACACGATAGGGAAAATATTGATACATTTTTATATACTATTAATAATTCGGAACCTACTATTAAATTTACAATTGAAATTGAAAATAATAAAAAATTACCGTTTCTTGATGTACTAATACACAATAACAACAATTGTTTTGATACATCAGTTTTTAGAAAAGAAACACATACAAATAGATATCTAAATTTTAATTCAAACCACTCAATTTTTGTTAAACGAGGTATTGTCAAATCTCTTTCCGATAGAGCAAAAACAATTTGTTCAAATGACAATATCTTAAATAATGAATTATCACTTGTTAAATCTGTCTTGATTAAGAACAACTACCCAAGTAAATTTATAAATCGTGAACTTTACCGAGACATCAAAACTAAAGATCAAAATTTAAACCCCCCAATAATTCTTTCAAATATAGTAAAAATCCCTTATATTCCAAAATTATCCGAAAAAATTAGAAGGATTGGCAATAAATTTAATTTAAAAACAGTTTTTCAAACTAATAATACATTAAAATCTTTAATAGTAAATACAAAACCTTTTAATGAAATTCAAAACACAAAAAATTGTATTTACAAAATTCCATGCGAATGTAATAAATTTTATATAGGAGAAACATCTAGACCTTTTCATATTAGACTTAATGAACACCAATCGTACATTAAAAATAAACAATTCGAAAAATCCAAAATATGTGAACACGCATGGGATTTTGGTCATAAAATACAATGGAATTCTTCAACTAGATTATTAAAAGAACCGAATAATTATAACCGCAAAGTTAAAAAAGCAGCATTGATATGCTTAAATAATAACGAATGTGTTTCTAATTGTTCGGTTGATATTTCAAAAATTTGGATACCTATTTTACAAAAAGAGTTAATTGCAAAAAGGATACCCTCTATATCGGGATAGTATCATAAGTTTTTATCTGGTTTTTTCTTATGATAATATTAATAAGAAAACTTCATTTATGACGAAGTATAAATTCTCTTATAATATGCAAATGCGCTATCCTTTCAAAAATTCGTTCCCAGAAACGTCACAAAAATATGATTGAAACAGATTTTGACATCTTCAATCTCAAAATCTTATTCTATGTATACTATGTTGATGTCATATTTTTGCAAGATTATCAAGTGTTCTGTTTCTAGTAAATTTATTTATTTTATGTCATTTTGATAACGGCTTTCGATCTGGAAAGCCGAAACGTCAATAAAAAAACTTTTTTAACAACTAAGTGGTTTTAATCCAGTGGAAAGAGAGAGAAATTAAAATACAAACCACTATGAGCTTCCGAAATGAATTATAGTTTTTTAATTGTTTATTTAAATATTTGGCGTATTTATATTACTTACTTTTGCTAAGGCTACAGCAGGAAAAGAATCCCACGCCAAATCATGATCCTCCCCCCTTTTTCCTAACCTCTGGCCCCTTAGAATGCGAGCCGCTGTTGCTGTTGCTACGCCCAATCCATCTCCTACAATCAGTACCACGTTTTTGGCGAACGGACGTCGATCTGTTTCCATGGAATACTGCAAACGCTTGCGGAGTGCTATCCTCGCTTGTTCGTACCAGTATTCCTGATCTGAAAAACAAAACCAAAAATTGTCAAGTAATGAAAAAATCGAAATATATTGATATGGAATTGTTTAATTTTCAGATAATTAAACATGTAAACTCATATTCGTTCAACCGGCAACGCCGCACCGGGATGCATTTGAAAAACAACTCTCAGACGCGAGACATCGACAAATAGTTTTTTTAGTTTTTTTCCCATTACGCTACGATTGTCACGTAGGCCAAT
Organism: Crepidodera aurea; assembly: GCA_949320105.2. Taxonomy (NCBI): domain Eukaryota; kingdom Metazoa; phylum Arthropoda; class Insecta; order Coleoptera; family Chrysomelidae; genus Crepidodera; species Crepidodera aurea. Next base: position 1,285,472 of record OX439474.1, read on the forward strand.
ATTTACTACGCAGAATCTATAACGGATTTTCGTAAGACTACAGTCAGAGTATCACTTCCGCCCTAAACTCATGATGACGTGATTTGAGTTAATCCTTGTCATCTCAAGCGGGAGAGAGAGACAGCATAAAAAGCTTAAAAACCTTCTAGAACAATTAGGCGGGGGAGAAGGGATAGAAACAGGATGCAATGCTCCTCGAGGCTTTCTTAAAACCAGTGTCTTTTCATCACTCACGCAGAACACACGCAAAATAATATTTTCTGAATGATGCGATCATTTCTTTTTAATTTGTTTTCATTAATATGTGTTAGTGCTTGTTAAGCGCATATTAATTATAATACTTTGTTCATGATTACTAGTTTAATGTAATCCTTTGTTACGTTGTTGTTTTATTCATTTATTTATTTAACAAGTTTAATAAATGGTTAAATAAAAGTGTTCATTGTTTTTGTTGAATGGAGTTGAGAAGACAAACCTACTACAGTACACATATACTCAATCTAAAAACTACAGTCCATTAGAACTACGATGCAGTTTAAAAAGGCGGTAACACATTGTTGGCCGTCCTGGGAAACTGGCACAACATAGGGTTTATTCCAGAACCCTCAACAGGAATATTCATAGATTTTCGAAAAAAAATCACTATTTCTAGCGCTACCTGTTTAAAAAATGTTAAAATGAAAGAAATCTTTTATTTTTAAACTAAAAAGTAACAGTAGATGTAGATGTAAAAAGGGGTGGCCCTACGGCCTATTCCACCGCGACCTTTGCAGATCTATTGTGTTTCCCCTGATAATTAGATGACTTGCGCGAGCTTCATCCTTTTAAGTATGGTTAGGATCCCTGACAGTGGCTCTTCAACGTAACAGTAAAAAAAAATATTAAAGCAAATACAGAGTAATAGATTATTTGTAATCAAATACTATTAAACGAGCAAGGTTTGTATGTGTGTGTGTGTGTGTGTGTGTGTGTGTGTGTGTGTGTGTGTGTGTGTGTGTGTGTGTGTGTGTGTGTGTGTGTGTGTGTGTGTGTGTGTGTGTGTGTGTGTGTGTGTGTGTGTGTGTGTGTGTGTGTGTGTGTGTGTGTGTGTGTGTGTGTGTGTGTGTGTGTGTGTGTGTGTGTGTGTGTGTGTGTGTGTGTGTGTGTGTGTGTGTGTGTGTGTGTGTGTGTGTGTGTGTGTGTGTGTGTGTGTGTGTGTGTGTGTGTGTGTGTGTGTGTGTGTGTGTGTGTGTGTGTGTGTGTGTGTGTGTGTGTGTGTGTGTGTATGTGTGTCCAGAGGATCTCGAAATCCACTAGTCAGAATTCAATGAAAATTTCAGGGTAGACTAATTCCTATCTAAATCGGCGAAAAATGTAGGTCTCATGTCTGTGAAAATTCGATCTTCCGAGATATTTACAAGAAAAGTCAAGCTTTTAGTTTTATTTCCTAGCAACGGCACATAATAATAACTTGTTTCTATAGTAATATATACTATAAAGGATAGATGAGTACAGTCAAAGTGGGGATATAACGTCACATTCCATAGGCGTACTTTGCAAAATATGTTTCTATAATATAAATAAGGTCACAGCATATAAAATATATATACGCACTTCGTAGATTAAATTTTGAAGTTATATTATTTACAAAAAATAAAAATAAACTTTATGCATCCGACACTTTAACATTGAACGAATTAAATTTAACCAATAAATAACAAGGAGGATTATATGTTGGGATTAAATTAAATCTCTTGGCATTAAAAGTAACGCTTCAGTACTTACCTAAACTCAAAGATTAAAAAAAAAGTTAGTTCAAGAACTATCTTTAACAGTCACTGTCTTCACTAAAACTATAATTGTCTTTTCTGATGTTTATTATTATCGGTTCTATTAAATTATCCATTGATATATCCACTTTCCTAAATGAATTTTCCACATTTTTAAACATGATCAATGCATTTTCCCCAATGTTCTCTATTTACATCTGAAACTGCCTTCAAAAACAAATTTCGCACATCAGGAAATTTAAATGTTTTATTGTTTTGAGAAACATAACCTTTTAATAATTGAGACCAGATCAGTTCAATGGAATTTAACTCTGCGTGGTTCGGAGGAAATCTGAGAATTTTAATTCCATTTTCTCTGGCCATCTCATCCATAATATATTTTTTGAATTTGTTTTTATGTTGCCTTGCTATTACTAATAATTCTGCCTTCAAGGATTTAGGAGGACTGATAATATTTTTAGAATGAAGCCATTTTGAAATATATATTAATACAAAATTCTGAATCAATTAAAATACATACGATACGGCTATGAATAAATAAAGTCTGACTTATCTGTCAAAAGAACAAATTTATTACAGTAAAAACCATGGAAACAAGAATCTAGACAAAAACTATATTAGGCCGATCAGATGTATTAAAATTTAAATTTTAACTACAAATAAGCATTGAAGGATGAGGTAAAAATAAAATTTCTACCTCTTGAACCTGTACTACGTTCTGCAAATTAAATACTGCACTCCTTTCTTCTGTATAGTATAGTAGTAAAAAGGTTTGACTTTATTTAATTTCTGGCGTTTTAATCAGAAAGAATTCAATTTTAAATTTGTCGCTTTATATAAAAAAGGAAAGGTTCATTTGACGGACATAAATAATTTGCTTGTCAAATGACAGCCATCTTATTAATTCAAAGTTGAAAATACAACGTTGCCAATTCAATTTCAGAAATCATGGGTTTAGGTAAATATTTATAGGAACGTTGAGTAACACTGTTAAAATGGAAACCTGTCTTCCCTTCCCCGATAGTGTGAGACTACCCCTTACGGCTACTATTTTATTATGCGGACAGTTTTAATATTTAAGTTTTCATGATCAGAGAGAGAGAGAGAGAGAGAGAGAAAGAATTTTTGAAAAAATATGATATCAATATCTGCCACACCTCGAGAGTCTGGTCACAGGTTTTTGTGGAGGTTTTTACCCAAGTATGAATATCAGACCTATAATTTTCCTTCACTGCAGATCAAAAAATAATAAAATCAATTGAACATAGAGTTTTTCTTATATAGTGATAAATAGAGTGAGCTGAGCGATCTTCTGTTGACGGGACGTGTGCCCTACACGCTGCTGTTGCCCGTCCCGGAAACGGGGCCTGTCCACCGTGACAATTCGCGAAGATCAAGCGTCAGTAGAAGTTGCCCTAAAAGTTTGAAATCCCCAGAAACTAGGCAACTTTAATGCATTTAACTAACCTCTGTGACAAGCAGTTGATAAACGTCAACAACAGCTGCAGCCAATTGAAAATTAACACTGACAGCTTTTTTAATTTTCCCGCCTACTTTCAAGCCAATCGCCAATCAACTTTTTATTTATCTCCCTATCAGTAGTTCAAGTAGATGTCGCCCACTCCGTGATTTTCGCGAATTAATTAATAATTTGTCATGTTATAAATATACTTAAATTATATACTCATTGGGCTGCTTAAAAATGTAGATTTGAATATTAAGAGCGAAGCTCGGTGACCAGATATTATTAATTAAATGTACAATTTTGAAATTTCTGTATATTTTTTTCCGTTTAAATAAATATTGTTGCGACAAACTTCCTTATTTTAATCACTGAAAGTAAAAACGTGACAACATTAGGAACTCGTTTCTCTTTTCAAATATACCAAAAATAAGTTATTATTCTTAGGTGGTATAACCTCTTAAAATTTTTTTTTTTTTTTTATTTACATTTAATCAGCAATCAGAATACAATCCTATAAGCTAATTTGCTAACAATGGACTAAGGTAAAAGTATTAGTCCATAAAATGTCGTGATTAGGACTCTTCCACTGAAGGGCCCTCCTGAACTTCACTTGAAGTCAATTGGCATTTTTCTTTTTAGTCTTCTGGTATCCAGTTGCTGTGTAAGTGGTTGTAAGAGTGGGTTGGAGTGTTCATTTAGTCTTTGGTAATGTTTCCAGCCTCGTTCTTTGATGACCTCTTCGATGAATGGTATTCCAAGATCCTTATGAATTGTGTCATTTGACACATACCATGGTGCGTCTGTGATAGCTCTCAGTATCTTGGATTGGACCCTTTGAAGAATGGCAGTATTCGACTTACTGGCACATCCCCAGAGTTCTATGCCGTAAGTCCAGATTGGCTTTATTACTGCTTTGTAAACTAATACCTTGTTTTCTACAGATAATTTAGATTTTCTTCCAAGAAGCCAGTATAGTTCTCTGAATCTGATCTCGATTTGTTTCCTCTTTTTCTTAATATGATCTTTCCACGTAAGTTTATTGTCTAAATGTAAACCTAAATAACGAGTAGATGTGTCTTGAGTGATGATAGCATTATTTACGTGGACTGGAGGGCAGCGACCTTTTCTTAGGGTGAATGTTATTTGTGTGCACTTAGATTCGTTTATTGTTATCTTCCATTTTTTTGTCCATTCTTCTATCAAATTTAGGTGTTGTTGTAGGTAGTAGGAAGCTGTGTTTGGGTTCTCATGGCTTGCGATTATTCCCGTATCGTCAGCAAATGTGCCAGTTTCTGTATTAGGTGATGTAGGCAGGTCTGATGTATAAAGAAGGTAGAGTTTTGGGCCTAATACACTGCCCTGTGGGACTCCACTTTTGATGTTAAAGAAAGTTGATGTTTCATTTTTAACTGTGGTTCTGAATTGTCTCTCGTTTAGGTATGACTTAAGTAATTGAAATTCTGAAGGAATTAACCTCTTAAAATAAAGCAGTTTGTATTCTCCACCCTACATTGCGACTACCATGAAAATATAATTAAGACAATTTCTGAAATTGTTCGTCTATTCTCATTAAAGTTTATATTTTACGAGAAATAAAATGATTCAAACAACCCAAACGTAATATCAACCCTTACTTGTTGAATATTATTTAACGCTCATTTTGCCGACTATAATATTCATTAAATTCGAGTAAGATACCAATTTTCACTTCATCGAGCAGCTGTTTCCAAAATATTACTCGGTCCAAAAGCAATAACTGTACGATTACTATTCTATTTTGTATCTAGATTTCTAATTGTATTTCTGTGGATACAATCATTTTACTGAAACCGTATTTTGCCGGCAATTATTGATAAGGCCCGGATCTAGAAAATAATTTTTCTCATGATCATTAATAGTGAAGAATTTTTTTTTATTCGGAATCAATGTGTCTCGACTTCTAAGGCCATTGTCACACGTACATTAAATACATTAAAGTGCTAAATACAAATATACACTATTAATAAAATAATATCTGGTCACCGAGCTTCGCTCTTAATATTCAAATCTACATTTTTAAGCAGCCCAATGAGTATATAATTTAAGTATATTTATAACATGACAAATTATTAATTAATTCGCGAAGATCAAGGAGTGGGCGACATCTACTTGAAGTACTGATAGGGAGATAAATAAAAAGTTGATTGGCGATTGGCCTGAAAGTAGGCGGGAAAATTAAAAAAGCTGTCAGTGTTAATTTTCAATTGGCTGCAGGTGTTGTTGACGTTTATCAACTGCTTGTCACAGAGGTTAGTTAAATGCATTAAAAGTTGCCTAGTTTCTGGGGATTTCACCCTTTTAGGGCAACATCTACTGACGCTTGATCTTCGCGAATTGTCACGGTGAACAGGCCCCGTTTCCGGGACGGGCAACAGCAGCGTGTAGGGCACACACGTCCCGTCAACAGAAGATCGCTCAGCTCACTCTATTTATCACTATATAAGAAAAACTCTAGGTTCAATTGATTTTATTATTTATTGATCTGCAGTGAAGGAAAATTATAGGTCTGATATTCATACTTGGGTAAAAACCTCCACAAAAACCTGTGACCAGACTCTCGACGTGTGGCAGATATTGATCATATTTTTTCAAAAATTTTCAGTTACAAAAATAGTTCATTCGTACATTACATTACAATTTGTTCTTGGAAAATACAAATACAAATACATGAAAATAGAGAATTTTAAATGTCTCTTTGAAGTTTCTTGTAAAATAAAAAATTGAAATCTATGTTAATAGTACACGTGTACAAGCATTCATTCTTTTTCTCTCTCTCTCTCTCTATGATAATGAAAACTTAAATATTAAAACTGTCCGCATAATAAAATAGCCGTAAGGGGTAGTCTCACACTATCGGGGAAGGGAAGAACCTTTACCCGATGTGCATAAAGCATTTCCACCCGCCAAAAAAAAAAGATAGTTTTAGGATAGGTTAGATCTTTGTAATAAATAAAGAAACGTACGATACGTGTGACATTTTGACATTTTTTACATTCTGACAGGTGTCATATTTTGACATTTGTTCATTTTGAGATTTGTTCATTTTGACAGTTGTTGCATTCTGACACGTATCACATTTTAACAGTTGTCACGTTTTTACAGGTGTCACATTTTGACAAGTGTCCATTTTAACAGTGTTACTCAACGTTCCTATAAATATTTACCTAAACCCATGATTTCTGAAATTGAATTGGCAACGTTGTATTTTCAACTTTGAATTTATGAGATGGCTGTCATTTGACAAGCAAATTATTTATGTCCGTCAAATGAACCTTTCCTTTTTTATATAAAACGGCAAATTTAAAATTGAATTCTTTCAGATTAAAACGCCAGAAATTAAATAAAGTCAAACCTTTTTACTACTATACTATACAGAAGAAAGGAGTGCAGTATTTAATTTGCAGAACGTAGTACAGGTTCAAGTGGTAGAAATTTAAATTTTAATACATCTGATCGGCCTAATATAGTTTTTGTCTAGATTTAATCTCGTTTCCATGGTTTTTACTGTAATAAACCTGTTCTTTTGACAGATAAGTCAGACTTTATTTATTCATAGCAGTATCGTATGTATTTTAATTGATTCAGAATTTTGTATTAATATATATTTCAAAATGGCTTCATTTTAAAAATATTATCAGTCCTCCTAAATCCTTGAAGGCAGAATTATTAGTAATAGCAAGGCAACATAAAAACAAATTCAAAAAATATATTATAGATGAGATGGCCAGAGAAAAAGGAATTAAAATTCTCAGATTGTCTCCGAACCACGCAGAGTTAAATTCCATTGAACTGATCTGGTCACAATTATTAAAAGTTTATGTTTCTCAAAACAATAAAACATTTAAATTTCCTGATGTGCGAAATTTGTTTTTGAAGGCAGTTTCAGATGTAAATACAGAACATTGGGGAAAATGCATTGGTCATGTTAAAAATGTGGAAAATTCATTTAGGAAAGTGGATATATCAATAGATAATTTAATAGAACCTATAATAATAAACCTCAGAAAAAACAATTATAGTGATACCAGTAGTTTTAGTGAAGATAGTGACTTTAAAAGATAGTACTTGAACTAACTTTTTTTTAATCTTTGCGTTTAGGTAAGTACTGAAGCGTTACTTTTAATGCCAAGAGATTAAAAAAAGTTGAATCCCAACATATAATACTCCTTGTTATTTATTGGTTAAATTTAATTCGTTCAATGTTAAAGTGTCAGATGCATAAAGTTTATTTTTATTATTTGTAAATAATATAACTTCAAAATTTAATCTACGAAGTGCGTATATATATTTTATATGCTGTGACCTTATTTATATTATAAAAACTTATTTTGCAAAGTACGCCTATGGAATGTGACGTTATATCCCCACTTTTACTGTACTCATCTCTCCTTTATAGTATATATAGTCGAGGCAATGAACTAGTAAAAAGGCCAAAAGATAGAAAACTAGTTGGAGTGGACGGATCGCGATGCGGTTTTCGGCATTATTTTATAAAAAATAATTGTAAAAAATGTGGCAGGTCAGATTTCGGAGCAAATGAAAAATTGCATTGCTGCAGCCAAAAATGCATTCAAAAAATGCATTATTTGGGAGGCCGTTTGGAACTTGGTAAATAAGTGTCAGAACTGGCCCAGATCGGGTACTCGGGGGTTTTTGAGGTCGCTGATCACGAATATGATGTTCAAATTGACCCCCCGAACACCTGGAGCTCAGGAACACGCCGAAGAACGTCGTCTCCGTGGGACTCTCCCACAAATCACGCGAGAAAGAGGAGAAACTCAACGCCCGGGGGTTTTTTGAGTCGCTGAATCCAAATCTGGCATCGGCGAACACCCTACGGGCACCTGGTGCGCCGGACCCTGGGCGCGGACGTCATCTCCGAGAATTTTGCTGAGAGGAGTGCCAAAAACCACGGGAAAATCATAATAGGGGCGTTTTGTGGGCCGTTGAATCCGAATTTCACGTCGGAAACGACCCCCCGAACATCTAGTGCACCAGAACCTGACCCTAAACGTCATCTCCGGGGCGGTTCCTGACATAATCAAAAAAGGCGAACTGAAATTCGTCATGGGGGTTTTTTGGGGCGCTGAATCGGAATTTCACGTCGATAATGACCCCCGGACCCCTGGTGCACCGGATGAGGAGGAGGGGAATAAAAGAAATAGAAAGTCAATATTGATATAATTGGCGTTTAAAAACTGTTTATTGAACTCAACTCAAATTCGATCGTGCATGGAAACCCCTCGGAGAAGATGTTCAGCGTGAGGTTCCGGTGCACCAGGGGTCCGGGGGTCATTATCGACGTGAAATTCCGATTCAGCGCCCCAAAAAACCCCCATGACGAATTTCAGTTCGCCTTTTTTGATTATGTCAGGAACCGCCCCGGAGATGACGTTTAGGGTCAGGTTCTGGTGCACTAGGTGTTCGGGGGGTCGTTTCCGACGTGAAATTCGGATTCAACGGCCCACAAAACGCCCCTATTATGATTTTCCCGTGGTTTTTGGCACTCCTCTCAGCAAAATTCTCGGAGATGACGTCCGCGCCCAGGGTCCGGCGCACCAGGTGCCCGTGGGGTGTTCGCCGATGCCAGATTTGGATTCAGCGACTCAAAAAACCCCCGGGCGTTGAGTTTCTCCTCTTTCTCGCGTGATTTGTGGGAGAGTCCCACGGAGGCGACGTTCTTCGGCGTGTTCCTGAGCTCCAGGTGTTCGGGGGGTCAATTTGAACATCATATTCGTGATCAGCGACCTCAAAAACCCCCGAGTACCCGATCTGGGCCAGTTCTGACACTTATTTACCAAGTTCCAAACGGCCTCCCAAATAATGCATTTTTTGAATGCATTTTTGGCTGCAGCAATGCAATTTTTCATTTGCTCCGAAATCTGACCTGCCACATTTTTTACAATTATTTTTTAGAAAATAATGCCGAAAACCGCATCCCGATCCGTCCACTCCAACTAGTTTTCTATCTTTTGGCCTTTTTACTAGTTCATTGCCTCGACTATATATACTATAAAGGAGAGATGAGTACAGTAAAAGTGGGGATATAACGTCACATTCCATAGGCGTACTTTGCAAAATAAGTTTTTATAATATAAATAAGGTCACAGCATATAAAATATATATACGCACTTCGTAGATTAAATTTTGAAGTTATATTATTTACAAATAATAAAAATAAACTTTATGCATCTGACACTTTAACATTGAACGAATTAAATTTAACCAATAAATAACAAGGAGTATTATATGTTGGGATTCAACTTTTTTTAATCTCTTGGCATTAAAAGTAACGCTTCAGTACTTACCTAAACGCAAAGATTAAAAAAAAGTTAGTTCAAGTACTATCTTTTAAAGTCACTATCTTCACTAAAACTACTGGTATCACTATAATTGTTTTTTCTGAGGTTTATTATTATAGGTTCTATTAAATTATCTATTGATATATCCACTTTCCTAAATGAATTTTCCACATTTTTAACATGACCAATGCATTTTCCCCAATGTTCTGTATTTACATCTGAAACTGCCTTCAAAAACAAATTTCGCACATCAGGAAATTTAAATGTCCCACGGAGACGACGTTCTTCGGCGTGTTCCTGAGCTCCAGGTGTTCGGGGGGTCAATTTGAACATCATATTCGTGATCAGCGACCTCAAAAACCCCCGAGTACCCGATCTGGGCCAGTTCTGACACTTATTTACCAAGTTCCAAACGGCCTCCCAAATAATGCATTTTTTGAATGCATTTTTGGCTGCAGCAATGCAATTTTTCATTTGCTCCGAAATCTGACCTGCCACATTTTTTACAATTATTTTTTATAAAATAATGCCGAAAACCGCATCGCGATCCGTCCACTCCAACTAGTTTTCTATCTTTTTTAGTTCATTGCCGCGACTAATATTACTATAGAAACAAGTTATTATATGTGCCGTTGCTAGGAAATAAAACTAAAAGCTTAACTTTTCTTGTAAATATCTCGGAAGATCGAATTTTCACAGACATGAGACCTACATTTTTTGCCGATTTAAATAGGAATTAGTCTACCCTGAAAGTTTCATTGAATTCTGACGAGTGGATTTCGAGATCCTCTGGACACACACACATACATACATACAAACCTTGCTCCTTTAATAGTATTTGATTGATGCAAAACAGAGTCTGTTATATAAACCAGTGTCCCGTAGGTAACCTATAATATTCTCGTAGTTAGTAAACCAGTATTAATCTCTGAAAGAGATAAAAAAGAAGAGAGTGACATCTTGACTAGATTCAGTCAAAATTTAATGTCAATACTCTCTTATTACCATGGATGGTAGCACATCTAAAAAATTCTCGTAGTTGTCTGTCGAGTTGAGAATGTCGGATAGTTCGTTTTGCACTTTATGTGATAATCTCTCGAGATGGTATAGTGGATACTCGATTAGAACATGTTTTACACTAAGACCACTACCACAGCTAGCACCAGCACAGTGTGGGATCTTCCCTGGTCATGAGGTGTTTGTGCGTTAAATTAGTATGTCCTATTCGTAGCCATTTTATTATAATTTTCTGGTCATCCGAGGCAAGTAAGCAGGGTCTACGGTGGACTGAATTTCCCTTAACTTGGAATTGCGACTGGTCCAGCGTTGTTACCGAGAGTTGTGGATGGAGTGCTTGAAATAGGTCTTTAGATCTTTGGCTAACTGAATCCTCTCGAAAGCTAAGTCACGTTGTGTTGCTTCCTTTGCCATCTCGTTCCCCTGAATGCCAATATGTGAAGGGGTCCATATCAGCGTTACCGAAACTCCTAGTGATGCAAGGTGACTGTGGATCTCTTGGATTTTTTGCACCAGGGTGTGCTGGGTATATATTGCTCGAATGGAATGAATAGATGCGAGCGAATTAGAATATATTGCTACATTTTTATTTTGTGGAATTAGAGATTTAAATGCTTGGTAGATGGCAAAAAGCTCCCCTGTGTGCACAATAGAGTGCTGTGGAAGAAGGTGCATAGAGATGGTTGAATCTGTAGTGGTTCCAGAGCAACCTACACCAGAATCACTTTTAGAGGCGTCAGTATAAGTGACTTTGTCAAAATTAGAAGTGTTGGTGATAGACAAAAAACACTGCCTTCGAAAAATACTAGAGGTTTCATGCTTTGGTTGCGTGTTTAGTGAGAGGTTGACTTTTGGCAATATTACCTTCCAAGGAGGAATAGGAAAAATTACATTTGGGGTCGTTGCCATGAGATCGCATCCAGAAAGTAGCGGTGTGAGGAGTTGTGGGATAGATTGTGCTCTAGGGATAATGGTGGTAAGGTGAGATGTTTGCATTAATGAATATACTGGGTTTTCGGGATTAGAGGTTATTCTAGCGAATTCATTTAATTTTAAATAAAACTTCTGGTAGGTTTGTTTTTATTTTATATTTAGGTAATAATTTTAAACAAATAGTTTTCCCTTTAAATGTTTTCTAAATTAATTATAAAAGTAGATAGATAAATATTTTTACTTGAGTTTAAATATGTTTTTCTTAGGGTTTATTTTTAGAAAACACAAACCGAAATCTTAATTTCTATTCTATACTTACACCCATTACTATTTTTTATAATTTCTATATCTCAATATATTCCATATTGTCTGATATTCAATAGAAATTTAATGAGAATATTCCCAAGGCGTTTTTTTAACAAAGTTGTGGACGATTTCCTGAAGTACAAAATTGCTTCTTAAAAAACTATTTATTTCTATGGCTTTACTACAAAAATCTGTTTTTTTGGGTCAGTCGTATAAATAAAAAAGTCTCAAAATAAAAAATATATATTACTAGGATATGTGATCTGACCCTTGGCCAGAGAGTAGTAATAAGACGTGTTTTCCCAGAGAGCTCGCCTTGAATACAAATCGTCACGACCATTTCATCTTATTTCAAAGGGTCCCTTGTTGATAAAACGAGGACAGAGGCCTGCAGGAATTCGGGAGACGATATGGGCTGTTTATTAGATCGTCAGATTGAATCGTCTTATGTAAAATTGAAGAGAATTTTTTTCGTTTTTACACTGTGGCTCAAAATTAAGGTAGCAAATAACAGGAATCATCAAGTTCCATAATTGAAGAGTATCTCGTAATGAGCAATATTAATACTGAAATAATATTATCATATATTTTAGTGGAGACGGTTTGAACTCATTTGTTTTCAGTTCCATCTCTTAATGAAGATTAATTAATTCTTTTATTATAATTGCACCTCATTAGTAAGATGTATCTTGCCTGCAGTTCTTGCTATTGTAAGAGCTCATTGACATCCCATTTCATGATTTTTAAATAATTTAAAATTAAATTTCTTGGGTATTGCACCTTTGGCGCTATTTTCTAAGTTTAGCGTAATTTGGCTATTCTGCTTATTCTCAAGAAATGCAAAGAATATTCCTCTTCATTTAATGCCTTAATTATTCTAATCTGAGCGTTGGGAAATTGATTTTCTGTAATATGAAGTTTTTTAAAATTATTAGTCGATTAGCCGATGATGGAGGAAAAGCTTTTTTTTGTTTTTGTACGTGTTGATGTGGTGGTATTCTCTTTTTTCTTCCTATTTTTCTCACGAATTCACCCTCTTTTATTCACGAAAGGTTCGAATCTTAATCCGTTAAGCATATTTTATGATAATTTTACGTTAGTTGATGAAATAATGAATCCGATCTTCTGTGGATAGCCATTAACCTTCCCAGACAGCACCGGATATTCCATGAATATTCATAGAATATTATCTTTGGGATATTGGATTATTCCTAGAATGTGCTGCTGGCGAAAATTTTAGATATTCCCACAATATTCTATGAGGAATATTCCTGCAATATCCAGAATGTTCCAGGAATATTCTAAAAAGAATATTCGTATAATATCTTCTGAGAATATACCTCGTATATTCCAAGAATATTTCTCATATTGCCGGAATATTTAGAATATACCCAGAATATTCCAGGAATATCCTAAAAACAATATTCCTAATATCTTCTGAGAATATTCTTTGTATATTCCAAGAATATTCAAAGTAATTCAAGAATATGATAGTAATATTCCCTAAATATCCTAATGGGCATTCAAAAAAAATCTCACTAATCTGTTGAAAGCTTCTTTATTTTCCAATATTCTCTCTACATGATCCAACATTTGTGTATTTTTATATTGGTATTGTCAATAACAGATGGTAAAGATGTTCCTTCGAATAATTCTGTGAGGACTTTGTCAGAAAGGTCTTGCAACTGTCGGGTGCATTCTTTCATCAATTTGCAATTTTTGGCCAATATTTCAATACACGTTTCTTTGAATTTGAAGTCTCATGTTGTTCAAAATGCCTAAAAATGAAATAATCAGTGATATACCCAATGAAATTTTCATGTAATGAAATAAATAAATGTGTAGGTACTTAACTTACTTATGAGGCACAAACACACAGTAATACCACAGTAGTCTTACAACTTCAACTTCCATCTATCTACATATTTCACGTGCAAAAACCACGAAAGATACAAGCGTCATTGTAGACAAAAAGAGATGTCAAATGTCAATTGCAGCATTGCCTTGAGGTTAAGCTACGATTACTCGATAAACGACAGACGCTATAACGTGGTATGGTTCTGATTGGTCGTAATAATACATCTCGATATTTCCTACCAATCATAAATTGGTTAGTACAATAGTGTATTTTTCCAATTTGCCTGAACAAAAACTCATCTAATTGCACTTCCCGTTTCACTTTTTTCATATGTTTCCTTTATTTTGATAATGGTAATTGATTTCATAGAAATAAGGGAGAATATTCTAGGAATATTCCATGGATAATCATACATGATTATTCCATGAATAATATTCTATGGGAAGGAATATTCTAATAAGAGAATATTCCAGGAATATTCAAATATGAATATTCCTGGAATATGCTAGAGGCTTTGGTATATTAAAGGAATATTCCATGGATATTGGAATATTCTGTCTTTTCGGATATTTAGAGAATATTCTAGGAACATCCCGTGCTGTCTGGATTTAGCTTTAGTCTGTTTTCAACAATAGAGGGTGGGTGACGCTGCACTTACGTAACTGAAGCAATAGGTAAAAATGCATGTACATGCACAATATGCCTTTCAGAGTAACATAAAAATTCACTTGGTCCTAGCTATTCCTATGTATTGGATATACAAGAATGAACAAAACGTTTGAATTGTTTGTATTCTTTTACACATTACGAAACAGTAACTAGGATTAGAAGTGAGTTTCATGTTTTAAACAACACTTTTTGAAAAAAATTACGCAACTTTACATAAATCTGTCATATTTAGTAAAGATAATAAATTTAGATTTAATGTTAATGCATAATGCATAAAATCCTGATTGTAAGATAAATTCTTGGGGCAAGGAAGGACCAATAAACTTTGGCAGTGAATAAATCCTGATAGATGATAGAGCGTCGACAGAGACAAATTGATTTCCAACCGTGGGGTTCTTTTATGTCATTTATTTCTTTCAGTTTGACATGTTTGGATGGACTCCGTTTCTACATGCATACTCTTCATTGACAAATGTGTCGGCAACTTTCATTAATACTCCCGAAACTCGATTATAACATGACGAACATTGCTGTTATTTTTGATCTATGACGGAGAGTTTTTTATTATTTGAACGGTATTAGCTGAACGTAAATAATGACGTGAAGTTTTTCCAGAAAAGTACTGAATAACAAATAACAAGAAAATGTAACGATTTGGTAGGTATACTATACAATAGATAGGATGAAATGGAAATATTTTTTAGACTTTTTAAAAATATTCTGAACATTTTTGTACCGATTTTGATTAAGAAAACTGGATATTAAAAAAATAAACTAAATTTTATTTACTATACCTAATTAGGTCGATTTTTTTATATAAAATGTTTGCCATTATGGATCTCAAATTATATAAGAAAAAGTCCTTTCTGTATCAGTTATTAAACCACTTGCTTGTTTTAAAATAATGCCCAAACTTTTTCTCCTCATAAAATAAATCATTTAAAAATTAACAGGAAAGTTTTGCCTTCTAAAGACGTCTTAATTGAAAACCTTTCAAACTCTGTACTTTTTTTAATAAACCCTCAATTTTCCTCTTAACTTGTTAATCATTTCTCTCCCTGGTGAATTGAAGGGAAGACTAAAAAACTTTAGATCCAAAAACTTCTTTAATGAATACTTAAGTGATTTGAATAAGAGACCCAAAGTCCGTCTGTACCCTCGAAATAATTGAATAGGCAGTAAAGGGTGGCTGCCGAAATGCTGTAAGGCCGATTACAAAATTAACGATTTGTATTTGCTATTAGAAAAGATGAAATTTGAACATAAAAACAGAGCCGTTATTACATCGATCCCCTTTTTTGCTCAACTGCAGTGAAGTCAACAAAACTAAAATATCATTGTGTAAAAAAAATTATCTAAGACAGAGTTTCCCAAACTTTTGAAGCCCACGACACAGTATCAAATAATACCCAGTAACCAGTGTAGCCACTGCATATGCTCTACTGCCGGGAAATTTTGGAAAATATGACCTCTAAAAACGCGTTTTTATGCCATTCTGGAGGTGAAATTTACCCTAATGGGCCTTCAGGCAAGATACAGTTTTTTTTATAATTAGTTACCCTGTCCTGATAAAATAAACTTTCACAATATGAATGGATGTTGTCACGTTGTGTCTAAAATAGGAAACCTAATTTAAGAAATAATGAGGATTCGTCTGAGTGACACACATGGATACAATTTACAATATGGCGGACGATAAACGCAAATGACTGAAAACGGAATTTTTTCGTAAGTAATTTCATAAGAGCATCTAATATTTCCCAAAAAAATCGAAAAAACACGTTGTTAAGTAATATTTTAACAAGAAGCATGAGTCGAAGACGAAGATTTTTGCACCTGCACGAATTAGATGCCCGAATGGTATCTGACAAGAATATTTCATGAGTAACAGATTATTCTGCATACACATAGCTTACAAATGCATACATAATAAATATGTAGGTATTAATTTGAGAACTGAAAAACAGGTAATTTATTTATTCACAAAATACTACAAACTTAATTACGGTACAATTAAAATAAAATTTGCAATTTTGGTGCACAGTGGGAGAAATCTTTGTTAACTCATTAATAACGTTGGGTGTAGGTAAATCATTAATGGCTCGAGGAGTGGCTGCAGGATCTTGATTTCTGTTTTTTAGTTTGTTATGTCTGGAGGTTCTGAAGCGTCACTTCTAAGGGTGTTTATGATGTTGGAATAATGCTCATTATCCATTTGCAGATAAGGCTTAACTGAGTTGGCTGAACTATGGCCAGTAATTTTAATCAATAGTTACTGACTTCTTCTTTAAAATAATGAACTCTGCAATTGACTGCTTCTCCACCTCTCCAGGCAAGTTCTACTGAAGCCGGAATGTCTTCGTCCCATAATAAAACCATTGCGTAGTATTCTTCCAATTTTAATGAAGCACAGCTCGATTTCCTTTTATTGGCGCACATCTGCAAATTCCTTCGTTTCGCATTACGAGCTTTCCTACTATTTTATTATTTTCCAGTTCATAAAATACATCTCTTGCATTTTTTTGCAACGGTGTTCCACATTGTCTTCACAACTAGTTCTTTGTAATTTTCACCGTTTTATTTCTTCATATTTCACGCCCAATCTTTCAGGATTAGGTTTAGTTGCTCTAAACTTGCAGTTTCCAAAAGCTCGTATTTCTTAGCCTTGCAGAATTCGGTAAACTGTCTCCTTATTGACGTATGGGTTTTAACGGTATTGTACGGTACAATTTTCTCAATCGCCAGATCAATATTAGTGATAGAATTACTTCCAAAGCGACTCATTTTCACTACATAAGCTGACTAGCACTATTTAAAAACAGTTTATTGACAATAAAATTATTTTTCCTACGATCACATAGGAAAGTTACTTTCCACACCGTGTGGAAAGTAACTTTCCGCACGTTTGTTTTATTATCATATTTTTAATCAGAGTAGTTTTGCCATAACATCAAAATATGTCATCGAAAAAAATCACCCTGTATAAATTTTGTCATTTTTGTAAAATTATTAAAAATTAAAAGTGTCTTGTGGTCTTTTAAGTAATTTTGCACCAGAAACTGAATAAATATTAAATCTTGCACACATGTCAAATAAAACATCGATATTTCTTCTATTTTCAGTAGTAATACTATAAGTACTTCAAAATAATCAGGTTATACATCAGGCCCGGATACAAGGGAGGGGGACGAAAAAATCACATATACAAATAAATAACCAAAAGGTAATAAAGACATTATTTCAAAAATTTTCCGGACCCCCCGGAAGGTTCGCCCCCCCCCCCCCCCCCCCCCCCCCCAATCACGGCTCTGAATCCGGGCCTGTTATACATCGATAACTTGTTGCATAATTACAAAGAGTGTCAGTTTGACAGTTTAAATAATCCGACCGCACCCGTTATTGTTTTGTTTTCAAATAAATGTTCATTATCATCACATTTCACAATATTTCGTAAAATTATCACGTGGTCGTAGGAAAAATAGTGTACATTACTTGTGCGAAAGTGATTTTTCACACTCGTGCGATTGACTCACTCGGCTTACGCCTCGTGCGACAATATTTCCCACTCGTGTGAAAAGTGTCACTTTCCGCATTCGTTATGTAGTATACTGTAGCGTCGTTTTCTGGTGTCCTATGAGACAATAATTACTTGTTATCAAAGGTATTGTAATTTTTGGTGACAACGGCTGTCAAGTTTTGCCAGGGGGAAAACTCTAAAAAACTGCTGACAGGAGCTGTCATAGAGTTTTTTCATCTAGAAACCATTTTTAATTCAAAATTGCGCGTTTGTGATTGGTGAAATAGTCGACAGTAATATCCCAAGACCTTGACAAATAGTCGACTATTTTTATTGTATCTAAATTTCGAGTTTATTTTAGGATCAATTCGTCGAGACTTAATTTTGGCATTAATAATCTCAATAACTCCCGAGAGCTTTAGCTCGAGGGAGTTATTCTTTGATTATTAATGCCAAAATTGTCGAGACAAATTGTAAAATATACGAGAAATTTAGTAGCAATAAAAATAGTAGCTAATTTGTCAAGGTCGCGTTATATTTAATAAGATTATTTCCCGAGTCACAAAAAATTCTTTACGTACGTATAAATTATACTAGTTTTGCTCTTTACTGTCTTGGCAGGTACGTTTAATTTAGTTATATTATCAATTTCTTGAAGATTTTTCTCCCGAATCTACTCATTGTTAATACTTTTTAACAAAATGTGTCAAATTTAATTCTGTAATAAACTTTAATGCAAACTGTCAAAATTCAGATGACGCGCGCCTACTATGTTTTTCGTAAAATGGACGGTATTACATAGAAAGGAATGAATGAATATATTTATAGTATAGGTTTTATTTAAAAAATTTGAAATTTACGGGCGGCTTCGTTATTGTTGGATACCGTCCTTCAGGTGAATATTGAGGACGATGATCAAATAGCCGAATATTTACCACCAAGGTGAATAGTCGCTTTATTTTGTTTTGATTGGCTGCGTCAAATCAGTTTCCAAGCACGTGATTGGTTAAAAATTGATATTTGGCAGGCAAGTGAAATAATCTAAGATATCTGTTTTGGAATTTTGTTACTGAAAGAAGTAGAGCGGTTTTGAAATCATATCCACGAACCTACGTGAATTTTTCAGTTACAGAAAATGATAAAGATTGCAAGGTTCTTAAGGAACAATACGTCTTTCGTAAGGATTACAGTACCAATTCTCAACACTAGCAAGAATATTAAAGAAAACTCTAACCAAGAGAAACTCCCTTATATACAAATTATTTATTAATGATGTCCTTGTTCACATTTTATTAAAAATTTCACGCACAAACTCCACGCCTTCTACCCATGATGATTTAATTGTAACTTTTATAAAAAAATGAGGTTTCTCTCACTTTGCGTCCATTTGTGATTATTTATGGATGTTTTGGTTTTATACTGGAAGTAAAATTTCAGAAGAAATTGAATAAAAATGTTTTCAAAGTCGTATGATTTTTTTTTATGAAAGTTTCGAATGACTTTCTGAAGTCGTATTAAAATTTTTGCTAACAAATCCAATTTAAAAACTTTTTTTTACATCCAGACCTTCGTAGAATTACTGATAAAAATTTACTTACGGCAAATTGGCCCTTTTTTTACCGAAAACATGTAGTTAGTAATGTATTTATGTATAGAAAAACCTCCCTTTGTGTATGTATAAGGTGTTTTCGCAAAAAAAACGGCTTTGCATAAAGACCCGTCTATTGGTTTCACCCTCGATTTCAATAACAATACCAAGGATACCGAGGAAGTCAAATTGATCTAGAATACTGAATATCCTTCGAATTCGGGAATTTTTACTTCGTCCAAATTTTTTCTATGTGGAAAAATATCATTACTAGCTTTTATTTGGAATAATGGAATTTCAAATGAAACTCTTATTTTTGAGACTTTGACCATAACATAAGTTGGGATTCATACCAATTCAATACCCTCGAGGACAAAGCCCATTTAACGGGTATTATATATAGCGGGATATCTAGAGAGTTCCACTCAGCAGAAATGAAAATAATAAAAACAAGGCGAAATATCTTATAGAGAATTTAATATTCTTAGTCTTTGCCGAAATAACTATGCCAGAGAGAAAATTATACCGGAATATCCACCTCGATGTCCAGGGTCGGTCTCAACCTACTGGATTTTTAAAATTTCGGTAAAATTCGTTGTTAATCCAGAGCGAATTCAAAGGGCTAAATTTAAGTTTAGAAGTTGTCATTTGTCAACATTTATTTGTTTTAGTTTACTGATAAACGGCAACACAGTCAAGTAGAATTTCTTTTAGCCATTATTGATAATAAACCAAATGGAATTTAAAATTTATTTACTCGAATTAAAGGCCTAACTGAAGTAACCAAATGGCAGAAATTTTAGGAAGTCGATTCTAATAAATTAAATATCAAACTGGATATTTTTGGTTATAGATTGGTTTATATCTACAAAAATGACAGTGACATTAAATTTTTAAAAATCAAACTTCCGAGTTTTTTTATTATTTAAATGGATGGTTCTTCCTAAAACCTAGTTTCGCAGTTATTATATTTTTTATGACGTTGTATTGCAATTTTTGACATATGAAAGCTTAAAATTGCTTTTAATGCAAAGTGCTCTGATGAACTTTAAATATTAAACATAATGTAATAGTATATTATTCAATGAGTTTGGGTGTGTTATTTTATTACACGCGGATGAAGTTTGCAGCACGAGCGAGCTTGCGAGCGAGTGCTGTAAATATCCGAGTGTAATCAAATAACCACACAACGAGTTGAATATAATACTTTATCTACTAATGTCCAGAGTTATAAATAAAAACATTTATTAAATCAAATTAAGAACAAAATATTTTTAAATGCTAAAGGAACGAATATAAATACTTATTTATAATAAATAATTTGTTAAAATTCAAAGAACAATTTGAGAAATTAATTGTTGCTGGTCCAGCTGCAACGCCAAAATTCAAATTGCTAGAACTTGCATATGTTGTTGGATTATTTTTATCAATTTGTTCTAAAACTCCATCAGAATTTTTTGTCTTGTACGTAATCGAATTATCAATAAAACCCTTAGCACAAGAACTGGACATCCAATCACCAAACCTCATTAGATCGTCCATATTTGCATTGTCCGATTCCATAAAAATACTTGCCGAAGCAACTCATTTTCAGAAAATGAACCAGCCTGATCCGTTCTTTTCCAGTTTAAAAAATTTAAATATGTTAATTCATATTTATCTTTAGATTTTCTTGGTAGAAGATATTTTGTTGCTTTTTCTGCAATTTCCACTAATTCAGGTGGAGTACTTGAAATATCCATTTTAACTTTGATAAAGCTTGTTTGACTTTTACTCGCATTAATTTAAAATCGCATTTGACATTGACGTTAAAATTAAAGCTCGTGTCGCAGACTAAATTTAAATCTGTACTTAATCTTGTTGCCTTATGATTATTGGTTATTAAAAGCATTGAATTTTCATTATTCAACGCTTTTTAACCAATCAAATCAATTTTACAAACACACTATTGAATAATGAAAATGAAATTCTGGTTTGTTTTTCTGTTTATTATTTGACATTAGTAGATAAAATGTTTTATTATTATAATTGACTATTAACAAATATAAAGTGAAGTGACAGCTGACATCATGTCATACATGACATTTATTTTATTTTCTCGAACAAATAATCGATGCGGGGCAAGTCCGTCCCTGCAATTTTCATCTGGATGCCGGACAGAAATGTCTAGAAATTTTCTCCGGGGAGATAAGCTATTATTTGATATCAAGGGATTTTGCTCAGGACAGGGAATTATCAAAAATATTATCATCAGGAAACCTATTCAGCTAAATTACCAAAGAAAGACGAAAATGGATAATTTCATATGTTTTTTACATTCATTTTCTGTATATTTCCTCGACTTAATTAATAATTTATTTAATCAAATATAAATAAAGCTCAGAATCGCAATAAAACCAAAGTTCGCTTTATGCCTACCTACGAAGTTAATAAATATTTTAAATAGCCTCCTGATTGAAATAAGTAAATTCCAGAAGAGCTAAAGTAAATCCTGTAGGAGCGACTGTAAACTTCGCATTTGTCTCCCCACCGAATCTGCGAATGGGTGGAAAACAATCCCAAGTCCCTAATTAGGACATAAATTAAGTCATTTACTGTTAAAACTGTAATTAAACTTTGCTAATAACTTTCTAATTCAAAGTACAGCTCCGGTTGTAATCGATTTGGGATATGTTACCACAAAATGTGTTATCTCGTTATTTCAAACAGTTCCTGCAGTTATCCGTTGCAAATAGTTATAATGGTAGTAGACTCACAGGTGTCGGAGGGTCGTTGTTTCTAATTAATGGCTTTTAGAATCTAATATTTAAGTTGTCAATGACATTAATATTGTTTATATTATATAGTAAAAAATGTTTAAAATGTAAAACCACTAATCATTTTATTGGAACACAAACATATTGACTGAATTTATTTATTTATTTATATAAACTCCTGGACAAAATTAACGCACCACTCATATTTTTCTCAATAATCTTTATTTATTGTTAACTTAGTGTACGACAAGTAGGCTATGGACCGTGTTTGATACTGACAGATGTTATTTAAACTAGCTAGTGTCACATAATACCTTGTTTTGACAATAATTCATATTAAACTTTGTTTTAGAGTAAATCTGTGTAAAATTTTTTTAAAAAAGTGTTGATTAAAACAAAATTTCTGTAAGAAGCAAGCGTTTGTTTGTAATTGTTTTTATCATATGCATGTTTGGAAGTTCATTTGCGAGTAAAACAAGTAAGAAAAATGAACCGCCAAAGAAATTTGTCAATAGAGGAGGCAGTGCGAGCATCGACTCTTCTGGATGAAGGATATTCAATGCGACATGTTGCTGGTTTATTAGGAAGACATCATTCCAGTATCAGTCGCGTAGTGAGACGTCATAATGAAACAGGCTCGTACCTTCGAAGAACAGGACAAGGGCGAAAACGTTGCACTAATCAAATTGATGATCGTTTTTTGAGACAACGTGCTCTCAGAGACAGGAGAGTTACCAGCAATCTGTTAAAAAATGAATTAGCGGATGTTCGCAACGTCGCTATATCATCTCGAACGGTTAGAAGACGTTTACATGAAGCAGAATTGAGCAATAGAAGACCAGCCAAAAAGCCCTTGCTTACCAGAGAACACAAAGTTCAGAGATTGAATTTTGCAAGACTACATCAGAATTGGACCATCAATGATTGGAAACGGGTTATGTTCTCCGATGAAACCAGAGTTAGCCTTAAAGCTCCAGATGGACGTGAGCGTGTCTGGCGAAGACGAGGAGAAAGGTTTGCTAGCTGTAATATCTCTCCTAAAGTACCTTTTGGTGGTGGCTCTAAAATGTTTTGGGGAGGAATTTGCTTCGATACTCGTACGGAATTAGTCCCTATACGTACGAGGTCTATGAATGCCCAATATTACTTAGATAACATTATTGTCGAACATGTAATGCCTTTTGCTCCATTTGTTGGGCCTAATTTTTTATTCATGCAGGACAACGCTCGTCCCCAGGTGGCAAGACAGGTTATTGGTTACCTAAATGATGTTAATATCCCTTTATTAGAGTGGCCACCTAACAGTCCGGACATGAATCCTATAGAGCATCTATGGGACTATCTCAAAAAGAAGATTCGAAGTCTTAGACCTCCTGTTGTTAATCACAACCAACTTATATTGAAGAATGGGAGATTATTCCGCAAGCGTTTGTTGAACATTTAATATCAAGCATGCCTCGACGCATGAATGCCGTAATAAGAAGTAGAGGAGGCCCTACACGGTATTAGGGTTCACCAAAATTCATTTATTGTGTTTCACATATTCTTTTTTCTTTTTTCAATTGGAAAGCATGATAGCTTAATTATGCATTTTCAGCAAAAACAAATTTTTAAAGAAAAAATAAGGCAAATTAAGGTCATATTCGACTAATTTTTAGGTATTCATTATTGTTTCAATTTAACTAAGTTTTATTTTGTGTTTATATTGTAAATATTTAGAATAATTAAAGTGGTGCGTTAATTTTCTCCAGGAGTTTATTTAACAAAACGGAATACAATGCAAGACGAACCCAGAAACAGTACTCACTTTTCATTATACAATGAATTACAACTTATAAGTTAAAAAAATTACAAGTTATTAAGAAGTAAGTATTATTGAAAATGACCCTTGTAAAATTTTTTTAACGTGGTACCAAATGTTGTTGATTAAGGAAGAAGAAATATCTAAATTGGTTAAATTTGCCAAAGTATTGTATGATTTACAGCAACGATAAAGCGGAGAATTAGAATGATAATTTTTTACTAACTATTGTAACCAATCAAATTACTTAATTTAGAGTCATGTGTCAAATTTCATCCAATCAGCTATGGATTACAGCGATAACACCCTACATGTGGTGTTTTCAGTTTGGTGTTTTCAGCAAGTCAAGTTTTTGATTAAAAATTAATTAAACGTCAAACTGACAACTAGTTTAAAAATGTTTAAATCTACAAAGTAAAAAATTATCTTATCGAATACCCCTCGGGCCTTGATAAATCCTCAAAATTTTGTCATAGAGAATCCTTCAAGCGTGTTGCTTAAGGATAATAGCCCTCGGCCTTCGGCCTCGGGCCATTATCAAGCAACACGCTTTCAGCATTCTCTATGACAAAATTATCTCGGTATTATCAAGGCCCTAGGGGTATTACTACTGATAATTAGTAGAGCTTCGATTGATATACAGGGAGCGCCAAATATTTCCACTCGATCTCTAGCACCGAAACTAAAAGAGATATCAACAAGATTTTTTGTAGCGATAGACAGTGTCACTTAGACTACAATTTTAAAATATTTTGATGTATAGAGGGTGGCTAATTTTTGTGGAATGAAAATTAATTTGGTTTTTTTAAATTGAACACCCTGTTTACGATTATGTCTTCTGATTCTACTTAATATTAGATTTAAGGTAGTTTTTTGTATTTGTAAATCCGACGCGGCGTTGACAAGTTATTCCTATTTTAAGCAGATTTAATGAAAAAACAGCACTTCAGAAATATTAGCACAAAAACCACATTTTTTAAAAAATTCCTCAAAAAAGCTACTATGATGTAAATGAAACATGCACCTATCACAATAATCACACAACATCTTCACCTGTTGCACAGGGTGCTTGCCGATGGCGTGCCAATAGTCTAGTTTTCAAATGGCAATAACTTAATTTTTACAAATAGGACACCCTGTATATTTTTCTTCAGTTAGAAGCTCTCCCTAATACGCATTAAAAAAATATAGGGTTTTGCACATCTAACTTTACTATTTACTTTAATAATTGACGTTAAGTGACAAACAACATATTTTACACAATTTTTAATAAGTACAAAATTTTACAAAGTTTGATCGTAAGAAAACTACAATAGTGAAAGTTAAAATTTATAGTAGGTGTTCAAAATGTCTTCCATTTTCATTTATACATTTTCTTGCCCTTTTTTTCATTGATTTACGCACATCTCTTAGCATTGTAGGGGTCACCTGTCTAAATACTGCAGTAATTCTTTCTTTCATATTTTCTTTTGTGGTAACCTCTTCTTTGTAAACAATATTTTTAATAAAACCCCACAAGAAAAAATCGCAAGGTGTAAGGCAAGGCGATCTAGTAGGCCAATTTAGAGGTCCTATTTAACCAATTGCGAACATCTAATAGGTAATGTGGTGTGGCACCATCTAATTGAAACCACATTCCGTTGCAATAATTTTGAGACACATTTTGCAATAAGTTGCGAAAATCATGTTCTAAAAAATCTAAAAATATAGCTCCATTTACAGTCCCATCAAAGAAATAGAGACCAATTACATAATCACCTATTATTCCCGCCCACACATTCAAAGACCATCGATACTGTGATGTGGTTCTAAATAAATGTTCATTGTGGTTCGAATAATAATGGAAGTTGTGTCTATTTACACAACCGTTCTTATGAAACGTGGCTTCGTCGGAGAATAAAACTTTGTTTAAAAAGTTACGCTCTGTATTTATCTTGTTTATTAACAATCTATAGTATTCCACTCTACGCGCGAAATCACGTGGTAACAATTCTTGGTGAAGCTGGATATGATAGGGGTGATATTTATTCTTTTTTATTATGCGTCTAATTGTGGTATTGGAAATATCTAACTGATTGCTTAATTGCCTTGTGCTTATATTGGGATCTTCAACTATACTGATCATTACCTTATATTCGTTGTCAATAGTAAGAGCTGTAGTTTCACGTGAATCTTTTTCATACTTGACGGTTCCTGTTCTATCAAATCTATTCTTTAAATTCTCAAAAGTATCCTTTTGTGGATGACGTCTTTCTTGGTATCTTTGACGATAGACCCTACTAGCAAGAGACGCATTTTTTTGACATTCCATATCATATCAATATTTTCTTGAACACTATAATTCTTATTAAAATCCATTTTTATACACAATACCGATTAAATAGAATAGAATAGAATAGAAATTTATTTCAGGTCTACAATGAACATATGCTGACAGTCGTCAAAGTACAAATCACATTTCATGTGCAAGAGAAAATAAATAAAATAAGATATATCAAATATAGCTACAAACATAAAAAACAAATACAAAAAAAAAAAAAAAAAAAAAATTTTTTTAAAAATTTAAAATTACAAAAATTACTCACAAGCGCAAGTTCTTGCATGTAATAAAAATTCTTCAACAGAATAAAAACAATGCGATAGTAAATATTGTTTGATTCTATTTAATATAGTAGACGTGATACAATACAAAATTTTATGTTGACAATTAATGCCATAACAAAATATACCTACTGTCATTTTCATAGGTAACTTGATTTCTTATTAAAAATTGTGTAAAATATGTTGTTTGTCACTTAACGTCAATTATTAAAGTAAATAGTAAAGTTAGATGTGCAAAACCCTAAATTTTTTTAATGCGTATTAGGGAGAACTTCTAACTGAAGAAAAATATACAGGGTGTCCCATTTGAAAAAATTAAGTTATTGCCATTTGAAAACTAGACTATTGGCACGCCATCGGCAAACACCCTGTGCAACAGGTGAAGATGTTGTGTGATTATTGTGATAGGTGCATGTTTCATTTACATCATAGTAGCTTTTTTGAGGAATTTTTTAAAAAATGTGGTTTTTGTGCTAATATTTCTGAAGTGCTCTTTTTTCATTAAATCTGCTTAAAATAGGAATAACTTGTCAACGCCGCGTCGGATTTACAAATACAGAAAACTACCGTAAATCTAATATTAAGTAGAATCAGAAGACATAATCGTATACAGGGTGTTCAATTTAAAAAAACCAAATTAATTTTCATTCCACAAAAATTAGCCACCCTGTATACATCAAAATATTTTAAAATTGTAGTCCGAGTGACAGTGTCTACCCCTACAAAAAATCTTGTTGATATCTCTTTTAGTTTCGGTGTTAGAGATCGAGTGAAAATAATAACTGGTGGTTTCTAGTGTTATGTCTTGGGATATTTATATTTATTAAGTTGACGATATCTATAGAATCGACGAGGTTGTTAA
This sequence comes from Crepidodera aurea, assembly GCA_949320105.2. Taxonomy (NCBI): domain Eukaryota; kingdom Metazoa; phylum Arthropoda; class Insecta; order Coleoptera; family Chrysomelidae; genus Crepidodera; species Crepidodera aurea. The sequence goes on from OX439474.1 coordinate 1,312,955, forward strand.
GAATTTTAAATATGAATTTTATATTGCCTCCTATCTTCAAGTAACATTAAACTGAGATTTTTTTTATAAGATTAGTTAGTTTGATGATAAAATTTGAAATTCAAGTATGTTATAAATTTCTCCTGTATTTATTCGATTTTGTTAGTGTAGATATTATATAGAGGGTTCCAAATAACTGATCCAAAACAGAGTGAACTATTAACATACGCCATGTATAGCATACGAATTCTTTCTACCCTTTTAAAACTTTTGCATGGTCCTAAGTATTTTATAGCCCTTAGTACAAATATACTGAATATGTTGATCAAACAATAGTTTGATGTCCTTAACCATGGAAACTCTAGTTAAGGGTACGTTATCAAATGTATAATTTGTTAATATTAAGTTTTTATTTTTTGAGAAAGTTATAGTATAAAATTTTTTTAGATTAAGGTAAAGACAATTGTGGTGGCATTATTGGAAAAATTTGTTAAGGTCTTGCTGAAGGAGATAAGGCTTGTAATTTTCTGATAAATCTTCAGGTCATCTGCATACATTAAAAATTTGGCAAAATTTATGTCGTTAATATAAATGTTAAATAACAGGGGATCCAGTTGGGACCCTTGAGGAACTCCTGAAGTAATATCTGTAAAAGCAGAAGTATACATATGATGAAAACCATCTGAGCACATTTCGGTGTTTACTTATAAGGATATTGTGATCTATTTTATCGAATGCCTTGCTGAAATCGACTTGATATGATTCATTCATTCATGTTATCGAGTAAAAATTGGGAATAGATAAATATATTACTTTCTATGGAATGCTTTTTCATAAAACTGCGCTTGCTCTTCTATATTTATGTTATTTTTTATATCGCTAGAAAGGTAATCACAAATAATAGATTCAAAAAGTTTAGCGATGATGCACAATTTCGTTATTGGACGATAATTATCGACAATCAGCTTGTTATTGGTACAATTAAGGCACTTTTCCAAATATTAGGAAAGTAACCTTCCTCCAAAGATTTATTAAATAAAATATGTAGAGGCTTAGATATTTCAGGAACACATTTTTTTTAGAGACAAGTAGGAATATGCCTGCAGCTTTGTCAGGGAGCTTATTAATTTTGTCGATAATAATTGATATAGGTATTTGATAATTTGATATATAGCTGTAATTGTTCTGAGCGGTTACTAAATAGTTGGGATTAGCATTTGGAGGATTAAAAACAGAATTAAAATAACAAGAAAAGGCGCTTGCATCTTTCTTTTCTAAAGTGGTTTTTTTTTCGTGGTCCTTCAGCCACAAATTGTTGAAAGTAATTAATTTTATTTGTTAAATGAAATTAAGTTGAAGTTAAATAGTTATATTATTTTTTGTTATATAGTTAAACAATAGATCTTAAACAAATTCATTTCCCGTCGCTAGCAACAATGTGTTATCGCCTTTTTAAACTGCATCGTGGTATTCGTAAAGTGGACTGTAGTATCTTATATTGGTTATGACAATGAACACTTTTATTTAACTATTTATCAAACTGTTAAATAAATAAATGAATAAAACAACAACGTAACAAAGGATTACATTAAACTGGTAATCAATGAACAAAGTATTAAGTACCTTATGTGCTTAACAAAAACTAGCACGTAGGTAAAAAACTAAAAAGACCGCATCAGTCAGAAAATATTTTTTGCGTGTGTTCTGCATGAGTGATGAATAGACACTGGAGGGTCCTAGCCTGATTCGCAGCTAGAGACACACTGTTTTAATTCTCGAAGCACTGAGTTTTGATTTATTTGAATATAGAATGAACAATAAAGTGGACCGCTTGATTGCAGCTAAGTCCCACTGATTCGATGAAATATTTTTAAAATAAAATGGACAGCTTGATTGCAGCTAAGTCCCACTGGTTTGACGAGGCCTTGTTGCCCCGGAGCGTCGCTGTGCACTGATTTAAAAAGTCTCGAAGCTCTTCGCTTCAAATTTTTATCCCTTCCCGGGTCGCACGATTGTTCTAGAAAGTTCGTTAGCGTGGGTTTTTTATATTGTCTAGACGAAACGGTTAGAATTACGTCTTAGATTATGGCGTGATATTTTATTGTGAAATAGAGTAAAAAAAACTTATTTTTGACGATGCCGCTTCCTGGTTTGAACGCTGTTCGCAAATGTATTTTGGTGCGGCCTTGCCGGTTGAATGAGTTTATCTGTTTAATTGTCTGAAAATTAAACAGAATTTAATGAAGTTTTATTATAGGAGGGTAATTCATTGTAGAGCGGAAATATGACAGTGGTTTTTGGAAAAATAGATTCATGGCTATGCATGAATACAGGCAATTTATCCATTGTTACAATAAATTGACAGAATTCATTGGTTGCCAGAAACGCCATTGTCAATAAAGGACAGTTTTTAATTCTCCAGTAGTGGTTGGTTAAAGTAAAAAGGGTTATATAGTTATTATTGGCTTAAACATTAAAGGAACAAGGCTTAAAATGGAAAAAGAAAACAAAACTTTTTATTAAAAAATTAATATGAATTTCTAACATGTTTCTTCAATATTTTTTTCACACAAATTCATTCCTATAGCCTCGAGCAAGACAATATGCAGTAACAACAGATGCGCTGGCAGATGCACGAGTATTTAAGCCAGCAAACAAAAGAATGAGAAAATGAAATGAAAAAAGTTTATAACACCTTCATTTACTTTACAATTTAGATTTAGATTGATGTAAGAATAAATCGCCTCGTGGATTTGTGTTATGTAATCAGAAACGGGATGAAATTCAAGATATATTAATTTCACCATTGTTGTTTGCATGTACGAATAATGATTATATTTTGTATAGCATTTCGTAGAATTTTATAGCCAGGAGCCGCCCTGATTAGAGGCGACACTTGATTGTAACATGTAAAATCATTATAACCCACAAACCTGCATATAACGCGAGAGTGCAATCCATGAGTTTGAATGAATACAAACGTCCAAATGTATCTCTTTGGGAATAACTAATAAAATTATTTCTCATTTGTAAATGGAAAGATTTAAGTAGAACTATAAAATGTACCAAATTTTTATGGTAACTCAAATAAATTTGCATTTTGGTGTTTCTGTTGCGGCGTTGCCAGTCACAAAAGATCTGGTGAAATAACACAAAATTCATTAGTCGAACTTAAAGTAGTGAAATACTTAATTGATGTATAGAAATAGAACGGCGCTTAATTTTAGTTGACATACTAATGATTTTCATTTTATTTTACGAAAACTGTCAGAGCAATAATTATCAAAAACGAATTTTTAATAAACTAACTATGTTCAAAAAGAACGAACATAAATACTTTTCCACAAATTGATGTCCTCTCCGTTTAACTAAAATGATGTTAATAAAATACAGAGTTAAAAGCAAAACAGAGTAAAAAAGCGAAACGGGTATAAAGAATGAGTCGGGCGCTTATCCGTAACAGAGTTTCGAGGACGACAATTTGTTCAAAAACTAGTTGTGAAAGTAGACTTCTTATTCATCTCCTTAGAAATGTAAATTGAAATTCTAAGGAAGGAGAGCCCAGGCGATAGAAGGAATTTATAACTGAAGATAGAAAGTGTACTTAACAATTGATCGAGAGGCAAGTGGGGTAGTTTCGTAAGCTCCAAAGTGAGATAATTGAGCATGATGAATATATGATCTACAGAAAATCATATATTAATTCGCATTTTGCTTTTTTGAAATAAATAAACTGAACTTTAGTCAAATTATCTGCAATAACCGTAACTAGCATTTGTGGAGTAAAGTGATAACATAGTGCAAAGAAATTAGATGATATACAAATGGAAATAAAAAACTAATAATAGAAAACAGCGACATTTACAATTTAAAAAAGGGACTAAGAAGTAATAAAAAAGAACTGTAGACAATAATAGTAGAAATTATGATTCAACTGTCAGATATTTATTTGCATCATGTTATTTCCTAACTGTATGAGAGACTTCTACTGAAAAGTTTAAAATCTAGAGCTGATTTCGTCTCCTAAATTTGGTTTCAGACAGAGTCATTTCACTACTAATACTACTAATAATATTGAGAAACCTTTCAATGAAAAAAAAGTTTGCTGCACTATCTTTCTTGATGTCGCTCAGGCTTTTCATAGATTATGGTTTATAAGATATAAACAGTACTCACAACTCCTAACTTCATACGTTTCTGAAAGATTTTAGAATACAAGCGGGATATTAAGAACTAAAAGAAATCACGGCTGGTGTACCTTAGAATAGTCCAGACCTTTCCGTATTGCAAACTAGCAACATTTCATAAAACATAAAATACCTTTACAAAAACTTGGCGTTTCAAATTAAATGAAAGTAAACTTCACAAACAAGCATCACAATTCATATTACCTAGATCCCACATGCTATCTGAGCTGGCCATAAGTAGGTACTAGGGCATAAGGATGAGGATATTAGGAACTGACTTGGTATAAATTATAAGAACATTTTATTGGCTGCTTAGCATAAATTCATATAAAATTGCTGTTAATTGTAATTTCTGTATTTATCACTATTAATTTCATAAACTATTTTACTTTAATGATATTTAATTACTTTATTCGTATATTCTAAAATCAATCCAAACAGTATATTTACTTAATAGAAATACTACTTCTAGAGTTCCACAAGTTTCCAAAACTATTAATCAAACAAGTTACTTTTTCTTTGCTTCTCGAGTATACAATACTTTGCCTTACGATTTGAAAAAAATCAATTCTTTATCGCTTTTCAAAAAACAATCCAAAAATTGGATTATCAATGAATCCAGGATTTACATTCATAGCCTTATTGATCTTAAAAACATTTATTACCTGAACTGATCTATCAATAAGTTAAATTAGTATATAAGAGAAATATCACTAGTCGGAGGAATTATTCTCATGAGTTTTGTTAATCCCCATATTTTTGTACAAATCCTATATGTGTTTGTTAATATTACCGTAAACAAGTAGTTATCTACTTTCATTGTTTATTTCCTAATCTTACTCTGAAATGTACCTCTATTATTAATAAACAATATTATTTTTAGATGTGCTACCATCTATGGTTAGAAGAGAGTAGTGACAATAAATTTTGACTGAATCTAGTCAAGATGTCACTCTCTTCTTTTTATCCCTTTAATCCCTTTAAGAGATTACTAACAATATTATTATTATTTTTATTATTATTAATTTTTTAATACTCTGGTCCCACTTTGGCTTCATGATCGTTTGTGATATGATCACTCTAGACTCCTGCGGAATTTATCTACCCTACGTTTCGGACTAATTTACATACTCATTAACATTCTGTCGAAGTCTGGAAAATATTATTAATTTCTTTAGACGTTCGATGAAGTTGCTCGCGGTCTTCGGGGGGAAAGAAACCAATTTATCAAATTGTGATGAATGCCAGATGAGGAAATATCACAGATTTCTGAATTTTATACTCGTTCGACATTTTATTTGGGTTAACTTAAGTCAGCATGAGGTTGGGAACGATCAAATCCAATTTTAATTTTAATATACGAGCGGAGCTTTTTTATTGACAAAGTCGAAAGCGTTCTTTTAATTTGGGACATTAAAATTTTTATCATTGTAATAAATTCAATAAAAAAATCAAAAATAAAGTACCTCGTGTAACAATTTATTTTTAATTTTGATTGTTTATATCAAACGAGATAAAGTCGAGCGAAAAATACCACAAGCCATTACTCGAAATAAATCTTTCTAAGAAAATCATCTTGTTCATTGTTTCCATAAGAGATTTTTTGACTTCCTCTCCAAAATTACGACTGTAATCAATCATTTTATAAAAGATTATATAGTTTTATCAAGTTATTCGAGCGTCTGATTACATTTTTTATTCGCTTTGCTTTTTAGCGGATTTTCTCAAAGAAAACGTTCTTTTTTTTCGGTTCAGAACTCGGATTAAAGCTTAAAACCTTTTTGTCTGGGTTTTGTAATTAATGTTAACAGAATTTAAATGTCTGCAACAAGTACCGAGGACTGTTGGATCTTGTAGTTTAGGGAGAAGTTTTTTCTATGGATACAAATAATTAATTGCTGTCTTTGATCAATTTCAAAAATTTCCGTATTCGTATTTAGAAACAATTCGTATTTTTTATACTAAACTATAACAAATAATGTTTGAGAGTAATTTAGAATTTACAAGCAAAACAGCGTTGTCAGATATCATTCTTATTTTACCAATTTTTAACATAATTAAAATGTAAACGGTAAAGTTGAAGGATAATTGTGGATAATACACAAAAAAAGTGTGTTTAAGCAATATTATTGGATAAACATCATTAATCAGTAATACTTATAAATCATTTCCTCCCCATTTCAAATAACTTATTTTATTTATTGCTTATTCTTTTATAAGACTCATGGCAACGCTTTGCAAATCTATATTTCTGTCTTTGTCGGTTTCACTGATAAGTACATTTTAACGAGCGAGTAAGTTGTAATCCGTTTTCTACTCGCTAATATCATGAACGTAACATAGGGTTGGTTTAGAATAACGATTAATTTAAGTAAAACAGTAAGGAATTTTAATTTATTAGATTCGACATCCTAAGACCGGTTTCTGCCTTTCGGCTTCATCAGTTAGGCTTTTCGAATCCAATAAATAAAATTCCAAACTCGTACAAGTCAATAGCTATATCTGCTATAAGTATTGACATTAAATTTTGACTGAATCTAGTCAAGATGTCACTCTCTTCTTTTTTATCCCTTTCTCTCTTCTTACCATAGATGGTAGCACATCTAAAAAAGATTAATTTAAGGTTTATACTTATCTACTACTTTTTCCTCAAATTGTTATTTTTTTACGATAGCAAGTAGAGTGTGCTTATATTATACATATGCACATAGTTAAATTATAAAAAAAATTAATTTTAATGATTTTTAACAGTTTGGATTTCATTAAATTGACAGAACCGTCCTTCATAAGTCAAATAAAGTTCTTTTACTTAAGGCAAACCTTGGAGGAAGCCTGTACTTAAATTAAATACAGGAAGCCTTTATTTTAATAAAAGACAAACTTAAGGAGCTGTTCACTGCGCATGCGGAGATGTCAAAATAAGGGGTCCTTTAATAAAAGATCTACCAAAAAGAGGTTGCACTATTGCGCTGAAGGTTCTCGTTCCCAAACCAGGACCGTAACTCGCGGACTATTACTTCTTACTTTATGTATTTAATTAATTTAAACGTGAATTTCTTTATTCTCGCCGAATTTTCTTCTCGCGGTCACCTTTTCGGTAGGAGACCCCCTTCGTCGCCAAATACCGACTAACTGACTAACCCTTCTCTTTTTCCTTGGAACGTTTTTAAAACCAAAGATAGCTGAATGTGCAGAATCATTATTTTGGTTAAATCGCTCTACTTTTCTGTCTAGGTTAGGCTCGTGCTTGAGCCACCCAACCTTGACTTTCGTGATTCTAAGAAGATTTTGACTTTTCGTAAATATTTTAACTATATTTGGGATGCGTGACAATATAATCCTATAGCATTGATCTGGGCGCTAGTAAAAGGACAAGTAGCACGAGAAAACAGGACATTTAAAAAGGGCGGATGTAAAAAATTACCTTAAAGAAGCAATTCAAAACGTCACTGCAGAAAACTGGAAGAACTACATCGAGCACGTTTCGAAGGAAGAACAAAAAATGAGGGACATAGACCAATGAATTGAACAAAATATTGAACCAGTCATTATCAACTTTGCTGACAATAGCGGTATCTGTATCTGTAAATCTAGAAGGGTGGGTCACCCCACAGCACGTAGGCCACATTTGGCCCATTGTGCGTCCTTCTGAGGTTGAGCCTTCCTTCTAGCTCGTCAGCCAGCCTACTTGTTTAAAGTAGGCGATGACGTCGCCTGAAGGTAGCTCCCTCATGTTGGCATGTGTTAGCCACCGCTCGCCGAAAAGAAAATGTCTCATTTGTGAGAGTGTCGGGTATTCGCAAAGAATGTCATCGACAGTCTCGTCTTCCTGTTCACATCCTCTACACAGTGGAATGTCAGATAACCCCATCCTGTAGAGGTGTTTTCGTAGATGATAGTGGCCAGTCAGGATACCTGTGGCTGTGCGCAGGTTCTGTCTGTTCATAGTCATGTATTTTTTGGCTGTTTCGCTGTTCGGATACTGTAATAGTTCCTTGGCTAGCTTGCAACCTGTTTCGTCGTCCCATCTACCCTTAAACTTGTCAAGGGAGTGTTTCTTCAGTAGGTCAGCCACAGCTGATGCCGATAAGCTTATGAAAGTGCCAGGTCCCAAAAGTTTTTGGGAGGCTGCTTTCTTAGCTAAAGAGTCAGATGTACGGTTGCCTTTTGATTTTCCATGACCTTTGATCCAAGCTAACGTGACCACGTTGTTGTTGCAAGCTTCGATCAGGGCCTGGTAATATTCTAGTACTAGACCTGATGTAATCCGTGGTCTATCCAGAGCTAGTAGTGCCTGTCTGCTGTTCGTGAGGATGAACAAAATATTGAACCAGTCATTATCAACTTTGCTGACAATAGCGGTAGCGACAGTGCGTCTGACGAATCTGAGATGGAAGGTTAGACGAAAGGCAAAGGCAAAAATTAATAAGCACTGCTTAAATATGCCAAGGGCAAATAGAAATTTTAATAATTTTTGGTTCTAGTAGACATTTCTAATTTTCACTTTTTTAAAAATTTTCATCTAAAATCGAATGAATCTCATCCCGAAATTGGATTTTTTAAACTTCATTTGACAGCATAAAATTGACAGTTGAGACTGAAGGAGCACAACTAATATTTTGCCGCCCGTCGAGCGTTTTTCTATTCATTAAATAAAATCTATAAGACAGGCATTAAAAAAATATTCACTTATTACTACTACCAAAACCCGTACGCCTCTGTCCGCTATTACTGAATAACTGCCATGCCCTTTATTTGTAACTGCTTTCCGTCTCTAACGAGTCTTGTCGTCTTCATTTACACGCCTTTTTCGTGTTTATTTTTTCCTCAGGATGCAGGACTAGCTCCGGTATTCCCAGAATACGGAAACTTTAACGAACAAAATAGGGATGCAATAAATGAACATTAAATTCAATGGATGGGTTTTTGCGCTTCCTAACAATTCCAGAAAGTTTTTGAAATTCACTTTTACTTTGACATTGATGGAATGGTTGGAAATTTGAATTTTTTATCCTTAGTATTGTCAAACCGGCGTTGGAGTTGGATCTGATGGAAAAGGAGTCTAAGTGCAGTATAAAATTATTATTGACTACGCCACAATTACTAGAAATAAGTTAAACGGTCTCAAATGTGCGTTACGCATTAAGGTTTTAATTTTGTTTTTTTTAGAAGAACATAAAACAAAAAAATATGTTTTTCTACGCTACTGGCCGTTTAAACTGGAGGTTTAACCGTTGAAATTATTGTGGTTTTCCGTTGTGCGTCTGAAGAGCTGACGAGAAAGAAAAAGAAAGCTCGTTAGTGCAGCCTTTTTACTGCAAGATGTCGCTTTTTGAATAATAAATTGGTGTCGTTAAGTAAGAGAAAATACCGCAAGACTTTTCCGGGATTTCTAGATGAAAATGAACTGATCTTTATGAAAGGGGTATCCAGAATAATAAGTAATGCAATCTTTTAGAGTGTGAAAATGTGAGTTGGAAACGTTTTAACAAAATACTTCTGGATAAGACTGTTTATGAATTAAAATGATATATAATGTAAACAAATGTTGTATTTTTTACCGGATAACTTGAAGTGAAAAAAGGATAATAAAAGAATTAAAAACAAAAATAAAAAATAAAACAATAAATAGAATTTACAAAATGGAGAAACGAAAACGAAAAACGAAAAATGGAAAATTATACAGGGTGGGCCACGCTCAACGGGACGGAGCTTACTGGGAAAACGAAAAATGTTATGAAAAAGTTATTTGGCAGGAGTACGTAGGTTAGTGACGACTACATTTCTAAATTAGTTAGACATATACAGGGTGTTCCAAAAAAGCGTGATATATCGAAGTTATGTTTTTTTTAATGGAACACCCTGTATTTTATTTTATTTTTGAAGTATATTGAACAAAATAATGTCACTTTATTATACCATTCTTGATAGTTTTCGATTTAAATGACTATTTTTGTGAAATTAATATGGTTTAAATACATTCATTACACTTCGTCCCATAAAAATTAACTAACGCATTTTTGTTTATTAATTGCCAATTAGGAAGGCCATCGATACGAATTATTGTAATGTAAAGTTTATTTACAGGGTGTTGTTAATTGAGAGTTTCATGACAATACAATATTTTATACGATTACTGCGTTATTCTAAATGGGACACCCTGTATTTTGTTATTGTAATAAAAGGGTAAAACAATTCCCTTTCAAATTACTACAAGGTTCTCTATACCAATATCCACCAATTTCAGACTTATTTGCATTATTTTACCTGCATCAATAAAAATCGGTAATTTTATAACACGTTTTTATTAAGTAAGCTATGAAATAGACAAAACAAATAACTTTACAACAAATGTTCAAAATGGTGCCCATTTTGTTCGATACATAATCGGACCCTCTTCTCAAAATTTTTTTTTACACATTTCTGGCGTTACGGTTGCAAACGCTTCACGGATACGAATTTTCATATCTTGGGCAGTCGTGGGTGGAGTCTGATACACTAAATTTTTTATGTACCCCCATAAAAAGAAGTCCATGTTGGTTAAACAGGGAGATCTAGGGGGCCAATTGTTAGGACTACCTCTACCAATCCACTTTTCCGGAAATTTTCGATTTAAATATGATCTTACAATGAGAGAAAAATGTGCGGGAGCACCATCGAGCTGTACCCACATTCTGCTTCTTACATTCAAACGATATTTTCTAACAGAACAGAAAAATCTCTCTGAAGGAATCTGGAAAACTTACGTCCATTTAAAATGCCATTAAAAAAATACGGTCCCACAACATATTCTCCTATTAATCCTCCATAAACGTTTAAAGACCATCGGTTTTGACGATCTATCGTTCTAAATTCTTTTTTATTTTTGGTACTGTAATAGTGAAAGTTGTGTCCATTCACTAGTCCACTATTATGGAACGTAGATTCGTCTGTGAATAATATTTTATCAAAAAAGAATTCGTATTCTCCCGCTTTTTCGAGAAACCATAAACAAAATTCCAATCTACGGTGAAAATCCGTTCCCTACAAATGTTGGTGCATCTGAATGTGGTATGGATGGTAACAATGATTTTTAATAATTCTTCTGATACTAGTCCGACTTATTTCCAATTCCCTGGCCATAACTCTCTGGTTTTTCAATAAGTGATTGGAGAACTTCCAACTCTGTATTTTCGTTGCGAGTTACGAGCTTTCTAATATCTCGTTTTTTGTAAGAAACACTGCCGGTTTCACGAAACCTTGCTAGCAGCCTTTCAAATACCTCTTTGCGAGGATGATCTTTTAAGGGATATCTCTCGGCATAAACTCGTGATGCTAATAGACAGTTTTGAAAACATTCTCCGAGTATGAAAATCATATTAACTCTATCTTCAACTGTATATTCTTTCATTTTGTATCTGAACGACAGCTAATAACACGGTAAAAATTACTATTGTCACAGTTTGACAGCAAACTAGTGTTTTGTCTATTTCATAGCTTACTTAATAAAAACGTGTTATAAAATTACCGATTTTTATTGATGCAGGTAAAATAATGCAAATAAGTCTGAAATTGGTGGATATTGGTATAGGGAACCTTGTAGTAATTTGAAAGGGAATTGTTTTACCCTTTTATTACAATAACAAAATACAGGGTGTCCCATTTAGAATAACGCAGTAATCGTATAAAATATTGTATTGTCATGAAACTCTCAATTAACAACACCCTGTAAATAAACTTTACATTACAATAATTCGTATCGATGGCCTTCCTAATTGGCAATTAATAAACAAAAATGCGTTAGTTAATTTTTATGGGACGAAGTGTAATGAATGTATTTAAACCATATTAATTTCGCAAAAATAGTCATTTAAATCGAAAACTATCAAGAATGGGTATAGGGAGCCCTTAATAAAGTGACATTATTTTGTTCAATATACTTCAAAAATAAAATAAAATACAGGGTGTTCCATTAAAAAAAACATAACTTTGATATATCACGCTTTTTTGGAACACCCTGTATATGTCTAACTAATTTAGAAATGTAGTCGTCACTAACCTACGTACTCCTGCCAAATAACTTTTTCATAACATTTTTCGTTTTCCCAGTAAGCTCCGTCCCGTTGAGCGTGGCCCACCCTGTATGTAAAAAAAATGAAAGTAATAAAAACAATGATAATAATAAATGTGGAAAATTAAAAATAAAAGGAAATCCTCCATTTTACAGACTTAATTTGATACTGGTTCTATCAATTTGGTAGGGTATTATAATTTAAAGTGTAATGTAATGATTAAAAGACAACGGATCCTTTTTAAAATAACTTTAACGCAATGTCCTCATTTTTGCTGCTCCAATATTTTTTAAATTCTCATTCATTATTTGTTCTTTCTTACTCCCTATACTTTAAAATAATCCAAAACAATATACGACACATTTTCAGAACGAATTATGTCCGAGATTTTCGTGTTAAATTGCGTTTCGGAACATGACAGTTATAAATACAGAAAATGGCGACGAACTGGCCAACTTAGATGTATAGGGATTTTCTGTTAAAGAGGAAATACTAAAAACCAGTGGCGGACTACAGTAAAAACAATAACTGGGTTAATAATTAAATGAAAATAATATAGTCTGACAATATGGGTTGATTAACGTTAAAGAAAGAGAGAAAGCGAGGGGTGAGAGGGGGGGGGGGAGTTTTCATTATCTTGTTTCGATATCAGGCTATAAGCTACAACGCTGATATAAAAACATTTTCGAGATATGCATTTCGATTTTGTTTGTCGAAAGTGAATAGTATCAACACAAAACTTTTCAAGGGATTCATCTTATTCAAAATTAAACTTAAAAATCATTTAATATAATCCTGGTAACGTATTTTGAAACAAATTACTAGTTACTTAAGTTTTAGTACATTAAGATTAGCAAATAGATATGAAATAATTTATAAGGCAACGAAATTTTGCAGGGATATCATTAAACAAGTGTCATTTAAGAAATGAGACTCAAAACAAATGTTTATACAACTTAATTCTATTAATATCAACAATTTCTGGACACAATCCTAGTATTTCTATTTTTCAAATTTTGGTGGGATCGCTGCGAACCTCCACCAATTTTTTTAAAAATTTGCTCGTATTTAATAATAATATCTGGTCACCGAGCTTCGCTCTTAATATTCAAATCTACATTTTTAAGTAGTCCAATGAGTATATAATTTAAGTATATTTATAACATGACAAATTATTAATTAATTCGCGAAAATCACGGAGTGGGCGACATCTACTTGAACTACTGATAGGGAGATAAATAAAAAGTTGATTGGCGATTGGCTTGAAAGTAGGCGGGAAAATTAAAAAAGCTGTCAGTGTTAATTTTCAATTGGCTGCAGCTGTTGTTGACGTTTATCAACTGCTTGTCACAGAGGTTAGTTAAATGCATTAAAGTTGCCTAGTTTCTGGGGATTTCACCCTTTTAGGGCAACATCTACTGACGCTTGATCTTCGCGAATTGTCACGGTGGACAGGCCCCGTTTCCGGGACGTGCAACAGCAGCGTGTAGGGCACACGTCCCGTCAACAGAAGATCGCTCAGCTCACTCTATTTATCACTATATAAGAAAAACTCTATGTTCAATTGATTTTATTATTTTTTGATCTGCAGTGAAGGAAAATTATAGGTCTGATATTCATACTTGGGTAAAAACCTCCACAAAAACCTGTGACCAGACTCTCGAGGTGTGGCAGATATTGATATCATATTTTTTCAAAAATTCTTTCTCTCTCTCTCTCTCTCTCTGATCATGAAAACTTAAATATTAAAACTGTCCGCATAATAAAATAGTAGCCGTAAGGGGTAGTCTCACACTATCGGGGAAGGGAAGACAGGTGTCCATTTTAACAGTGTTACTCAACGTTCCTATAAATATTTACCTAAACCCATGATTTCTGCAATTGAATTGGCAACGTTGTATTTTCAACTTTGAATTAATAAGATGGCTGTCATTTGACAAGCAAATTATTTATGTCCGTCAAATGAACCTTTCCTTTTTTATATAAAGCGACAAATTTAAAATCGAATTCTTTCTGATTAAAACGCCAGAAATTAAATAAAGTCAAACCTTTTTACTACTATACTATACAGAAGAAAGGAGTGCAGTATTTAATTTGCAGAACGTAGTACAGGTTCAAGAGGTAGAAATTTTATTTTTACCTCATCCTTCAATGCTTATTTGTAGTTAAAATTTAAATTTTAATACATCTGATCGGCCTAATATAGTTTTTGTCTAGATTCTTGTTTCCATGGTTTTTACTGTAATAAATTTGTTCTTTTGACAGATAAGTCAGACTTTAATTATTCATAGCCGTATCGTATGTATTTTAATTGATTCAGAATTTTGTATTAATATATATTTCAAAATGGCCTCATTCTAAAAATATTATCAGTCCTCCTAAATCCTTGAAGGCAGAATTATTAGTAATAGCAAGGCAACATAAAAACAAATTCAAAAAATATATTATGGATGAGATGGCCAGAGAAAAAGGAATTAAAATTCTCAGATTTCCTCCGAACCACGCAGAGTTAAATTCCATTGAACTGATCTGGTCTCAATTATTAAAAGGTTATGTTTCTAAAAACAATAAAACATTTAAATTTCCTGATGTGCGAAATTTGTTTTTGAAGGCAGTTTCAGATGTAAATAGAGAACATTGGGGAAAATGCATTGATCATGTTTAAAAATGTGGAAAATTCATTTAGGAAAGTGGATATATCAATGGATAATTTAATAGAACCGATAATAATAAACATCAGAAAAGACAATTATAGTGATGCCAGTAGTTTTAGTGAAGACAGTGACTTTTAAAGGTAGTTCTTGAACTAACTTTTTTTTTAATCTTTGAGTTTAGGTAAGTACTGAAGCGTTACTTTTAATGCCAAGAGATTTAATTTAATCCCAACATATAATCCTCCTTGTTATTTATTGGTTAAATTTAATTCGTTCAATGTTAAAGTGTCGGATGCATAAAGTTTATTTTTATTTTTTGTAAATAATATAACTTCAAAATTTAATCTACGAAGTGCGTATATATATATTTTATATGCTGTGACCTTATTTATATTATAGAAACTTATTTTGCAAAGTACGCCTATAGAATGTGACGTTATATCCCCACTTTGAATGTACTCATCTATCCTTTATATTATATATTACTATAGAAACAAGTTATTATTATGTGCCGTTGCTAGGAAATAAAACTAAAAGCTTAACTTTTCTTGTAAATATCTCGGAAGATCGAATTTTCACAGACATGAGACCTACATTTTTCGCCGATTTAGATAGGAATTAGTCTACCCTGAAAGTTTCATTGAATTCTGACGAGTGGATTTCGAGATCCTCTGGACACACACACACACATACACACACACACACACACATACAAACCTTGCTCGTTTAATAGTATTTGATATAAAATAGTCATTATAAAATCAAAAATACATATTCTTTTTTAGTGTGTATAAAAATCGTTTGTATTGCAAACATTTTAAATTGTTTATTACATTTTTTAGGTAAACAGCCAATTAGAATTGGCCATAACCTTGAATTTTTTTTATTATTCTTTTACATATTTTTTCTAAATTGTCCTTAAAATTCATTTGAAGTTTTAACTCGTATGGGTAAATTTTTACGAACTTTCCTTCGTCTTTCTATTGTTTGTTTATTATTAACTAAATTATTCTTAACGTTAAATCAACAGAAAACTTTCCAAAAAAAACCCCAAACCGTAACTTTAAGTTACGCTTCTTGGGCAATTTCCACTGAAACTTAGTGACCATAAACTCTGGATTGTAGGGCTTAGAGAGTAGTTTAATTGGTGTAGTAAAAGTTCATAAAATGAGTTTTAGATAAGTTAAATGAACTGGAAGGATTTCAAGATAAGTTCTCTTGGTCACTACAAGAGTAACGGATGAGCCATAGAAATGAATTTATCTCTTATTTTAAAAAAATATCTTTCGAAGTTCGTGTAAAGATTTATTTAGATTAATTGGTTTTGTCGATTAAAAAGTTTGCTTGGCTCCAATAATATTGCCTTTGAAAACCGTTTATTTAACTCCGTTGCTGAATGTCAAATTTTAAATGCTTTTATAACGTCATCGAACGAAACTTTTCTTTAGGGTCAGTTTTAAAACTTTAGAAACAGACAGCAAAAGAAAAACACTATTAAAATTTGTTTTTCGTAAAAAATACCCCGTCCTGAGATTAAAACTAGTCTTAGTAGACTTACCATTAATTTACATCTCACTATTCTTAAAACTAGGTACTTATCATCTGGAGTCAATCCAATGATGTCTTCCAGATTTTTCTAATCATTATAATGATATTATATGGTTGCTTTGTTTGAAGCGAAAAATTACGGGTAGTGGACTTTAAAAAATAAATTTGACTTTAAAAAAACTGTCAAATTTATTTTTTAAAGTCCACTACCCATCATTTTTCCCTTCAAACAAACAAACCAACCATATAATACCATTATACTATATGCACTTTGCTCTGGTTTGCACAAAACACACTACGCAAGGTCTATTGGTTTGGTTCTTTTCAGTCTTCGTCCAGCAGCTGGAGAGCTTCTGCATTCACATGTAGATGGAGCCTGGCTTCATGCTTGCCGGCTAACCTTTTAATTTTTTCCTTGGTATTTGAAGATCTCTGTGAATATCGCAGTTACGAACATACCAGGGGGCATTCACTATGTTTCGTAGCACTTTGTTCTGGAATGTTTGAATGCACTTAATATTGGAATCGCTGGCACAGCCCCAAAGCCGGATACCATAAAGCCACACCGGTTTCAAAATCTGATTATAAATTGTTGTAAACTGAAAGCTTGGAGTTTCTTCCAATCAGCCAGCCAGCCATCTGTATTTTAGGCCTAATTCGGTTTGTAACGTTTAAATTCGGCATTAAAACCTTACTACATTTATTAGTTTTTCATACCTTGTAGATGTGAGCCACTGTAGGGATCGAATTATATTATTTAGGAACCATATATCACATAGGATAGCCTCAATTTTTTTGACTCAATTTATATCCATTTGAACGAGCTAGTTAGTTTCAGATAAAGTATTTCGAACATTAAAATAGATTGTAAAATTGATTGTTTACTTTATTCTTATCGATGTCATGTTTCGAACTGTCGGTTCGTTCATTTCTTCTGTTAACTTTAAGGTGTTGTACGGCTGTGTTAGCCAGTCACCAGTTATTTCATTGGTCAAATCACAAGTCGTATTAAGTGACCCGTGGCGATTATTAGGTGAATCTCTTTCTGGTCTTGCGTGGTGAGATTCGTTCGAGAAGGATTTCGAAGGAAATTTTGGGACGGGCCTTGTCTTTCTTTCTTGTGGGTGATAAGTATAACGTGGTTTAGACAAAATTTTGAGGAGTCGCCCGGTGTTTATGAAGATTATTTCGTACCATTGATTGGGATAGACGAGCGATTCCCGTATTGTTGGACGTGCAGGGTGCCTATTTGATTTGGTGTGTTTACCCTGGTCTGAATCTCGTGAAGAGGAATTGATATTTTGTGCCGAACCACGCCACGTCCGTAATCGAGGCCATTTTGTCAGGTAAGGCGTTTTTCATGAAAGTCGAGTTTTATGTTATCTGGCAAGTGTGTAAGGCCTGTTAATATTATAGGGGTAGTATCATCCACGTTAGACGATCGGATTCTCCGAGGATTCACCTTATACGGAAGCATCTGTCAGAGAAGTTTGCCGAGAATTCCCCGTCACTGTATAAAGGGTATGTTGAGTTATTTAAATGTTTTTATAGTATAAACTGTTAGAGTTTGTAAATTTCTTTCTGGGCCGAGGGGTATTTGATTAGGGGTTTAATGTATATTATTTTAGGGTTCTCGTGTTGGGCTGATTGTCAACCAGATTTCTCGTGTTGGGCTGATTGTCAACCAGATTTCTCGTGTTGGGCTGATTGTCAACCAGATTTCTCGTGTTGGGCTGATTGTCAACCAGATTTCTCGTGTTGGGCTGATTGTCAACCAGATTTCTCGTGTTGGGCTGATTGTCAACCAGATTTCCGGGTTGAGCTGACCTGACCTGACGAGCTAGTAGCCGCTAGTTGCCGATATTTAATTTTGGACAACCGCAAGTTTTTTCCCTTTTTTTTGTTATATATTGGTTCATAGACATTATTTGTTAATTCGTAATTTTTACAGTTCTCTAAATTAGCATTTATAGATATTTTCTCTAATTTTTATTTGGTACTTGTAAGCGACTTATAGGGGCGAGTGGTATTTTATTTTACGCCTAATACCAACGACCTTGAGAGCTCTCGCGGACGGTGTAACACCCCTATTATTCGTCATTTAAGTAATTAATTGAATAATTTAATTTTTTTTTAACTAGCGAAACTTTAGTGGGATCATTTGGATTCCTTTGTCTTTTTATTCTTTTTTGTGTGACCTGGACAGTTTGTATAAGAGAAATTATTAAATCGATATTGAGAAATTAATTACTTTTCTTTCTATCACTAATAGTCACAAATAGTCTTGACCCGAACGAAGGTAAGCAAATTTTTGGTTGCGACGTAGTTTATTTTTTTTATTAGTGGGCTCAATTTAGATCCATTCTGGAGGTTGAGTGACTAAATTGACTGAATTTTGGATGAGGGTAAAACAATCTCCTGGCGCCCATTTTCTTTTTAGTTAACACCTTCTATCAATCCACACCCCACTTCACTGTGGTTAGCCGGCATCCAAAGCGGATTACATAATCCCACGGAGGAAAATCGTTAAACGAGATTAACTCGTGGCAGGTTGTTTTCTTTTTGTTTTCTTTCAACCTGAGTTTGGTGTCAAGAGTCATGTCGAGGTATTTGGCATTCATCGAATATGGTACAATTGTTCCATTAATATTTACAGAATAAGGTTCTGGTACTCTTTTGTTGGTAAAGTTTACTTGAATAGATTCAGGCTCATTAAGCTTAATCTTCCATTGTTTGGTCCAGTCTACTACTGCATTGGTTGCTATCTGCAATTTTCTAACAGAGTTTTCTTGGTTTTGATCTACTGCAAGTGGAGCAGTGTCGTCAGCGAATGCACGAACAACTATATCTTCTAATGATGGTAGCTCGCTGGAATATAGCAAATACAGGATGGGTCCAAGGACGCTACCCTGCGGCACACCCGCTTTTATCTCTTTCAAATATATTAGTATGTAATTTTTTTCATATTTAATTCTGTTTTTAACATTGAATAAGTACTCTATGCTTAAGATGCTTAAAATTTGAAGCCACTATATCTCTACTCATTAAATTTAATCGCCCCACTTTCTCCCTTCCGCGAAACGAGTAAAATTTATTAAAAAATAAAAGAAAAATAAAAGCTTTATCTTTGAAAAGACACAAAGTAGCAGAGTGTAAATGAATCGACACACTTTTTCTCTTTTTTTTTATTGCTTTTTTCCTTTACGCCTCCGGTTCTATGGCAGTTTAAATGATGAACTGCTCATTGACGTCACGTGTAATTGCGTGTAAAAGTGATAAAGCCGTTAAATATGAGACTTGACTCGACTATACGAGGCTTTCATATTTTTTCCATCTAATTTTTCATTTTTTCGATTCACTAACTGTTGATGACTCTTTCTAGAATTTTTAGGTATGTTGGTTATAGTACCAAGCATTTTTTCCGAGACTCTAATTATGAGTAGCACTTCCGTTATCATATTAGGTCCGAGTGAGATAGTGTATACCCAGTTTAGAAAGATATTTAAGCTTAGATATTGACCGACAATAGTCTCTATGATTGTAAACAGTTAGTTTTTAAAAAAATGACAATGAAAACCAGTTCCGAAAATACTCCAAAAAATACTTGACAGAATTATCTCTGCTGCGGAAAAATAGGCAATGATCCCAAATGCAGACCCATTCATCAGGCAGATAAAAAAAACAAAGGAAGAAAATTCACCAAGAATCTCCCTCTCCAAACAGATGATCTAAATTTCCAAAACCGAAACCATGAAACAAAAACACAGATATTGATCAAGAGAAAATGTAAACATGTCAGAACCAGTTTTCCCAATAAAAAATTAAAGAATTTTTTTAAATGTAATCAAATAATTTATGGGAAGATTCTAAATTAACAATGCGTGTATTTTTATCTGCTCAAAAAGAGTTAAATCGTTTGCCTGCAGTGTTGTAAATGTTTTCTGTAAAAAAAGGGGCTATTCATTGATATTAATTAAAAATAGACCCTCGGGATAGTAGATAGTGACATATAAATTGCATTGTGCGCAGAACAACTAATTATGAACCCTTGTTCTCTCGACTCCTTTTATCGGTTTTCTCTGATTCCCGGTAGATGGTAGCACGTTCACTTATAATATGAATACGGAAAAAAATTGTTAGTGTCGCCATTATGCTGCAGGATAACCTTTTACATTTTCCATTTGAGAACGTAGTGAAAAAAATATCGTCTTCCATTACTCTTACTGTCAATTTGTATATGCTTTCATATTCCTCAGACTTTAATTCTAAGAGCAAAATGAAACGATATATATTAGTTAAGCCCCGAACTGTGGAATGAAAAGGCACAAGAAAATCTCTTCTTGCAATAGACCTTCTTTTGGCTCAAAGCGAAATTGCGGCCTAGTTATATTTCTCCTTATCTTTGAGGCATGAAATTCATTGGTTGTCCTTTCGTTTTTCCTTGCTCGTGCATCTAAAAAATTAGATTTGTATTCTCTCTTTGGTTGCGCTACCGAATTTATTTTTTCTTTTGTTGGTGTCAAATTTCCTCGTATGCATTATGGATTCACGAGCAATCAGAAGATTCTTTTACACGGTTTGGAGTATTTGGGTCAATTGAATCAAAGATGAAAGTGTGATATTATTGTAATTTTTTATTTTTCTGATATTTGTTGTGTCATCACGAAAGTACGCACCTTATGGGAAACTTTTTTATTAAGGGTTTCTCGACAAAAAGTTATTCTTGATAAAAGTTCGTGCATCCCCTAAAACTAAACATGCACCAACAAAATATAGTAAAACACTCGTAATATACGAGGAATCTTCAAAAATTTGAATTTGAGACAAGAGTAAAAAGTACCCTTATTATGAAAAATCTCGGGATATATTATTTAGAAAAGTTGTTCAGCATTAAAAAATACATCTAGATTAGAAGTCATGACCATCTAAGTGAAGTTTTATTTTTTTACCCATTTTTTTTAAATGGGGCTTACGAAAAAAAAATTGGTAAAACGATAAATAGACAACATCCTGTATACAACGGTTTATTTAAAAAGCCCGTGTTACAAATTATACAACTATTGGGTTAACCACGGTCAATTTTTTTGAAGAATAAAATAATTTTTTCAAACTTTTTGATGCAAAGTTATTCTTATTTTTTGCTAACATCGAAAATTGCTCAAAATTATACAGTATTGTAACAAGAACTTAATATTCAATAATATCAAATCATAAAACATCAATACAAAATAAGTATTTCGGCACACTCATTGATTTTCTGGAGATTTTCTTGTTTAAAGGGTAAAAAAATAAAACTTCACTTAGATGGCCATAACTTCAAATCTAGATGTATTTTTGATGCTGAACAGCTTTTCTAAATAACATTTCCCGACAAAATAAGGATACTTTACTCTCAAAATCAAATTTTTGAAGGCTCCTCGTATATTACGAGTGTTTTATTATATTTTGTTGGTGCATGTTTAGTTTTAGGGCATGAACAAACTTTTATCAAGGATCTTTTTGTCGAAAAACCCTTAATAAAAAAGATTCCCATATGGTGAGTACTTTCGTGATAACACTGTATAATAGCTTTCGACGCGTGATTTTTTTTTCATTATAACACCATATTCTATCATATTTTGTCTAATGATATTATTTTATATGATTTTTGTGACTCAGAGAGAGAGAGAGAGAGAGAATATGCTTTATTGTTACAGAAAAATTACAAAAATTTTATAGACAAAGCGAAATTAATCATAATAAAAATAAAAATAAATTACTAGATAAAACAAAACACAAACAAAATAACAATAACAATTGCATTGGATATGCAATATCCATCACTATAAATTATTGTTTAAATTAAAATTTTCAAACTAACTTAATTATTGCTCCTATAAGGCACGTTATAAAATTCTGCCACTGTGTAAAATGGTCTTTCTTGAAGAAAAGCTCTAGTGGATCTTCTGAACTTATCATAAGAATTTATAGATTTTAGAGAAAGTTTATATGGAAAAATAAATGGCGACGTATTTAAATATTTACAATATCTCTTACAGTTCTCGATTATCTAATAAATAAATTATTTAAATAACGAAAAGTGTTTCACAATGTTTTTCTTATTCTTTTTTTTTTGGCAATTGAATAATTAATTTTTTCTACGACCACCATTCAAAGTACGCTTTTCTGCACAAATTTTCATTTGCAAAGTAGGCAATTGCTCACATTGCAAGGACAAAATGACATATGTGTGCGGAAAAGTGACAGAACTGTGCGTAAAGTAGTTACTTTGCGCACAGTTATGTCAAAATAAGTGGCACCTAATTTCTGATTGATTTGTGTTCTATAAACTGACAGTTCGTTGTCGAATGACATTTGGCTCCAATATTTTAAATTTAAATTTTTAGAATTTTACTTTTGCTACCTTTTCGTAAGTATATTTTGATATATTTAGTATTTTATTACTTACCTAATTATTTCTAGACATGTTATCTGGTTTATAAACAAATATATACCGTAGGAAATGAACCAACATACATCATCCGGCTCTGATGATTCTGATGTGGAGAATACACCACCGAAAATTGAAGAAATAGCTAGAATGGCCACAGAAAATTTATTACCAGATATTTCAAGGGAAAAGCACGAGAAACAGTACTCCAAATTTATAAGTTGGAAGGAGACAAACAAAATTAAGTCATTTTCAGAAAATATATTATTTTTTTTTCTTTTTTCTTTATTTTTGACAATTTTTCATGGATGCATAAAGAAAATTGTATATTAAAAACATATATAAATTATGTTACGTTATATATATTGTAGTTATCACGTTCTAAAATTAAAGTAAATAAACATTAATATTTTGTTGTCTTTAAAAAGTGTGGTCGTAGAAAAAGTATTGTGTACAACATATACGCAAAGCACTTTTCCCACTCGCTTGATTTGGGGCACTCGCCTAAAACATCTGCGCTCGTGGGAAAAGTATAGTTTGCGCACTTGTTGTACAAACTACTATTTAACTATTAACAAATTAGACAACGTAACAAAGTAACTAAGGACTGCGAGTGTTATTTTCAGATCTTCTTCGGTATAAACGGAAGTTTGGCGATTTAATTTATTGGACGAGTACCTAAATTCAACATAAATAATTATAAGATCCATATTTTGTAATTACTTACAAACGCAAATCTTGTAAATATCTAACAGTCTGGAAAATTCTGGCAAACACTGAAGATCTCAAACTGCAATTTAGCAATTTTAATGAACAAACTCCGCCATGCATCAACATGCCATAATAGAAAAGATAATTGTGCCCGAAATCGCTGTATCTTGTTAATCTCGATTACCCTTTGTGGTCTTGTTTTACTTGTTTTAGTAGTTTAGTGGTTGGCCCAAGTTGTCCTCAAGGAAAATCCACTACCAACTACTAAATAAACTCGAATTTAATTGTTTTCGTTACAGCCGCAATCCTGCAGGACCTACGGGATTCTCTTCGAGACCTGAAAATGGTTTCTATTGTCGCAAAAACGTGACTCCGGGTCTTATTTGCATGAAATATTGTTAAGCAACTAATCTCTGTAGTAGTTGTAAAGCGAGATCGTTATTTTTAATGAAATTTATACTGTATCACAACAGGCAAACCAAATTAGAGATACGTTACACAGAAAAACATTTAATTTGTCACTGAATTCGTATCCCAAAAACGATATCACTATTGCACCAAACGAAAAGGCGTTAAAAACACCAGTTTTTGTTCATTAAAGATCAAACAGTTAACTGGTTTTTTGTTTACTGTAATATTTTAGTAATGACTGTTAGATTTGATATCTTTAGAATATCTATAGAAGAATTTTGTCAATCTATCGCGCCACACTTGGATGCAAAAAAAATCCTTATTTATACCATTTTTCCACAATTTTTCCGAGCTTCCCTTACTAATATCCTTTTTGTAAATTTCGATAATATCTATCGATTTTTCAACCAAAATTACACCTTTTGTTGATTTTTAATTTATTTATTATTGAAAACTAGTAAAATCATTACACTAAAATAATTTAAAACTCTCACATTTGACCTACGTTTCTCTGATGAGGTCAGCATCATCAGAAGCCAAAGGATTCGATTCGCAAGTAAGTTTTTGACAGATTTTTAGATTTTAATTTGGTAACGGGTCGAACTTTCCTTAAAATTATTGATATCCTGCAGATTTTTGCTAAAGTCGTCACATTTTTTCTCGTAATTTTTTCCCAAAATTTACAATTTTCATTAATTTTGCCGGCGCCAAACTTTTTTGTAACTTGATGACCCCCTTTTTCCCGAAATTCACTTTGGTCGCTTTAGAATACATGCAATTCATTATCTAACCAAAAAGTTTATGAAATTACGTACTAAAATTTAATTTTTACCCACCTTGTATTTTCTCCTGCTGCGTTTGGGACGGAGCAGTTTCTCCATCCACGACTACTATCCAAACCAAAAACCATCTCAACCAATTAACCACGACCATAGTTATCACTAAAGGTCACTTTCGGCTTTCTAAAATCACATTATTGACTCGAGTAATCTGTACAAAAGTTCGTAGTACAAAGCATTTGGAATTTTTTTAAAAAACATTTTTCTCGAAATTGGATTTTATTATAATCTAATTGGAGAGTGATAGGGTGGAATTCATTCTTCTGTTTCCTAGATTAGGTCTGGGTTCGTTTTCTTCATTTGCGAAATTTCTGAAAAGAAGAATTAGAGTTAGAAATCAAATTGTGATACAAATTCATTTTTAATAATATTTTTGTAGGTTTTTTTCCTAAAATAGGTATTAAAAAGAAACATTCTTTTTATATTTCCCTAATACTATTGTATCTGATTTTTTATATGTATATTTATTATTTATATGTATATTTTTTTTTTTTTTGGTGGAATGTGCCAACCAAGTAAAACCTGTTTGTAATTTGTGCTACCTTAAGATTTAAAAATAGTAGGTCTAAATAAAAAAAATAATTAATTTCAATAAGTACAAGTAACAGAATACAGTGAAGTCATAATGTGCAATCAAATTGAAGAATTTAACAAATAAAAGCCTAAATTGTCTGATGAGTACAAAAACTTTTTTACATTTAAAACCGGATTCATTCCACCACAGTATAAAAATAAAACAGAAAATAAAGCAGTTGCAAAATTAGAATGTTTACTTTAAGTCACCAGGAAGACGATATTTACAAAGCAATAAATAAATTAAGAAATGATATGAAACGAGATAGTAATGACGTCAAGAATGAGATAAAAAATTATATAACGGCAAGTGATGCGAGAATATTGTGGAAACTAGAAGATTCATCCAAAAAAATAACAGAAGTTGAGGAGATAAATAATAAAATTATAAAAAAATAGAATACATAGAAAGAACATCGTAGAAAAACAATATAATTATTTATGGAATAGACTTAATTGAGTTCACCGTTAGAATCGGATTATTGCTTAGAGTTATAGGCTGTAAAGTACCTCTGTAAGACATTGTTACGGTTTTACTGGTGTTGAAACAAAGCCCATTCGAGTCAGATCAAGACTTAATAGTAACTATGTTTGATTATGCTAGATTGTAATGTCTGTATATCAGAACTACTCCAGGTTACACTTGTGTCATCGGCAAATAAAGTAATTCTCCACTATGATATCGTTGATGATGAATAATAAAAATAAAATTGGATCTAACACTGAACCTTAAGGTACGCCACTGCTAATTGGCAGATTTGAAGAATCAGCACCATTAGCACGGACCTGCTGATTTCTATTTTCTAAGTTTTAAACCATTGCAAAGGAGAACCCCGTACGCCATAAATTTGTAGTTTCTTAATTAAGATTTCATGATTAACGCAATCAAAGGCTTTTGCAAAGTCACAAAATACTGAAGCTGTGAAAAGTTTATCATTAAGTGATGTATACATTTCATTAAGAACGGAAAACATTGCGACACTAGTGCATTTTTTAGGAAGGAAACCATATTGATGAGGTGTTATGATGTTTTGTTTGGAAAGAAAGGGCAGTAGGCCATTTTTCATTAGCCTTTCTATTATCTTCGATAAGGTAGGTAATAAAGCAATAGGTCTATAGTTACAAGTTTCGGTTTTGTCGCCACCCTTATGAAGCAGAATTATTATAGCTGTTTTTAGACAGTTTGGAAAGATACCAGATTCGAAGGATTCATTAATCAGCGAAGTTAAAATGTTAATTACTACATCAGGTATAGTTGAAAATATTTTAGTGGACAAGCCATCATTTCCACAGGAAGATTTATTTTGAATGCTGTTTATGGTTTGCAAGAATCTAAAAGGCTCAAGCATTCGTATTACAAACGATTTAACATAAATTCAAAGAGAAAAAACTAAAGTATTTTCAACACATCTAAAAATAGCACGGGCAAATACGTCTGATATATGATATATAGATGGCAACAAGTTGTATGTTAATAATATAGCTTATACAGCACAAGAGTTAACAGTAAAAGACGCTAATCAAGAGCCAGAAGAAAACAAACAGCAAAATAGTGCACCACACACGCCCACTATATTCTTAAAGAAATTACAAATATCAAGGAAGTTCAGAATCCTCAATAAATAAGTGGATCTGGGGACAGGAAAATAGAACTTAAAAATTGTAGCGAAGAATAGAAGAAAGAAATTCAAAAAGAAGTAGCCATAGTAGCGGATCAAACGCCAAAGAAAAAACCAGACAAAAATAATAGAGATCCTCAAACGAACGTAAGAACAAGATTAGGAAGTAAATCTAATAAATAGGAACAAATATTAACCGCCGTTTATTATTTTAAATTTATTATGTGTTATTCATCCTTATTCTATAGACGTTATCATAAGTCTAATATCTGCTATTATCATGTCTTCTTTTTTTTTGCTACATAATTATCCATCCATCTTTGGCACTTTCCATAGTGGAAGATGGTGTGTTCAACCATATGTATCACATTTCAAAAGCAGAATTTCTCATTTGCCTCCCGATTCTATTTAAAGTGCTTCAAAGATACCATAATGATTTTTCAGGCTTCAATCTTAGACTAACCCCTTTTAAATGCTCCACCACTGGCCGTTCCACGCCCTGTTAACCTGCACAGTTTGTGGAAAACAAGAAGCTGCAACACTTTGGAGGATTTGTGGATCGCGGATTGCTCTTATTAGCGGCCACCGAATCCACCGATGAAGGAGGAACGATGTTGACGTATAATGAATTGAAACACAAGCGTTAACGGCTACATAGAATTTAGGAGATTACAAGGGATCCGGGTTGAGGGGTGGGAGAAGTGAATTGCGACTGTTTGTAGCCTTTTTTTTTGGTAAGACTGAGACGTGCCGATCCAGTGGCGGTGCCAGAAAATTGTAGAAATTACTTCGTTTGTCCGAAAGCTCATTTAAATTAATTCTAGAATTGACTCTGTGTAGTTTAGGTATTCACGCATTCAGTCTAAGAGAACTATGACATTTTCGAAATGTACTAAATTTAAAACAAGTTTATTTGTGATTTTTTTGTTGTTATTGATTAAAAACATTTTTTTATTAAGCTCTCAAACTTGATGATTTCAAAAATTCACCATGAAAATCTGTCAGGATTGTATTTGAAATTACAATTTTCTAACTCACAATTTGCTGGAATAATATTAACAATCTTGAGACAAATTGCTTTGCGATAAAATTAATAATTTGCATTCCTATAAAACCTTGCAGTAATGAAATTGTACAATCTGCAAATAGAAGAGAGAGAAAACGCGAATTGGAAGCAGAAGGAACATAAACTTAGACACCTCTTGACCAAATTATAGTTCCAAAGCAAACTTAACAGCTTTCTGATGTAACAAATTTACTTAGTAGGAAATCCTGCAAACTTCGCAAACGGAAATGAATTTAAAGCAATTCCAAGAGAACACTAGCGGAATCTTGAATGCCTTGTGTCTCCTTATCGACCAATTACAATTTAAATGAATGGGGCATTCAAGAATTATTTCGAGAATACATTCGCTAAAGCTGGTCGTGTACCATAAATTGCATATTTTTTTAACAAAATTACTTCCTGAATACTTATAAATTATGTTATTAAATATACGTTTGTCCGCAGTTTTTGTTACTTCTTTTCATTCAAAGGATACAGTACAAATTCAATTAAAACGGTACAATAGTTTTTTAATTTCAGTACCTGACCTGACCAAGCAAACTTTTTTTTATTGAAAAACTTAATGAAGTAATATTTTTGTCCATTCTGAAATGGTTTCAAACGACTTCTATAACACCTGTTAAGACTCTCGTATATTCTAGTTTCCTAATAAATTAAATAAAATAACCGTGAACGAAAAAACATTAATTTTTAGGTGATAGATATAAAATTTTACCATATCAAAAGCACGTTATCAATTTACTTGGAATCTCCGAACGAATAAAATAATCCCGAAGTCAATGTTCACTTAATTCTTAAGACAACAAGAGGCACCTTTAATTTAAAAGTTTTGTCTTTTCTCTTAGCTTCGAAATTGATTTAGTAAACTCGAATTTGCTCCGACCATCCAACAATTTTCATAAAGACTTTCTGACAGTTTAAGGGAAACTTCTTTCGCAGTTTCGTGTTCAGAAAATGTATATACAATATCGCCCTCGAGGCTCAGACGGGAACAAAAATACACAGACTTTTTTGCGAGCGTTATTAAAATGGTTTTACGTTAGTCATCAGTGTTTTTTATCAGTATATTGTGAAATATTAGTTAAAAACTAAATTAAAGTTCGAATAAGAAAGTTCAACAATATTTTCTGTAGATGTGCTACCATCTATGGTAAGAAGAGAGTATCGACATTAAATTTTGACTGAATCTAGTCAAGATGTCACTCTCTTCTTTTTTATCCCTTTCAGAGATTAATACAAAGTGAGTAACACAGTAAGGAATTTTAATTTATTAGATTCGACATCCTAAGACCGGTTTCTGTCTTTCGACTTCATCAATTAGGCTTTTCGAATCCAATAAATAAAATTCCAAACTCGTACAAGTCAATAGCTATATCCGCTATAAGATAACATTTGTAGATGTGCTACCATCTATGGTAAGAAGAGAGTATTGACATTAAATTTTGACTGAATCTAGTCAAGATGTCACTCTCTTCTTTTTTATCCCTTTCAGAGATTAATACCAAGTGAGTAACCCAGTAAGGAAGAGAGTGACATCTTGACTAGATTCAGTAAAAATTTAATGTCAATACTCTCTTCTTACCATAGATGGTAGCACATCTACAAATGTTATCTTATAGCGGATATAGCTATTGACTTGTACGAGTTTGGAATTTTATTTATTGGATTCGAAAAGCCTAACTGATGAAGTCGAAAGACAGAAACCGGGCTTAGGATGTCGAATCTAATAAATTAAAATTCCTTACTGGGTTACTCACTTTGTATTAATCTCTGAAAGGGATAAAAAAGAAGAGAGTGACATCTTGACTAGATTCAGTCAAAATTTAATGTCAATACTCTCTTCTTACCATAGATGGTAGCACATCTACAAATGTTATCTTATAGCGGATATAGCTATTGACTTGTACGAGTTTGGAATTTGATTTATTGGATTCGAAAAGCCTAACTGATGAAGTCGAAAGACAGAAACCGGTCTTAGGATGTCGAATCTAATAAATTAAAATTCCTTACTGGGTTACTCAATATTTTCTGTATTTATTAAAAAACGGTATATAAATTAATTACCATCG
Organism: Crepidodera aurea; assembly: GCA_949320105.2. Lineage (NCBI taxonomy): Eukaryota > Metazoa > Arthropoda > Insecta > Coleoptera > Chrysomelidae > Crepidodera > Crepidodera aurea. The sequence goes on from OX439474.1 coordinate 1,343,092, forward strand.
AAGACGAAACCTTATTTGTAAATGAAAACATTTTTTTTTCTTAAATTCTTCCTTTATCTCCGCTAATTGGAAATATTTTAAATTGTAATTATCACGGTAATATCACAAAATCAATAAACATTTTTTGTTCAGCGACTTTGGAATAAAACATCCGTTTAAAAAATCAAAATTAGGCTAAGAAAAGAGAGAACACAAGGATCAGGTGATAAATTGTTTTTCAGCAGATGTTCTACCATTTATCATCAAAACCGATAAATGAAGTTGAGAAAATTTTCTTGCATTGGGGGATTCGAATTTTCGACAATTTTATTTCTGATTGTCAAAGTTTCATTATTTTCTTGGTATCCCTTTGACGGAAAACAAACTATGTATAAGCTTTTCGACTGGCAAATTTCAAGAACAAGATTTTTTTAAATAAGCATAAGAGACACAAAAAATATGCAGCTATACCTTGAGGTAAGATATCAAATTTTTATCGATACCGATAAATTGCTATTACTACAGTAAATAGAGACAATTTACAAAATTAGGGGCAGGTAGTTTTTGGTCACAGGGATGAATTCAAACCCAAGTTTTCGACCTTCAACCCCTTGCAGAAGGGTGGTTTTTGGGGGTTTGTTTTTTGCAAATAACTCCCTCATTTTTAATATTACAAAAAAACATTTTAACCCCTTACCGCATGAATTTTTTGTTTTTGGTAAAAAAAATGCACTATGTGGAAAAAAAATTCAGGATTTCGGTAAAAATATTTAAAAAAATCTTTATTAACTTTTTTTAATTTTTTTTTTGTTTTTTTTTTTTTTGCCATATGTGGCACAATATGCAATAATACAACAAAACATCAAAATAATGTATAAGCAAATCAATCAACTAAAAGTCATTCAGTATGGAACTTATAAAAGCAGTTTCTGTCTTTGTTCAAGCAAAGATGAACACCACATTTTTCACACTTTACAAAAGATTTTTTACCACAGAAATATTTGCACCTTTGCCGATTATCACACCATACTGGAAGATGGCCATATTGATCTCTTCGAACCTCTTGGATGGGAAAATCTGATGTCGGGCCCCTTTTTTTCTTGTTTTGCAAGTTATCCATGACTCCACTGGGACGGCCTCTTTTCTTTCTCGAGCTGGCTTTATTCAATTTACACAAGCACTCTGCAATGGCCATTTTGAAATCTGCCAGAGCTAAATCTTTGAACTCGTTTTCACTTCTTCTCCAAAGTATCCATGCATTGACAACCATCAAATCAATAATATGAAAAAATATCCTCATATACCATTTTTTTGACCTAAGTTTGATTCTATAGTATCCTAGCATGGAATCCAGGAGATCTACTCCTCCCATATATTTGTTGTAGATTGTTACAGCCTTTGGACACGGAACCGTTATATGTTTGTTATCCTTCTTCGAAAATCTTCGAACCTCAACTGTTGGTGTACTTCCAGCATATGTAGACAACATGTTGACCAATTTGTTGTCATACCATGAGACAACAGATATTTTTGTTCCATCAATTGTGGCGACTTTCTCTAGCATCGCTCCACGGCCATTCTTTTTCAGTTCAGCCTCTTTTGGCATATTGCTATTTGGCACTCTGTTTATTCTAACAGTTCCGAGCGGTAACATACCATTTTGTGCCAAGTAAATTTGTAATGGGACGCTATTGAACCAGTTATCAAAAAATAGCTTGTGATTTATGTGCCTTGGAACAGTTTCTGTTAGCCGAAGAACTACGTTTGAACTCATTCCCAGGTCAGGAAAACCATTGGGGAGAATATTGGTTTGCTTTCCTGCAAAAATTTCATAATCGTAGGAAAATCCGCTTACACCACTAAGAACAAACGCCTTATACCCCCATTTATGAGGTTTTTTTGGATTGTATTGTTTGATGGACGAACGTGCTTTCGTTGGAATAATCTGCTCGTCTATAGCCAAGTACTCTTCCTTTGGAACTTTTAGTAGTTGCTCCCTCAGTTTTCTAAGTACAGGTCGTATTTTGAATAGTTTATCATGAGCAGGATTTCCGGCTGCAACAGCATCGTCATTATTCGCAAAGTGCAAAAACCGTTTTATTTCTTCCCATCTGTTGCATGACATAACATCTGAGATCAAGCGGTGATTTAGGTTCAGGTTCCAATAACTTCTGGAACTAGGTAACTGGACTATTGACATATAAATACAGGTCCCTATAAACTGTTCGAGCTCCTTTTCAGTAAGATCCAAAGGTTTTTGTGGTCTCGTTTGAGCAGAATATAAGATACTTTGGTAAACTATATCAGTAATCATCTCATTTGTTAGAAAAAAGTTAAAAAATGCATAAGGAGAGTCTGCATTTTCCAATTCAGATGGCATGTCAGTAGAACCAAGAAATGTTAGGTTCTCATCCGATGTAACTAAATTACCCCGTTTCCAAGTAGGATGATTCTTGTTTCTATTCTTATTTAGTTTACGAAACCGTTCGAGCAGAGGTAGATCGTCGTCGCTATCGGAACTGAATTCTAAATCCGTTTCTGGGATGATAATATCTGATTGGTTATCGTCCATATCATTTTCGTCTTTGTAATCAGAATCTGGAGCTAATTTACCAGGCGGTTCTTCATCTTCTGAAAGTCTCTCGTCTTCACTACCATCTGGTACATCCATTGGCACATATCTACTGGCACCATAAAACGTTTGTGTATCCATTTTCTGAAATAAATTTAGTGTCCGGAGTGCATATTGTGCCATATATGTCCACGAGAGTTTTGGCGAATGTGCATACAGTTCCACATATGACACAACAATATTTCTCATCAAAAACAGTCAAAAAATAAAGAATTACATGGGTCTACTTACAGCAATTCCTTCGAAAAACTCTAGTCTTTACGTGGCTATTTTTTTTGTACCAAAATCTGCTACAGAAACTCGGATGATCGTGGATCAAAATTTATAAAAACTGATAACACCTGTTCACACGACGGCCATTTGCAAAATTGTATGAAACTTCACCAAACTGTTAAGAGATGTCGCTACACTACCAGAATTATGAAATATATACCACATATGGCCACCTATGCAAAAATAGTTTGGTCTGCGGCTTTATTTATAATAGTTATGTATGAAAATATTAATTGTGCCAAATATGACCCATGATGCGGTAAGGGGTTAAGAGCAATTTTGTAGAGAATTACATTTGCAACAACTTTTAATTCTAGACTTTTTTTCATAACTGCATTATTTTGTTTATAATAATTGTTTGAAAAATTGCAGATGTGGTTTTTTCGTTTTTTTTTCAGTTTTCCACCGATTTGATTAAAAAAAACTTCCATACTGAACGAGACCGCATTATTCTACATTCCGAAAAAAAAAATTAAGATTTGTAAAGACCCAGTGGAATGGGGATGGAACAAAAGTTTGCATGGGTGGACACCTTATAAAACTACTGACGGTCCTGCTCCAGACTCGCTTCTCAAACTGATATCGTGCAAATGTACGAAAAATTGCGGACCAGCTTGTGGCTGCCGAAAAGCTGACCTCAAATGTACACCAATTTGCAAGTATTGCAGTGAGATTTTCTGTCTCGACGAAAAAGACCAGTACCATGGAGATTGTTTAATTTTCAGATAATTAAACATGTAAACTCATATTCGTTTATTCGTTCAACCGGCAACGCCGCACCAAAATACGTTGGCGAGCGGCGTCGAACCAGGAAGCGGTGTCGACAAAGATAATTTTTTGCTCTATTTCACAATAGAAAAAATTTTACATGCTTGTTTACGCGGCTCACGCTAAAGAATCTTTCGAGAAGGTGTTGCGCAATCCGGAAGGGAAGATTTTGAAGCGACTGAGGTTCGTCGAATTTAAACTCAGTGTGTTGCTAACTGCAAACCAAGTTTGAACCCTCCGTTGCCCAGCTCAACGTAAAAATAATATTTTCTGAATGATGTAGTCATTTCTTTAAATTAACTATAATACTTTGTTCACGATTACTAGTTTAATGTAATCTTTGTTATGTTGTTGTTTTTGTTCATTTATTTATTTAACAAGTTTAATAAATGGTTAAATAAAAGTGTCCATTGTTTTTGTTGGATGAAGTTGAGAAGGCAAACCTACTACAGCACATTTCTTCAATCTAAAATTACAGTCCACTCGAAATTCGAACTACGATGCAGTTTAAAAAGGCGGTAACACATTGTTGGCCGTCCTGGGAAACTGGCACAACATAGGGCTTATTCCAGAACCCTCAACAGAGATGAAACTTTGCCAAATGAAAAACGGGTTTCGTTGAGTGAGATTGAGCTGCCATGTCCTTCTCAAAAACGGACGAAATTCAAATAAAACAATTTTTGACACGACTTATTGCACGTGGATTAGGCCTACAGTGAAAAAAATATTCCGGAGCGCGCAACTTGAGCGCGCTGAGGAGCAAAAAGTAAGTTGACTATGAAAAAAATAGTTCAGACAAAAAATGTAGAGAATATAAACAGCTACAAATATAATCTATAGTTTTTTTCAATCAAATCAGTGAAAAACTGAAAAAAACTAAAAAACTACTTTTTCAATTTTTTAAACAATTGTTATAAATGAAATAATGCAGTTATGAAAAAAAGTCGGGAATTGAAAGTTGTTGCAAATATAATTCTCTACAAAATTGCTCTTGAAAGTTTTTTTGTAAGATTAAAAATGAGGGAGTTATTTGCAAAAAACAAACTTACCCTCAAAAACCACCCTTATGCAAGGGGTTGAAGGTCAAAAACTTAGATTTGAGTTCGTCCCTTTGACCAAAAATAACCTGCAAAATTTCAGCTTGCCCCTAATTTTTTCCATTTACAATTCTAATTTTATTGTATTATATGCGGATTTACCTTTAAAAAAAAATGCGTCCTTTAATTAAGAATCTCTGTGCAGGTGGGTTATAAAACGAAAAATTGTTTTTTCGATAAAATCTCAAAATATTCTGTTTAGATTTTTCTTTCCACACAAAACATCAATTGAATTCACTAAAGTTAGAAAAAAAAAAACAAAAAAGTACTTCCATTTTAATTTTATTTAACACAATAACAATATACAAATCTGCGTGATCAAAACATGGATAGACGAAATAGAATTTTGGATGGATTAAATTTACCGTCATATTTTCAGTGAAATTAGAATTAAATGTGTAGTTCAATATAAATGTTATCAATAAATTCGTTTTATTCAGTTGTTATCTCATAACAAACAAAATACATTAATTTTAATACGAGATGTTCTTTTCAGGAAATATTTTTTCAGATAAATAATTAAAATGATATAATACATTATTTATTTATAGAATTACAAAAAAACAAGATATTCAGAAACATCAATAAAGTAAACCAGTAAGGAATTTTAATTTATTAGATTCGACATCCTAAGACCGGTTTCTGTCTTTCGACTTCATCAGTTAGGCTTTTCGAATCCAATAAATAAAATTCCAAACTCGTACAAGTCAATAGCTATATCCGCTATAAGATAATATTTTTAGATGTGCTACCATCTATGGTAAGAAGAGAGTATTGACATTAAATTTTGACTGAATCTAGTCAAGATGTCACTCTCTTCTTTTTTATCCCTTTCAGAGATTAATACAAAGTGAGTAAACCAGTAAGGAATTTTAATTTATTAGATTCGACATCCTAAGACCGGTTTCTGTCTTTCGACTTCATCAGTTAGGCTTTTCGAATCCAATAAATAAAATTCCAAACTCGTACAAGTCAATAGCTATATCCGCTATAAGATAACATTTTTAGATGTGCTACCATCTATGGTAAAAAAAGCCTAACTGATGAAGTCGAAAGACTGAAACCGGTCTTAGGATGTCGAATCTAATAAATTAAAATTCCTTACTGGTTTACTTACTTTGTATTAATCTCTGAAAGGGATAAAAAAGAAGAGAGTGACATCTTGACTAGATTCAGTCAAAATTTAATGTCAATACTCTCTTCTTACCATAGATGGTAGCACATCTAAAAATGTTATCTTATAGCGGATATAGCTATTGACTTGTACGAGTTTGGAATTTTATTTATTGGATTCGAAAAGCCTAACTGATGAAGTCGAAAGACAGAAACCGGTCTTAGGATGTCGAATCTAATAAATTAAAATTCCTTACTGGTTTACTCACTTTGTATTAATCTCTGAAAGGGATAAAAAAGAAGAGAGTGACATCTTGACTAGATTCAGTCAAAATTTAATGTCAATACTCTCTTCTTACCATAGATGGTAGAACATCAAGAAAGATAAAACATTTCATTAATATCATAATATCCATCTGCAAAACAAAGTAGAAACCACTTTTTTGAATAATTTTTAATTATTAATAAAACTCATATTTTTAGGTATAGAATGAGTCGATAAGTTCATTCTGTTTTTATTTTTATGCTTAGTAGTTCCGTGACACTAAGTGCCTCAATATCAAAAAATGTTGATGCATGACACTAGATGTCATGGGATTGAAGAATCGTGTGGCATGTAGAGTCGCATCGCCCAGTATATCAGAATATGTAGTTATTAGTATTAGTGTAAGATCAGGTATTTGTATATATTTATATTACATGACATAGGAAGGTCGACAACCAAGACGTAGAGAATTTGTATTATTAAATATTGTGTATATAAAACGGTCATTGTCAATCTTCCTATTCATTATGGTATGGTTGCTGTTATTTACCACCATTATTAAACGTCCTTATCACATTTCGATCCTGCCAGTCGTTTAGGACATCACAATCATGCCTTAAGATGTTCAGACTGCGGCACTACTGCCGTGACAGTGAATGTGGTGACATTGGTGTCGCCGTCTGAACGAGGCTTAATTTATTGACTTTTTTTATAAAAATATATTTTTATTGCCGACGAAAAACTGAACTTTTATTGATGCTTTAAATCACCAACTATAATTTATAAAATTCGCTAGATACTAAAAATATCTTAGAAAATGGGTGCTCGCTTTTGGCGAGTTTCTCAATAAAAAAAAAAGTTCTGCTGAGGTTTCCGGAATGGAAATTAGTTTTACAACGGCTGTTTTGACAATCAAAAAAAGTCGCTATATGAAAATTTATGGGGCATAAAAATACCCACGTCGCCGATATACGTCAACTAGCGAAAAATTGAGAATTATGGCAAAAATATTATAGGGATATCTTAAAAATATATTAAGAAATATGTGTATTAGTTTTATATTTGGCAGTTTTAATTCTTCTTAGAGGAGACATTCTGTTTTATTCGTTGAAGAATACGTTATACCGTGTAGAAAACAAGCCAATGCGTATTAATTATGTTTTTATTATTATTAGTAATAAAATACAGAAAGATCCAAATATAAAATGTTTTAGATAAAAGTATGCTAAATTAAAATTCTTTTGAACGCAAAAGTTATTTCTCTTTTTAGATGTGCTGCCATCTATGATTAGAAGAAAGTATTGACAATTACTAAAAGCAAAAAATTCCCGGTGTATTGGGGTTGCATACACAATTTGCATTGTGTGTTGCAAAGCTTTTATTTGACTGATTCTAGTCAAAATGTCACTGTCTTCTTTCGTATCCCTTTCAGAGATTAATACAAAGTTAGAAAACGAGTAAGGAATTTAATTTATCAGATTCGACATCCTAAGACCGGTTTCTGCCTTTCGGCTTCGTCAGTTAGGCTTTTCGAATGCAATAAATAAAGTTCCAAACTCGTACAAGTCAATAGCTACATCCGCTATAAGATAAAATTTTTAGATGTGCTGCCATCTATGATTAGAAGAGAGTATTGACAATTATTAAAAGCAAAAAATTCCCGGCGTATTGGGGTTGCATACACAATTTGCATTGTGTGTTGCAAAGCTTTTATTTGACTGATTCTAGTCAAAATGTCACTCTCTTCTTTCGAATCCCTTTCAGAGATTAATACAAAGTTAGAAAACAAGTACGGAATTTAATTTATCAGATTCGACATCCTAAGACCGGTTTCTGCCTTTCGGCTTCGTCAGTTAGGCTTTTCGAATCCAATAAATAAAATTCCAAACTCGTATTCTATTCAGTATCTGTGAAAGCAATTTCGATCTACGCAAAACGATAATGTTTTCACGTATTTCGAGTTGCTTAGTTCTAATCTGACTGTAGAATTTCCCTAGAGTACCTCAGAATTTCACTAGCCTAGCGCAAAAAGTGTTAAGCTGAGTAAAACTTGTGATTTCTGGAAGGATTTATTTTTGGGCAAGAAAGCTTAAATATTTTCGTATTTTGAGTTCCTGAATTCATATCTGACGTACAAAATGTTCCACAGTACTTCAGAATTTCCCTAGCCTAGGGAAAAACGTAGAAAATGGTGCAAAAATCGATGTTTCATGCCGGCCTATTTGGTACGAAAAAGCTTCTGAGTTGCCGTGTTCATTTCTGTCATCACAATTTTCATCCAGCTCCTCACAATTGCCCTAGCCTACGAAAAACGTGCAAAGATAAGGGAAGCTAAGATAAGTAAAGTTAGCTCGCCTCCACGTGGTGCACCCTGGGTAACGCTAAAGAGCTAGCAAATTTGGCAACAGGACAATCTTTTGATCTCCCGGCTAAAGCACATGATGCCTGACGCGACATTTAATCCAACCGGTCCTCCTCAAGACCTACCGACAAGAAATCTTGGACCAAGTCTCGAGATCTACCAACTAAATATATCTTTTATGTATTTTATGACATGTGCAGCCATATGATAAATAAATAAATAAATAAATAAATAAATAAATAAATAAATAAATAAATAAATAAATAAATAAATAAATAAATAAATAAATAAATAAATAAATAAATAAATAAATAAATAAATAAATAAATAAATAAATAAATAAATAAATAAATAAATAAATAAATAAATAAATAAATAAATAAATAAATAAATAAATAAATAAATAAATAAATAAATAAGGGAAGCTTACAATTTCACATAGCCTTTTTTTATACGGAGAAACTTATATGTCTTCTCGTCTTTCGAGTAGCTGAATTCATATCAGACTTTTTCTACAGGACCTAGAAATTCTCCCAGTCTAAGTTAAAACGTGTAGTACGATAAAAAAAATTGGAAAAGACGAACAACCTAATAATATATAAAGAAATTTTCCGTAGACAGAAATGGCAACTCAGAATACGGAAAGATATCAGCTTTTCCGTGCGAAAAAGGCCTGCTTGAAACTTCGATTTTTGCATTATTTTCTACGTTTTTCCCTAGGCTAGGGAAATTCTGAAATACTGTAGGTCAGATATGAATTCAGGAACTCAAAATACAAAAATATATAAGCTTTCTTGCGCAAACCTAGAACCTTCCAGAAATCACAAGTTTTGCTCATCTTAACACTTTTTCCCCTAAGCTAGTGGAATTCTGAGGTACTCTAGGGAAATTCTACAGTGAGATTAGAACTAAGCGACTCGAGATACGTGAAAACATTATCGTTTTGCTTATATCGAAATTGCTTTCACAGATACTGAAATTTCTAAGATTTCACGCATTTCCCCTTGGCTAAAGGAAAACTGGGGGATCCAGGAGAAATTCTGAGACCGGATTCGGATTCAGCAGCTCAAAATCCATAGGGGTACTATACTCACATGTAAAGTTCATTCCACTTTTTTTTGTTTTGTGGGCATGTGCTATTATTTGCCGTAGTGCTCTCATCCTGTAATAGCTTTTTAACTTTTACTTTAATAACATTTTTTACTATTATTTACTATAAAGGAATAATGATGTACCCTGTATAAATAAAGAGGAAAATTACGTAACAAACAATAATTACGGACACAATTATCATTCTCCTTCTAAATATCTATTTTATTCCTAATTGAAATGTCAAAAACCCTGGTGTCACCCAAGAAACTCATACACCGTGACTATACATACTCAAACGCTGACACGACTCTATACTATCCTGGTGCGTCATAAATTCAAATGTGGCCTTCAAGTGACAGGAAATACAAACGACGAAGCAGAATGGAAGAGGCTATAAATTTTTATTGTAGAGTATTCGTGTTTATTTAGAGGCTCTAAAATCGAAATGTATCGAGTTAACTGATTTTTCGTGTTGTAAAATGTAGATATATAGTTACAAATGCAATTGGAATTTGGAAAGCTATAACATTTTGCAACACTTAAAGGTCAGATACGTAATACAAAGGTTAGAAAAGAACTTCATGGTTGTTTGGTTTCGCAATAGTTGAGTTAATTAATAGCTTTAGAATAAATTAATACGCTCAATTAATATAATACTAGATCACCAAATAATTTTTACTCCAAAATAACATATTTTTCCTGTGATTACATCACTTAATATATTTCAGCATTAATCCACCATATAAACTTAAAAAAAAGTTTATATTTCAAGATGAAAATAAAAATTGTAAAATATTATGTAGGTACAGACTCCAGCTACATACCAAAGGACTTATTTCGTATTCTAATTCGACCTCGTTGCTTAAATCCCCGTTAAAACTCACTTCCGGCGAACTTTCTTTCCTCTAACTTCCAAGAATCAACTTCCTCTGAAGTTCCAAAGCTCTTTTTAAGTCAATATACTGTAACTGTAACTCCTAACGAACGTTTCATTCGATGGATAGATACACTGGATCAGCAACTTTTATATTACGCAGATTAGTTGAAGCCATCGTCTGTTTAATATTCTTTGAAGAGTTTACTTGGTGAATTTACCAGTGTCATTAGAACTATTTATACATTTTTCTAGGAAATATGAAATCAAATCGAAATTTTCTTGTTAGTAGACTTAATTTTTGAACAAATAAATGCTCTCCGAATTGTAAAAAGTAAAAGTTACATAATCAATAAACACCAAAACATTTAAAGCCGAAGTGAAAACACCGAAACCCAGTAAATAATCGTGTTTGCCCGCGTTTTCAGGGCCTACTTGACCATAAATTCCAAATGCAATTTAAAACGTAGTAAACATCCCATATTGTTGGGAAAGTCCAGTCTGGCTGGATATCTGGCTAGCAGGAGGCCAGGAAATATACGCCACAGCAGCCGGGGGTAATTTTAAACTTGTGCCGAATCACCCCGCCTTTTAATTATGTGCGGCGTAAATTTAGTAACGAGAAGGAATCTCTTTTTAAGTGGGACTTAACAATTTGAAAACCTACAGGTATATAGGGAAGAAATTAAATTAAAAGGTACATTTTTTTCAGTCTAAGGGAAGTGACAATTATTTGCTATTTAAGAAGTCACTTTGAAACTAAACAATTGGAAATATTTACAGGATATACACGAAAAGATCGTCAGGAATCAAAAAATAAACAAAAGCTTCAATAAAATTAGTAAAAACATATGCATGCAAGAGCCAATCAAATTCCGTTCGTTTCTCAGATGAAAATTCCTTTAAAATGAATGTTACAACCAAGTACTTTCAAATAAATAAACAACTATCAATTAAAAGATCATAATAATAATAATAATTGCAAAAATATATAAACAAATGAGTTACATTGAGTTTAGTTTTAACATGTACCTAAGTCCTTACCTAAGTACCTAATAATGAAATGGATAATACAAAAAATATGTGGATATGTGGAAAAGAAATTTTAAAAACACAATGAAAAATAACGACCTCATAGTTAAATCTGTAAAACTTAAAAATAGTAAAAAAAAAATATTATTTAAGTAAATACGATTTTTATGAAATTTCTTTTTTAATTGCTTGTTATTATACAGGGTGTTTCATAGTTAAACCGACATACGTTAGGCGATTCCAAATAACTTTGGTTAATTGGTCTAACGCCTTTAATAACCGAGATACGGGGTGTTTCATCCATTTCGGCCAATATTTTGATAAGCCGTAACTTTAGAACCACCCTGTAGATTTCTCTCATACTTGGTACAAGTATAGTGTGTTAATAGCCCAATCTCATAGTGCAAGAAGTGCAATTAAAATTTGAAAATCCCTCGAACAACACCCTGTATATCAGATTTTTTAAAATTGGGATGGATATTTGAAAAGAACGGAAAAAAATGAGTTAAAGTGAAAAATTTCGATTACATTTAACAAAATCTGATACACAGGATGCTATTTTAGAGATTACCAACTTTTACAATTTTTTCTTAATCCGGATCTGAATTTTAACTTTAGTTCTTGTATTGTACGATTGGGCTATTTAAACAATCTACCTGTACCAAATATGTGTAAGTACCTAAGTACCCTCTATACAGTTAACGTATGTCGGTTTAACTATGAAACACCCTGTATATAATTTGAAATTAGAAACATTACTCCAAGGTCAGAACATATTTGAAATTTATAAAAAAAATCTTAATTAAATATAATTTTCTGTAAAAAAATATTCCTCGGCGGTTTTAGACATCGCTAATTATGTCAGAATAAGAATTTTTGACTAAATAATGAGTTCCTCAAATCTGTAATGAAAAAATACGTTGTACAGACACAATTAAGAATAAATATAAAACATCCTGAAAAGTTTTATACCTTCCCACACTGTTGTAAATTGTCGTATAGTTACATAAAAAATAATTTCAACATCAACCCTTATAATAAAAATAACAAACGACCTCATACATCACCCTAGAAAATATGATATAATCGCCTTATATTTTCCTTGTTAGTATTTTACTGACTCCTCCATGTGCACTTAATTTCTAACAGAGCATCCATCCCTTTGTGAAGAAGTGCTTGCTCGGGGCGTAAGTGTTATTTAGTGCTTCATTAGGGTTAAAGCACTTCCTGAGATATTAAGTTGTGGTACACCCCAATTTACAAAGCAAGATCGTCCTAAGTGCAGGTGCCTTGTACATTGTTAATTTTCTCTCTGGAGATTTAATGCATGCTAGACCGTCTGCGAAAATATAAGTACAACGGTGAAAAACGGTTTTTTTTTCTGCTATTTATTTCAAAAAGAGAGAAATATAGTCAGGTAGCTTAAAGTGAAGTTGCTATTATAGTATTAAATACTTTAACGTATCAACTTCATCTTTTAAATTATATGAAAGTTTAAAATTCTGTACAAATAGACTAAAATGTGGGGTATAATTTTTCTATTGTCACTTTATACTGTTTAGTGCATCGGTATTATAAAATTGCAGAGCCGGAACTAGGATTCTGGCGCCTGAGGCAAATTTTCCAAATGCGCCCTTAAGTAAATTAATTTTTCAATAAATATATGTTTCTCATAATTCTTAACATAACTCTTCTTGCTTTGGTCTCTGCGAAAACATGATATCATCGTAAAATTCTAAATCGTTAGCAAGTTGGTCCCTCTCTGTTGATTTTATTGGCAAGTTGGCTAGCCTCTTCTGTCCAATCGAGGATCTTAAGTAATTCACTAATTTTAATTTACTAATATGGAGCTTGTAGTCAAGAAAGTCTTTATTTTAAATGGAAAATTTCAGATTTTGCGCCCCTAGGTCGTTTGCGCCGTCAGTCCGGCTCTGTAAAATTGTCGTATAAACTTTGACACGAATTAATAAAAAAACAGTCTCAAGTACACATTAAATTAAAACTGCATGTAATTTGTTCCGTACTGTTGGTGTGTAACGTTTAAATTCGGTATTAAGACCTTACTACATTAATTAGTTTACATACCTTGTTTTTCTTGGGTAGATGTGAGCCACTGTAGGGACCGAATTATATTATTTAGGAACCATATATCACATAAGATATGTTACATTCAGCCTCAAGTTTTTGACTCACTTTATATCTATTTGAACGAGCTATTCAGTTTCGTATAAGTTATTTCTCTAATTCAAAACAGTGTTGTTTACTTTATTTTTATCGATATCATGTTTCGATTTGTCGATCCGGTCATTTCTTCTGTTAAATTTGAGGTACTGTACGGATGTGATAGCCAGTCATCTGTTATATAATTGGTCAAGTCGCAGAGCCTGACCAGTCATGTTATATGATTGGTCCAGTCGTTGCGTGGTTGAATCCGTTTTAGAAGGAAATTTCGGACCATTTTTTTTTCTTTGCTTGTTGGGTGACATAGTGTAACGTGGTTTAGACAAAATTTTGAGGAATCGCCTGTATTTTATGAAAATTATTTCGTACCCTTGATTGGAATAGACGAGCGATTCCCGTATCGTTAGACTTGCAGGGTGCCTATTTGATTTTGTGTGTTTACCCTGGTCTGATTCTCTTGAAGAGGAATTGATATTTTGTACCAAACCAAGCCACGTTCGTAACGACGCCATTTTTGTCAGGGATAGTACCTTCCACGGGAGACGATTTGATTCTCCGAGGATTCACCTTCCACAGAAGCCTCTGTCAGTAAAGTTCCCGATTCGCCGAGAATTCCCCTTCACTGTATAAAAGGGGTTCTCGTGTTGGGCAGATTGTTAACCACATTCTCGTGTTGGGCTGATTGTTATCCACATTCTCGTATTGGGCGGATGTTAACCAGATTCTCGTATTGGGCTGATTGTTAACCACATTCTCGTATTGGGCGGATGTTAACCATATTCTCGTATTGGGCTGATTGTTAACCACATTCTCGTATTGGGCGGATGTTAACCAGATTCTCGTATTGTGCTGATTGTTAACCACATTCTCGTGTTGGGCTGATTGTTATCCACATTCTCGTATTGGGCGGATGTTAACCAGATTCTCGTATTGGGCTGATTGTTAACCACATTCTCGTATTGGGCGGATGTTAACCATATTCTCGTGTTGGGCTGATTGTTATCCACATTCTCGTATTGGGCGGATGTTAACCAGATTCTCGTATTGGGCTGATTGTTAACCACATTCTCGTATTGGGCGGATGTTAACCATATTCTCGTATTGGGCTGATTGTTAACCACATTCTCGTATTGGGCGGATGTTAACCAGATTCTCGTATTGTGCTGATTGTTAACCACATTCTCGTGTTGGGCTGATTGTTATCCACATTCTCGTATTGGGCGGATGTTAACCAGATTCTCGTATTGGGCTGATTGTTAACCACATTCTCGTATTGGGCGGATGTTAACCATATTCTCGTATTGGGCTGATTGTTAACCACATTCTCGTATTGGGCGGATGTTAACCAGATTCTCGTATTGTGCTGATTGTTAACCACATTCTCGTGTTGGGCTGATTGTTATCCACATTCTCGTATTGGGCGGATGTTAACCAGATTCTCGTATTGGGCTGATTGTTAACCACATTCTCGTATTGGGCGGATGTTAACCATATTCTCGTGTTGGGCTGATTGTTATCCACATTCTCGTATTGGGCGGATGTTAACCAGATTCTCATATTGGGCTGATTGTTAACCACATTCTCGTATTGGGCGGATGTTAACCATATTCTCGTATTGGGCTGATTGTTAACCACATTCTCGTATTGGGCGGATGTTAACCAGATTCTCGTATTGTGCTGATTGTTAACCACATTCTCGTGTTGGGCTGATTGTTATCCACATTCTCGTATTGGGCGGATGTTAACCAGATTCTCGTATTGGGCTGATTGTTAACCACATTCTCGTATTGGGCGGATGTTAACCATATTCTCGTATTGGGCTGATTGTTAACCACATTCTCGTATTGGGCGGATGTTAACCAGATTCTCGTATTGTGCTGATTGTTAACCACATTCTCGTGTTGGGCTGATTGTTATCCACATTCTCGTATTGGGCGGATGTTAACCAGATTCTCGTATTGGGCTGATTGTTAACCACATTCTCGTATTGGGCGGATGTTAACCATATTCTCGTGTTGGGCTGATTGTTATCCACATTCTCGTATTGGGCGGATGTTAACCAGATTCTCGTATTGGGCTGATTGTTAACCACATTCTCGTATTGGGCGGATGTTAACCATATTCTCGTATTGGGCTGATTGTTAACCACATTCTCGTATTGGGCGGATGTTAACCAGATTCTCGTATTGTGCTGATTGTTAACCACATTCTCGTGTTGGGCTGATTGTTATCCACATTCTCGTATTGGGCGGCTGTTAACCAGATTCTCGTATTGGGCTGATTGTTAACCACATTCTCGTATTGGGCGGATGTTAACCATATTCTCGTGTTGGGCTGATTGTTATCCACATTCTCGTATTGGGCGGATGTTAACCATATTCTCGTATTGGGCTGATTGTTAACCACATTCTCGTATTGGGCGGATGTTAACCATATTCTCGTATTGGGCTGATTGTTAACCACATTCTCGTATTGGGCGGATGTTAACCAGATTCTAGTACTGGGCGGAGGTTACGTACATTCTAGTACGGTGTAAGCGTTCAGCGATCTTCTGACGAGTTAGTAGCTGCAAGTTGCCGCAATTTAATTTTTGAGTTGGTGGAAGAAAATCCACTTTTAAAAGCGAGGGAGTTTTGGAACAACCGCAAGTTTTTTTCATTTTTTTTTTGTTTGTTCATGTACATTTATATTAGTAATTTTTAAAGGTCTCTAAATTAATATTTTCATATATTTTCTCTAATTAAATTTTTGGAATTTTGTAAGCGACTTATAGGGGCGAGTGGTATTTTTTTTACGCCCAATTCCAACGACCTTGAGAGCTCTCGCGGACGGTGTAACACCCCTATTGTTCGTAATTATTTAATTAATTTAATCATTTTTTTTTAAACTAGCGCAATTTTCTTGCAATTTTAGTGGGATCCCTTGGGTTCCTTTTTCTTTTTTTTTTGACCTGTGTAACCTTAATTAAGTGGAAATATTAAACCGTTATTGAGTAATTAGTTACTTTTCTTTCATTTACTAATAGTCCCAAATAGTCTTGACCCGAACTAAGGTAAGCAAATTTTTGGTTGCGACGTAGTTTATTTTTTTTATTAGTGGGCTTAATTTAGATCCATTCTGGAGGTTGAGTGACTAAATTGACTATATTTTGGATGAGGGTAAAACGATCTCCTGGCGCCCAACAACATTTATCAATCCACATCCATATCTTTAATCGAGAATAACTCGTGGCAGGTGCCAACATCAGAGTGAATATTGAAAAACTTTTCAAATAAAATTATCTTGATTTAAGTTTGATACGTTCAAAAGGCAGAAACCCGTCTTGGGATATGAATCAAATAAATACTCGATACTTTTTCGTCCTTTTTAAAAGTTGTGTTGTAAGAATACTAGTAATAAGGTTTCATAACATATTACGGAAGCAGCGAAACACCTTCTTCTCCTTTTTTTATACTTTATCTGTCTGTCGAGCAAATCATTTTGGCTGTACTTTAAAATATTCCACACAGCTATTCTACTTTCCAACACAAGTATGTCAAAATTTGTAATTTTTGTGAGAAATTATCAAATTTAAAAAAAATAATCTTCCTCCCAGACTACTGAATAGAAAACCAAGTTAAAATCGTCTTTCAGCAATATAAGTCGACGCTAACAAATAGCAGTTGACAAAGAAAGGAAAAAAAAACTCCAATACATCAATCCGCTGACGGTTCTTTTTTCCCTTCAAGAATTCGAGAAAACTCTTTTCACCATCAATTTCTATGCACAGATTAGATGAGCTCTTGACATCAAACATTTAGATTGGGACATAAGAAAAAAGTCAGGAAAAGTTATGCACAATCAGGAGTTTTCAACTGCCACGATGTTTCATTATAATAGTTGTAAATATAATAAACTGTCTTCCATTTATAATCTGAATTTTTCAATAAGTTGCGTAGCGCAATATTCCAAACAATGGTTCTAGGTTGCCAAAATAAGGTTATCATTTTACTTGTGTATTATAGGTTATATGATCAGTTGAAGCTAAACAACTTTAAAATCACCTTCTATTGATACCCATTTTTAGAACTGGCTCGAAAAATGATTCTCCTAGATTTTAACAAGGCCAATCAGTTTTTCTCCACCTTTGCTAAAATTTAGTGTCCAAGAATTCCTTTTCAGATTTGGTGAATTATTGAAGTTCCTAAAGGACCCCGCACCATTATTATGGAAAGGGGAGCACCGTCAAATTGTCTGAATTTTTGATATGTGATAGTACTTGACGTCCTGATCAATCCTATCCTATGGCTAGATTTCGTATTTTTAACATGCAGAAATAGGCTGAAATATCGATAAAAAAAAAGTTACCATCAAAGTTTCTGAATATTGGATATTATGTAGATCTTTACGTCCTCGTTCAAAATTGTTATAGGTAAAATTGAATCCTATGGCTTGTTTTCAAGAAATTAAACGAATAAACTGTAAAAATATTAATTTTTACCAATAGCAACTTTTAGTAACAAAAAATAAACGAAATATTGTAAACTAAATATTTTTACACACTGTATTAGAAATTCCTTCCGATTTTTGATCACACCGTATCAAATAATTTTTCATGTCACCTAATAGAACAAGAAAAAATTTGATTTTAGAGTAGCTGTAGATCCTTTACTATTTACCTTAGATAGTAAGTGTGATATATCGTTGAAATCAGCTCATTGAGGAGATTTTAAAAATGTTAAACTATTAAAAACAATTTTTAGATGTGCTACCATCTATGGTAAGAAGAGAGTATTGACATTAAATTTTGACTGAATCTAGTCAAGATGTCACTCTCTTCTTTTTTATCCCTTTCAGAGATTAATACAAAGTGAGTAAACCAGTAAGGAATTTTAATTTATTAGATTCGACATCCTAAGACCGGTTTCTGCCTTTCGACTTCATCAGTTAGGTTTTTCGAATCCAATAAATAAAATTCCAAACTCGTACAAGTCAATAGCTATATCTGCTATAAGATAACATTTTTAGATGTGCTACCATCTATGGTAAGAAGAGAGTATTGACATTAAATTTTGACTGAATCTACTCAAGATGTCACTCTCTTCTTTTTTATCCCTTTCAGAGATTAATACAAAGTGAGTAAACCAGTAAGGATTTTTAATTTATTAGATTCGACATCCTAAGACCGGTTTCTGCCTTTCGGCTTCATCAGTTAGGTTTTTCGAATCCAATAAATAAAATTCCAAACTCGTACAAGTCAATAGCTATATCTGCTATAAGATAACATTTTTAGATGTGCTACCATCTATGGTAAGAAGAGAGTATTGACATTAAATTTTGACTGAATCTAATGTCAATTTAATGTCAATACTCTCTTCTTACCATAGATGGTAGCACATCTAAAAATTTTATCTTATAGCAGATATAGCTATTGACTTGTACGAGTTTGGAATTTTATTTATTGGATTCGAAAAACCTAACTGATGAAGCCGAAAGGCAGAAACCGGTCTTAGGATGTCGAATCTAATAAATTAAAATTCCTTACTGGTTTATTAAAAACAATATAACTTTGATCTGGCAGGGCGTTATGAAACATCCTGTAACATTGTAACTAATTTTAAAATATAAAGCTTACAGCTGCCTACAATTTTTGTAAATAACATTTTTCCGTATCTTTTATTATAACAGATCTACTGAGCTTTGTCATAATAATCAATCACCCTGTATATACAGAGTTGCTCAGTATATTTTGATAATTAAAAAAATGAAATAATGGTCTTAGGCCGCTTTAATATTATAATAAAGCTTTAAACTCATATCGCATACATAGTGGATTGGTTGTACCTACCTAATTATTTACACTGTATTTTTTTTAGATTATTCAATTATTTATTGGATTTAATAAACTACATAGGAAAAATGTCATTTTCATGCGAAGAATCTCTCGTAAAAATTAAGAAATGCTATTAAATAAATGTATACGGTGGTGTAATAGGAGGTATTTCAAAGCTCGGTGGAATAATCGATTTTCCACAATTGCATGTGATTCTCCAAAAATATGAGTGAAATATTCCTAAAAAGGGATAACAAGTAAACAAAAACGCTAGGGCTCTAACACATTGATGTTGTAGAAACTAGCTTAAAATATGAATTATGGGTTCGATAAAAAAAACTCAAATATACCTACCTATTTTTTTATTTATTGGAACAATAAACCTTTTAATTGTTTGGCAGCTGTTTTAGATTTGTTGATTTTATCATCTTACAAGCTCAAGTGAGATCACCCTGTAGGTATGAATTTTTAGCCTGCCTCCAATTAATTATAACGGAGCAATATAATCTAATACAGTGTGTAAAAATATTAGTTTACAATATTTCGTTTATTTTTTATTACTAAAAGTTACTATTGGTAAAACTTGATATTTTTACAGTTTAATCGTTTAATTTCTCGAAAACAAGCAATTTTACCTATTACAATTTTCAGAAACTTTGACGGTGACTTTTTTACCGATATATTTCTGCATAGTAAAAATACAGACTTTGAACCTGTGGGAACATGAATCACCCTGTAAGGAAATATATTTTAATTTTATTTATTAAGTATGTATTTTGACTACTTATATCCGCCAGAAACTTTTAAAAATATTTTACAGGGACTTTTTGGTACATATTTTAAAATTTCGAGATCTTGAACTTTAACGCCCTTTATATCGAAATCTAGCCATAGGATAGGATTGGGCCCATGGAGACTATTGATCAGGACGTCAAGTACTATCACATATCAATAATTCAGACATTTTGACGGTGCTCCCGTTTCCATAAGAATGTTGCGCGGTCCTTTCTATTTGATGTTAGCGCAATTGCAAATTTACGTATTTTGACCCAAAAAATACGAATTTGATATTATTTTTTTGATTACCCGTCATTTAATCTCCATCATAGTTCCACAGAAAAACATTTTTTATCGATGTTGATACCTCTAATCATTTTTGCTACCTGCTTAAGTTAAAAATCCTACAAGTTTTGTTACATATTTTTTAATGTGAATTTTATAACCTCCCAAATTACTATTTCACAAAATATTTTATTTTTTCCGACTTGATGTTAGTGCAATTTCAATTTTTTTCCCAAAAAATATTAATCTGATATTAATATTTTGATCCCTGGGTCTCAATACCCTTAGATTACAAACGCTACCATGTACAGGGTGTCCCAAATTGGTGTGTTTTGCAGGGTATCTCGTAAACTAGAAGAGACAGAAGAAAAGCAGTTAAGATGTTATGACTCCTTTTTTTGTTAAAGTAACGATATCCTAATTAAATCTTTAGTAACTCCCTGCAGTTGGAAGATACAGGGCGATTATTGAAAACTGTCGAAAACTACAAGGTACTATAACTTCTTAATTAAGAAAAATATAAAAAAACGTTATAAAAACTTTTGGCGCACAGATTATTTTTTTTAGGGGGCTCACTAAGGAAATATAATGCAAACTTATGTTTTTTTAAATGGGACACCAGGTATATTTTTTCGTTTCCTTTTTTAATTCTCATTCACCTGATATGACATGTTATATATCTATTTTTAATGGTTGGAGCTACAGTGCAAATAAACCATTTATGGATGTTATCAGGTGAAACACCCTTGAAAAATTGAACACTCAGTAACGAAATTTAACATTTTATTATAAGGATACTGATGTGTAACAATTTTATTTATAAAAATTATAATTAATAAAAAATAAAACCAGATTAAAAAAATAAAAACAACAAGAAACATTGTAACAACTAATCTACCTATAACTAATTTTATTAGAACGTGAAAATTACATTAAATGTTCAAAATGTCCTCAGTTTTGTTGTAGTAATAATTGACACCTTTTTCTTACTGATCTTATAAGATTGAGTATGTGCACTGGCTTTATTTTTCTAAATGCGGCATGAATATTTTGTAATAAATCTTCCCTACTCTCAAAGTTAGTCTTGTAAATATTATTTTATGATATTATTTTTGGTAATGCTGAATTGGTTGGAGATTATTTAAACGAAAAACTTTTTAATCGATGAAAACGGAGAGTATTTTGAACATTTAATGTAATTTTTACATTATAATAAAATTAGTTATAGGTAGATTAGTTGTTACAATGTTTCTTGTTGTTTCATAAGTTTATTGTTTTTATTTTTTTAATCTGGTTTTATTTTTTATTAATTATAATTTTGATAAATAAAATTGTCACACATCAGTATCCTTATAATAAAATGTTAAATTTCGTTACTGAGTGTTCAATTTTTTAAGGGTGTTTCACCTGATAACATCCATAAATGGTTTATTTGCACTGTAGCTCCAACCATTGAAAATAGATATATAATATGTCATATCAGGTGAATGAGAATTAAAAAAGGAAACGAAAAACGTCAAAATATACAGGGTGTCCCATTTAAAAAAACATAAGTTTGCATTATATTTCCTTAGTGAGCCCCCTAAAAAAAATAATCTGTGCGCCACTGAACTCTTTAATATTATATCTATTAAAAGTTTTTATAACGTTTTTTTATATTTTTCTTAATTAAGAAGTTATAGTACCTTGTAGTTTTCGACAGTTTTCAATAATCGCCCTGTATCTTCCAACTGCAGGGAGTTACTAAAGAATTAATTAGGCTATCGTTACTTTAACAAAAAAAGAAGTCATAACATCTTGACTGCTTTTTTTCTATTTCTTCTAGTTTACGAGATACCCTGCAAAACACACCAATTTGGGACACCCTGTACTTCTTCTAGTAACTCAAAATTTAAAATCAGTTTTCATTAATTAACAAGTACAATAAATATATTCTTTTTTCTCCCCTTACCAATTATATAGTCATCAAGTAACGTTTTTGTCTGTTTTCAGAATCCCTTTTCTTTCAAAACACACCAATTTGGGACACCCTGTACTTGGAGAAATGTGCTACCATCTATCAGCAAAACTGATAAATGAATCACAGAAGTGAGTTTTGGCAACTTTACAAAACAACGAATTACGAACTTGCATGGGGGTTGCAAATTTTTTGACAGATTCTTCGTATACAAAGCAAGTAAACGAGTTAAGAAAGGCAGAAACCGGTCTTAGGTTGTCGAATCAAATAAATATCTAAATTTTAAAAATAGATCTTCACTGCCTCATAATAACCATTTTTTAGACCAAAGCATTTCATCTCTTTTGTTCTTCTAGTCTACAGAACTATCGTTAATATGACAAAATTATATTCCAAGAAAATTACTTAATCTATTAATTTTCAATATCTGGTCACCGAGCTTCGCTCTTAATATTCAAATCTACATTTTTAAGCAGTCCAATGAGTATATAATTTAAGTATATTTATAACCTGACAAATTATTAATTAATTCGTGAAAATCACGGAGTGGGCGACATCTACTTGAACTACAGAAAGGTAGATAAATAGAAAATTGATTGGCGATTGGCTTGAAAGTAGGCGGGAAAATTAAAAAAAGCTGTCAGTGTTAATTTTCAATTTGCTGCAGGTGTTGTTGACGTTTATCAACTGCTTGTCACAGTGGTTAGTTAAATGCATTAAAAGTTGCCTAGTTTCTGGAGATTTCACCCTTTTAGGGCAACATCTACTGACGCTTGGTCTTCGCGAATAGTCACGGCGGACAGGCCCTGTTTCCGGGACGGGCAACAGCAGCGTGTAGGGCATAGTGGTTTCAGTGGGGTGGTTTTAGTGAGTAACCGTAAGGGGTAGTCTCACACTATCGGGGAAGGGAAGAACCTTTACCCGATGTGCATAAAGCATTACCACCCGCCAAAAAAAAAAAGATTAGCTTTAGGTTAGGTTAGATCTGTGTAATTAATAAAGAAAAGTACGATACGTGTAACATTTTGACATTTGTTACATTCTGACAGGTGTCATATTTTGACATTTGTTCATTTTGACAGTTGTAACATTCTGACACGTATCACATTTTAACAGTTGTCACGTTTTGACAGGTGTCACATTTTGACAAGTGTCCATTTTAACAGTGTTACTTAACGTTCCTATAAATATTTACCTAAACCCATGATTTCTGAAATTGAATTGGCAACGTTGTATTTTCAACTTTGAATTTATGAGATGGCTGTCATTTGACAAGCAAATTATTTATGTCCGTCAAATGAACCTTTTCTTTTTTATACTTTTCAGGTATATTCTGGTTATAAATTGCTACTTGGGCATTTGTAGAATAAAAAAATGTGCGCAAAAATTTCTATTGCTAAGTATATTGATTTTATCACGTTTTATAGCATCTGCGAAAATTTCATGAAAATCCCAGCCGGTCCCATTTTCTTAACAATTAACCAGAGATGTGCGTGTCAGTAGTTGTCAAAATTTGTAGGTCATTATGGATAAAAAGCGGCAAATTTAAAATTGAATTCTTTCAGATTTAAACGCCAGAAATTAAATAAAGTCAAACCTTTTTACTACTATACTATACAGAAGAAAGGAGTGCAGTATTTAATTTGATTTGCAGAACGTAGTACAGGTTCAAGAGGTAGAAATTTTATTTTTACCTCATCCTTCAATGCTTATTTTTAGTTAAAATTTAAATTTTAATACATCTGATCGGCCTAATATAGTTTTTGTCTAGATTTAATCTTGTTTCCATGGTTTTTACTGTAATTAACCTGTTATTTTGACAGATAAGTCAGACTTTATTTATTCATAGCCGTATCGTATTCAAATACTATTAAGTATGTATTTTAATTGATTCGGAATTTTGTAATAATATATATTTCAAAATGGCTTCATTCTAAAAATATTATCAGTCCTCCTAAATCCTTGAAGGAAGAATTATTAGTAATTCAAATTCAAAATTCAAAAAATATATTATAGATGAGATGGCCAGAGAAAAACTAATTAAAATTCTCAGATTGCCTCCGTACCACGCAGAGTTAAATCCCATTGAACTGATCTGGTCACAATTATTAAAAGGTTATGTTTCTCAAACCACTAAAACATTTAAATTTTCTGATGTGCGAAATTTGTTTTTGAAGGCATTTTCAGATGTAAATAGAGAACATTGGGGAAAATGCATTGATCATGTTAAAAAGGTGGAAAATTCATTTAGGAAAGTATA